>LR990131.1:17517500-20017500 GCA_905147285.1 Hypena proboscidalis
TGTAGATACAGTAGAATACAGGCATAAATAACTTGGCAGAAGGCTAGTTATCATAAGACATAAATATTTGTTGTTAATATGCAGCTCAAATTGTTTTGTTCAATCAAAATACACACATAATATTTCTGTGATCGCAAAACGCATTCTGCAGTAAGCGTATATTGTTCAACTTTTAAAAAATGTCGTAAGGTGCATTGAAACTTGTATCTACCCTTTCCCAGTAAACCTTGTTTGCAATGTACAACACAGCGGTTTTCTCAGTAAATGAATAAAGCTGTTGAATATATAGCAACCTGAAAATACAAACTTGTTTGTACAAAGAAGGGACACGTAAATCTAATTTATCTTCTAATGTATAAAAATCTCATGTCGGCACTCCTCCGAAACGGTTTGACTAAGTTTCATTTAGAATATTATTTGTGTATAATTTGGTAGGTCTAAGATGCGAATAGGTCGTACGCTATTTTTAAACAACTTCCAAAAAGGAGGCGGTATTATATTCGACGCATATTTTTGAGAGAATGTACTTCCGTAATTGTCCTATGGGCACCTGAACCCTTAAATTTGATAGGTTCTTATAGTTTTTAATATTTTAAAGCAAATTAGCTTTGCTATGCCTTTTTGTATTTTATATAATATTTTTAACTTTAATATTATGTAAAAAGGTTCTTATAGTGTTTTTTGTATATTTTCTGAAGTCATTTAGATATTTGCATCTAGCAGTCAGCATCTTATGTTGCTGAGCCGATGCTAGAAGGCACAACTCCTCAACGGTTAGAATTACGGCTATACCGATATCGGGAGCACGTTCTGACCGTTAGCTCTATTCTTTTAAGTTATATTCAGATGAGGCGAGACGTCAAATATAACTTAAGTATGTTCAAAAAGTTTAGAGTAACCAAATAATCTACATAGAATAAGCCGAATTTTGTACTTGCTCAGTCTTAAACGAGAATGATTCATGGTAAAAATACTTCACTTAAAGGAGAAAAGAAAATAAAAAATGCAAAAATGAATAATCCGACTTCTTAAAGCTTTGGTCAAAGCTTTAAATAACGCAACAAGTCGGTTAAATATTAAATAGTTCATGAAGTAAGTGAATTGTTATTTTTATACCATGCAGGCGGAAGCTAATATATACTACAGTTACTATGTAACGAAATAGGCTTCACAGATACCTCCACCAGTATTTTAAGCAGGTTGTGCTCTGGTGGTTTATTTACATAGTGACGAACTGCCGACGGTGTCGTGAATATAGATGGTTTCATCGAACCGCCCTAGTTCGTGCACTGCTAGGTATTCTAAAATATAGTTTTGTATTTTTAAGAGAACATGAAACTACGGGGCTGGTTTCAAATGGATTTTTCGATATATTTGCCTGCGGTCTCACTGCCGACGATGCGATACGTATGCACTCTCCTTTTGTATTGCATTCGATGCTTTCAGAGTGATGAGCAAAAGAGAATATTTTTTCGTTATATTTAAATTCTAATCCCAAAAAATCAGTTATTTATGTGGCATTACTGGCAAATGTTAAAAAAATATCTAATTCTTTATGTATTTTTGTATTTTTATATATTTTAGTACCAAAGCATCATATTATTATATAATATATAAGAGCGCAAAACGGCGAGGCGACGGCTTTAACCACTACGCTAACCTCCAACTCTCATAATGAGGCTTGATATTCCATGTCGTAGTGTTCAAATATAGTTCCGACTCCCAGAGCATAGGCAAAAAATGAAATCAAATCCTTCACTTTATTTATAAATCTAACAACTGAAGTTTCCATCAGAGGACTAATGTCAACCTTATTTAAAAAGGCACGCGTGTATGTACGAACTACATTGCCTTCCGATCTAGCCCGTTTCAGAACCACTTAGTTCCGCGAGGGTCTGAAGGGGACTGCAAAGTCAGTGCCGAGGGGTTAGACCCATGTCAACCTTTGGAAGCTAGCAGTACTTGTGTAATCTAAAGTTAATAAAGTGTAGCAGTGAAGGAAAACACCAGAGCTCGAACACGAAGAGTTGAAAGTTCGTAAGGCTCTCGATTATGTAAGGAGACTGGCAGTCTGCAACTTGTGAGAAATTAATGGTAGTGAGATAGATTTTATTTAACAGCCTTTATGGTAGCATGCTCATCTAGCGACGCGAAAGCGTCGCAGCCAAGGTTCAAGGGAACTAGCGAGACGCAGAGTGTGTATATTTACACGAACCATTTTGCGACACTTTTGACCCCTTCACAACTCGAAACTTATTTAACCGAAAAACTTAAAAATTTACATAATTATCTATTAGTTTATTCAGAATCCAAAATTTCATAAATTTAGGTTAAACAGTTAGATCAAAAACCTTTCATAGATGGCGTTGTTTCTATTTCCTGAATCGCACTTAGGTTTGGTTAACAACTACTAATTAATTTGATTGTATTCAGACGAGTAGTTTTTATTAAAGTAATATTAATTTTACTTTTATCTATGGTAGTCACGTCCTACCATCTTTAAATTTATGGTATTATTTTTTTTTTAGAAATGAGCATGGGTTTTATAATCAACTGTTCGGGTTATATTTTGCCTGGTGATTATGACGTTAAACCTAATTAAACTTCTTTACAAAAATTAATTATATTCCATTAAAAACCTATAAATTTTAAATACAAATTACATTATATTTGTCTTACCAACTTGAGTCCCATACTGGTAGATTGATATAACAGCCATATTACATTCTAAAATTTAATTTGTTGATAGATACTAGCCAAGTCAAATGTTGGATTTATTTACACAGAATTTGGCACCCATATTAGATATCATTTCTTTTGTAGGCGTAATATTGACCTTGGCTCTTATTTCACATTTATGTTTTTGATGGGATTCCTCTTATATGGCAGTAATGGAAATTACGGCAGACGAAACATCAAAATCGATGTTTAATTGAAATTAACGATAATAACAAAAACATAACCCTCCTTCTGACGCAGTCGGGTAAAAAGTAATAGGTACACAATATTTGAAGAGACGATGCATTACTATAAGCAATAACGTCTTGTTAAAAAAAACCGGGTTTATTATTTATTTACGAATGACATGTGTTAGTTTCAGTAACTCGTAAAGATTAATGGTTCCTACACGTCCAGCCTTCTAATCAACGCATGAAGTAGGTCCATGGAATACCATTTACTGATGTTCCAGAAATCTAGTTACGTATAAATTAGATCTGACGTATGAGTTAGGTTAGGTTTAATGTGGGTTTCGGGTATTTTAGTTCTCATTTGTTTGTATTGGTCCGAATACCTAATACCTACTCCTGGTTGAGACCCGAAATGCCGCGTATTGATTGAGTACGTGGGAATTTGTTAGACGTGTGATATAAACTTTGCCATCTTGATTTCTTCAATGATAATCACCGACGATTTATATAATGGTAACCCAGCCGCTTAAGCTGCGTGGTGTTGCTATGGATACTACGTTGCTTTGTATTGACGATATAAATAAAAAAAAACAAGTACGAAATGAATGTATTTGAGAGAATACGAAAAATCCAGTACTTTCATTCCTATAATCACATATACATTCGTTTAGAGTATCCTCTTCATGTAATAACCGAAGTACATAATCAAATTACTTTAACAAACAAAATTTAAAAGCCATTAGCAACTTTCGTGTAGCAAGTGGTCTGTTATTAATTACTGGTAGGCACAAAACGGCCGAGATTAAAAACGTTGCCCAGCGGCCCGAGTAATTATTTAATGTTCAGTACTTTACTTCTATTACAACCTTCATGTACTAAGTTCTTGTTGGTTTAGGCTTTGGACTATCAAGGTGACTCGTATAATATTATAATATTCTCTTTCTCTTCAGTCTGGAGCTCTAGACTGTTGGCAAGTGGTTTATAATAGAGATGCTACACATATTCGGCTACTATTTGGTGTACCGAATATTCGTATATTTTTTAGCTTTCTGAAAAGTTTGAAAACTTATTTGGGCTCACTTTCTTATCAAATGTGGTCAGCAAAATGTATGCTGTCTGATATAGGCATAAATAAATAAAAATAGTAAAAAGTATTCAGGCTATTGCTAATGCTACACCTTCATCTTATTGTAGTGTGCTTTTTTAAGTGGTGCAAGCGTGAAATCAGGTTCAGAAATCTGTATCTCAATGTTTTAATCATAAGCAATTTGCGCAGGTTATGAACAAAAAGTCTCCAAATATTTGGCGTTTCAACAAGAGTTCGGCCGAATATTTGGTATTCGGCAAAACATTATTTGGCATCATTAATCTAGATAGATTGTTGACAGGTGTTTTATTAAATATTAAAACAAAATTAAAATTCAATTAGATTTTTATTGTGAATAATTGCCTACAGTTTTGTTAACCCGAGTTACGCCGCAGACTATAAATATAATGTTGAAATTAATTCTCATTTTGTTTATTATGAAGTTTATTAGCTTGAGGTAAAATCAGGGTTTGTTAAAAACTAATTATGTAATGTACATTCCTTTGTATAGTTATTTAAACAAGGTCTGAATACGTTTTAAGTAAAGTCTGTGTTATTGTATTGACTTTGGAGTTAGTAGTTTAATAACAGAACATATTTTATTAAAGCTACCACCACGTATACTACAAGTTAGTCTTTTGAAATAGATTTATATAAAATCCCTGAAAATAATACGGTAAACTTAAAAGCATTAAATGTATTAGGTAACATCTTCGAAGGACATCTTTCAAACAAATCGACAAACACATCTTTCTGCAGGGCTGTATTCAACGTATAAATTTGTGAATTTCACTAATTAATAGCCCTAATTGACAAAAATGAGGAAGTTTATCAACTAATTTGTTTTAAAAAAGCCGGTTGCCGCGCGCCGCAGCCCTGTAATTGATTTACCGGCGACACTTTATTGAAAACAGCTCAGGGACCGGTTAAAACTTAAAAAATTCACGTGTTGCCTTTTAAATCCGATGTTTTCGTCCCGGAAACTCTTTTTCACTTAAATTTTCATACAACAGTTCGTTACTATTTTATTTCGTAAAGTTTCGTTCAGTTTGTTTGTTGTTCTCATAAATGATTCAAGTTGGGCACTCTGTATATAATTCGCGCGGGATGGTCCTGCAAATGGGTTCATGTATTTTATGAATTCCATTTGAGCTATCAATTTGTGTACTTTAGGAACTGCAAGCGGGATGACGGGTAATGGAAGTAGTCGAAGAAGAATTGTTGGAATCTGAACGCCTGTAGGATACGCTAATGTTTGTTGAACTAGTATTTGCACTAGTACACAACGAGAACGATTTAGAATTCTCTAGTGTATAGAGCACTCAGTTACGAACAAACTTTCTTGCTTAGCTTTGTTGTTGATTTTTCCATTTTTTGTAGTTCTAGTTTTTGTATTTCAAAGTGCTAAAGACATTTGCTACGTTAGTATGGATTGTGTAAGAAGAAAGTTAACGTAAAAACGCCTTTAACTATGAATGAAACGGCACAAATCTAATTATTTATTTAAATCGGGTTTATAACTTTTATACTTAGTACGTGTTTGACATTTTGTGTTTAAATTATCAACGCAATTTGGGTATTTCTGCCGTAAGGTATATAAATTGCATTTTAAATTGAATGGATGAAATTTCATGCGTGCGTTCGCGGTTACAGTAGATTTAGCGCTGTGTTTTGACAAATTTTAATGCAGATATGATGCAGCATGGCAAACTGTGTGTATGGATATGTATGGTTCGCCTGAATCCCTGCCAATATAATCCCAGGCAATTTATTCCCTTCTATCGACTTGCCTCGTCGGAGAAGGCCTGAATATTTATGAACTCAACTTTTGTTACTTTAGATTTAGAGCTTTTTAAGCAATATCTGTTTGTAAATTTTTAGGTCGGATATTTATAGGCGATATTATATGATAGCAAAATGTTGACGCGTTGATGACTTACTAACTAGTTTTAGCGTTCAAAAATATGAATATTTGCGTGCCTTTTGGATAGATTTTGAAATCTGTTCTGCCGTGATAGTAAAGAGGAGTAAAAGAAGAAGGCAGTAAGTTTCAAAGAGTTCCCCTTTGACGTACTGCTCAATCGATTACCTTGGCAGTATTATACATTGGTTTAATTTAAACTATGGTTTAATTATTCTGAGAAAACATAGAATCTGTTTCATCATAAATTACTGCAACTTCTTCTCAAACTACAAAAATACGTTTATATATTTCACCAACCCTACAAAAACTAAAAGTAGGATTGGGTTTTAATTTTAAATTACGCGATTCCAGCAGATTTTCTATATGTGATATTCTGTATAGGTATGCAATTTTATTTGATGGCATTATATTGTTATAAAGTATGCTTATTTTGTTTGTCAAAAAAGAAGTTTGTCAAAGGCCAGAAATGAAATTATGTCTTTTATTATTTACCGAAAACTTAGGCTAGCATTAGGTTAGCTAAAAGCGCCGGAAAGGTTTCTTGACCTTAGTTTTAAACTGGGACTACCAAGTCTAAATCTAGGATTAAGCTTATTATGTACAAATCGGTTGAATCTTCTTAATCCTTTCTTTATGTTTCGTTCTCTGATGGAGATACGAGTAGAGACACAATTTTTTGTCACCTCAGGAGCTCAAAAAGGCATGCTTTGTTGTGTGAAAGCAGTGAGTGAGCAAAATTCTACTTTGCTTCGAGCGTGAGGAAAAATGACTAAGAAATTTGAAAGTCATTGATGTCATTTCAGCGTGCGCAGGGTCTAACACATCTTATCAAAAATGTTAAATATCTCTTTCTCTTTTACTCCGGTAGTGAAATGAAAAAGATGGAAAATTATTCAATTCTTACATTCGTGTTTCGTAGTAAATCCCATTTTTTTGTAAGAAAGATCTTTTGTCTATGACAGGCCCCGTCAAAATAACGCTGAGAAACTGATATAATCATATGTATCTTACGTAATATTTGCTTAAAAATTTCAAATAATTTTTTGGTTAAACAAAAAGTGATTGGATTAATCGTATTCTAAATTAAAAAACAAATGTGACGTCGAAATTATAATGACCCTGAAATTAAGTTTTCTCACTACTGAGGTGAAAAGTTGTGTATGCGACACGAGAGATCAAAGTTATTTTCATCTCGTGCTTCCGAGACCATCACAACGCTCGAGATTCACTCGAAGCAAATACGAACTTTGCTCTTTTGTTGCACAAATAAATATTTCACTAACATATTATGATTTAATATCATAATTATAATTATTTTATGTATATATTTATGTATATATATTATTTATTGTTATGTATGTATGAATTATTTAGTATAATATAATATAGTAGGTATGTATGCGTGTATAACCTATCCTTTTGTTTATTTCTATCACACATTGTTTTATTTCGTTTTTCATAGTTCAATATCATATTACAATCTCCTCTCGCGGGTCTGCTGGAAGAAATTTCTTTAAGAAATAAGCAGTGCCTTTGTACTTGTTGTTGTTTATATTGTGTTTGTCCTTCTAACCATTCTTGTGTGTGTACATCAATTGTTAAATAAATAAATATTTTTATTCAAATCCAACATGTTTGTATACATCATGTTAAAGAAAGCTATTTCGGGATCCGAAAATCCTTACACATGAAAGAATCCTGAAAGCATTTGTAAGGCCTTGATAGAATTTTCCAAGATTCTTTAGGTATTTACGGCCTAGCTCACGCGTGTTGCCTTTTGTCCGCTGGCTGTCTATCCAGAGAGGTGGCTAGACTCGCTTGTAAGGTGTAAAGGTGATAAAGTGATAACACATCTACCCACAAAGAAAATCGAATGAATCTAATTTAGAATTCGTTCAATCAAAACATGAACACTTGTTCGAATTTAAATGGAAAAATTCGAATCGATCGGCGCGTGCTATGTGGACAGGATCTGTACTATCACTTATTTAGCCATTCAAATGCGTTGGACCGTTTCTGTGTGGCAAACCTGCCAAGCTGAAGAGCATTTGTGAGCCAGTAAACGTTTTGGTACAGCTTCAGCGATCACCTTTATACAACGTCTCAGCTCTGGGGCAAAATACCTAATATCTAATTTTAGTCTCAATGTCACCTCGAAATGTTCTGCGTTGTATTTCGATTAAGTTGCTAAACACGGCTACACGGCCGTGACATTATCACACGTTTGTGAGAATGAGATGTCTCGTATGCGCTAAAATGGCAACTCGTCATTCTGGTTTTAGAATAAATACTTGTTATTATGCAGTCTTCTAAGATTTTTATGATAATTATCTATTTAAACCTGTTTAATTAAGATCTAGGTGCTAAGATTTGAGGACTTTTTAACGTGATGACGTAAATTGAGCGATGATAAAAAGAGCAATGTATTGCCTTGTCGTGTTAATAATGACTCACCAACATTTATTTAACTATAAGAAATAGGTGTTATCATGTGTGCCATCATTGTCCTGATTTTCAGCTTATTCGGCAATCTGTAAACAAGCTTACAGTTCACCCTTAGGTATAGTGGCAATTACTGTAAGCTTTACTCTTGATCACCAGGTTCTAGTCTTATTTGTTGGAGTGTAAAACCTTAAATTACAAGTAGTTTCTGATCAGCGTCGATCAATCAAGGTGAAGTAACGTTCGAACTATCGCCATTTTCCGCACATTAGCCGCGAAAGATTCCAACCACTGATCCAACCGAGCGACCGGTAATAGGTACCGTACCTGTTATTTGTACTTACTATGAAGTAGCAAGTAGGTTGTAGAGGTCAGGTGTACCGTGGAAACACTAGTAATCAGCTGCATAGGTTGGACTGCATAAATGCAACTTCTTTGAATGGATATATGTATACACTTTGCAGGTTTTTCGGGTGCCAAAAATAAGAATACGATTACGAACGAATTGGATAGAAAAATTCTTATGTATGCAACAAAAAACTAATTTTGTTGTTAAATAATTATGAGTCATAGTCTTATATTTATAACATAACATCACGCCGGGTTTGGAAGAGGTTCACGACACCCACATATCACCAGTTATGTTTAGGTCCCATGGGATAGGGTTGAGCCTATCGCCATCCACCGAGCACAATACAACTCCGTGCTGCTATTGTAAATTTCCTGACGGAAAGCTGACATATAACACTTTGTCCAATGCGGGAATCGAACCCGAGACCTCGCGATGAGAGGCGCATACGCTAACCACTAGACCATCGAGGCAATTTATAACATTAGTAAAAATTGGATTTAATAAAAATTGCGTTAACCGATGTTTGAGCATATCAACAATAGCAAGCTGACAGTACGTGCAAACTAACTCTGCAATAAACGGACTACAAATTCCAGCCCTGGCTAAGCAGCACGCATGTGTAACCAGTTTAATGTTTTTAATCACCATAAATTTCAGTAAGCACGCACGCCGAGGTCACCTTCACAGCTCATTCACTAATGTTGTGCTCTAGCTTTCACGAGCCTGTTTGTGGAAGCTATGGCCGATGTCTGCGGCTGAAATAAACAGACGAAACACAACCTATCAAATCCTACTAATATTATAAATGTGAAAGTTTGGAAGGACGTGAAGATTTTACTTATTCTTTCACGCAAAAACTAGGCGATTGATTTTGTGTTAAATACCAACTTTTTATATTCTTCTTTGAAAGGACTAAAAATCTAACCTTTGTTTAATATAATTACGGCCAAATCTCGAACACCAGGCTAATAACAAACGCACTCCACGCAATTGTACATCAATCAGTGATCCGCAAACAAAGTCGTCTACTCCATTATAATAATCGATGACATGATACAATCGGTAACGGATACGCGTATCGATACGTACTATACCGTATCAGCGTGTACGGTACTTCACTGTATCCGCCGTGAACGAATGAACTAGTGAATGATATCGCACGCTCCATATACGCCGTATCGTAAACGACGCATCTATTATGAGAGGGTAGGGTTACCAAATGAACGAGTTTACATTTTAGTTTATGGAATGAAACTGCCATGGATTTGAAAAAGCTGAACGAAATAGCTACCTACTAGGTACCACTACAATTTAACGAATTTCTTGGCGATTTTCACGACCTTTCAAATGCTTTGCAGCATTCGTGGTCATCACAACGTCAACGAAAAAGGAAATGAAAAATCGCTGTAAAATTGTAGTTCAAGTTATGTTTAACATTTGCGTAAACATAATAAATATATCTGCTAGCTGTTTACTGGTTGACCTGTTGGCTTGTGACAAAAACAATACTATCTTCGAAATTAACTGTATTATCGACAATCTAGCGTCTAGTCGTCTTATAATCACACTTTCCTTGGGCTATCAATCTTCTTTATTTAACTATTAGTATTTCACCTAGCCAATTCTCTGCTCAATTTACTATTTCATTTTTATTTTTAAAACTACGCCCGCACTATGCATAACTCCTGTGTCGCAGGGGGTGTTCGAAAACATACATTTGCACACAAAATACACCTAGAATCAGAACAAATATTTGAGGATCACACAAAGAATTGTTCCTTATGGGGATCGAACCTACAGCACCAGCTGTTGAAAACGGCGAAGCGACCGCTTTAATCACTACGCATAACTGTGCACACATTTTTTTTAAGTATCTGAGCAGAACGTAATTTCCTTATAGTGTATTGTAGGTCTTGTTCGAATTCTGTGTCTTTAGTCTGACCTTAAAAGTGTGCAATGTGTATCGACCGTTGTCGCGGATCGTTCTCTTTGTGGTGATTCCATTATATACCGTCCACATTACGCATGTATGAGTTCTAAGCAATTTGCAGGCGCTTTTCTTCGAATGTAAAACAATACAGATGGCCACTTCTAATAAGTTATGTATTATTCATTATTGTAATTGCGAACGCTTTGTTTGTTTTCTCGTTTTTATAGTAAGTAAAAGTTAAGATTTTATTTCTTTGTGGTATTTACTGTTGATTATAACGACGATAAAATAATAATATGGCTTTGGATGTTACATTAATGCTGTAATTAATCAATATAATCTTATACACTAACTCTAAAATACAGTAAGCTTTTGTTTAAACGGAATAATTAGGTATAATTTCAACGGGGCGGGGTTTTATTGGGCTCTAATGAATTAATTACGCGTGTGACTTGAATAATGATGTTAGGATTAATTCGTAACTAAACCATGAAATCTATCATCGATACCTGTAATAGTATTATATTCGACAACACAGAATTGACGAATCCGGCATATTTTTACGTTTGCTTGCAGCTGTGAAGCATTGTTGAGAGACGGTTCATTTATGATGCTATGTGACATGGGAAAATCAATAAACTTCGCAAAGCTTGTATCAAAAACAAAGAAGTTACTGTCAAATGGTGGCATTGGGCTTGTTATAAATAGAGAATATAAGAAGAATATGATGTGTTCACGTCATTATAAGTGATATGTAGTGCAACAGCAATTGTATGACATATTCTCACGCGCACTCACCCACCGTGTCATTACTGTTTACTAGTGTGTGCCACGCACTACGGGTTTCAGACGAACGTCTTACGTTGTGCCGCTATGGCGATGGACATTGTCATAAGCTATAAGTTATACAGCACAATAAAACATAGACTAAATGAAAACAAGGAAACATTAAAAATTAATCACGATTTAAACTTCTTTATAAGTAGTAGTAAAGTAAATGAGTAATAATACCGTCTCGCTTGAACATTAACCTGCCCCCCTTATTACGATTGATGTTGATTGCGATTGAATCCTATTCAAATGACAATTTTTGTTACAAATTTTAACACATGAATCTGATTCAATCACAACCAACAACATCGGAATAAGGGGATGTCTAAAATAAAGATGTAATTTACACTTTCGCATCTAATACTTCATACAAAAATATTAAAACACACCATGAAACCGGCCTTGTACGTACTCTCAATATCTCATTATTGACAAACCGAGCCAAGCAAAACCCGGATTCTCCAAAATAATTAAACTGGGATATCTTTGTAATATACCTCCAAGCACTGCCTCGTTCCGACCGAAATCAAGATTACATACACATGTAACCAAATATTCATACGTTCACAATTTAATTCATAGCGTTCCGGTTTACGTACGGCGCTTTTTAAACTGCCACAAAGCTTTGTCGTAAGCGAGGACTTAATGAAAGTCTGGGAAGGAGGCGTGACGGACCAAATCCCCTTTAGCCGAGGAGGCTCCGATTTATAAGGATTTTCTTCCCTCGACTTCGTAACACTTTCATATGTCTCTGTATTGAAAAATTATATCCTTTTATAGAGCCGCTCAAACAAATTGCGAAGCTCTACCTATATTTAATTTACTTCGAATGTAGCAGATGTTTGCGTGGAAATTGTTCGGAGTTGTGAACGTTGTTTGAATTGCGTTGTGGAAATGAAATGTATGAGTTAGTTGTCAGTTTTAGAATATGGTCACCACATTTAGCTTATAGCGAACAAAGCGATTGCAGATATAGGTATTTTACAAGTTAGCGAAAATGGTAGATATTTTGATTGTCAACTGTATCATGGATGACAAAATAAGTTATTGGATTGGGGATGTTACTTACAACTATCGATTGATTAAAACTGGTGCGCATTTTAATTTAAGATCCCGATACTTGAGTCCTTACGACGACTACATCCGATGCCGGTGAAACAGTATTTAAACTTAATATTATAAAATATGTTTATTTTATTAATAGTATGGAACCGTACGATTTACATAAAGGAGATAATACTTAAATAAATTTTAAACATAAAGGCTTAAACATGAATTACGTCATACACTTATGAGTAGCAAATAAATGTGTTCGTCTCCTGAAAAGTGGAAACATAAACAATATTTGCTGCAAACTGCTTGTTCGTTTCGTAGGAATTTTGATGGGGCGACGAGCTGAACACATTGGATGCAGTGAATACCGGGTTCTGTGGACGGCATTAATATACAGCATAGACGATCATCAGTACAGCTATAACTAAGTGGGAGACCATAGTAACTCATACCTAAGTGCACAGTTGGCGTAGTGGTTACAGCGTCCGCCACGCCGCTTTCATCAGCGCTGGAGTTGTGGGTTCGATCCCCACACAGGATAAATCTTTTTTTGATCCGCAATAATTTTTTATGACTCTGTGTGTGCTTTGTGTATATGAAATGTATGTTTGTGAACACCCCCGCGACACAGAAGTTATTCTTAGTTTTATTTATTCGTCGTTTTTAAATCAGAAATAAACACGGTCTCCAAACCAGGTTGTGTGTACGTTTATTAAAAGCATCATAATACATGCTTCATTCTCCGTATATTGGAGAGGTTGCCAAATTTGATCAAATGACTTCTAATATTTTTTATTTCAGAAGGGAGCCGATCTTAGCAAGCTTGTTGAATTAGTCCTGAGCTTTTTGTTCATTTACTGTTAAGCAGCACCACACAGGTGCATATCCGAATATTTTCGTTCAGTTAACCGTTCTGCCGTTTGGGTTTGTTGTCATCACATCGCTATACCAGATCCAATGTGACTGCGGTGCTCCCTAACAAACGATGCCACATCTGCTGAATTGCCCTAATTGCCCTTACAGCTGCTCTTTGCGCGATCTGTACGACGCTACAGAATGCGCAATTGGTGTGGGCGGGAGTAATATAAGTCTGTAGTAGTACATTGATACGAAAGAAGAAGAAGCTATACCGAACGCCGCAAGTGAGCGTTCTGTTCACAAACATAATGAACACAGGAACTCTGATTAACGAGTAGTGAGTGCAGGATCGTGACGTCATTCGCGTGAAATTGGGAACTTAGAGCTGCCAAACATACTCTTGTCAAACAAGCCTTCAACTTGGACCAGAATATTTACAGCAAATAAGCCAACTCGACCCTTCCCTTATTTGCTGTTTGTATTTTGCTTCGCTTTGCCAACAAACTACGTGATCCTTTTTAACCGACTTCAAAAAGAGACTCTGTATTCGGACCATATAATTGCATGCATGTGTAAACGTGTGTGTATTTTTTGGTCAAGTCAATTTTGTGGTATACTCACTACCATCTCTTTTCATCTGCGTTTGTTAGTTTTATTTGATTATTAAGTTAAACTTACTTTGTACTTTAAATCGATTGTGGTATCTGAAGTAGGTAAAACCTCTTGTGCTTATATTAACATTCATAAGGTCTTTTAACTCTTTTGTCAATTCGCTTCAAGACTTTGCTGAATAAAAAACATTTCTAAGGCTACTTGCCGTTTTCTGTTTACTTTGTTCTTCGATATTAATGTTTGTCTATATCGGTTATTTGGTATTCGGCACGAGTTTTCCTAAAACGTTTAGTGAAGAATTCCTTTTCGCGTGCTTCAACAATGGGCAAAAGAAATAGGTCAAATACAATTGCGGAACCAAAAAGCTCTTTATTGGCCAATTCCATCAGCGTAAGTCGGGCGAATGCAATCTTTCTTAATGTTAAAACCACAGAAGCTCCTTTTAAAACAAATAGCGCCAGAAACGCATTAAAGCACGCCGGATGACGTTTTAAGAAGAATACGCCACTTAATTAAGCTCGGGATTTGTCTGCATTAAAAAAATGTGTCTGACTTTAGCTATTCGTTTTTTTATCTTAAAAATGTCTCATTTCTGAAATGGTTGATTCAACGAAAAAAGAAAAGGCGGGTTTTTATGCACTTTTATGAATCCAGTGCCTTTTTACGTCGGGAGTTGGCTTTCATTAAAAGGTACGTAATAAAAGATGAGGGATTCGTTCTGTCTTGAAGCCATAACTGAGATGAATTAAGAAGTGGTTTAACGTTTAAATGGTAATAAATAGGTTGGCGTTACATCAGCATTCTTGCGGCGCTCGGCGGACGGTAATCAGTCCTCGATGCACGACACTTTAATGAGATTTCTTTAGGGAATGCCTCTTGTCTAAGACGTGCTTTATTGGTACTAAGTTTTTATAAGAATTTGAAAACAGCCGTGATTGTTTTTGTAATTCATTATATTGTTTTAGCAGTGGCGTTTAAGTGTAGATACGGTATGTTATTAAAATTGACTATTACGAGTTATCTCGGCAAAAAAATCTTACTATAAAAATGACACAATATATTACAAAAATACCTTGATTTTTGAAATATATTGTGTCATTTTTATATTGTACAACAATATAATTAAATTGTTATTGCGGTCATACTGTTGGATAATAAGTTAAATTACATGTATTATTCAATATCCAATATCATCTGTGTAAAATAGTCTGGTAATTCAAAACAGTTTTATTAGCCGCGGGATTAATTCGATATGGTTAAATGGATTTACCGAAATTCAAATCAAAAGTCCGTAGTGTCCGTACGTTAAGCCTGACCGTTCGATTAAGTTATTAAACGAGTTTTTATATGTAGTTATTGCTTGCATTACTAACTGATGGTTGGAGGTGATATTAGCCTCTGAAGTTACTAAATCATAAGGTTTATCGTTGGCCTATAAAAATATCTCTCGAGAAGGACGATAAAATGTAGTCTATCGAATATTTATCAACATACCAGGCAAAGCCTCAAGGGAAGGCTAGTACCTAGGACCTAAGACCGAAAGATCTCTCGTTCTATGTCAAGTATTGTAGTTTCATAATTTAAATAGAAACGCAGAACTGCAAAGGCTTCAAACAAATATTCTATTAAATGTTTCTTGGAAAAAAGAGAATAAAAAATAAAGCTTTATTTTCATAAAAAGAAGAAGAAGAAGGAAGTGCAGTGATGTTAAATCTACCTTTATTTTCAATTGGTTTATTTTTGTTTCTCTTTGCCGCGTATAGTGTTAACAACGAATACAATGTCGATATGATACTCGAAAAAAAAAATAAGTTTGTCATCGATATGTTGATGTCATGTCATCGATAGAATCATAACTAAACAATCGTTATGTTGAATTGAACGAATATATATAGGTCGGCCGAGGTAACGAACGGATAGGTCCCTAAATCATACAGGGTGGATGCAACATAGCGACATTTATTGAAACCACAGCTTCTATGCATTGCATGCCAGTATGCATTTCCACCGGATAAAAAATTCTCTGGCGAAAAAAAAAATCCACGTCTTCCGAACAAATTAAATTTACATGTAGAAAATATTAATTTGGCTATGGAAAACGTTATAAGTTTGTGTAAACAAAGCGGGTTTGTAGAACAATCAGAATGCCACAATACAGTGGAACCTCTGATAGCCCAGCGAGAGAATATTAATAGATTATTTGTATCCATTTCATTCCAACTTGAAGATATAGCCAACGCTGTAATGTTTTGTAGTCAAAACATCCTACATCCGTCGGTTATCTCGCCAACCATTATGTACCAAGAATTGGCTGATAGCAGCAGGCACTTGCCTAGTAATGTAAACTTACCTGTAAGCTTAAATATAAGTTCCATGAACACTCTTTTTAAAATGTCTACTTTAATTTGTTATTATTTTAATTCTAAACTTGTATTTTTGTTACGTGTACCCCTAATTTTAAACCAGGAGTTTTCATTGTTTATTAACATTCCACTACCAACACCACATGATGTTAAACAACCATATACATTTAGTATGATTGTACCTAGTACTAATTATATAGCTATAACGAAGGATACATCCACTTATTGTAACTTAGAATCATTTGAAAAATGTAAGATAATAAATTCAGCAGAATATTTGTGTGAAATCTCAGTAACCTATAAAACTAATTCTAAAGTTAGCTGTGAAAGCGAATTATTATCGAAAATTGTTAATGACATTCCCACGGAATGTAAAACTAAATTAATTAATGGCAAATTAGATATATTTAGGCCATTATATAATAATAAGTTTATTTATGTACAATCAGAGTTAACTAAAGTTTCTTTAGATTGCCAGAACTCCGACCAAATAAAAGAGCTGAATATTATGGGAATCGGTATCCTCTCTATTCCCAGCAATTGCATAGCATATTGTAAAGGTACTACAATTATGCCAAAATATAGGAATACCTTAAACTTGACCTCTCCAATTATTCTACCTGATTTTAATTTAATAAATAGTAGTTGCTGTAAAATAGATTTTAATAGTCTGACCCATTATAATCTGTCGTCCATTCGTTTGGATAATGTTAATCTCGATAACATTTACCACTTAAACGAATTATCCAATAATCTTTTAACAGAGGTCAATAAAATTCAAGATGTACCACATATTGTTAAATACGGTACACCTTATTCAATTGTAA
Source organism: Hypena proboscidalis (assembly GCA_905147285.1). Classification (NCBI taxonomy): domain Eukaryota; kingdom Metazoa; phylum Arthropoda; class Insecta; order Lepidoptera; family Erebidae; genus Hypena; species Hypena proboscidalis. Next base: position 17,534,689 of record LR990131.1, read on the forward strand.
CAAGTTTAATAGTTTGTATACTTACCTTGTATGTAGTTTATAAGATAATTACTTTTTGTAAACCCGGCTGCAACTATCATAAATATAGATTACGCAAATCTGAAATGCCTAGATCAGTTTCTATAGAGTTGGAACAGAACATTAATGAAATTCCTGCCCCAGCTCTAAGAACCTCTTTTTAGTTAAAGTTAACTTCAGAACCCACCCCGAAGTTAACAGCATTGGGGGAGGTGTTATATACTAAGGATGTATAGCTTTATGCTTACTCCTTATTTTTAGTAATGCTTTCGCTAGCACACCCACGCTTTCCAGCGTGGCATCATTAGCCCGAAAAGTTAGTCTATACTCAACCATCATCGGAGATAGTTGCCTAAGGGTCCTTTTTGGCTTGTACACTATTGTGTCATTTAAATATAATTAAATAAGTTTTCTTTTAATTAAATCTCTTTTTTAAAAGCCAATCCCAAAGGGACCCAGTAACAGATCGCAATGTTCAAATTGTTCGGAGAACGTGAGTTTTTTTTTTTCGCCAGAGAATTTTTATCCGGTGGAAATTGATACTTACCATGTATAGAAGCTGTGGTTTCAATAAATGTCGCTATGTCGCATCCACCCCGTATATACTTTAATAAAAATTAATACACAATAAAGTGAAGAAGACAGGCCTTAAATAATGAATATCGTATGCATTACATCCATTATTTACAAGAAAAGTCTGTAGCACGGTGCGGCGTAGCACAGTGCTACGGTGCAGCTACGGAGTTACGAGCTCGTAGCACCCAACGGCCGGTGCTGAAGATTTCAACGTGCTCACTCGCTTGCTTTTCACTGTGGTTTTATTTCGTCTACTTATATTTTTGTATATAAACAGTGAGTCTACGCTAGACTATATAAAAATGACGTAATTTTATGTGAACTGCGCTATAACAAACAATTTTTGGGTGGAAAAAGGCTATAGTAATGGTAAACTTTGAATCGTCAATCTAGGATCTTCTAAAACATATATAGTTAAATTGTCCTTGTATAATTAAAATATGACTGCCATAAGCATATTTTTGTTACATCTAACAGTCTACTATACCTTTTTCACGGTACAAAAATATAAAGACGATGAGTAACAAATTCGATAACAACCTTATTGCCTGGAATATCTTAATTTATCATTTTTGGTTGAAGGATCCAGACAGTAAATATTAGTACACTTAGATATTCGGTACACAAAAGCGAAATAGACTCGAAAAAATTATTGCAATCAATTAATAAACTTTAGAAAATGAGGCTATTAGAATTCATATTTAATATTTTTATATTTTATATTCTGTTCTTTTTGCTAAAATAATCTTCAATACGTGTGACCTGGGTCAGAGTATAGATATAGTAGAGAGTAATCTATCTTCATAGAAACGGTCGAACCGCGTCACGTGCCTACGCTTCGGAATAAGAACGCTATAAGGGGACCACATAAGACGGGGATGTGCCGCTGTGACTTACGAATTCAAAAAAATTATGATAAGCTCTAGTCAGGTACATAAAATTAAAATTCACTAGGTAGGCAGCCCTACCGTGTATCGCGTGATTGCCTTTTGCTATTTTAAGGAAAGGGATCGAATCAGAGTACTAGTTAATATTTTTACTGTGCCTGGGTGTACACCGCCTCGATTTTTTTCCGTTTCAAAAAATTATGAAACAATTTCGCCCGTGGAAATAACGTAGCAAATCTAATTTGTAACATTATTTTGTAAATTGTTTTTGTTTTAGGCATTTGAATATTCAGTATTTAGGTAAATGAGCGCGTGGTATGTTTTTGAAAAAAGTTGTATTTGTCTGGGTTAATTTAGGAGTGGAGTTGTTATTTTATTATAGACTGGCAAGGCTTACTGACCCGCTCTATTTAATATGGAATCGTCAAATTTTCTATAGAAATATTGGCAGTGACACTTATCTGTCCTGATATAAGTTTACAGCTTTGAACTATATACGTAATAGTTGGAATCGTTTATATTACTATCCACATTTTTTTTTTATTCCACTGTTGGGGCAAACAAGCATACGGCCCGCCTAATGGTAAGCAGTTACCGTAGCCTATGGAGACTTGCAACGCCAAAGGCATCACGCGTGCGTTGCCGACCCTTTAAAAACCTATTTGCACTCTTTTTAAAGAACCCCATGCTGTATTCTCTTGGAAAAACCTTGGCAGGGGAGCTCATACCACAACTTTATCGTGCATGGGAGAAAATTCCTCGCGAACCGCACTGTGCGCGAAGATATTTGTTTAAGTGTTTGAGGATGAGCTCGTTGTCGATGGCGAGAGGTACGGTGGTAGAACGTAGCCGTAGGTACCATATTAAACAGTTCTTCAGAACACAGCCCATTATACAGGCGGTAGAACACACAAAGGGAGGCTAGGTCTCTTCTCAGACTGAGAGGCTCGATAGTGTCTCATTCTACATTTAGATCGCTTCTAGTCTAAACGATTCAGCTGCATATCAGTATTTTATGTCGAGCTACTGTTATCAGAAAATAATCCAAATCTCAATATATATATCTACTAATATTTTAAATTTTGAAGTTTGAACTTTAAACTTATCTGTGACTCATAGTTGAATGTATATTATTAAACAAACAAACAGACAACTTATAACACAAATCTGACATTTTGCTTTGATAAACTTGCATTATAATTTAACAAAATGGCGCTGTCTAAACTTCTAAAACTACGTCATAATGTTGCCAAAATCCGGTTTATTTATTCTCCAAGCTGTATAATTGTTATAGTTTAACTTCGCTCTCTATTCTATGAGTTACCCAAGTTTCAGTGTTGCCAGTGTTAATTAAATTTTACAATATTTAAAGGCACTTTGTCGGGTGAAGGTTAATAGTTAAGTGGTGAATTTGAGGTTAATTGGAATTGGCTGTATTTTATTCATTGTGGATGAATTAGAAGTAGGAGCAAGTTTTGTATAAATAAAATACGACAGTTAGGACTGATTAAAATGTATCTAGTAAGTTCTAGTAGTTAGCGTATGCGCCTCACGCGTTCGGGTCCTAAATAGGGTAGAAGAGTTTTTTTTTTTTTTTTTTTACTCCGCCCACAGTCAATGAACGTGTAGTCCACCTGATGGTAAGTGGAGTACAGCCCATGGACATCAACAATCCACAAAAGCAGATTAAAAATGCGTCGCTGCAGCTGAGGACTACGTGTTATGCCTCATGTGCCAGTAATTTCAGGGCCTGATCTCACCACCAAACCGGAACACAGTAATGGAAGCACTACTATTTGGCGGCAGGTCAAAGGTGAGTCGGTGGTGCTGCCGCCCACGAGCTCATTCACAAGAGCTCTTTGGATTTTTGTCAATTGCAGCACTCCGTTGGAATAGTGCCCGGATAACGGTGAAACAGGTGAAATGCGCTACAACAGGGCGCTACCCTGTTACACCCTTCTAGGTATTATATACGTGATGCTATGTTATGTTCATTTTGAAAACAAATATAGTCAATCGACTAAATATTTCACATATAAAACACTACACTATTCTGACGTCAATCTCGACTGAAGGGCAGGGCACGAGTGTACCGAAGTCTCAGTTTCAACTGAACTCACTTTAAATGTTAGTCTTTTTGCCGTTTTACAAGTTTTTTATCGATACCTTACCTTATAACTCAGTTATGTGATTGTTTCATAATTTCTTTTGAATGACGTAGAATTTATAAGAAAAGCAGATCACGGTCAATCTGGTATTATTTCCACTTTACTTGCGCAATTTGTGAATCCCTTCTTGGTAATGCCATGAATCATCAAGATTTTCAAGTGCTTAGTTTTGTTTAGCTACGTTGTGTTTTGGGAACGGTCAATAAAATTTTCTCAACATTTTTTATAACTATTCGTTTCAAACCTTCTGTTTTAAGTTGTCTAGTGTTTGGTGTGTTCATTTGTGTTACAATAGGTGCGCAGCGAGTCTTTGGAGCCAACTCGTTACGAACTGTGTCCGCATGGATGCGTCCGACCTCCGTATTCACAAGTGAACTCCTGCGATTGCTGGAACGTGTTTTTGTTGGGAAAACTACTGGCAAAACGTAATATGAAGTGCTTTAGGTCAGGCTTATAAGAAAATGGAAAATGTAAATAGGTATAATGTGAACATGTGACAGAATTTATTCAAATGTAGTTTTAAATATATAAGTATTTTATATATTATTATTTATTATATTTTTACCTGATGTCAGGGTCATTATAATAGTTAAAATCCAAGATCTTGGCGGCTTTGAAGTTAACTGCAAATTAAATTTTACGGGTCGGTATTGGTCACGCTTGCATCTTTGATTTTGTCTTATGACGTCATTGTAGAGAGGACCAATAACAGTTTATAAAAGTAAGATAAAAACAAGTGCTACGGTAGAACCTATTATAGCAAGAGTAGCATGTCGTAAAACTTCGATATTCGAGTTTTTCATCTACCTATAAATCAATGAATATAGGGAATAATATACTCCTTATAAGTTTCCAATTATAAGCAAATCTTCACAGCTTCTTACAGCGATTACAGATGCAATACCGGGGTCAGGCCCCGTGATTACAGCGAGCGCATAGTTACACGGAAATGAGCCTGCAATTGCAGCTGTTTATCTGATATTACATGCCGATAGCATTGTTTTGTACGAATACAGCCTCAACTAATAAATACGTCGTTATTCACGCTAAATTTTGAACACAATATTTAATTTGCTACAATGCTACTAATGCTAAAATAATATCCAACGTGACTGTGCATTATTTATGCGACGCGCTGTTAAAATTTAACGTTTGTCTACAAAATGTTTAGTGAAATTTGTTTTAAATTTACAGCTCCACGCTAATATTGGATTGTTTACAATATTAATACTGTATTACATTATTTGAACGTAAATTTATGGACCACTAATGACTACAGCTTTGTTAAATTTCTAAACACCTGGTCACAAAAATGTTTTGTGTTGATGTATAATATATCCCTTTGCAATTTAACCATTATTAAAGCTTTTGAGTTGAAAGTTACTTTGAGAAAAGCGATAAGTTTAAAATGTCTGGGCTCTGTTGACGTCATGACAACATGTTTTAAAAATGGCTCCAAGAATCTAGCTGATTACTTGCCACGATTATTTCGGTGTAGCAGGTACTCATGGATAATGGTGATTGATTGACTAAAGTTACAACAAAGTGATGAGATTGATGATTACCGCCTGTTATAATAAAGATAATACTCAAGCGTCTGTTTTATAATCGTGATATAATATAAGCTATCCTATGCTAGTAAGACAAACGTATTATGTTTAACATTTGGGTATAGACAGAGATGCGACGGTGCAATGTTGATCTTATTTTCTGACATAAGAAATGTACGTACTTAAAGTGCTTACAATTGTAAATATACATACCTGCTACTTTGGTTTGACTGCCAATTTTCAGGTTTAAGATACTAAGCTTACAAAATGATTAAATATAGAAAGATAGCTTTAGCGGCTATAGGATCTTTGACCACATCATATTTTATTAGTTGAAGATAGGCGTCGTTGTAGACATTCTCTCTCGGGATGAAGCTCTTGTTCCAGACGCTCCGAGTAAAACTTTATCTCAAGGATGCGCAAATAAATTGTTAGTCCGTTCAAGAATAGATGAGCAAACATGAACATGTAAAAGGGTTAACTCTAAATTAAGGTGACCTCAGTCATCCCTTCGTTTAAGACGTTATTTGACCCTTATCCGACGAATAGGGCCCGAAGAGGCGATGTAATGACACTAGATAAATGTACACTGGAAACATGTTTTTGACTTGCCAGGGTGTAATATTTAGGTCTGGAATTTTTAAATAAAATATATAACGGGAATTAACGCGTTCATGCAATTATTTACCTTTTAGGCTTTACGTTTCGGCTAACAGATTACACTGGCCATTTTCGAAAGCAGACTGGTTCTAGCGGCGCTAGAACCAGTCTGCTTTCGTTAATTCCCGTTATATATTTTATTTAAAAATTCCAGACCTGTAAGTTTAAAAGTTAATCTGGAATTTTTAGTCATATGTGAGTTGACATGAGGTTTTATGTTAACTTTGTGATGATATATATCATAAATAAATAAATTAATATTTCACAACTCACACACAACGCCATCTATTCCCAAACTAAGCAGAGCTTGTACTATGGGTACTAGAATAACTCATACTATTACATATATTCTTTTCTTTTGTAAATACATACTTATTATGCATAGAAACATCCAGACAAACCCCCATGTTCATGCACACAAAGATTTGTCTTTAGTGGGAATCGAACACACGACCTCGGCGTCGCAGGCAGGTACACTACCCACTCCGCCATCCGGTCGTCGATATTATACAGTACAATGCATATTACACATAAAACTCCTTAATATACCGGAGGTTTTGGGTGTTATGGTGTCACAAAACAATGTGCTTGCTTCTGCTAAAATGCTATGACACTGCTGACGCCTTTTTTACACGTCAGTATAATATTGCACATTGTTACGGATTTATAATTACAAATTGATCGCAGTTTTATAGCAGTAAATCAATTATATTAGATTTTTTTCGATATGTATTAGTCTCTTTTTTCCTTCAGACCTTTTGTTACTTTATTTCCAACAAAATATATTTGATGAAACCTTTGTTTTAGGCGGGTTGGAGATTATTTCGAATTGTATGAATCGTAACGGAACCCTTCCCACAGCCTTAAGCCGATTCTTTTAAATCTCCATCCATAATTGCCTATATCGTACTTTTTATTTAGAATCATAACTGAGATGGAAATCTCTCAATTGATTCCCGAAGTTATTATTAATTGCTGGAACTTTTATTTCTTTCGGAAGTTTATTGGCAGTTGTTATTTATTGAGAATTAGATGGGACGTTTTATCTTCATTGTTTATAAATTAGTCGTTTAAATCGAGAATTTATAAAGCTTATATTTTTTAATGCCTTGGATGAATTATACGAGCTACACAAGTGGCTCGTAGACTATTATTTTTATTTAATAATCGGGTAAACACAAACCCATATAAAATCAAATTAAACAAAAGAGTCTTCATCATTCACTTTACTATAGAGGACAACGACGTGATATTATATTACCAAGGACGTGAGAGTTCCAGAAACAAAAGCTATTATATTAAGAATCAGTTGAAAAAGATATGGGACCGGCAGGATTTGAACCTGCGACCTTACTACACACCGGGCAGCCGCTTTAGCCATCCTGCTACGGTCGCCTCTTACCAGAACCTTAAATTTCTCAACTGTATGATACGTCATTTCGTGATTTATCGATTAGAAGTTAAAACAAAAGCTATTTTAGTAAACATTTGATTTCGCAACGAATAATAAACACAGAAGTTTATAAAATCAATATTTGAACTGATGGGCGATAAACATCCCTTTTATTCTCTAATAAATTCTCAATTTTATCGTTTGTTCTCTAAGTAGAAAAATGTTCAATTGATTTTGGCTGAACGATATCCGTCAGTGAGTCCGTGAGTCCATTAGTCAGTACAGCCACGAATATGTTTTAATTTGTCGCCAATATAGACTGCCTCGTTCGTCTAGTGGTTAGCGTATACGTCTGTTGATCGTGTGGTATCGGATTCGAACCCCAAAAATATAATTGTCTTTCGGCGCAGTCTGGAATAGTGTCTGGCCGGTAGATGACGATAAACTCCCAATCACATGTGACCTTAATTTGACTGGTGAAATGTCTATTACAGGCTTGTTTTTATGTTATTGTTGTGAAATAAACCCTTATATTAGTGCGAGGTAATACCCGACAAGCGTTTCAGAGTAATTCTTTCAAACCCTAAATAATTCTCTTTGAAGGCTTTGAAACCGTCGGTTTTATTATACAGCGTTCGCTTACAAACAGTACAAGGGTAAAAAATATTGCAGCGCTTTTCACTTTTAGGTGTTTCGTCATTACTCTCCAGCGAAATGAAGTGCTCGGGAAATAGGTGAAGCTGGATTTATTACGGATTGTAACTTACATTTAATGTAGTTTTGTGGCTTAATAGCAGTGCTAATATAGTGGTCTCATAAAATATAACTATTAGTTTTATTAGAAAAACCTAGGCAGATAGACAATTTAATAGGATGATTGTGATAGAGCTTTTGCAATCGAACTTGAAACGCAATATGTGCTTTTATTCTGCGTCAGCTGTGGCTCTTTGCGTACTCAATGTTAAATAAGGAAATGTGCGATGTTTGAAATGTTTGAATGTAAATTAGCGTATCTATTATTGAAAAAATGTAAAACGTACGAAATATCGGTAAAGCACTTACCTAGATAGCCTTAGACCTCAGATATGATTTAAATCGAGAACTACTGTTTACTAATTCAAACTCATATAAAAATATTAGCAAAACATCTGTAGCAGTTTCATTCGTTTTATATCTAGACTCGTAAAAACATTTTTCAAAGTCTGTAAGGTAACAAATACTGTGTGTTTTTTTGCAAATCTCCACACAGCCACCTCTGGGAGAGATCTGTTGTCACTTAGACACTTGCGGAGAAGAGGTTGCCCCGCGAACGACCCAGCCGAGCTCTTACAAGCACTTTAATCTTAATGGCCATTTACACCGATCGTATGGCCTCGTATGAATACAAATTATGCCCAGACTACGCACTTACGTCCTTCGTATCATGTCCCGTCAACATATCTCGTAATGCTTACATACTTGAGCTCGTATGAGAGCTCGCCTAGACGCCGAGTATTCACAGTATTCAGACAGAGATTGCAGACATGGAGTGCAGAGTACCATAAGGACCGTATTCGATTTTCTCCTTGAGACAGAAATATTTGTCTGTTATTTTATTAGATTCCTGCGTCTCCATAATGGACATCGATATACAGTATTGGACATCGAAGAATGCGAATTGTTTTCGTGAAAATCAATTCGAGAATCGATAATAACGCTGTTCCGTCAAAAGCAATATAAAATAGGCTGTATCTAAATTCGATCTTAGTTCACGACATTTAAATTGGCAATTATTATTCCAAGTCTATTAACTAGCTGTACTTTAAGTTTAACGAGGCGCCTTTGTTTCGACTTTGCAATTATTTATAGGTTATTCATAGTTAGTTGCTGTACGAAGAGGTCCTGTAAAATTAATTTCTTTAAAACGTAATTTGTTAAAAATCTCGAGTCTTTTTCGAACAACATAAAATAAATAAATTTCCTATGAAAATTATTAAACGTTTTCGAAGTTTTATTTTCTTTATGTTCAAGTCCAATTTCCAATCGAAAGGCTGATTGGAAAGGAATGATCAAGGTTGTCTCCGCAATTTTACTTAAATACACGGTCTCAATTCAATCGAATTCATTTCAATTCAAATTTCTCAGAATAAGCACCCTCATCCTTGTCATCTAAAATCTAAATGTTGACATATCAATTAAGTTATTTTTTTATATAAAAATAAATACAACAGCCAACATTAGGAAACCAAAATAAGAGCTCCTAAAAATCTTGTGGTTCTATAATATGGATGGAGTTAGGAACTTATGAATGAAGGCGACAATAGCCAGTGATGGATAGTGATCGTGATGGCGACCGCAGGCACCTCGTAAAGTGAGCTAAAACCAGTTCATTACCTTCATTGGCAAAGTTCTGTACTCCCTCATGCATTACCGAGGCTTTAAATTGAACTGTTTATGTATTCCGTAGTGCCTCCCGCCGGGGACCGAGCGAGCTGAATTATGTTCTGTTATTACCACACTTGAGATTGTTTTAAACAGTACCCATGATATATTATTGGGCTTTTGTGGCCACAGTATTGGGTGCTATCAACTGCGTTATTAATGATATGCACAGGTGTTTTACACTTGAATGTGAACTGCTCGAATTTATAGTTATTGTTTTTTGGGAAATGGATGCAACTCAAATTAAATACGCAAATAAATGCACTCGGACTTTCAGAGGCACATTGGGTATTTATTAATTTAATAATAGTTTTAAGGCATGTTGATAAAATGGATATGATAGACTTACGTATAATTATCCGAATACCAACGTCTAAAGGTTTGGCAGTGAACGTGTAAAAAAATACACATATTTTTTTATTTTTTTTAATATAAAATATTCGTAACGCGGTGACACTATAAAAGTATTATATGAAAATATAATTTAAAAAAACTATATAATGAGCACTCTCTACTACACACACGATGTTTTTCTATCTCAATTTAAAAAGTGCATAGCATCGAATATATTTATTAATATTATTTTGACGACCGGATGGCGGAGTGAGTAGTGTACCTGCCTGCGACGCCGAGGTCGTGGGTTCGATTCCCACATAAGACCAATCTTTGTGTGCATGAACATGGGGATTTGTCTTAGTCTGGGTGTTTCTATGTATAATATGTATGTATTTACAAAAGAAAAGTATATATATATATATATATATATATATATATATATTAGTATCAGTTATTCCAGTACCCATAGTACAAGCTCTGCTTAGTTTGGGACTAGATGGCGTTGCGTGTGAGTTGTGAAATATTTATTTATTTATTTATTTATCGAGCTATATTTATGTTACACAAACTTTATAGTTGTTTCGCGACCCATCTTTGTTAGATTGTATACAGCTTTCTTGACAGTCTAGACACTAGACATTAAAACATAATCTATAGTGAAGGTTCCTAGGGTAAAGGGTAAGCTTGACTCGTAATCAACTTTGCCTTTAGTATAACCTATTTATGGAAAACTTATGGATTAAAACCAACTTAACGTAGAGTGAAGATTGGTAGACTCATCAATATAAAAGCAGGTTGTATGAATTTTTTTTTGTTTATTTTGTATTAAAATATAATATGTGAAGTCTTGTCTTGTCCGAACTCTTCAAACGAATACTCAACAGAATTTTGAAATGTATTAAAGTAGGTAATTCAATCACACTAAACATGGTGGAGATCGATGCAGGATTGGTTTATTTTTAGCACACTTATTTACTTTAAATCTATTTAAAAAGTTTACGTACGAATTTCAGGTTTTGGTGCATTTTCAATTTCGACGAATCTGTTAACAGCGTTACCGTACTTTTGTGTTTTATTTAAAAGGTAGTATTTATTTTGTTAACTTCGCGCGAATAATTTAATCCAACCAAAATCTAATTATGAATATGAAAACGCTTCAGGTTAAATGGTTAATTATTGTGTTTACATACAACTTATTTCAAAATAAACTTTTGCACTTTTATTTAACTAACAATGGACGATTACTTTCGTGTTTAAAATGGTAAAAGCTTAGTTGCTCCTTTCAATCGAACAGAACCGATCGTATAAGTTGTTAATGATATTAAATTCTAGTTCACATTTGTGTAGTAGGTATTGCCTTACGGGATTAGTACATTCATCTGTGTCGACATTACCCCAGAAACAGTTGTAACATAAATGATGTGGTCGAACACAACCATAATACACCCGTTGCGGTTTATCAACACAAGTGTATACCACGGCAAATGCTACGGTGTCCCTTAATTGTCCAATACGAAAAAAAACGTAAGCAAATTACTTGCTGTACGAGGCGCGTCGTTCTTAATTACAGACAAGGGTTGAAACAAATATATTTTAAGGAAAAAAATTGGTCGATAAGTATTCAACAAAACTAATATTCTAACATCATTTTAATGTCTGCACGTGTGGTGTAGTGGGTTCGATCCCCACATGGGACAAATCTTTGTGTGATTCGCAAATTGTTATGAGACTGGGTGTGGTTGAGTGAGTAAATGTGTGTATTTGGCCATCATTAAGACCATTGAATAGTGCAATTGCTTCTGGCGTTCTACATAAAGTAAAAAAAAATAATATTAGTTTAATGAGTTGAATCGTAAGATATTTGTTATTTAAAACAGGTTTTATAATTTAGATGTTTTGTGTTGTGACCTGGAGAAATGTCAAGGTTATAACGAGGACTGTGCTAATGGGTTGTGTCGAAAAAAGACAGATGAAACTATTTTTGCAATATTTATTTGGATAAGATATAAAGCTTTGTTTGTTTGTAAATAAAAATGGCATATTACAATAAATGTCCCGAATATAAAAAACTATCAGGCCAAAATCATGATATATCGTGGCAACCCTGGCAAGTCCAGTTTTAATCCCTTTTTACTTTCCTATACAACGCGATTATTCATGGCTGTGTAGAAATTGAAACCCAATTTGCGTACATTCCCGACGCCATGAGCACTGAGCTACTTTCTCTGTCACGGAGTTACGGACTTCACGGTACACTGGGCTCGTTTGTCCACCAGTCAATGACTCGCACATTTGTTTTTGTAATTACGTTCGTACTACTAAATTATACCTGTATCCAAGCCTTTGACACTCAACGTAATTTCTCAGAGATTATTTTGTTCGCACATCTCCAAAGCAAAGCAATTTTGCAGCTGCATAACCGATGGCCCCAAGAACCGTATCTCGATTCTCTCTGTCCGCCGGCACTCACTAATTCATACTATTCTGTTTGTACTGTTTGCGAGAATTTGCTTTCGAGGACTACACAGCATACGTTTTCTCCGTAAATGCAGAATTTACTATCCACATTTCTCTCCCATTTTTGCAGCGACACAGCATGGCATGGCAGCATCCAAAAGCAATTAAGTTACAGTTCGGATAGTTTCTCCGTATGTAAAGTGTTTACTAAACATCCAACCACGAAACAACTTTGCACTAACGTTCACCCCATTAACCTGGGCTTAACTATTTATCACACGGGTGACCTCTTTTCCAAGTTGTCCCAAAGATAATTTAGGCGGCGTTCCTCGGCACCTTTAGGGTCAAAGTGTTACGGAATTGACTCGACGCGAGCCCTCCGGGAAAAAGCCTGTTTTCGAGGTCACGGAACATTTCTGCCACGTGTCCTACTGAATATTATAAAAGGCTACCACATTTCACACGTTTCTGCGGCACTAAAAACGTTCTGCTCCATCCAGGGTGAGCTTTATTGCAGACGCTGTTTAAGACTTTACGTGTCTGTTCCTGGGAATGTGACAAACCCTTGTATATAAGTTAGGTTTGGTGACGTAGTCAAAAAGCTCTGTCGGCTTGAATTTTATACAGAATTCTCGTAAATAATATTTTTACTGAAGGGTGTGCATTAGTTATTAAAGAGCACGACTGTTGTAGAATCTTATCTCTGAGAAAAGATTCCTGACCGTTAACTTTTTTACCTGGAAAAATAGGCACTGATGAAAAATTCAGAATATTTTTTTTCAGGAATGCTCGTCTCAGTTTTTATAACGACGCTCTTTAAACAACATGAAAACGAAAGAACGAGTGAGACCATTGCAAATTCACCAGGCAAAATTTGAGACAAAAGAAATTTCCATCGTCGTTCCTTTAAAAATTGTTCAGTTGGAATTTTTAATAAACATGGACTCTGTCTAAACACTGTTGGTACCTAGTTATACTTAATTGGATTGTGCCAAATGCCAAATGATGCCAAATAATTCAACTGAACCATTAAAGGTTTGAATATGCGTGTGTTCGTAAACTCTTAACGTAGTGGGGAACCACCTGCTTCAGGCCTCTTAATTCATTGCTATCAAAGAGTCTGCGGTAATCAAGTTATTGAGCAATATTTATTGACTTCCTCCTCTTCTCCTTTACAAACAACGATATAATTTATATAGGAACATGTTTTTGGCCCGATAGTAATTTGTTGGCACTCTCCGCTATTTTTGCAGTCGATTTTATTGTTGTTTAGGATCCAAACGTGGCAATACTTCATCCCCGGCTCCCCTATTCTCCCATATGGGCTGCGATGGGAAAGGGTCACCGTGGCTGGGCGCTATTGCAGACGCGGAGTTCCTACCCGTTTTATTAGCTCAGTGATCTGGCTTTATGAGTCATGTTTACTGTAATAAACTCGTTTATTCCCTTTGAAATGAGCTCCAATATTGAAACTTATACGCCAATATCCGACTCGGTGTCGTTGACGTAAACTGCGTTTTATACGGCCTATTTAAATTTTATATTTAATTTATACGGTAATCGACATGAGCTTGATTAAGTCTTGAGTGTGAAACGGCGTCGATAACGCGCCGGTAACTTATGCGTCTGTAATCAAAAGTTTAATGGTACAAGGCTGTATATCTGAGCTGCGAAGTACAGGGCGATTTATACAATCCAAGTTTATGCGTTTCGCTGTGAAGATAGACGAGGCTGTCGGGAAAAGACATTGTGTTATGGTTATTAGTATACTCCGCGAGTATTCCCGGGAGATAGGACCGGTTGGCTTCAAAGACATTAGTTCGATATAAAGCAATTTGGTGAATGTGCCCCGCCGCCCGTCCCCGTCAGTCACACGTCTTAGAAAGTGTCCCCGCATGGCTAGTTAGGAGAGGTTGGCCGCAGTTATCTGCGTGGGTCGTCGTCCAGGCGGACAACGGCAAACTTGCCTCAATTAATCAACGAGGCGCCGCCACAGGTCACAGGCGCCAGCGTTTCACAACGCCCTTATCATATTTTATGTTTCTTTTTTTATTTTATTACGCCAAAAGTTAAGTTATCAACCACATTTTACGACCTTTATAAAAAACTTCGGTTTAGCCACCCTGTAAAAACTTTGAAACATTTAATTTAGTACCCCAGTAGTACATGAGCTCATTAACATTAAAGATACTCTGAGAGTAACTTCGTGCTTAAAGCAATTTTATGTGAATACGTTACCGACTTTTCTGTTTTAATATCTCTATTCTTATTAAGTGTGTATTATTATAATTTTAACTTTAACTTACCTATGTTATTTTTTATTTTCAGGTAAATAAAAATAGGAGTGACTGTTCAAAGGAAATAAGGAACAGTACTCTCAACCACCCTTCCGTCTTGGAAATATGACTAAATAAGTTAAAGGTAAACAATCTATTTACAGTACAAAATTATACGAAACTAACGTTATATGAAAAAAATATACGAAATACCTTGTCAACGTGATTTGCTCTCCCGTCGATATCATGGTCACATATTACTACTTACCATTAAGCGATAAGTTAACTAAATGGAAACCTACTTTAATAGTATAAAAGTTTAAAAGTCTATCTAAAGAGTTACTAGATTCTCTCGCTAATCTCCTTACAAGGTGCCATCGCCCTTCCCTCGTCAGTCAGGTACAGCATGACTGATGGCCGCTTCGACGTGATCAGGGATTGACCAATCCGACCACAACCCCACCCCCACCCTCTGCTAATGCGCCAAAGGATTAATCAACAATTAATTTGGTTCATTTGCGTTATGTTTCGTGTTTAGAGAGGAATTCACTAATTACTGCACAATATACTAATACGCAGTAAATATATGATAGTATATAATTATAGTCTGTGTTGTACGTGCATCTGAGGGTTCATAGCAGCGTGCTCGTGTGGGTGTAGGGTTCCGTTTTTAATTGAAAGATGGATATATTCATGGTAGATATAGTGATAATTTTAAACAAACAGTATAGTCTAAGAGCCCGTGAACGCCTCTACTTAGGTAATAATTAGATAATGTTTCCTCATCTCATCAGCCAGACATTTTTGATAGTTCCAACCCATCTAAAAATCAGCTTTTATACTATAACGTAATTAGAATTATAATTTCATGAACATTAAGGGTGTCTGGCAAGGGGTTGCCACGATGTTAAGTGTCTGACAATTGTTAATAATATTCTGAAGGTAACACCAAAAAATCTAACTTTATTATTTGATGAATTTAGATCGGTATTTTATACACATTTAGTACCGTGTACCTGCCAAAGCCATGGTAACCCAAACTTCATAATAGGCCATCGTTCTTCGCCTGAGTTGGGAGCATGCGCTGACGAGTTTTCAGATTTTATAAAATAACGAAGGTCTGGCGTTCACGGGCTCTTGCTCTAGTATAATGAACTTGTGAAGGTGTTTTGATATGAGCTTTGGTAAATTTAAGTGTCATAATAAAATGGAAAAGTAAAATATTGCATAAGCGTCCATATTTCGAGGCAAATAATGGTGTTTTAAATAAGATTTCGTATTTGTTGTCCATTTTGTAAGTTTAAAATAGGAATTTGGATCCATGAAAAAAGTTTTTATGTATTGTTATGCATTGGGTATGTAATTCGACCCGTGATGACCTGTTAGATTCTGTAAGGGAACCTGTCGGTTTCGATAATTTAGTGCATCCTTCGTATAAATACAGTCGATATTTGATTGAAGAAAATTTTAATTTCGTGTGATTCCATTTTTGAAATAAATACGCCGTTATCTCATCAACACAATAAAAAAGTTCGACATACAGAATTCACAGGCACAGCTCGCACTTGACCAGTTTTTTATACGGACTATAGAACTGTGTAAATGGAAATCGTATTTCTCGCTGCAGACTTTTAATTGCATTGCAGGTCGCCTTATTTGTTAAGCAAGGATACAATGAAACGAACTACAATGTCTTTATTCGTCGGAATGACCTTACAGATCTTTTGTATAATGCTGCCTTAAATTTAATCTAGCTACTGTATTTCCACGAAGTGTAGTTTTCTTGCCTACGTCGATAACATCACGCCTATGTTACCCAGAAGGGTGTGGCAGAGGTGTACAACATCTACATTTCACCTGTTATAGAGGGTGAGCCCATCGCCATCCACCAGGCACAATTCTAACTCCGTGCTGCTATAGTGATTTTCTTGACGAAAATAAAAATAATACTTTGCACGACCCGGAATATAACCCGAGACCTCGGGGTAAGAGGTGTATACGCTTACTTTAATAGACCATCAAGTAAATTTAACTTAACTGAAATAAAATTCGCAAATTTACAACTGCCGCAATGACCTTACAGATATGTTGTAAATAAATGCTGCCGTAAATTTAATCTAGCTACTATGTACTGTATTTTCACGAAGTGTAGTTTTTGTGCGCTTTGTGTAGTCATTGTACGCGGGCACAATGATTGTACGTCTGAAGCTAAGTGCCAATTACAGCCTTTGAATATTTACTAAACGCGTGGGTACAATAAATAGCTACAAATTAAAGCTTCTTAATTTAACTTCAGGTTTCACATACAAACCGCTTCATATCATTTGAAGAATCATTCGGCATCATAGATGTATTATGGTAGTTTTGACTTCCTAAAACTGATGCGGTTTTTTTATACCTATATATGAATAATTCAAGAGAAAAAATAATTTTAAGAATAAATATCTACTATATATACATCAAATAAAATAATAAAACAAAATTATTCAATAAAAAAGATCTCGTAAAAAGTTTAGGTGTCAAAAAATACGTCCACATCGATTCGACCGCGGGTAACGTGGTAAAGGCTGGCGGCATTGCCACGTTCTATAGCAATGCTGATCCTTAGTCCAAAGTAGAAGCCCGCCTTCTGGTCACGTGAAGAGAACATGTTTACAATATCTCTGCCAGTTCTTAACACCTCTAACTCTCAACTCGGCCATCATATTTCTTTTACTTCCTAGAACTTGTTTACAATATCTTTGTCAGTTCTCAACGCCTCTAAACTCTCAACTCGGCCATCATATTTCCTCAAAGTATAATTTACACAGAAATTATTCAAATGCGAAGTAGCAAAGGTCACAAGTGTCACAACGCGGAGTCGAAACAGCCCCCTTAGGGGTTTATTGTCTGTAGAACATAATGAGTGCTCGTGTCGACCTCTTTTGTACCACTGACCTGTTACGGATAACCGTTCCTGTAATACTACCGACCTTTCACACCCAAATTGGATGAGAAACCATATAAATATAGAATATTATTATACGAAAATAGCTTTGGTTTACTAGAAGCCTTGGAAAATAGGTTATAATGAGTCTAGTTTCGTAAATACCTAATATGTATCTGGTTGAAATTGGATTGCAAATAATAAAATAACATTTTATTGTATTTAAAGTAGCAATTCGGTAAATGATCCCTCGGGAATAAAATAAAATAAATAACACAATTAAAATTTCCAAAGACACGAGCGAATTTGCAAACAATTATTAAATCCAAATTCGATATTTGAATGCTATTGCCCGCAAAATTGAGGAACTTTCCGCATACACTTGCACCCCCTTGTCGTAGTTGGATATCCATAAAATGATGACGAACCTTCTATATAAACTAACACCTCCCAATTAACACCCTAGGCATAAAATATAAAGATAAAACATAATATGTTTTATCTTTATATTTTATGCCTAGGGTTATACTAATTTTGAAGTCAGACCTGTAGCTACACAAGTGTGAAAGCAGCATCCAATTTCATGCAGTAGTTTTTGCGTGCTTTGCGTTCGAACATTCATACAGACATACTGTCTGACGGATAGTACAGTAGTAGACAATTTACAGATGTGGCAAAATTACATTTTAACACGCCTAAATTAGCTTCACCTGGATGTATGTATGTATGTAACCGACTCCTTTGGACTCGATTTTGACCCACTTTAAACGGACAGATTTCATTTAAATTTTGCACACATGTCAAAGATCGATGACAATGCAATAATTCAAAAAAAATAAAAAAAATACGCTCTTATAAATAAACCAAACTAAAAATAGAAAATAAATAATAGTTTAAAAAACTAAAAAAATACGCTTTTAAAGTACTTCTAACTAAAAAGTGAAAAATAATTCCTAATATAAGCTGTAAAATGGTAATGAATAAAAAATACTAGTATTATTGTGAAAAAGCGTGGGGCGCTCTGCGCTCTGTGCCATATTTTTCGTCTATCCAGCAACCCACGCTTTTTCACAATGTGTGTTTTTTTAGTTTTTTTATTTATTATAAGAAAGTGTTATTAAATACGTTAGAACTAAATATAAACCTAACTATATATAGATACATAAAAAAAAAATCATTTACAATCAACGAAAACAAAAAAAGAAAGTCAAAGAATGTCAATACAATAGCTTTGAATCAGTCTATTTGCATTTATGATGGTAGACATCGTTGTGTCACATTTGGCGCGGCAATGCCGGCAATTGTCCGCAGACCGGTCGAGAGCGGCGTGCTCTATGCGCCACTTGCCTGACCAAGCCGAGAGGACCGACCGAGATGCGAAAATTATGCGGTTACCGACGATGCCATAAACGCCTGCCTCTACCAACGTACAGATACGTTCCTACTCTATATGCTTATGCTTACTTTAGTCAGTTCTGAGGGCGTTAAAGTTTAGATTATACCATCCGTATAGCGCAAATATGGTTTTCCTATACGATAATGTGCGTGCCTGCATTTACTCGCAATGTTCTGTCGGGCAGAATCAAATTACTATTTTAATTGGAATCGTAATTGATGATTGTGTTAATTGGACATTATAATAAATTAACCCGTTTTCCTCATTTACTGTACAGTAAAGGTTTACCTTTATAAAGCTTGTGAACAATCAGGACGATAAGACCGGCAATGAAATTGATAGACTTGTAAACTTATTTTATGTTTCGTAACATTATTAAACGTTTATGGCTCTACAACTTTCTTTTAAATAAACCTGATACGAGTTTTATTTCAAAATGTCTGCGAAATAAATAAAACCTTTTTGGCAGCGGAGTTCTATTTGTTTACATACGGCTTATTAACTTTAATTCAGACTAACTTAAAGTAATAACTGTCAAGTTGACGTTTATCGCTTTAAACAAGAGAAACATTAAACATGGCACACTCTAGCTGGCAAAGCAATAAGTACCTACTTAGAACATAGAGTACAATGTAGTCAATGACTTAGAATTAAAAGTCATTTCTTAAGAAAGGTTATTTCTTCATTTTATTTACCTTTGAGCGATATATCAAATTCTAGAGGGACACGATCGTAAATGGTTTGTTTCTATCAAGAAAGTCGACTTTTGACCGACTAGAATTACTACCAGTTTACGCCGTAATAGCTACTTAGAGTTGGCGAGATCGGAGCCATCTTAAAATATATTGGGTTGGACAGTACCTCTTAGACTTACGAAGTTGTTTGGTTCTTAAAGGATTTGTTATCAAATGCTATCATTAGTCGTCTCTTTTTTCCGCTTTGAGATATAATTAGATATAATTTGTTATTTTATGCAATAATAATTAATAATTTAGATTTTTTACATTAGATAGAACGCCAGAAGCAATTATACTATCCAATGAATGGTCGTAATGACAAGGCCAAATACACACATTCACTCACACAAGCACACCCAGTCTGAGAACAAATCTTTGCTAATCACATAAAGATTTGTTCTATATGGGGATCGAACCCACAACACCAGTGCAATGGAGAGCGGCGACGGGACTGCTTAAACCACTTCACCTCACGAGCAGACATGACATTATGAAACGAAATCATAGACATTATAAAAGAAAATTTGTATTCAAGTGATTAGAGTGATAAGGGAATAAGACAATTTAGGTAATGATAATGTAATAACCATATATTTCGTCGTTACTTTAAACTCCTCTCCAGTCGACTGTAAATTACACTTTGTTCAGTAATGCAAGTCGAATATTTCTTTTTGCTTTGATTTGTTCAAAAAATTCTCAGAGCCACCTGGCACGTCTATATGTGCAATTGGCGAACAATACGTTGGGCACGTATCGCCTATATTTAACCCCAACGTTACTAGTGAAAATTGAAACGAGCTGAACATTGCTTAAAGTTATGATCTCAATACCAAAAGAGAGAGAGAGCTAGTATAATAATACGATCCAATCATAACTGTTTTATGTAACAAAGGGTTGAAAATAACAATAACAATCAAATTTGAAGCTCGTCGATATAAACTGAAAGGCTCGTATTCGAAATGCGTTCGTGCCTTTAATATTAATGAACGAGATAAAACAATGCATTTGTGGATTATTCAAATTGATTTCTATCTTTTTGATGAGAGCTGTTAGTTTCGGTACCTATACAAATCTAAGTACTGCGATGATCATCGTTGTTGAATTTCTTTATTTATTATTTACTTTAATAATTGCGTTTTTAGCTTTTTAATATACCTGATCTCTTAACAAATCCAAATCCTAATACGCATAATTACACTCTGTGAGAAATTCGCTTCTAATTTATATTTAGAAGCGACACTATTATTTTTCTTTGTCATAATTTCTCGCTCGTTTTTAATCCAACGTACCAATCAAAATAAGACGTTACTTCAAATCATTTCTAAATCTAGTTTAATAATATAATGGACACCAATATCATTTTTTCCGTAAAAAAATAAAATATAAAAATACAATTTAGGCATCCGAAATAAGCTTACTCAACTAGACGTTTGTAAATAGGTAGTTAAATCAAAACTAATAACAATAAACTACAGAGATAAAGAGAATCGGTAAAAATAAAAATACAAGAGAGTATATTAGTAATATTGTAACTACCAATTACTAAGGCTTATATTGTACCTACCTGCAGCATCGCCAGATTCTATATAAGGTATGTAGCAAACCTATTACACAACTAGGATTCAAATTACCAATTGGCAAAATGAAATAAGCTCTTTAACAAAAAGATTATGCTTCCGAATCCCGGCTCTGATGAAGCGCATCTCCTTCAAAACACTTACCTCGAAGGTTTATTAATAATCCTGAAATTGCCGAACAAATGTGGTGACCATTAAATCTATTTTTTTTGGACCGTATTCTCGTTCCGTAAATGATGGCTACCTGCCATCTCGCGAGCAGGCTCGATTATTCAGTGTTGTCATTAACCATTCCTTCACAATAAAACCAATTTCGTTAAGAGCTGCGCCGTCTACAAAAATGTAACTCGAGCATTCGCATTAGCCTCATATAACTAAAACGTCCTTCCCTCCTTAGCATAGAGAAGTATTGTCTTACTCCCCGTAAGTAAAAAAGTACTAAAAGAAAAAACAAAGTCGCTACATAAAACGCCCGTATCCATGTTTAAGCTTTAAGTATAATGAGATGTTACACTCGTCGGTAACTTTTATTAGGTAACAAGACTAGCTTTTAAGAGTTTCTGGAACGTTACGCGCCATGTGCTCCCAGAGTTCTGCTATAGTTGGCAAAGTCAACAACTTTAGATCATAAATATAAGTTGGGCAACTCATGTTCCCTCTGAAACATGATATGAGCAGTTGCGAATATTCTGGATTATTTTTAAGGACCCTACCGCTGAGTGCCTGTTAGAATGCTAAGGCTAATCTAATTGACAGAAAGGGTATGAATCCAAATATGGTAATGTATTTTGGAGAAATGCCTTTTAGCTCTTACTTATCACGTTAAATCTTATCTGTAAATCTTTCGCGGTGCCTATTTCTTAGTTGTCAGAAGCAGTTGCTCAGAAATACGTCAATAACATTGACGTATTTCTGAGCAACTGCTTCTCGATATCCAAAGTTGAATAATTTTGTTCATCTTATGACCCGGCATAAGATGAAAAAAATTATTCACACACCTATAAAATAAAGACCAACAAACGGATTTGTTGATCCTATTTGGTCGGCTTAGCGAACGCTGAAGAATCCTTTGATGTTGCCGCCACGCTTTAGATTCCTAGCGAAGGCCAAAGAACGATTGATGGCGTTCGTTTAGCTGTCCAAAGTACTCCAAACTTGAACCAACGTTCACTTCGTTTGTCAGGTGTGTACCCGGCATTAGACCAGTAACTCTTAAATGAATCCAAGTTGTAGTTTTAAGTTTAGGTATAGATTAGTGATTGACGATAAAACACGCTTAATGAGTTAGCAAGTAAATATTTTACTGCTCATAAGTCTCATAGCTATTCTTTAAATATAGGTTTATTTAACGGAACTGTGCTACACTTACACACTTTTTCAATCTGTCAACCCTAAACTATCTTAAAAAAAAAACTTACCTACTTCTAGTATATTGTTTTTTCTCTTATATATATATATATAAGATATATTTGAACGGAAATAAACGCGATTAATTTTTACCTTTCGGTGCTTGACGTTTCGACAAGGTTTGCACTTTGTTATGGTCGCAAGCAGACTGATTCAGCAGCGCCCCGGCTCCGTTCGTGAGGTTGATAATTTTTCGAAAACCACCCTCACTTTTGTTGCTTTTAATTTTTCAATATACCGCCGCCACACACTACACTAATCGAGTCCGGTTTATGAGAGTTCGTTGTTCGTTTTATTTCTGTTATAATCTGAACAATTTAACTTGAAAATCGATTGTATATTATCATGTTGATTGTAATTAGTTAACGAGGCATTGAGTAAGTTCATTTCGACTGCTGACACTAATTGAGTGTCAGCTGAATGAGATAAACACAGAAAATCGTTCCAGCCTAATTATAAAGTGACGTCCTCGCAATTTATCGCATGATCGTTGTACTTATAAATTAAACTAATATAATACGTTTAAGCCACTTGCCTGTAGGTGGGGGTAGGTTGAGATGAAAAACGACTAACTATTAGATTTTTTTATATGCGAACTGTTGCCAGCGGCTTCCCCCACGTAGTACGTTTTTAAAAATACAAAAAAAAAAACATAAAATTGGTCAACCCGTTTTTGAGATATTCGTAAAACTAACACTTTTTTGTATAAATGATGACAATATAAAATAAAAAAAATACTTATCCTTTTATTGAACATTGCTGTATTGGTAACTTTTGAGTCATATATATTCGAAAAAAATTATATCCCTGATCTTTGATATTGTTATTTACTAAGCAAATATCTTCGTTTTACACGTAATTTTACTTGGGCATATTATACGTACGAGTAAATACCTGTACGTTCGTTTTCTTCCCCATTGGCAAGGGCCCAAATTGGGGCTATAAATGTGTAATATATCGCATTGGCTGGCAGACTACACGTCTGGAGGAAGAACTTGCAAATTAATGTATTGCTCTCTCGTTTACAACTCATTTCATGGTTTTCACATTTTAATGACAAATAGTGACAATTTGTGATAATATTGTAGCACAATTTTATACAAATTCGTAAGGTGATCGCTGGTTTGTAACTCAACAGTTTAATTTCGTTAAATTTGATATGGATAATTGTTGAATTGGATGAAATTATATATCTCTTATAATTATTTATTGAATAGATCTGCCAATTAGATTAAAAATTAAAGTGTTACTTTTAATTGTGATTAATTGTTAGATAATTAAACCAAAAAGACCAGCCATTGTCAGGTGTCATCCGCTGTCAAATGTGGAAGCCGTGCCGCTCTTGCACGTCAAATAAAACTAGGTGTCAAATAATTAATAGATGCGCGGAACAATCTTCGTCCCGCTCCGCCGCGAGTTTTGGCAAACTTATTTGCAATATTTGGGTTCATTTCCTCTCCATATTGATTAAGTGCTATTTGTGATAACAAGATGATTTTTTTTAACCGTCGCAATCACTTATAAAATAGAGCAAGAAGTTGCTCATATAGTAAATTAAATTAAAACAACAATAAATTAAAGCGCCGTAATACGACGGCATATTTCCACCTCCGTTTCGATTTCCATTAGAGAAACCGCCGAACCCTCTAATACCGAATACTCTGTCACAAAGTAGATACTGAGATACACAATACTCTTTTAATATAATCGAATTTAAAAAGGGTCGATGCAAAGCCTTCAGAATGTGCAATATCAAATGACTCGAGCGAAAAGAATTTAATCACACGCGTCTCAAACACGGGCGCTTTGAGGCTGTTTATCTTACAAGTGAAGATGTCTGGTGGCTTAGGACCTTCATGTAATATGGGTGGCATCGAAATACAATTAATATTGTAGAGCTGTTGTGAGTTCAAAGAGTATGCACATATAGTCTTATTACAATTAGATTTTTTTTTGTAAATGATGGTGTGACCAATGTAAAAAAATATTAATCAAATAGGAACTTATCAATTTCTGATACAGATCCTGTTAAAAATCTTCGAGCCCTCGAATTAATTCGTTTCATTGAAGATAGTATATTTTGAACGTTTATTTCAGATAAACAAAAAAGTTATTTGATTTAAAAAATAATAGTTTAAAAAAACTAAAAAACACGCTTTTAAAGTACTTCTAACTAAAAAGTGAAAAATAATTCCTAATATAAGCTGAAAAAAGCGTGGGTTGCTCGATAGACGAAAAATATGGCACAGAGCGCCCCACGCTTTTTTCAGCTTATATTAGGAATTATTTTTCACTTTTTAGTTAGAAGTACTTTAAAAGCGTGTTTTTTAGTTTTTTTAAACTATTATTTATTTTCTACTTTTTAGTTTGGTTTATTTATAAGAGCGTTTTTTTTTTTTTTTTTTTTTTTTATATATATTTTTATTTTTTTTTATCGAATTATTGCATTGTCATCGATCTTTGACAGGTGTGCAAAATTTGAATGAAATCTGTCCGTTTAAAGTGGGTCAAAATCGAGTCCAAAGGAGTCGGTTACATACAAACAAACAAACATACAGGTGAAGCTAATATAAGCGTGTTAAAAAAGCAGTGAAGTACCTACCACCTACTCGTACGATGTCCCCGTCCTGCGTACGCTCATGGTCATACCCCTATCAAATCAGTACTTCAAAAAATGCTACAAGTAGGCGCTCTTTATCCATCTTTGACTGAAATGTCATCATAATTGACAATGACTACTTGGTTTACAACAAAAAAAAAACTTATTAAAATGTACATTTAATTAAATTTCTGTCTCGAATAGTTGATAAAGATAAAAGTGCCCAAAATCCTGTGCAATTCCCTGAAAACTGGTATTACTACTTGTGATAGACTGACTAGCTTGACTAAACATAGAGCGGAAACATGCAGAATTAGTAGGCATACGTTTAGTAAAGTTTTAGATATATGCGGCAGTAGCCGGTAGCCACACACGTATATTTTGACACATCTTTAAAGTTCATGCAGATGCTCACTGCATACTTTTTAGCTTGTCTAGACTGAAATAAAAACTCTTTACAATACAAAAATATTTATTATTTAAAAAAAAAGCATTCCATAAACAATCGTCGCGTCACAAGTATATTGATGCTCACTTTTAATTGAGTTTCCATTCAATTTAAAATAAAATTGTGAATTTTTAAATTCATTTTTGTAGTTTTTTTTTCTGTTTATAATCTGTGCCCGTGCCAGTATATCGGCGGCACTGTACATTATTGAAAACCGTTTAAACCGTTTCAATAAAGCTTTGTCCAAAAAATAATGTACGCATTTTTTACTATTTACTACCAATAATCCCGAGCAATATTTGCATATTAAAATAAATATCTGGCGTTATTTTCGGTAACTATTTTAGTTTTATTTTAACTAGATTCAAAATACAGCACATACATTTAGTGTTTAGACTAAATAACATAAATATTTTTTTTTTATGAAATTTAAAACTCTACACGTCTATAGTTTAAATGATGTAGCAAATGTGTCCTTTTAAAAACATAGCGAAGAAACAGAGCGAGCCTTAATATTAGTATAAGTATTTTTTATCTAGACTAAAAAATACTGGTGCTGTTAACCTCCCACTTAACTGGCTGTGGTTTTAGATTCTTCTTACATACACATCTTCTTCTTCTTCGTCGTGTCGATGGCTGAGTCAAATTGTATTGGTCCAATAAGTGGTCACTGTTATGGCGCTCTCGTCGGCGTCATGAGCGCCGCAGTGCAGGTGGTAGGGCATTTTGGACTGTCAGTAAGGTGGTCAAGGTTTTGACTTGCCATCGTGGTGAAAGGATTAGTCAATTCGCTTTTAAGAACTCGCGAATTGCCCAGGGTGCGCCGGACGTAGGGAATTGTTGTGTACGTCACTCGGGGAGGCTCCTTTCATGCACCCCAATATATATACACATAATATCACGCCTATATTACCCAGAAGGGTGTGGCACAGGTGTCCAACACGCACACTTCACCTGTTGTTTAGGTCTCATGGGATAAGGGGTGAGCCTATCGCCATTTACCGTGCACAATGCCAACTCCGTGCTGTTACTGTGAATTACCTGACGGGCAGTTCACAAATAACACTGCCCGCTCCGGCAATCGAACCCGAGACCTCGCGGTGATAGGTACAGTGGGCCAAGCAATTAGGTAGTACGCCATAGTGAAAACTGACTGCAATAGTTATGTATGTGTGAACTACATATTTAATAAGTGTAGTATACCTACTATTTAGATATGTAACTCACTTATCCATGACTAGTGTAGTAAGTCTTTACTATGACTTAGGGGTGCATGAAAGGAGCTCGCCGAGTGACGTACACAACAATTCCCTACGTCCGGCGCACCCTGGGCAATACGCGAGTTCGCCAAGAGAATTGGCTAATCCTTTCACCACGATGACAAGTCAAAGCCTTGACAAGGTGGTGTGTGACTGACTGTCCAAAATGCCCTACCACCTGTACAAGAGAGGCGCGCATGAACGCAAATGAGAGCGCCATAACAGTGGCCACTTATTGGACCAATTCATTTTGACTCAGCCATCGACACGACGAAGAAGACTATGACTTAGAAGTTTTTGCCCTGCATAGCTAACTCGTTGGCCCACTGTACGTACGCTAACCACTAGATCATTGAGTTTAATAAAAGTTCATTGGATACAAAAACGAGTACCTATTAATTTGGGGTATTTACCGTGAGCGATGGCATTTTATCAACAGATTTCTTTGAAACGTTTTTTACTCTTCACAAGAATTCTCAATTTGTTCGCGCTTTCTGTTGATGTAGTAAATTGTTATTTGGATAGGTTTCATGAGAAATCCCAGCTGGCTCTAGTTAAATTTTATGTATTTTGCATCTAGTGGATTGTTTTGTTGATATTTCTTAAAACAACACAGTTCGGAAAATGTTTTGCTTGAGTAATTGAGAACAGAAATTATTTTCATAATGTATAGTTGATTGAATTAATGTTGTTTGTCTGATATAATGAGTTCTGAAATAAGAATATCATTTGTTTAATAGTATTGTCACTGTGGCACACAAGGTTTTTTGTAGGATGATTAGGACGGATTGTTTATAGCGAGGTCACCATGATGATCACGTTTAGACGTCTATTCTACTAAAAGTTTTGAGACTAATCATGGTTATTAATATTATTTTTTTTTTTATATAACGGGATATATACCATGTATATATATATTGTAGTGAGTTTTACCGTGAACAAAGAGATTGCAACATCTCTGAAATATCGAAATAACTCACTACAACAAATATACATCGTAAATAGCCCGTTATATATATTTTTTAGTAAGGTAATGTTGTAAAAGTCACAAGGTTGATTTTTAACCGACGAAAAAGAAAGAAGGAGGTTTTCAAGTCAATGTGTATTTTTTATTTTGGTTGATATTATGTCTGAATTAACACTACCTACTTCAAGAAGGGCTTCTCAGTATATATTTTTTAAACTATGCAGCATGTTACAATCTAAAAACAGAGGTGCCAGCAGAGTTCGTTGAATATGATTTCATTTTGAGTGGAAGTTGTTCATATAAATGGGTATAATTCAAATTCAAATCATTTATTTTCATAGGCCTCTGGAGGCACTTGAACACGTCAAAACATTACAAAAAATACTAATTTATACTAATTACAAAGATTTGAATAACCGGGGCTTAGATTAACTTTAATCAAACTGTTTAGAATCAAATTAAAATCAATCCAAGTACCAGCTCCGATGGTGGAATTAATTCGAAATATGTATAAGTCTCGTAGTCTCCAATGTGTGGCGGAGATGTGGATTACATGGGATCTCAATTCAGCCTCTCCACTCTCGATTATATTTATTTAGAAGCAGGTTTCAATCACCGGTGCTCAATCCGTGACGGACAGTGATCGATCGGCTAAAGTAAAAAAAAGAAGTCACTTCGAAAATCTGAGCGAAATAAAAATCCTGAATATTGTATCACCTACCTTGGTCTCTTACTAGAAATACATAACATAGCATCACGCCAATATTACCCAGAAGGGTGAGGCAGAGGTGTACAAAACCTACTTTTCACCTGTTATGTTTAGGTCCAGTAGGATAGCGGCTGAACGATCGCCATCCACCGGGCACACTTTAACATAACACTTTTCCCGACACGGGAATCGAACCCGAGACCACGCTGTGAGAGGCGTATACGCTAACCACTAGACCATCGAGGCAGTTAGGCTAGAAATAACATCTTTTACATTTTAAAAAGAGTGAAATAGGTACTTAATAAATAAAATAAAATAAATAAATCAATATTTCACAACTCACACACAACGCCATCTAGTCCCAAACTAAGCAGAGCTTGTAATATGGGTACCTGAATAACTGATACTAATACATATATACTTTTCTTTTTGTAAATACATACATATTATACATAGAAACACCCAGACTAAGACAAACCCTCATGTTCATGCACACAAAGAATTGTCTTAAGTGGGAATCGAACCCACGACCTCGGCGTCGCAGGCAGGCACACTACCCTCTCCGCCATCCGGTCGTCAAATAATAGTATTTGCAGTCCATTTCAAATCACTACACAGTAACACTTTCCTAGCTTATTACTTCAAAGGCATACATAAACATTTACGTCGTCTTGCCCGCACTGTAGAACATATTTAATACAGGCCTAAAATTATTACATTGAATTGTATTCTGTACATTACGCCTCCATACATTACAGATATTGGTACTAAGGCTGCATAAACTGGCTAATTATTCGGCGGCTTAAGCATAAATCCATACATTATGATGAAAGCTGCTAAGCCAACTACATTATTATCGAGGTTACAGGCTGGCGTGTATTAGGTTTTACGATCATAGGCGACGACATCGTTATTCATACCGGGTGTGTACTGGGTGTTGAGCAGCCGTTTATGTGTGAAAAATATATAATCTTCTATTGTTAAGATATCACCTTAACAATAGAAGATTATATATTTTATATATATAGGTGTCTTGTGAATAATCTCTAATTATTATTTATTTATTTCATTAATTATGGATCTCCAACAAGAGCTATACACATTATAGACATATGGGTGATTATTTGAAATTTGGTTAACTTGGTGTTAGCATCAATTTTCACATATTTATATTAATTTTATTCAATATTTCAAACTACTAAGCGATTTTATAAAGTCCATTTAATTTGGTCACTCATGTTGATATATATTGTAATATTATTTATTACCAAAAATTGCCACTTCTTACTCCAAATATCAGGCCCTAGCCATGTAAGATCTTCCGAATTTAGTATTCATTTCAGTGTAATTATGATTCTATAAGAATAATTTAATTAAACTGCATTTAAACTCGTTTACTATTACATTTCGAACATTGTCATTACAATTTAATTTATAATAACATTATGTTTCATTACTTTGTTTCAAGTCAAAAAGTGTAAGCGATAAAAAAAAACCGACTTCAAAAAGTAGGTAAACTAAAAAGCATAAAATAAATTTACTTCGCACAAATAATACGTTTTTTCATTTAGTTAAATAGAAATTATTAAATAATTATTTTATAATTCTGAAGTCGGTGCCAAGTAAATCGGATAATTAAGAACAGTCAGAAAATAGTTGATAGAAAGATTTATACTTATTATCTAGTTATTGGCTCTGCAACTTAAAATGCAAATATCCAAGTAGTTTTAGGTAATATACGAAACACAATATAGAAGCTTGATTGACCCATGATTTCTCTAGGATCCCATTATTAAATCATGACCTCATATTATGAATATACATAAGTAATATTCAACGTCTCGCCTCATCTGTGTATAACTTGAAAGAATACAGTAAACGGCTTCAAGGAGCCTATATTTAAAGAATTATCCCCGTACTCCTAACCGTTGAGGAGTTGTACCTTCCAGCATCAGCTCAGCAACATAAAATGCTGGCTACTAGATGCAAATATCCAAGTAGCTTTAGATAATATACAAAAAACAATATAGAAGCCTTTTAAATTTGAGGGTTGCCCTCGATTTCTTTAGGATCCCATCATCAGAACGTGACTGGAAAAAAATGGGACCACATGACAAGTATATCCTATCAAACAAAAATAGAATTTCTCAAATCGGTCCAGGCGTCTTCGAGTAATCGGTGAACAAACATAAAAAAAAAAAAAAAAAAAATACAACCGAATTGAAAACCTCCTCCTTTTTTTGAAGTCGGTTAAAAAATATCAGGCCCTAGTCATTAACGAAATTCAAAAATACGCGACATCTAAGCATACGGCTTTTTCATAACTAACTCAATACGATAGCATCGGTATGAAGCTAGTTGCAAACACGACCCAAGCCGCGGAAGCCACTTTGTTATTGGTGCGATCACCGACTTTGCTGAGGAAACACGCGCTGTGCCAGTCAAACTCTCAGGCCCTAGGTAAGTCGTTTTAAAGAAAGTTCATGACTAATTGATCTCATTACCTATTGTAAATATGAGTTTATCCTGCCTTGTTATTTTGACTGCCTATTAGTTTTGATGTTGATTTTAAATAATAGGCTTCATTTGATTTTGCTTCTTTTTGTCAGTCCCTAGACCGTCAGGCCCTAGTCGTAATAGTACCTAGGGCCTGACGCCACATCTAGGGACTGTTGGTAAAGGGTGTGATGCATGGTTTTAAACATAATACCACAACGTATTTGTTGAAGAATGTGGCGCCCAGCGAGAAAAAACATTGTCTAAAGAGGGAATTGCGAAAAATAAAGGCTGTACAGGCAAAAACGACTGAAAAAAAAATTACACTGTTTTGCTGGCAGAGTACAAAGAAAAGGAATAAAGCTAATACAAGGCATGTAAAAGGACAACGAAATGTGTAAAAGACATGACTCCGCGTGAGCATTCATCAGATTATAGAAAAAAAGCAAAAGATTCGTGAAAATACTGTTTACCAATGCCCACTGTGAGCCAATGTTTTGAATTGGAAAATCACAACTGCACGAGGTGTCATTGGTGTTTGTGATTCCCCATTTGGCTAGGATCTCCCTGCAGCGTCCTACTTGTGTCCGAAGACGATTAAGAGACTTCCAGAATGATAATGATATCGCCGACGTGCCTTACGAAGATGTTATAGAAAATTGCCAATTTCTCATTTCATGTGCATAATTAATAAGAAAAATGTTGTGATTATAGTTAATTGAATTTGTAAACTTAAGAGATTCATTGTTGTTACAGTTGATTTGGCTATTAAAATGTGATTTGTCATAATAACCGTGTTTGGCGTCTGTCCCTATCACGTCTTATCAGTCCCTAGAACACTGATTTTAAAAAAACGTAAATTTCTCTGAAAATATAAGGTAAAGTGACTGGCCCTTTTAGATGCAGCAAAGTAGATGTTATACACACAACATAGAATATAAACTGTACTGATTTTTAACAAAAAACACCACTTTCAAAATTAGGTCAGAAGTTAACCAAATTTCAAATAATCACCCATATAACAAACACAATTAAACATTTTAGTGTATTCTCTCAATTAAAGGAGACCACAGCTCACAAACGTATCACAGCTCACAAACGTATCATATAATGACGTATCATACAGTTGAGAAATTTAGGGGACTGGTAGGAGGCGACCGTAGCTGGATGGCTAAAGCGGCTGCCCGGTGTGCAGTAAGGTCGCAGGTTCAAATCCTGACAGTCCCATATCTTTTTCAACTGTTTCTTAGTATAATTTGCTTAGCATAGCTAAATGCTATAAAACAATCAATAAGAAACATATTTGTATGTACTTAATCTATAAAAACAAACTCAAAATACAATAAATATTGGTAACGGTTGTTTTAAAACCGACCTTTAACAAGAATTTACACTCGACTTTCCAACAAACGAACAATGAAAGCATTCCGTCAGTATTCTGCAAATAAAATACAAAATACAAGCATTTCGCTTTGAAGCACTTTTCTATCGAATATTCCGTACAAAGTGGAAACTTAAGAATCTATGACAAGAAAACATTGTGGGGCGTGGCTTGTTTACGCAAACCATATAAACGTGAGATCGGTACGAAACTACAAAGGAACTGCTTCAATAGTAGAAACCTAATACTCGCGGTAGTGAACTAAACAAGCATGAGAGGTTCTGGGCGAATCCTCAGAACTCCATGTTTTTAATTTTCACCGAAATAGACATAACATAGCATCATGCCTATATTACCCAGAAGGGTGTGGCAGTAGTGTACAACACCCACATTTAGGTCCCATGGCCTAAGCATAACAGGTTAAATGTGGGCGTGATGTTTTGATAAACAGATAAAACACTTTTATTGATAATGATTAATTACACGTCATAGCATTTTTAGCACATACAAAATCATGAATATAGATGAATTGATCATAAAAACAATAGCATCAACATATCATTCATTATAAATAAATAATAGAATTATGTAATAATATAAATAATTTAAAAATGGTCTACTAGTTAAAAAAAAAGCTTAGCATTTCCAATGGAACATTAGTCAAAAAATACACATTTATTTCAAATTTAACTATTACTAATTAAGAATATCTCATCTACGGAGTAAAAGGCTTCCTGAACGAGCCAGCACCTAAGTCTATTTTTAAAAACAGTTCGTGACTTTGAGGAGGTTACATTTATTGGTAAACAATTAAATATTTTAGGCCCTATCACGTGTGTAAGTTTACTCATTTTTGCGAGACGAGATGTGGCACATGAGCTTTGTTATGTCTATTTCTCTGAAAATTAAAAACATGGAGGATTTGGTTCACTACCGCAAGTATTAGCTTTCTACTCTACTTTAGGAGTCATGGGACTCCCATGGGATAGGGAGTGAGCCTATCGCCATCCACCGGACACAATTCCAACTCTGTACACTCTTCCCGAACCGGGAATCGATCCCGAAACCTCACGGTGAGAGGCGCATACTCTAACCATTAACCATTGAGGCAAACGCGAATGGTGATAATTGATATTTCAAGTAGGAAGTTGAAGACTTCAACTTTTCTTTTTGTTTATTTTTTGCAAAACAACATCTGAAGGTGTAGCGTACGACTGCTGACGCTACATATTGTACTTAGGCGCAGATGCGCAGTTGCTTGGCTCGGCAGTCGTCTCTCCAAATTCACGCCGTTAGGTCATTAGATTTAGTTAATAACATAAGTATGTATTTCTGGTACCAGTAAATGAAATATATAATTAGCACGCAACCTCTATCAATCACCACCAACATGAAAAATTTCCTACAGTAGGTAAATCATTTATGTACCATGTATTTTCGATATAACTATGAATACTACATGAAGCCTTTATTAAGTACTTTGTTGAATATTAATATGACCCAAACATAATTTTTAACGACAATCGCTCGTTACGTCCATCAATTGTTTTTACTAACTCCAAATGTTTACCACTCCGCCGCAGTTTCAACAAAATTTACATGCATTTTGCGGTCAGTGTCCATCCGAACTTAATCACGTTATTTATTAACGGAACAAACCATAATTTCCTAATGTCAGGTATAATAAATGCGACCCAAATGCGGCATGTATGTGCTTACGTAAAAACATTCATAATTTGGTTAGGTTGCCGATATTGCCTATCCACTGATTAGTTAAATCCGTGATTGAACTAATCAGTCGATTCATTTTCGTTTTTTATCAAAACTTACCTACTCCTTTTGACAAGCCAATAAATCCAAATAGTGACGGTAGAGTATTGAAAGAGGTCGAGCAAGGAAGCCCACTGTCACATTGAGGGTAGACACCCGAGCGCCGTGTTTTTATACTAACGTAATGTGGGTTCAACTTTATTATTTTAAGTCTTTGTCTTTTTGTATAGACAAATTATATCAATAATCCATGTTCAAAATTGTAATAAATAATACATACAAACTGTAAAATTAAATAATCATTTTTTAAAATAGGCGCCAACAAACATGAATTTTAGTGTTTTAGATATGATTTGTCAATCAAGTCAATCCCATATTACTTGTGTATGGAAAACAGCCAAGCAATTGTTCCCTCTTAACCTTTCGCCAAATAGTAACAGTAGCGCTTTTACCTCTGTTTTCGGAAATACTGGTGAGTTAAGGGCATAACTGTGGACGTTCTTGGGATCTAGTTCACACTAAGTGGACTTACTACCGATTCCTGCACACATGATACAAAAAAAAAGATGGCCAGCGTTCCAAAAGTGCGTTAAGAGATTTTTTATATTTAGGTCCCTAAGACACGGGCCTTCAAAAAGTTTACGGCATAATTATGACGTCACATAACCCTAACTGAAGAAAAGTCAAGTGTACGTGAAAATTAACGTTTTTCTCAAGTGAAATGAGCTATAAACTGTTTTATAGTCTCAAGCGCAGCTGGGACTACTTAAAGATTATTACATAGGCTTTCAGCGTTATTTTCAATTTGAAAAAGTATACGATTCTAAGATTTTTACATTATAAAAGGTGCAATTAGGTTAACTATGAAATATATTTTTTTAAAAGAGTTATAACTTAGTCTAGTGATACTCAAATGGGTAGGCAGAATAAATAAATAATAAATAAATAAAATTCTTTATGGACACAAATAATACAGCTAGGTTCACAAGATGAGTTATAGTTAAGGCACATGAAATGTAATTGTACATTATATACTGATACTGTCTCCCAAACTAAGCGAAAGCTTGTATTTTGGGTGATAGTGGACAGTCGTGTTTTGTGACACGATATTACCGAATAAATATAATAAATAACAACAATAGAAGATTAACAAAGGTATTATTACAGAGTTTTACCTTTAAGTAGATTATACTTATAGATGCGTCGCTTTATCTAAGGGCTTTGGTGCTGTGCCTCATCTGCCAGTAATTTTAGAGTATGATCTAATCACCAAAACGGATCAGCAGTGTAAACACTTCTTTTTTGCGTGTGTCTATTCATTTATACAACTAATATCTTTAAAATGAAAGTTCGCAAACTTTTGACCGAGAAATTGGCAGAATCATCATAATGTTTTAATTCATCTGTTAGCATCCCTCTTCTCTTCATCCGGTATATGTATATTTACATATATTTGTATATACATATTAAGAATATCTGTTACATATTATTGACGCGTTTAAAGTATTATGTATTTACCATATATGTATTAATATGAATTCGATTAATTTTTATATCACTGTATATGTACTATTAGTACTATCTAACGAAACCTTTGATTCTCTGCTCCACCCTAGGTTGACTGTTAGACATGTTGTATGCAAAAAGTTGAATAAATAAAATAAATAAATATCATTTCACTATCTTCACACGTCATTGATGTCAAACCTAGCACTTCACCATCCATAGCCAATTTCACGCGCAGTAAAGTTGGTGTGTATAGGTACAATGAGTGACTCTGAATGGTTGGACAGTTCACGTTATCTATCTTTGTGAGCTAAACAGAGCGAATCGGTTTCTCTGACATCTTTGTGGTCTTGTAGAAAATAATGACACTACTCTCGCGTAGCATAACATAATTTCGTCTAAATTATCGAGAAAAGTGTGGCAGAGGTGTGTAACGCCCACATTTCACCTATATTTAAGTTCTATGTGAGCCTATCACCATCTACCGGGCACGATACCAGACTTCTAAGCTACTACGATTAGAACTATCGCCGGTTCGATATTCATCAATATTTGAGTTAAATTTCATGAAATGTTGTGAAAGTTTTTGTTCAAAATAAATATTTATTATTATTTTCTACGTTATAATTTTACATTCAGCGAATGTTTGATACGAATCGTATTCATTTTAATCTTTTTGTATTCGAAAGTGATTGCACAGCGTATTTATTATACACCAATAATATTCTAAATGGCGTTGTCCATTACCTAGATTGTTAAAGAGGTATTGTTTCATAGAAATGATAAAAGGATGTGTATCTCTGTTCATATGTATGAAACACGTGTACGATAGGTGCGTCATCAAAGCTATAAAGATCCAGGGTTGTCACAAGTTGTCAGTGATAAACACTTGCAAATACAATTCAACTGACAAAAACACTAAAAGGGACATTACACTTAAGTATTATGTTTTATTTTATTTTATAACTTTATGCGGATCACAAGTACAATGGCGGACTCAATGCCTAAAGCATTCACTACCTGTCAACCATAAGGAGGTGCAGAGACAATAATGGTAGATGCTTTTTAGAAGTGAAAAAGTACAATCTAAAAATTTACAATTCTTATTAATGTTTTTTCTAATAGTTATATTTAAAACAGGATAATATATAATGTTAATATATCTATGCCTGCGCACCATTATACCATAAGTGTGCTATTCTAGAAAAATATTCATGCAACTAGTTTTGTAATGTTAATAAGACTTTACCAGAGAAATACCCGGGTGACCGGGTGTTAAGGCTTTGTGTGCAAAATAATTATTATTCGTCGCTCCTATCTACACAAATGAATAAAATACTTTGTAAGCGATATGGGTCCTATTATATTCTATTAATTAATAAAGAAATAAATACAAATACTACAAATGAAAATTCAATATTTGTTTGTCACGTAGTTGCAAACGAATTTTCGCATACTTTTGTTTAGTTTTACTCCGTATTTTAATCCATCTTTTACGACATACAAAGAATAAATTTAAAAAACATACGGCGTCAGACATGTTTGATTCACACACGAGTAAAATCTGAATGTTTTCGTAGTTTACGAGTATGGAGTCAGACATAGGGGCACAATATTTACTGCTGGTAAGTCCCGCGGTGGGCGCCAGTATGTAACGTGCATTACGCTTAAAAATAAACCATTTTAGCTGAGATGAACGGAGATTTCTGCCAGAACTTTTGATGGCATTGGTATGGCGGCGACCACTGTCTCTATATAATTAACATATTTTCCGCAAAATATTTAGAAGTAGCAATGATTTCAAATACCGCACTAATTTATGACTGCAAACACGTGCTTACATACATGTTTAATTGATTTTGGGATCGTTTAGGGATTATTTTTTCTGAAGAATCAGAGAAATGCTTATGTTCATCTCAGCATTGATCATCTCCGTCCACCTCCGGCCTCCGCCTAAGCCCCAACGGCACGCGTGGAGGCCGATCGATATCGGCCCTCACCCGTCATATTGAATTTTAATGAACCACAACTTAAATAACCAGAGGTGTTCCGACTTCCAATTCCCGAAGTGCGTCAAACTCGGGTATTCAGGAATTCTTGCTTTTAATACAACGTATTTTAACTGTCGAACTTCGTGCTTACAGAGTAAACGGCGTTTTGCTATGGGTGCCGAACTTGAGTAATTGTTCGACTTCACGTAATAAGTTGTGAAGGAAAAATTCTTGGATGACGTATGACGTGTGCTGCGTCAAGTGATTGCTAAGTGAATATGTGCAGCAGGATCACTCGTTGTTTGATTTGAATTTAGTCCTAGCAAAGAACTAAATGCCATACGTACAATACAACAGCACTTGTGCTTAACTTTCGTGACACGTGGCGTATGCAGCTATATTGTGTCGTGTGCTTGATGACTTGACTGACCTACGCAGTTACGCTTATACAGGAATAGGTCGTTTTATTTCTGTGATTTATGTCAATAGCAAAATATGCAAAATAGCAGGCAGGCAGTTCAAATTATAGCAGTGCTAATTCGGCTCAAAAGTTTGGCGTTATCTCGGCAGTCTGATTTACTGTGATTCCGTCACTCAACACCGCCGTGATTCAGTTACAACCGTACGCATTATGTATACTCTCGCTCGTCTGACAGAGCAAATACTTTGTTTTTCACTGTTTTTCCTGAGTAAACCTTCTGCGTTTACGTTATGTCATGCAAAGCTCGTTACAAAAAGTTTGTGTATGCGTAGGTGTTACACAAGATATTTTTTCCAGGCGGCTGAACGCAGCTCGGTTATTTGAAAAATGATTTGTAACAAAACCGTCGCTATGTACGACATACCAGATATTCATAAAAGTTAGTATTTGTTCGCTGTGCCCGGGCTATTCTCTGCATGAAAACAATGTTTCTATCCTCTCACAGTCCAGTGATTTTTTGTGATAGATTTGCGTCACATTGGTGTTTTGGAATTTAGCTCTTTGAAAAGTGCCTCAGTGTTCAGACATTCAATAAAACCTTATTATATCGTGAAAAGCAATTATGTTATGTGTACCCAAACATTAACTAAAAACACCTGACATAGAGGCAGCCGCCTCTATATAGTTTCGGGTTTGAGTATACCTATAGTTATTATAGATAGGTAAGGTTAGATAAGAAAATATAGTACACACGGCTACACATCAACTATACATTGCCAGTGTAAGCTGGTCTCGCATTGCACGGGAACCCTATTCAAATAAAGATCATTTTATACTGGCAATGAATAGCTAGATGTGTAAATATTGTATGATATAATCCAGTCAAAGTTACTATAAGATCATGCTGATCACCAGCGCACCGATACTTGGTGTTACAAAAAGACATTTTATATTTTGATATTAAAAATTAATGACTATTTTACATTTTATATAATTAAAGTTGAAAAATTAAGAATCCAGCAGAACTCGAACCCCTCCTGGGTATACGCCCAAGTGCTTTGCCAATTCACACTGACGCTGGCACAAAAAGAGTTGAGAAATTTCGAGTCTAGCAGCATACGAATCCATAGCTGAATTATTACGACTATTTTACAACAAAAAAGATCGAATAATCTTCCCTCTTTCACGTTTCTATACATTTTATGATCGGAGTTTTACGTTCAAAACTGATAGTTGAGGGATTGTCGAAGAATCATAGTGCATTCAAACGAAAGACATACAGCGGGTAATAGTCCCATAAAAAAGGGTCACTGAATACCTCCTCTATTGAACTTTTCACTAAACATTCACAGGACTTGGACATTCTCTGAATATATTCTGTGACGTCATAAGCTTCGTACTCGTCTGAAATCTGTCTTTTTGTACGGGTTAGTACTAGTGATGCTACGTGCACTATTACGAATTTAAATAGAAGTATGTGATTTTCGGCGAATACGAATACTAGTTGAGTTGGATGCATATTTTTTTAGATTAAAAAGAATATTTTATCCAAGATACAGCGCAATAATATCATCTTTTCTCTCAGCCATAAATAAGGAGCACCAACATTTTTTTTTTGTACAGTCGAGTCCATCAATATTTTGCTGGCAGTTTTAAAACTTGTTATCTCTATTATAGGGTTAAAATCTGCCAACTCTTGACTCGATAAGTCGAGTAAAATAAGTTGATTTTTATAAAAAAAATAGTCATTGGTAACAAAGAAATTAAGCTTTTATTTAACTGTCATACTACTCCATATTGAACTTAACAATTTCAAAGCCGAAGACCAGTTTTCAACTAGTTTTGATATTCGGCGAATAGAAATATACGTATTTGTAGATTCGTAGCATCACTACTCAATACCACAAAGTGTTAGTAAAACTAAAAACTTCCCGAGGGAAAAATATGGTGGGCAAATATCTGTGAATGTTTTGTTAGGATTTTTCCTTATACCGTCAGCAAATACGCGCTGGTCTCTCTTTGTTATACTCTACAACATTCTTAAGTTTCGCTATTATACAACTCCCAGTTGGGCTATATTTTGATCAATCTGTTTTATTGTTTCAGGTAAATACAGTCTCGCGAAAGAAAACCTCTGGGAAACTTGATATCGCTGTGAATGTGGTTTTTGCTGACTATACGTGGGTTACTTTAAGGGTGTATAATTTGTTGTGTTGGCATTACCTTGATTCTGGTTTGGTGGTAAGTTAAGAGTCAGTCAGCGATGCTTTGAGTCGATAAAACGCTTCCGATGCTGCGATCGAACTGTTTTGTTGGAAACTGTTAATTAATTGTTTAGATGGAAACAGTCGCAAAATTGCCGATCGATGATGCTAAAAGTAGCGTGTGTGCCCTAAGGCGGTCTCCACATTGGGCGTGCGTGTTTTTCGGGCGTATGAGCAACGCGGGCGCCGCGAGTGCGCTGCGTGAGAAAATATGTTATTACACGCCGGGCGTTGACGCTGACGCTTGCTTCCAACTGGAAGCTTAATCCCCTTTAGCAAGCTAAGCGAGTTCAATTCGCTTACACGCCCGAGGAACGCGCACTGTTATATACTAAGGATGTATAGCTTTATGCTTACTCCTTATTTTTAGTAATGCTTTCGCTAGCACACCCACGCTTTCCAGCGTGGCATCATTAGACCTAAGAGTAGTCTATACTCAACCATCATAGGAGATAGTTGCCTAAGGGTCCTTTTTGGCTTGTACACTATTGTGTCATTTAAATATAATTAAATAAGTTTTCTTTTAATTAAATCTCTTTTTTAAAAGCCAATCCCAAAGGGACCCCGTAACATTGGTGGCAGCGGTGGGATACGGATATCCCCAGTGCGATTCGCGTAATCTACATTTGTGAATAGACTCTCCGTGTCCCAAAAACCAACGAAAAAGCTACGATTAGCTTACTGACCCAGTGAGCGTCCTTTGTACCTGTAACCTTGTGACTACGTTTACCATATCGAGAAGACCCTGCGAGCTTCAGAAAGACGTCCTTGTGAGCGTCCTCCGAGTATCCTGTGAACGTCCTGTGAGCGCTACTTGCGCATCCAGGCCATCCTCCTGTAAGCATCGTGTGACCCGCGAGTGTCCCGCGTAGTGTAAAAGAAAGTGTTTCGTGAATTTAAAACTGTCGTGTGTTATTCGTGTGCGCGTCGCTATGCAGCTATTCCATGCGCTAGCCCTTATCGCCGCCTACGTGTTCCTGTAAGTCGTTGAACATTTATCTCTGTGCAACATTGATTGAACTTTAATCTTGTGTACTTTTAAGTAGTTCTATTTTTAGTCTTATGTGCTTTATATATTATGCCTAAAGTGCCTAAAACTGAAGATTTAAAACTAGATATTGAGAT
The DNA here is from genome assembly GCA_905147285.1 of Hypena proboscidalis. NCBI lineage: Eukaryota > Metazoa > Arthropoda > Insecta > Lepidoptera > Erebidae > Hypena > Hypena proboscidalis. The sequence goes on from LR990131.1 coordinate 17,576,410, forward strand.
TGCCAAAACTTCGGAACACAAATCTCCTCTCTTATCGCCCAGAGTAACTCGAAAAACAGTTACAGAAATGGAGCTAAATATTTTATTAAAATTCGTTAAACAATACGACGGCAGCCGCGAAAAACTAAATTCTTTTATCAACAATTGTAATAACGCTTATGAATTAGCGTCTGAGGCTCAGAAGCCTATTTTATTTAAATACATTTTGTGTCAGCTTACAGGAAAGGCAGAACTTGCCTGTTCAATTAAAGAGTTCACATCTTGGGAACAACTTAAAGAGTTCCTTAAAACTCAGTTTTCCGAAAGAAAACATTATACTCATTTATTAACTGAGCTCCAGGAGAGCAAACAAAGCTCATCCGAAAATGCAGGTCAATTTGCTCTACGAATGGAAACTTATCTATCGCAATTGTTGACTGAGATATCGCTTTCGTCCTTCAAGGCTAAAGAAATGGCTGGTCGCACAGCGGCTATGGAGGACTTGACCCTTCATCATTTCCTCATGGGTTTGAATCCCCGGGTGTCGAATATGGTTAGATGTAGGGACCCTAAAACTTTTAATGATGCCGTTAATTTAGCTATATCTGAAGAAAGAATCCAGGAAACTTTATATAAGCGAAATAGTAGTAGTTCACAAGAAAAGCAGACAAATCGTTTCAAACAGAAACTCATTGCTCAGGGTCCAAATTCTGCTATTAAAGCAAAGTATTCTCAACAAAAATCTCAATCGAGTATCCCTAGCAATAATGCTAAACCTTTTAAACATGACCCGAACCTCACGTGCAAATACTGTAAAGAAGTAGGGCATGATATTGGCAATTGCGTCAAACGACGAGCCAAGCATTCATCTAGTTCTCAAACAAAAGATACTAGTAAATCTTCAGGGCCTCAGCCCGATTCCAAACCTGCACAGGTAAATTTAGTCGACGATTGCGATGACTCAGATGAATCTGACAGCGAAGATGTTGACGAAAATGATTTAAACCTGTAATCGTCCCGCAATCGTACCGCACGGGACGTAAAGTCAAAGCCGGTACACTTCCGAACAAAACATGTTCAGTCTGCTTTTGTGGTAACGTTGTACATCAGGGTAACCAGCCCCAAAACGAGAACATTACCCAAGCAATTACTCACTCTTCTATTAAGGTTGTACGACAGGGTAACCAGCCCCAAAATGGGAACCTTAATCTCTCTTCTGCTAAGGTTGTACATCAGGGTAACCAGCCCCAAAAAGGGAACCTTAGACAGTTTTCTCACGAGGTTATACAACAGGGTAACCAGCCCCAAACCGGAAACCTTAAACAATCCTCTGAGGTTATACAGCAGGGTAACCAGTCCCAAATCGGAAACCTTAAACAATCCTCCAAGGTTATACAGCAGGGTAATCAGTCCCAAACCGGAAACCTTAATCAATCTTCCAAGGTTATACAACAGGGTACCCAGCCCCAAAACGGAAACCTTGATTTAAATCCGCAAGAGATTTATGAGGTTAACATTGACACCTCAAAGAGGCTTTTACCTCATGTCCTAGTGGAGTCAAAAGTATCTGACATTCCACTAACCCTTTTGGTAGATTCAGGCTCCGCTATATGCCTATTAAAAGAATCTTCAATTTCTAATCAGCCAAACATCATTTATAAACCTATTAATATTAAAGGTATTGATCCTGGCAAAGAAACTACCCAAACAGTAGGTTATTTTAATTTAAAGTTTAAAGTATCTCCTAATAAATCGGTTTGTCATAAATTTCATATAATTGAAGACATTAACCTGCCTTATGATGGCATCATAGGCAACGACTTTCTGACAGCTAACAGCTGCAATATAGATTACAGTCGTGATATTCTGAAAATTAAAAATAAGGATATTAAAATTAATTTCTTTGATTCATGCTACATTATTCCACCACGTACTGAAACTGTAATAGAATGTACTGTGGCTAACCCAGAATTAAAAGAAGGTATGATACTAGATCAACACCTCTCTCAAACTCTTTTAGTAGCAAATTGTTTGGTAAATGTAAAAGAAAATCAAAGAATCAATATTTCTGTAGTAAATATTTCAAACAAACCAATTACTATTAAACGTAACCTTAAACTTAAACTAGAGCCTATAGAATTATTTCCAATTAATTCGTGCTTAAATAATGACAACGTAACTGACCGCACTATGCGCGTCCTTAACTTATTGAGAACTTCTCACTTGAACGAAGAAGAAGCCAATGCCCTTCTCGATTTGTGTTCTGACTATTCTGACATTTTTCATCTATCCGACGAACCCTTATCCTTTACCTCAACTATTCAACATGAAATTAAAACAACTAGTGACACTCCCATTCACACTAAGTCCTACCGCTTTCCAGAGTGTCATAAAAAGGAAGTACAAAGTCAAATTAATAAAATGTTAGAACAAGACATTATCACCCCTTCGTCTTCCCCTTGGTCCTCTCCTATTTGGATTGTGCCCAAAAAATCAGACGCTTCAGGCCAAAAGAAATGGCGTATAGTCATAGACTATCGGAAGTTGAATGACATAACCATCGGCGAAGTTTACCCTATACCTCAAATAACAGAAATTCTGGACCAATTAGGTAAGAGTCAGTACTTTAGTACCCTTGACCTACCATCAGGTTTCCATCAGCTGCTGACTGCGCCAGAAGATGCACCCAAAACAGCTTTCTCTATACCTCAGGGTCACTTCCAATTTAATCGGATGCCATTCGGATTAAAGAATGCGCCATCCACTTTTCAAAGGCTAATGAACAACTGCCTCACCGGTTTGCAAGGCTCTCATTGCTTTGTTTATTTAGATGATATCGTCTTATATGCGTTTGACCTTCAAACGGCTATTCAAAACCTCAAGGCCGTCTTCGACAGACTTAGAAAATTCAACTTAAAACTCCAACCTGAAAAATGTGAGTTCCTTCGAAAGGAAGTTACCTACCTAGGCCATGTTATAACCCAAAACGGTGTTAAACCTAACCCGGATAAAGTCAAGGCCGTGACTCACTATCCCGTTCCTAAATGTCCCCGAGATATTAAATCTTTCTTAGGTCTTGTCTCGTATTACAGGCGTTTTATACCTAACTTTTCAAAACTTGCTAAATCTCTCACTATACTTCTCAAAAAAGACGTCCCCTTTAACTGGACTAACGAACAACAACTTAGTTTTGAAACTCTGAAAACCAAATTAATAGAATCACCTATCCTGGCATACCCTGATTTTAATCAACCCTTCCTACTTACCTGTGATGCGTCGAGTTTTGCAGTATCTGCAATTCTTTCTCAAGGTCCTATTGGCCAAGATCGCCCAATAGCATATGCATCAAGAACCTTAAATAAAGCTGAAGGTAATTACAGTGTTACCGAGAAAGAGTGCCTAGCAATAATATATGGAACCAAGGTCTTCCGGCCTTATTTATATGGTCGCCGTTTTACCATCATAACAGACCATAAGCCACTTCAATGGCTTTTCAATTGTAAAGACCCTGGCTCTCGACTAGTTCGATGGAGGCTAAAATTAGAAGAATTTGAATATAATATTCAATATAAAAAGGGTAAAATAAACGCAAATGCAGACGCCCTATCCAGGTTTCCCGTCAATCCTATCCAACCTACAATTGACGAAATACCTATCCCTAACTCTCAAGACTTTGAAGAATCTCTTTTGAGGAATGACAATCTAGACAGGGACTTATTTGACTTAATTACATCACCTGCCTCTTTTCCATCAGAGGAACTAAATCCTGACTATCTCCTAGAAATTCCTACACCGGAACTTATTAATATCAATTCTCCTAACCTTATCTCACCTGATGTTACATTAGAGTCCCCAAGTACAAATGTCGTTGACCCACCTGAAGGTCAAAACACTCCCGACCTAAGTCTTAATCATAACCTGATTACTGACGACTACTCAAAGTACCTAAAAGAAATCGGTGATAAGAATAAAATATTCAACACGAACATTATAGAACACAATGAGAGTTTACTAAAGAGTACTTGTAAAGTAATTTTAGTGCCCACATCGATTGACCTCGACGAATCGAATCCGTATCTTGAAGAAATATTAAATAACTCAGAAAATTCAGAAGTAATACGTAATCAAGAAAAACAATTACATTCCTTCTCTAAAATTAATTTAGCTAACAAAGAATATTACCTATTGTATATGAAAGTACATTACTTCGATCAGACTTCATATCCTGAGATATTCGAAACTCTAAAAATTATTCGCAATGAATTAGTTGTAACGAGTGGCATCGAGCAAATTAGCTTATCTGATTTCCGCGACCCTTTCGAAAAACATAGTTTTATTAAACTATATAATATCATAAATTATCTCTTTCATAATACAAATATACAAGTAAATATTTATCATAATAACATAACGTATCCCTCACCTTCCGAGGTGAAGAAAATTCTTCAAGATAACCATGACTTACCTGTAGCTGGTCATTTAGGTGTTAATCGCATGCACAATAGATTAAAAGAATTATATTATTGGAAAAATATGCGAAGTGACATAGAATCCTATGTGAAAAAATGTAAACTATGCCAAGAAAATAAAGCGTTACGTAAAACAAACCGAGCGCCCATGCAAATAACGAGCACTTCGACAAAACCCTGTGAGCGTGTATCTTTAGATATCGTTGGACCCCTTCCTGAGTCCGGACCTGGCAAACTCAAATACATACTAACGTTGCAAGACGATTTTAGTAAATTTTCATCTGCCTATCCTATACGCAGCACAACTGCTGAGGAGACAAGTGAATGTTTACTACATTTTATATCCATATTCGGCATACCGAAAATGATCCTCACTGACCAGGGAACCAACTTTACATCTGACCTGTTTAAAAAGACGTGTGACTTTTTAAAAATAAAACAACTATGGTCATCTCCTTACCATCCACAAACCCAAGGTGCATTAGAAAGAAGCCACTCAACGTTAAAAGAATATCTCAAATCATTTGTCAACGAAGAGCAGACAAATTGGCCTCGTTATGTTTACACAGCCATGCTTACCTATAATACATCTGACCATTCTACAACACATTATACTCCCTATGAGTTAATGTTCGGTAATAAACCATTTATTCCAAATTCTATGTGTGATGAAGCATTAGGAGCTACATATCCTGATTATGTGCGGATGCTACAAAATCGCTTAAAGTATTCTCGCGATAAAGCATTTGAATATATAAACAAATCGAAACTATCTTCCAAAACTTATTATGACTCACATAGCCGCCCGGTAAAATATAAGATCGGTGACTATGTGTATTTAAAGAACCATTTAAGACTTAGAAAAGCCTTATCTCCCATATGGAAAGGCCCATATAAAATAGTGAAAGTTCACGGTAATAACACCGTGTCACTATTAATAAATCGGAGACATGTCCGTCATCATTTTGATGAAATTAAACTCGCTGAAGTCGCCAGCAACCTGTAAACAAAAAATAATTAGTTACATATACTTATATAGTATAATAGCTCGTAATCGTATTTAGTATTTAGTTTCGAAACTTGTAATCATTTAGTATAAGAAAGTTAGTTGATAAAGTTATATACCTACCTGTGTATATGGGTCATTCTTCTTTTTAACCTACAAAAAGGTGTCTTCATCAGTTAAAAAATAATATCTAATCAAAAATTATCCATATTATTTTATTATTCCTGCTTCAATATGTACTATACTAAAGATATAAAGGCTATACACGTGCAAAATAAATAATAATTTATATTTATTTAGTAAAAAGTACGTTACAGAGTCGTCAATCCGCGTGACAGAGGTGTATTTCATACAAATCACAGTTGTCTCCCGCTACCTGAGCCTGTGTATAGTTCATAATGGTACGAAAAATTTAAAAACAATAGCAAATATAAAAGTATTTCTTTTATGCTAAAAGATATAGTCCATTTTCTAATAGTGACTACAATTTTTTTACCTTATGAATAAAAAAAATAAAAAATCTTAAAATCCCGTCTCTCACTACAGACTGTTTTAGTAGGTACATTCGGTCACGTGTTTTTTTATTCGAACGACGCGTACATGCAGCTCGCTTTGGTCGCCACCGATTGGATGTTTAATGCTTCCTCCCCCCTGCTAGGATTATCTCTCTAGGACCGAGAGATCGCGCGTTAGTCGCCCGGAATTTCTCAATGGAGGTGTGTGTGTTTATTCGGCGACAACTTCGTCACGTAAGTATTGAACAAAAATGTATCAATTACAGTTACTTCTTATTATTTAACTTTTGCGTAATAAGAAAAACTTTCATGCCAATCTGTTCGATTTGTATTTTGTGATAACGTTTAAATTTTATCGATTTAGTTAGTAAGATTTACCCCTCCGTCACGCTACAACTCCGTCACAAAAAATGTGACGGAGTGGTAAAATACGTGACGGAGGGGTAAAAAGTACTTGCAAAGAATATAATATTTTTTATATTATCTAATAAAATATAATAATCTGTTGAAATAGGACTAATACTTATTATGGTAAGTATTTCGATATAACGTTTTAATGTTTTTCAAATGTTTAAATACTTATTTACTTATTTTCTTTTTCAAGATATTATTATGGCAAAAAAGAAGGCATTAACAGCAGCAGAAAGACAGCGGCGTTGCCGTAAGAAACGAAAAAATGATCCAGAAAAGGTAGCTGAAGTAAATCGCAAAGATATCGAGAGATATCATACTCGTAAGAAGCTTGTGGCTGACATGACCATGAGAAAACATCGTATGAAGAAGAGAAAATGGCAACATGGAAATATAAAGAAAGGAGAAAAAACAGATGCTTGAAAACGTGCTGTTGAACACGCTGGCACCATCACCAATCGTCCTTATTCTGCAACACCAACTAATTCAGAAGTTTCTAGCTCAAGGGGGAGGAAGAGAGTGAAAAAAGATAGGACAAAGTTATACAGAGAGAATACTAGATTACAAGATAAAATAGAAGAATTAGAGAAGAAAGTTTGAAAATACAAGAAAAGATTGCACAGAAAATCCAAAAGAGAAACCAATAGCAAAGATGAAACAAGAGTAAGAATGAAAAGAAATATAGTGTCCTTTCCAATGCCATCAAAGAACGATAGCAAACTGTTAGAAGTCGTAAAGAAAAACGCCTTATCCAATCTTTACTTCAAACTCGCATTGCAAAAGAATCTAGAATGCAGACTCAATTAGTAAGAGACACCTTAGGTGTAGACAACCCTTTAAGGTATTAAAGCGTTCTGCCACAAAAAACTGATCTTGTACAGAAAATCCAACAGTTCTTTTTACGTGATGATGTAACGAGAGCTACAGCTGGGAAGAAGGAGACTGTGACGCACAGAAAAAACAAAGTGCAAAAAAGATTTTTATTGGACTCCATGCGAAACCTGTACAAAGCCATTTTAAGAGTTTTTTTTTAATTTAATGAGCTTTTGCCAGTGTACGAAAAGTAAGACTGATTGGGACTAGTAAGACTTGTGGCAAAAGTAATTTGTTATTGATGAATGTAAATAAATACATTTAAAACCAGTTTTATTCCAAAATACAACCTGATATTTTATTGAATAACAACTCTGTCACATACTCTACCACTCTGTCACGACAATGTCTCCTGGTTTTAAAATGTATATAGCCATTTTTATATTTTGTTTTGAGTAGTACAATTTCAGAGAAAATATATTTAGAATACAACAACTATAATATAATCTACGACATTAATATTTCTGTGCTAAAAGTGGTTAAAATTTAATTATAGTAAAAATATACTTCAAACTAGGTGCAATTGTGACAGAGTGGTATAAGATTAAAAATATATATTTATTATTATATACAGAAGTATTGCTGTGTAAGTTTTCTAAAAGTACCATTTGATTATTATTGAAATAGATAATTTGCAAGTTATTTGAGTTAAACTATTAGATACCAAAAAATAAAAGATATTGTGACGGAGGTGTACAATTATTAGCCCAATTCATCTTTGAGGCCTTGAAAATCTTACAAAAAAAATTAAACTTCTCGGCCACCCACTTTTTCAGATATAATAGACAATAAGCTATCACAAAACATATAAGATTTGACTAGAAAGCGTTATGATTTTTTTTTGAAATATGAGTAAAAATTTTAACGACATGTAGGTTAAAAAGAAGAATGACCCATATACTTACAGTGCCTCAGCGCAGCTCCAAGCACCCGACGAGTATGTCCAACCAATTACTGCAAGTCCCGGGATATATTTTGATTATATTGGAAAATTAAAAATTAGTAATGGTATCTTAAATATCATAATGCCAATAGATATTTCTAAATTAAATTTACATGTAGAAAATATTAATCTGGCTATGAAAAACGTTATAAGTTTGTGTAAACAAAGCGGGTTTGTAGAACAATCAGAATGCCACAATACAGTGGAACCTCTGATAGCCCAGCGAGAGAATATTAATAGATTATTTGTATCCATTTCATATCTGAGCGATAACAGACCCAAGAGAGCTTGGATTGCAGGAGTCGGCACTGTCTTGAAACAAGTTTTCGGCACCTTAGACGAAAATGATGCTGTCAAATATGACCAAGCAATTGAGTCCATTGTTAACCAAGAAAACCAACTTGTATCTCTAATTAAGAATAATATTTTAGTAACTAACTCTGTAATAAATAGCTATAATAATACATTTGAGAAAATTAAACACAATGAAATTAAATTGTATAAAACAATAGACGAGCTTTCGACCAACATTCAAGATATATCAAAAATAACAAATAAGTTAGAATTCAAATTATATTTAGAATCTGTCCTAAATTCATTAGAAACGTCCATGGTCACCCTATCATTCCAACTTGAAGATATAGCCAACGCTATAATGTTTTGTAGTCAAAACATCCTACATCCGTCGGTTATCTCGCCAACCATTATGTACCAAGAATTGGCTGATAGCAGCAGGCACTTGCCTAGTAATGTAAACTTACCTGTAAGCTTAGATATAAGTTCCATGAACACTCTTTTTAAAATGTCTACTTTAATTTGTTATTATTTCAATTCTAAACTTGTATTTTTGTTACGTGTACCCCTAATTTTAAACCAGGAGTTTTCATTGTTTAATAACATTCCACTACCAACACCACATGATGTTAAACAACCATATACATTTAGTATGATTGTACCTAGTACTAATTATATAGCTATTACGAAGGATACATCCACTTATTGTAACTTGGAATCATTTGAAAAATGTAAGATAATAAATTCAGCAGAATATTTGTGTGAAATCCCAGTAACCTATAAAACTAATTCTAAAGTTAGCTGTGAAAGCGAATTATTATCAAAAATTGTTAATGACATTCCCACGGAATGTAAAACTAAATTAATTCATGGCAAATTAGATATATTTAGGCCATTATATAATAATAAGTTTATTTATGTACAATCAGAGTTAACTAAAGTTTCTTTAGATTGCCAGAACTCCGATCAAATAAAAGAGCTGAATATTATGGGAATCGGTATCCTCTCTATTCCCAGCAATTGCATAGCATATTGTAAAGGTACTACAATTATGCCAAAATATAGGAATACCTTAAACTTGACCTCTCCAATTATTCTACCTGATTTTAATTTAATAAATAGTAGTTGCTGTAAAATAGATTTTAATAGTCTGACCCATTATAATCTGTCGTCCATTCGTTTGGATAATGTTAATCTCGATAACATTTACCACTTAAACGAATTATCCAATAATCTTTTAACAGAGGTCAATAAAATTCAGGATGTACCACATATTGTTAAATACGGTACACCTTATTCAATTGTAACAAGTTTAATAGTTTGTATACTTACCTTGTATGTAGTTTATAAGATAATTACCTTTTGTAAACCCGGCTGCAACTATCATAAATATAGATTACGCAAATCTGAAATGCCTAGATCAGTTTCTATAGAGTTGGAACAGAACATTAATGAAATTCCTGCCCCAGCTCTAAGAACCTCTTTTTAGTTAAAGTTAACTTCAGAACCCACCCCGAAGTTAACAGCATTGGGGGAGGTGTTATATACTAAGGATGTATAGCTTTATGCTTACTCCTTATTTTTAGTAATGCTTTCGCTAGCACACCCACGCTTTCCAGCGTGGCATCATTAGACCTAAGAGTAGTCTATACTCAACCATCATAGGAGATAGTTGCCTAAGGGTCCTTTTTGGCTTGTACACTATTGTGTCATTTAAATATAATTAAATAAGTTTTCTTTTAATTAAATCTCTTTTTTAAAAGCCAATCCCAAAGGGACCCCGTAACAGCACGCAATGCAGTATGAGCATTAAAACCAATAGCTGCAGGTACAGATTGCAAAATCTCCGCAAAAATATTTCCTTGAGTGAAGTCATTACTATTTGAATTCTACTCTTTCAATACATCGATCTGCAGTTAGATAATCTCTTGATATTTTGCAATTGCTACACCAATTGCAATATCCAAGATTATCATAATATATTCAATGTTAAATGTATTAATGTATGTACCCAAGCAATAGAAATAACTACAAACCTATTGAGTGCGAATTGATTAGACAAACACCAGTGTTATCAAACCTACATCTCATGGACTTCGACTTTGTTCATAACTTCGATCTAGGTACTTACTGAATTTCCATTAGCGAGTGGAATGCCAATCTTCTCTAGTGTACTTTTTGACCGACTTTATAGTGAGTAAAGTATAGTAAAGTATAGTATCCAGAAGGGTGTGGCAGAGATCTATAACACCGACATTTCACATGTCAAACAGTAGGTACACGTCTAAATCGGTTTTGTATTTTTAGAGCTACAGAACAAAACTGCGTATAATATTTTTTTTCACTAAAGGTTTTTTTTATGAGATACATTTACTATTAAGTTTTAATAAGATATCTATGATGTGTAGGCGCTGTCTAGCTTCAATAATGCAGCAAATAATTTAGAAAATAATATAAATGCAAATAAAGCGCAAGCTGTGCCCTGCCGTCGTCTCATTGGCGCCTCCATTCCTTTACGAATATCATTTAAATGTTTGAAGTCTTGGCTCCATTTTTTCTTATTGAACTTTAAAATAATTATATTTTCTTTTGATTATTTCTTAGTTTCGAGCCATCATTTCTTGGGTATATTTTTTGAAAAAAAAAAACAGCTATTTGCTTTCCTTTCTAACGATCGGATCGCTAGCTCAATGAAAAGAAGCACAGTTGCCGCCTGAGTCAACAAATAAAATCGTATTCCGATATTCAAGATGCAAATGCGCCCCCAAATAGGTTTTAATCAAAAAATCACATCACAAAGAAACACAATGAGGTCGGCCAGTCAATGGCAGATAAACGAATGGTAAAAAAAGATTGTTTGCAAGTGAATCGCATCGGATATCTCAGAGATTCGACCGCGAGGCGCCTTTGTCCGACTCTCGAAAATAATTTGCACTCGCCCCACACCGATATTAAGCGATATTTCCAATCTCGTCCCCACACTCCTGTTTTATTAGATTTTTCGCAAGCTCGCCATATCGCGAATCTTCACCGGTGCCATTTGCGTTTCGTTTACCGTGGCACCCTCTTCTAAATAAGAGTGATCGGTATTTATTTTCCAATGCAAAAATATTTCTTACTGGCCGTAAGCATCACCCTTCATCATAAAATCTAGGTGACATGTAGATCTTGATCTAAACTTAAAATTACTTGTAAAGTAAGTTTTAGTAGCTCTTATCAATGCCTAATCTAAGACTGCTATTATTATTGGCCTTTCCATCTTAGTCAGATCTTCTTCTTCTGAAGACAGCACTTAAGACGACTAGCTTTAAACATATTGATATTTATATAGTAAAACCCCACTCTTAACAAATCATACGAATGAAAACTCTCTTGCGTGAATTCCCTCGCATCCTTTAGCTTGGCATTAAACATTCAGATGTGGTCCGAGTATGTTAATTAGCAAGTTTTATGTTTTATGCAGCGCTCTGATACTGGCCCCGATTCTGTTGCGCTAAGACTAACTAAATTCAATGTCGCTTCGTTTCTAACCTTATGAAAAACGGTCATAAGACGAAATTTTAGTTTGACAGGGCTAAAGTGCCGCTAAATAATGATGTTTTATGTCAAATGGTTACCTACACAAACATGCTTATTGCCATACATTTTAAGCTCATCTTAACGATATCTCATTTAGTCTAGGTTTGACATTAGTAATTGCCGACCAATCAGAGCAGCCAATTTCGGCTCATCACCTGAGTGCCACCTGGTATCTAAGTCTTTGGTTCTAAGTTTGCGTTTAGTTATAGTCACCTCTAAACATCATGTTGAAACATACAAAAAAAACAGGACTAAAATACGTCATTTGTCCTTTTCTAATGAGAAAATTGTACGGAACTAAAATTTAGTTAAGTTGAGGCACAACAGTATCAGAGCCGCTGTGTGACATCAGTTCTATCTTTTTTGTTGTGACACTTTAGCTAAATATTACTCAGCTGCTGTGCTGCCAGATTTGCCAAGTTTGTTTTGTTTATGCAGTGAGGTAAAGCCATATTTTCCTTTTATTTATGACTGAAACAAAATCCGCTAGGCGAACGGATTTTGTATTTTAGTGAGCAAAATGTAACTGCGAAAAGCGTGGTAATATACGATGTTATAACATTGCTAAAAAAAACTATAAAGTCATGCTCTTGGTAGCGCTTTTGTAGATATCGATTTCCTCCGCCGCTACTGTCTGTTTGATCGCGATAAACTAAAAAACTATTGAACCTACTATCATACGGTTTGCCTCAATAGATGAGTGATTAATCGGGAAGGTTTCGATACATAATTAGTCAAGGTGGGACCTCACAAGTGGAAATTAGTATCATATAAATATATATTTTCTTTATTTTCGATTGCCAGTAAAAGCAGTTGCAAATGTGGGTGGTAGCCGGAACACAAACGGGTTAGTTTTGTTTCTTGTTACTTGATTCGTTATGAAATGAAGCGAGCAGCACGGAGTCTGATTTCAGTGTCCGAGATACGGTACAACCGGTACAAGTCGGTTTCGTACAGACAACCCACTTGGTTATAACTAGTTAGCGTCTCAAATTGTCTACTCGGTTTAACCAAAGCATTTAGGTTTATTATTATCAACATATGAAATCACATTTCATTACTAAATTTATTTCACAAGCACTTTATTTTTGTACTGCTTTCTGGTATAGAAGACGCATAATATCGCCTTTGCTATTATGTTTGTGAATGATAATAATCTGTAGTTTGCACTTACTAAAGCAGTCAAATGCCTTAAAGAAGTTACGAATGCTAGATAAAAGTTAAGCAATAACAAAATGATAATTTATCTACTCACAAGCAGACCATGTTACATTTTTCTTGAGCTAAAATAACACATCTTAATCTCAACCTCAATACACCTACTTCAATAATGGGGCTTCTGTCCCTTTAGTACTTTGTCCCATAGTGTGTGGCACGGAGGTCGCCGCCGCTGACCGCATGTTCCTCGCAGACAGATTGAATCAGGCGCCAGCAGCCACCGGCCACCGGCCGTGGACCCAGGGCGTTCCACTCCAACGGGCACTCTCGCGTCACCGACCATTCTATTACCTTGTATATTTTTTCACCTCGAACGCGAAGATAGAAGAGAGATCAGAGGTGTTGTTGGTTTAGCTTATGTATCAGTATGTTTTTGTATCTGTTTACCCTATTACTGATAAAATATATGACACACTAGAGTCAAAACCGTCTCTCATTTCCGAGTTTGCCGACGGCAATAGCCGAAACTAAATGAAAATAACCAATAAGTGAAGGAATAGACAAAATATTCCTCATTCTATTGGTCAGCTTTCAAGCTGAAGCTTGGCGCTCATTAGTAATGAGTTTTGACTCTGTATAGGCACCAGCTTGGACCTCTGTCGCGTCACAAAGTCTAACATTATGTCCACTTTAACCCCTGTGAAAAGCGAGAAACGTAACGTGCCTAATTAGCACGTGTAGCGTTAACCAAATGTATAAATTTGCCTGAGTATATATTGCGCTTTTGTTGACAGATAGAATCAGGCGTCAATGGCCAGGAGCAGGGCGTTCCACCCCACCGACCACTCTCGCGTCACTCCAACATTATGTGCACTTTTTATACTTCGCAGAACGTCTTGTGGACACGAACGCTCGTTTTCTATTGCAAGTTACTGAACTCATTACGTGACGAACCTAATTGTAATGTACAAAACGATATGTATTAATTGTAGCCGCATTGCTATACGCGCCGATAGTATTTAAAGATTACAGAGAAATGTAGATTCAATGGACTTTAATTGCTTGTAAAGAAATTATCGTTCAGTAGGTACTGTTACTAACTCTGATGTTATGCGGTCATAAATACTCGTATGTTAGCTAGGGAGTGTTTATGTATTTATCACGTGAACGCCTGTGGGAACGCCCGGATTAAGTCACGGCAAGTTAACTCACCGCGTTGAGACAAAAGGTGCAATTCAATAAAAGAATTATACGACATGGTTTGTCACGACCAAAATAAACAAACAAAGAATCAAGGAGAGCATGAAATCGGTAAGAAACATGCAAATCAACGTGATGTGGCGGCGGGCAACGAACCCTGCGACCTCACCACTCGCCATACCGCCGTACCTCCGTACCGTCATACAGCCACGACGGGTTCAATACACGCGCATACAATATACTAAATTAATCTCCCACGCGAGATGAGTCCTCACTCCTCGCTACTTAGAAGCAACCGCTTGAGGCTAATAGCTAATAACACTCCCCTAATAATAAAGCGGAGAGCCGTCACACCATCGCAATCAGAAAAGGGTGAGAAACGTAAACACCATCTCGATAATAACCTCGGTACAAGAAGAATTAAGACGATAAATCTGTATTAATCCATTACTGGAATGTAATGGCGGTGCGTAAAGAGTGATTGAAGGTTGTTTAGTATATCAACGTCAACTTGATGCGGCTCGAAGGACTAACAGATCTGGTTTTAGTCGAAGCTGTAAAATAACATTTCGCACTTTGGATATAAGAGCGCTGATGTCTATAAAAGTTGTGGTAAACATGGCAGAGGTTAACCTTAGTTTTTAAATATGTTTACATTTACGGGAACACCCAAATACTCCGAAATATTTAATTCCGAATTTTGATGTTCCGATTTTCAAATGTCCGAATTTCATAACACCTAAGAATCATAATGTCTATTATTAAAAATCACGAATTCTATTTTACCGAAAGTCGATATTGCGATTTGTTAGTTTTCCGATTTTCATACGTTCGAAGAATCAAATTCTCGGAAGGTTCTCGGTCCGAAAAACTACATTCCGATTTTCAATACTTCGAATAAACTAAACCGTCAACATGTTGTGCCAAAAAATTTTGTAACAGAAACGAATCGCTGCAAAACCGACTTCACGCAGTCTTGTCTGCCCTACCCTAGAGTGTAAGCCGCGGCAGCGGCCGGCGAAGTGCCTGTCTAATCATTATAAGCTGTAACTATCAAATGCCATAACATCATATTTAGTTTTACAAGGCGTTTTTATTTCGTAATTGCATTAATCTGTATTTTAAATAATCGGTATTCGTATTTTTGATGTTTCGAATTATCATTAAGTCGGACTTTTTATTATTCGATCTATTGAAATTCGGTATTTCACTAATAGTAATTATAAACGTTAGGAATATTAAAATGTAGTATTTATAAAAATAGGAGTAATGATAAGTCGGAGTTCTTATATTCGGAATTTTGAACCATTCGGAATTATGAATATCGGTATTTTGAAATTCGTGATGGTGACTTTCGGAATAAAGTTTTTCGTATTTATGTAGTGTACCCTTACATTTACATTACAACTCAAAAGTAACGTATTATTATTGAAAATCTACTCTACCATAGTTGTGCAGATTCAAATCAAATCAAATCAAATCATTTATTTCCATGGGCCCCAAGGGGCGCTTGAACACGTCAAAACAAACATCAAAATACAAAAAATATAAAATTGAAATAAAACTTAGCTAACTAAATTATAATACTTATTGTAATAAAATGATTTGACACTTGAGCTTAGATTGACTTTAAAATCAATCCAAGTACCAGCTCCGATGGGTACTGCATCATGAAAAGAGCTGGTGAGAAACTCATGTGCACCATCTTTTCAAATAATTCATACAAAATTTGTTTGTTTTTTAGACAATAATTCTATGTGTAAGTTATAGCAACCAAAACAACATTATGGCTAAAAATGGTTATAAAGAGAAAATAAACTTAAATATAGCAATGGAATTAAATTAATACTTATAAATAAATCCGTAGTATATAAGGTTGCAATATCTTACACTCGATTAGTATTCATAGTAAGACCCTAAAAAAAAAGATTGGAAATTTCTACACATTAGAAAAACGGTCGTGAACATTTTTACACACATAATAATTTCGCAAATGTATGTAAATAAGCTTGTGATATCATTCTTCGGTGCTTAAGAACATGATTTTATAGTTCTATAATTATTTTTTTCTATCGGAATATAATACAAATATAAGGATAGTCTAAGATAACGTTAATTTCCTTAATCAGTTAGAAAAATCGCGAAATACGACAATTTTATGCACCCAGGGTCTCAGAATCATTTACTGAGGTAAAAGGCCTTCGTCACGATGTCATGTACCTACACCCTAATGTATACTTTCATTTTTAACTCGAAGGAAAATCGGTTAGGTTCAACAAAGAGCACATTGTACGAGAAAAATCTTGTTATTTCGACGTACATATCCGTTTCTTAGTCACTAGAAAAGCACAACCGAGGCACAAATGCAGCGAGTTATACAAATTGCGTTCCATTCGCTCGCCACTGAAAAATACGAGCTCCACACAAAAAGGGTTGCTAGCTTGAATATTACGGTTTTCAAAGACGAGGAGAAAACCACATTCCGGAATTATTGTTGCGATGACAAATGGCCGCGCTGGACTTTTCAGATGATAACGAGATTGTATTAAGATAAATATGATCGATGATGACTAGGTGGAACAAAAGAGGAAAATGCACTGGCCATCGTGAGGTTCTGGCTTTGATGCCGAAGCCAATGAGGTACATAATTAAAAGCCCTGTCTAAACGAGTCAGTAAAAAGTGTCGGTCTCTCTATAAAATAGGTATTCATAAAAAAAAAAACATTAAAGGGATGTTATACGACGAATATTGTATGTGGTGTGAATAATCCTAAATACCACTTCGTTGTTCATGAAAAACAAAGGAAATTTCCTAGAAAGGTTGTTGCCCTACATTAGCCAATAATCCTCGACAAAACATAAACAGTTGTTTACATTTCCACTTACAAAAGATGGAATAAGCTAGTTATAGGTTTTTCGATAAATTGGAGGCAAACAAACAGAGTACATAGAGAGGAAGAAGAAGTGGAAAAAATCATACCGCGTCAGCAGTTTTAGTTTTCTTTCGGAACTTTGCGCCATTGGTAAACAAGCCTGACGACAAGTATACAACACAACTGTGAGGAAAAATGTATTTTTGTGACGCTCCTCGCTATATATTTTGTTCGATGAAATAAGAGAAAATTGGAATTGTTTTTGTTGTTATGTGTACACATGGTACTCCGGCTTTTCGCTGATGTTAATAAATAGCTAACTTATCGTTGCATTAAACGAAGTCCAACAACTCAGATCACCAATGTTTGTAGAATCATTTAGATTTCTAGTATTGGGGCAACGGCCAATATTGCGTGCCACTGTACCTAGAACCGGCAAATATAAAAATAGAACTTCTTTTAAACATGCTTCCATTAACTTTTGCTGTCAATCATGCCACCAGAAATGTAATTCGGTTATATTTATACTGTTGTTATACCTATGCTCTTTTAGGTCTACAGGTAGTAAATGAATTTCTTATGTATATAATGTAGTGTCTGTTCATTCAACGGCTTTCTAGCTAATCAGGAAGTAAAAGCCCATTTGTTTACTATCCTCACTTATCGTAAAAGTCGGCTAGTTAAGGTTATGTTGATCTTTTACCGAATAAACTGTCAACATAAACAAATTAACTTGGTCATCTACAGTCTAAAGTAGTCATAAATTAATTAGAATGATTAATCCTGTAATTAAAGGTTTTCTGTAATTTGTTTATGCTTGTCAGTTTGTCAACAGCTTGATGGGAAGGTGATATTCAGAAATTATTAAGAAGAAAAACATTTTAAGGCAACCAATGTCTTAAGATTCTACTTATATTTAAAATGTGTCAGATATAGTAAATAACTGAAATTAACTTCTAGATAATGGTTTTATGTTAACGTTTTTATATCTGCCTCGTTGGTCTTGGGGTTAGCGTATGCGGCTTTAAAGGATTAAAAAATAAGATTATGTAGCATTTCTGGTTCCAGTAGTGTTAATGCAAAATAATATTGAAATCATTTATTTATACAATGTTAAAAATATCAGTTTTTTTTTTGAAATTTGCATATTATTTCAAAATGTATAGTCGTATTTAAATCAAACGCTTAAAATAGTACAAAAATCTACCTAAAATATTTCGAAATTATTTACATTCGATCCGAGCGTCAGAATACGAACTTAGCAAAAACTCCACATTGAAATATTGAAGTAAAATTAATTAATTTCAATAAAAAACAATGGACTAAAAACAGCACGCTAAGTTTAATTATATTCCTATAAACAAGGTAAGATTCTAAGAAATGGAATAGTACAAACAAAAACCCAACCCAATAAGTTCGATTAAAACGGAACAAAAGTTCGAAATATTTCTCAAAGAAAACAATTTAAAGGAAAACTGAGAGGAAATTCAAAGTATCGAGACATTGGATCACAAACTTTGATCGATCCGTCGTTCTGGATAAATAACGTTTTTGCGTAATTTACCGGTAGCATTCTGAAATTGAAAAGCAGCGATAGCGGAGTGGGAGACCGTAGGACTGCGAAGTCGAAGGTCTTGAGTTCGAACCCACACGGCACACTCCTCTGTCAATAAATCGTTAAGATTCGTCTTTTCGAAGATATGTGTGTATTTATCATATAAATGGTCGCTCGCTAACGGTGAAGGCAAACATCGTGAGGAAACCTGCATGCCTGAGAGTGCCTAAAAAGTGCTCGAGGGAGTGTGAAGACTACCAATCCGCAGTTGGCCAGCGTGGTGGACTATGGCCTAACCCTTCTCATCGTGAGAAGAAGCCCGAGCCCAGCAGTGGGACATGTATTAGATACAGGGCTGCTATTATTCTGAGATTGTATTCAAGCCTTGAGTGCTGTACTGTGGATAGCCACGGTTACTACTTAGGACAGATGACTCACTTTTTTTTTTCTGGGGTCTACGTCGTACCATGCTTTTTAGGCACTAAAATGTAATTTAAAGTTGGATCGTATGTTTATTATATTTTTATAGTGAGAATTGACACAGAGACGCTTGTTTTAATAGCAATAGAGTAGCGATAAGACCTTATGGTACAGCCGCCGGTTTTCTTATTATTCTACCTTCGCTTACGTCATTCACTCACATCCTGCATTAATTTATATGTTCATGTTGGGTGTGGGGATTTCTGGTATTGGCAAGATAATGTATGTGAGTCACGAGTGCATAATCTTAACCCTGATAATTTAAAACGATTGATTTAGTCAGACATCAAGACAAGCTCAGTTTTATATATATTATACTGAGCCCTATCGTGCCAATAAGATTTTACGCGCTACTTACATATTATGTATTTTCACCTTAGTAATTCTTTATTTATTTATTTATTTATTTATTGTGGTACAAGAAACAAACAGTATTATAATTAAGAACAATTACCAAAACATACATAATTAACACTGTCACCAACAGTTTCTAATAATAAAATTACACTCGACGGCTTAAGCACAGATATAAATATTATCTACAATTTTAACAATTTAAGAAAATAATATATAAATATATATAATATTTGTATTTATTTATATTCGCATATACCTAATATAAGATTTAACACATTTAATAGAACATTAAATAGAATAATAGTAGTTAACCTAAATAAATTTAAAGTTATTCCGCATTAGAAAATAGTTGTAAAATAAACTTATTTAATTTTTCATGAAAATATCAATATCGTTAAATTTACTATTGTAACAGCTACACGCTCGTATTATGAATCTTTATCATAACCTATCGTCGTTGTCAAACCAAAATCTGCTATGTGCAGAAATCATAGTTTTGAGAAATTGACAAAAAAAGGTCTCCTGCATTCAAGGGATTGTAGGTAAGAGGTCGTCAATAAGAGGTCGTAGATCGTCATATAATGGTCATAAGCACATGACAGTTTTTTATATGGTAGGATATAGCAGCGAACTATATGCAGAGGTTTAAAGTAGAAATCTTACAAAAGTGCACATAGCAGATTTTGATTTGACAACGACGCTATGTTGTCCTACTGCTGGCAAAAAGTCAATGCTATCCGCCATACATGTCTATGACTCCCTGCTTTCGGGCCTTCTTGTATCATGTCATGTGAAACCACGCCGAGCTTTCTTGGGCCTGCCGCGTCGCGTCGTCGATAGCCTAAATAATGCAATTAGTTAATCACAACTTATACTTACTCAGCCATCTGTGTTGAAGAGTATTTCTTGTCGTACTATGAAGCTACAGCGTCGTTGAGTTACACAAATTGCAGGGCTCGAGCTCGCGCTGAAAAACGCTTCCTTTCACAAGAGGAGGGGGCAGGTTAAATGCTCATATTCAGTCAACTCTCACAAATGCAGGCCTTTGTTTGTAGCTCATGTCCTCATTCGTTGTTTTAGATGATTAATGCTACGGTAAAACTTGCAAATGTTTTGATTCAGAAGAAATTGCGATTCACGAAAATATGTCTAAGAGTCTGATATTACTATCGATTCTGAAGTTATTTGCACGATTTTAATGATGTTCACGACTCTCTGGACTCAAAATTCTATAAATGAATCAATAAATGAATAACAATAACTTACCAAATAACGAGTACTAGGTATTCTTGGTACTTGGTAAAGAAAACAGAACTGACAAATAAGACATAAAAATACGTCGTACAATATTTCAATTACATTTAATTTTCAGCATCCATTGAAAATCAATCGTTTGTTATAAAAATGATTTCTCTTTGCCTTCCACGACGCGGTAAAGTATTGCCAGTCGTAAAATAAAACCAGACTTTAAATTTTCACAGCTTTGCTTTAATTTTTTTTTATTTACTAGCTTTTGCCCGCGACTTCGTTCGCGTGGAATTCGTTGTATTAAGTAGTAGCTGCTCCAGCGCTTTGACTCGCGTTCAATCTTACTGCTCCGCTCCCGTAGAGCTTAGCGTAATATTAAATATCTTAAGACCTTTATTGTGACTTAGACTATCAAACTCAAAAGTACGATTATCAAAATTTACCCAGTAGTTTTTGAGCTTAGCGCTTTCAAACAAGCAAACTATCTCCCGCGGTTTCATCTGCGTGGTAGGTACAAAAATTAAAAAATCCCGCAGGCGTGATGCCTGAACAAACAGACAGACAGATAGACAAAAAAAAAACACAGTTTTGGGTTCGGTGTCGGTCTAGTAACACCCCCTGCCATTTATTTTTTTGAAATTTTCAATGTACAGAAATTTTATGTTTACAGATTTATTATAAGTATAGATTTTTTTTCAAGATACGTACATCTATGTAACAAACTAACTTGCATCCTAGGTGATGGTAAGTTTCTACTGCAGCTTAAGGATGGATGGGTAGTCGCTGATCTTAGTAGGATGGAATAATAATTTGTTTTAACATCGACGATTTCTATTGCAGAGTTAGTTGGCTTAAAACTTACCAGTAGTTACCAGTGCACGGTAAATATGGCAACATTCTCAAATTCTTACAAAATTGTTTTTCGCAAATATATTGTGGTCTTCATGTTTTTGTAGATGCTGTTTCATAATTGGAATGCACTAATAAAATGAAACAGTATTTTTCTGAATGAAAACAAAACCAATCAGATAAATGTTCAATTTTATCATTCCGTGAATTGCGCTCGCAAATACACACGAACAAAATAAACTAGGAAGAGAGAAAGATGATAATAATTCTCGCTGCTAAAAGCATTGTTTTGCCGATTTACATGCACACACAGGATCATAAAGCAAAAAATGCTGGATTAATAAACTTTTTTAATGCAATTAAACGAATCTGTGGACTGCACAAGTGTTGGGGGATGAGAAAAATGAAAAAGTTGAGGTGGGTCTGCGCGGCCGAGTGTTGCCATTGAGGAAATATTACCGCCCGCAGTCTGCCTAGAAAATGGCCGGAGAATTCGTATGTATTTCGTGGTTTGAAAAATGAAGCATGTTTTATATAATTTAGGGAAATGTTACAGGCTATGTTTTAAAGAGATCGAAATGCAGGATGCATTTTAATGTATTACATGTATTAGGGAAGATGGTGACGACACCAAAAAAAAACCGGCATCACTTTGCAACCATGCCTGTGTTCTGCGTTCATATGTGGTTAATTACGAAAGATAAACTAATAAAAGGAAAGAAATTACAATCATATGTGAAGTATATTTAGTCATGGTCACTATCTCAACCTTTATAGCAAAAGCACCATAATTACGCCATTAAAAAGTGAAATGTTTCCAATATTTATGGAGCACTATTCATCGAAACGGTCTTTGTAATGCGTTCGGTCACGGATGGTGTGTGAGGGGCATAACCGTAGCTGATAAAAGGGCGTACTTCCATGTACCCAGGGAATAGTAAAAGAATATATAAATTGTGAGTGATTCGTACTGACATTTAGTCGTGTAGGCGTGAACTGCAAGGAATCTATGATATATTCGCATTAAGGAATAAAGGGATAAATCGGAAGTGATGCTAGAAATAGTTGTTTAGGTATCTTTTGAAATTTACGTTTGCAATAATGTTAACATTATCCCAAGTATTTTAAAAAGACTTTTCCACCGAAAGATATGGTTCAAACTTCTACATGTTTGAAGTAGCAGCGGTAGCATCACAGCACACCAAAAAGACAGAAGCTGTGCTGTAGTAGCTGTGATTTCATATTTTTCTAGTTGCAGTTTCTACAGTTTTGTTTTATTTCTTTTTAAATAAAAAATGAAATAAAAAGATACGTTCTTCCGTAGGACTGCGACTTTATATTAAATTGTAAGGTTAATTTATTAGAATACCGTAATAATAATTACATTTATTTTTTTAAACTGTTGTACCAATAGGTAACCAAGTCGATTTAAAAATAGTTATAACAACCTTACTATTATTGAATCGATATTATCGTTGTACCGATTATGATTAATATTATGGCAACACTATTTAAAATGTCATGTTGTAAAATGATTAAATTGAGGCATTATCAAAGAGTATACTAATATATTGGGCATTATATTCTGACATCTTGAATCGAATGGTTGTTTTATTCGTTTAAATCCATCTTGGTAATCTGAGCTTATTTCCATGGAGTAAAGAACGGATCCCACAAAGTATTCAAAGTTAGGTAAAAATAAGGTTGTATTGTTTGACAAGTTATTTCATGTTGTATAAGTTTAATGATGAAATTATCTCTTAATTACAGCTTATTTCAGTAAATGCCATGTTCGAGAAGTTCATGGAATAATGTATTACACTTAACACTATTAATATATGCATGATGGGTGCTTACATAGCATTTCGTGGTATTTGCTCTGATACATTTGCGTGTTATTATGGGATTGGTTAGGTAAGCGATTCTTTATTAATTGATAATTGAACATATCACAAAATAGAACAATAAGGATGTTTGCTATTATGTTAAGGTTATTTACATACTGAGTAAATAGTTAACTGACAGGCACATATTAACCTGCCCAGTAGCTTTTCCAGAAAAAAAATTAAAGGCATGACTAACGGGCCTCTACGTGTTATACAATGACTTATTATTCTACAGGCTTGTTTTATATAACGAAAAATACAAATATGCATAGTATTGCATAGTAAATTTTTTATCTATATCATACTTTAACAGACTGCTTGAACAAAATGTGCCCACGTTGCCACTGTAATTCGTATTTAGTCTATCAGACACTCAATGAATATTGTAACGCCAAACAAACCATCTTACTGCCACACAAACCTGATATCAGCTACAAGTAGTAGATACTCTACAGTTCCAAGTAGTATATGGGTACTCCAAGCCGGCAAAGTGGAGGGGAAGGAAACAAATGTAACTCCAGATAGCCTGTTGCGGTGGCTACGCACCATTGGAGTAGTGACTTATTGCGGCTATGCATCTTCTGCGACCCGATTCCTAAGTGCCACAATTTATTCTGTAACAGATGCAAGGGTTAATGTGGTTAAAGAGCTCATTAAGTGTTAGTGCAAGGAGAAATTTATCGTATTATTGTCGCCAATTTTTAAAGGTATATCGTTATAGATTGATATCCAAGAATAGAGAAACAACTCGTTCCTGGGATGATTGCATATTGCAGTAAAATAGGTTTTGCTAACATTTGGGACGCAGACCACTGTCAGTAGTCGACAAGATTGTGTTAATTAATCTGAAATGCTAATGCTAATTCTAGGGTTTTCAAAACCAACACGGCAGCACCACATTCGGGCTTTTGCATTTCTAGCAAATACTTTGTTACAAGCAGCCTACATCCTCCAGATGAAGACTTAAATTTCCTTTATAGAAAAGTTGTAGGAAATAATTGCAGTTCAAGATAGCCTTTTGCGGTGACTACGCATCATTGGTCTACTGACTTATTGCCTAATATAATTCTTCTATGATCCGATTCCTAAGGGCACAATATATTTTGCAACAGTCGCAGGGATTAGCGCACATAATATGTGGGCACAGTGTAATAAAATACAAAAGTTTTATGTCCTAGTGAAATATGGTCGTGATATTATGGCGTTTGTTTTGGTTGTGCTTGCAATACAGCCACCATGCAGAATCAGAGAAAAGTAGAAGTATATAGATCGACTTATTTGTCTATTTTATATTAAACGACAGCGTGTCTCCATCCCAGAGATAATAGATGTCGAAATGTAACATGAAAAAAATTACGGTTAACATGGACAAAATCCTTACATTTTTAATCTTTGTCTAGAAGAAGGACGAGATTCTAAGGCACCTTCGAGGTTTACCTGTTTACCTGAACCGATTTTGATGATTAGAATTTAAAATATCATCAAATTCCTTTTGCTTACGGAATTAGCATAGGAAATATAAAAACTATAAAAAGGAACAAAAAAGCAGTTGAAATAATCAAATCTTGGCTTAATAAACTTTCCACGCGCCTGGTAGATAAAGCCTTCAATTTGTTTAGTTTTATAAACACAACAAAAGTAAAAAAAATCTATCAATCAGGCTTAACGGATCGAAATGAAATATGGCGGCTAAATAAACAAATAACCTAGATTAGACTAGAGCTTTTCATGGCATAAAAAATACTTTGTGATGGATTAAATCTAAATGGATTGCACGCTGGCGGCAACACGACCATAACTAGATAGAAAGCAATATTATACTATCACTCATACGATTTGCTTTTTATATAAGCTGTCAAAATTAACTCCAAAGAATAAGAGAATAAGAATCATGACGTTATTTAGGTAATACAAACTGAAGATCTGACTCGCTTAGTCATTGAGAGTAGACGCCCGAGCGCCGCGTTTTCATACTAACTTAATATGGGTAAGACTTTAATATTATAAAGTTTTATCTATTTTATAGACAAATCATGTCTTCACTAAAATGCATGTTTGTTCTTAGCCATTTTGTCAACATTGTTTTAATCATTAATTGAGTGACGTTAATCTGATAAATTAAAATAATTAATTTAAAAAAATCGGTGCCAACAAACATGCGTTAGTGTTTTATATAAAAAAAATACATAATTCTATTTAAGTTTAACCCTTTTTACTATTATTTGGAAAACAGCCAAGCAATTGTTTTCCTTAACGTCCCGGGTAAGGTAAGGATATGGGGCATGGACAAAAGGATACAGGTTTTTACAGATGTTTTCTTTTTCGACTCAGACTACAATATATCAAGGATGGTTATATATATGATTAAACCATATTTTATAACAAAGAAAGTTTTATATTCCAGTAAAGGCACGAAGTCTCATATTATCAAATTATTATTATACTAAGAACAGTCAAAAAAAAAATGCCCGCTTGAAGATAAATATTGTTTTTGACTGTTCTTAGTATTAGATTGCTAAGCATTGCTAAATACTATTTAAAAATCAATTAGAAATTATAAATATATTATTTGTGAATGCCTGCCGATTCGAAACATAGTACTTAGAAGGTAATTTATCTTAGCCGTAAATGGTTACGTAGCGCAAAAATGTTCAAGTCAATCAACCGAAAATGTATTGCGCTTAACAAAGCTTAACTTCGTGACTTATTAGCTATTGTGTACATATTAACACTACTTGCTATTATTATGTTGTACGTACGTGATGCAATTTTCTTCAGCACGATAAATAAAACATGCACTGCCCCTTGACGTAATGTATGCAAGTTTTTAATTTTCGTCATAAATTACTTTTAATATAGAGTGGGTTTGTAGGCGAACTTTTTTCATTTGCCCACTCTACATTCTTGTGCGTACCAGAGACAGTGACTCATATTAAAATATAAATAAGGTTTACATTTTCTGACTTAATTAAATTAGTATCTAGTTCTCTCTTTGCTTCTATATATGGACTACTCACTAGTCACTACGCTCTTTATAGAAAATGTAAAAGTTCTCTGTAAAATTATTTTAACTTTGTATGTTATAAATAAATAATAGGCATAATTTAGAATTACCTACTATAGTAACTAAATTCAGTAGTCTTCGAAAATGGTTTTGTCTTATTGGATTCCCCGCATGGACACGAACAAACAAAACAGAGTAGGTAAAAATGGTATCTACCTACTTCTGTATCCGGAAAATAATGTTGCCTCAAAAATTCTTTTTTTTTTACATAAGTGAAACCACAGGCGTGAGTAAAGGCCCCTATATCGTTGTATAATTTGGGGTAGGTAATTTCGGTAACAAATAAACGGGTCCATGTCTTCCCACGAGTGCAGTTAGGGCCAGGGCCGGGCAGGAAGTCCATGTAAGGACTTATTGCTAACATCCATCTACGTCGAGAGTGGTCATTTTTATTCTTGTACTAGCTGTTGTCCGCGACTTCGCCCGCGTGAAATTCGATATTTCCATGCTTACAAAATAAGTTACTTCTTTTTATTCGGTTCAGGGAAATTTATTTCTCAAAAGAACTACATAGTTCACTTAACAGAGAAAAACAAACAATTTTTGAGTAATAGGTACTCTTAAAAATATTTTATAACATGACTGTGGCTTAAAACGGTTTCTTAATGTGTTCCTCCAGACGTTTTTTAAATAAAGTTTTTGTTTTACTGGTTATCTCTTCAGGTAATATATTATATAGCTGCGCCCCTTCGTATAGTATATTCTGCTTTCCGTAGTTAGTTCTGGGTTTCTGGAGTTCTAGTTCTTAGACTTTCAACTCTCAATTTACCCACTTGGGGTTACCAACAGTTAATTTACGTCGTTTAAGGAACCTATGTGCAGAATCGCATGCATTTCCTTTAAGATTGACAAATCTTTATAATAAACTTACACCCCAAACCCCCTTTGGTATAAAATACAAAGACAAAACATATACCAGTTTTAATACCTCCTCCAGCTACAAAACCTTTAAATTCCATGCAGTTGTTTTAGCGACAGACAAAAAATCAATACAATATGTTTTGGCTTCTATTGCTGTGTTTAAGACCCCTCCAATATTTTTTCTGAAATATCTTCAATGTACAGATATGGCACATTTTTTTTACATTCGTAAAATATATAGCTCATATCCTAGGCAAAAATTTATATTAGACTGCTAAACTTAGTATAGACTTACTAAGTTTCTGTATCGGCTTTTTTTTGAATAATTTAATTTATTAAGTTATTATATTTATATTTAAGAATTAATATAATTAATCACTTAAAGACACTCATTATAACGATCTTGTATGTATATCAGTAACTGCTAAAATACTTGTGCTCAAGTCAATATTAGTAAAATCTAAGGAGTATTTTATGTAGCCACAGCTTGAAACACTCGGGCAAGACTGCCTCAAGCTAGCCGTGTACGGCTGCCCTTATATTTACACTATAAATAAAGTCTGAGTGCAAAGTAAAGAAAGATTCCACAGGCAAGCATGAAAGCCTCTTACCGTTCGTCATAGCCTGAATATATTAAAGCTATATATTATGTGCACGGGTTTATCCAGTGAACCAAACGCCGTCAATGTTTCTACTATCAATATTTCTCGGGTTTCCTTGTATACCTTGCAATATTTTGTGTGTTTTATGTTTATGTGTGCGGCTGTTCAGCCGAGACTGAGACTGTATTCGTGACACTTTTTATACGAGGAATATTTTATCGAAATTCCATGCCAAGATTCTACCAACCCGAGATTGAATTTGATATTTTATCTCCATCTTTATTCTTTGTTGTGCACTCGCCTTATCTATTCAACTAAATGAATATGTTTTTATTAAAATACTAAAATGTTTAGTTTTTAAAATTACCCAAAGAAGAGTTTACTTTAAAAGTAAAACGTATCTCGTTTAATTTTAAAAGGTTAGTAGTTAGCAAATTTTCTTTGGGAATATTCAGGAGGATTATATTATTTTATAAAAGTTTTTCTTTGTACAACTATTTAAATAAAAACTTAGCGTTTGTGTAATTAAAAGCATATTTTTATGGGCCGTTAAAAAATTAAAGAAAGTATTTAAAGGTTTTTACGAGTTGAAATAAAATGTGTTTGAAATTTGTTTAGTTAAATAAGTAATTATTTAAGATAAAGAAGAAATTATCTAGATACTTTTTATCAAAGGAAAAATTAAGAATTTAATGGAATATACAAAGGACGATAGTGGTTATCTAAGTCTTTAAGTTTTTATTATACTAGGTATTAAATGCACCTTTATCGCACATCGTATAGCTTTTTCGTACTTGACATTTTCTTACTGTAGCATGTATTTTATTTTATCTTAGCTATCGCCTAGTAAAATATATTTGAGAAGTCAGGTCTGCCAAAGAACCTTAAATCGGCGTACAATTCAATTCCAAAGTTAAATTGTTATGCATGACTTTTCAATTTGTGGCAATGGTATAGAAGCACAAACAACTTATCGCTTGCAATTCGTTTGATATCGCATATGATTGTATGATAGTGATGGGTCTCCATACATTGAAAATCGTGGTTCTGGATAGATAGTAATAATTAAAAAGGCAGCCCGATGAAATGATAAGAAAACGGCTACAAAGATTTATCTGATATTGCATAACATAACATCTCGCCTATATTAATAAGAAGGGTATTGCAGAGGTGTGCAACACCCACACTTCACCTGTTATTTTTAGGTCTCATTAGATAGGGGGTGAGAAAATTTCCAACTCCGTGCTGCTATTGAAAAATTACAAACGGAAAGTTAACAAATAAAATTTGACCCAACCCGGGAATCGAACCCAAAACCGTTGTGAGAGTAATTTATACTATAAATGATGCGATCTAAGCTTATTTTAGCTATATTTATAATCGAGAGTCAATACCCTTGTCAGTATCGTATGATTGACAACAATCGTGTACATGAAACAGAAACAGAAATCGCGTGCTATTAATAAACCAGCGCAATAACATTGTTAACTACATATTTATGAGATTCATAATAAAGTCTTAGAGATAAATAATATCATAATCCAAAAGAACTCTTTTTGATACATGCATGTTTGTGAAAGGTGGTATGACATCGGACGTTTTAATTTACTTATTTACTTTACAATTTTGCTGACGATTCGTCCGATTGAGTTCTAACAAGTTTGCGAGAGGATATTTTTTTTTTTACAGCTTACTAGTAATTTGCAAATATAAATTACTAGTATTCTTGTTATCCGCCTCCAGCTAAGCTTAATTCGCTTGTGTTAGGATGAAGTTCACGCCCGTGGTGTAATGGCCAGGATGAGAACCCTATCATATCTAAGATACAAAAACGCTAAAATGAGCTTCTTAAACTTTTTGGTTTTTTGTTACTTAATTAATGATTAAAACAATGTTTACAAAGTGGCCACGAACAACACATGCATTTTAGTGTTTTAGTTATAATTCTTCAATAAAAATAGATAAAAACTAAACAATATTAAGTTAAACACATATTAGGTTTGTGTGAAAACATGGCGCTCGAAAGTCTACCCTTACCCTGTGAAAACAAAACAATAAGGTAGTTGTCTGTTTGTTCGCTTCTAATTGATGTTTTGTTGGATCTAGTGAAGAAGGGTGTTTTGTTTGTGGTGCTGCATGAAGTGCTCCTAAAAGTAAACAAATCAAAAGACTAATATTAGAAAATTAAATGGCGAATATCTGTGTACTTACCTATGATTTTTAAGTGTAACTATTTTCAAGTATGTAGAATGAATAAAAACACTTGATTTCGACAAGATTCAGTTTACTATTGATCAACGATAAACTAATGATACAAATTAATTATTTAGATATAAATAGTCTCAGGGTCTTAGATTGCAAAGGTAACAAGGCTGATGAGGTCTTCCTGGAGAAATGAGAGTAAAACTTAGCTTCAGCCCCGTCGCCGCCGCCTCAGGTTTTTATCTGCCTAGCGAGGTAGGCGGGGTGCGGTAGGAGCGACATTGCAGCATGAGGCGATCCGTGTTTCATTTTGACGTCACATAAGTAAGTTAACGTGGAGTCACGTCATGTATCTAATTAACATAATACCATATTCAAACACAAGACATGACCAGCCGGCAAAAATATGACAAAAATGTGAATCTATCTCGCGCTCGTATGCTTGACCCTCAGGCAAGAGGCTATATGCTGCTGTGACGTATGTAGGTGGTAGTAAGTCTCATTCCATGAGTATGCGCATGAGTCGACGGGTTCGTTCACTTGAACTCCCACGCATTCACGAAGTTCACAAAGAAGTGTCTCATTTGGGATTCTTAACATTCTTTTTTGTTACTTGTTTTTGTTGCACCTTAATAGGAGTAGAACTTGGCTTTTACTTTGTTATCAATAGTGGTTGTAAAAAAATCTTGTTAACCAACGGTTTTTATACTTAAATAAATGCAAATGATGGATTAAATATCTTTGTCTGTAGTATTATTATACTAAGAACAGTCGAAAAAAAATGCCCGCTTGAAGATAAATATTGTTTTTGACTGTTCTTAGTATTAGATTGCTAAGCATTGCTAAATACTATTTAAAAATCAATTAGAAATTATAAATATATTATTTGTGAATGCCTGCCGATTCGAAACATAGTACTTAGAAGGTAATTTATCTTAGCCGTAAATGGTTACGTAGCGCAAAAATGTTCAAGTCAATCAACCGAAAATGTATTGCGCTTAACAAAGCTTAACTTCGTGACTTATTAGCTATTGTGTACATATTAACACTACTTGCTATTATTATGTTGTACGTACGTGATGCAATTTTCTTCAGCACGATAAATAAAACATGCACTGCCCCTTGACGTAATGTATGCAAGTTTTTAATTTTCGTCATAAATTACATTTAATATAGAGTGGGTTTGTAGGCGAACTTTTTTCATTCGCCCACTCTACATTCTTGTGCGTACCAGAGACAGTGACTCATATTAAAATATAAATAAGGTTTACATTTTCTGACTTAATTAAATTAGTATCTAGTTCTCTCTTTGCTTCTATATATGGACTACTCACTAGTCACTACGCTCTTTATAGAAAATGTAAAAGTTCTCTGTAAAATTATTTTAACTTTGTATGTTATAAATAAATAATAGGCATAATTTAGAATTACCTACTATAGTAACTAAATTCAGTAGTCTTCGAAAATGGTTTTGTCTTATTGGATTCCCCGCATGGACACGAACAAACAAAACAGAGCAGGTAAAAATGGTATCTACCTACTTCTGTAGGTATCCGGAAAATAATGTTGCCTCAAAAATTCTTTTTTTTTTACATAAGTGAAACCACAGGCGTGAGTAAAGGCCCCTATATCGTTGTATAATTTGGGGTAGGTAATTTCGGTAACAAATAAACGGGTCCATGTCTTCCCACGAGTGCAGTTAGGGCCAGGGCCGGGCAGGAAGTCCATGTAAGGACTTATTGCTAACATCCATCTACGTCGAGAGTGGTCATTTTTATTCTTGTACTAGCTGTTGTCCGCGACTTCGCCCGCGTGAAATTCGATATTTCCATGCTTACAAAATAAGTTACTTCTTTTTATTCGGTTCAGGGAAATTTATTTCTCAAAAGACCTACATAGTTCACTTAACAGAGAAAAACAAACAATTTTTGAGTAATAGGTACTCTTAAAAATATTTTATAACATGACTGTGGCTTAAAACGGTTTCTTAATGTGTTCCTCCAGACGTTTTTTAAATAAAGTTTTTGTTTTACTGGTTATCTCTTCAGGTAATCTATTATATAGCTGCGCCCCTTCGTATAGTATATTCTTCTTTCCGTAGTTGGTTCTGGGTTTCTGGAGTTCTAGTTCTTAGACTTTCAACTCTCAATTTACCCACTTGGGGTTACCAACAGTTAATTTACGTCGTTTAAGGAACCTATGTGCAGAATCGCATGCATTTCCTTTAAGATTGACAAATCTTTATAATAAACTTACACCCCAAACCCCCTTTGGTATAAAATACAAAGACAAAACATATACCAGTTTTAATACCTACTCCAGCTACAAAACCTTTAAATTCCATGCAGTTGTTTTAGCGACAGACAAAAAATCAATACAATATGTTTTGGCTTCTATTGCTGTGTTTAAGACCCCTCCAATATTTTTTCTGAAATATCTTCGTAAAATATATAGCTCATATCCTAGGCAAAAATTTATATTAGACTGCTAAACTTAGTATAGACTTACTAAGTTTCTGTATCGGCTTTTTTTTGAATAATTTAATTTATTAAGTTATTATATTTATATTTAAGAATTTATATAATTAATCACTTAAAGACACTCATTATAACGATCTTGTATGTATATCAGTAACTGCTAAAATACTTGTGCTCAAGTCAATGTTAGTAAAATCTAAGGAGTATTTTATGTAGCCACAGCTTGAAACACTCGGGCAAGACTGCCTCAAGCTAGCCGTGTACGGCTGCCCTTATATTTACACTATAAATAAAGTCTGAGTGCAAAGTAAAGAAAGATTCCACAGGCAAGCATGAAAGCCTCTTACCGTTCGTCATAGCCTGAATATATTAAAGCTATATATTATGTGCACGGGTTTATCCACTGAACCAAACGCCGTCAATGTTTCTACTGTCAATATTTCTCGGGTTTCCTTGTATACCTTGCAATATTTTGTGTGTTTTATGTTTATGTGTGCGGCTGTTCAGCCGAGACTGAGACTGTATTCGTGACACTTTTTATACGAGGAATATTTTATCGAAATTCCATGCCAAGATTCTACCAACCCGAGATTGAATTTGATATTTTATCTCCATCTTTATTCTTTGTTGTGCACCCGCCTTATCTATTCAATTAAATGAATATGTTTTTATTAAAATACTAAAATGTTTAGTTTTTAAAATTACCCGAAGAAGAGTTTACTTTAAAAGTAAAACGTATCTCGTTTAATTTTAAAAGGTTAGTAGTTAGCAAATTTTCTTTGGGAATATTCAGGAGGATTATATTATTTTATAAAAGTTTTTCTTTGTACAACTATTTAAATAAAAACTTAGCGTTTGTGTAATTAAAAGCATATTTTTATGGGCCGTTAAAAAATTAAAGAAAGTATTTAAAGGTTTTTACGAGTTGAAATAAAATGTGTTTGAAATTTGTTTAGTTAAATAAGTAATTATTTAAGATAAAGAAGAAATTATCTAGATACTTTTTATCAAAGGCAAAATTAAGAATTTAATGGAATATACAAAGGACGATAGTGGTTATCTAAGTCTTTAAGTTTTTATTTATACTAGGTATTAAATGCACCTTTATCGCACATCGTATAGCTTTTTCGTACTTGACATTTTCTTACTGTAGCATGTATTTTATTTTATCTTAGCTATCGCCTAGTAAAATATATTTGAGAAGTCAGGTCTGCCAAAGAACCTTAAATCGGCGTACAATTCAATTCCAAAGTTAAATTGTTATGCATGACTTTTCAATTTGTGGCAATGGTATCGAAGCACAAACAACTTATCGCTTGCAATTCGTTTGATATCGCATATGATTGTATGATAGTGATGGGTCTCCATACATTGAAAATCGTGGTTCTGGATAGATAGTAATAATTAAAAAGGCAGCCCGATGAAATGATAAGAAAACGGCTACAAAGATTTATCTGATATTGCATAACATAACATCTCGCCTATATTAATAAGAAGGGTATTGCAGAGGTGTGCAACACCCACACTTCACCTGTTATTTTTAGGTCTCATTAGATAGGGGGTGAGAAAATTTCCAACTCCGTGCTGCTATTGAAAAATTACAAACGGAAAGTTAACAAATAAAATTTGACCCAACCCGGGAATCGAACCCAAAACCGTTGTGAGAGTAATTTATACTATAAATGATGCGATCTAAGCTTATTTTAGCTATATTTATAATCGAGAGTCAATACCCTTGTCAGTATCGTATGATTGACAACAATCGTGTACATGAAACAGAAACAGAAATCGCGTGCTATTAATAAACCAGCGCAATAACATTGTTAACTACATATTTATGAGATTCATAATAAAGTCTTAGAGATAAATAATATCATAATCCAAAAGAACTCTTTTTGATACATGCATGTTTGTGAAAGGTGGTATGACATCGGACGTTTTAATTTACTTATTTACTTTACAATTTTGCTGACGATTCGTCCGATTGAGTTCTAACAAGTTTGCGAGAGGATATTTTTTTTTTTACAGCTTACTAGTAATTTGCAAATATAAATTACTAGTATTCTTGTTATCCGCCTCCAGCTAAGCTTAATTCGCTTGTGTTAGGATGAAGTTCACGCCCGTGGTGTAATGGCCAGGATGAGAACCCTATCATATCTAAGATACAAAAACGCTAAAATGAGCTTCTTAAACTTTTTGGTTTTTTGTTACTTAATTAATGATTAAAACAATGTTTACAAAGTGGCCACGAACAACACATGCATTTTAGTGTTTTAGTTATAATTCTTCAATAAAAATAGATAAAAACTAAACAATATTAAGTTAAACACATATTAGGTTTGTGTGAAAACATGGCGCTCGAAAGTCTACCCTTACCCTGTGAAAACAAAACAATAAGGTAGTTGTCTGTTTGTTCGCTTCTAATTGATGTTTTGTTGGATCTAGTGAAGAAGGGTGTTTTGTTTGTGGTGCTGCATGAAGTGCTCCTAAAAGTAAACAAATCAAAAGACTAATATTAGAAAATTAAATGGCGAATATCTGTGTACTTACCTATGATTTTTAAGTGTAACTATTTTCAAGTATGTAGAATGAATAAAAACACTTGATTTCGACAAGATTCAGTTTACTATTGATCAACGATAAACTAATGATACAAATTAATTATTTAGATATAAATAGTCTCAGGGTCTTAGATTGCAAAGGTAACAAGGCTGATGAGGTCTTCCTGGAGAAATGAGAGTAAAACTTAGCTTCAGCCCCGTCGCCGCCGCCTCAGGTTTTTATCTGCCTAGCGAGGTAGGCGGGGTGCGGTAGGAGCGACATTGCAGCATGAGGCGATCCGTGTTTCATTTTGACGTCACATAAGTAAGTTAACGTGGAGTCACGTCATGTATCTAATTAACATAATACCATATTCAAACACAAGACATGACCAGCCGGCAAAAATATGACAAAAATGTGAATCTATCTCGCGCTCGTATGCTTGACCCTCAGGCAAGAGGCTATATGCTGCTGTGACGTATGTAGGTGGTAGTAAGTCTCATTCCATGAGTATGCGCATGAGTCGACGGGTTCGTTCACTTGAACTCCCACGCATTCACGAAGTTCACAAAGAAGTGTCTCATTTGGGATTCTTAACATTCTTTTTTGTTACTTGTTTTTGTTGCACCTTAATAGGAGTAGAACTTGGCTTTTACTTTGTTATCAATAGTGGTTGTAAAAAAATCTTGTTAACCAACGGTTTTTATACTTAAATAAATGCAAATGATGGATTAAATATCTTTGTCTGTAGTATTATTATACTAAGAACAGTCGAAAAAAAATGCCCGCTTGAAGATAAATATTGTTTTTGACTGTTCTTAGTATTAGATTGCTAAGCATTGCTAAATACTATTTAAAAATCAATTAGAAATTATAAATATATTATTTGTGAATGCCTGCCGATTCGAAACATAGTACTTAGAAGGTAATTTATCTTAGCCGTAAATGGTTACGTAGCGCAAAAATGTTCAAGTCAATCAACCGAAAATGTATTGCGCTTAACAAAGCTTAACTTCGTGACTTATTAGCTATTGTGTACATATTAACACTACTTGCTATTATTATGTTGTACGTACGTGATGCAATTTTCTTCAGCACGATAAATAAAACATGCACTGCCCCTTGACGTAATGTATGCAAGTTTTTAATTTTCGTCATAAATTACATTTAATATAGAGTGGGTTTGTAGGCGAACTTTTTTCATTCGCCCACTCTACATTCTCGTGCGTACCAGAGACAGTGACTCATATTAAAATATAAATAAGGTTTACATTTTCTGACTTAATTAAATTAGTATCTAGTTCTCTCTTTGCTTCTATATATGGACTACTCACTAGTCACTACGCTCTTTATAGAAAATTTAAAAGTTCTCTGTAAAATTATTTTAACTTTGTATGTTATAAATAAATAATAGGCATAATTTAGAATTACCTACTATAGTAACTAAATTCAGTAGTCTTCGAAAATGGTTTTGTCTTATTGGATTCCCCGCATGGACACGAACAAACAAAACAGAGCAGGTAAAAATGGTATCTACCTACTTCTGTAGGTATCCGGAAAATAATGTTGCCTCAAAAATTCTTTTTTTTTTACATAAGTGAAACCACAGGCGTGAGTAAAGGCCCCTATATCGTTGTATAATTTGGGGTAGGTAATTTCGGTAACAAATAAACGGGTCCATGTCTTCCCACGAGTGCAGTTAGGGCCAGGGCCGGGCAGGAAGTCCATGTAAGGACTTATTGCTAACATCCATCTACGTCGAGAGTGGTCATTTTTATTCTTGTACTAGCTGTTGTCCGCGACTTCGCCCGCGTGAAATTCGATATTTCCATGCTTACAAAATAAGTTACTTCTTTTTATTCGGTTCAGGGAAATTTATTTCTCAAAAGACCTACATAGTTCACTTAACAGAGAAAAACAAACAATTTTTGAGTAATAGGTACTCTTAAAAATATTTTATAACATGACTGTGGCTTAAAACGGTTTCTTAATGTGTTCCTCCAGACGTTTTTTAAATAAAGTTTTTGTTTTACTGGTTATCTCTTCAGGTAATCTATTATATAGCTGCGCCCCTTCGTATAGTATATTCTTCTTTCCGTAGTTGGTTCTGGGTTTCTGGAGTTCTAGTTCTTAGACTTTCAACTCTCAATTTACCCACTTGGGGTTACCAACAGTTAATTTACGTCGTTTAAGGAACCTATGTGCAGAATCGCATGCATTTCCTTTAAGATTGACAAATCTTTATAATAAACTTACACCCCAAACCCCCTTTGGTATAAAATACAAAGACAAAACATATACCAGTTTTAATACCTACTCCAGCTACAAAACCTTTAAATTCCATGCAGTTGTTTTAGCGACAGACAAAAAATCAATACAATATGTTTTGGCTTCTATTGCTGTGTTTAAGACCCCTCCAATATTTTTTCTGAAATATCTTCGTAAAATATATAGCTCATATCCTAGGCAAAAATTTATATTAGACTGCTAAACTTAGTATAGACTTACTAAGTTTCTGTATCGGCTTTTTTTTGAATAATTTAATTTATTAAGTTATTATATTTATATTTAAGAATTTATATAATTAATCACTTAAAGACACTCATTATAACGATCTTGTATGTATATCAGTAACTGCTAAAATACTTGTGCTCAAGTCAATGTTAGTAAAATCTAAGGAGTATTTTATGTAGCCACAGCTTGAAACACTCGGGCAAGACTGCCTCAAGCTAGCCGTGTACGGCTGCCCTTATATTTACACTATAAATAAAGTCTGAGTGCAAAGTAAAGAAAGATTCCACAGGCAAGCATGAAAGCCTCTTACCGTTCGTCATAGCCTGAATATATTAAAGCTATATATTATGTGCACGGGTTTATCCACTGAACCAAACGCCGTCAATGTTTCTACTGTCAATATTTCTCGGGTTTCCTTGTATACCTTGCAATATTTTGTGTGTTTTATGTTTATGTGTGCGGCTGTTCAGCCGAGACTGAGACTGTATTCGTGACACTTTTTATACGAGGAATATTTTATCGAAATTCCATGCCAAGATTCTACCAACCCGAGATTGAATTTGATATTTTATCTCCATCTTTATTCTTTGTTGTGCACCCGCCTTATCTATTCAATTAAATGAATATGTTTTTATTAAAATACTAAAATGTTTAGTTTTTAAAATTACCCGAAGAAGAGTTTACTTTAAAAGTAAAACGTATCTCGTTTAATTTTAAAAGGTTAGTAGTTAGCAAATTTTCTTTGGGAATATTCAGGAGGATTATATTATTTTATAAAAGTTTTTCTTTGTACAACTATTTAAATAAAAACTTAGCGTTTGTGTAATTAAAAGCATATTTTTATGGGCCGTTAAAAAATTAAAGAAAGTATTTAAAGGTTTTTACGAGTTGAAATAAAATGTGTTTGAAATTTGTTTAGTTAAATAAGTAATTATTTAAGATAAAGAAGAAATTATCTAGATACTTTTTATCAAAGGAAAAATTAAGAATTTAATGGAATATACAAAGGACGATAGTGGTTATCTAAGTCTTTAAGTTTTTATTATACTAGGTATTAAATGCACCTTTATCGCACATCGTATAGCTTTTTCGTACTTGACATTTTCTTACTGTAGCATGTATTTTATTTTATCTTAGCTATCGCCTAGTAAAATATATTTGAGAAGTCAGGTCTGCCAAAGAACCTTAAATCGGCGTACAATTCAATTCCAAAGTTAAATTGTTATGCATGACTTTTCAATTTGTGGCAATGGTATAGAAGCACAAACAACTTATCGCTTGCAATTCGTTTGATATCGCATATGATTGTATGATAGTGATGGGTCTCCATACATTGAAAATCGTGGTTCTGGATAGATAGTAATAATTAAAAAGGCAGCCCGATGAAATGATAAGAAAACGGCTAGAAAGATTTATCTGATATTGCATAACATAACATCTCGCCTATATTAATAAGAAGGGTATTGCAGAGGTGTGCAACACCCACACTTCACCTGTTATTTTTAGGTCTCATTAGATAGGGGGTGAGAAAATTTCCAACTCCGTGCTGCTATTGAAAAATTACAAACGGAAAGTTAACAAATAAAATTTGACCCAACCCGGGAATCGAACCCAAAACCGTTGTGAGAGTAATTTATACTATAAATGATGCGATCTAAGCTTATTTTAGCTATATTTATAATCGAGAGTCAATACCCTTGTCAGTATCGTATGATTGACAACAATCGTGTACATGAAACAGAAACAGAAATCGCGTGCTATTAATAAACCAGCGCAATAACATTGTTA
This sequence comes from Hypena proboscidalis, assembly GCA_905147285.1. NCBI lineage: Eukaryota > Metazoa > Arthropoda > Insecta > Lepidoptera > Erebidae > Hypena > Hypena proboscidalis. The sequence continues at coordinate 17,616,134 of LR990131.1, forward strand.
ACTACATATTTATGAGATTCATAATAAAGTCTTAGAGATAAATAATATCATAATCCAAAAGAACTCTTTTTGATACATGCATGTTTGTGAAAGGTGGTATGACATCGGACGTTTTAATTTACTTATTTACTTTACAATTTTGCTGACGATTCGTCCGATTGAGTTCTAACAAGTTTGCGAGAGGATATTTTTTTTTTTACAGCTTACTAGTAATTTGCAAATATAAATTACTAGTATTCTTGTTATCCGCCTCCAGCTAAGCTTAATTCGCTTGTGTTAGGATGAAGTTCACGCCCGTGGTGTAATGGCCAGGATGAGAACCCTATCATATCTAAGATACAAAAACGCTAAAATGAGCTTCTTAAACTTTTTGGTTTTTTGTTACTTAATTAATGATTAAAACAATGTTTACAAAGTGGCCACGAACAACACATGCATTTTAGTGTTTTAGTTATAATTCTTCAATAAAAATAGATAAAAACTAAACAATATTAAGTTAAACACATATTAGGTTTGTGTGAAAACATGGCGCTCGAAAGTCTACCCTTACCCTGTGAAAACAAAACAATAAGGTAGTTGTCTGTTTGTTCGCTTCTAATTGATGTTTTGTTGGATCTAGTGAAGAAGGGTGTTTTGTTTGTGGTGCTGCATGAAGTGCTCCTAAAAGTAAACAAATCAAAAGACTAATATTAGAAAATTAAATGGCGAATATCTGTGTACTTACCTATGATTTTTAAGTGTAACTATTTTCAAGTATGTAGAATGAATAAAAACACTTGATTTCGACAAGATTCAGTTTACTATTGATCAACGATAAACTAATGATACAAATTAATTATTTAGATATAAATAGTCTCAGGGTCTTAGATTGCAAAGGTAACAAGGCTGATGAGGTCTTCCTGGAGAAATGAGAGTAAAACTTAGCTTCAGCCCCGTCGCCGCCGCCTCAGGTTTTTATCTGCCTAGCGAGGTAGGCGGGGTGCGGTAGGAGCGACATTGCAGCATGAGGCGATCCGTGTTTCATTTTGACGTCACATAAGTAAGTTAACGTGGAGTCACGTCATGTATCTAATTAACATAATACCATATTCAAACACAAGACATGACCAGCCGGCAAAAATATGACAAAAATGTGAATCTATCTCGCGCTCGTATGCTTGACCCTCAGGCAAGAGGCTATATGCTGCTGTGACGTATGTAGGTGGTAGTAAGTCTCATTCCATGAGTATGCGCATGAGTCGACGGGTTCGTTCACTTGAACTCCCACGCATTCACGAAGTTCACAAAGAAGTGTCTCATTTGGGATTCTTAACATTCTTTTTTGTTACTTGTTTTTGTTGCACCTTAATAGGAGTAGAACTTGGCTTTTACTTTGTTATCAATAGTGGTTGTAAAAAAATCTTGTTAACCAACGGTTTTTATACTTAAATAAATGCAAATGATGGATTAAATATCTTTGTCTGCAGCTTTTTTTTTTAAAATAACTCTAAACTGCGATAATTGTATTGCTTCACTAGAAGTATGTAGTAAAATTCTGTAGCGAATTATTACAGTTGCCAGTTATTTTTTTAAATAGTTTTATTTGATTTAATTAGCATAGGCATACGGTGCTCGTAATACGTAATAGAAGCGGCCGCGTTGCAATGGATAAGGCATCAGTCTTACGATCGAGATGTCGTAGGATTTAAACCTGTCCAATACACCACGGACGTGAACTTCCTCCTAACACAAGCTAATTAGGCTTAGCTGGAGGGGATTAACAAGAATACTAGAATTTTCAAATACAAATTATTAGTAGGTAAGTAAAAAAAACATACTCAGTAGTTTCCTGCGATAATTTGCAACACCATAGACTCTCGCGTGATTCCGATGCTACAAAAACGATAATTCGCGATAAAAAACGTGCATTTTGCCATTGGTTCAATTAATTGGCTGATCCAGGAAGTTCACAGTTCACAGCCATTGTGCTGGACACGGTTCACGTTTTGTAATTATAGGTGTCGTGCAGCAGCCGTGAAAATAATGCTATGGCGGTCATTGACGAACCATCGATGAAGGGAGAGCTCTTGTGAATAAATAAATAAATATTCCACGACTCACACACAACGCCATCTAGTCCCAAACTAAGCAGAGCTTGTACTATGGGTACTAGAATAACTGATACTAATACATATATACTATTCTTTTGTAAATACATACTTATTATACATAGAAACACCCAGACTAAGACAAACCCCCATGTTCATGCACACAAAGATTTGTCTTAAGTGGGAATCGAACCCACGACCTCGGCGTCGCAGGCAGGTACACTACCCACTCCGCCATTCCGTCGTCAATGCGTCTTGTGAATGCGAAGGAATGATTTTACCGGTTTTTTGTGATCTGTTGTAAAATAACTGCTTATGGTGTGCTGTTTTCTGATTTGCTGGTAAGAGAAGCGTTAAAACTGCCTTAATGGTAGTTGTTAGCGTATGCGCCTCTCATATACGAGGTCTCAGGTTCTATTTTCGGGTCGGGAAAGTGATATTTATGAACTTTTCGTTAGGAAATTCTCAATAGCAGCACGGAGTTGGAATTGTGCCCGGTGGATGGCGATGGGCTCACCCCCTATGGGAAATGTGGACCCCATGGGACCTAAACATATCAGCTGAAATGTGACACTCACCCCCTATGGGAAATACCTAAACATAACAGATGAAATGTAACACGAAGTTAATGTTTTGCAGTCAGCACTTACCATTCTTAGACTACACACTCAATCTACCATTAGTCTTTTAAAAAGGCTTGATTGCCTAGTACATTAATAGAAAAAAAAAATCGTCTGTGTAATTTGTAAATGTACCTAAGTAATAATTATCTAATTTCTGAGTAACGTGTTGCGTGTGGATAATTAAGTTGTGGTGTAATGAATACACTGCGTCCTTCACATTGACTTTGTCTTACCTAATTGGTGTGAACAAACGATTTGTTTTAAAACATGTGGTGTGTGTGCTGCATTCTGCATTACAACTGCAATATTATGCAGTTGGTAGTAACTTGAATGGATTGTGAATTGTTAGATCATTTTAAGAACGAGTTAGAGGGAGTCAGCACCATTTCATTCATTTTCATAGCAAGGTTCAAGAGCAGGCTATTACTAATATTTATTACGATATTTTACCTACAAAATCGACATCCAAATAAAAATAATGGCAGTTTTATTTTTCAATTCCACTGGACTCGATTCTTGAGCTGAGAAGTTTTTTCTTTAATCTCATTTGCGTGAAAGTATTATAATTATTAGAAATACAGAATTATAATTTAGTAACTATCAGCACAGTTTGCAGATTCAACAAAAAATATTTCACTCAATATAATTTTTTGCAATCACCTGCTTGTCATTTACAAATGTACTGTTTACTAATTTTTGATGGCACCGTTTTCTAACGTTTATTACGTAGTGGGCTTTCTGTACTTACGATATTTTGTGTCATCAGTGGAATTATGTCATGCCACATGACATTACTCGCTCGTATTACGCGGGTACTTATTGAAAGCAGGAAATTGAACGCCCATAAAAAATGCTGTAGATTTATTGATGCTACTTTTGTCGTAAATTGCTGTGAATGGAACTTTCAGTTTATTTAGGTCATCTCATATCCCATCCCTCTGAAATATATTTATTGAGTTTCAAAAATGAAGAAATCATTTTTGGTAAGTTGAATTTTCATGTACAAGTTATTATTTGTATAGTACGCAAAAGCTCCGATGGACAGCTTATACGTGTAATAAGTAATAAGGTACTACATCTACTATCATAAAGATTCATATTCATATAGTTTATTTGCATAAAACAGGTTTACATGGTTGGTACACAGTTTAATCATATTTTTTTTGCTCAAGCTTATACTGTATTAAATATATTCCTATACTTATTAAGCTATCTGTTCCTTGTAGTTTCCTACTAGTCGCGATCGCAGCCGAAGGACAATTAACGTTAAAAACAAGAAACCATGTAAAAACGAAATCGTCAAAAGCGTCTAAAAATCAGTGAGGATATTCGAATATAACGTGAAAAAATGTGTTGTTTGTCCCACATTCATAGCCTTGCCCGCGATAAAGCCCGCAGAATTGATGGCTGTCCAAATTGGCCATTGACGTGTGACGTCACCGCTGCCGGGGCCGAAACGTCACCACACGTCTACACTGGATGCCCGGATGTGATGAATGCTTGCTTTGATGAGGGCTGATCGGTGTGGCGCGTACTTGATTTGGTAACGAAAATATTTGCAGGGAGAATTCTAGCTTCTCTATAGAGTTATGTAGTACCTACGGAACCCTATTGCGCGTTGGCCAACACGCATTGCAAGTGTTATGATATTATGCATAGACTATAAAAAAAATACACTTTCACAAATCTGATATGCCGTGGCCATCTGAACGATCTGTACATTCTACGTGACGAACTACTCGTCAAGCAGTTAAATCACGACAACATTTTAAAATGTGACGAAACAAGATCCGGTCGGATCACGCCTGGCATGATCGGCTGGCATGTTACAAATACACTGAATCGCATGCATCGCCGATATTGTGGTGAACCTTAGTAACCGTACGCACGCGACCTACTACGATCCTACCCGCGAGAGCTCTCGTTGTAGCTCAAATCGCTTTACGTAACCACTAGTGAACACGTTAATATCTCCTCTTACTTATCATTTGAAGCTTATCGAGATTTTTGAATTAGCTGAAGATATTTTTAGTCTTAGATTTAAGTCATAATTAGTATGTGACAGGTTTTTTTTCTCGGCCAAGGTTGTTGGTGCTCTTTACTTTTTCTTTAATAACTGTCAAAAGCGAAAATATTGGTCACGCTGTCCGGGATAGACAACCTGTGACTGCTATTTTTATATTCTTGACTATGAATATGAATTATAAGTAAATTGGACCTTATCAAAACAAAAAAAAAATCAATACATAGAAGTAGATAAAATAAATGTTTTTGCATCCATCATAAATAGTTAAAAATATAGATTCTGCTCTACGCCCCAAAAATGTATGACACAATACTAAAGACATTAGTTCTGCGAACTTGTAATTAGATACTAAATAATATAACGTTCGTCATTCATTGCCTCACAGACATTATTTTCTTTATTGACCATCTCTTTTCAAAAGGCCATTTCGCAGTCTTAAGAATAAGCAAAGAGTGTTAACTAACCTTCATGAACAACGATAGTGTAGGCATAGTAAAAAATAGTAGTCCCTCTTCGTTTAAATTTTCGTAGCTGATGATACGCGCTCGCGCTTACTGATGTGAAAGGAGAAGGAATACTTTGCAGTGTATTACGTTCGACATTGCACTTATATAACTAGTTTTACTTATTTAAAATTTCTCAAATAGCATAAAATAAAGCTTTTGTATTACCCTCGGCCAAAAAGGAGGCCTTTTATTACTCTTTCGGTTTAATTATTGCTAGAACAGGAGTTATAAAGCGACGGATCTGACCTATTTTGAGGATATACTTGGTGTGACCTTCAGATGAACCTCAAATGAGCTTGTGCCGAATACATTACCGGTACATTTTTTTCAAGTGCTAGAAGCGCTAGAAAAAAAGAATGGTAGAAGCTCAAGTCAGGTACAGATGTATAGGTTGATCGGTAGCCGTGTATACATAATATTAAAAAACAGTAAGTGGGTAGCCCTATCGTGATTGTCGTTTGTTATTTCAAGAAATAAGATCAAGTTAGAGTACTGGGTTCTATTTGTACTCTGACGTTAGTATAGTTCGAGGGTGTATTCTGGAATTGAACCGCGCCCCTATTAAGACAATCGAATGGTTATCTTAACGAGTCCATACATAGGCATGAGCTCGCCAATTCCATATAAGTTACGTGTTTAGAGCCCACTAAATACAATGGCCCATTTGATGGCTTTCAATTCGATTAACATTCCTGCTGAAATGTTTTCTTGGTATTAAAAGCTACGATGCTATTTATTATTCGTATTTTTATTTCAAATAATGTAACGGTTTTTACTAGATTTATCTGTATTCACTGTGTTAATAACATCCTTAAAGATGGTGATGATATTCATTATAAAAATATCTTACGACTGAAATTGATATACGTATTTTTACACGATTCATCCCTAACTGCAGAAAGTACACCCTTTAAAGATTCTTATCACGAGCGTATTTCATTTGGGTGTTAACAGGAATAAATACCCGTTCAATGTTTGAAATAGCGAAGCATTTCAATTAATTAAATGAATTAATACTCTACGAACAGGTATGTTTAAATTTTGTGTAAATGTTAGTAGCAATGCAACATTAAATATGTAAAGCGCTTATCAGTTTGATCACAAAAGCAGAGCTGTACCGCCCTTTATTGATATATGCTTCGTAATTAAGAAAACACTGCTCTGACATGACGTCTCTTAACAATAACTTTGCCATCCAACACGGGGAAACAATCAATCTCAATAGTGATTGTAATTGTCGAACTCTAACGAGAAATCGAGTAATTTAGATATCGTGATTGGTAATCGGTTGTCAATCAATTCGTGTGGGTATGGCGTTTTGTGGTTTAAATGGTCACGCATCAGTTGTATAGCCTGTTAATGTTGTAGGCAGGGCAGATAAAGCATTCATAAACGATCTATAAGAAGTAAAACACTGTCTTACCTTTACCAGAGTTGCAGAACAAGAGCTACCTAAGCTAAGAAAACTGTGTCAGCTATGCAAATCAACCTAAACTTATTTTAGTCTGCAATCAGCTTGTTTCGTGGTGATATCAGACCCTGAAATTTGGATGGTAATATGAGGCATTTATATATTCGTGGACCTCTGTTGTAGCAACTTTGCGTATTGTTTGTGAAATACTTTGCGACTATAAAAGTCCTGGGCGCAGGTTTTTCTTAAATAGGACGAACTACAACGCGATAAATTAGTTATAGAGATGACTCGATGGACAGTCGATTGTCAATCTATCCGTTGTGCAAATCGGATTGCGATAGCTACAGCCTTTTAACTATTACTGTCCGTCCCTGTAGTCAATAAAAGCGGTTTAAAACCCGGTTTTTAAGGCGAATCGGATGTTTCCAACATGTTCTGTTACGGTTTCCGAATAGGTAGATCAATATGGCGGTAGTTGCCGGTTTTAATCACTCTCTTTGTATGTTTTAGCTTGCGGCACGACTATTGGAATTGATTTGTTTGTTGCATTCGAGTTGGTATAGGTTTGAGTTAGAAAGTTTTTTGACTGCTTTATTTGTTCAGTAAAGACAAACGCGAAATCAAAATGGTAGGCCAGTTAGCACGAGTCTTCTCTTGTTTAAAACTTAGTCAAGTTTATTTGACTGCTGTCGAAAATACCTCGATCCCAATAAAGTTTCTGCTTTTATATAAATAGTATAAGGTACATAAGTATCAAATTTATCCAATTATAGTCATAAATACTGATATTTTACTGATGACTAAGTTTTCCATGATGCTCATGAATGTTTTGTGTTAAATTCAACCTGCACTCGATTTGTTAGGTCAGAGTTTAGAAGAAACATGTACTGACAACAATTATTCAAGTTTTCTATTATTAAACGACAACTTTCAACGACACTTTCTCTAAAAATTTGCAATTACAGATGTTATTTTTTATTCAAACAGTAATATTTAAAGGTTCATTAAACACGGCAATCAATATTTTATAAGATGTCTGTTAGTTACAAATGTAGCAATGCACTTGCACTTTATTAATGTACTTACCATGACGCGTCACTCGCATTCTTTCATGAGCATTGAATATTTACAAAAAAATGCAGATACGTCACTACATGTTATCTTCTTCTTTGCGTGTCAATGGAAAAACACATGGAAATGCATAATGTTTAAATTTTGTTTGACTAAAACTTTGCTACAAGAACGGCATTATCGGTGGCACTCCACAGGTCGTGTATGGTACAGGTGGTGGGACTTAAGGGGCATGTAAGAAGGTCAGTCCCCTTCGTTTGGGGACTGACACCGCATTCACAATCGGCGGAGTCTGCATAACCCCACCTCGCTAAGTTATCGCGAAGATTAGTCAAATAATTGCACAACCACGCTCTATCATTTGCATACCGCCCTAAATAAAGATTTTAGTTAGACATATTAATTTTATAGAGCAACCGCATATTGGCTGACGATTCAGCATCCTTGCCCAATATGACGCCTGTCATACTAATTTAAAGACCACATCAAATAGGGATATACCTAGTAGTACAAATTCCTTGAGGTTACTAAAGCTCTACCAGCAGCTTTGTACTACTTGAGGTACTCGACAAAGTGAAGATCGCAAAGGATGTTGTGGCATTTAACCTCTCGTGCATAGACATCGTGACTGTGTGACGTAACAATGAGTGTGATACAAACGTTACCAATATTACGGAATGTCGTGTTTAACTGTTGAGCAAGCATAGCTTTTCAGGTGGTTTGAGTGTGGGTTATTAAGCTAGTAGATGTTGTTAGGTTTGGTGCTTGAGTCATGAGTGCACAAACGTTAGGGCATGCCAGACTAAGACACTAAGGTCCAATTTCAGAGGTTGCGGATAGGTCTAATCCAACTCATAAAATATATTATGACCGAATTAAAAACTGACACAAGTTACACTTAAAAAGGACACAGCTGTCACTTTCATTTATGTTAATTTAATAAGGTTTATCTTTCCCCTGTGACATTGGGACTAAACTTCATCAGTAAGCAAGTTTTTTTTTATGATATTTCTAAACAATTAATTAGATACGTCATAAAGATTACAATCTAGTCTAGATATAAAATTAGAGACTAATGAGTAATTTAATTTGGACCTAAGCTACTAAATTAATTTATGCTAAGAATATGTCCATTAACACCTATCTTATTGTCTCGATTATCGAAAATGACACTTTGTTCTTGTGTTGAGTAAGCAAGTAATGTGTAAGTTATACATAAAAGGAAATCTGTATATTCACATGTTAAGTAATGTTTTTTATTGTTTCAGGTAAATAAACGCAGTCCCAAGGATGAAAAGCTCGTTGAAGTTGAACAACTCTTCAATTCACGAAAGCGGGTGTTTTTAAACATTTATTTAAACTAATCTTCACTTACGGCTTCGGTTGGCCAGTAGGTCGATATTGTCAATATATCCATACCAATTTTCATGAAGATCCAGATCGATTTAGTGGATATGAAAGCATAACAGACTGACAAAAACTACCGTATTTATGATATAAGTAAGGATTGATAGCATAGTTCTGAAAGCACTTAGTCAAAGTTATTGCAGAAAACAACAAAAAAGGCAAAACAGAATCATTTCTGAAGTATCTCCATGATTGATGCCCGGGAGTTCGCGTAATTGCTGCCCCCATCATTTATCGCAGTCGGTTAATCAGGCGAGCATTGCGCCCCTGGCGACTCCGATGCTGCTGCCATTACCGTGCCATTTATACGTGACGTCATTGCATCTATTTGAAGACCCACGGCATATTATTGTCGTGATATATTATCTTGTTGTAAAAAATATTTGATTTTTCTATAAATGTTCCTTAACTAGCTTGTAAATCATTTAGTAGGAACCAAAAGTTTAATATACTTGTTATATTACGTCATCAGTTACTTTGGCTTGTATTATATTTTATAATATTTTATACATTATTCTATGAAATTTTAATAAAAGATATTTGAATACAGCCTCATACAAATTGAAAGTCGAAGTCAATTTGTCGAAAGATCAACTGTTACTAACAACAGCCAAGAAAATGTATGACACAACGTAATTGAAATTGAAAAAATATATACCATCATATAAGTTAAGTTAAGTTTTCCATTAGCTAGGAAGCCATACAGATTCTGACTGCCAAAAATATCTCGTTTAACTAATTGATCTACCTGAATCTACCTTTCATAACACAACTAAAATAATAAATCGTGTGACGTAGAAAGTAATTAATATTTATAATGGATGTACCAGATGGCTGGCTTCGTTAAGTTTAACAACTTTGTCTTGGTACCTTATTTTCTAAATAAGTTAGGTACAGAAGAAGTTAGAAGGCTTCCCACGCGTAACAAACATAAATTGCATAAGTAATTTAGTTTAGCTGTATACTAATATATTAAACGAGCTGTTGCCCGCGACTTCGTTCTGTTACATCCCTACACTGTTTATTGAAATGCTGACTAGATGCTGACTCAGCATCTCTATGAGCGGGGGTGTCGTCCTGCCTCTAGGCTGGTCACCATCACTTCAGTTCGGGATAGACGGTCTAACGAGTAAGACCAGTCCAGTAATTTTGGGCATTTAACAAGTCTCTAGACTTTGTGTTCGGTTTAATAAACTTTTAATATTCAATTCAATTCGTTCTTTTTTTAAAAAACCGATTAAGATCCTCGGTATAACAGTTTGCGTAGATTTTGTTATGATAAACAAAAACTGCCTCGTTATTCTATTGGTGCGTATGCGCCTCTCATAAAAAATATACCTAATGTGCATATTTTCTGATTTATTATTTTATTAAAAACGACTCGTTCACAAACATACATTTCACACACACAAAGCACATCCAGAGTCGGAACCAATCTTTGATTTGTGCCGTGGGGATCGAACCCACAACACGCAGTTGAAAGCGGCGCGGCGACCGCGTTAACCACCACGCCAACCGTGCACTCTTATCTGCTTTAGAAGAAACTAGGAGCATACCTAATATACATCTGGTGCCAATAATCATGCCTCATCCCTTGATCTTGTAATATTTATACATATATTTCAATAACTTATTATCAATACTGTTGAGTATGTGTATGGAGTATGAATGCGTTAGGTATATGTCTATGGACCACGAAGTGTCAGGCAATAAATGTCAGTACGTAATAGCAAGCCGTTGTTTCATTACATAGTTTCCCGTATTTATCATTGGCGACGAGGATTGTAAATATAAACCATGTTTGGTGCAACGTATGGTCACCTATCTGTATTTGATCACAATGTGCAGTCCTGGGAGACATACAAATGTCGCCTCGAACAATGGTTCGTGGCGAACGACATCACCGGGACTAATGATGCATCGGGAGTGAAACGACGTGCAATCTTGCTAAGCGCACTCGCGGATGGCACACACCGGCTGGCGACGGATCTCGCGTTGCCAAAGCAGCTGCAGGAGGTACCGTTAGAGGGTATTTTCAAGCTTTTGGATGGACATTTTATTCCTAAGCGTTGTGGATTCGGCAACAGGAAGGAGAGACGTTTGCTCAATGGGCCGCAAAACTACGTGGTCTGACGGCACATTGCGGGTTCTCTAATGTGGAAGAAGCTCTTCGAGACAGGTTTGTCATGGGAATGTTACCTGGACCAGAAAGGGAGAAGCTTTTCACAAAGGATCTTGCGGGCCTGACTTTAACTAAGGCGATGGAGTGGGCGGAGAACGCACGGAGTGCACGGGCAGCAGCGGGTGTCGGCGTTATGGCCGCGCCGTCTGAACAGCTGTTCAAGATTATTCCGAAGACGGCGGCAGCGACGCCGCCAGATCATACGTCTGTGTCTGTCTCGGCAGTTAAAGCGCAGTGTCAAGTGTGCGGCTACTACAATCACGAAACATCCCAATGTAGGTTCGTAAAAAGCAAGTGTAGGAAATGCAATACTAAGGGCCACCTACGTAGGATGTGTAAGAAAATAAATTATGTCGAACCGGAAGCGGTGGATGAGAGCGATGACGATGGTGAGTGTTTTAATATTCGATCAGTTAAGGGGGAACCCATGACAGAGACGGTGACGGTCGCAGGAATTGAATTAAAATTCGAAATCGATAGTGGTTCAGCTGTGACGGCTTTGTCTGAGGTAACATACAAAAAATATTTTAGTGATGTACCATTGTCGCCGACTAATAAACGGCTATTGTCTTATACAGGAGATAGAATATTTTGTGTTGGTATAGCGAGGTTAAAGGTTGTTTATTTAAACGCGTCGCACTTACTTTCTGTCTATGTAGTCCGAGACGGCGGGCCACCGATTCTTGGGCGCGATTTTATTGCTAAATTCAACCTAGAATTGTTACCGATACAATATTGTAAGCAATTGGATAGTGACGACTTAATTGTTACATTGCAACATCGTTATCCTGCCGTATTTTCGGATAAATTGGGATTATTTAAAAAATTTAAGGTAAAATTACAGTTAAAGGAAGATGCTAAACCAGTTTTTGTTAAGGCTAGGCCGATACCTTTTGCTTTGAAAGATAAAGTAGATAAAGAGTTAGATCGCTTAGTAGGTTTAGGGGTTTTAAAACCAGTTGATCACGCGCAGTATGCGTCACCTATAGTGCCTGTACTAAAGCAAAATGGATCTATTCGTATTTGCGCCGATTACTCTACTGGTGTAAACAAGCAATTAGTTATTGATCAGTATCCGTTGCCAACTGTAACCGAGCTTTTTTCTAGGTTGTATGGGGGGCAGTTGTTTACCAAATTAGACCTGTCAAATGCTTATAATCAATTTTCGCTTGATGATGAGTCACAAGAGTTAACTTGCATAAATACTCATAGGGGAATTTTCAAACACACGCGTCTTTGTTTTGGTATTGCAAGCGCGCCAGCCGTTTTCCAGCGCGCGATGGAGGGGGTACTGGCTGGCGTGCCAGGGACACTCTGTATGCTCGATGACATATTAATTTCCGGAAAAAACAGGTCTGAAAACCTGGAGAGATTGCATCAGGTGCTGCAAAGGTTACAAGACGCAGGACTCACTTTGCAAAAACAAAAGTGTGTCTTTTTCAAAGAAGAGGTCAATTATCTTGGTTATGTAATAAATAAAGACGGATTACATAAATCACCACAGAAAGTTACAGCTATGCTTGAGGCACCGGTTCCGACCAATGTTAACCAATTACAGTCTTTTTTGGGACTAGTTAATTATTACAGAAGCTTTGTTCCTAAAGCATCTTCGATTTTGTGTCCTTTGTATGAGTTGTTAAAGAAGGGTAGTAAGTGGTGTTGGACTCGGGTTCATGATGTAGCTTTCACCGCTATTAAAAAGAGTTTAGCTTCTGATCAAGTGTTAGCTCATTTTAACCCAGACGCGACTATCATTTTAACGGTCGATGCATCACCGTCAGGTCTTTCGGCAATATTATCACAAAAAGAACTCGATGGGTGCGAGAGACCGATTTCTTTTGCATCGAGAACGCTTAATGCTGCTGAGAAGCGGTACTCACAAATTCAAAAGGAGGCAACGGCGATTATTTTTGGTGTGAGGTGTTTCCACCAGTATTTGTATGGTAGGTCGGTTCCATTTATTCTCCGTACCGATCATAAGCCATTGATATCAATTTTCGGGCCGCACCGTGGTATTCCCGAAGTCTCAGCGAATAGACTACAGAGGTACGCGCTTTTTCTGAGTGGTTATAATTTTAAGATGGAATATGTGCGAAGCGCAAATAACAGTGCAGATTTTTTGTCTCGCGCTTGTCTGCCTGAAGGAGGCAATACGGTAAGAGGGGCAATAGGCTTAGATGCGACGTCGTTTGATGTCGATCGAGCATCGTACATTAATTTTGTTGTGGAAGGTAGCTTACCAGTAACGTTGCAGATACTGCGCGAGGCGACGTCCTCGGATACAAATTTGCGTAAGGTGGTGCATTTCGTGATGAATGGATGGCCTAGGAAATTGACTGATGATCGTTTAAAGCCGTATCATTTGTGTCGGTTCCAGTTGTCTTACGAGAATGGGTGCGTTATGAGAGGACACAAGATTGTTATTCCTGAGAAGTTACGGGGTAAAATCTTAACAGAAATGCATCAATCTCATTTAGGTATTGTTAAGACAAAGGCGGAAGCACGAGCACGTTTTTGGTTTCCAGGGATAGACGCAGCTTTGGAACGTTTGATAGGATCATGTGACGTGTGCATGCAATTGCGGCCATCACCAGCGCGGGCACCGATTGCACATTGGGAATATCCTCCAACGCCATTTTACCGGGTGCATATTGATTTTCTGGGTCCTATTAACGGTCACACTTTTTTAGTGGTAGTGGATGCTTACACCAAATGGGTAGAGGTTTACGATATGAAGTGCAGTACTTCTACTTCAGCGACAATTGATAAGTTGTACGAGTTTATGTCACGTTTTGGTTTACCGCATACATTGGTAAGTGACAATGGCACATCGTTTACATCGCAGGAGTTTGAGGCTTTTTGTAGGTTAAATGGAATATCTCACGTGACGTCACCGATTTACCACGCGGCTAGTAATGGGCAGGCGGAGAGTTATGTGAAAATAGTTAAAAAGGGTATTAAAACTAGTTTGCTTAGCGGAAATGGTGCGCGTAACTTAAATAACAAACTTTTGAAATACTTGTTTGACTACAGAAACTCTGTCCACACAGTGACTGGGTTCTCCCCTGCTGAGTTGGTTTATGGTCGGAAGCTCAGAACGCGCTTAGATTTAATCCAAACCGAATTGCCATCGCCTTCATCCACGGCTCTGAAGAGTAATGTTGAACGTAAACAGTGCTTGCAAAATAAATCGGGGGGTCATAACACTCAAATGTTTTCCACTGGCGACACAGTTTATTATAAAAATCATACTGCCAATGGAAAGTTCACTTGGTGCAAAGGGACAGTGATTAAAAAAATCGGCAAGGTGTTGTATTTAATCAGAGACTTAGTGACGTCGGTGACTGCAAGGAGACATAAAAATCAGATTATATCGTACAAAGGTGGTGATTGTTATGATGACTCAGATGATTTTAGTGGAAGCTCAATCGAGGAGGTGGTGGAGCCGGGCATTGGTGAAGGAAGAGAAAATACGCCTGTCGAAACTGTAAGTTCTGAGTTGACAAGAGCTGTGTCTCCGCCAACTGTGCCTGTAGGAATTGCTCAGTCCCCATCACCAAGCTGTTCGGGGGGAGAAGAGGAGTTCCAGGAGGCTTTGTCTGGTTCACCTAATATAGGGCAAGCTGGTCAATCGCATCAACAGGCCAATGAGCCTAGTCAAACATCAAGGCCTAAACGCAATCGTCCTAAGGTCGATTATAAAGCATTCTTTTAGGAATTACTTTATGTTATGTTTTGGTATTAGTTTTGTAGCTTAGTTCTCTTATGTTATGTTTTAGGTATTAGTTTTCTACATAGCTTAGTTATCTTAACTCTGTCCCTAAGCTAAGGGGAGGAATGTTGAGTATGTGTATGGAGTATGAATGCGTTAGGTATATGTCTATGGACCACGAAGTGTCAGGCAATAAATGTCAGTACGTAATAGCAAGCCGTTGTTTCATTACATAGTTTCCCGTATTTATTAAAACTCTAACTCCCCGAGTGACGTACACAACGATTCCCTACGGCCGGCGCACCCTGGGCAATTCGCTAATTCTGCAAAGCGAATTGGCTAATCCTTTCACCACGATGGCTAATCAAAATAAAATTTGACTCAGCCATCGACACGACGAAGAAGAAGAAGAAGAATACAAAACATAGCACAAGTTTGCATGTGTCATATTCTACATAGCTTTTTCATATTTGTAAATAAAAGAGAAGGCCTCGGTATAAATAAGATAAAGTGCTCAATAAAATCACTAAAGGCAAAAAGAAATGTACTAAGAGTTAGTTTTATCGAGCCTCTATTCGTTTCCTATTTATCTTGCCCTCTATATTCCATACCAGGTCTTTTATGCGAGGCTAGGGAGCCGTAACTTCTGAACATATATGCTACCCTAGTACTCATCAGTCGATATGTTTGTAGTAACTACGAGTTATTTACACTAATACTAACATAACATCACGCTTACATCACTCAGAAGGTAGAGGTGTCAAGCTTAAAACCAACATTTCACCTGTTATATTTTAGTCCCATGTGTAGTATACCCATCGCATAATTTAAAGTCAAGGTAATAAATAAGAAATTACCATCTCAGTGATGCTACTGCCTGAAATCTACCAAATAACTTTTTTACCCGAACTGGGGATCGAACCCAGGACCTCACGGTAAGCTGAATAAAAAAATCTTATATATTTCGGTAATTTAATCAATGTTTTTTGTAGCTAAACAAACAAATAGCAACTTTGAAGGCGAAGGCTAACGAGTTCTAATAAAATGTTAATCTTTACATGTAGTAATTTATGGAAATTAATACAAAACATGTATAAAATAGGGTTGCTAAGATTGTAGTTAAACCTGTTTTCTTTTGATAATTTAACCGTTGACAATAAAATTGTGTTATCTCTTCACAAAGAGAATTTAAAAGTCAAAAGATAAGTTTGGATTATTAATTTGACGTAACTTCAAGAACTTTGTCCAAAAAATCTAGTCTTTCATTATTACGTCTTAAATCTTTAGATAAGAAAGACAATTTTACTTAAATTTTCATAATGAAGGTCCTTTGTCAAAACATTTACAGCACATTGTCCTTTCTTGATTAAAATAAAGTACGTACAATATATAAAGAATTTAGGGACCCTAAATTCTTGTCACTGAAATTAAAATCTAAATTAGATCATGTAGAACATCATTAAATTAGGGTACGTAACTTTCCTCACTGCCCATCGCAACGCAACCTTTTCGTTGTGAAATGAAGCTATTCTAAATAACTGTTATAACGAGTATTGTTAGTTATTTGTTTAGGACGGTCTCGGAGATTACAGCGGGCCAATTAACATGAATTGAACCACCATCATAATATCTTGGTAAAACTTTAAAGGGTCCTCGGCGACCCTTTTAAAATAGGAAATTGCTCATATCACACGTAAGGGATTTTGGTATGGAAACTAGATTTTTGTTTCTTTTTCTTTTCTTTAAAAAAACGACGCCCGCACTAGGAATAACTCCTGTGTCGCGGGGGTGGTAACATACATTTCACATACACAGAGCACACCCAGAGTCAGAACAAATCTTTGCGAATCACACAAAGATTGGTCCCATGTGAGGATCAAACCCTCAACACCAGCGCAGTTGAAAGCGGCGAGGCGACCGCTTTAACCACCACGCCAACCGTGCACTCAACTCAACAAATTACTTTAATGAACTAAGAGTTTTATTAATGAACTACCTTTTAGCCGCGACTCCATTCGCGTGGAGTTCGTTATATTAATTAGTAGCTGCTCCCGCGCTTTGACCCGCGTCAAACGTTACTGCCCCGCTTCCATGGACTTCAGCGTAATGTTAAATATCAAAAAGCTTTAATGGACAGTTAAACTATCAAACACAAAAATAATTATTAAAATCCGATCATTAGTTTCTGAGATTAGCGCTAACAAACAACCAAACTAACTTTCGCCCGCGGTTTTGTCTGCGTGGTAGATACATCAATATAAAGTAGCCTATGTTACGCGCCTTGTAGTCAGTTACCTACGTATAAAATTTTATTGAAATTGCTTCAGCCGTTTAGAAGATTAGCCGATACAAACACAGACAGACAGACAGAAATGATAAAATCTGTATTTTAGGCATAGGTATCGTGCAAATAACTATATCAACTGAAAAAAACATTGTTATTTTGACATTAAAAACAGACACTTCAGTTTTATTCATTTGTATTGATTTAGTTGGTCTTTATCAGTATTAAATATTTATTTTATTTTAGCAATTATTACGACCAGCACACTATTGAAAATTTAACGTGCGTCGGACGATTCATGCTTTTACTCGTTTTCAAGAGACTTACGTAATTTAAATTTAAAACTAAATAAAAGTTGTTACTTGTAAGATGTCCGCCCTCCTACGTCGTAATTTAGTTCATTATAATATTATTCATGTACTTTAAGACAACAAGATAAAGATTATTTTTGGATCCAAAGATATTTGATGTTAACAACATTTGCTTAAAGTTCAATCTACCGAATATAGATAAAATCAACTAAGAATAAATCACTTTCTGTGTACTCATTGAAGTTAGAATAAGTTAACCTTCAACCGACAAGCCCTCACGTTTGTCAGAGGCCACGAGGCGACGCACCTGCGATTTTCCTGGCCGATTATAATAATATTATCTTTGATGTCATACTAAAAGATAATAGGTCTGATAATGCCACAATTCTATAGCAGGTACTTCAGAAATGAGAGTTTAAAAGCACACGCGGAGAGATGAAAGTATTATATTAATTAAATTATATTAAATTTTACCCAAACAGACACGAGTAAAAAGCAGTGATTTTGTTTCTTTTTATTATAATAAATTTATCGATTGATCGTATAAATTCCTTTGTATCTTCTTTGACCGCGATCGCCACCCCGACCAGTCACGTATGTTTTGATAATTAAATTCATCGATATCCCGAGCTTAAGGCCAGGTTTTTACGATTGTATAGAGGAGAGGACCTCGCGCAGAAGAGGGAAGATGTGAGCCGCTCTTTCGCATGCGGCGCCGTCTTGCTCGCTCGCGTTATAAAATTCTATAGGTAGAGTAATATGAAGTGGCCTCTCCTCTTTGCTGAATCCATCTATTCCAGCTGGGCAGAGATATGGAAGGCTGGAAATAACGAAACTTGATTGGATTCGAAACACATCTCCTTTCATCTCCGCTTTGTTGAAAACCGGGGCTAAGCGGACGCAGAAGATACTAAGTGCGGATAAATAACCAACAAAAACAGTTACCGTACATTTTGTTTACTGTAATAATATTTCATCAGCTAGCTATAATTGAAAGACAACATTTATGTAATTTTAATATAGGAATGTCGCCAAGTTGCCAAGGACACAAGGCGACAAGCGACAAAAGCTCGGGAATTAATTTCAGTTTGTTTGTTCAGTTGAATTATGAGGTGTTATTTAAAGTTGATGTTTGTGTCACTACTGTTTATTTTTAAATGGCGTATTTATGACATATGGTGTGGAACTCGTGGCTATGTTTGTCCCTGGATAGCAGTTTGTTAACAAATAGGGAATCAAATTATTAGTAACCGCAGCTTCAAAATATTGCCAGTATTTTCATTGTTTTTAATTTTCTTGCTTAGTAAGGCCTTAATTAGGTACGTTCGGGATTCGAGCCTAGAACTATCGCCATCCACCTAGCACAATTCCAACTCCGTGCTGCTAATGTGAATTGCCTGTGGCAAGTTCACAAATAACACTTTGCCCGACCCGGAATCGAACCAGAAACCTCGCGGTGAGAGGCGAATACGCTAACTTCTAGACCAACGAAGCAGTTAAATTAATTAAATTAATAATTATTAAATTAATAATTAATTAATTAAATTTTAATAGGCTTTATTTCATAACATGTGAATAGCACTAAAGTAAACCCGACTCTGTTTGTATTAGTGTTATATAAATTCAATCTCTTCTGGGAACTATGTAAATCCTATTACGAATTATGCATGATTCCACGAAGTAATATTTTCGTTAATAAATTAAAATAACGTTCTAACTTCCAGCTATACATGTGTGTGTCCAATTAAGTCAGCAGTTAATAAAATAGAAATTAACAAATACGCAGAAACTTCACAAATATGTAAAGGTTGTTACGGAACACAGCCACGCGATACTATCCGAAAATAACTTTGTGGAACCTTGGTTATAATATTGCCTGCTAAAGTATAACTGGACAAACAAACATACATAAAAAGGTCCATAAAAATAGTAGAACTGACCAAGAAATCGCGTAACAAACATTTAACATAAACATATAAAACTTGTAAAGGTCTCGTAACTGCCTCGATGGTCTAGTGGTTAGCGGATGCGCTTCTCACCGCAAGGGCTCGGGTTCGATTCCCGGATCGGACAAAGTGGTATTTGTGAACTTTCCGTCAGGAAATTCACAATAGCAGTAGGAATAGTGCCTTATAGACGGTGATATGTTCACCCCTATCCCATGAGACCTAAACATAACAGGTGAAATGTGGGTGTTGGTCACCTCTGCCACGTCCTTCTGGGTAATATAGGCGTGATGTTATGTTATCTTATGAAAATGTAATTTCTTCTTTTGGAAGTCGTCCGTAGAAAAGTGACGCCTTTCTCTCACAGACAGGGAAGGTACACATACATACACGTACATCTAATTGTCATACATGCTCGCTTACTCCATATCATTTAAAGCGGGCTTTTTTTTTATTTATTTTTTTAATGAAAAAACAACGCCCGCACTAGGAATAAATCCTGTGTCGCGGGGGTGTTCACAAACATACATTTCACACACACAAAGCACACCCAGAGTCAGAACAAATCTTTGCGAATCACACAAATATTTGTCCCATGTGGGGATCGAACCCACAACACCAGCGTAGTTGAAAGCGGCGAGGCGACCACTTTAACCGCTACGCCAACCGTGCACTCATTTGAACTGCGAGTATAGGATGCCGGCCTCTCGCATTACCACTCAATCATCCAACCCCACTCCGAATCCACGAATATTTTGACCGTACCTATGCATCTTTTTCCCGGACTGCGATATGCAGCTGCGGCAGGTATCCTATAGATATATAGATAAAACTTTATTTGCATAACATTCCATTACAAACTAAAGACAGCTATTAAAAGACAATAAAAATATGCAAAGGGCGGCCTTATCGCTAGACGCAATTTCTGCCAGGCAACCTTTGGATGGTCAGATTTAAAAGAGAAAGCGTTGTAGTTTCAGGGTGTGTGGCACATAGAAACATTTTAAAATTGCTCATTTTGCTTAAAGTAAAGCAAGAAATATCTATAGTCGAGGGTTCAAATTCGCTTCAATTCCAAACATTCTTTCGATTGTTCTTAATATTAGATTGCTAAGCATGGCAAACTGCTATCTATATATACGAAAAAGAAATTAGAAATACTACTACATAATATGTATCTTTTGTATTAGCTCTCTTTAATACTAAAGGTGCGATATGTACTGGCAAATATATATTTAATTAATACAGGAATAATGAAATACTGTGAAACGTCACAAATATGTAAAGGTTGTTACGGAGGCCGACCACGCGATATGCTTTGAAAATACCTAAGTGAAACCTTGTCACACGATTCATAGAGCTACCTTACTGCCGGCAGTAAATAAGCAAACATATGTAATTATGAGCTAATGTATATACAATTGCACGGTTGGTGTAGCAGTTAAAGCGGTCGCCTTGTCGCTCTCAACTGCGCTGGTGTTGTGGGTTCAATCCGCACACGGGACAAATCTTTGTGTGATCCGCAAAGATTTATTCTGACTCTGGGTGTGCTTTGCGTGTGTGAAAAATATGTTTGTGAGCACCCCCGCGCACACAGAAGTTATTCCTAAAGCGAACATCGTTCTCAAAAAAAAAATACGTCTTTACTTAATTTTCAAGCCATTAAAAAAACGATTACTCATACATAATACTACCTTTGTTTCTCTGCACCACCCTAGGATGACTGTTAGAGAATGCCACTAGGCATTAAGTCCACCCATGTACCATTTTGTGTGCAAAAAGTTAAATAAATAAAATAAAGACTACTAATAAGTGCAATATTGTTTTCGAATGTTTTTATATTACAGCTTATTTATCAAAACAAACTTGTTATTGCGATTATTGCGACAAAATCAACAAGGATCAAACTTCTTCTTCGTCGTGTCGATGGCTGAGTCAAATTTTATTTAGACTTGCCATCGTGGTGAAAGGATTAGCCAATTCGCTTTGGAGAAGTCGCGATTTGCCCAGGGTGCGCCAGACGTAGGGAATCGTTGTGTACGTCACTCGGGGAGGCTCCTGTCTTGATCAAACTGAAAATGGGATGGAGCTATTTAATTACAATCTACTACTGCAACTGCCTCGATGGTCTAGTGGTTAGCGTATGCGCCTCACGCTGCGAGGACACGGTTTCGATTCCCGGTCGGGCAAAAATGTTGATTCCGTCAGGACATTCGCAATAGCAGCACGGTATTGTGCCCGGTGGATTGCTAGGCTCACCCCCCTATTCCATGGTACCTAAACATAACAGGTGAAATGTGGGTGTTGTACACCTCTGCCACTCGCTTCTGGGTAAAATAAGCGTGATGATATCATTACCATTTAATGTACTATGTAACTCCACGCGTTTCCTAACGGCTGGACTGCACCAAACTACTAACTAATATAGTAAAGTATTAGCTACTGACCTACCGTACTCCTCTAACCCACCCCTATAGTCGGTGGCAGCTTCGAGTGGCGTGCAACAAACTAGCAAAGTCGGTTATTTAAATGACATTTGCATAATTCACAACAAAAGCTTTCACATTAGCCAGATTGCGGACACCCGCTTTATTTACATGAATTGCTGCTAGTACTGACTGCCAGCTATTTGGACGAAATCGGAAAAAGGTAAATGAAAACAACTTCTAGTTTGAGGTAATTCAGGATGTATATTGCTTAATCGTAAATGACCTACAATAAGATTGGACGATGAAATAAAAAACACTGCTGGCCCCAAATGGTTACAATTAGCCCAGGATAGGACTAAATGGAAGGAATTGAAGGAGGCCTTCACCTGTTAATACAGGGTTCCTGAAAAAAAAATAAAAAAAATAGAAATAAAGAAACAAATGCAATTATTGTAAACAATAGTTATAGTTTTTTAAAGAGTTTATTTATTTATTTTTTCTAAATTTACTGAACTATATATTTAACTAACAATTAGAATTAAAAGTATTTAATATACTAACCCTAGAATTAAATAATAGATGTTAAAAAATCATATGTAATAGTTAAAGTTTAAGTAACAGGAAATAAAAGGCTTTTTTATTTTATTTTATTATTGCTTAATCACAGTAGCGATGTTAATACTTATCTTGTATTGTATTTAAGGAAATATATACCTATTGACACTAATATATATAAATAATAATATAATAATAATAAACTTTATTGCACACCAAGGAAAAATAATACAGAAGAATATGTAGATAACAAAAGTACAAATGGCGGTCTTATCGCTGCAAAGGCAATCTCTTACAGACAACCATTGGATGGAAAAGTATGAAAGAGACACGAAAGGGAAGTAAAAGGTGTACTAGCATGAAGTTTAAATGAAGAAAAGAATGAATAAATACATTAAATAAATGTCTAGACTACATAACATAGCAATTGTTTCTCAAGCTTTGATTTGAAGACATTGAGACAATTGCGTTAAATAACTGTTTTTGGATCTATACTATCCATAAAACAGTACCAATTATTAATTCGTCAAGAAACAAACAGTTGGCGTCTCAAATCTACAAAAGATTATCCATTTGTTATTATTAATATTATACTGTAGTGTAATCTATATGAGTATAGTTCTATCTTTTAAGTTTAAAATATTATATTCAATTGTAATATTTTTTTTCCCACAGACAAACAACGAAAGTTGTTTTGTAAAACTCTGCTGTTATACTGTATTCGTTAATAAAATAATAAATAAAAATAATAATAAGTCTCTAAAATCCTAAAAGTTTGTGCTCAAATTACTTAACCATACACATTGCGTACGAAAGCTTAGGGTTGCTACTTTATTGAAGAGCAGAATTGCCCTGTGTAAATATTGCAGTCATCCAATCTGGAGCGGCTTTCATGTTACAAGGGTCTGCGAGAACTTTACAAATTGTCGTAAAGCTTATGTACGTTACGTTTCATACGAGATTAACAAATATAAGGGTTGCTCCACTTATCTAAGCAGTTAAGAACTCTTGAGACGTGTATGAACAAGACTCGAGTCTACAAACGCAATAAGAATTATTTAGTGCTTTAATTTGTACACAAGTAACCTGCTTTTAGGGATGCCTACCGTATTAATGTAACGCAATGTATATGTAGACTGATCTACATACTAGGGCACTTTTCATACTCTGGTATATATCCTTTATACTTATATTACAAAACTGTAAGTAATATGATATATGTGTGACGTAATAAATCAGGACAACCGCCGTGTGATAAGGGTTCTACTCTGAATATGAAACAACCCTGTTCGTAAAAAATAACTTCCAAAGATTCTCAAGAAACAAAATACGGTATTTTAAATCGACAAACGCAATCTTAATGGAATCCTAAATCACATTCGGTCCGATACATACTGGTGGAATACAAATAACTCGTTTTCTTTACATTTCTCTTTAAAGACGCACGAGTAATTTTCGTGGCCGTTCCTGTCTTACAGAATAAAACTGAAACAAATGATGGGTAATCCCCCTTAAACCCCCTTAAGCCCCACGGGAATTCTTGAGAATCAATGAATTCCCGCCCTCCGAGGTGACCTCGCCGGGACGCGAGACGCTCCCTTCCAATCTCTTGTCAATTTTCTTATTATCGAATATGGAATCGACGAAACTCGTTGCTTGGATAAATTCACCGAGATATTAGGTATTTGCTCACAAATGTACGTATATTTTGTATTAATTCAGCCAAAAGAATTTGACGATGTACAAATTGTACAATTTGCCTACTTACCTGTATGAAGGCTGTTTTTTCTCGTCTACAGTCACGAATACTGTAAGATTTTCTTGTTTGAGCAAATTGGTAAGTGTCAATTTCGCGAAAATTTTATCCAAATGTTCCTTCACGATTGTAGATGGTAGTACGTAGCTTTTGTGTAATATATGAGCTATTGGGTGTAATTACAACCGCCTTCCAATGAATTAGGAAAGAAATGCTGCCAAACGATAGTGTCCCGATCTTATTGCGGTCTGTAAATTGCTTTGTACAAGTCCGCACAAATCACGAACTCTTTTAGTTGTTATCTAGTTCTGAAGTACAATATTTGAACTACACGTTTATTCCCTTGACATCCCGCGGGAAGTCCGTCCTCCCCCGGGATAATGGAATCCGGGGCTTTAATATTGCGCTAATCATAAACCTCCAAAAGTACAGGTTTACCTCCGCATTCAGCTATTTCATGTTTACGATCATTGCGATGCTTGTTTAAAATACCCATTTATTATTCAGAGGTTTTTAGGAACGTACTGCTTTCTCAAGGATTTTCTTGTTTTGGCATTGGATTGTTTCTGGTTTCGCATCATAAAATTATCATTACTAAAACCTGATTACGCATAGTCTTATATATAATTGTGATTGGCTATATGGGTGTGAATTTAATTTATTCAATTTTATAAATCCTGCAATTTATAAATGCGAAAGTTTGTGAGTACGTGTGGATGTGCTGGTTAGTTTTACCCTCAAGCGAAAACTACTGAATAGATTTTGATGAAATTCATCAAACATTTAAGCTTAGATTAACATATCAGTTAAGTTGTATCGACTTAACGGTCGTAAAAGCTTTCATTAAAGAAGGACCATTTAACCTTTGTTTTAACTTAAGCGAACGTTTTAACTATTTATTGGACTATTTGTTATTGTAAACTTTCTACTAACAAACAGAAGAGAAAGTGGTTACCAGTAATGTCACTGTAATTGCAGTGTAAATAAGCCTACAATTTTATTGCAATTTACATTAAAAGTTCACTTTTAATGGTACACTTCTAAGAGTCTACCCTGATTGATACGTCAATTATTATGATAGATAGACTGGGCTTTCTGAATATGATCCATCAGACTTTCTTAATAGCAGCGAATAATAATCTAAGTGCGACAAGACGAGATCGCTTTCAGTTACAGCAGTTATAATATATTAATAAATATTTCTTCATTGTTTCAGGTAAATACAATTCCTAAACAAAAAACCTTCTAACGTGACGGTGAGTCCTGTGATCGTCATTTCTAAGCACTTAATCAAGTATTCAAATTTTACGTATTGTAAAGGAAGATGATCCAACACAACTGAGATTTGTAAGTAAGGCAACAAGCAAATATTCAATGGAATTTCTGGAATTTGGCTGACGACAACAAACACGATGTCATATTATTATGGTCTTAAACTCTCCGACAATTTATTGCCTTTTCATCCCGTGTAGTAAAATAAGAAGAAATTCATGCTTCAACCCCTCGTCACCTCAGAGAGGTCGTACGTGACCTCACATATATTAAAACTCCTTTTATAATTACCTCTACTTTATTTCTCAACTGACGTCGGAGTAATCGACATTTTAGGGGTCCAGCTCAGTTTATTTAGGACTGGACGAAACCTCTCCGAATATTGGAAGCGTGATTGGGTGCGCGAGTGAGCCTATATTTATTGTGTACATAAATCTTTAAGAAAAAGGTAAATACGGGAGATGAAGACGTTATATTTCTTCGGGACATGTTCAGTAGAAAGTAAAATCGTATTTGTTGAGATTTCTTTGTTTTTTCTCGATAAGAGGAGGATTTATGTCAGTAGTTTGTTCGGAGACGTAATCTTGGCATTAGCGCGCTTGAGCGGCAGGTTGTGCTCGTAAATTACATATAAATACTGAAACGTGATTAGAGTACAAGTTACGTAAGAGTTTTACGAGTACGTCGGTCCCTAGATGGTCGGCATACGCAAGTGCCGGCGGTCGCAGCCGGATAATTACCGTAATCTGATGTCAATAAAACTGGACTATTGCGAAATATATCGCATATTTTTAGTCTTTTTATTCCATTTTGTGTGTATCTTTTTAAAGATGATTCACAGCGTAAGCTAAGCTACGTAAGTGTAAAATTTTCGCTTTATACAGTAAGTTACTTAAAACACGTGGAAGTTTAGAATGTTACACCCTCTCACTTAATAAAACGCTGTATTTTATTGAAATTCTCATCATGTACCCGCCAATCCCTGTTATGAAGTTACTAAATTACGACGAAATAGCTCAAATTGTTGTCGAAACTGAAAAGTTCCATCGTTTGGGTTATGCGCGTTATAAATTAATTAGGATTTACCTCGGAATGGTTACTCCGCGTAATGGCCAGGTGAAGAGGATCTCTTTGTTGGCAACTACACTTGTTATTGAATAGTTTGATTCAACAATGCGGCTTAACAGAGCCAGTATTTGGCGGTCTGATACTTTCTTATTTAGCTATATCTCAACTCCACGGAGTTTCCACTTCCTTCTGTTCGGCGTTTATAGTACTCCAACATTTATAGCATTGTCCAAACTCAGTTCAAATTCCGTGGCATCTTTTATTTATTGCGACGGCAATGAACTCTCTCATTTTATAACGCAGCAGATCGTTGGTTTTAAAAGAAAGTTCGTATCTCGTACGAAATAAATTTATTTAAATGGTCCATATTTCACATTGCGGTTTTCCAATTTCTTCCTTTTGTTGCGTCTCTTTGTCTGCTGTTTCAAGTCTCATCCAACTTTGAAACTTAAGCTATACACGTTTAAAAATATGAAACTAGGCAAGCAAATTGGAGACATTTTTCTGTCCGAAAGTGTTTGATATTCACATAATGCGTATTTCTCAAGCCGACCCTTCCTTTAAGTGCACGCACACAAAGATGTTACACCCTACATAAACGGTAAGACAAGCCACCAGCATAATTTCACGAGGCATTATTCTTAATAATGCCTTAGAGTACGTATAAATCTGCAACGTGGCGATGTAAAGAGTTCGTGAACTTTGTTGGTTGTCAAACAAAAACAATACAAACAGAAAGCGAGCCAAGTCGATCTCTTATTCCTTGAAGCGAGGACAGCTGAAGGGATTCTCAAGAAACTTTATGATTCAAGATTTCAGCGTCGTCAGGCGTATAAATGACCTAGTTTTGTTTTGGTGTCTGTCTTAGCGGATTTAGCCTGCTCTATCTGCAAACTCTAAAATGATTACATTACTTTATTTCCCTGAAAGCAAAACCATTGTTGTAAAATCTGTCTTTTACAGACTGTTAAACTTAATGACTATCTCAACATCGCCGTACTTACCTATTTTTGCGTTTTTTTAAGAACTTTTGATACATTTTGTATGATACAAAGCTCTTTTTCATGAAAGTTACAAAGCAGCGAAACTTTAAAAAATAAATAAAATAAATAAATAAAATAAATTAATAAAAAGTGTAATGTAAATTGTTATTGAAATAAATAAATTTAATTATAAAAAAAAAATAATAATAATAATTTAAATAAATAAAACGTTCACACCTACCTCATATTTTAAAAGTTGCAACAGCTATTATATATACTTTGTGGAGTAGGTACAGATGTAGTAAACCGTCTTCTCATGTCGATTTTATTAAATTCCACTAGAACTCGACAATTATCTAGGCGTATTTGTCGTATCACTACTTTTAATGCAAAAAATACCAAGTCATATTTTCCTGGCTTCATTAGTTCCTGCCATAAAATACAAAACTAAAAGTGCGGGTGGGATAATCGCATAAAAAAACAAAAGCTTTAATAAAGGCGAGGGTATATTAGGAAACTACGGGTGGCATAAGAGGGGCTATGTATTGTTTGTGTACATGGTAGATGTGTGAGTGGTGTACGTCGTTCGCAGTCCGCGCCCGCGGGCTCGGCGTCCCGGGATCCCGGGATCCGATCGGATCGACGCGTGTATAAGCCGCCGAGTGGGAACCCGTGTTAACCTGAGTTTGCTTTTGTCTTAGCTACGCTTGTGTGGATAGATGGCCAGTTGTCCGGCAGCTTCCTGTTCTGCTACTATATTTTAACTCGCTAATAAAGAATTAACGTACTAGCTACTTCTTGAAATATTGAGAAATACGAATACAAAGAAAAGTTTACCTTAGATACAAATAAATTAAAATTGATTGAGATTGAGACACTAATTAGTGTAAGGAGAAAAAAAAATGTAAACCATTAACATCCAGAATAAATATAAGCATGCAATAAGAGCCGAAACCGCAAAAAATAAGCAACGTTGAATGTAACGTTAATCGTTTAACAAATGTAACGTTAATTGTTTAACAAATGTAACGTCTTTATTGTAGCACGTAAAACATGATACATGAGCGAAAACACGATACGATTTAGGTACAACGTGTTTTTTTCTTCTCCTAAGCACAAAGGAAGCCTGCGTTTTGTTCGAGGCGTGCCGTTTACGAGGGTCGGTATTCAAGCGCCGGACCACAGCATGTGTTTACTGCCATCCCTATAAACACTAGCTTTATAACCTCTACAACTGTCTCCGCAAACGTTCGAGAAGAGTTCTTACTCAAAGGAGCATCGTAAAACTGATTCAAGTACCCCATTCTGCCTCTAATTAATCTAGCAATGACCTTCTCAGGACAGCTCGTTGTGACTCAAATGGCGGAGTCGTTTGAGCCAGCCCACACTATTTCGACTAATAAAGGATTAACTTTATTTCCCAAACACAGTATTCACTACGTGAGAAAAACAATCTAAGTTTAAAAGACATCTGGCGTCGGTAACACAATTGTAACATAATAATAAATTAGGAACCCACACAGTTAAAACAAATGGTACGAAGGACCTAAACAAATTATGTCTAAAACAAAATGTCTGGTAAAATAAATCGTCTGCAATCCGCGTCAGAAATCATCAACAAAAAACTATGTTCGTCCTTTATAGTGGAAGAACTTTCATATTTGTCCGTGACTGCAAAAGTTTTTGTCGCACCAGAAATCGGCCGCTTCCTATTGAATCTTTTTTTGGGTAAAACTAAGTCAATCGGAAAACTCATTTTCTTTTCTGCACTTTCGATAAGTTCTGGTATCGCTATTCCTGTGATATAATAAGGAAACAAGTTCATGTGCTCCCAGTATTCCAGAGATACAAACTAGTTTTAGTTTACCTAAAACTGTTACTTTATTTGACTACGGAAACAATATCCCACTAATGAATACAAATCTACACACTATATCTTTTTATAAACGATTTTTGACAAGTATGTAACAGTATGTTGGCTTCGGAATGTAGGAATTATCCATAAACCGGATAAAACTACATTAAACTTGACCTGGCATTTTTGGCGCTCGTTTATAATAGCAGAAAGTCGGTCAAAGCCACACCATGGACTGGCTTGCATCCAGATACCAGCTGGACAGGCATGCATGAAGGAACGAAGGCCACCCAGGGTCAAAACCTTTCCATTTCCATGTTGGCGGGTTACCAAATGAAAAAGAAATGCTTGGCTATGTTAAGCTGCTTGCAGACAACGGTAATGTGCCAAGGTTGCCATTTACTTGCGACTGTTGCCCTAATTTTTAAACAACCGATTAGTGACCCGAAACATTTGGTAAATTGCCTATTAACTATATTATTATTTGCTCTCATATACCAATTGAATTTCACTGAGACGTGAACACGTCACTTGCAATCTTGTCGAAATCTCATCAATTAATTTCTGCAGATGAACATGTTTAAGCGCTCTATTAAAGATGTCGTGCGACTGCTGTCGAGCCGGTGACGAGTGTCGTCTATATCTTTGCTAGAATCACAGCCGTTAACATGATTATGACATGTTATTAGAAGGCTATGTCTCGCTTGTCAATATACACTAACCGCTGAAGCGTTGTCGGCAGCCGCAGACGCGTTGACGAAAATTTGGCAATGGATTGACGGCTGACGGCAAATATCACATGTTTCGTCGTGACAGTACCGTTCGTGTGTTAGTCGCTTTAGCTGCTCAAGTCAAGGTCCGGGTCACTAGGACAATTATTAAAATCGCCGCTATAGTTAATAAACAGTAAAGTGGGGCAAAAACAGCATATCATGAATTGATAATGCGCCAGTTATCGATTTCTTTGATATTTTTGTTCCGTCGCTTACATAAATGTTAGTCTAAGAAGGTGCTTATTGATTTTGAGTGTCAAGCGAAATATTTCGTCGACTGTATTTACATAGGTGAATGTGTTTGAAGTTTGAATCACCTTCGGAAGTAATTAAGTAGTCAAGGGCGATTTATTGTGAGGTTTCAGGTTCAATATCGTGGTCGAACTTAGTGTTTTTTACAACACATATTCGAATAAGTAAATTAGTAAACAATGCTGCAACCTTAAGCAACGCAAAAGTCTCTGTAACAACCTGGATGTTGGTACTGCGCCGGTTAATAGCAACAGGCTACGCAATCACAAATCGCAAATAATACTTTTCGCGGTTCCCCCTTAGATGTAATCACTTCAATCAAATTCACTCCCCTCTAAGCTCAAATCCAAATTTGTTGACAATAGTCCTTCTTAATCCGCACAATGCCATCTAATCAACGATAAATTTGCGATAGAAGATTACGATTTAGTACCTACACATGTGGGCAATTTTCCGTGCCGCTAAGTGTAATTGGCGCACAGGTGGCGGCGCCCTACGAAGTGTCACCGTTCCCATTTCCTGAACCCCCCTTTCCCCCAACTGAACGACTGTTATTGGATTTTTTTGCAATATCCCTCATTGCGTAGAGCGGCACACTCGAATTACTTGCCAACACGCAGCCGACGACGATTTGATTCTACATTTACACCTCCTCGGTTATATGGCGCCCTGGTACTTTCAACTTATTGAAGTATTGGTTTGTGAGAAATTGAGCTGATTGAAATAAGGCATATCGGAAAATACGTTATATCCTAGGTCAATACGATAACTGTTTCAGTTAGAGGGGCAATCAGTTCTATCGTTTGAGTGGTCTTCAATTAGAAGCATTATTTCTTTGTGAATATCAATGTTACTCGACCAAAAGGTATAATTTCAGAAAGCTACAAAAGTGGAACTAAGTGGGAAGGAAGTATAGATTCAATAATTCAGTATCGAAAAAAGTCCATCAGTTTCTTGTTTTTTGTTTAAATTCCCATTAATAAAAACGTTTTATTTTTACATTTAATTTATATCGTAAATTATTCAGGTTTAGGCGCGATGAGATTACTTGTAACAAGATTAAGTTTCATTATATTTATTTTATTGTTTCGAGAGTAATTCGGAACGATTTAACGATTGTCAAACAAATCTTTCAAATCCAATTTAAAGACGTGATTGAATTTAGCCTGTCTTTCATTTTATCTTTAGACTGTTAATACCTATTCGGAAGTAAAATCGATGTCTTTATTACTTTTGAGTTATTCATTAATAGTCTACTATGTGTCGCCTACGGATCCACCCGCGTGGTACTTCGATAAAAAGTTGCCTATATGTTAGTATGATTTTTTTCATTTATTCGAACTTCTATCTGTATTAAATTTCTCAGCAGCCATATTACTGCTAACGTCAGCTTTCGTACCGAGTAAACATTGCAGGTTATCGAGCTAATTTTCAGTCGGCTACCCTTAACTGAAAATTTCTTGATTGAAACGGAATACTTAATTATTGTACAACCTGAAATTTTCATATGTAACCTCCACTTACTTGAAACCTTACGTTATGTAATAGTTAGGTATTCTACAATGGTCTGGTTTGGTCAATGGCATGACGTCAACAAAATCGCTAATCCATTTCAGGCTAATCTCGAATTAGGTCAGAATGTTAAACCTTTTTTAATACTACTAAGAAACAGTTGAAAAATTATGGCCGGCAAGATTTGAACCTGCGACCTTCTGCACACCGGGCATTCGATTTAACCGAAATGATTTAGCATACAGTTGAGAAATTTGGGGTACTGGCAAGAGGCGGCCGTAGCTGGTTGGTTAAAGCGACTGTCCGCTGTGCAGAAGGTCGCAGGCTCAAATCCTGACGGTCCCATAATTTTTTCAACTGTTTCTTAGTATATTTTGCTAAGCATAGCTAAATGCTATAAAAATAATGAATAAGAAGTTAAATACTGACTTAAACCTTTTTTTTTACTGTCATTAACAACAAAACGAAATGTGTTACGTCTGGCATTATCGAAAATAATCAGGAACCAAGCGTTTAATTTTATTATTGTATGGCGTGGTAAGTCCAGCATACATATTTATTGCACTTTACTAGCAAAGGTTATTAGGTTAATATTGAAAGTGTCAACTTAATTAATGATTCAGAAGCTTGTAAATTTAGCAACGGTTTTAATTAAAAGAAATGTAACACTTGCAAAATATTTAAATGTTGATAATAAAATATAGTCTCGCAACCACTAAACAGTGAAAGTGTTGAAAATCTTCGATGTTAAAATCATACGTTTCGCACTACTTACGAGTAGATGATAATATTAGTAAATAAATACTTGTATTCATTTGTTAATTACCAATGTTATTTCATCGCGACCACAATGACAAAGACATAACATAAAACATACATAATATAACATCACGCCTATGTTACCCAGAAGGGTGTGGCAGAGGTGTACAACAACCACATTGGCGCCTTGTTTAGGTCCCATGGGATAGGGGGTGAGCCTATCTCCAACCGCCGGGCACAATTACAACTCCGTATTGCTATTGTGAATTTGACCTGACGGAAAGTTCACAAATAGCACTTTGCCCGACCCAAGAAT
Source organism: Hypena proboscidalis (assembly GCA_905147285.1). Lineage (NCBI taxonomy): Eukaryota > Metazoa > Arthropoda > Insecta > Lepidoptera > Erebidae > Hypena > Hypena proboscidalis. The sequence continues at coordinate 17,649,233 of LR990131.1, forward strand.
CAAGCCCGAGACCTCGCGGTGAGAGGCGTGCAAGCTAACCACTAGACCATAGAGGCAGACAAAGACATAGAGGAAAACTGTCAACTACCTGAGCAAAGAAAATAAATAGTGTCGCGTTGATGTCTTCTTTTAAGATGGACGCTATTTCTCTTATGTGGTTCATCTCATGAGTCATTGATATGTTAGTTTAACCTTTCAAATGAATTATCATTCGATTATTTCTTATCGTAGTCTGTTACTTGTTTTTTTTATACTTTTGATTCAGTTGCCGTTTTTTCAGTGGTTCTATCAAACTGGGCATTTTCCTTGCGTGCATTTTTATAGTGAAATGCACACAGAATAATTGTCGGTTGGTGTGTATACTTTTTAAAAAAATAAACAAGTGCGTGTCGGGCCACGCGCAGTAGGGTTCCGTAGAAAAATATTTTTAATTTTACTTTTTAACTAAATGGCGTCCTTCAGAAAGGAAATGTTTGTAGTACACGAAACCAGCTAGCACGTATGACGAGATGTATGAATGTTGAGGAAGCGAAAGAAGTATGTAAGGAGCGAAGCACATGGCGTTCCATCGTCTCTGCCTATCCCCGTGGGATAAAGACGTGATTTTATATATGTATTATGTATGTTTATTTATGTTTCAAGAATTTTGAACGAAATATTCTGAGTAACTGCATCTGACATTTCGGACCCCTATTCCTCTTGAACTAATGAAGTGAACTTATCCGCTATAGTTTTCCTTTAAAGTTCATTACATGTACTACCGACACAATTTTTTTCAGATTTTGGGATCCAGTAGTTTAGCTTTTAGAGGGGGGGGGGGGCGCCCTACTCGAACAAAAATTTGCTCTTTAAAGTTAATTATCTCGCAAACAAATCTCTAAATCAAAAAACTGTCTTAGCAACCCCTAAACGTTTTTAAAAGTCCTATCTAACAATACCCCACACTATGGGGTAGGCGACAAAAAACAAAACATCCCTACTTTACATGTAGGGGAGATACCTGAAAAAAAAATATTTTTCAAATTTTATTCTACGACTTTCTTTGTTTAGTTAACATACATGTTCATGCAAAATTTCAGTTTTCTAGCACCAACGGTTTCGTCGCTATGCCTTGGACAGACGGACAGACGGACATGGCGAAACTATAAGGGTTCCTTGTAGGTACTACGGAACCCTAAAAAGCTTACTACTTTTAATTAATTTCTATTGTAAACTGCTGTTATTCTTGCTAAGCTAGCGAGTACTGCTCTACAAGTAAAATAGTGGTGAATTTACTTCTTTCTTTCTTCATAATGAATCAAAGTCTTATAACTTAATCAAGAGCTAAGTTCTTGAGAATCTTGAACGTAATGAGAGACTCAAAAGCACAAGATTTAAATAACTTTGATCTCGTGTCACACATACAACTTAACAGCAGCTTGAAATAGTACAAGTTTTGCTCATTATGGGACTGGTGTAATAAATGTGAGACATTTTAAAAGGAAAATTACTGGCGAGCAGCAAATCTCAACTTTGCTTCGAGTGAGAGCAAAAGTCGAAGCAAAATCGAGTTCGCTCACTCTTTTCATACAACAAAGAACGACTTTTCGAGCTGCTGAGGTAAAAATATATTTTGTTGATTATTTTTAGTGTAAGATAGCCAGAAAATATTATACCAATTTATATAATAGATTCGTTTCCCCCACAATATCGTCAGCGTGTCATTTGATAAAATATATAGTTATTTTACTCGCTGATAATGTAGCTTTACAAAGAAAAAATATTTTTAACCGACTTCTTTATAATTTGTGCCGCTTTTGGATATTACGTATAACGTAGTATGCCTTTTACGAACAAAACGATAATTTCAGTTGTCCGATAGTCCGTATTTTAACATTCATAGTTCAATCTCGGGAGTGAAAATGCTATTAAAATATGCTTTGTATAACAAAACCAGTAAGTGAAGTTTCGTTTGTGAGTTTAATCTCAATAATGGAGCATAGTTATTTAATTATTGCGCACGCCTGGTGGTTGAATGTGGCTTTGAACTTTAGAATAATTCGTGACCTACTTCCTATATGTTCGCAATAAGTAAATTATGAACTTAACATAGAAACTATGTGTATAGTGGGTTAGATTTCCTTCTTTTGGACCTAGCCTAGTTTTCTTTGACCGTCTAGTTTCGGTTTTTGTCCTGTTATAACTTGGCGTTTCTTACATACATTATTTCCTATGTTATACCCATTTACGACGACCGGATGGCGAAGTGGTCCTGCGACGTTGAGGTCGCGGGTTCGATTCCCGCTCAAGACAAATCTTTGTGTGCATGAACATGGAGGTTTGTCTTGGTCTGGGTGTTTCTACTTGTATGTATAATAAGTATGTATTTACAAAAGAAAAGTATATATGTATTAGTATCAGTTATTCTATTACCCATAGTACAAGCTCTACTTAGTTTGGGACTAAATGGCATTGTGTTTAAGTTGTGAGATATGTATGTATTATTATTATTTACTAGCTGACCCGGCGAACTACGTACCGCCTTAGCGTAAATTTGATGCACTACTTTATTTTGTATAGCTGACCTATCTTATGTATGCGTACCTATTCAATTTGAACTGGAATCTATAATATCCCCCATATAAAAATGAATACTTTTTTTTTTTTTTTTCCGTTACAACCTTGTACAGAGTATTAGAAAACTACAAAAAAATATCAGCCAAATCGGTCAAACCGTTTTCATGCCAAGTCGTGACAACGGAAAACGGGTTTCATTTTTATATATTATATATAGATTCACAAAATAATTATTTCACTGAAATTTAGTTTTTAGTCGCCAGAATAGTCTCAGCGAGCCCATACACGGTAGACGGTAGGCTTCATTTAACTTGCTACATAATAGAATTTAGCAAGAACACAAGACAATCCCGGTGGACCTGCCCTAGTAGCGCGGTTGCGGCTTGTGTTCACAAGATGCAAGGCACTAGAGACACGGTATATGTACCTAACTAAGATTGTATTAAAATAACACATGCGATACTGACTTAATTAAGTCTTTTATGAAGCTAATATGATTATACCCGATTTAATTTGACTGCCTCATTGGTTAAATGGTTACGTATGCTCACCCCACGTAGTCTCGGTTTCGGGCGAAAAGTGATTGCGAAGAATTTTTCGTCTAGCAATGATCAAGAACAGCATGTGTTTAGTAGATGGCGTTAGGCTCATATATATGGAATGTAATTTTTAACTGTAACATGGTGTTTTATACAGCTTCCTCTACTCTTCTGAGTAATAATAATAATAATGTAACGTGTGTATTTTTTTTTTTTAATCGTCGCCCGCCCGCACTAGGAATAACTCCTGTGTCGCGGGGGTGTTCACAAACATACATTTCATACACACAAAGCACACCCAGAGTCAGAACAAATCTTCGCGAATCACACAAAGATTTGTCCCATGTGGGGATCGAACCCACAACACCAACATAGTTGAAAGCGGTGAGGCGACCGCTTTAACCGCTACGCCAACAGTGCACTCAAAATCAGTTATGCTTATGTGTGAGATTGTATTACCACTTAAAAATCAAAGATAATACAAAACCTACCTACCTACCGACCTTTTCAAGGCGACTATTCCTCCAATACTAACGTAGTCTGCTGCAACAAAAATGCTATTAAAGCTAAGCTAAAGACAAACGCCCGCATACCCAAAGCGCTTTCAAATTCCCTAAACGCATTCATATAGCAGTAAAGCAGTTAGAGACAGGCAATAAGGTCCTTTATTGCGTGGCAGATCAATCGTCAAGCCGGATTTAGTGGCTCTGTCAACACACAAATACATTGTTAGTGATTGAATACACGCTGGAATAGGATAGTGCTGCCAACTGTCCCGGTACACGGGACATCTCGTTTTTCAGGAATTCTGTCGCGATTTAACCATAAATTGGAACGCTAAAATTCTCTCCTTTCACTAACTGAAACGACTCGATTAGATCTAAATTGAGTTGATACGATACACAGATTTTCGATAATATTTTTATATATTTTTTTTATATTTGTATTAAGAGCCGCTTTATAAGTCCTACGTACGTAAGTACGTCCTTTTTGTAACTTAAAGTGACATGATTCGATATTAAATACCAGAAAAAAATATTTTTGGTTTGCCACATAGAAACCTCTTTTTTCTGCTCTTTGCTATAACCAGATTAATCAGGCCAATATTTCCTCATTTAAATACCACATTTTCGTACCAACCGTCCCGAATTTAACAAAATATAAGTGGTATTACTAGCAGAACCCACAATAGTAATTTTGTAGAAAATCCTCCACCATGGATTACCTGTTCCCGTTTGGATGCAGGTAATTGATGGTAATTGATTTCGATACGATTAATCGAATGTGTCGAGGATTAATAATATTTTGTTATTAATACGGAAATTTATTATGTGTCTGGGTTCTACCCGCATATCCGCCGATAAAAAATAGTCTAGTAGTAGTGACGTCACGAAATGACGTAACGTACAGTTAAAAAAATAAGTTTCTGACGAGATGCGACCGTAGCAAGTTGGTTAAAGCAACTGCCCGGTGAGCAGAAGGTCGTAGGTTCAAATGCTGCCAGTCCCATATTTTATTCAACTGTTTCTTAGCATAAAAATAGTCTTGTTAATCCTGGGTGTCAGCTGACTCCATACCAAAATTTATTAAAATTGACCATCGTTAAAGCGTTAAAAAGTTACACACAAACCAAGCAACCAATAGCTAAATATTACACTTGATCGCTCTATGACAGCTTAAAATTACTTAACTGTAATTTATCGAATGGTATGGTGGTGAGATCAGACCCTGAAATTACTGGCACGTGAGGCATAACACCGTAGTCCTCAGCTGCAGCGACGCATCTACAATTTGCTTTTGTGGATTGTTGATGTCCTTGGGCTGTACTCCACTAACCATCAGATCAGGTGGACTTCACGTTTGTTCGCTGCAGAGGTAGTAAAAAAATACCAATTTGTTTTTAGGAGTGACATGAAAATTTTATTCACGTTATTCTCTTTTCAACACTGGGTCGTAAACCAACATAGCTGCCCTGATGTTTGCAATTACTATTAATTCTAGTTACTGTAGGAGTGTGTGAGACTCACTCGTGCGTAGGCGATTTTGTAGAAACACTTTAAGTACACCTTTTCCAAGACGCCCACGCTTTAAGATAATGAACACTTTATAAATCCTTATTCCTGAATACTTGAGACAATTAATTATTGACAAATTCAGTAATCAGATTACGGATGGGTAGGCCTTCATCGAGTTTGTTTTAGTAAATTAACTCCCACGGGTCAGTCAGCCAATCACTTCCAAAGGCATAAACAAAAACCCAATCTAGGATTAAAACGTAGGCCTCTACATTTTATGGAATATTTAAATTTTCTTTAATATCTTTCTTAATAAACGTAATATATCTAGATATTAAAATACTGACATAGATTTTTATATTACTGTCTTTTCAGGCAGCTTATAGTAGCTGGCACGGATCTTATGAAAGTATTCGTGATTGTGCAATGATGAATGATGCGCTAAATCTCTTCCCTGCTGATTGTACTTTGTGTGTGTGAAATTCATGTATGTTTGTTTGTTGAACCTGTTATTAAGGAATCCTTCCTAATGGAGTTGTTTAAAAGAAACGACGTGACCAAATCTTCAATGAGTTTACTTGAGCTCGAGTTTAAATTATTTAAAATACAGTAAAGTGTTCGGGATCGGATGGATGGTCCGGTTAAGATCGTGAGGAGCTGTTATCTTCAGGCGGCATAAAACCAGGCGTTGTGGCGAAAATTAGGTGCGGCCTATGACCAACAGTGGACGTCGTTAGGCTGAGATGATAAAAGTGTTCACCCATCTATAGATCAAACTCATCAACAGTAGCTTGACTTGTTTACTGTTTATGATATGCGGTTATACGAGGCTTGATCATAGCTTACGAACGTTTATTCTACAAGAGTTGAGCACTTTGATAGGCGTTGTGGGTAATGAATGATCATCTGCTAGGCGTTTGATATTCGTGAATAGCAAATTAATAATTAATGTATTTGTAGTGCCTGTGAGCGAGAAAACGTACTCGCAATAGCTAATCGTAATCTTAATGGAAGCGATTAGCGTGAATAGATGAATTAGGTGAGTTCCCTAGGCTTCACAATAGTGTTGAATATGCTAAAGTTAAGTTATGCCAAGATTGTATGAAATAAAAACGTAGTTACTTTTCAAAAATTAGACAACGGGTCGAAGTCGCGTAATTATTATAATATAAAGGTATGTTCTTTTTTTATAATTTATTTTCATATAAACATACATTAATACATTTTAGTAGCAGACCAAATACCACAAAGGTTTGTCCGGACTGCACATACTGCTTAATCAATAAGCGGCCGTGGCGCAATGGATAAGGCATCGGTCTTACGATCGAGAGGTCATGGGTTCGAATCCTGGCCATTACACCACGGACGTGAATTTCCTCCTAACACAAGCGAATTAAGCTTAGCTGGAGGGGGTTAACAAGAATACTAGTAATTTGTATTTGCAAATTACTAGTAAGCTTTTTAAAAAAAAAAAAAAATACAAAAACATAAAAAAATTAAATAAATACATATGCTCTACGTTTCGAAATGACTTGCGTCATTCGTGGTCACGAGCCGACTGATGAAGCTCAGCATCGTCTCCGTGAAGCGCGGATATTGTCCACTACCCACACTTGTTCGTCACAATTTTAATTTTTATTATGTCCGGTACCGTCGGTAGTTGACACACAATACTAAGGGTATCGATTGGTTTTACGCATAACATTGGTTCGCCGAACACTGCTCTTGCTTGGTACCGGATTCCAAGATGTCGATACGCGGTATCCATCTTCTCTTTTATAATAATTATCTAAAATATTGATTATTTCTAGGAAGCCGTATGTAACTTGAACAAAATTAAGCGTTTAGAAATTTTATAGTTAAAAAATACAGTAATTATATTTAAAATGTGTTTTGTGCGCCTAATAAATAAAAAAAAAGAAAATATAAAAAATAAAAATGATAAAATTACGCCATTTATACCCGTTGTGTATTTTTTTACTATGTAGAAAGTAGTAAAGTACTTCATTTTGGCGATATATTTTACGACTGCCACTCATTTAGTCATATTGAAGCAAACGGTTAGTTTTTAAACGGAACTATAAACATTACCTTTCTATTACCCTTTTTGTCAAAAATATCTTGAATCCCCCGAATCGATCAGAAATTCAAAGTAATCTCTTGAAATCTAAACTATACAAGAACAAAGACTTAACTAATAGAATACAAGGGTTTTGCATATAATTCTACAAAGACAAAAGAGATTGTTATAAACGAAGTTTATTTTCAAAGAATATTGAATTTCTTGCTTCACGATATTGGTTCTGATAAAAAAATGCTATCCGTTGTGATAGAATCCATTTTCTTAGAATTGATTTTATTGTAATGTATCTGAATCAGGCATTTGTAAGCCTAAGTAGGTACTATTGTTTATTTATTCAATTGTTAGTTAGGCTTTACTTTATTCAATTTTCTAGATGTAGTGAGCTTTATTTCATTGCTTTGACAGTTATTTATTTTAAGGGTCCTTAATTTTTTTATTCTTTTTTTTTAAATGACGCCCGGAATAACTCCTGTGTCGCGTGGGTGTTCACAAACATACATTTCACACAACATAATTATGCGTTTGGAGATTTTGAGTGAAGAAAAATACATACATAAATTGCCCGATTGTTAATATTCATACGAGCTCATTTGCAGAGTCGGCTTACTCATAAATTATTGTAATTTATCCCTCGGTTTGAATGATCAATGTGTATCATCCCAAATGAATTTCATGTTTCGCTGATCGAATGGCTGGAAATGCAGCTTTTTAAAGCAAATTATGAATTTGTATTTTATACAATACTTATGCTAAAAATAGACATCAAATCATATTATTGTCCCATCCATCATGGTTGATGGTAGGCATAGACGCTGGTTAAGGTTTCTTGATGCCGAGAATAATTGAGGGTCCAAAGAGTTAGAATAAACTTCGCATCCGGAACCACAGTACGGCAAAAAATTGCAGCCACGACCACTTTTTACTTACTCACCTAATCTGATCCGCCTAAAACGGTTAGGGGGAACATTGGGAAACATTTTTCCATACAAAAGTCATATGAGTTTAACATTAATATTATTAAGCATTTATGATTTTTATAGACAAGTCATATCTAAAACGGGTAAATGACGACCGGATGGCGGAGTGGGTAGTGTACCTGCCTGCGACGCCGAGGTCGTGGGTTCGATTCCCACAGACAAATCTTTGTGTGCATAAACATGGGGGTTGTCTTAGTCTGGGTGTTTCTATGTATAATATGTATGTATTTACAAAAGAAAAAGTATATATGTATTGGTATCAGTTATTCTAGTACCCATAGTACAAGCTCTGCTTAGTTTGGGACTAGATGTCGTTGTGTGTGAGTTGTGAAATATTTATTTATTTATTAAATTAAATGACATTAATAAAAATTCTAAAAGTTAATATTAAACAATCATCCTTCGCAAAGTAGCTGACCTGAATTTCAGACAACATACTGTTTTTATATCAAACGTCAAATTTATTAGCGGCTCGCGAGAGCAAGAGTGAGATATACGTAAATCGAACCCTACACAAGTGACTAAGACAGTGCATTTTACGACCCGCCAATATCTTTGATTTTACCTATACGTACTTTGGAACATAGTCAAGCGAAGATCAAGTTACTGTATTGACTCTGTTATTCAAACACGATTGTGTACTTTGTAAGGCTGCTAGTTATATTAAGAATTCGGTCTAAGCCTAGGTTGTCTAGTTCTGTAACTAACCTGACCTTGTCAAGGTATTTGGAGCTAATACTTTTAACTTATAAAGTACCTACTAGAGGTTAATTGCGAATAATTCAGCAGTATCTTAGTAATACCTTTTTAAAGCCGTATTAGGTAATTATCTAAGAGAGCTGATTACTGATTCTCTAACATTTATTCTTGTATTTTTCACGTCTCAAAAAAAATTGCCAGTAGTTAGGAGATATATCTCTTATTTGACAATCTATAGGCTATCTTTTATTCTGTGCAACTCTTTAATATTGAAATCTGTATGCTCGTATGAAAAACTCAGTAACCGGAACTTTTTGGATCGTTTTCTTCAGAGCACGTAGCGAGCGAGTTTCATACGTGCAGTCTTTTTCAAATATGAGCTCTTACGCGAAAACTAAAACTGAAAAATGTTTTAATATATTTTATCTACACCCATGCTATAAATCCTCTATAAACGTTCTCGAAACAGTTAGCTTATTGCCAACATTAAAACAGCCAGTGTCATAATAACCATTATAACACCCAAACGGGTGTACTAATGTTGTACTGAAATTCATTATGCAACTCCTTTTTTACTCATCGAACAGCCACATTCTCATGGCATCTTTATGAATTTCAAAAAAACCGGCCAAGTGCGTGTCGGGCCACGCGCAGTAGGGTTCCATAGAAAAATACTTTTTAACTAAATGGCGTCCTTCAGAAAGGAAATGTTTGTAGTACACGAAACCAGCTAGCACGTATGACGAGATGTATGAATGTTGAGGAAGCGAAAGAAGTATGAAAGGAGCGAAGCACATGGCGTTCCATCGTCTCTGCCAACCTCCGTGGGATAAAGGCGTGATTTTATATATGTACATAAACATACATATGTTTATTTATGTTTCAAGAATTTTGAACGAAATATTCTGAGTAATTGCATCTGACATTTCGGACCCCTATTCCTCTTGAACTAATGAAGTGAACTTATCCGCTATAGTTTTCCTTTAAAGTTCATTACATGTACTACCGACACAATTTTTTTCAGATTTTAGGATCCAGTAGTTTAGCTTTTAGAGGGGGGGGGACGCCCTACTCGAACAAAAATTTGCTCTTTAAAGTTAATTATCTCGCAAACGGATCCCTAAATCAAAAAACTGTCTTAGCAACCCCTAAACGTTTTTAAAAGTCCTATCTAACAATACCCCACACTATGGGGTAGGCGACAAAAAAAAACATCCCTACTTTACATGTAGGGGAGCTACCTAAAAAAAAAATATTTTTCCAAATTTTACTCTACGACTTTCTTTGTTTAGTTAACATACATGTTTATGCAAAATTTCAGTTTTCTGGCACCAACGGTTTCGTCGCTATGCCGTGGACAGACGGACAGACGGACATGGCGAAACTATAAGGGTTCCTTGTAGGTACTACGGAACCCTAAAAAAAGAACATGTCATTCACTACCACAGCGCCGTAATTTAAATAAAAACTTATTCGAATTTTTGAATTGACGTCGTATCCCGCCATTTTTGTTCAATAATAGTATTGAAAAATGTAAATAATTATTACAATAAATAATTATATTATTACCTATACATAGTTTGTTTGTATTAGATACTCACTAATTAAACTTTCCATGAATTTACATAGAGTTCTTACAACTCTGTACAATAAATACCCTATGGTTTCAGAACATTTATAGAGGATTCATATCATGGGTGTAGATAAAGTCTTGTATGCAACTGTTATAATTAGGTATTAAAACACTCATGTGATACTATTATCACACTCGGCTTCGCCTCGTGTGATAAACCCACACTCGTGTTTTAATACCCCTCATTATAGAACAGTTGCATAAATAACTATTACGTATTGAAAATGTTTTGCTTAGAACACCGACGTAGCCGTCAGATTTTTCTGTTTATTTTAGTATTTACCCTAGATCATTATTGAAAAAAGTTTGTGCATTTTATTCTCATACATTTGCGATTATGTTATGACGTGTAAAATATTTATTTATTTTTTACACCTAAGGTCTCAGAATCAAGTACTAAATAACTGGCAAGCGACTTCGTCACCATGTCATTAATATCCTGCATTTTTAGGTTCACAAGAAAATCTTCTTGTAAAATCACAACTCTTCTCATAAAAAGTGTGGCTGAACCATGAAGAACTTTACATCTTTTACAAACTTTCTTCTTGACATACACCTTACAATTCTTCCATAAAACTCGCTTAAGCTAACATAGTATGCGCTTGATATAGCATATAATCACCTGAGCGTCAGGGCTGCCACTTTGGCACAACATTTTGTAGCAAATTGACAATATACCGAGCGATCGCAGGTGCGGCGTCGCACTAACCGATAAATAACACCAAGTTACCATCCCTGATCACGGTAATCTATGTGCAGGGCTAGCGTGCACCCGCGACAAGATAACACTTAATCGAAATGAGAAAACTTCGACAGTGTTTATCCTATATCTAAATACAAGTAGAAGGATTAGAGCATACTAGTTCAACTTAATATAATGGCCAAAAGTTGAGTGCAGCCAACACACTTATACAAAACAATAAACTTCCCTTAAAACAATTGTTTTCTAAACGAAAAATTTAGTGATGTCATAATAGTTATTTATGCAACTGTTCTATAATGAGGGGTATTAAAACACGAGTGTGGGTTTATCACACGAGGCGAAGCCGAGTGTGATAATAGTATCACATGAGTGTTTTAATACCTAATTATAACAGTTGCATACAAGACTTTATCTATGATATGAATCCTCTATAAATGTTCTGAAACCATAGGGTATTAGGGTACAGTGTTGTAAGAACTCTATGTAAATTCATGGAAAGTTTAATTAGTGAGTATCTCATACAAAAAAACTATGTATAGGTAATAATATAATTATTTATTGTAATAATTATTTACATTTTGGATCGTACAATTATTAAAAAGTATTTTTTCAATACTATTATTGAACAAAAATGGCGGGATACGACGTCAATTCAAAAATTCGAATAAGTTTTTATTTAAATTACGGCGCTGTGGTAGTGAAACGCGCGTGCATGACATGTTCTTTTTTTGAAATTCATAAAGATGCCATGAGAATGTGGCTGTTCGATGAGTAAAAAAGGAGTTGCATAATGAATTTCAGTACAACATTATAACACCCGTTTGGGTGTTATAATGGTTATTATGACACTGGCTGTTTTAATGTTGGCAATTAGCTAACTGTTTCAAGAACGTTTATAGAGGATTTATAGCATGGGTGTAGATAAAAGTATGTGTGTGTAACTAAAAACATTATTTATTTATTTACATAAATACAGAGCCATCATTACAGGTAAATACAACCTAATGCAATAGGTGTATGATAACAACAATATGCTTAATGATCTAGTTTACTAATCTAAGATTTAACTTAAGAGTAACACAGTACAAAAAAAAATACCTTAATAACTTATAATTGGCCTCTATGAACGAACTTAGTGAACACGAAAATATGTCAACCCGGTCAGACACCGCGCAGAGCACACACAGCGTACGCGTCATAGCATTGGCGCGAATTGCATCAGGTGTTTGCCTTACTTTTGCTACTTAAACCCGTTAAGTTATGTTACTTCAAATGACAATAACGGGTCACTGTCCCTTGAACAAACACCTATACACCATAAAAATCACTGACAGTCCTCTCTGTCGAGGATGTCTTGACGCCGAAGAAACGGTCTCCCACGTAGTCCTGGAATGTAGGGCCGTTGCTTCTCAACGGGAACAAATCCTCGGAACAGTGAGGTCACTCCGCGAAGCCTGTGAAGTCCCCAGGAAACTTCTGAGCTTCTGGGCGGAGTTAGGCTGGCTATGTTAGCCAGGACTCTCCACGCACAATGGACCAAATGAGAGTCTAAGTGCGGCAAAATGAGTCCACTTTCCATTCCATTCCATTACTTCAAATTAATTTTGAGACATAAATAATCACAACTGAATACACTTTACAAGACGTTTTGTCGTATCACACATCCTTGCTAGGTGGGCTGGACTATGTGATAAGGTTCGAGTATAGTTAGCTACTGTATACGGTAGGGTGGTTCAAATAAGTGCAACATAAAAACTTGGCGCGGTAGCTTTGTACTTTAACTTTTCTTATGGATTGCGGTAAAGCATATGGACATTTGGAGACTAAGGTACCACCTACACGCTCCATCTTACTTGTACAAACAGTTTGTGCAAACAAGTTGTTTTGTCGGCCACACGCTAAATCAAAATTGTGCAAATTAAATGTTTCCTAAATTTTTAATTTGCAACAATCGTATGCACTAACTGCTTGTGCAATTGAGTTGGAGTGTGTACCTAACGTAGAGCCACTACTTCCCTCTCTATTTTGACTGTGTTGCAGGTCTTATTGTAATACTATGTCAAGATATATGTTGACGTAGTCCACCATCGAGCTCGTTTGCAATGCTTGTCATCTTGCCATCAACATCAAAACAAAATGTGCAAGATTTAATTTGCTGTTACTGAAAGAATGATAAACCATTGTTTTCGCCACTGAAATATGGTTTTCCCCACATAATCCTCATCCTATAAACAACAGTAGACAACTCAGGCGCCAGTCAGTCGCCCCTTGTGTCTCGTGTCCCTGCTATCCCCTATTTGTCCTTTTTCATCCATTTTAGTTGTCTAACTCCAAAGTAATAATAAAACCGAAGTATAATTGTTTTGTGATTTCGCTAAATCCGTTTACTTTTATACTTTTAGTCACTACGATATTTGAAGCTCGTATAGGTACAGTCAGCAACATAAGTAGCTGTACACTTGTTTTTTTTAAACTGCCTTACATTTTCACATTAAAAACATGCCTAATATAAAAAAAAATACACTTATTATCGATGGCTATAATTTATTCATCGAATCATTTATAAACATTACGATTTTAAGAAATAGGTGTCTGAAAATTTGTTTGTGTGTAGATTCTTCTGTTGCTGAATGTACATTATGTCGAATCTAGCTTCTATGATTAGAAATATGATAAACAAATGTTGCTAAAAAATATATAAGCGATTATGTTATCACCACTTAAAAATGTTGCTTGTTTTCCGTAAATTAAATCACTATTCTAAAAGTTAGTCTCCTCTTTAACCGACTTAAAAAAGGAGGAGGTTCTCAATTCGATTGTATGTTTTTTTTTTAATTATTAACATAAAGCATTTCAAACACAACACGGACACTGAATTATAGTAAGTTAGTTTATATAATGCCTCCTATCCCGAATAACAGATCTACCCGCAAAAGTTAGACGACACAACCGTATCAAAGCGGCTCCAAAACAACTGTTCCCAATTATGAAAGTTACGTACTCATTAATTATTTATGTTTTCTTATTAGTATGATAACGAATGCTACCGAAACGAGGTAGTGATTCGGTCGGTGGGCTTCAACAATGGACATCAAACGATAATCAGATATTCCGTTTGTTTGCTCTGATGCTGAATTATGTCAATGTTTCGGGGAAATAGAATACAATACGTAGCGTGTAGTTGTTGCTTTAATACTTAACTAGCTTTTGCCCGTGACTTCGTTCGCGTGGAATTCGGTGTATAAGTATTAGCTGCTCCCGCGCTTTGACTCGCGCTCAACCTTACTGCCCTGCTATCGTGGAGTTTAGCGTATAGTTTAATATTTAATGACCTTTATTTATAGTTAGACTATCAAACACAAAAATAATTATCAAAATTAGACTCGTAGTTCTCGAGATTAGCGCTATCAAACAAACAAACTGTCGCCAGCGATTTCGTCTGCGAGGTAGGTTCATCGATAGAAAGTAGTAAATACAAACAGACTGTCAGACAGACAGACAACAAAAATTAAAACTGTATTTACATAAAGTAATATATCGTGCATACAACTATACCAGTTTATTCAAATTATGAAATACGGTTGTAACTCACGTAATGTTGGTCTATTTAGTCGACCGCGGTTTCGCCTATACGTCTAGGCATTATCAAGAGAGTGCGATACGTCGCGCCTGAGTCGCAGCCAGTCTTGCACCAGTGCAAGACTGGCTGCGGTCGACTAAATAGACCAGCATTACGTGAGTAGCACCCGTATTTCATAATTTGAATAATGTTTCAAACTCACGTCAGTTTTAATAAAAATATACCATTTTAAAATAACATTGTTATTTTGACATCAAAAATACACACTTCAATTTTATTTATTTGTATGATGATTAAATTCAATTCGAAATAGTGTGTTAATCTCTCTATTAGTTATGGGTGTTGATATTATTGATAAATATGGATATTATGAATTTGGTCTAATCTTTTTATTAATATCACCATAAAAGTCCCTGATTTTCTTTCGATTCTATGACTACCAAGCTGCAGTAAGTGTGCTACCCCTACATGTAAGATTATATAATATTCAACAAAATACAAGTAATTAACACCTACCCACTGTAACATATAATTGAGAGGTGATTGTAAATTAACAAAAAACAGAATTTTCATTACTTAAATACGTTTCAGTCTGTCTGGAACCCAGACAGACTGAAATAATTACATTCGCTTTTAATAACGAACAATATTTATGAAATCATCGGCAAATCAATCACACTCGAGCCTCCGAATAATTACTCAATACAAAAGCTCGTGAAAATAAATATCACTTTTTCATCACTGAAGGCAACATTTGGCCACATATTTAATAATAATATTTTTTTATTTTCACTTAGCTTCGGCCCGTGTTTGTCTAAAAACCCCGGCATTAGCTGAGATACAAAAAACGTATAAAACAAAATAATAATAAATAACAAATATCTCACAACTTAAACACAACGCCATCTAGACCCAAACTAAGCAGAGCTTGTGGTTACTAGAATAACTGATACTAATACATATATACTTTTCTTTTGTAAATACAAACTTATTATACATTGTAACACCCAGACTAAATTGTAACACCGTGTTGCTATTGTGATTTTCCTGGCGAAAAATTAACAAATAACACTTTGCCCGACCCGGGAATCGAACCCGAGACCTCGCGGTGAGAGGTAATATTGTACTAATATTCGTATTATTTTATTACATTTCTAGTTTTCCTTGGCCCGCGCGCCCGGTATTTATACTTAGCAAAGGACGATTGGTTTTCTTTCAGTGAACTTTACACTCGTTGCCTATCCTATCCCTATCCTTCTTATATATATAAGAAATTAAGCAGTTAGAAAAAGATGCAAGATAATAGAGGGCTATGTTTTCGAAGGCTTGGACTCGATTGTAACCTCGTATTGTGTTACAAGGTTGCTATTTGGAAGAGCTCCAAATAGGCGGCATCTTATTATCGGAGATTTGAATAAAATACAGAATATCTGAGGGAAAACGTTGATCAAGAAGGTCGGCGATGAAGATCTGGGAATGGACTACTTTTTTGGCATTAAGTGTTGTTACTTTCTTGCCAACTGTATGTAGTTCACTTATTTTGCCGTATTAAGTACGGAAGTTTAAAAAATCACAACGAATTTAAGCAAATTTTATTCGATTCCTTTTATAAAAATCGTAGTCCTATAAATTAGCAGTTTATATAACCTGTTAATTAAATTAAGTGCACGGTTGGCGTAGTGGTTAAAGCGGTCGCCTCGCCGCTTTCAACTGCGCTGGTGTTGTGGATTCGATCCCCACATGGGACAAATCTTTGTGTGATCCGCAAAGAAATGTTCTGACTCGGGGTGTGCTTTGTGTAAGTGAAATGTATGTTTGTGAACACACCCGCACCACAGGAATTATTCTTAGTGCGGGTGTCGTGTTTTAAATTAAGAAAAATTGGTTAACTAAATAATTATAACAGAAATATAAGTAATAATTATAAAAAATGTCTGTTGAATTGCGTGTACTTGTCATGACAAGGTCTTTCACACCCATTTTTTTACATAATTTTATTTGAATACTCTAATTATCATATAAAACAAAATACATTAAGTATTCAAATCGTAAAAAAATGACGCAAACTAGTGACTAGAATAATTTTACATTAGCATAGATAGTACAAAAATGTCTAAATAACATCAAAGTCATGTTTTTATTATTTGTTTATGATGAATAACGAATATTTAGATGTAATTTGTTCGCACATGAATAGCGAATATTTTTGCGTATTTATCATGTCGTTTATTTTTTAACATGAATTCAATATTTTACTTTATAAGAAGAACATGTCTTTAACATTTTTGTAATGCTAAAAAAACGTTGGATATGGACACAGCCTGCATTTTTAATTTTTTTTAAATATAGCTTATATTGTAAAAAAAAAGGTAGGCCGTTTAAATATTAGTTCAATGGAGAGACAGGTTTACTTTCGAATGTAAAATATTATATTAGTCTTCTTCTTCTTTGACGTATCGATGGTCAATGATGAGTCAAATTTTATTTTGACTTGCCATCGTGGTGAAAGGATTCGCCAGTCTGCTTGGTGGCAATTTGCAGACTGCCCAGGGTGCGCCGGACGTAGGGGTTGATACGGGGGTGTACGTCGCTCGGGGAGGCTCCTTTCATGCACCCCATTATATTAGTAAAGTTTGTGTATGTACTACAAAGAGTATACTAATATATTATGTAGGTACTATTAGTAAAATCAATTCATGACCCTTTTGACATTGCCAAAGACTTGAATTGTCAAAGTCGATAAGGTTGACATTTGTTGATAGAACAAGCGAATTTAGACTTTGATGTTTTGAAATGTCAATACAATTAATTTAAAAAAAAAATCGAATTATTGCATTGTCATCGGTCTTTGACAGGTGTGCAAAATTTTAATGGAATCTGAACGTCTAAAGTGGGCGAAAATAGCGTCTAAAAGAGTCGGTTACATACAAACAAACATACAAGTGAAGCTAATATAAAGCGTGTAAAAATAGTATAAAGGTGAATCAGAAAACTACTTTGTTGATATAAATACCACCTTATTTTAGATTACCTAAAGATTCTAATTGGATAAACACAGCTCGACCAAAACAAACCAGTAATAAAACGCTCCTACTGCCACAACAATACGTTTAAAAAACAAACATTAGACGTAATTAGTGTAATACATTAGGTACGTAACACATCCTCGTTACACTCGGCGAGCAGCGAAGGTTGTATATCTTCCGTTCTTCAACCATTGAAGCCTCAACAACCTTCGGCAAGGTTTTTAGAAATCATACTGTTGAATCTTAACGAAATGGTTCTCAAAGTTTAAGTATGTTACCGTGAGACAAACCATGACTTTTTTAACAAATTAAACTTCTAAATTTAAAAATTGCAAATGTTTAAAATCTATTGCATTATATTACATTATTTATGAATGTGTGCACTTTCATTCTTTCATAATATTGTTCTTGTTACAAACATAATCTTTAGTTTTGTGCTACAAGATAGCAAATTTCGTTTTTTCTTTGAGTGCTAATTTTGAGTCCTTAATAAGCGAAAGGTTCTGGGTTCGAATCTTGAGCGTAGTTAGGGACTTAAAAGCACGAGATGTCAATAACTTTGATATTGTGTCGCACATACAACTGTTTACCTCAGCTGCTCGAAATAGTACCCATAGTACAAGTTCTGCTTAGTTTGGGACTAGAGACGCGGATTGAAAGTTGTGTGACTTGGAAAAAAGCGAACAGTGAGCAAAACTTTCGAGCGAGAGTAAAACACGAAGCAAAATTGAGTTTTTCGCACTGTTTTAATACAACAAACAACGACTTTTCGAGCTGCCGAGGTAAAAAAAATATATTTTATTTGTATAACGTTAAAAAATAAGATTTATGGTTGACAAATTAAAAATAAGTAGTTTTTAGTGCCATACATTTCACCGATACCTTTCATAACATTTAAATTTATAAAAATAAAATAATCTTATTAAATTCGATTGAGAAACGTCGTTCCATAGTTCGGAAACGCGGAGAAGCCATACATTTAACCTCCGACTATTTCAATGTCTGAAGGATGTAACTTTGGCTTCTGGCCAACCGCTGAAATGCGATCAAGGTAACTGCGAGCTACATGGTTTCTTCATTAATACTGGGCTTTACGAGAAAACGTTCGAAGGATATATGAGCGAAAATATTCTAAAGATATAATGATTTATGCAGTGCTGAAATATTCTTGGGTAAGAAAAGGAACCACGGAATTACATTATTTTCTCTGATATGTTACATAATAATCATATGTCGTGTGTATTATTTGGGAGTATTAGAACTCTGTAAGAAGTAGCAGCGAGTGTTACTGTCTAATAAATAAGTCTCGCTGTGCTTATTCAGCCTGTTTCTGTTAGAGTACGGTTGGCGTAGTGGTTATAGCAGTCGCCCTGCTGCTTTCAACTGCGCTCGTGTTGTGGGTTCGATCACCACACGGGACAAATCTTTGTGTGATCCGCAAAGATTGGTTCTAACTCTGTCCGTGCTTAGTGTGTGTGATATGTTTGTGAAGAACCCCGCCACATAGAAGTTATTCTTAATGCGATTGCCATCGCTTTAAAACAATAAAATAAAAAATACGTTAAATAACACACTATTTTGCTACAAAGTTACTTTACTCACTCACAGTTGCCGACACAAACATGAGCCCAAACAAACCTGTAACAAAAATATCACAATTCCCGATACCTATCTAACCTACAAATTCCACGAATTCCTTTTCAAGGTTTCCATAAACAAAACCGAATCACTTTCGCACATTTTACAAACGCACCACATTTATATAACTCGGCCTTATAACCTACTGAGTTGCACACATAACATGTAGTGCGTGAACGTTGTGAATTGCCACTTTATCTCAGTATTTACGGTCATTACCATCCTTGAAATTTAGAAAATAGAGTTTACATTTGCTTGGCTGGGTTTCGTGTTAATTTGGTGAATAAGTAGCGTAGGAGAGTAGCAATTCATTCAGCAGTTGACGCCAGTTGCGTGGTTCGTACGGGAGAGGAATATTAATCTCTTGATATTGATGGCGCAGAGCTGTGCTTTGAATCAATATAGATTTGTCTTAGTTTGTATTTGAAAAAACCCAAGGCATCCATTTTACCTAGTAGATTTCAAATAATTAAAATTGATTTGTATTAATTTATCCGAATGTTCAGTGCCTCGGACTGGTCCTAAATAACTATTAGATTAATACACAAGAAGAGCTTCAGCTTTATTAAAAAAAAACTATAAAAACGAGTCGATAGCATAACAGAAACATAATTATACATCTCGACAAAATCCTCTAGCATGACACACAAATTGACAAACAAGAAAAGTATGGGAGCAGAAGTTTTCGTCTATCGTAATAACATCAGCTAATCTCATTATTCTTGATTGTAAATTAAAAAGCTTAGCTCTTTTTTGTTTAAACATAACTTTTTCAAAATTTTCTTTAATAAACCAACTCATTTATTTTGTGAGCTTCAAATTCCCTAGAGCATGTACTCGTAGTTGCAGTTTCCACAAAAGAACCTTGAAAGCTGCTAACGTTATTAGCGACGTCCTTCACTGTCCGCCATCTTGTATGAGAAATTGCATGAATACACTTATTCATTAAAATGCTAAACTACCCTCCCTGTTTGAAATAGTTTTAGTGAACATTATTTTACTTGATTAAAGCTTTGAGACATTCTTTATAGTTATCGTAGTCGTAAGTCGACTGTTTATACATTAATTTAAAATCGTTTGTTTTAATAATCTAATATTTAGAGTTGAAATGCTCTTGTTGTCAAAGCTAAAGTGTAATATACAATTAACTTGAAAACGATTAGTTGAGTCTTAGAAGTCAAAACAAAGCAATCTTATAAGTGCTTGCGTTTATTTTAACATAAGTTTAGTTTAGTAAACAATTGCATTCTTTGGTTTCGCGTAGGTAATTAAACTTCAAAAAAAAATTATTAACTTGTATTTAACAATATTCAGTGGAATTGCATGCTTAAACGTAAAATTATCTAAGTGTGTCTTAACCGTGTATTCAATTTAAATTTCTTTTTTACAGGTACGTATTGGCATGAAGCCTATGAAGTTGCAGAACATCCCACTTAGCTGGTAAGGATCCGCAGACCTTGATAAGCTTCAAGATATTGTGATTGCATTATAAAGGTCAAGTGGATGACTCTTGAACCATCCATCGTCATCACCAGAAGAAGACACACAATACATCAATTATCAATATTATCTGCGAGCTCAAAGTTAATCAACCAATCGGCATGCGTTTTCCATAAATCGAATCACACAAAATTATTTTTTCTGTCAATCAAATATCGACTTTATTATGGGGATAAGGAGGCACTAAAGATTTCGCTATCGATCTTTTCCTTTACAGTATTACACCACGTATTTTAATTAGTCATTTAATTCCTATACTGAGCATTATATTTTTTTTTATCATACACTAAACACCAGCTTCTAGTGCGGCCCGCCTTCTATTTACTTTGTCACTATGTAGCCCTTTCCCGCGAAAAGGTTGCTGACCGCTGCTAAACATACATAACATCATTAGCTATTACGATTCCTGTAGGTTAGGTTCAGTCGATTAGAGCAGGATCGGCTTCGGGCGTCCGGTGTACCTGTCAAACGTAATCTAGTGAATTCTATTACCAGTGTGAGTGATGACCTAGTTTCCGATTGTCTCTCAATTTCGGACACGCATCCGACTCATGCAGTGGCTACCAACCTTTTGCCACTAATATACTTAAATTAAGTACGAAGTACTTACTTAAGTAAAATCATTATAAAGAAAAACCGTTGGATTGCAACTCGTATGTGTAGGAATGCAACTTTTATTCTTATTTCGGAAGACCATGCCACTTGCTTCTATTGTAAAATACTACTTAAGCTCCATTTTCAAAAGTTATGTGCCAATATGTGTGTCTAATTTCATCAAAGCTATTTCATCAGGTGATGGATTTTATGAAAGTTTACAAGTTTAAGTTTAACACTGTGTACATTGAATTACAAAAAAAATATATTTAAAATTTACTGCGCATAAAACATGGAGGATTGTATTGGTCTGGGTGTTTCTATGTGTATAATATGTATGTTTTTACATAAGAAAAAGTGTATATGTATTAGTTTCAGTTATTCTAGTAACCATAGGACAAGCTCTGCTTAGTTTAGGACTAGGTGATGCTGTGGGGAAGGTTGTTTGATATTTTTTTTCTTTTTTTATTTTTTTATTTGTTTCTTTATTTTTTTTTTACATATGTTTACTTCTTTTTACTACTTCGGCAACATCCTACACCCAAACACGTCCCCGCTGCTGACGATCGGTTGCTTATTGATGAAATTAGATCTTCTATCTATATCAATATTAGCTGGCGTACAATAACTTTTTCCACAGCATCGGCATCTCCCCTACTATCAGCAGTGTCCAAAAAAGGTTAATTATGCCCCGAAAGCTGTTTAATAACACGGACAAATTAAAGCGCGGGCAAAATTTAAGTAAAAAACATTATTCTTAATTTTTGGCATCATAGATCACAGGTTGACAGCCACTGTCCTAATGTACACGTTGTTTAGTATTCAGCTCGCACCTGAGATGCCCTGAATGAGTCATTAATGTGTTTATGTTAACATCCCCAATATACCCATGAATTCTGGGTTTTGTGTTTGTGCAGGGGGACATTCACTTTCAATAGACAAATATACAGGATTTCGTTCGATACGGTCAGGTAGTTTTGTTTACATAGGCCCTAATAGTATACTGATGAGTTGGTTTTGATTTATGATAGATTCATGTAATTTGTTTACATAATTATATTTATGGCCAGCTTTTGCCTGCGACTTCGTTCACGTGGAATTCTTTGAATTAACTAACAGCCGCTCCCGCGCTTTGGCCGCTGTTAAACTTTACTACGCCGCTCCCGAGGTGTATAGAATAAAATGAAATATCTAAAAACCTTAATTGAGAGTTAGACTATCAAATACATAACAAAATATTAAAATCCAACCGGTAGTTCTTGAGATTAGCGCTATCAAACAAACTAACCAACTTTGTCCGGTTTTGTCGGCGTGGTAGGTACACCAATAAAATGTAGAATATGTTACGCGCTTTGTATATACGATTTTAATAAAATTTTAGATGCAGGTAACAAACTGTTAGCTACATCTAAAATTTTATTAAAATCGTTGAGTGTTTAGAAGATACAAACAGACAGAAAAAAATATTAACAACTGTATTTTAGGCATAACTATTCCAGCTTAAAAAAAAACATTGTTACTCTGACATTAATGACAGGCACTTCAAGTTATTTTTTTTGTATTGATGATCAAATGATGATAAGGTTCCAACCCAAGGTAGACACATTTAACGTTTCAGATATTATGAAAGTTTAAGGGTGTCTGTCTGGAGTTGGGACCATGCTAAGTGTCTGCCAATGGTGAGGGGTGATTTCTATCATCACTGCACAGGAAAACAGGAAAACTTTCAGCTTTTATAAAATGACGTAAGTCGGTCGCCTATGGGCTCATGGTTCTGAACACGTTATAGTAACGAATCTATGGTTTCCTAATACGCTTTCGAACAAGTCCACAAAGGCTGAAGAACCTTTGAAACTTCGTCGTCGAGTTCACAGTACTCTGAACAATTTGATTTATGTGGTAACTAAACATGGAAATGGTTCCGCATTTGTATTCAGCTGATTGTCGTGCATTTAATTCCAGAGCCACATTCGCAATCCTTTACCCCTTTGGGCGAACCCCAAAAAATATAGACACATGTATAGCTATAAATTACTATAAGCACAGAAGGTCCACTTTGTATTCCGCTCGCGTATTTGATTAGTCAACCGATCAATTGATTGATTTCGTTTCATGAAATTCATTGAATGTGATGCGTATTTCGTAAGCCTGTAATTGATGGTGATAAGTTCAAATGCTGGTACTTGTAGTACTTGAATAGGGTAGGGACTGTCGTTGACACGAATTTGAGTTATGACCTTCATCTCTACCGCAATGACGTCGGCCTCGCATAACGCAGGATATGCATTGCTGCAAGCATCTTATTAGGGACTGTTTGACTGCTGAGCTCCAGTTGAGATGCTGGGGGTCTCGGCTAAATAAAATACTGCTTCTTATAGTAGTACTGTATTCATAGGCTGCTGATATTTTACAAGATTGCCGCGGTGCGTGCGATTACATAGTACGTTCGCGTGAGCGCGCTGTATGGTAGCGACTGGTAGGCGACGGATCGCCGGCGCGGAGGGGGCCGCCGCGCCGCTCGCCGGTTAGGAACCGGTTGGCGGCGCGCGGCGATGAGACGCAGGAACATATTCCCCGGGGGAAGCGAAGGCTTCCAAACTTCGTTCTTCGTCTGTATGCCCAGCGGTCCCGGGCTGGTCAGTGGCTACTCTGCCAAGTAGCCACAGGAGTGGCGGAAGATTTGAAGACCATGGCTCCAACCTTCAGGTCCTGACTGCCGGTCTGCCAATTGGTCCTCTGCTGAAGGAGAGACACATACTCGTTAGAGAAGCGCTGCCAAAGGTGCTGCCGTAACTTTTCGATGCGATCGAATCGTTGAAGCCGCTGGATGTTGACTTCGGTGAGCTGAGGTCGTGGTACCGAACTCTGAGCTCGTCCGAGGAGGAAATGAGAAGTGAAAGGAAAGAAAGATCTGAAGGATCAGTAGATAAAGGCGTTAAGGGTCTGGAATTTAGAATCGTCTCTATCTGGATCAGGCATGTCGATAACTCTTCATACGTTAAGTGAGTGAGACTCATGACTCTACGTAAAAGCTGTTAAGATGAAACCTGTAAGAAGCGTGAAAGCTCGATGAAAGCTCCCACAATGTTGTGCCGTTGTCGGAGCACACGCGCTGAGGTTCACCCTGAAGTGTCGTAAGGAATGACTCTTTGGTTAAGTCAGAAACCAAATAGTCATACTAGATGCACGGCTCTGACTGCAAAACATATAATAACATAAATATAAGGCCTGATTAGTTCTGAGAAATGTACTGATTATTATCTGTTGTATATTATAATTTGAAATTGTCTGATTGTATGAATGTCTGAATGTTTGAATGTCTGAATTACTGAATGACTGAAAATCTGATTGTCTGAATGTCTGAATGTCTGAATATCTGAATATCTGAATATCTGTTTGTCTGATGGTCTGTGTATAACGCTATTGCGGATTAAGATTAATGTTGTATGTAAGGTGAGATAGGGAACTGAATTTCTTAATGATTCAGAAAATCAGGGCCCACCCACCAAAGAGCGGCGGAGCTGATGTAATCAGCCTTCACCCCCCGGAATGCTAAATGAGCAGGGTTGCACTTAGAAGGCACATACCTCCAAGTCTGACCGGTCGTAATTTCCTGCCCCAGCACTCAGGAAGCGGCTTGTTGATCTTGGGCGAGTATACATCGGCTGGGACGTAGTCGAAATTAACGACTACGTGGGGGTGACATGCTGCAGGAGATGCCAGCAGTACGGGCACCCTGAAAAGTACTGCAAGGCCCAGGGAATGACGTGTGGGAAGTGCGGTGACGATGGTCACAAAGCTGCGGAATGCCAGGCAACAACCACATGCTGCGCAACGTGCAAAAAGTTCGGCCGCAAGGACGCAAGCGAGCACGAAACGAACTCGCGAGACTGCCCTGCCCGCAAGTACGCTGAAGACAGGGAGCTCAAGAGGACATACTATGGATAGCCACATTAGCTTAGCACAACTTAACGCCCAGGGCTCTGCCCTCAGTACGTTCGAGCTGCCTGCCATCGCGAGAGAGCTCAACGTGGACGTGGTGCTGCTGCAAGAGCCGTACGCGAACGGTGATGAGCTATCCGAACACCTAATTCTTCCAGCGGGCATGGCAAGCAAGACGGCGATCTACCTGGCGCGGCTCGACATCCCGTGCACCGTGTTACACCATCTATCGAACCCTCACTGCACCGTGTGCCACCTTACGTTGGCAAACACAGCGCCGCTGTATCTTGTCAGTGCATACTTCCAATACTCGCAAGACATAGGGCCTCACATTGAGCATCTGAACACCGTGGTGGACGCGCTACGAGGCCACAAGATATTGATAGCTGCAGACGTCAACGCCCACTCGCCGCTCTGGCACTCCATGCCGCGGCACTACACTAGCAAGGGGCACGAAGTTACTCGCCGTCGTGAGGAAATGGAAGACTTCATCTACAGCCGAGGACTTACTATCCACAACACCGAGGGCCAACCGTCGACCTTTTTCTCGCCAAATGGCGAGTCGAACGTGGACGTCACCCTGACCAAAGGGGGATTGCCCATCACCAACTGGCGCGTTCACGCGAATGTCTCCACGAGCGACCACAGGCTCATCACGTATACACTGACCGGGGGCACACGGGGACTGAACCCTGCTCCGAACGCGGTGCTGTCAGGAGAGCCAAGGCGGTATCGTGAGAAGGGTGTGGATTGGAACCGATTCTGTGCGCGCATTCACGAGAGGGTGGGTTTTATTAAATGGGGAAAGCCCGCAGCAGTAGTCGCCGAACAATTCCACAAAATAATCGTGCGCACTGCCATAGAGTGTCTGGGAACCTGCGGGGGAGGTAAACGCGAACGGGGTTACGAATGGTGGACTCCGACCCTCGACGCCTTGCGAAAGGCACATAATAAAGCTAGGCGTGCATGGCAAGCTGCCAAAAAACGGGGTGGGGACTTAATTATTGATGCTAGGAGGGCGGAGTTCCATGAGCATAGGCGCGGGTACAAAGATGGAATGGAGGAGGCGCGTCTCTCCTTTTTCCGCGAGCTCTGTGAGTCAGGCAACCAGGATCCCTGGGGACTGGCTTACAGGGCAGCGTGTGGGAGGCTTCGTCCGCCGCCCAATGTTATGAACGGCGTCAAGCTCGCTTGTGACACAGGTGGCTCCATGCACAGTATGGTGCACTCATTATGCCCGGACGACAACGTCACCCTGGATACGGACTACCACCGCGATGTCCGTCTATTGGCCGCATGCTCACCAAGCGGGGAGGACGTGCCTCCTCCCTCTATCCAGGATCTGTGGAACATCGTTCGGTCCCTATCGAACACGGCACCGGGAATCGATGGAGTAACTGCCCGCATCGTTAAGCACGTGTGGCGAGCCGCTAGCGCGGAACTTACGCGAGTAGTGGGTAGATGTGTAGAGGAAGGCGTATTCCCGGGCGTCTGGAAAGATGGCCGCCTAATTGTACTGCCTAAGGGAAATGGTAAGCCGCTGAGCGACCCGAAGGCTTATCGGCCAATTACGCTTCTACCTGTAATGGGCAAAATCCTGGAGCGGGTAATGCTCCGTTGCGCACCGTCAATCCAACACAACATTTCGGCTTGCCAGCACGGATTCACTCGGGGCCGGTCTACATCGACCGCTATTCGCTCAATACAGGAGGTGGTAAGTAATAGCTGCAGAAAGTACGTACAGGCTCTGTTCCTTGACATTTCAGGGGCATTTGACAACGCGTGGTGGCCCATGATACTACTCAAACTCAAGCAAGGAGGTTGTCCGCCAAACATCTACAGGATGTTATGTGGCTATTTTGCGGGGAGACGTGTAGGGTTCTTCCTGGGTAGTACAGTTGAGTGGAAAACCGCAACCATGGGATGCCCGCAGGGCTCAGTATTGGGACCCTCGCTGTGGAACCTCCTTATGAATGACCTATTCCAGCTGCCATACCCAGACGGAGTCACACTGGTGGCTTACGCCGACGATGTTACGATTCTCATCGAGTCTAACACAAGACGGGGCCTTGAAAACTCCGCATCAAGCGCGCTAGATTTAATCAAAAGCTGGGGTGACAGAAACCGGCTTGGTTTTTCTCCTTCAAAGTCATATTCCATGACTATGAAGGGGAAATTTACGAACCGGCCACCTCTCATTAGACTCGATGGGATCTCAGTCAAAAGTGTAGAGTCAACCAGAGTCCTGGGTGTGATACTGGATTCGCGCTCTAGTTTTCGGGAGCACGCGATTTCAATAGGAGGTAAAGCCGCAGCTGCGTTCGGGAAAATGTCGCGCATCTCGGCTGCATCCTGGGGAGTACGATACAGGGCCCTTAAAGTCCTGTATCACGGCACGTACATAGCTATCGTTACGTATGCCGCCGGATGCTGGTGGAGGCGTGCGACCCTTCACGTGGTTAGAAGCGCGCTGCTCAGATCGCAGAGACCTGCGTTAACTCTGTTAACAAAGGCGTACAGGTCAGTAAGCACTGCAGCCCAATCGGTTCTAGCCGGTGTATTACCGGCCGACCTCGAAGTGATCCGGGCGGGAAGGTTGGATGATTGTCGGGACCTGCCTCGGGACGAGCTTAGGGCCGCGAGGGGGAAAATCGCGGAGGAAGTCGTCGCTCTATGGCAACAGAGGTGGCAGAGCGAGACGAAGGGCAGGGAACTCTACCGATTCTTTCCGGACGTGGAGGTGCGGCTCAAGGCAACTTGGGTAGCGCCCACTTACGAAGTTTCACAGATCCTAACCGGACACGGATGCTTCAAGAAGAGGCTCTATGATATGAGCCTCTCTCCTGTGAGCACTTGTTATTGCGGGCCCGTCGAGGAGGATCTGCACCACGCCCTTTGGGAGTGTAGTCTGTACGACGAGCCTCGTCGGAAAATGGTAGCCGGGATTACGCGCGTGGATGAAGGACCAATCTACTACCCCGATCTCGTTGCAACTGAGGCAAACTTCTGGCAGCTAAGAACCTTCGCGCGAGAGTGGCACAAAATCAGGAGCAGGCTGGAGTATGAAGAACGACAGAGCAGTGAGGAGCCGCTTTAGCGGCGGGGCCGCAAGGTGGTGGGAGAGGGCGGTGTCAACCTGTAGAAGTATTGTGCGTCCTAATTAGGAATAGAGCTCAGACAAACCTGGGCCCAGCGCGACCTCAGAAAGAGGAGAACGCGCGGACAACCGCGCGTCCCAGAATGGGGTACAGACGCGCCGGGCAGCCTTATACAATTGTGGGGAGCGAAGCCGTGTGCGGGGACAGATCGACAACGGAGATTGATAAACCCGCACACGTCCCCGCGTTTGGGTGTTAATGGCCAGTAGGCCGGTAACACTTTGGGTGGAGGAGGGTCGTAATTTCCTAAACCTCGTTTACTACATTGTGTACAAATCGATTGATCCTACTAGGCGATGTAGAAAGCCAACCTAGTAAGATCTAAGGAAGTAGAGATCAAAAGTAGCAGTTATGGAAACTACGAGTAAAAGATTTGCGTTTAATTGAGATACTCTTGTTTTTTGACGTTAAAAGGCGAACGCAAACTGTGCTGTTAGTTTTTTTTTTTTTTTTTTTTTTTTTTTTTTTGATTTGGGCTTTTCTGACATGTGACTGTATATATTATTGTAAATATCTGTTTTTAAATTTAGGATTGCGCTCAAATTTACGCTCTAGAGAAATCTATATCCAACTCGCAGAAGCGACTTAGCTGGTCACTTACCTCATGTGAAAGATGACATAGAGAAGAATGTGTATGATCATTAGGTTGAGACACACAGCCTGATATAAGCCAACCTAATTTAGAAGATTGTAATCGAGGTTTATTTTTTCCTAAATTAACTGTACGGGAACCTAAGACGTCCCAAAATACCTCAGCGCCTACGAGGATGTCGACAGCTGATGGTACATTAAATGAAGGATCTGCTAATTTAAGACCTGGCGGGATAATAATATGCTTTTTATCGACGTAAGACCCAGGCAGCGACTGTGTTATACTTGGCAAAATAAAACAATTTAAGTTCGCCTTGTAACTGCTATAACAAGACTGTACAGTAAGAGTACAGCTTTCTGAGGTTTTAGAAATCTGACCATTAATACCTGAGACTGTGGAGGCAGTACCTTCCTTTGTCAGACCAAGCTTCTCACAACAGTTCCGGGTGATGAAGTTGGACGTGCTGCCGTTATCCAGCAGGAGCCTGACGGGGTGCAGATTCCCATTGACGTCTACCGCATTTGCCATAGCTGTGGATAGCAGTACAATATTCTGATTAATCCCTGAGTTAGATATTTCTGTATTTGTTGACAGTGCAATGTTGTTAACTGTCTGATTTTCTGAATCCTTATGTAAAAGGGTATTATGTTTGATGGTGCAATATTTACAATGAGACAGCTTACATCGCGTGTCTGTATGACCTGTTCTCAGGCAGTTCATACACACATTGCTTTCTGATGCCTTTTTGATGCGTGAATCGACATCTAGATTCCTGAAGGGCTGACAACTAAATAAATAATGATTTTGTGAACACATCGGACAAGTTATGTTTTTATTCGAATGGTTAGAAATAATGTTAGAATTAGTTTGAGATGTTGAAGTAGTAATATTGGTTTTAGACTTGTTAGTTTCCTGTGTATGTTCTGTGTTAGAATTAAAGGTTAATGACTCAAGAAAATCTGCTCTATTGGTTAAAAATTTAAGGTACTGATTTAGAGTTGGATACTTATCTAAATTATTTTTGAATTGTTCCCATTCCCGATTGGTCACGGAATCCAACTTTTTGGACATCATAAAAATGACTAATGTGTCCCAATGCGAGGTAGGCTGTCCTAAGTTTTCCAAAGACCTTAAATTTTTATTAGTGACATCTATCATATTTCGTAACGATTCACTAGATTCTGTATGAATTGATTGAAAAGTAAACAGAGCTTGGACATGATTATTTATGAGTAATCGTTCATTATCGTACCTATCTGTTAATAACTGCCAAGCGATGGCATAGTTGTCGGCTCTAAAATCAATGCTTTTAATTATTACTGATGCACTGCCTTTTAAGGCCGCGCGAAGATAATGAAATTTATTAATTGGCTGAATGTTATCATTGCCATGAATAAGAGAAATATACGTATCTTTGAACTCTAGCCAGGAAGCAGGGTCCCCGCTAAACGATGGTACGTTTAAAGGCGGAAGACGGACAAAGTCATGCTTGCAACCAGAGCCGTGGTGAAGATTGTCATTAGAGGAGGCTGCGGACATTAGCGCGGGGGAGGATGGGCGCGGAGGGTTGAGCAACGCGCGTGCGTGACCCATCTGCGCATAGTATTGCGATTCAAACTGCTCCCGCTCAGTGTACATCTCGACTGTGTTCTCCGACAACAACTCCAACTCCATCTGTAACGTATCGAAATCATTATATAGCGCTTCCATCGCATTGATACGGCACTGCAATTCGGAAGACTGAAAAGAGCTCAAGTCAGATGTGGGCAAGAATTTTATGAAATTGGCAAAATAAGTAAGCCTAGCTTTATAGCCGCCACGCTTCTTAACAAGTTCTTTCAATTTAGCGTCAGACATTATGCAAGCTTAGCGCACAATAAGAGCCTAAAGCGCAAACAAGGCGAAAGAAATCAAAAAGAAAAATATGAATGAAGCGACTAAAAGCGATAAAATGTATAAAAATGCGTAAGTCGTTAAGTAAAACCAACGGTAAATAAATCAGCTGATAAGAGGTTGGTCAGCTGTTGAACCCGACGACAACCGGTATTCAATAGCAAAAAAATATTGCATTCACTAATGAGGGGCAATAAAATAGAACAAAAGGCGACCCGGCCGAGCAGGTTCTTATCTATAATGTTGAGATTTGTAGCAAAGATGTTTATGAATGATTGTATTTTATTGAAGGATTGAAATAATTTGTTTTGAGCTGATAAATATGTGGATATGATTTGGCTACGTATGAAGAGATCACCATGAATGACCCATATAGCACGATTTTATTTTCCTGGAAAAAGGTTTTAAGAAAAAGGCAGGAAAATAAGGATGAAATGGAACGGACTCACTCAGAATTAAGGTACTTTTTCTTGAATGACCTCCGATTGACCTCGGCGACACGTGGAAGGCGGCGCGGCGTGGCGCAAGCGCAACTTCTATGTCGCGGCGGGTCGGTCCAAAGTTCACGAACGACGACCGCTGCGCAAATAAGACGGCAATCTTCTCTCTGCGAAGGACCACTGTTTGACTGCTGAGCTCCAGTTGAGATGCTGGGGGTCTCGGCTAAATAAAATACTGCTTCTTATAGTAGTACTGTATTCATAGGCTGCTGATATTTTACAAGATTGCCGCGGTGCGTGCGATTACATAGTACGTTCGCGTGAGCGCGCTGTATGGTAGCGACTGGTAGGCGACGGATCGCCGGCGCGGAGGGGGCCGCCGCGCCGCTCGCCGGTTAGGAACCGGTTGGCGGCGCGCGGCGATGAGACGCAGGAACAGGGACTTACTATTGTAATCTCACGACATAACATCACGCCTATTTGACCCAGAAGGGTGTGGCAGAGATGTACATCTCCCATGGGACAGGGGGTGAGCCTATCGCATTAACATAATATAAATAAATAAATATTTCACAACTCACACACAACGCCGTCTAGTCCCAAACTAAGCAGAGCTTGTACTATGGGTTCTAGAATAACTGATACTAATACATATATACTTTTCTTTTGTAAATACATACTTATTATACATAGAAACACCCAGACTAAGACAAACCCCATGTTCATGCACACAAAGATTTGTCTTAAGTGGGAATCGAACCCACGTTCTCGGCGTCGCGTCGCAGGCAGGTACACTACCCACTCCGCCATCCGGTCGTCAAACTAATTATACCAGCTCTCGACAGTACAGCCAAGCTTGGAATCCACTCTAATTATTATACGTCTGGTCTTTTTCTGAGGCCTTTGCCAAAACACTCAATATTAATCCTGTTAGTCGCCACACCAGTCGCCACTGAACCTTCTGCATTTATGTATTGAAGGGTACAGCTGTGGAATACATTCACTGTTCCCCAATACTGGCGGCATTCTAATCATTCTAATCTGATTATGGGCGAGCCTGTCCTATCAAATACCGACTACAATAGGCATAATGACAAATTTTTATTTTGGTATGTAATTGGAACACCTTTCGATATTAGAAACAGCATTTAAAAAAATACTTTGATATCACATAAGCTTCCTAAGATAATACAATTTTCAATTGACATTAAAAATAGACTCGTCCAAACGCTCCTTACAAACGGCTACAAGGGCGTGACGCCACGCTTAAGTATTTTGTATACGTGAAGTTATAAATTTCGTTTAATAGATCTCTATACTAAAATGGTTTCATTACAAAAGTTGTTATAAATTGTGTGGGTATTTAATGATAAAATATATTTTTAATAACTTTGTACTATAAAAGTGGACTCTCCCATGAATCTTTGAATAATCATGAATGAGCTAGATTTATAGTATGCTACTAAAAATTGTTTCATTTGTTTATGTTTATATATTTTGATAAGGTATCCTATCTATATTTTACTATATATGGATCACACACCTATTGACCATTCTTTCGGCTCAAAAATAAAGTTGACATCAATGGCTCTGTTTATATTTTG
Source organism: Hypena proboscidalis (assembly GCA_905147285.1). Classification (NCBI taxonomy): domain Eukaryota; kingdom Metazoa; phylum Arthropoda; class Insecta; order Lepidoptera; family Erebidae; genus Hypena; species Hypena proboscidalis. Next base: position 17,682,405 of record LR990131.1, read on the forward strand.
CGGCTTTGTATTTAACTACATGTCCCAATCTCCTTTTAAGAAAAAGATTGCCATTGTTGACATTGCGCATATAAGAAACATTGGACGAGTGGTTAAATTTAAAATAAAATTTTTTTTTACTAGTAGGTGACTGCTTTCATCTCGAAAAATATAATTATATATATCTATATTTTTAGTTATTATGGTTATAGCAAAAACTAGACTCAAATATCCCGAAATATTGTATTTAAGAAATGAGTGCAAATGCCCGTAACTATTTTATAACTGTCTAATCACAAAAAAAAAGCTGACATCATGTCGTCTCAATTTACCTACAAATATAACAGTTTCAGACTCTGAAAAGCTTTTAGCACCTTAATGAGTGAAAAAAAATATTGGGTCTTAATTTAGGCGCCCATTTACCGACAACGATCATGTTTTCTTAAATATTTAATTTCATAATTAAAATACAGTTTCTATCATGTTGAAATCTTCACTGGCTACCTCTGAATATTGATTTTCATAATTAAAATACAGTTTCTGTCATTAGGAAATCTACACTGGCTATCGTATTATTTGCCACCGCTCACCGTGAGGTTCGATCCCCAGGTTTGGGCAAAGTGTTATTTAATAATAATTTTAATAGGTTTTTCCTTTAAGAAATCTTAATATCAGCATGGAGCCTAGAATTATGCCCCGTAGATATCGATATCATACATATGTATATTCCTATCTCATGGACCTAAAGATAACAAGTGAAATATGGGTGTTATACACCCCAACCAGTATTAAGGCGTGATGTAATAAACACGTTATCGGAATTTCCGTGTTGAAATCTCGTCTGGGTGTCAGCAACGCGCGTCGTTCGTAAATTGTTTCCAAAATAAATAACGTTCCTTATCTTTTGCTTTTATTCACATTTATATCTTTTTGACTTAACATTGTGGAGAGCTCTGCAATATGTCAACGCGGGCTGGTTTATAGCTTTACATCTTGTTTATTTTGTGAATCATTTTATGATCCGTTTTTATTTTAGCACCTTTTTGTAGCCTGCAAATCGAAAAAGTTATAACAAAATATTTTTATGTTTATTTATTAATTCGTGTTCTGTGATACGAAACAGTACAATTTATATTTATATTTATTGTTGGAGCATTTTTGTTCGAAGCAGGGCAGGTATTTAGAAACACATAAATTTATTTATTTATTTATTTATTAAAATCACTTACAATATAATCTTACAAAAATTACAACAACATAGTGTAACATAAACCAGTTTAGGTTTTTCCGTACACCAATTCGTCGACGGTACATGCAAAAAAATTCCATCGGATTTACACACAGCGCAGCGCGCGCGTAAACAAATAAAATTTCTATCCACCTTCAAAGCAAAATGCATTTATACAGCGTGTTTGACTAAGTTTCCTTGGAATATTCAATGAAATTATTTGCTAAATGCACCTTATAATCTTTTATAATCTCGCAACCAGATTTCAGTCAGTCGTGGTAGAAATTTCACAGTAAAATACGGTTCCGCCCGCGTGGTAAATCGATAAAAAGGGGCCCTCATGTGAATCCAAGCTATAATCTACATAATGGCAAAATTTTATATTAATCGCTCGTCGGTCGGGCGAAGTGTTATGTCATAGTATTTTATGTTAATTTGTTCGTTAGCCCCAAAAAAGCGCAAAAAATATGTTATATCTACATTCTAACTAGGATCGTTCGTGATTAATTTTTTAATTAATTTAAATTAAAATTTGTTAATGATTTATGCCATCTATAGATACCGAAAATTAATAAAAATCACTGCTACTTTACACACACTCCTGCCTGCTTTCGAGAAAGTTCTCTCTTCACTTATAGATATATAATGGTTTTTAGTTTTTTTTTTTTTTTTCAAATTAAATAACATATCCTTTATTAAATAAGAAATAAAATATTTTTTTAGTTTTTTAACCAGAGCTTTTTACCGAGTAATGCAGTGTACATGATGCAAGCTTCGTGAGTTATGTGTTTTCTCGGAACATAGAATAGCACTATGTTCCTTTAGGAATATCTTACTCTCGGGAATTTTATGAGTGGATAGAATTTATATTATAACAGTATTTCACTGAGAAAATTCTTCAAGTTTGCATTGCTTTATATGTTTCAAGAACGCTACATTAATATAATATATTTTAAACATTAATTAAAGGGATTGAAATTGTAAATCACAAGGGACTAAGTGCCAAAATTTAAGCCAAACGGAGGCACTAATATTATCCAATTGATTGACCGTTTTTTAGAATAAATTCTACTTCATACTGTAGCTGCCACTTTTCATAAGGTATTAATACTACAAGGCTGTTGATTACGTCACCTTTTGAGATCCCCACCGGTCCCCAAAGTGTGTTCCGCGGCCCTGTCAGCATTGCGTACTGATGATAGTGTTGCCACCGCCATAATTTAGGGCTCCGTCAAATATTTTGCTTATCAAAATGGTTTCGACATCAAAAATGTTTGGGAACCGCTGCTTTATACATAGTTTAGATATTCCAATGCTACTCGTTTCTGTGTAAGCGTATTCATTAGTAAAATGATCTATAGAAAAAAACAAAAATCGTTTCATTAAAATCGGAGTGAATCCAAAACAAACCATACAAGCACACATTCAATGAAACATCAATTGGCATATCGTCAGGGGTAGTGCTCTTAATAGAGTGCCATTCACTCCAATGCTGGCACTCGATGTCTAGGCCCTAGACAACCGGCAACGGTTTCGATCGAATAGATAACCTTCTCTCTCGCACGCCGCTTTGTGACCTATCGCCACGCTCGCTCTCAGCGTCGCGTTATCCATTCGAACGAAACTGCTGCCGGTTGTCTAGACGGGCTAGTGTATCAGTGCCAGTGCTGCCGACATTATGGCTATGCGACGAGGTGCCAATACATGGATGCATTTGATCGTTATTAAGATATCCCTGCGGTTTAGTTACCCGATATTGGAAATAGATTATATGGACGCTTGGGACATGTTAGGTTAAATTAAATTATTTAGTAGGTAATTGACGTTCGTATGAAAGGATATTGTAGGCTTAATTTACAATTTAATAACTTATTGGTTCTCCTATTGTTCGAAATTAATAACCTTTTGCCCCATTTTCACAGGTGATAGATAAACCTTATTGACAGGGAAGTATATTAAAATAAGTATACACACATAAATGATAGTGACAGCAGTGTTCTATTTTCAAGTGTAACGTATGTCACTTTTAAATTCGATCAGGTTATATTTCCTGGAACCTTTGAAAATAGGCCACACTATATGTCTGTATTTGTTACGTAATAACTTAAACTACTCTTAGACATATAAACATATCCCCCTAAAATGAGAAGTCCTAATTACCATGCTCCATTTTAGCACTAAGCATTTCCTAAGAACCGGTAAAACGGGGTTAAGAGGCAGCGAAAACATCTCAAAACATAGCCTACCCAGTAATTACGGCTAAAATCCAGTACAGAAATGGAAAGCTACAAGTTTGTACCGAAATGTTCCAGTTTGTTATTATTAATTAACTGTTCGTTACTGATTAAAGTTCCCGGAGTTACGTACACGTCAACTTGTTAGTAAATACACGACTTCTGACTAACTTTGTTTGGTGTACACGGTGAAACTGGTCCTTTATTTTACTTTGTGAGTCTTTTCAAGCTTTAGCAAATACCGGCTCAGGAGGCTTAATATTGTAAGCTTTTAATGAAATGCATTTGATTAATTAAGGCTTTAAATCGAAAACTACAGAAGAAATGTCTTCGAAATTTTTACTGTGTAGCTACAACTCCATATTATATAAATGCCATATATTATGTACGCGGAACTCAAGCTAACATTTTCCATAACCATACCAAAAAAAAATAGAAGCCCTGTATATAACACATGGGCTCGGGTTTCTTATGATGAGAAGGGTTAAGCCGTAATCCACCACGCTGGCCAAGTGCAGATTGGTAGACTTCACACACCCTCGAGAACTTTTAATGGCACTCTAAGGCATGCAGGTTTCTTCACGACGTTTTTCCTTCACCATAAGCGAGCGACAATTTATATGAAACACACATATCTTCGAAAAGACAAATCTTAACGATTTATTGCCGTGGGTACGAACCCAAATCCTTTGATTTTGCAGTCCTACGGCCTCCCAGCTATCGTTGCTTTATCCAGCACTATTTTGTCAAATAAGTCCAATATCTAACAATCTGTACTCAGAGTATGCCATGAGCTAAGCCTAGCAGATTGATTATTTATAAATTCGGTCCTGCAACCTTGCCCTTAAGGAAAGTGCCACGGACATCTGTTCTTTATTCATCGAGTACTCAAAATATTCATCAGTTGTCTTTCCCTTTAGTGTCTATTTTTGTTTTTGAGTTGAGTTAACAAGTGAGCAATCACTTAAGCTTGAAGCGCTTGTCTACGTGATACCACAGTATAAATATCTACCAGCACTCTGACTCGATCCCTTGCCTTAAAATAACAAAAGGTAATCACGCGTCACACGGTAGGTCTGCCTACCTACTAAATTTTAATTGTATGTACCTGACTTGTGATTCTATTAATCTTTTTTTTAATTTGCTCGTCACAGCGGCGCATCCCCGTCTTTTGTTGGTCCCCTTATTGCTTTCTTATTCCGAGGCGTAGGCACGTGACGCGTTTCGACCGTTTCTATGAAGATAGACTACTTATCTTTACTCTGGTGATACTGAATCTTAGTTTGTTCTTAATGTCTATACTGCTGAACAATTTTCTTTTGGCCATCCGGACTATGTGATAAGTAGTATTGATGAACAAGAGAGCACTGTTACCAATCACTTAGGCTAAAGTTGTTTGTCTTCGGGATTCTGAAATAAATAAACAGTTTTGTTGTATTTTCCATGTATTTTCGTAGAAATGACGCATGCCGTAAAAAAGCTAAGTAATTTAGTGTTGACATGGCGTAACTACTCATAAGAACTAGAAACACTCTCTGTTTAATTTTGTTTTTGTTTACGTAGTAAAATGGTTTTGCAATGCCAGGTTTATTTAAATTGTTCCGTGTTGCATCTATAATTATGAATATAATATAGATATTATGTTAATTTAAACGTTAGAACTGACAGAATTTGCTGTACTTATCTCATATTAATACATCTGTTTTTTACCATGTTCAACAAATAAAGTAGCATTGACTTTGAACGCATGTGATAGAAGGGTATAATAATTATAAAACACAAAAATATTTCACAAGTGTTTATTATTCTCAAATACAGTAGAGCGTCGATTATCCGAACTAATTGGGGGACGTGGGTGTTCGGAAAACTTCGTGTATTTTCGGATAATCGAACTACATATTTCGAAGTATATACTATAATCGAATATATGTAAGAACTATAATCGAAGTAAACATGTATTGATTCAGCCATATATATTTACGTACAGGTAAATGAAAACCATATTATTTGCATTTATATCTTTAATGACAAATAGGAAATAAACAAAAAAAAAAGTGCAGACAATCTTGTAGTAAAACTTGTCTTTACTAGTTACAATTAAAAAAATCTTGAATCTTCTTCTGCCTAAGGAAGCCTACCCGCTTACGAGCGGCTAGATCACGTACTTTTTTGAGAACAGATATTTGATACTGGGAGGAGAGGATAGGGGGAGAGCGTTGACCCGCGCGTTACTACTGTTCGGATAAGCGGTCGTTCGGTTGATCGACGTTCGGATAATCGACGCTCCACTGTAACTTAGATCGTTACCTTTGTTTATCCATAACTAAATTGTATCACATTTACGTATATTATAAGTATATATATTTATACAAATAACATGTATTTCATCATAGTCACCAAATAACCTCCATATACCTAAATACTATACAGTATATAAAGTATATACACATGTGAATCATATGTATATCATAAACGTAATTTGGCAGCCTTTATATACTTATACTTCATCATATAATTATACATCTATTTATACAAGTAGAAACACTATTAACTATTATATAATATAAATAAAATAACTAAGATTATTATGTAATTTAAAATACTTATCTTCCAACAAAATGTGTATACTTGTCCACAAAATCAAGCCTAAGGGAGCTCCGCACTGTACAACGTTTCAAAAGAGAATGACTCAGATTGACCGGAGTAGGGGCTTTTATAAGCGGTAACAAACAACTGTGAATCATTTGTTTTTCATCGCTCGAATGTTGCCTTTTCGTTTAATTTAAAACTGTTACTTTCTGTAATTATTTATAAACAGTTTATTTCTTAATTTTACTTAACATTATATTACATATTTATACATTATATTATATTATGTAACACATGCATAAATTTCATGCAACTAGTTTAGTTAAATACGTACCTAAGGCTTGAGCTAGGCATATACAGACCACCTCGGTAATGATAAAAAAACTTCTAATTGATTATTTTTATAGTATTTAGCTATGCTTAGCCAATGATACTAAGAAACAGTTGAAAAAGATATGGGACCGGCAGGATTTGAACCTGCGACCGTACTGCACACCGGGCAGCCGGGCAGAAATGACGTATCATACAGTTGAGAAATTTAGGGCTCCGGTAAGAGGCTGGATGGCTAAAGCGGCTGCCCGGTGTGCAGTATGGTCGCAGGTTCAAATCCTGCCGGTCTCATATCTTTTTTAACTGTTTCTTAGTATAATGATAAAAAAATTCAAAACGTGTTTTCACGCTCCACCTAAAATCCCTAGCATCAAATAAAAAAGGAAACCAACAGAAATTCCAGGTTTATCCGATAAAATCAAGTTACTACAAGTTAAAATACCACTTAAGCCAGGAATTCTCTTGCCGACACGAGAGTGAAACTATTCAAGATCAGCGGTGCTCTTCATTCAGTAGGAATGTTGTTTGAACATGTTTCAGTTATAACTACCTCACTAGACTGCCAGACTCTCTAAGTGACTTAACAAGTATCCGAATACTGTGTATAACGAGCGAGAACTTGAACTAAAGGGCGGCAATTGTACTATATTAGAACATCTTAATATCACTTTAAGTGCAGTAAGAGTTTAATTTTAAGGAATAGGAGGTTTAACTTACATAACATAACATCACGCCTATATTAGCCAGAAGGGTGTGGCAGAGGTCAAAAACCCACACTTCACCTGTATTGTTTAGATCCCATGGGATAGTGGGTGGCTCTATCGCCATCCATCGGGCAAAATTCTATCGCCATCCATCGGGCAAAATTCTATCGCCATCCATCGGGCAAAATTCCAACTCTGGGCTGCTATTGTGAATTTCCTAACAGAAGATCCCCGTTCCCTGCGTGATACTTTTATTAAAAATAGCATATCTACTAACAGTCCACTCTGGCTTCGCTACGGGTACTTTGTAGCACTATAATATGCATGTTTAATGCATAAAAACCTTCGTTACAAATCATTCCATCTATTAAAAAATCCCGCATCAAAATCCTTTGCGAAGTTTTAAAGATGTAAGCATACATAGAGACAGACGGACAAACAGCGGGAAGCGATTTGTTTTATACTAGGTAAGTTAGTGGGTGGTGTTGTTCGGTGAAAATGTAACCTGCTAATGACGAAAACATTTTTATAATCGGTCAAGTAGTTTTCAAGTTAAATCGTGAGAAACAAACAAAAAAAACAAATCTTTCTTATATTAGTTAGATTTGCATGTTAATATAAATCATACCTCACCGGCTACACGATCCATCGCACGCACAAAATGTCACATGCACAGGTCACTTGCCCGCTACACGCTCAGTCTTATTTATGCAAATTTAAATTTTCATACATTTGGACAAAATGTTTGTGCAAGTGAGATGGAGCGTGTAGTCAGTACCGGTAGGCCTTCTCGCATTACGCATGGTGCTATCTGAAAATCAGCGCTGTAGTACTTTAAACTGCAGTAATTGCTGAGATAGTCACCTTTTTGGTCTCACACAGGATCCCACGTGTTTTCCATGCCTTATATATGCTTCTTCTTAATTTTATTGTTATATTTTGTTTAGTTTACTTTTGCATGCCTTATTTTTAACCTTATAAGTACAAATAAATGATTTTTCTTTCTTTCTTTCATTACCGGTCACAAAAGCCACTTGAATATTTACTCTATTCATTTAGATTTATTCCTAGAATTGGCCATTTTTACTGTTTGTTACATATCAATAAGAACTTTGATACAAAGGAATTCTATTCAAACGTCTTCTCAGAAATCATAAGTTATTCCGTGTTCTGTTGTGCTTTTTGTGAATAAAATTTTGCTGCCGCCCTCGATCTCGTTCACAAGAGCTTTACCACCATCAATCTAAAACGTGAGGATCTAAACTCTTGGTGTTTCATACCTATTTATTACCAATAACACGGTGTGTAACTTGAATGATGCTCATATTGCTAATCCATCCAAATACATACATAGTTATATGTTACTTAACCTGAACATCGATCGATTGATGACAAATTTTAGCCCCGATTACGGTAATATTAAACCCCTGTTTGCAATTTTGCATTTCTCTCTTATACTCAATGTGTGTACGAGACAAAGAGATCGTAAGGTATAAGCTAACGTCAAACTTGAGTGTAAGACGTTGGTGTTAACGCCACTTTGTAATACAAAATTTTCACGAAAACAACCTTAAAAAAAAACGTCTTCATTACACAGTTTCAGTACAAGTGGTTCAATAAAAAGCATTGCTACGGATCCGTAGCTGCTACGAGAGCTACGAGGCGTCCAGTGTTGTTCAACATTGTTCGGCGTAGCACTCGAGACCGACCCGCGTAGCAGGTAGGGTCATCAAGTGACAAACGGCTATGTTCAGTACTTAACAACTTAACCTGGATTTATTCGCTAGTACACTATTTATGGTGATTAATTGAAGTCTTGTTATGTAGACTTATTGTATTTCTTGTAATGAACGTTAAATGTACGGCGCGTGCTTTTAGTAAAGCGGTAAAATCATTACCATTTACTAAAACCACGTTGTTACCACTGTAATCAATGTTGTATATATGCACGATACAGACTTTTTGGCTCAATGATAAAGATAGTAATATCTTTGTGAATTACATTTAATAATGTAATATTATGACACTTTGACAATTAGTTTCTTTGTTTAGTCAAAGCTATTTTAATTTATGAAAATTGACATGTAAAATTAATCTTATTTTTTATTACTATGGAGAATTACTGTTTATTATTGTAAATTGTAAAATCTGAAATAAAGAATATTTTATTTTTATTTTATTTATTTAAAAGCACGTTTAGCTCCTAGAACAAGTGAAGTATACGAAACCGGCGAGCATGTGTGAGATTTATGAATATTAACAAAGCAAAAGAGATATGTAGGTATACGGCTATCCCGGTAATGCGAAACTCGCAACCCGATTGAACGCGATTGTACGCGATTCCTTAACACCGGGTGCCGCTCAATTATGCTCCGTGCATGTTAACACAAAATACAGAATTTATAGTAGCTGTTTATTGTAGGTATTTACCTAAATATTTGCAACGATCGAACTAGCCGAGAATGCAAACAACGCAGCGTTTGATCCAAATATTATAGCTCCATATTTAGTTGGAAATAGCATCGTCAAATATTTTTTGCCACTATTTATTTGTTTTGTTAAATCTCTCGTTGATAATAAAATATTTATTTTAACTCAAATATATATATGGAGTCACAGTACCTATTCGATATTCTGCTGATTTATTAAATCTATACTTTTAACAAGTAATTTTTTCGGTCATGAATTTTAATCATTTAAACGCGTAAGTACAATCGAGTTTATTAATATGTTGCCAGTTTTTTAGGGTTCCGTAGCTGAATGGCAAAAAACGGAACCCTTAATGAGTCGTCATTTCTGTCCGTCTGTCCGTCCGTATGTCACAGCCACTTTTTTTCTGTAACTATAAAAGCTATACTGTGGAAACTTGGTAAGTAGATGTATTCGGTGAACTGCATTAAGATTTTATACAAAAATAGAATAAAAAACAATAAATTTTTGGGGTTCCCCATACTTAGAACTGAAACTTATTTTTTTTGTTTCATCAAACCCTTACTTGTGTGGTATCTATGGATAGGTCTTCTAAAAATGATATTGAGGTTTCTAAAAGATTGTTTAAAAATAGCTAATAAATGAATAGTTTGCGCGAGGGACGCTTCCAAAGAAGAAAAATGTGTGTCTCCTCCCCCCCTCTCGTAACTTCTAAAATAAGGGGATGATAAATGTAAAAATAATATATGATGTACATTACCATGCAAACTTCCACTTAAAATTGATATGTACGAGATCTAATAATTAGTTTTTTTTAATACGTAATAAATCGTAAACCGCATTTTACCTTTCATTTATCTCTAAAATAAAGTTCAAAACTGACAATATATTAATGAACTCGACTGTACCAATTTTATCTATCTATATCTCTTTATCTGTGTCTGTGGTCGTACAAGCATCGCTCAAAAACTACAGCATGGAATTGGAAGGGGTTTTCCCAGTAGTGTAGCTGGAGGTCTAACATAAGAACTGGTGTATGTTTTATTTTCATATTGTATCGTCCTATGAGGCGTGCGCGATCGTTGGCTGTGTGGGCTTACAGGCAACGCGCCCACACGCCTAAAGTCGGATCGCCTAAGGCTGGCATTAGGGGTGTAAGTTGATATCGGAGATTCTTCAATTTTGAAATAAATTGAATGAAACTTGGCAGATAGGTTCCTCACTCGACGTTAATGAACTACAAGATAGATTTTTTAAAACCCAACTCCCATAGGGGGTGAATTAGGAGTTGTAAGTTAATAATTATTTTAAGTTATTGAAAGTAATCTTAAAGGAAATTGCAAGAAATTCTGCTCATAGGTTCCTTACATGTCAAAAATGAACTATACAGATTTTTTGGACATTCCACTCCCAAAGGGGTAAATTTGGGGTTGAAATTCGATTTAAAGATATTTATTTCTCATAAGAACAACAGTCCACTTAAAATGAGATACAAAGTTAGTATAAAGTAATAATACAGCAGCATTATCTCTGGAGTTATAGAACATTAAAAGTTATATTACAGTGTAGGTACATATTTCTTAAGTTTAGATTTGAATAATTGAATGTTACCGCATTCTTTAATATCAGCCGGCAATCTATTGAACAGCTGTGCTCCTTCAAACAATACGGATTTTTTACCGTAATTAGTACGTGCGCTGATAAGCTCGAGTTTGTTGTTGTTTCTCAAATTATGTATCATTGTTGTTTGAAAATGTATAAGAGAAGTACCTCAATTTTGTAGGAAATAGCATGGAAATATCGAATTCAACTTAGACGAAGTCGCAAAAACTATTATAATAAAACTAAACTAAGAAATTTTCTAATAGCCCAACCCAATGAGGTCCGAGTCTTAATGGTCCAAATGCTTGCCTGACTGCCGATAGAATAGCCCAATGAACTTATACTTAGTTAGCTTTAACTGACTTGTCAAATCCTACTTACTAAGTTACTACCTATACCAATGTAAAACCAAGAAGTAACTTAGGTTCACATTTGTCGTGTTTGTCGATTTACGTACGCATATTGTTTGAAATATACATCTGTAAGCAATATAATGAAATTAAAATATAAACATGTAATAGATTAAAAAGCACAAAAAGTAAATTAAAAATGTACGTTAGGTATAACTTTATAATCTAACAATGAGGCGAAATTAATAAAACAATTAATCAATATTGTTTATATTTAAAAATGTGAAGAATAAGATAAATATATCTTTATTTACAGAAAAATGTACATGTTAGATCTTAAATTAAACTAGTATATTACTTAATCTAAACTTATAAGTCGCTGTCAGAAGGGCTCGTACCCAAATGCTGGCGGCATTACCACGTTGTATTGCTATGCCAGGTCGCTGCAAAAGAAAATTAATAAGCGAATAAATCATTCTTACGCCCATAAAACGAATCTATGATCCAGCGATGACTAAGAGATTTCTCAAACAAGTACTGTTATATTTATTGTAAGTAACAACTTTTTTAACTATTGCGAGTTCTTCAACCTTAGACAATACTTTGCTTCTATCTCTAATACAATAAAGATAAATGAACAGTCATGTAGGACGATGGTAGGACGATATGTAGGCAGCGTCATTTTTAGGCTGAGTTTCTATTGAAGCGGTGTGGCGCGGAACAGAGCAGACCTGCGTGTTTAATACCTATATAAATTATTTCTTGCCAATTGATTATTTTTCAGCATTTAGCTATGCTTAGAAAATTATACTAAGAAACAGTTGAAAAAGATACGGGACCGGCAGGATTTGAACCTGCGACCTGCTGGACACCGGCAGTCGCTTTAACCATCCAGCTACTTAAGATAGGAACAAATGGATGAACGTGACGTCACGAAATGACGTAACATACAGTTGAGAAATTTAGGGTTCTGGCAAGAGGCGACCGTAGCTGGATGGTTAAAGCGACTGCCCGGTGTGCAGTAGGTCGCAGGTTCAAATCTTGCCGGTCCCATATCTTTTTCAACTGTTTCTTAGTAAAATGATTTCTTATTTGAAAGTCCTGCCGGCCTCGGGGCCTCCTGTTCTTTTTTTATCTTTGAAAGTACGTGCAGCCGGAGTGAAGCAGAGCGAAGATGAGAGGAGCGGACTTACACGGTTTCATGCTCTGTGAATGGTCCACACGGTCGGCTCCGCTTGTATGGAAACACAGCCTTACTATTCGCCCACGTTTATTCAATAACCGCAATCTAATTGAGTGGCATATCGCGACAGCAGCCATCTTGGTACATGTCATTGTAATTATGTCAAAGATGTAGCTAATAATAGTGTTATAACCTCGCGGTTTACATATTGGTAAATATATTCAATAATAGTGGTATGAAGACCTTTGTTTATGAACATTTGTAAAGCATTGTAGTTGTGCTGGTATTATTGATTATAATATTATAACTACATGATACATGGTATGTTACTTAGAGTGCATATAAAATGAGGTTTTTAGCATAACGTTATCTAGAATAGTCGATGGAAGGACTATAAAAGCTCTTTCAACATTTAAAATTGTAAACGGGTCCATAAATTTATCACAATCGTAATGTATGATAACATGTCAATTGGAACTAAATAACAATCAAAACTTCATGCTGATAATTTTTTTAAATATTTAATATTTTTTAAATAACTCCTGTCTATGTCATCACCATAGACACAAGTTTATATTTTAGTCTTTATTTATCTATGCCTTAAGCATAGACAATATAGATTACAAGATTTCCATTGCGCTTACTATCATGGCGGGTATCTAAGAATAGTAGCCTCTCTGTAACATTTTTTATGTGTAGATAATAATAAACCTGATGCTGTGCTTGTCGTTAATAAACACCATTACTGCGAATACCATCTTTAATTCAAATCTACAGTTACAAAGACCCTAACATATATAAGTAAAGTTGATATTAACATCGAGTCGCAATTTATTTTGCAGCAATATAACATAAATCCTCTTATCCAGATGTAATCTCCTGAAATCCGGCTTTGTATAAAGATTCAATATCGTAATTATATTTACATATGAAAGGATAAACCAATACTACTAACAACTGACAGAAATAGTGGGGCAATAAAACAATTGAGCAAAGGAAACTCAATCGTACAGCCTGATGAAATAAAAGCTAGACAAAAGGCTAAAAGGCTCGCCGAGATAATAATATATAAAAGCCTCTTGCGATATATCGAAGAGTGAGCGAAGTGAATTATGTTAGACGATCTACACTCATATGTATGTCTAAAACTAATATTTTGCCGCTAAATTTCAATAAAATGTTATACTAGCTGTTGCCCGCGACTTCGTTAGCGTGGAATTTGATATTTCCATGCTATTTTGTACCAAATTAAGGAACTACCCTCATACACTTTCAACCTTGAGGATAGGAATTTCGTGTAAAAAAACCTATGTGCAGAATTTCGTGAAATTTTGCTCAAAATTGACTAACTTCAGATATAAACATAGAGTAATATTTAAAAAAAATATATCTTACAATTCATTTACGTCATGTAAGGAACCTACTTGCAAAATTTCATACATTTTTTACACACGAACCTCCCATATTACCACTAATTTACCCCTTTGGAGATAAAAAGTTTGTGAACACACAGACAGACGGAGAAAAATTCAACTCTTACATATTTATTTTTCCTAAATATCTTCAATGTACAGACAATGCAAATTTACAATTTTATTATATGTAGGGATAGACCTAGTAGGGTAAACTCACTTAACTCTTCGTAAAAAGAAACATAATAATATTTTAAATTTCGTATTTTTATAAAATTAACTGTAGAAACTATTTAAAAGTGAGATCATAAAGCTTTTAATACCCTTCTCTGCCCAAATAAATAACTGTAAAATATAAAATGATTTTTAGGTGCTTTTCCACGAATAAAATTGAAAATAAAGTATTGTATTTATAAAGTGCCGGTAATTCAATTAGTAACTGAATACTCAATATTTTATTACTTTCAGGTAAATTTACAACGGCTTTTAATTTGCGAGCACCTTGTATTTATGGAGTATATTTTAAATATAAACTTCACTTACCCAGGCTTAAATCAGGATTCAGTTTAACATTAAATGTATTCATTAATAGTATTATATAATTGCACAATGTTCGTTTACTTTTAATCTTACATTATACTTATTTTTATTTTCTTTAATGAATGATACAACAATAAGGAAAGCGTGAAACTTAAAACTGCACAGACACAGTAAACTCCGTATATTCCGTTTGAGTATTCTCCATATAGTAAATCATGGTATTCAATAAACAGCTCACACATTTTGAATTTTCTATTGTTTCGTTTTTCGCATGAAAACTGATTGAAAAGCCTACGGATGGGGCTTGCAAACAAGGTTGCTACTCAATAAAGTGTCGGGCGGTATTCAAAACTCCGCTGCAACTCCGTGTTCTTTCCACCTAATGGAAAATCCATTTATGTCGGGGTACCCGGATGCACTACCGCTTTCCTAATAAGATCTTTTATACTCCCACCGCACTAACAAAATACTACTTTTATTCAGACATCGGCAGCCAATGAACCGACTAAGGTCGTTTGCGACTCCACAGCTATTAACCTCAGCAGAAACCTTCGCTTTATTTGCCCAGTTTTCTAGAATTCATGATTTCAATTGCTCGTAGTTCTGTTCTTTTCAGGGAGAGAAAAATCAAAGCGAGACAGAATCGCCAGACCGATTAATTCGCAAATGAATATGACATTAAAAATAATAAAATTCTTTCAGAACTGTGGCTCTGTGAATTAATATAATGAGATCTTGGGATTGATACTCAACTACGTAGTCAGTAATATCTTGATTGCAATCTATAAGCAGAGGTTCATCAGTATCTCCTTTGTTTTAATCAACTTTCCAAACGAGATATTCTTTAACGTGGCTCTAAAAATGAGTTTCGATATTGGAATTTTTAAATTAAAAACCGTTACTCAAAGGGTCTAACGACCCATTATCTTTTGCCAATGAATAAAAAACAATCTTAAAATATGTTCCATATTTAAAATGTTTTAGAATGAAAGGGCAGCGATATGTTTGACAACATACGTCATACATTGAAAGCCAGTACAAGAATCTCTTTGATATTTCATGCGGATATTTTTTTCATCTTCTCGTGACAGCGCCAGTACTATTAGTAGTGTTACGGTCCACTTTGTCAAACACTGGGACGGCAAATCTGAAATTGGGATCCAAAATCTAGATGCTCAGTTGTACTACCTTTAGTTCGTTTTCAGATTCATTTTACTTCCTAACAACAAACGTAGGCAATTAACTTGAACCTAGAAACATAAAAAACCCAGTAAAGAAATGAATTGACAGAAAAGTGACCTTATTTAACATTACCATCAAATCTTATTCTTCTGAATAAAAGGCACCATATTCTTCGAATTATAAATAAAACATAGCAACAGTATAATATGATGATGTGGTTTCCATTAATCACTCCGTTAATGATTCCGTAAGGCTGACGCCGCAGAATCCGATTCCCCATAAACCTCGAGGAGTCGGCTCCGCGGGTAATAAGCATTCATGCAGCATTCATTAGGTGGAATGGCTATTGATTTTATTCAGCTTTAATAAGGTAATTCTGCTCTGACGCCGCTTTTAAGCTTTCAAAAGAACCTCCTTCATGGCACTCTCTTTGTGATATTTGAGCCCCGACGTTTATATTTTCAGTGTCTAAATCTGTTATATGCCTAGGTTGGAATTATATTATGGTGTTTGCAAATGTATGTATGTGTTTAGTTTAACACTATTTTTAAGTTAACCATTTTTAGATTTTATATTTTAGTAAATTTATTTATTTATTTTATATTCTGGAAAAACTTCCGATTATAGTATCGGTATCGATAGTACCGTACCGTAGGTATCGGTAGTAGTAACTACCGATATGAAGTCTTTGGGGGAGACTTTTGCCAAACAATGGGACAATATAGATTAATAAAAAATATTTTTAGTAATCCTAGATAAGTGCCTAATTTGTTTGTCTAGCAGCGGTATAATTCATCGCCTCAAATTATAAGTTAAGATGAGTATCATCTGAATTTGATTTATTTCTAAAATTTCTAGCTTTGAGAATAATGTCAACTCATTTCGCAGTGATATTTTGATCATTATAATAGATCCAAATCGTTTCAGTTGTACTATCAATTACATTTTCGAGTTACCAATTACCAAGTTTAATTTAGATAACACTTCATTTCAATTAATGGCTAACTGAACGGTATCATTCTATTAATTAAATGTTTTACTAAAAGGCTTATTTGAATATATGTTTTTAAACTTTCGCGATTTGAGAATATTTTTCAAAAATTAGACAACGGATCTAAATCGCGTAATTATTATAAAGGTAAATAAATACCTATGCTCGACGTTTCGAATGACTTGCATCATTCTTGGTCACGAATGACCAAGAATGATGCAAGTATTTACCTTTATAATAATTACGCAATTTAGCCCCGTTGTCTAACTTTTGAAAAAAGGCTTATTGGAAGTTCAGAATTTGATTCGATTTTTTGCTTTATATTTTTAAATATTTAACGATTTCTAGTTACGATATGTACCTTTTGAAAGTTAAAAAATAATAACGATAACGAAATTCATATTAAATTTTCTTTATTGAATTAAAAGTATAGCAAAGTGGTTGTTTTATGCAGTTTCACTGACTCCGGATAAATAGGTGTAAGTGGAATGCTTAGTCTACCTGGCAACGGGCAATTCAATGGTGTTTCAAAGGATACAATAATAGCTAGCTATTATGAGTTATAGCTAATTAATCACTTTGGCTAAGAAATATTCATCGCTTAAGTAATTAAGGATATTAATTATATCCTTAAAATCAGAAAGAAATGATGTTGAAATTGAGCTGAACATTAATATACTGCCAGAGTTCTATAAACCTTGTGAACAAACGATTACTTTCACTT
Source organism: Hypena proboscidalis (assembly GCA_905147285.1). Lineage (NCBI taxonomy): Eukaryota > Metazoa > Arthropoda > Insecta > Lepidoptera > Erebidae > Hypena > Hypena proboscidalis. The sequence continues at coordinate 17,699,883 of LR990131.1, forward strand.
GAAATTACTAGAATGGCACGTTAGAACCTAAGCAGTTAGTTGATATATTAAAGAAATTCTTTCTAGACGAACAAAGTTTACAAATCACGCTATTTGTTTCAACAACAAGTAAGTTAATGAGAAAAGCCAAAAAGTACCTATTGTTTAATCGCCTACAAGCTGAAGCAATTTTTAACATTTTTCCAGAGGGTAAACTAGACACTGAAAAAGTATGTTTTCTGGTCTACTGAACTGAAACTGGAAATTGAATAATATATAGAATATTCAAAAGTTTAGTTTATACGAGTTCAGTCCTTGTATAAATGATGAAATGCCCTTTCATTACAAATTTTTTGCTCCACAGACTTATTGCAAACCGTGATTACAGTGACATATAAAAATATAAAATATCCATCACTTCTAACCAATATATTTGCCCGCTTCTATAAGTAGTTTCAGTATGTTTGGCAGTCAGAGTAGAGTTATACCCCGGCATGTGTAAGGCCTCGACTACCTTTAAAAACTTCAACATGAGCAATAAACTAATATCAAAAACTGGCAAATTGTGTATAGATACACATAATAGACAATTTTCTTTAACTGCGTAGAAAATAATACGTATTTTAAATTAAATTATTGGATGCTGTTATAGGTACCGGGTCGCGCATACAATTTATTGATTTTTTATCCAGCTTAAACATACAAAAGATCAAAGAAAGTTTTGATCAATTACAAGCAATTAACTAAATTATATTCAGACTAGCTATTGTAAATAGATTTTCACATGCACTTCCGTCTTCATTCGATTTTTTTGTCAGCAATGTTTATTTACCACACATTACCAAATTACTTACATAACGACTGTAAACATTATTTCAAATTGTTACTGAATCATTACAAAAACATCAGTATTATTAAAGAAGTTATTTAAAAAAGTCTTTACAAACGATAAAACATTTACAAAGCTTGAATGAGGTCACTGTTTTGTAAAGAATGGTTACTTCACAAAAACCTGAAGGGACGACAAAAACGTACCTACTCAATTGAAGGACAGAAAATTATGTAAACAAACTCTTTACTTTTTCGTAGTCTATTTTTAACAAACATCTCCGATTCTTTCAAACTGGCAATTCACACAACTCGCGCAAAGAAATTGAAACTGGATTCATTTCATTCTGTTTATTCGATCCGACTGTTTCACTGACTTAATTGAAAAACAAACAAAGGAGTAGGAAATTAGGTAAGTCGTACATAGTTAGAGGAAGTTGGGCATGAGGCGGGTAGTCAGAAAAGTCACGTCCGTTGGCGCCATCTTGTGCATGCACGTCCCGCGCTATCGGCAAATGGCGCGATAAATTATACACTTTGCATTCACTCCCGGCCCGCCATAAGTGCATCACACTTGCCAATATTTTCAGACTATTTTCAAATTATTTAAATAATTTTTAACATTATCCTTTGGTTTGTAAACTCTTTGGCATTGAGAATCGTTAAAAAAAATTGCTTTTGTAAGGAAATTGTCTCTGAATACGTTACATCCTTTTTATTGTTGGGGTTATCAAGAGCGAAGAAAGCCGAATTACTATGCTTTATAGTTTACATTCCGTTTAAAATCAGACCTTAAAATTAGACAGGCCCTAAAAGCTTATTATTTTTGTGTTTTCCGTAATGTGATACTAGCTGGGAGTGACCAAGAGTCTCGTGACCTAATTACCTTATCAATCATATTTCCTTTGTGATTTTGATGTTACTTGATGTATAGCTTGACACAAAATGTGTTGTTAAAAGTAACTAACTTTAATAATCTGTGCCAAAAAAAAACATGTAAACGAAAATATTTACTTTATTATTATAAATGCAGCAGTAATTGTCCCAGATTATCTACTAGATCAATCATGATGGGTATGTATACAATTTAAACTTTAAGAATTATATTTGGCAAATTTTATCGACGTACCACGCCGCCTTGGACAAAAGTTAGAAATTAGTGTGATATCAAACGACTAATACATTTAATTTATGTAATGTGAAATGTTGTTTTATGAAGCTAAATCGGCATAATTACTTTGTAAGCGAGTAAGAACGTTAGACTACCGTATTTCCTGATCGCATTCCAGTCCAGATAATCGCAAACAAATCCATCTAAAAACCGAATCTATTCGCATCACTAGCACATAGTTCCCCAACCCAGCATTGTTCCGATAAATCGTACGGTTCCCGGGAGCACTAATCTAGGCTAACTTCTGAATTCTAACGCGTGTAAATCTAGGGAACTCTCCCGGGAAAGCGGGAAATATATCGCACTTGATTTTCCAATTACGTCCGTGTTGAGAGTCATATTTCTGAGGCGGTATAAATCGTGGCTTAGCTATCTGATATGATCTTGTTAAATTGTAATACTCAATTTAATTTGTGGATGTCGATGTTTATTAAATATTCAGGTTTTAGGTTAATATATTTAAGTTAGTAGAGCATAAAGAGCCGATCACATTTTTTTTTGTGCTGCGGCATTTCTGGGGCTCATTAAGTATCAACATTTTTATCCTGGCAACTTTTTTAGACAATTATTTAATAAAATTCTAACGCCTTGATCCGCTATAAGGCGATGTTAGTTTTCTATTTGTGTCGAAGTTGACATTATTACTTACCATTTTTGTCCTTGTTTCAGTGCCTAATTTTGTTCAAAGATAAATCTAAAAGAATATCTTACGTAATTAGACAATTTCTTTTTTAGAATCGAAATTTATTAGATACCATACTTTTAATTGAAACGCTGTCAGTCATCATGATTTATGGTCAATAGTCAAATCGTTTTGGAAAATTAATTAAAATCCTTCGGTCGAATTGTAACAAAGGTTTCAGTAAATTCAGCTGCCAATAAATTAATTATAACTGCATACAGGAACTGTAATTGTGAAAATGGCAGCAGCAAAATGTTACACGTTAAATTTTATAATTAATTGAAAATATGAATGGATGAAGAAAATGGAAAATACTGTTATTTTTGTTGTAGCGTTGTGTAAATGAGATGAAAGAATATTGTTCTTTATAAAAAATATAGCTGTTATTTACCTGAACAATATAGTTGTAGGTATATGTAAAGAAGTGTTATTTCAGTTTGACTTTGTTTTCTTCTAGATACTTTTAAACTTCTGATACAGTATTGCTGGAATGCCTCAACATGTCATATACTAAGTTCTGGTCGCGTCGACATTAAAAAAATATTTACCTAAAACGTTTGTATGAATTTCTATTTATATTGGTCTAATCTGTTTAACAGACAGACGCTGCGGAGAACTTTATTTTAGAATATGTAGTGATTATTTTGTTCACAAGTAGTATTAATTCTTTCAAATACAACCTGAGTTGTATGTGATAACTATCGTAGACTTTATCAAACGTGTTGATCTGAGTTCAACGCTGAACCCGGCTTTTACGATCACTCTGTACCGTGAGAAAGAGAGGAAGTCGATTAAGAAACCGAGTTTAGCGTAGAACTCGGGTAAGTACGTTTGGTGCAATTGAACCTCTGTCTGAGTCCCAATCTCCGCCGCCATAAGTCTCAATATATTAGGCCACAGGAGATAAATGTCGATTATCCGCCCCCTGCATATGTATTGTGGTTAGTTCATACGATATTCATAGTCAGTCTAGACCGCAGGACAGCTATGAGTAGTGCAGCCACTAGTTTTCCTAACGTTTGGTGGCCTGCCAGAACGTTCCACTAAAAAGGAGAAATTGTTAATGCTTGAACGTACGAACTACTTTTATATGAGCTGATTATTTTGTGTCTATAATTATTTTAGATTCTAATTTCATTGTTCTATTAAATTAGTGCGATAAGTGTCGTTATAAAGAACATATAAATAAAGTGTCTTCCCTTAACTATATTATTACGTAGCAATTTTGGTTAACATAATATTACTTATTAGTATTGATAGGCTAGTTTGTAGTGTAAATTAGATATCATAATTTTAATAATTGATTTTTTATTGTAAAAAAAATGTAATATAAATATTCTAATGATCTAGCTGCTGAATCCATTTATAAAAAAATAAATAATAATAATAATAATATAAAGCAAAGCATAGGATAGGCAAATGTAATAAATCAAATAATGATTAGAAAAAGATTGCCGACTCAAGGTAACTTCCATCATATTTTAATCACTATAATACATGGATATATATTAGTATACAGTACTAGACAAGCAAATTAATATTTCAAAAAGCACAATACATTATTACAGCCCCTATTGGTTGATTGAACACGCAACAGCGCTCACGATGTAGGGGCATCGCCGTACGATACCAATAAGCCAAATGCGCACGTGTTTAGCCGACTCCAGTAGCGTCACAGAAAACGACTGAGCCCCAATTTCACCAACGTGTTTAACACTGAGCTACGGCTTTCGATCTATCTGACAAACATTGAATAAGTAATTTCATGTTCCATTGCGGCCATCTGAGTCAACTGGCCAGCATTGTCAGTTTAGAGTATGTATTTGTAGAACAACAAAGTTGATTGCGTAGCTCAATCGGTGGTGTGATTCTGTAAGGTAAACTGTCGATTTCGAAGATTTAGTGCAACCTTATGTATACATAAATACGGTCGATATTAGATTGACAGAAATTCAAATTTCGTGTGATTCCATTTATGAAATTTGCCGCGAATCCACTACCTGGTGAATAAAAATGTCAACCTATTATTTAAATCGCAACAAGCGACGCCAGCCCAAATGAAAAAGCTGAGCAGCATGATTCCCTAACATTCAACGACATTGCCGCCTGGCATGCTGCGGCACTTGACTCAGAAAGAGTCGCAATTTTACACAAACTTGACTGGCCCGAATGCGCTGCCTATTTTTAGCGCCCTTTAACAATGCCAAATCACACACTTTTCAAAACCTACCTACCAAGTTTTGTATGTACTGTTATCCCTCATTTTATGTTTATTTTCTGTTTCAGGGTGGTCACTGTCGCCATTCGTGCGGCACTGGCAGGCGGCTGCGTACGCGCCGGTGGGCGGGGGCCGGCACCGCCGCGACGCACCCCCGCGGTCGCCCCCGCCACCGCCCGTACGGCTCACCTTCCACGCTCACAACAGGTAAGTCAAGAAATTACCGACTATGATTGCCAAATGCAATTTATTACAGTAATAAACATGCCCAGTAACGTACTTTGTACATGAAACTGGCAAGCATGTATAAATAAATAAATAAATATCTCACAACTTCCACACAACGCCATCTAGTCCCAAACTAAGCAGAGCTCGTATTGAGTACCCACAATGAATAACTGATACTAATTCATATATACTTTTCTTTTTGTAAATATATACTTATTATACATAGAAACACCCAGACTAAGACAAACCCCCATGTTCATGCACACAAATATGAAAGTATGACAAGATATATGAATGTTGAATAAGCGTAAGAGGTCTGTAAAAATCGTAGCACACAGCGTTCCATTGTGTCTCTCTGTCTATCCCTATGGGATAGACGATGTTTAAACAGTACCTATCTAAAAACTTAGTCTAACAAACCATTGTCGAAAAAGGATATAAGTAATTTCCTTTAGCACAATTCATGCCAGACTAGTACCAGACGTTAAACTGCGTTAAACAAAGCACTATTCAAACTGCAGTGTGCAATGTCCAGCGCCTGGCAATACCAAACTATTCATCAACATCACAACAGGCGAACGGAACAGGTGACTACTAGTCGATTCACAAAACTGCAATAAAACGACGTTCTGACGAATAGCCTAGCCAGCCTATTCTGTGGATGATTGTGTGCCAACTATTACATAATATACGATCATGCTTTTAATACCCTGTAACCCAGTGCCATATAGCAAGAGTAGCAAATGCTACGGGCCCCGCGCACCAACACCTGTATGACCGTAAAAATAGTTAAATTTAAATAGGAGCAAAATATCTTGCTAGTAAGAATAGATTTCTATATGTCTTGTATATACAGACCTGCCCATACATACTGATCGATATAAATGAGCCAGCTTGTAGAGAATGAGCGAAAACATTATATCTTAATTTGCCCATATGAAATCAAAACAAGTTAATTTGCTATTATTTGTTAATAGTTTTGTTTTACTTAATACCATACACTTTAAAACCTAAAGCAGCCAAAGGCCTCATATATATAAATATAATTGAAGGGCCCTGTGACAGATTTTGCTACAGGCCCCACCTTGGTTTAATCCGGTACTGCTGTAACCGCAGATGTGTATAACAACCACACTTCACCTGTTATGTGTAGATCCCACGTAATGTAATCTACCGGGCACATTGCCAGACTCTGGGCTGCTAAGAAGTTCTTAACATGAAAATATTAAATAACACTTTTCGCCGACCTGTGGAGGCTGGTGATGGAAGTTGTTTTGGTTGCTATAACTTACACATAGAATTATTGTAAAAAAAACAAACAAATATTGTATGAATTATTTGAAAAGATGGTGCACATGAGTTTCTCACCAGCTCTTCTCATGATGCAATACCTATGGTAGCTGGTACTTGGATTGATTTTAATTCAAATTTCTAAGTTGAATTAAAGTCAATCTAAGTGCCGGTGTCAAATCATTTTATTGCAATGAGTATTATAATTTAATTAGTTAACTTTTATTTTAATTTTATAATTTTTGTATTTTCATATTTGTTTTGACGTGTCCCCTTAGGGCCCATGGAAATCAATGATTCAATGGTGAGCGGTCGCTAATTATACAGCTAGACCAAGGTAGGGCAAAAGCAATTAAACGAATGGCTGTCTCAGTTATGATCTAGTGTATCAACAATTACTAACTCTACATTGACAACTCGCTAGTTTGCAAGACAATGGTATCAATTAGTACACAGTTATTAATTCCCATCCACTTTTTATAATCTCCGTCCGTTAATCATAGTTTAATAACTGCAGTGAACTTTTCAATGACTACTGCCACTAGTGATATAATAGGTACAGTGGGCCAAGCAATTAGGTATGCAGGGCTAGAACTTCTACGCCATAGTGAAAACTGACTGCTATAGATATGCATGTGTGAATTACATATTTAATAAGTGTAATATACCCACTATTTAGATATGTAAGTCACTAATCCATAACTGGTGTAGTAAGTATTTACGATGACTTTGAAGTTTTAGCGCTGCATACCTAACTCGTTGGCCCACTGTACAGTGGGCCAAGCAATTAGGTATGCAGGGCTAGAACTTCTACGCCATAGTGAAAACTGACTGCTATTGATATGCATGTGTGAATTACATAGTTAATAAGTGTAATATACACACTATTTAGATATGTAACTCACTTATCCATAGCTGGTGTAGTAAGTCTTTACTATGAGTTAGAATTTTAACCTAACTCGTTGGTCCACTGTACCAACCATAAACGCCAATAATCTAGAATATGAAGTGCTATTATAACTTGTGCCGCTTTGAAATACACTGCACGTGGTGGTGCAAAAAACAATACAAAATATAACGGTTTTAAATGCAATTATAGTGTACCGAATCTAATGATCAGACTTGTCGGAAAGAAAAAGGCGTGTAAAAAGTAAAGTAACGCTGACTGGAGGCAGTTGGCCATTCGAACACCGATTTATCGACTAGCCGACTAGTCTGTCTAAGCCAATCTCCAGTACCAAGTTACCACAACAATGTATCATTTAATTTTTATTGAAAATATTTTTATAATTTTCAATAATAATATTGTTATTGATATCAAGCAGGGATACAGATTGTTAGGCATAGTAGACGTCTGACTCGATTATTATTTCAAAATAGGCTACAAAAACAAATTCTAGGTTACTTATTCACAAACATCTGTATACAAAAAAAAACTTAATGCAACCGCCGCGTGCCGCTAACATTCCTATCACGGAATCTAATAATATTTGAACTTGAAGCGTGTCAAATTGAATGTCACAAAATTTATTTAGAGAGGCGATGTGGTCACATGGTACGACCAAGCCTAATGACGTCAGAGCTTACTAATGGCCCGTGACGGCTAAGTGATTTCCCTTGCTCATTCGATTGCACCGTAAAAATAAGAAAAAATGATTGTATTTTCCACGAACGCACAAAACTACTTTCAAAAATTGTATCCTAATAACTCTTGTAGCTAACAAAATTTTTGGCAGTCTAGTTATAAGTATTTTTTTGTGTAGGGTAAAGGCGGGATAGACGCCCCACTTTTTGAAATTGCCTCCTAATTTTGAAAATATTCATTGTATATAAATAATGAGTACGAATTCAGCTAGTTTAGTCCTTTATGTTTAACTGTGACTTGGTTTTTTAGACCTATAAATTACAGATTTTGCAGATTTTAGCTTTTTGTGGAACTCCTTTTTTGGGGATAGATGCCTACCCGTATGGATAGATGCCCCACCATGAAAATACTAAGAGGGATAGATGCCTGTGGTGCGGGATAGATGACCTTTATAATGTATTAACGAAAAACTCAACCAAACTTTTATAAGGTTAAAAGGACAATTAGTGTTTTAGAAGTAGAAGGCTACCCCTAAAACAAAAATTGTTTCCAAGAAACATGGCCCTAATAATGAAAAGTATTTTGCAGTATTTAAAGTCTTTTAATTGTCTTAGAATATAATTCTATTATGAGATCAAATAAAATTACCATAATAAAGTTCTATAAGCAACATCAACATGAATAGGAATATTAAATTCTTATAATAAAATATTAATTAATAAGTTTCAACATGCATAATCATAAAAAAACAGTCTAATTAAAACAATAAAATGTATTCTTAGCAGCATAACGTCTTCGCAATGTTCTTAATGGAATCTCAAACTGTCGGGATATTTCGTCGAAAGCTGACTGCAATTGTTCTATAGTCGAAGAACATGCTCGAGCTCGCACTCCTTCTTTTTTATTATATTTTCGTGGCATAAAAAGTCCAAATATACCTAAATACACGTAAACACATCATTGAAGGTACACTATATAGTAGTCGATTTCATAGCGGGTGTATTGTGAGGCCCGGATCATAGCTGAGAGCTTTTAATACACCTGATATGAATTAGAACATTCACCCGAGTTATAAAAAGTGCTTCATAGTACATCTACATAGAAAAAAACTACCAAGAACTACCATATAAAACAAAATCCATCTAAACCAACAAAAACTACTACCAAAATATACCAAACACAAAAAATATTCTACCAAAAACAACAAAACTGTATCAACAGCCACCAAAAACTAATAAAAAACAATAAAAACTACCGAATGCTACAAAAAACACCAAAACCTAACAAATTCTACCAAAATCAACCATTGGAATTACCAAATTCTACTTAAAACTACCAACAATTATCAAAAACTACAAATTTCCAAATACTAAAAAACAACAAATTGTACCAAAAACTACCAAAAGCAACAAAAATCACCTGAAATTTAAACATTTTGTATGGAGGGATAGATCAGGGCAACTATCCTTTTTGATGGGCATAGATGCCCCAAGTATTTTTGAAACTAATAACAAACAAATGACGAATTATTTGCATCAAGATGCATAATTGATGAATCAGTATATCGACGTAATTAAAAATATAACGGAAATAACGACTACTTTAAAAGTTACACAACGGCTTAAACTTACCTTTAAAACTTTGACGTCTTTGTAAACTTCGCCGCGGAGATGAATGCACACACAAGCTAAACACGTATTCACAGCACGACGGCCAGTGGCTACCCGAGGTGCGGGGTGACTGCGGCTCTTAGTTATAATATTTTTTTTTAGTTGCGAGTTTGGGAAGTTAGGTTTTTTGAAAACGAGGCATCAATCCCACTGGGGCATGTATCCCGCCTTTACCCTATGGATTTGTGATTCTTAGTCTGACATAATTTTTGAGAATTACACCGCATCATCATGGATAGATCCATCCATCTCCCGGCGGACTTATCTGGTAATATTTAACTAAAAACAGTAGCAAACTGCCGGAAAGCTCAGCTTTCTCATTAATTTATAATTATAAAAAATAATAACTTTGTTATCTGCTTGAATATATCAACATATCCTTATTACCAGCTTATATAATTAATATTTTTATATTATTATCTAACATATATTTATTATCTGCTTGAATAATAAAAAATAATATTATAAATTAGCTCAGCGTGGACGCTGAAAAAGTAATTTCATAAGTATAGTCTTTGCTAAAAAAAGAAAGCCGCAATAAAATCCAGGTCCAGGGATATTATTTTCTAGTGTCCATATGCGGTAGGTACTACTATATCACAAAGGAAATGTGCATCCAATGCATGACAGCACTTAATGAACATTATAAAAAAGAAAAAGTGAAAAAGTAAAAAAGAATATTCTCTGTGCTCTCAGGATTATCTACATTTATCCGTTTCTACTGATCAACTAACACATATCTATATCACGCAATAACTACTGAACAAATTTCGACTTCACCCGCATCGTACCTCGATAAAATAAAGTCTATGTTACTCAGGAATAATCTAGCATTCAAACGGTAAAGAAATCCTAACAAAAAATCAAATTATTTCTCCTTATAATATAGTTTTTTTATATATATTAGTTTAGATTTTACGTCTCTAAAATGATGAACAGTAATACCTATTCGCAACGAAGAGAAATAATACAATAGATAGAATGTTTTTTTACCGTCGTAACGGTAAAACCATCGTCTTATATCCTGGGGTCGATTAGGTCAGCTCAGTAATTTGGTTTTTCTGATACAAGTCCAGTTATTTTAAGATATAAATTCGAGCCTAGAATTGATAATGAATCTAGGCAGATACGAAATGGGTATTAGTTTAATCTGAATAAACCCATCGTCGTTTATTCTTACTATTAATATTTACATAATAAAATTAAATGTAAATATTAATATTATTAGTCTGCTGTCCGTTTAATAAGCCTTTTGTTCTAGTAATCATAAAACCTGATCACAGTATAGGAACTTGAAGAAAATTGAAGTTATGGCGATGGTGCTGTCCTTCTCGAGGAGTAATTAAAATTCTACCATCTTAATACCACTTATCATAAATGACTGGCAAGTATGTAAAAAAGCGATCAAGTAGGCACTATCATAAAATGTAAATCCGTTCATTGACTTCGGTTATCAGCACAATAAAAGACGAACCGACTGGTATAACTAAAGCCTTTTCGCTAGCATAAAAAACGAGCTGACTTGAACTTTGCCCCAGTAAAAACACAATTGTCAAGTAAATTCAACTCATCTACGTCTATAGCCATAATTTTCTTTTAAAATTCCAAAACTTTACGTCGACAAACTTTAAACGGCCCTCTAAAGTCATACTCTTAAGAATTCTTAGCTTCTGGGCGGAGATAAAAAAATATAAGCTCAAGTTTACGAGCCAGAAAGAGTTTTGGCACTCGACAAAGTGCGCCTATTTGCGTGCGTTAAAAATTAGCAAGTCCCAGAGTTTATCGCCAAAGTAAAAGTTAAAACTTGAGACTTAAGAGTAGTTACGAATTTCGAAAAAACGTAATGTCTCTGCACTGTACATAGAAACTTTTGAGAGAAAAGAAGTTTGTCGCGAAAGAGGACTGTGAAACGTTTTATTATGTAAACTAATACGGACAGAATAATAAGGTGGTAAAAATAACTTTTGTTGTTGAATTTAATAAATAAATAAATATTTTACGACTTACACACAACGCCATCTAGTCCCAAACTAAGCAGAGGGTGTACTAGGGGTACTAGAATAACTGATACTAATACATGTATACTTTTCTTTTGTAAATACATACTTATTATAGATAGAAACACCCAGACTAAGACAAACCCCCCATGTTCATGCACACATCGATTTGTCTTAAGCGGGAATCGAACCTGCGACCTCGGCGTCGCAGGCAAGTACACTACCCACTACGCCATCCAGTCGTCAATTTTAAGGGAGTTTTGACCGTGAAGCTGTATCTATCTCTGTTCGGTCTATGATTAGTACATCTTTCTATCTCCATCTGATCTGTAATCAACTCTACCTACTAAGACATGTGTTTTGATAAAGATAATCCCCACTTAAACCTCAGTTTGTCAGCATAATCTCGACCGGAATCAGCCTAAAGCCGGTATCATAATTACAGCATTCAATAATACATTGTAGAACAACACTCAAGCCTACGACTGAAATTAATAATTAATTGATCTCCTTGAGCTCTGAGGACGCCATTGTGGAGTAATGGCGCTCGTATCCAATTAAATGAGTATTAATATGAGAGCTATCACTGGCCATGTGTCGGCATCTAATACTGGGATGCAGGATGACGTATCACGTGTATTATACATATATACTTATGCGAATAAGCAGCGATAGCCGAGTGGGCGACCGCAAGACTGCGAAGTCAAAGGTCTCGGGTTCGAACCCACGGCACACACCTCTACCAATCCGCACTTGGCCATGCCCCTTCTCATCATGAGAAGAGGCCCGAGCCCAGCAGTGGGACTTATAATTAGAGGTGGTTAATATAGCGCATAGCATTTTATTATAGCGCAATATTTTTTTATAGTTTCTAGCGCCTGCTATGTACGCAGACGCTATCACGCTATGACGCTATGGCGCGCTATGATTTCTAGCACGAATGAACAATCGCGCGCTACGCGATCTGCTGGCGCCGCTATTTCCCCCGCCAAACGCTATAACGCTATTTACGCTATGGCGCCAACGCAGCGCGGCGTTTATAGCATCTAGCACTACGCGCAGTCATCGCGTGCTCGCTGCGCTGTGCTGTCGCGAGGGAATATGCTATCGGTCGGTAAAAGAACACGGCTATCCACTACAAAAGTAGCCCAACTAATGTTTTTAAATGTAAATTTAAAACTTTACATCAATAATGACATAATTATGTATAAAGTTGATTTTTGTACATACAAATCAATGAACTTTGAAATACGCCTATAGATTGATTTACCAATTTTACAAAATTAATTAATACTTTAATGACTTAATTAACATAACAATTTATAGATATATGAAGGAGAGTTCATTGATTATCTTTACTGCTTAATTTAATTTCATCAAAACGTAATAATAAATTATATTCTATGCGGTCTGTCCAATAAACGATGTGTACTGTAATTTAACGTGCTACGAGATCTAGCGTGCTCTGCCGATCGCCCACACGTTTTCCAAGACAGCGCGCTATAACATAGCGTATAAAATAGCGCGCTAGAAATTTATAGTTTATAGTCTGTAGCGTGTTATTCCTATATAGCGGATTTGGACATTACTACTTATAATAGATACGGGGCTGCTGCTACTATGCGAATAAAATAAGCATAGATTTGGCCGCCATGTTTAGTGTGTTCCATTCGCCCTGTTCGAACAGATTTTTTATTCCTGTTCCTTTCGAAAAATTACGTTCACAACAACAGGGCAAATGGAACACACACACTAAATATATTATTATTTTATCCATAACTTCAATAGTATACATTTTATTGTGTTCTGTTGTTATGTATGATAAATCGCTTATTTTAAACAGGCCTATTAAACTACGTGTTTTATTAGCATTATTTCTAGTTACTAGTTGTATTCACGTCCTATTATTGCTATCTCTGCAGCTGCTGCAGAATTAATTGCGGAAAAAACGATTACTGGTTCTAAAACTGCTACTAAAAATCATAAACAACCGTTGTCCTAACTCTATTGAGTAAAACTTAACTGAATCAAGACTAAGACCCAATTTCAGAAGTTCCGGATAGATAAGATAAGATTAGATAAGATTATCTAACCCATAAAATATATTCTGGACAAAATTTAAAAGTGACACAAGTTACACTTGAAAAAGAACGCAGTTATCACTCTCATTTGTGTGTTATATGTTTATCTAGCCAATAAGGTTTATCTAACACCTGTGAAATTAGGACTTAGGGCCAATTTCACCAGTTTTGCATAAGTCCCTGATAGCCTGTTTGGCACTTTTTCTAGATCAAATTTAAATTTTATATAAATTGATTAAATGAACCAGTTCTTAACTATCTGAAACCTTATCTAATTAAAATAAGTGCAATCATTGCGACCCTGGAATGGAAAGTGGACTCATTTTTCCGCACTTAGACTCTCATTTGGTCCATTGTGCGTGATTGCGTGATTGCGACCCTGATATAAAACTATGAAATTTCAAATCTCGATTAATTCTTTCATGGTTCATGTACGGTTTATTAAAAATCTACGTTTTGTAATAAGACTGAGCAAATTTTATCTCAATAAAGCTATACCTATCACTGTTTATCAGTCGCGTCTATTTTGTTATATCATGAACAGTGGTCGGACAAGAGCGTACAATCTTGGGTGTACTACCTTAAACGTTCTATTAATATGGATAAGCCTTTCGGGACGCTGGATCATATTATTTGTTTACAAGGCATTCCATTCTTCGGCAGTCCGCGTAAAAAATGTTGAATCTGTGTTCTTTCTTCAAGTGTAACTTGAGTCACTTCTGAATTCGGCCAGGCTATATTATATAGGTCGGATAAGAACTATTCTGATCCCTAGAAAGTGGCCTTTCATACCAAAACAACTAGGTGTAGTTCGTCAAACATGCGACATGCAATATTATGTGTATAATGTGAATATTTGCTTCTATTAAAAGAAGTCCTTCTCATCATAAGTGTAAATATATATCTATATCTAATCAAAATCGATTTCGCAGTTTACCATGAAAATAGTAAAAACAGATAGAGTTTACCTCTATGAATTAAAGAAATAGCCACGCTAAATCACAACAAACCCCAACACTTGTACATTTAAACCGCGGGTAACAGTTCATCGCAGATAAGTTAATTAAATGAGTTCTAATCCATTTGTAAGTTGTATGGCAAGCGTGCGAGCCCGCCATTGCTGTCCCATCCCCTTAATTAAAACGTTCCCTGTGTATAGTGAAACGTGCCCGTTACATACCTACTAGAGATAGGCCTAGTCAGGTAGATGCGAATATATAAATACTCGCAATTCGAATACCCGAAATATGGGACTCTTTACGAATTAGAAATATTATGATTATTTTGACATATTATATTCTATATTGAGATTGACATAATTTATTTTTGACATCATATTATCATATTATTGAATAAAGTTTCAACTTTTGACATTATAATGAATATCAATTGATACATTATTTTTATTATTTAATATGATGATTAATGAAAATTCACACTCACTAAATTTGATTTGTATAACCTCATTTCATGTTATTTCAAATATTGTTAAGTAAAGGCAATCTGTGTGTACATTTTTTAATTTTTATATTTTTGTATTATAAATAGTTTTTGTTATTAGTATTATAAATATTTTTTTGTTTGTTCTGAAACCCTTATACAGTAGTATACACACATTGTTTTTACTCCTTTATTTTCTGCTTGAAGTGTAAGATTTTGCTACCCTATATACTATGAATTTATTTATAATAAATTAATTGCATTTTCTCTTTATAACCATATTTAGCTATAATGTTGTTTTGGTTGCTATAACTTACACATAATTATTGTCAAAAAACAAACAAATATTGTATGAATTATTTGAAAAGATGGTGCACATGAGTTTCTCACCAGCTCTTCTCATGATGCAATACCCATCGGAGCTGGTACTTGGATTGATTTTAATTCAATTTTCTAAGTTGAATTAAAGTCAATCTAAGCTCCGGTGTCAAATCATTTTATTACAATAAGTATTATAATTTAGTTAGCTAAGTTTTATTTTTATTTTATATTTTTTGTGTTTTGATGTTTGTTTTGACGTGTTCAAGCGCCCCTTGGGGCCCATGGAAATAAATGATTTGATTTGATTTTGATTTGATTTGATTTGATTTTGAACATTTAGTTTAACCTTTCTTTGAAGAAAAAGGGTTTTTGATTACCCATGTTAGCTACTATCGCTTTAGGTATTTGCTATTATTAGGTTCTCTTAATAAGGTAAATAAAATAGCTAGCGGACAAAATGACAATTTTTTATTTATTTTTAAAACGACGCCCGCACTAGTCATAACTCCTGCTGTGTCGCGGGGGTGTTCACAAACATACATTTCACATACACAGAGCACACCCAGAGTCAGAATAAATCTTTGCGAATCACACAAAGATTTGTCCCATGTGGAGATCGAACCAACAACACCAGCGCAGTTGAAAGCGGCGAGGCGAGCGCTTTAACCACCACACCAACCGTGCACTCTATTTTGTTGGGCCTGGATGTAAAAACTATGAAGAACCTACTACAGCAGTACACAAGTTCGTGATTCGATTCTTTTTCGAACAATCAACTTCTGAAGTAACTATGTAGTTATTCGAATACTTAAAACGGCTGACGGCACATCTCTAATTTAATACATACGAACCGTTCGAAATTATCTATACAGCCGATCCTGTCCAATTGATATTTTATCTGATGGGCTTCAATCAACATTGCACTGCATTCAATTTGTTCAAAACTGTCTCGTGGCGGCCTAATATTGAACCCTATATATATTCTAGTTGCAGTCGTCTCTATATATTTTCCTTGTTACTACTGTATAGAATGTATGTTTCGTGTATTTATTTCGTGTGTAAAATTATCCTCTACGTAGAGTTGCAAGAATCACGGCCGTGGAATATTTTTCTCGATCTTATTTTTAGAAATAAAAATAGGTAGGTACTACAGTTGCTTTTATCTGCCACCAATAGATTAGACCTACATAGATTGCATATTCAAGGTACGCATTACTTTTTGTTAATGTTTGGGGGTAACGTAAAGTTGAACCAGTTTCTGATAAAATTGCCGATAGTTAATTGCCAGTTAACTTTATAGTGACACATAAGTTTCAATGACGATGCTATAA
This sequence comes from Hypena proboscidalis, assembly GCA_905147285.1. NCBI lineage: Eukaryota > Metazoa > Arthropoda > Insecta > Lepidoptera > Erebidae > Hypena > Hypena proboscidalis. Next base: position 17,716,704 of record LR990131.1, read on the forward strand.
GCTATTTTTAGCCCTAAAACTACTATCATTTATTAAAGGTAGTTGGCCAAGTTGGTATATTATATTATGTTTGTCTGATTAATCACTAGATATTTCGAAAATGAGATGAATATCTAAACATTTCCTTAACAGTGTCGATTTTTAGAACATACTACGATTGCAATTCAGTCTCTCCTAGAACGTTACGAATAATTTACTTACGAAAGCGAATAACCTCGTTTGCAAGTTTTCTTTTCAACTGTTTGTCCCACTGGAATACGTCGTACTTTTTAGTGCTTGAGTTCAGAATCGCTTCTTTTGTTAGACATCGTGGGTAGACATTTATCTACCGGTTAAATATGGTCACAATGAAAAAGGTCGTCATTTACTTGAGGTATATATTAATTTCTCAACGCCGCAATAGTTGTAATTGCTCGTAATAATGGCAAAAACAGAGATGAATGTTAAAAAAGTAGAATGGTAAATACATAGGATGTTGGAAAAAATATATTATGGCGCCAATATCTTTAAGTTTTATGCAGTCAGATAGTGTAAATATTTAGTTTTATAATTCAAATTATATGCAAGTTATAATGCTAATAATCCTCCTAATATTTTCTTTTGAAATCAATAATACACTTCAGTGTGTACGGGCCGTGGATGTAGAAAATAAACAGACACAAAGTTGCGTGTCGCCCAACAGTCGATATTGTCTATGCGAGAGCCAGACGTGCTTGAGACACTTTAATAATATTTGCTTCGATACGAGTGTGCAGAACTGCGTAGTGCTTCATATAAGTGCTATAGAAGGCGAAGATACGTTTTACTTATATTTCTACACAATTTGTATGGCTCACCCCCAATCCCATGGGACCTAAACATTAAATTTAAAAAATATATTAAAATTAGATTATGTCAAAAAGCTTACTATAGTATTTCAGACTACATAAATGATAATAGTATTTGGAAATGAATTGCTCTTCTTATGTGATTTTTTTATGTACTTTTATATTGTTATATTTTTCATTTTAAAAGATACATAGTGCACATAAGTTTCTCACCAGCTCTTCTCATAATGCAATACCCATCGGAGCTGGTACTTGGATTGATTTTAATTCGATTCTAAACAGTTTGATGTTTTGACGTGTTCAAGCGCCTCCTGGGGCCTATGAAAATAAATGATTTGAATTTGAATTTGAATTTGAATTTACAGGTGAAATGTGGATGTTGTACCCCTCTGCCGCATCCTTCTAAGTAATATAGGCGTGATGTTATGTTATGTAATTTGTATATAAGTCTAAAGACTAAAGAACAGAAGGAAGCTGAAATGTAGCACTGAAGCGAAGCTACGTGTAAAAGCTAGTTATACATAAGTAATTCACCGTCGCTGCTTACCCTGCTTACTGGTGGTAGAGCTCTTGTGAATGAGCTCGACGGCCGCAGCACCACCGTCTCACCTTTAACCTGCCGCCAAATAGTAGTGCTTCCATGCTATGCTAGCTGTGTTCCGGTTTGGTGGTGAGATCAGGCCCTGAAATTACTGGCACATGAGGCATAACACCGTAGTCCTCAGCTGCAGTGACGCATCAATAATCTGCTTTTGTGGATTGTTGATGTCCATCAGGTGGACTACACGTTAGTTCACTGTGGGCGTAGTATAAAAAAACCCTGTAGGATTAAGGCGTGATTTTATGTATGTATGTATGTACATACTCATCTTATTTATCACTTAATTTGTAGGATATAAAAAAGACTTTATCCTGGGCGGAGGAAACGATATCCAGTCTTAGATTTTAATACTTTTATAATAGCACTAATATTACAGCTAAGGCGTGGCACTGTTGATTTATAACAGCCTATTTAGCGCAGCAACTTTGCTGCCCTGCCCTGCGGGACCTAAGTTATTTCATGTAATATTCAGCGTCCGGGAAAGACGCATCATGCTTTTGAGGAATTGGCGGGCATGAAATGAGAGTGAATTGCTCAGCTTGGTTGAAATAAAAGGGATTGTGTTCCATAAATCAGCTTCCAATGATTCCTTATGGATTTATTTGCAAGTGTTTTCTCTGACTCCCACATATTAATCTAGTTACTATAAGGCTTACTACAATGAAGGCAAGTAATAATTACTAACCTGGCCGTTTACCCGGGGGGTGCAGGATTCTTAATTTTTCAACCTTAATATGTAATGTATGAAATACAAAAAGGCATGGCAAAGTAATAATTTTCTTTGAAAATATTACAATATTATTTGTTTTTAAACTTTTGCAATTTGAGAACATTTTATAAAAATTAGACAACGGGTCTGAATGATGCAAGTCATTCGAAACATCGAGCATAGGCATAGACAAAGCATCACTCGCTCCGCTCGTTGACTAGACGTGACATAAACTTTTTAGTCCTACCAATTCCTACTGCGCGTGCCAGATAATTTGACGTCTTAAACGACAAAGAGCCGGCCCGGTTCTTACTTCGCTTGGTGTTTTTTAAAATTAAACTAACAAAATCTCTTCCAAAAAGTAAAAAACCCTGTAGGATACAATGGGATGGTGTACAATACCCGGCTGCGAAAGCAAAACGGGGGATATGACGCCGAATAACGTTAAAATTTCTTTCCATCGGTAAGTCGATTTTAATATTATTCAGTTTCCATCCGTGAATCTCAAAACTCTACTAATAATACAATTCAATGACGATTATTGGATGTTTAGCCAAGTCTACATAGGGTCTAACACCTCGCTTAATGTAGTTATATGCTAAAAACTAAAAATATTCAGTTTACTAGAACTAAGTAGTGTTGTGAAAGTATCGATAAAAGTCTCATGTCACAATGTTAGATCTCAACTGCTACGAAATGGCATTTGAGGCCAATTTGATTTTACGTTAATGCACAAGTGATCATATTTGTATTATTGTATTTTCTAATTTCTTGTGTAATAAATAAATGTATTCCATGTTATCTATTTCTTGTTTTTTTTAATGCAACAGCGTCTTCACAATCTTCTTTAGGAACACGAATTCCCTGAATATTAAAATATCTTATATTATATTGACATAGTATGCAATGCAATCTTTCGATATCGATGGGCACATCGACAATGAAGGCCATCACTATAGCAGTGACAATAAAATGTTTGCAAATGTGTAACTGTCAAATTGCCTTTATATTTCTTCTTTGACATCCTATGTTCTCTGAGCATAGGTATTTATTTACCTTTATAATAATTACGCGATTCAGACCCGTTGTCTAATTTTTAAAAAAAAATACAATATTACTAAGTTAATTTATTGTAAAATGCCATCGCAGTGTTTATTATTTTCGTTCCCTACGACTCCATCTCATGTTCTCTCATCACAGCACCGTTCAATCGACAAACTACCATCCCCAATTCCCATGTGAAATCTCTTCTAATTCCATAAGAAATTCCTGTACATGATAGACTAATGTGCTACTACAATCGACCGCGGCATCCTTGCGGTTATCAGGTCTCTGATAACGAAGGCACCTGTTACATAGTAATGTATCGAGAGCATGTATTATTCGAACAGAGATAAATGGACCGGTAAACACGACCAAACGTAAATGTTATCTCCGGCCCTGATTAATACATACGCAATGTTTCGACTTTTCTTCATGGGGTAGTAGAAAGAAAAAGTCTAAGATCTTTATTCATTTTATATTTTGTTTCGGCCAGTAATTGATTAGGAAAGTGAAAACTTGCGTATTGTTATTTTCACTGATGGTTGAGTCTATTTGTTAAGTTTATTTTGTTTTACGTCAATTCAGAATATGCTTGAAATTTAAATATGACTGGCACTGGATTTTTTACAGGCTTTTTCTTTTAGAATGATAATCTGTTTTGTTCAATTGATTGTAACTTTTCACTCATAAAGCATTAATTACGTACGTACGTAAAATCAGCCGGTAATTCAAAACAGTAGAATCACGTGTGACGTGTGAAATAAACACTACAATTTTATTTCAATAAAGAACTCATTAATTCTTAGAACGACCGCCTGCATTTATAATTTTGTTTTCGGAATGTCAATTTATTATGACAAAGTGAGTAAATTTATCACATACATAAGTTTGTTCTTGGTAATGTAATTAATTTGACGTCACACGCTGTTTCAAACTTCCTTTAGTAGTTTTATTTTTATTTTTAATATTAAATTCTTTTATAATTTTAATGGCGCAAAAGTTATTTTTCTATTATCAAACGACGTGAACTATCCTATAATAAAAATATGCAAAAACAACTTGTTTAATACAATACTTCGATGCTGAGCAGTAACAAGTAGATCCAGCACGGATTTTCCGTGGATGGGTCACCTTCTTAACATACAGAAACTCCGTACTACAAAGCACGCCAAGCCTTTTGTGTCCCTATCAAGATGTCATAAAGATATACGGCTATACATTTATTGGAAAAACCGATAATATGAAACTGGAATAATCGAAAGCGTCAGGTGACTCAAATATTGATAAACACATTCAACCAGAAAGTGGCTGCTAAAATGGTTGTGATACTAAATCATATGAGTCTCGGCAAAACCCAAGCACGTGTCAATCTGACCGTCCGACCGACAATCCCAACTATGTATGGACATTGATGTTTGAGAGGACATCCTCATTTCGCCGCATGTTTGTATACCAGGCCACCTTTTGTCGGCCGATGAATAAAATAGTTAACGAAATGATTGCCTGCCAATTTCCTCGTGGATGCGGGACTTTCAATTGGTTTAACAACTTAATACCTCAGTCGATTTACATACAATAACGTCTAGAACTTTCTATTATGTTCCGAGAGAAATGTTATTTGTTTGAGCTGTCGGATTTGCTTGTAGTTCTTGTTTCAATTGTTTTGCTGTTTTGATCCTACTTTAGATATCGAGTTGTGTTGTCGATGACAGCTGTTGATGTTAAGATTCTGAACAGTATAATAAGAATCTAACAAGAACATGGTACGGCCTAAGGTAATAACTATTGTGGTTATATTACAAATAGTTGAGAAATTTAGGGTTTTGGTAAGAGGCGACCGTAGCTGGATGGCTAAAGCGGCAAATCCTGCCGGTCCCATATCTTTTTCAACTGTTTCTTAGTATATTACAAATATCCGTATGACATAATTTTGCAGGACTAAATTCAATTAGACCACGTTGAAAAAAAACGCGTCCACATCTGTCCTATATGTCTGCAAGTGACAGTTCAACGCGTGAACACTAATATTTCTAGTGCGACAAAATGAAAAATGTATATGGCATTTTAAATAAGTACTTTAATATGTTGTATGATTATAAAGCCATTTCCACCTCATGGTGTCGTTGGGTCGTGTCTAAAACGTATAACAATCAAATAACTATCTTTTCAGACCATTTCGGAATGCTCTATTGTAAAATGATTATTTTCAAGTACCCCATAAAATTTCCACACCGATTCAATTCCACCAATAGGTGCAGTTATAGGAACCGCTTTATCCACTGGCTGTATAATAGAGTCATTTGTAGAAACGACACACATAGCTTGGCGTCGCTGTACTACCAAAACTCGATTTTAATCGTATTACCGTCCAATTGCACGGTCGTGGTCCACCTCACGAATGATCACATAATGTTATGGCTGGGCCATGGTATCGGTAGGTGATCACATGATACATGGGAGCAGAAGTTTCACTTGAGACAACAAAAAAAGTGTCACCGAAATGTTACTTTCCTAGGTCGGTCGCCTAAAAAAGAGTTATACTTAGTTATCAGATTTTTTATTGTAAGCCCTTCAAGAACACTATCACAGCCTTCACCAATATAATATCTAGGTACGGCAGGTAGGTAACCTCTTACCATTAGAATGTCTAGACAAATACTTAGAAAAACTACTAATCCATCAGAACGAAATATGTAATGGTATTTGTTTTGCGTGAAATACCTGGTATTACTTAAATCACAGTCAAATATCTTTTCTCATAGACGCGATCGTGATTGAGCGTTTTGGTGATGACAGCGGGATTGATGGATAGCAACCCACGTAATCCTGTATCTGATATAACGATATACCTGAGTCCTGAATCCATGTACACTTTTGCCACTCAATTTTATGTATAAATATTTAGACATACAAAAAAATAAAGAACAATCCAGATTGGTTATCGAATTTGAGTGTCAAAACATAACATGACATAACGCTGATATTACCCAGAAGGGTGTGGCAAAGGTGTCCGACACCCATACTTCACCTGTTATGTTTAGGTCTCACGGGAGTGAGCCTATCGCCATCCACCGGGCACAATTTCAACTCCGTGCTGCTATTAAGAATTACCTGACGGAAACTTAACAAATAACACTTTAGCCGTATACGCTAACCACTAGACCAGCGAGGCAGTGGCAATTTGGCTGTCCGTGAAAGAAAGAAAGAAAGAAACATATTTATTCTGACAAACAATAATAAAAATGCCAATGGAAACAAAAATAAAACATACAATACTAAACAAAAATTTTGTCAGAAAAAGACACCATCTCAGCCATATGCTGCAGAGCTACAAAGCCCTGCAGCGCTGCTTCTCTGATGGCGCCAGAGAGAGAACGGACGTTATCACATCAAAATAATAAGTGAAGCCATACCATAACGCATCACTCGATATTAGCCAACCAAGAATCGATCCAGTTTGACATAATATAAAATTGATTTGTTGTTCTTCTGTTATTCTGTTTATTGGTGGTCGCAGTCCACTAACAGCACTAAGAATAGTGTCCACTTAACTGTATGGTAGGACTGTTCTGGACTGGACGTTCCGCTTTGAACCCTTGTGTATTGGATGGTCGTGTCCACTATCCACCATTTAAATAGGCTACACGGTGCGGTGAGCAACGCCGATTGCTTGTGTCTTTGTAGCTGACAATTCTGGTAAATAAGCGTACCTTTTTCAGTGGTTTGGCGAAGCTATTTCTGCAACTCATAACTTTTTTACAGAGTTTGCAGCGAAACATTGCTGGAGATTTCTCGGAGTGGTATTTTTTTTTGGTTATGGTTATAATTACCATTTTAATTCTAATACTTTAGCATTATTCTTCTTAAAAAACAAATACATATAATAATAACTACCTCGTTGATCTGGTTGTCGTTGAGCGTAATCAATTTATTTTATTTGCTAAAAATATGGTACATTAGATGTTAACATAGAATATGAGAAACACATATATAGCCATATATGGCGTGCAAATATTTTTGAATACATCACAATAATTTGTCCCTATGGCTAAAATATTCTCAATCTTAATTTATTTTCATGCAATCTTAATTATATTGGATTATTATTACATTAACAATATAATTATAAATTCAATTGAGATAATACAGTACTTATACTATAAATTAAATTGGAAAAGTCATATTAGAATAATATATAAAATTCATCATTAAAATTAAATTGTATGCGCCTCTTACCGCAAGGTCTCAGGTTTGATTCCCGGGTCGGGCAAAAGTGTTTTAAGGCTTTTGGTAAGTAGATTCTCAATAGCAGCACGGAGTTGGAATTGTGCGCGTTGGATGGCGATAGGCTCACCCCTTATTGGGACTTAAACATAACAGATTAAATGTCTCTGCCACACCCTTTTAGGTAATATAGGCGTGATGTTATGTTATGTTATGTTATGAATAAATACATCACAAATTATGTCTTCCGAAAACATAATTAAGACTATATAAAAGTTAACTTGCCGAAAATGATTGTTTAATTAGACATTTACAATGTTTTTACAACAGGACAATTTAACGTGTTAAGGAAAAGCTGTTATTTCTTTTTATTTCAACTTGAACCATAATTAAATTTCTTTTTTACACAACCTTTCCTTGTATTTGGCAAACCCATTGAGTCGTTTTCCGTGATTAAGTTACAAATGGACAGAAATCGACACATTGCATCGTAATAAGATTAATGAGGGCTGGATTACTTGAATGGGCATTCGAAGATTCTTTGAACAAAATGAAATTAAATCGAAGGATACGTTTTCGGTTGAATTCCTAAGTAAAACAAATGTTATTGGGATTTTCCAGCTAATGTAATCACCTGTATGGTGTCTAGAACAGAGGCCGTTCGTTACGTGACCTTTTATCTCACAGAATTTATTTTAAAATTGGCTGGGTACATTTTAAAGTGAAATGTCTAAACTAAACCGTCATAACATGACAGAAAGTTTTTTTTTTAAATCCAATACTTGAAAATACTGCACCAATACGCAAAAGTAAATTATTTTAATAATAGCTTAAAAAAGTTAAAGGTATCTTTTGCTTGCTATTTCGAAGAAAGATATGACGTGTATAAATTACTTTGATATATAAAGAATACGCAAACCAGCGTTCTCCAATTAGGACACTAGCTTGCTCTTTTAGCGTTGTATTGAACAAGAAATAAAAGAAATGTTGTATGGATAGCGTAGGCAGCAGTTATTGTGTCAACCGTTAACGAACTAACAAAACTTTCCTCTACTGCGTAGGTACACACAGATACACATTGAGCTATACGTTTTCAGTATATGCAGGTCTCGCATTGGACGGAAGGCCTTTACAAAGAATATAAACCAGTTTATATAGTTAAATGTATAGCTTGATATGTACTGTACACTGTACAGTTGGTAACGAAAGTCTTTCTTAACGAACTTCGAGATTTTTATATTTGGAACACTATCTACATATTTTGTATTCTTCACAATCCTTACACAGAATTTGGAACTGTGACTGGGACATGACAATAAGTTCACACTGGACTCACATGCGACATTCAACACACTACACCTGCACCTCTGCACCCGAGTTGTAGACCAAGAGCTAAGTTAGTTTATCGGTGCTTGCATAGCTGACACAGTTTTTAATTTTTGTGTACATACTGCAAACTATGTCCTGCTTAACCATTCTGGACAATATTGACATCTACTAGTAGCAAAATACAGTGATCATAAATACATCAGCTTAAGAACGTTTGCTGGCATTCCACTCTTTCACTCCGGCAGCATCGTCTCTTTTATAATAATTTTCAGCTTCGTATTCGGCAAGCTTATAAATAATTTTAAACGAAAGAGAATTGCAGCATTCAGCTCAGAAACCTGTGCTGGTTATTCGGACACCTTTTAGGTCCTAAAGTATCTAAATGATTATTCATTCGAGTTCTTAAACTAAGACATAAATTTGTGAAATTGCCAAATTTTGATTTTTAGTAGCGAATTTAGTCGTCAACTGTACACGCTTCAGGAAGTAATTTGTAACGCCCACTTCAGTATTATATTAGTAACGTAAATAACCTGCGTAATATTTTGCTTTTTTAATACATTTTACTTTGCTCGATATTTCTGATATTATAGGAAAGAGGGCTTATTAGGTAAATCATGATAAAATCATTGAGCGTCGAACGGCAAATTAAATTATACAGAAAGCAAACTTTTAAATAAAACTACAATTTCGGTCTACAAAAACTCTAATTGGATTTGTCTATTACAAAACTTCTTTGTTATTGATTTAACAAACCGGTCTAAATCAATTACAGTGTTCAACGAAAAAAAATATTTCTATCGTAAGACTAAGTTAAAGGTTTGAGTGGTTTCGTTGTTTCCTTATTTTTTTACAGACTTCCAAAAAGGAGGAGGTTTGACGCATATATTTTTTTTTATGTTTGTCAAGCAAATTTTCTGTCATTTGTGAGCCGATTAAAATTTTTTTTTTTGAGAAAGTGTACTTTCTTAATGATCTCATCTCATCTCAAAAAAAAAAGAAAATCCACCAAGACAGAACCTGATGATGGAATCTCAAAGAAATCAAGGTTCTCACAGTGTTCTTTGTATATTTCCTGAAGCTATTTCGATGTTTGCATCTAGCAGTCAGCATCTTATATTGCTGAGCTGATGCTGTGAGGTACAACTCCTCAACAATTATTTTAATATAGGCACTTTAACACCGTTTACTGTATTCTTTCAAGTTATACACAGATGGGGCGTGATGATAAATATTACTAAAGAAGAATATTATTATTTATTCATATAAAAAGTTAAGAGTAACAAAATAATATACATAGGACAAGTTTTTTTTTCCTCTAACTGCTGGACAAGCAGTCTTTAATGAGAAGGATTCGTGGTAAATATAGTTCTCTAAAAAAAGATAAAAAAAACAACCAACTGCCAAACTCAGAAAAAGTATTAAATAACGTCTTTTTTTTATTAATAAAAATTTAATAGTTTAATAATATACGAGTATTATAACTTTTCTCGTACCCTCATTACCTAAATTCAACGTCCGCGTCACTACACTCATAGTTTTATAATTAAAAACAAAACTTTGTTCCCCGTTATCTCAGATAATAATGGGTTCTGTCTATCCAATAACTGTATAAAGGCACCCTGACTCCTCGATAAGGGCCCTTCATTTAACTTGCTTTAATGACTGAAGTCTAAACGGATCTGTTTACAAGTCAATCTACATTAAGTATTGTGTACTCGAAATCGGGATTCTATTCTCTTTAGAATTTAATTAATCACCGAACAATTTAGTACAAAGTCTGAGTACTGGCGAGCTTTATAATGATTGCAATGTATAGCTGGTTGTCTTTCTTTTTATCGCCTCTACGTGCACTTACGCTAAAAGAACTTAATATAAATGAATCGAAATTATCGTAATGTACTGTTTAAATATATTAAATGATAATAAATAGCCTGCACATTTAATAGGTAATCATTTTATGTGTATTTTTAAGTCACCATTGATGACCCTTTGTGTAATTTTATCCACCCATAAAATAACATAACAGAAGAAGATGACGTGATGAATTGGATTCCTACCAAAATGACTGAGCTCTACAAAACGTAGACAAAGACAAGTGGAAAAAGGGTGGCGAGGTCTTTGCCCTGCAGTGGCTCACTATAGGCTCGTAATAATAAACAATAATAATATAATAACATAACATCACCCACACATCACTTGTTTCACATGTCCACCCATAATGATTATGATATTCTGTGATTGTTTCACTGTATATAGACTCCAAACTGTAGGAATAACAAAATATATGATTAATTACTAATATCATGCGTAACTTAACAATTATCAAAACCCTCCCTCAGTCTTTATTGGTCGTACAATAAATTCACAACTTTAAAACTGGCAAACTATTAAATTTCTTAAGCATTTCCTTTCAATCCTTTAAGACCTTTAAATTGAACTCCGCAAAGTGGTTGCGAAACTAAAGAAAAATATTGGAAAGTTTTTATCGACGACGCGACGCCCGGCTGCTCTGTCCTAGTTCATCATAAAGACCGTTAAAAACACTACGGCCGATTAAACTGTAGTTAACGATGGACATTTTAGTTTCGAGGCTGAGGATAAAGTGTAAAATCCACTAGATTTTATATCTGTTGCACACACTACGTGATATCTTAGAATATATAAATAAACAGAAGACCCACTTCGTATTGAAGCGCAACATTTTTTTTTTAACTTCTTGCGCATAATAAGTGTACAATGGCGGACTTAATGCCATATGCATTCTCTACCAGTCAACCGTAAGGTGGTGCAGGGATAACAAAGGTAGGTGTTTATATAAAATGTATGCCAGTACGAATACTTTGAAGGAGCATTGTAATGTGCCAACAAGGGTAATTTAAAAATGGTTGTTCACAATTTTACGCAAAATAAATGATTTTATGCACGATTGATTAACACGAATGAATGCTTCGTTTAATTATTGAATGTATTTGCTTAATACACATGTACGTAGTATATGTAGGCATGCGAATATATCTATTAAATTCAAAGGTATAGTCTCCATAAATTGGTTATGGGATATAAATATTTAAGCATAACTAAAATACTTTTATATGTCAACAAAGTAAATTGTGATAAGGTTCCATTGCATTAGTTATTTGCGGGGGTTAATTATATATTTTATAGCGTGTGCCTCTCATCGTGCGGTGTCGGGTTCCATTCCCGGGTCGGGCAAAGTGTTATTTGTGAACATTCCGTCAGGAAATTCACAATAGCAACACGGAGTTGGAATTGTGCATGGAAGATGGCGATAGGCTCACCCTCTATCCCATGGAACGTGAACATAACATGTGAAGTGTAGGTGTTACACACCTCTGCCACCCCCTTCTGGGTAATACAGGCGTGATGTTAAGTTATGTTATCTTTAGCGCTTGGATTAATACTTCTGTTCTCCTACACTTTGTGGTTATAACATACGTTTCTCCGTATATGCTGCCTGCTCCGAGAACCAGATGTTATAACACGATGCTTTGCATAATCTCGTGACTGCCAAATTGTTTCACTATTTATTTTAGTACCTACCTGCTGCTCTTGCTAATGGGCGGTGTTTCTGAAAAACAAAGAATTTTAGATTCATTTGTAGTGTGATATTTGAGTTTTAGCAAGATGAGGAGTAGATTTGTCGAATGATAAAACTGACTCTAAAGATGATTTTATTTGTATCATTTAAAGAAATTATCTTAAAAATAAATTAACTCATGAAATAAGCAAAGAGAAAATGTTTTTTTTGCGTCTTATCCTAACATAATATAACATTACATATTAACATATAACATAACATAATATAACATAACGCCTATATCACCCAGATGGCCGGCAGAGGTGTACAACACCTACACTTCACCAGTTATATTTAGGTCCCATGGGATAGTGGGCAAGCCTATCGACATCCACCAGGCACAATTCCAACTCCATTCTGAATTTCCTGACGGAAAGTTCACAAATAATCCTTTGCTTGACCCAGGAATCAAACCCAAGACCACGCGGTAAGAGGTGCTTACGCTTACACATCGAGGCATCGAGCAGATATATTTAGATAGAGCTGAAAAGTAGAAGGAGTTATTAACAATCTCTTTGTTTCATGCGATACCTATCTGTCGTGGCAAACAAATATTATAGACGAGTTTATAATGATAATAATCACACACGTCACTGAAAACTTACTTCTTGTCTTATCAAAGTAAAAGCATCAAAGAAAGTATCAAATAAGCAATAACTTTATTGATCCCCACATAAAACTGCCGTATATTGCTTACGATAGAAAATGCCGTTCGTATCATTCCCAATAAGTTATAAAAATAAATCAATCGTGTATAAATCCCGAACTTCATACATAGAAGTCCCGGTGTAATTTGTTTGAAGAGAGGAAAGCCCGTAGTCTCGCGTCATTGACTCTGAATACAACCGGATGTATAGTTTGTCTGAGATCATCCGAGATGGCACTGGGAACGAATCCTTTCATTTATATTTAGGTGCAGATTCATTCAAATGTAAGTTGTTAATTATTTGCGATGAAGGGTTTAGTTAAGCCTTCCGAGAGAAAGAGTTAGATAAATAATACCTACTTTTTTTAATTGATTTTTTATATAGCATTTCGCCATGCTTAGGAATGAAAAAAAACAAAGAACAGACAAACATTTTCAACAACAAACCCGTGACTATGTGCCCTGTAGCCCTGTTGCAAATCCAAGAATCTTTTAACTGTATGCATCATCTTTCTGGACACCGCGCTCCATCTATTTTTGCTACATATAATTAACTGGAATCCTATAGTCGCGGATTCAAATCCCGCTTCAAGTTTTCGACTGTTCTAAGTATCTATTTTGTTTCCAGCTTTCTGTAAAAAGTTTAATTCACATAATTAAACATGCGATCTAAAAGTTTATTGCTTTCCATATGACCACGCATATCTACACTCTTGTACACAAAAATATCCTAACTACAAGCTTTTTCTATTACAGAAAAATGTGCAGAGTAAAAAATGTTGAAAGCTATGAAATAGTGACAGAGTGCCGACTCATCGATTACAGCCATTAGCTTGGCGATTAATCTCAATTAAACGAAGCTAGCTTTGCTTTTATTATTCAATGAATTGCCTGTTTATTTTGGGAATTAAACTTCATTAAAATCTTAATAAAATATTTAATAATTTTATGATTTGCTGAGTATCATGTTCTGTTTTCTTATTAGTTAAATATCGCATTATGGCTGTCGAAGGTTCTTATAATTATTATATTTTGTCTTGGAAATTATTATACTTAGTTTATTATAAACTAAGTATAATAATTTCCAAGACAAAATATACGTACTTATATGTTTATTTAACCTTAAATAAAGTATAAACCTAGTCTATAAAAACTAAATCATTTATATTAGACTACTAATCTCTATTTTATATTACTTTATGAAATTAAAGTAAAACATGTACAACTTGATTGAAATATAAAGTTAATACAATAAATAATAAAATAACTGCTCGATTGTCTAGTGGTTAGCGTATGCGCCTCTCACCTTGAAGTCTCGGGTTCGATTCCCGGGTCGGGCAAAGTGATGTGAACTTTCCAGGAAAATCACAATTCACAAGCAGCACGGAGTTCGAACGTAGTGTGGGGCGCCCCCCGGCAAGATGGCGCGACGATCTGCGTAAGATTGCTGGTAGCGATTGGATGAGTAAGGCACAGGACCGTGAACTTTGGCGCACCTTGGGAGAGGCCTAGGTCCAGCAGTGGACTGCTACAGGCTGATGATGATGATGATGATGATGATGACGGAGTTCGAATTGTGCCCCATGGATGGCGATAGGTCCACCTTTTATTTACCCAGCCTTCTTGGTAATATAGACGTCATGTTATGTTATATTTTATGTATAATAAAATTATATGAGCCCGCAAAAATTGAGTAGTTACAAACAAAGAATGACTATCCCAAATTTTGCTTTAGTATTCTTTAAGGTTCGTAATGCCCGTATAAATTAATCCCATTCCACAGAAATAATAATATTCAGAGTTCTTAGCTTTTCTTTCAACATTTTCTTGAAAAAACGCGCACTAACTAGCTTGCTCCTAGTTTATGGAAACGTTTGCTCTTCACTAAGAAACTTACGACTTTGCTGACGCAAAAAATATCAACTTAAAAGTTTAAGTGCTCGGGAATAATTACACTCTTTAAAAAGGCTGATATTAATGCAAGGGTAAGTATAGAAAATGGCTAACGAAGCATAAAAATAACTTTTTCATTAAGGAGTTGGCCGTGCGCCGTAATTTCTCCAGGCCTTATGTTTGCCAACCGGATTTGAAACTTGATTAACGAATTAATTACCTGAGTAATTCCATCGGACCCGCGAAATTAACTTGAAATAGTCTAGAGTAATATTTAAGTCAGACTTGAGTAAATATTAAGTCGACAAGTTATATTTGCCGCGGCTTAGGACTTGGTTCTGTAACGCGATTACTCGGGCGTTATTGAATCGCGGTGGCTGCGCACTCGCTGCTATGAACTAATACATTATTTAACTGCACGGGAATGAGTCTACGAGATTATTTGCACGCTCATCTAAGGATTATACTTAATAGAAATTAATGTACCACTTTTTATGCATTGTGTAGGTTTTATTTTCTAACCCTGTTAGACGGTACATACGTTGCAGATATATAAACTGTTAATTATATTTATGTCTGACTGCTTCGATGGTCTAGTGGTTAGCGTAAGCACCGCTCACCGCGAGGTCTCGGGTTCGATTCCCGGGTCGTTCCCCGTTATTTGTCAACTTTCCGTCAGGAAATTCACAATAGCAGCACGGAGCTTGAATTGTGCACGGTGGATGGCGATAGGCTCACCCCCTATCCCATGAGACCTAAACATAACACGTGAAATGTGGGTGTTGTACACCTCTGCCACATCCTTCTGGGTAATATAGGCGTGATGTTATGTTATATTTATCTTGTACCCATAATCTTCACACATTGAAATTAAAAACAGTTCTATAAATATTACTTTCTCTGCATTATTTTGTACCTATTTTTCATTATTATAACTATAACACGACTTTAGTATTTATAATCTAGTTGAAATCAAGCAACAAAAATGCGAAATAATATACAAGCAAATGACACCACCGACAAATCATCAAAGCACTGAAAATCTTGTTTTATTTTAATAATTGTAAGCATTAACATCAGTAGACATTGTTTATGGACCGTTGAAACCCATGTAACGCGCAAAAAAATAGAGGGCTTTCAAGGAAAATTATTTCTCGCAACTTTTATTTAAGACAACTGAGACGAAAATGAAGTGAAATTTTGTACACGTTTTCATGTCTTCAGAAGCCCAACAGAGTCGACAATGATTAATAAACAAGGCGTTTAAGTCAAAACAAAGTGACAGCGAAAATTCAGCTTAACTTTTATTAGGAAGTTGGTGTACATCGGCGCTCGTCCATCCCCATTTGCCGGGGATGGATCAGACCTGAAAACTCTGTAAGAAGTTATTAGCGGAGGCAATTTCCAGAAGCCATTACTCATTTCTGGGAACAAACAGGCTTGAAGGCCTGCCTCCTCGCCGGGTAATTGTACAAACCCGAGCTTGGGAATATTAAGTGATGACGTCACGAAGTGGTTCCGCGTACGTACGCCGCTGTAATTGAACTCTAGCCTAATCTTGTCTTCACGGAATAGCTTCCACGTGAGCTAGGCCCGTGTTATTACAGTCCGTGAATTTAGACGAAACGTAACGAAGGGTAGGTAACGTGCTTATTTGTGCCCATTTGCTTCTAGCTAAAATATACCTTCATTTTCTGTGTGGGTAATATTGTGTAGTAAATCCCAAAAGTAACTCAACGACTTTAATATGTGAAATAGATGCACTCCTTTAATAAGATGTACATTTGTTTTGAAAACTAAGGTTCGTTAAAAAGTAGTTTTAAAATCCGAACATAAAACAGTTATTTTTAACCACTGTGTTTGACAGCCTGTTTGCTTTGGTATTACAAAAAAGCCACTCTACAGATTTAGATGAGCTTTTCAGTTAATTAGTTTAGACGCCAACCTAAAATTTTATCCACGTTAAAGTTAATTTGTGGGAAAATCTGGATACGCAGTGCATAGAATTATTTGGATTAGGATGATACAAATTTATGAGCAAAATACACGAGACGGTATTATAAATATTGTTTACGGGTTTACCTATTTGCAGACAAACTACGAATATGGAGGAAGGTGGCAAAACGAAAGTGTTTTCCTTAACTAGATAAGCTCAACCAAACAGAAAGTAGACATTCATCAATTTGTCCCTCAGAAAAGTTATATTGTCTTTTGGTTGACGAAAAGTTTTGATTGTTAAGAGTTTCGGGTTCAACCAGCATCCCGGTAGAGAAATACAATTAAACTTGTGGTCAGTTTCGCAGTCAAAGGGTGGCAGTATTTCAAATTAGAAACTCGTTGCTGACTTTATTATTTTAATCTTTTATTGAGGACTGATGAAAAACTTGGTTATTGTTTTACGCAGATTTTAAAAACTATAATTGTATTTTATTTTATTCGAATATGCCATGGTTGGTGAATTAATTTATTGCTTACCTACTCATTTTAGGATTCAAAATAATTATAATTCGAGGCAGAAAAAAACTACGTTGAGGGCTCCAGTTATATCAGCGATCAACCTATCATTTCGCTTTCTCAGAACGGGTCCAAATTATAACGTACAAAGTGAACAAACCACATGGTTAGGTCTTGAAATTGATATCAGCATGGCCGCTCTCTCGACAGGCCTTAATTAATGCTCCCTAAACACAGCTTTTTCTACACTGACATTTGACCTTATTCAGCCGTCACATTATTTAACGATTACGTCTAATTACTTAATTAATTTAGCTAAAATTACTGAGGCATACTTTAAATAATCTATAAATAAAGTGAGCTTGTTATAAAAGTTTGGATAAAGCGTTCGCTGGATGTTCATTTCTATATTAAAATTTTAATAGGACTCAGAAGCCAGAGCTTTTGAGATTAGGTGGGTATACGTTACACTGGTGCGGTGATGAAGGTTCGCTCGATGACACCGCGCTTACAAACAAACCGAAAAAATATAAACAATGCTGCGAGATTTGCTTTTAATAATGGAAATTTAGCGAAATTTAGGGTACATACATTAATGTCGGACAATGCTGCATATATAATTTATTTGTATATGTGGTTAGTCTATCGTGTATAGTAATGTAGATTTAGTTCATTTTGGAGTGAGGGTTGTACGTTAGCCGCCGCAAGCCGCAAGTGTCAGCGTTCAGCTGTATGCTTGCAGTTAGGTGTCCTGTGAGGCCACGCTACGCTATTTGTTGCTGCTTTAAAACATTATCTGTCCTACCCGACACCGTTCCTAAAACCGAGGGTCGTCTGCGGTACTCGTTATTAAATATTCTCTATCATGCTAAACAACTTACTTTGATGTTTCATCTTCTATATTATAAAATGTTTATGTAGGCACTAAGCACCTATATGCATAAACATACATTGCTAGAAGACAAATGATCTACAAAACCGTAACAAAAATAAATGTATTGTATTTATCTATTTTTGTGTAGTTATTTTAAAAGTAATTTAGTAAAGTAAAAATTATTTATAAGAACACTATCAAAATCGAGAAGTATGCAACATAATAATAAATTATCAATAGTTTTTAATAAAAAAAAATAAGTCAAAATAAAATCGAATCCAGGAACAAACTTTACTTTTTTGTGAAAGTAAGAAAGCTTTATATACTTTTGCTATCCATTCCATATTACTCAACAAATTAAATAACCCCAAAGCTTTTCTAAAATAAATCACACTCTAAAACCGCCAGCACAAAACAATATAAACAAACTGCAATATTTGGGTATCATATACCATTTTATGCGAACAATGTAAGTAGAACACTGTACTGCAACATTGTATAACGCTACTCGTTAACCAGCTCACGTGCTTCGGTTAACTGCTAAACACTAAATTGAACTAAATTTAGTTTTGGTGTGTCCACTGTTGTGGCATTTCATGGCATGTACCACAATTCACACAATACGCACGTTGCGTTACACATTTGCAAGTGAATATATGCGAAGTGAGTGTTACCGAAAGTTGGTAATCGGGTTGTAAACAATGTGTTATCGGATAGTGTTTGAGGCGTGATCTCGCGGTTCTGTGAATGATATCATAGACAAACCTCCTTTTTTACCTTATCGCAAGGAAGGTTAATGCTATTTATAAACATGAAAAAGCTCAATAGTATACCTAACACCTCTAGCATTTTACTTAACGACGAGGTATTGCCCGCGACTTCTTTTGCGTGGAATTCGTTGTATGAAGTAGTAGCTGCTTCTGCGCTGTGACCCGCATTTAACTTTACTGCTGCGCTCCCGTGGAGTTTAGCGTAATCTTAGATATCTAAAAACCTTTATTGAGAGTTGGACTATCAAACACAAAAACAAATATCAAGATTCGATCAGTAGTTCTCAAGATTAGCGCTCTCAAACATACAAACTAACTTTCGCCCGCGGTTTCGTCTGCATGGTAGGTACATAGCGGCACATCAGTAAAAAGTAGCCTATGTTACGCGCCTTGTAGTTACCTGCATCTAAAATTTTATTAAAAACGGTCCAGCTAGACAGACAAACAAAAATTTTAATAAACTATTTTACCAAAGGTATCGTATTATTGCAAAAAATCCAAGCTCTGAAATTAATATGGCATAGTTCAAAAATTTACATCTGTTACAAACGTTAATATATTTACTATTCGGTACCCACAATACCTATCTATTGTTAGGAACTTTCGGTGAATGAAACACTTGTTTTACTTACAACTTTACAAATGTGGTGCAATTACCAATGTTTTCTGTTTTAACGAGAACGGAGCCGCAAACGTGTCGCTTATGAGGTCATGTGAAAATTACCATACCAAATAAATCCTTACTAAAAATATCACAATATAATATAGGGGAAAGTAACTCTTTTAACGGTTTCACGGTTAAACTACTGAACCGATATTGATAAAAATTGGTAAGGAGATCGTTCAAGACCTGAGAAAGGACATTGGCTACATTTTATCGAAGTGCCTACCACGCGGGCGGAGCATTGCGCAGAAGCTAGTAACACGATAAATTCATTACAATGGCGATAGAAAATACGATAAGATGTTATTTATGAGTCGTGACGTGTGCTTATTACTTTAAGGTTACCTTTACTGTTTCTTATTTCCAAAAGTAGTAACGATGCAAATAATGTTGTGTAACACTAATTTCACTCGCGATCCCGCTCGCGTGGTGAAGCGATATTATAGCGTATAGTGTAAGAGTCAAACAAATCCTAACAAATCCTTCGTATTTATACTATTAGTAGTATGCATAAACACAACTGTGAGTGACACAAAGCTTTGTGAAAAAATAACGATGTACACCGCTCTGAATACACCTTCATTCGTTGGAGAGCACTTCATAGGATCGTAGCAATGGAATCGGAGCAAGTTTTCCTATAACGAAGTTACATCAGACAAACAGGGAGATCCGACGACTACTGGTAACGTCATTAGATACTGCTCGTTAGAGCCCTTCTGACGTCCAATCGGAGAGAATTGTCAAAATTTTATCCAATTATAGACATACCATATCTGAGAATCATATTTCAAGTAGTGATGAGATTATGTTTCGGTAATTTGAATTATGGCAGTAATTCTCTTTAAGACTTTTAACAGGATTTATCAAGAAATTGTAGATATATTTTATATTCCCAAAAATCAAGCCTAACTACGCTTAATACGCTGGAGACTATTCAACAAAAAACGCCCAACATTATGATTGTATGATAATGCTAACATGAATTTGCTAACGCGTAAAAACTTAGTAATACTTGCACAATGCCCTACACAGACATGACTGTATACGTACTATGAATCCACATTCTAGCACCATAATTACTTAGCTATTATAATTCATAATAATATGTATTCAGAATCAGTGACACATTAAATTTTAATGCACGCTTTTATTCATTTATACAAACACATAATAGACTTAACATAATGTTCGGGCTATTAAACTAAATGATACAAGCACAGTTATCATCGGTTCAAAACAACACAAAATAACGGGGCATTAACTAATGTTTAAATAACGTCTCATGTTAAAAAGCATTGAACATGAATAACACGTAACAGTGAGAACAATATATTTCACAATGTCCACAAGAGCTTCATATCTAGTTTAAAAACAAATAGCGTAGAAATGAGTCGCGTCATCTGAGCCGAGCGCGTCGCCTCACTAGAATAAATGTATTTGGAGAAAATCCTTTGTACTGTAACAATAGTATCATGAGACGTTATTGTATTCAGTCTTGTGTTACAGAATACGGGAATTGCTTTAGCGGTAACTTGTCAAAGCGACTCGTGAGTCCTGCGGGAATTATTTCACAAATCCTTCGTTCTAAATCTCTTTAGTTATGTAAGATTACACGATTTTGTTTCGTAGTGTAAGCTTGGCTTTTGCTTCTTGTACAATCTAGGTTTTAATTCCCATGGAAGCAGCAAACAGGATGTCGACTTAGTAAATGTTAGAATTCTGTATTCACTGTCGCCCAGAATTCAACAGTAAATTGATTCAATGAGATAATTATGTTACAGGACTCGAAAATCTGTTAAAAAGTATTAAAAAACGTCCTTTCACCCTCGCCTCGGGAGTTCGCTACACATAACAATCAATGCATCTGTCATATCCTCGTCCAACAACTAAGCTAAGGCTGTTAAAATCCGGAAATTTGTTTCCTGAACATTGCCCGTGAGAGACAGTTTCAACATCGTTAGCAACACTGTTACATACATGATCCCGCCATCACGCCAGCGAAAACCCGTATTACCTTCACATTAACGTAACTTTATAAAAGTTCCCCAACTAAAAACATTAAAAGGGCGCGAAGCTCAGGATTTGAGAATAACTCTGATTTATTAGCCATTACACTGGTGCTCTACATTTTAATACGAACAGTTTGAACTCTCTGTGAATAGCGTTAAATCATAATTAGGTGTAGGTACGTGCTGTAGCAACGTTATTATGCGGTTATGTATACTTAACTAGTGTTGCCGGGTGCTCTGATATACCTTTATACCTACGTCGAATGTGCCCATCAGTACTGTGTTTTATCGCCTAATAAACCTTCATTAAAATATAACTTTTTCGATGGCAGGACCTTTTAGCTGTCTAATTATATCTGTTCAATCTATGACATTCTATTCATTAATGGAAGTAATGGAAGTCTATAAAATGACTTAATAATTGCCACGTCGTCTTTTGACAGCTCTATCCATTAAATAACTCATTAAACTCTTGCTCAAACCACAGTTCTATCGAACACATTTAATATTCTGTCAGAGATATTTAAAATCACACGAATTGCCGTAAAAATCCTTAGAATTCCTCACAGCTGGCAACCCTAGTGGTATGAGGTCGGTCGCTTTATGTGTGTGTAGTAGCAACTTTGGAGCTTCACCTCTGCAGGCTTAATATTGCGACGATAAAGAGCACTTATGCATTAACGCCGGCAGCCAGTGCAATTTTACAAGGGATGAATGAATATTGTATGTTGGACGCCAGATGCTTGTCTCCGAGTGCGGAAATGATATACTTATGTACGAATATTTTATGTTGAGGTCAGAGTTTATTATTTAAGCTTTACCATTACACTATTCGCTGTTTATGCTTTGTAATAAAATAAAGTGACGAGTGTTAATAATAATATGTTTAATTTGATCTTATAAGGTAAAAAGTATCTAGAATATCTAATAAAATGAATGTACTGGAAAACAATTAATGAAAGCTTATAGATTCACTATTTATTTACTTCACTAACTTATGCTAATTTATAAATGTGATAGAAGTTAGTCTCTTTTTAAAAAATAAAAAAGGTTTTCTCAAATAATATTGGACAATTACCTTTTGAAAAGCTTTCTGCAAAGCTGAGTGATTCTAAACTCGTATCACAAGATCTAAGAATTTTATCTTTTACTTTTGTCTTTTGTTTAAAAATCGTAGCAATGTTTAAAGAATTCACTTACTGATTCTATTTTCTGTTTGTTTCAGGGAGTTCAAGCTGGTGCTGAAGCCGGACCCTAGCTCAGTGTTTGCGGAAGGCGTGCAGTTCCACACGACCGGGGGCCAGCTCGACTATAACACCGCGCAGGTCTACTCTGGAAAGCTTGAAGGTAAGTACTATTAAAATTTAAAAAATAATAGGGAAGAGTCAATACATGACATTATATGCAGTTTAGATTTTTCGCTCGTGACGACCTAAAATAATTGACAAAGATGGTTTTTTTATTAAAACTCATCTGTATACACAGATGAGTTTTAATAAAAAAACCAGCTAAAACAAGTAAATATACAAGAAACATATCGCTTAGGTTACAAGCTCCATTGTACTATACAGGTAATTTTAGTCCGAGTATACCTAAGGTACAAGCTTGATATACGTACAGGCATAATCGTTATGATATATCTGACCTAGTTCCTATTTATCAAACTCATAAAATTCAGGCCACAAAAAATAAATTCACTTTTCCTCCCCACGTTTATATATAACTTTCATATCTCTAATCCTCTTCAAAAAAGGGCACTTTACCTCTACCTTTTTCGTTAAATGAACGTTGGACATTAGATGTAAGATATGTGGATGAATTTATGGCGCAAAGTTGAGTCTAGCCTAAAAGTTTCTCCTGACTTGACGTAACCCAACGCGAAAGTGAGCGGTATTTTAAAATAGCAAGCCCTGTATCTTATACATGTCCCACTGCTGGGCACGGTCCTCTTCTCATGATGAGAAGGTTAGGCCATAGTCCACCACGCTGGCCAAGTGCGTATTGGTAGACTTCACACACCCTCGAGTACTTTTTCTCTCAGGCGTGCAGGTTTCCTCACGATGTTTTCCTTCACCGCTTTGTGCTACAGGCTAAAATATAAATTTAGTTTCAGATCATCAATATCTCGATAATAACCTTCAAATTTTCCCTATCCCGTTATAATATTCGATTCGGATCAATCGTTCGGTTACGTCAACAATGTTAATTAATTCTAATAGACTAAATACAAGCCAAATTGTTATAACATCTTACTCAGACCCAGCAATTAAAATACAAATTCGATAGCATAATAACGACTTGGAACCATTAATTGTTACGTTAAACATACAGATATCGGGACAGACAATAAAACATCACATAATGTTGCCGCATCATATTAGTTATGTAATCTGTGGCTAAGCCAAGATGCCGACCTGTCTAGGGCTGAGCAAAACTAGAACAATGAAAACAAAGTTATTATTGGAACGATTGCGGTTTGATCTGAATCGAATGGCAGGCACTTGAGACTAACTATTGTAATTTATGACTTGTAATAATTATCACAAACTTTGTGCTCTCAAACCTTTTAAACTTTTTTTATAGTCTTAGTGTTCTCCAAGATAAGTTGCGCTTAATAATAGCTTTAAGTAAATGCAGCTATTAAAGTTAGGCAATTAAGACATTTTTAATAGAAACGAACTTTTCGGTGGTGGTGGGCTGACCTCATTCACAAATGCACCAAATGAAACCTTAAAATTTTGCATTGCGAACAACTGATCGAGTGCCATTATAAAAATGTGAATAAATAATGGGCATTCATGATTCACTGTTCATTTCCATAAAACGGTCATCTGTCAGCCCTGCACAAAGAGGAACTGTAGCAGAAGCGTCACGTGCCAGACTCGTTTGTGCCAATTCATGGAGTGAACTACCTACTCGTTCACGACGTGAACGGGCCCGAGGAACGGCCGCGTGTTGTATTTTCCAACCGCGGCTACCGCACCTTAGCTGTATATTAAATAGTCTTATTGTGAGAGCAGATTATGCAAGGCTTTAGTATTGTAGATTTGTGGCGGTATCCGCACATAATAAATTACGGATGACATTTAACAACGCCAAGGTGACACACACGTCACATAAGTATGTCAAAGAGCGCTGAATCGCGATAAGGAAGTGTTCACAGAGAGTAGACATATATACCACTTCCGATACGCTACAGTCGGATAGCTGTCCGCCAGGCAATACCACCGAGCCTGGTCGGAGGATCCTCCCTTTGTAGTGGAGGCACATCACACCACGTTCCTCTACAGATTTACTGGACTTTGGACGGCTGAACCTATAGTCGGCCCATCTCTAGTTAGTTCTCGGTGACGTTATTAAGAAACTACAATGATATGTCTGAATCACGCAAACAACAAAATTACATAGTACTCAATCGCAAACTTTCTAAATGTTTAGAGAAAATGACCATGATATTTTAATGTCTAAATAATGGTGAAGTTACACATCGTAGCAGGCATAGTAGGAGTAACTATTATAGATAATTACCCACGTATATAGACAACAAAGTAATCGGGTGGCGTGATTCACTAGAATGTAATTATCGCCATTGTGATCTCCGTAATAATACGCTATTCCACGACGATTAACTGTTTATCTTTGTTCGAGACAATTCTAGCGCATATTATGTTTTCTTTATCGATAGGATTAAAATTACTAAGACACGAATAAGACATCGACAATATTAAACAAACACAGTCCTTTGTATTTACATTAAAGAGATTATAAAACTTATCTTAGATGAGTTAGATATTACTAAGGCCATTATCTTCTGAAACAAGCCAAAAAAAATGCATTAAAAAATATACATGTATAATTAATTGGTGGTTAGCGTATGTGCCTCTCACCGCGAGGTCTTGCGTTCGATTACCGGGTTCACAATTGTAGCACGGAGTTGGACTTGTGTCCGGTGGATGGCGAATGGCTCACCCCTTATCCCATAGGACCTAAACATAACAGGTGAAATGTGGCTGCCACACCCATCTGGGTAATATAGGCGTGATGATATGTAATGTTATGTTTCATTTAAAAAACGATATATAAAATGCCTAATAAAAACATCAACAAGAAAATATATATGTACAAACAAAGCTACCAAATTCTCTGTTTATTCATTTCACAACCCAAACTTTTCGGACAAACGACGCGATTTGTAAATTTCCATCATAGCTTCAAAACATTCGTTTTTATTCCCGGCCCATTAATTGTTCGGGCTGCAGAATTAAATTGTTTTCCCTAAACGGATTACTTACTCCTTTGGACTGGCTTTCTTTTAATTACAAAAGTCCTGTTAAAATTACTCTTTCGTTAATAAGTTTACAAATTAACGTTCGGTTCTGTGAAATAGAGCTTTGAGTGCGGCAATTGAACTGGCATAAATGTTATGTTTACGTCTACGTAATTGATGTTCCTTTTCGTTTTATTTTGTTAATTTATTTATGTATCTTATGGTTATGGATGACTAAAAATACTTAAAAAAACAGTTTAACAAAAAGCCTAGCAATTTGAAGATAGACATTCAGGGGACAGAGAGTCAGGGGAGTCTGTAATAACTTCTACAGTAGTATTAGTTTATAGTACACACAGCGTGGGTAACAACTTGAAAATCTAATAATTTGCAATCGGCTGAAAATGCTACATGCAAGAGGTTGTCGGTTGTTTGATAAAACCAGGTAGATTTTAATTTATTTGCGCCAATTTGCGTTCAAATTAGGTAAAGCTACAATCGATCATGACTCACATGTGGCATGATGATGACCCTGTAGAAATATTATTTAGACTGCCACACGAAACTTAAATCGTATACATTTATATTAATAGCAGCGTGTCCCTTATTATATTAGACGTCCATGTCAGCGTATTTTATTAAAAGATACCGATTTAATTAAAACACAATTTACTCCAACCCTTTACTTATTTTCCCAAGTCTTTGAAACAACCAATTAAACATGAGCCCAACAAACTTGTACATTCTGTGACTAACTTAATAAAAGGAAATTATGTACTGCGACCCATCTGGAACACTGAAGACAAAGTGTATTTTGAACAAATTACTTCGAAACTTTATTCAAGTATGTTTCTTGCAAATTCATCTTTTATATATAATTACGCTGACAGCTTTTCTCATTCAGAACTCAGATACTAAGATATCTACCTTACAAAAATACTGAAATTCAATTCGTTCGCAAAATATTAAGCACCATGAATTTGGGTCCTTCAAAAACTGTTGTCTAATGACCGAAACGTCTCGCTTTGAAATTCGCCCTTTGTAAAATTTAAGACACTTGAGCAAAGATGAAAATCCCATAATAAGAAAAAGGGCCAGGTAGATCCCGTTAAATTACGCATTGCCATCACTCATAATCTTGATCCAGTGATTCGACGGAGCGTTATAATGCAGCTGGAGGTTTTATTTTATGCTAGAAGACATCAAATCTCATTAAAGACATTTATCAGCAGAGTATCTCGTCCATTAAGAGATGTCTGGCTTGTTTCTGCGACGATATTTCCTTTTTTCGTCAGTAGAAAACGAATGAATGAGAAACGGAGTGTAAGGTGGAACAGTAATTACCGTTATTTATGAGCGGTTTCAATCCCGCCCTACTGCGACTGCAAGTTGTGATTTTAATTCATTCAGAGTCCCGAGGCTCTTTGCACCTCGAATTAGTTTGCATAAAATATCGTCAGCCATTTATTTGAGCGTCCCCAAGTTGTTTGTATTTCAAAGGCTTATTTTGAAATAGTGTAGTCCTTGAATTAATTGTTAAGGTAAATTCTGTCTGAAAGTTATGTATAACCGTGAGTTACGCTATTCTTGTTTATGACGGGTCATGGCTAAAAGGTTTTTACGCAAATGTTCGATCTAGGTCAGCTTCAGGACTGGAATAGGATAGGACTCTGACGTTATCGTGCTATTTGAGGCGCGAAATGACTTCGGGATCTCAGGAGGCATGTTTTATGTGTCGGTGGCGGTTTACAAGCCAATATTTATCGATAGTCTGTGGATATTTTCGATGATATTTTAGTATTAATCTAGGATATGTCTGTTAGCTTTTTGATATGGATGGGGTGAATAAGTGTAGAGAATTATGAAATAATACGGTAAACGTTTAAAAGTTCTCATGAAGTGGCCCGAAACTTTAATTTTCTCAATCAGGCTTATTGTAGCGGAAAAATCTGCCAAATTTAAAATGTATTTTATTTATTTTGCAGGTGACGAATCATCTCATGTCTACGGTGTGATTACAGCTGAGGGTCTCTTCGATGGCACAATATGGACACCTACCGAGGAATATTATGTTGAGCCTATATCTCGGTATAACGTAGATCATCCTTCTATGCACAGCGTCATCTATCGAAGGTCTGACGTTGAAGATCCGCGTGACAGCAGCGAAGGAGCACCCTGCGCGTCGCACCTACTTCACATGAAGAGAACTTTAGGCCAAGAAGTCGAATTATTTAATTTCACTGATCAACGAACTGAAAAAGACTCTCATCTCAATAATTTTACCGAAGATCTGCGAAGTGATATACACATACGCAAAAAACGATGGCTACCTTATGACGAAATGCAAGATGACGAGCCAAAGAAAAATCCCGAATTACCTTTAGACTTAGACGTCCCTTATACTAGCAACAACGAGCCGGTTGATAAATTAAGCACAAGAAAACCTAAAACCAAAATCGATAAAAGTAACCTCATAACTAAAGTGCGACTCGATTCAGAGGAATCAAGACCAAAGCCAAAGACGCACGTCGAAGTGATAAAAACAAAAGCGGGAGTCGTTACTGTTGGTAAGGATATAGTAAAGAAAGAACCAGTAGGATACACTATATTGTCGGCGAATGCGAGTGATGATAGCCGACATGTCAACAAAAGAGCCACGGTGGATCCGAGGAAAACCACGTGTCTCGTGTACTTGCAAGCCGATCACATGTTCTACCAAAGATACGGCTCCGAGGAAGCGTGTATCGAAGTTATGACGCGCCATGTTCAGAAAGTTAACGCAATATACAAAGTGACAGGTAATATTTTAGCTTCACTCGGGAGATTTCTAGCTTATTTTATAAGACTTGTCTATTTCAATGGTGTAACTTGTTTCAGACTTCAATCAAGATGGAAAGCCGGACAACATCACGTTCATGATCAAACGAATAAAAGTGCACACATTAGACGCTTTGAAAGACCCCGCCTACAGGTTCCCAAATAACTACGGAGTTGAAAAGTACTTGGAGCTTTTTTCAGGTTCGCTTTTTTCAATATTCAATTACGCATTCAAAAGAGCGGCCCGCTCTCTAGATAGAGGGCAATTCTAAAAAGTTAAGCTATTAGTTAAATAAATTACAAGAGCTTATAAACGGAAGGCTTCATTATTTTTTTCGTAGGATGATGTATATTATATTTATGAACTTTCAGAGGAGGATTACGATGCCTTCTGCCTGGCTTACATGTTTACGTATCGAGACTTTGAAATGGGTACACTTGGATTGGCGTGGACCGGGGATCTGAAAAATGCTGGTGGTGTGTGCGAGAAAAATGGAGTAAGTATTTTTTATCTATCTTTCTTTACTTACATAATCGTTGGCCAGTCGAACTGATTCATTAATGCAGAGCCTAAACTAGATGGTCGGGATAGGGCGCACTAAGAAGGGATTTTTTGCCATTTTAACCCAAAATAAATCAATAGATGGCGTTATGCATATTTTCGAACTCGCGGGCACCGAGCAGAAAAAGTTTAACGTGAATAAAACCGCACGGGTTAGTCAAGTAGAATTTAATCGTAAAAAAAGATTAAATGCACTTAAATTATATAAAAATGAAACTCCTATTTGCCGGCAATTCAAACTCCTGGTAGCCAAATCAATGGCGACTTTCCCCTCGGGTTAGCTCACGCAAGTTTTATTACCAATAAAATGTTAATAGCCAAGTGTTATTTATACACTACTTTACCATTTATAGCGTCTCGCTGCTGTTTACCAAAACACAGGACTTTACAATTTGACTTTACTGGTCAATATTATTATGTATTTTAAAATATTGTGGTGAAAGAATAAATGATTATTATTTTTTTTTAATTTTAATTTCTCCGCAAGAAAAACTTCTTGGTATCCTGTAATCTCATAGACCCCACATGTTGATATTTGTTCTATTTTTTTCAGCACTACAGAGGCAGCATGAAATCTCTGAACACGGGCATCGTGACACTGCTGAATTACGGCAAGCACGTGCCCCCGGCCGTCTCCCACGTGACCCTTGCTCATGAAATCGGACACAACTTTGGATCACCTGTAAGTTAAATATAATTATAAAAATAAGCTCCATATCGATGCATATTCTTTGTTCTTACCACGGACATTAATGCTATTTTGGGAAAACTTTATCTTCAAAGATTGGCAAACATCGCCACTAAAGAAATGCCCAGTGACAATTTTCAAATTTGTGCTAGAACTGGGTCCAGATGCAACGGCAGTTCTCAATTTACAAGAATAATGTATAAATACCTAGACAATATTACGTACCTAATTCTACAGAATCCTTGGCGTATGTGCATTAACACATTCCCGGTAGAGGCTGTTCCAAAAATATTTTTGCCTGTTCTTTTTTTTTCCAATACAACTTTAGGTTTTAAGGAACTACAGCACAAGACTAATGATATCGTTTATGTTTTAGCATGATCCAGAAGTATGTACTCCATTCGGCGAAGACGGCAACTATATAATGTTTGCGAGGGCTACGAGCGGTGATAGGAAGAACAACAACAAATTTTCGCCATGCTCCCTCAGAGCTATTGACCCGGTGCTTAATAATAAAGCCAGATCACCCAAAGGATGCTTTACTGGTAAGAATCACCAAGTAGTCGTACAACTTATAATTGCTTCTGGCGTTCTATCAAAAAAAAAAAACTTGTTGTCACCTATTGTTTGGAACACCATGTCGCGTGTTTCACCGTTTCAAATTTAAGTTCAACAGGAATGAATGACACTTCTTATTTCTTAACACCTCATTACCACTTTCCGACATAACTAATTACTCTGTGACTTACTCAAGTATGGGGAGTATTCAAAGATATTAGTTTAAGACGCAACAAATAACTTGACCAATTCTACACCGCACGGTGCTCTTAACTTGTATGACACAAATTTTATATTTCAGAGCCTCAACCAGCAATTTGTGGCAACGGCGTGGTGGAGGAAGGCGAAGAATGCGACTGCGGCTGGGCGTCAGAATGTACCGACGTATGTTGTCGTCCCCAGGCAGCTAGACCTCATTACAAACCCTGTACCCTCACCGAACATAGTGTGTGCAGTCCTAGTCAAGTAAGCAACATTTCATACATTTGTAACATTGTGAATAGATGCATTAACAACTGTCTTTTTGTCGTTACTTTATGTGTTTAAAAACATAACGTACTCCGCTGCCTTCATAGTTCGATTGTTATAAGCCGAGTTCTTAAGATGAAGCGCTTTGCAGGAGGGGGGAACTCTTTTGCCAGCTTGTTGTGGTTACTATTCTTTCTTATTGGTAGTAAAAATCTACGTGACCTTATGTTTATACTTCTATTTCTGACTACGGCTTGGACAAATTAGAGCAGTTCATGAAAGGTTTGCACTTTCTGTGAGTGTACAAACTATGTGTTACATCTTCCATTGCTAGAACCTACAGGGTACTTAGTGTGGTCGCTGGTCTTCGGAGTCCTTTCATAGCTCATAGCTCAATATATGGGTCGATACTGATAAATCGATCACATTCCATTGTACTTCGTTTAGTAACCGTTTGTAAAATGTGTTTTGTAGATTGCTCGTGAAACCACACTCTCGTGAATTCACAATAAAAATACTAATTTGTACTATGTAGGTATTACAAAAACATTTTCGTCTTACCAATATCTTGGTTACCAGGGTCCATGTTGCACACCATCCTGCACCCTCAAGTACGGCGACAAGTGTCGGTCTGACAACGGCTGTCGAGACGCCGCCTTCTGCGACGGCAAGCGGGCAGGCTGCCCTACCAGCAGGCACAAGGCCAACAGGACCAGATGCGATAAGGAGCTTGTGTGCTATATGGGAGTAAGTTTAAATTTTTCACTTTTACTGCGAACTACGGTGTGAACCAACTACACTATGGCGAAACGGCGTTATAACAATGAAAGACTTCGGAAGAAATACTTTAGCATTACAAAAAACCTACAGAAATAATTATGCTTTCTAAGTTACCTACTACTACAATTTCTTTCGTCGTTTTTTTTACGTTAAATTTAATATAATAGTATTAACTTTACGTACTTTGAAATTATACAGGATTTAAATTTAAAGAACAAAATGTCAATTATATGTGCATACATGTAATGGATGCGTTTACTGTGGCAATGTATTTATTTAGGTTTAAAGTTATATGTATAATAAATGTGTCGAGTATATTTCAATAAATAAAATTAACATTATCATTTTGTTCAACCAGGAGTGCACCGGCTCCATCTGTCTGGCATACGGCCTGGAATCCTGCCAGTGTGCACCAAAGAAGGATGACCCTCGATCCGCCTGCGAGCTGTGCTGTCGCAAGCCTGGAGGACCATGCTTGTCGTCCTTCCACTGGAACACCGCGCCCTATGACGTGCCTGATATGTACGCCAAGCCGGGGACGCCTTGCAACGATTATAATGGGTATGTACTTAAATTAGATCTGGCAACAGATTGTCTTTGCAAGAGGGAAGTTTATGTTTCATTATGATCAATTTCTAATTATTGTTATTGATATTGACAATGCAATCAAACATAATAGATAATTCAGCTAACAGCAAATAGCAGATCCGACAGTCCTATTGGGCAAACGATGTCGAATAAACTTTCTAGAATGTTGCCTCCGACTATAAAAGGTTTATTAAAGACGAGGTTAAATTGGCACTATTCCAGACTTTTTGAAAGAGACCTAATAGGCGTTTAAATTTATTTAAACTGATTTATTTGTTGTACATTTTTTTAATAAATACTTCCAGGTATTGCGACGTTTTCCAACGTTGCCGCGAAGTGGACCCATCAGGACCACTAGCGACGCTGCGCAAGTTGCTATTGTCTGACGAAAGCATCGCCGGCTTCAAGAAATGGGTGCTCAAGCATTGGTATGCGGTGCTGCTCATACTACTAGCGGTCATCGCTTTACTGGTAAGTAATAACACATTAATTATAATATCCACGTTATTAAAATAAAAGTCTAATGATGTTATCAAAGCCAAGGACAATCTAATGAACCCTCACTTTACGTTCATGTTGATATTTTTGAAGGACTTCAATTAAAGATTTTCTTATAATTTTACAAAATAAAAGCGCAAACGTAGCTTATTACATACTTAAAGGAGAACGGATTGGAATTTATCTTTTAATTTATTTTTGTTTAGCGCGGCTTCAGTACTCTCGATGCTGCCATTGATAAAATAGACACTAAATGTTAGTGTCTATTAGATAAAAGCTCCTCTGGGAAGGTATATGCATACAGACAGTGTCTTATGCTAGAACATATCATTGTACCGTTGTTACCAAGTATATTAAGTACATTATTGTATTGTAAGCTAGATTCTAGAAGTACAATTATAATCATTCATCCGAAAGCAAAACATTATCACCATCCATTCTTATGATCTACGGCAGACTTTCAGAAATAACACAGGAAAGTAGCACCGCTAGTAAACTATCAAGTAACTTTTCTGATATATTATTCATTGTAGAGGTCTTTTCTGGCCAAATGCTCGAACATCATTGCGCTACAGTATAACATAACACTTAGTCTACATTAAACATGTTATATATCAAATTTCCAGGTGGCGAGTACTCGTTTCTTCGGGCGTCACGGCAAAAAGCTGAAGTCGGTAACCATCATCCACTCGTCCACCACTGAAACTGTTCGCTTACCAGATGCGGCTGATCAGGGCTTGATAGTTCATACAGCTGTTAGGTACGTA
Source organism: Hypena proboscidalis (assembly GCA_905147285.1). Taxonomy (NCBI): domain Eukaryota; kingdom Metazoa; phylum Arthropoda; class Insecta; order Lepidoptera; family Erebidae; genus Hypena; species Hypena proboscidalis. Next base: position 17,750,342 of record LR990131.1, read on the forward strand.
CAATCTTTTATGGTATTTTATAAATTTCACACATTGATAAAGTATTTTTATCGAGCATTTTAATGGCAAGACATTTAACTGTATAATATGAATATTTATTGGTTACAGGTCTAAAGTACCTCTTAAGAAGAAAGTAGCGCTGAGAACTCGAGCCTACCGCAACAAAAAGGATCTAAAGAAATTAGGAGACAAAGCCTCTCCGCTCCACAGTGCCAATAAAAAGAGGGTAAGTCATTGTAAAAGAATAAACTTCGCTATAAATGTTACAAGTTATGATAATTATATAGTTGCTAATTTTCTTTTTTATTAATTTCAGAAACCAAGTAATCAAGCAAAAACAGAAGAAGTGCCGAAAGTAACAAAAGAAAACACAGCTGTTATAACAAATCCTGAAGGCAAATCACCTAAACATGTTATACTTTCAAAGCACAAAGGAAAGGTGAAGAAACGCAAGTCCAAATTAAAGAAAGAAACTATAGACTACAGTTCAATGCAGAAGCATCCTTCTTCTCCGATCAAAGATTCAGAAGCATTGAGTAAAGTGCAGAGGTGGTTACTCAGTTCACCGCAACCCGCTGTTTTGCCCAAATCGAAATCTATTCCTGTCGGCCTAACAGATAGAACAAACAGACAAATCCAAAAGGGCTCAAGAAAAACTAGACCGTCCAAGAGCGCAACCAATCTGCTGTCCGGCGAAAAAGCCAGACTGCAAGTAGTATTCAAACCTCCATTTAGATTCAGTGTCAAAATTTGTAAGAGCGATAAGACTAAAGTCGTTTTAGACAAATCTTCTAAGCCCGACATGGACAGGAAACGCCTCGATGTCATTCCTCAACAGACTTCCGCTGAAGCTGCGAAATCTGTCAATCCATCCAACAGAACTCCTAAACATTCCAATGCCAGTAGGAGTACGGAATCTGCACCGACTCCCAGTGCTCCCAAATGTGAGAAACTGCCAACTCAAGAAAACCAACACGGTTACGCAAACTTACTCCCTCGAAGTGCCAGTGATTGTAAATTAACTAAGAAGGTGCCAGATGTTAAAGTTCGTAATGGACATAAAAAGAGTAACTCTGTAGACCAAAGGAAAGAAACCACCGAGAGTCGACAGAATCTGATAGCGCAGGAAGAATTTGACAACGCACATGTTTATGAAAATGTAGTAATGTCACAAGACGCCTTCGTACCTAAAAGCTGCAGCATGCCCCGACGGCAAACTAGCGTCGGGATATCTCGACAGAGCAGCTACGGCCATTTACCGAGAGCTCAAATCCGCCCACATAGACATAGTACAAACAATATAAGCAGATCCAGAAACAACAGTGCTTCTGAGCTCGAACACTTCTACAACGTTATCGAGTCTCTACGGCGAAATAACGGGGACGATGTAAATACGTGCAACACCAATACCAGCAGTTCCTCGAGCAGTAGTCGACACGACAGCGCGCTACTCAAGAACATTTCGAGCGCCCGCCAGGGAGGCAGTAGAACTTCTCGTCAAAACAGTCTAGTCGATAAACCGGCGCGAAAGAGTCCAATCGATACCTCGAAACTCAAAAGGCAGCTGAGCGAAGCGGAATTGGCCAAATCACAAGCACACTGTGACGGTGGGCTTAGGGGCTTCCAACTAGTAGTGGGCAAGGATAAGCTGAAGCGGCAGTTAAGTGATAACGAGTTGTGCAAGTCCCGCGTGCAGCTGGCGATGCCGATGTCTGCGGGCGCGGAGCCGCGGCAGGCGTTCTGCTGGAACAAGCGCGCCAGCCTGGACGGCGACGCGTCGCTGCCGGCGCCCCGCTTCGCCAGCTCTCGCAACAAGAAACGCACGACGTACACTTTCGGAGAGCTGAAGAACACCGTGCCCAACGCCACGAGCGCGTCGCCCGCCGAAGACGTCCATATCTCGCCCGAGGAGTTTTTAAATATAATTGATAACTAAGTATTATCGTGGACTTGTAAACGTATAAACCTCGAGTGATTATTTTTAAATATGAACAAAACAAAACAAATAATTTAACGTGTATATTAGGTAACTAATCGCAAGATGTACTATTGTCGGCTGGTGTAAATATTGTAATTTGCTTTTAATATTAGTAACTAATAATGTAACCTGCCACTGAAACAGACCATTGCCTAGTTTATTTTCCTGAACGCAATGACAGTATTGCGTTGCGATACGGACGCGGGTATAAAACTCCAAATGTTCTTTATTTTATTTGACTTTGGGTGTTTATATGGGATCTTGTACATACTATTACGCTAAATAACAATTATTTTCTTGAAACCGCTGTTTACTTTTTCTGATTCTGCACGAGAACTGTTTTCCATTAATTTTCTCATCAATATTGTTGATTGGTTAGCGTAATAGTACCATAACTGGCAATGATCTAGTTTCATTAAACGATCTCTATAAAATGAATCTCTATTTTTTCTACATGCTATGTATTGTACAAATTTACTCAAATCTATGTAAAGTGTTCATGTAAGATTATTTAATTACTTTAAATACTTTACGTTACATACTTGTTTTTTTATTCTTTTATTTTTCTATCTTTCACATTTTTTTTAGATAGCTGTCAATTAGCATGTCAATCTGTTAATATCGTAGTTGTCTAAGAAGTTCGACTCTACACATAAATACATAGTATTCAAAAATAATAATTTATTTAATTATCAAGGTTTTTGTCGGATTCTGTAAAGGGAAGGTATATTAATCTAGGGGCCAATTTCACCGGCCGAGTTTAACACTGAGTTAAAGTTTTCGATCTCTCTGACCCATTCAAACATTGAATTGAATTCTTCTTTCGAGTCAATGGTCAAAGTTTATACCACCCTGGCTCAGTAGGTGACTTTCTTTAATTACATTCTCCGTGGCATTAATCGCTCAAGGAGCAAATTTCGGGACAGATAAAGCATAAATTGAATTAAGAGGAAGAGATCTGAAGTCAGGTTTAGCGTTGATTGCGGCTAAAGAAGTTTGGTGAAATTGGTGTTAAATGTTTCTAAATTTTGCCGTGATAGGTTGAATTACGTGTATATAAATTATTTAATAAAAAAATAACAATGAAATTATCACGTTTCTATTCCTATCATAAATTTCATAACTTACATTTATTTTGCTGGTTTTTTCGCTAGACGATAGATTTGGTAGCTGCATTTTATGTTAAAACAGAATCCAATAAAGCCTTGTTCATTAATACAATAAATTAAAGTGAAACATGAAACCGTTTTATCGATAAAATATTTTTCTATAAATATTGGATTTAATCGAACTAACAGGCATAATTTAAGATGTAATTCGTACGTACCATAACTAACCGAACTCATGGCTGTAACTTTGTTCTTTAATCTTTTAGTTCTGCAATATCTGGGATGGAATGTAATTTTGTTATTTCACGTATTAGGATGACAATATCGTAGTGCTAATATTAAGTAAAAATATCTCTTCTAAATATTGTAATTGTTAATATGCTGTCTAGTTGTTAGGTACAAATTATTTTTTTTATTGTGTTCCCGCCTAAATTATGACTTGTGATAAAATAATGTTGTCTTTGATTTTTTATTTTTTAGTATCCAATGAGGTCGTTTCATAATTTAGACGCTCATAATCGGGATATGGCTGCCATATTTATCAACAGCGACTGATGATACCTATTCTAATGAACAAATTGCTATTATTAGGATGTACGTGATTATTTTTGAACAATTTAAGCCATTATACAAATAGTTTTATTTTGTGACATTTAGTATGTCTTGAAAATCATATTTTTATCATGACAATATCAGTTGCATCTTATGAAACGATACAGCATCTAGCAACATTATACAGCGTAAGTAAATGTATATATTTTATATGTAATGTAATGGTTTTATTTCTATCTCAGATATTAATCAGAATGTGTTCCAGTATTTTCGTGAGTCGTGCGAAAGCTTAGCGGCTGTGGCACAGCGTGTATGAGCTTCGTCGTAGGGAGGTAAGGGTAAAACGTAAAAGCTATTGTATTGTATAGGAACTGATTTCTAAGAAGATCCTAAAGTATTTGGAAATGTTACAAATTTGTATTTTATAAAAATACTACTACGGACAACCTACAGATCTTTATACAAGTGGCCATATCGGTTGCACTTATTCAGAATAACTTGTATGTAGATACTTGCAGTTTCTGTAAAAATATATATTATTGAAATTCTATAAATATCTTCGTCTTGAGTTTGTTTAAACTTCTAAGTCTATTTATTACATAACTCTTCCTTCATAAAATGTTCGATTTATGTACATGTTAATTGTGAATTTCATATTATAAAATAATTAAATGTGACTAGATTCTATACAACTATTTAATGGTTTTATAGTTCATAAAACATTTTCCATAGTGGATATTGAAAAAACTTTATTCAAAACTACGTATGCTTAATTTAAAATACAGAACTTTGTGATGATATATCTGATATTTACGCATCTGACTATAATCTCACTGTATTTGTTCCAAGTGCCTTATGAACAAATCATTACATTCCTACTTACATTCCAAATTGATTACGTACCTACTTGTTTTATCATTTATGGTCTAATCGTAAAAAGACACTGAAATATGATTGTATCTTTTTGAGTACTTAATTAGTCTGTGATAGAATACGTTTATACAATATTATATTATATTATGTAATAAATCTGTTGTATCTTCAAGCTTTAGTTAGTTCAATAGTTTACTGTTATATTGGAAGTATCCACAATGAATACAAATTTGTAATAAATTCATTTTCTAACATTTTACTATTTTTTTCTGCATTTTTTAATGGATTAAAAAGACTCCAACAATATCAAAAGTCTGTTATTTTACTTCGTCCTCAGATGCACCAAAGATAAGACAAAAGACCTTTTACACGACCACTTTTACTTTTTAACCTTTTTGGATAACACCATAAAGTACACATGATAAATAAAATTTTTTCGTTTGGCTTTTGTTTAACAATTTGTCAAAAGTGTCATTTATATGTATTTGTTGCGATGATTTTTCGTGGGATTCAATTTCATTCCTGAAATGGCTCCGATACGTTATAGTTTGCATTATGAAGATTATTCAGAGCATTTAATGTCGAGATTCGGCAATCTGTTACAAATGCAGTCTTTAGTGGACATGACGCTTATGTGTAGTTCTCACACTTTGCGTGTGCACAAAGCTGTGCTCGCAGCAAGCAGTGCTTATTTTCAGGTAAGTGTTCTAATATTTATATCTATCAATCATTACAATATTATCCAATCAAGTACCAACTCACCATTATATCTTGACCAAGTTAATAGCAGACGACGTAGAGCTGTCGCTACCATGACATTGTGTAGCTCTACTTTTCAGGCATATTGACTTGTCTTGACTACATTTTACTATAAATTTGTAGCCAATCTAGAAGAGAAAGTGAAATATAGGTACTATTCTATTCGTACGCGAAAAGTTTAGACTTGAGGTCGAAACGCACGAGTTCTTATAATTTCCACTTTGACTTCGCTACATTGCCTAAATTAACGAGAATTAAGTAGTCTTGGTAAGCCGCTGCAATAGTACCTCGCAAATCTCATAAATTTAAAATTTTAGGAGGTGTTACAAAAGCAAACAGGCGAGCCATTAATAATATTGAAAATGCGCTTCAGTGTATTGAAATGTTTAGTGGAGTTCATGTACTGTGGCAAAACGCAGTGCTTAGAAGAGAATTTAGACGAACTGGTGTCTGCCGCGCAGTTCTTGAAAATTAAGGGGCTCTCTAAAGTCACGAAGGAAGGTCTTGGTATTACTAATAATAGTAAGTGGTTCTTTCGCAAAATTCTGTATCTAATTATGTTCCTACTTAGGGTTAGCAGATTTCCTAGCGCCGTCTTAGGCAAATCTAGGGATAAGAGAGGGGGATGTGAAAGAAAGACCAGACATGTAGTGTCCATTGTTGACAGTATATTTCGTTAAAAGCTACATGCCGAGAAGCCGGGGCAATAAAGTCTAATTACAGACACTGGACAGTATAAAAACTTTCGGGACAATCTGATAAATCTCAGTCATCAGGCAACCATAGTTGTACTACGTAGAAATACTTGCTATAATAATATGAAAACGCCGAATATTCCAAACGTTATCTAAACATAAGCAGTGGTAAAATTGACTAAGTACTGATTCATAATTTAAATGGATTTTAGGTGAAATTCCAGTGTTCACGCCGCCAGTAGTCATCAACAGACCTCCTCAGTCTCTAATTGACCTTCATTCACAGGTAGGTTTTACACAAGATATTCCTACCTCGTTAATTTTATTTTGAAATATTATCGGTAGTCCATAGTGAAACAACCTGTAAAAGAGCATTATATTATGAAAGCAGTGTTTGTTCAATATGATCGATTTTGTTTTTACATGCATCTTGGAGGATAAGTTCACTAACGAAGGTGCATTTAATTTTAATTTCGGCGATACCGTTTCCGCTTTTAGCATTATAGATCTGCAAGTAAATGTTTAATTGCAATTTTTTTAACTTAATTATTAATTTAACTATATTTCATAACTGTTCATCACTATATCAGTTCATAACTATATTTTTTGAAGTCGGTATGAAGTTACAATGAGTAAATTAGCCCTAGTAGTAAGACACCAACGCGTGCTGCTGTTACAGCTACATACCTCTAAGGTGTTTTTCCGCCAGAGATGTGCTATGGAAGCATTTGATACCCACTCATCAATTTCATGGATCGATATACCTAGCTTGGCACTTGAAGCTATACTTTTATATCGATAGATGCGTGCACTATGGATGGTCGCTTAATTTTACTCGCCCTGCTACATTGTTTAGCATCAGTGAAAACCGTCTCATAGTTTCGTAGCTTAGTTTTCACATGCACCATATTACCGTAGCACATCTCTGGTGAAAAAGCAAAGCGAATAAATATACACTTTCCTTCTTTGCCTAAATATAAATGTGGTTTTTTTAAAAAGCATTTAGATTAAACTATATGATATTTAGGAAGCTGAGAAAAGTCTACAAGCTACGCAGATGCCGCCGGTGACTAGTAACAGTCAACCTATGGACAGTCTTACCAGGAATAATAAAGTGAGTGTATTTCAGGGAACTTTTTTGATAATCTGTTTACGTGTCGTTCACCGTGAGGTTTCGGGTTCGATTCATAAATGTTATTTAGGATTTTGCCAACAATAATATCTCAGTGGTTGCAGGGACCTAAATATAACTAACTGGTCAAAATGTTGGCGTCATACACCTTATCACGCCCTTCTGGCAATTTTGGCGTGATGTTATAAAGATGGATCTCGTGAAAAATATTTTCTCAAACTGAAGCAGTTTAATAAGGCCACAAAAATTAATAGCTATTTATCTACCAGGATCTTGTGATGCGTATTCCGTTTGACATCGAGAACGGCGGAGGCAGCACTAATGCTGACTACCCAGACGCACCGCGTGTCATCAAACCCAGGCGAGGACGGCCTAGTGTCAGGGTAAATGTTTGTAAAATTATCTCCTTTTAATTTAGGTAATCAAGTGTAATAAGTACGTATATAGGCAAAATTAAAGATCTTGGCGGTATTGAAGTTCGCTGCACATGGCTGTTCCACCAATTGACGAGTACCGTACTTGAGCGTGGCCAGTACCGACCTGTGATATTTCATTTGCGGCCAACTTTGAAACCGCCATGATCTATGATTTTGATGATCTATAACGATTTCTACTATGAAATTACTTCAGAACTACGAACTCTACAAAAGACATAGAAGCGAACTGTGGTTTTTACTACACCGACCGACCCGTTGTTTTGCTGTTTCTGTGCTGCTGGAGCCGCGAAGGTGCGAACCGTACCAAATTTGTTATCATGATGGTAGAAAGCAGATAAAATTATGACTTACAGCGATCGGGTGCATGGGAAGGTGCCGGTCCCCTGGGTCGCGCAGCCGAGCGCGCTCTCCTGCGGCGTGAGCAAGATTCGCGAAAGGCTATTCACCAACTCAAACATCTGCAGACTAGGCATATGCAGGTTCGTCAGCTTTTGTTTTAGATAACAACTTAACTAAAATTCAACTAAAGAAATAGCATTACGTACGTATATTTTTCAACAGGTCATCATATTTTTATCAATAATTTAGTTTGTCGCCGGCATTGCGGCTTTAACTACCAAATATTTTGCCGAAATAAAATTTTGGGTGCAGTAGCTTACAAGGCACTTTACTAAAACCAATTACATTACATTACATCGTAATTTGAATAAAACAACCCTAAATGGATCCACCCTGTCAATTTTTATTAAATACATTAAATTTTTCAGGACTACATGGAAAGAGTAACTCTTTCGCAAGCCGTGAATAGCATCTGCGGCCCCGAGTCCTCCAACATCGACAATGACCTCATGTACATGGATCAGACTATTTCTTCTAATGTTCTCGACCCAACCATCGCATATACAAAAGAACATTCTATAGGAAATGAAACTATAACGAGCTACGCTAACACGAACCCTGTCAGTTCTGCCATTGAGTCCAACGGTGGGATCAACACTGCTATGTCCCAATACGTGAACGCTTTAAAAGACGCGGGGCTACCCACCGATCTTCCGATACTGTTCGAATCCGGTGACGGCTCCTACATCAACGTCAACGAACAAGTCCTACTCGACATGGTTCAAAGCAGCGAAATACAATATGAAGTTATAGAACAACCGAACATAATAGAAAAAGTCGCAGACCCTAGCGAAATAAAGAGCATCGATGACCTATCCAAATCTATAGAACGAGGAGAAATCATGTTGGGCAGCAAAGCTTACGGTGCAAGTAATGATTACGATAAAACTTCACATTACAATCGTACAGAAGATGCCACTAACAGCCTCAACGCAATACTACCCGATAATCTAGATTCTTTTGCAGAGCAACAAAGCTACGTTGTCTTAGATACACGTCTTCAAGAAAATATAAATTCCATGGACAACAACCCTCACGACTTTTCTTGCATTGATGGTGACATGCACTTCTTCACAAAATCTATGAGTGACGACGTCAAAAAATATTACGAAGATCAGCAGCTCAATGATGCCAGAGTTATGGAACAACTTTGTCCTGTCAGTAATCCTTTGGATAATAATTTCAGCATGTCGTTACTCGATGGAAAAAGCTCTCATTTAGGTTCTAATTTGAGTCAGCAGTACAACCCACGAAACGAAGATTGTTACGATTTTGGATTGCAAATGCCGCAAAATGGAGTATTCAAGGATGACGCTCTTGATTGTTTAATGGCCACGCCTAAACGCAATGACGACGATCAGAACCATTATGACGATGGTAACCAACTAGATCGACGATCCCAAGAGAGAGACGAAATCATAAAAGACTTGATGAATATTGAAAATAATATGATAATGGCACAGAAACACACTTCTTCGGTTCACGACGATTTGGATAATATTAACACCGATTCTAACATTTCTAACGTAGACCATTTAAGCGTTCCTAACGTATTCGATACCGAAGCAGAGAATATAAAAGAATTGAATACTCGGAAAATTTGTGACACCGATTTATCTGCATCGATAACTCCAAATGAGCTGCAATGGGATGATTTGGATGAGAATAATAAAGATCCAAGTAAAGGCGATGAAAACGTAGAAGAAAGCAATGATACTAATGATAAAAATCCTGAAACGATTAAGGACAACTCTCATTATCAAGATTCAGTAATAGATTTGACGTCGTCTCTTTGTGATAAATCGGAAAATAATTGGGGAGATATCATGAATGAAACTGGGGATATGAATGAAGAAAATGAGGAGCCTACTATGAATGAAAACAATGGCTTGGACTCGCAGGACGATATACCATTCGCAGTAGGATTGCTTCCTCTGAAAAAAGTGCAACCGCCAAAGGAAGCAAGTATTCTTAAACGGAAGAATTCAACTGAAGATTTGCTGGATAATGTAGATGCGAAATGTTTAAAACGCAAGGTGAAATATAAGAAATCGTGAGAATAAGAGTTATTGTATGTTAAATAGATTTAGATTAAAACAATAAATGCTTTATGCATGTATAGAAATTGTTTCTGTTGAATATTCTTCTGTTGTTGGTGCGCGCTCCAATAATGACCATGATATCAAAGTGACAACTTCCAATATTACTATGGTATCAAAATAACCAGTGTCAAAATGTAATAATATATAGCCTTGGTTAAATATTTTACTTTTCTATATTCTGATACTCTTAAGCCCCGAATACACAAGTTCCTGATAAAGTTTGAGATAGTTAAACGCCTAAGAACTATTCTGAACAAAGACTTATCAGGGACCTGTGAAGCTGGCCCTCGACCAAAAAATATATTAGTCTAAATTACACATTTCCCTGCAAATACTATCTATTCTAATCTTTTGATCATGGTCATAAACTGACCGGTGCGGTAATTCTTAGGTACGCCGTTAACCAAGTATGAAATGAGACTCCATATCCTTTCATATTTTTTTATTGGAAACAAATACATATTACAATGATAATTTTAACATTTCATAAGGCATTTCATATCATTTTAAATTTAGTAGACTACAACAATATCAGAAATATCGAGATTCATTTAGCAGGCAAATGCAATAGGCGGGATCCGTGTTCAATTCATAATTTACGTTTTGCTTATAATTTAAATTCAGCGTATCGAAATTGACATTAAAATCTATTTGATAAGTGTACGTTCAGGACAATAGCGCATGGCGCAAGCATATTATTAGAGCTTGATCATGTTTGTTAAATTAATACAGTACGTACAATTTACAAAACTTTAACTGCACGGTTTAGCAAGTATTTTCGCTTGTCCTAAGGTAAATCGACTCGAGAACGCCTGTTCATCTATCCATTTATGTCTAACTTTAACAAGGTGAGATTTTACAATCAACCATAGTGCAAACCAATAATATTAACTCTGCATTTGACTTGATAAGTATTAAGGGTATTATTTCCATGATCTTACCAGTCTGATCGTACACTTATTCGGTAGCTACTTTAATGTTTTTTTTACATTTAAAGCCAGTGTCATACTAACAAAAATGAAATAAGAATGTCATGCCTAACTAGACTTTGATTGAACATCTTGTATAATAAATAATATATAAAAAATAAAACTTAATTCATAATAACTCAGATCAATGTTATAATGGCTCGGATTGGTGGTACCTAATTACAAATTGTCGTTACAAAATAGTTTTCTTAACCTACCTATGTGATATGGACTTAATCTTAAAGAATTTCATATAAAATACTTACTCAAGGTATAATATCAAATGTTATTACATTACTTATTGTCAATGAAAAATTGACAGGGTATATAAAAATAGAACAATATACATATAATATACATACATAAGTAAAATGTAAAACTACGTATCGCACTACAAGTAACATTTTATCGACTACCTATAACTATAGAACATTGTGAACCTGTTTAACAGTGAAATATATTTCCAAATAATAGAAAATACCTTTTGTGCTACCAAGAATATTCGAGATGCGTGAATTCTGTGTGAAAGGAAATATGTTAAGGGTTCCAGCTACTTAATAAAAAGTTAAATAAAAGCTTTTAAAAATCACACAAGCTCTAAGTATTAAGATCTCTCATGAGTAGATTCGATAAATCGGTCGTACATATCAGTCGTTATAATTGTTCTTATGAGTCTACACTACTGTAACAAAATATTTTTGTAAAATCAAATAGACATCGCACTAGCTTCCTTGTTGTATATTCTAGTAAATTATGGGTAGGTTCTAAAGTTCTACATAATATTGCAATATATTATCGCAACTGCAAAGAAAATTATTAGAGCTAAAAAGGCTTAAAAGTTTAGCTAGAGTACTGATATTTGCTTAAAAATATAAATTTCATCTGCGAGCGAAAGTAATGGCCGGATGCAATCACAACCTTATATGCAATAACAAAAAAGGAATGTATAAAATAATGTAAAATAGTAAGTTAAGCTGCAACAGTTGTAAAAATAAATGGACATCACGAGATTAAATGACAAAAGAAATATAAAAGTGAAGTTATGAATATAACTGTTTGTACATTATGTTTGTAAGCTGCGCTTCTTGCGGAGTACCCGTAGACATCGGTGTGGTAGTCTCCCATTTGGAAGGTGATGGCAGGAGAGGACATTCTGCCGTCGCCACCGTTGGAGTACGCCAGCACTCGCAAGTTGTAGGACTTGCCTGGAGTCAAGTTCATGACGTAAGCCTCCAATTTTTGCTCCACTGCAACTATTGTGTCGTTTGCCGTGCTCATGTCTTGATCGATCTCCCATACTCTTACCTAAAAATGAAAAAGTATTTTTAAATTTCAGAGCAAATTGAATAAATAATGCATGAAAATATCTAGTGGAAGCCACGGCATGATGCGTAATCCTCAGATGTAGATGTAACGACGGATCTGAAACCTTTAGTGAATTTTTATGAACTGTTGTTACTTTAAGCTGGACTTTGCAGTTTGCAGGTCATTTGTATACTATTAATGATTAACAAATAAATAAAATTGAAGTGTCTGTTTTTAATGTCAAAATAACAATATTTTTTAAGCTGTTATAGTTGATGGCCAAAACCTTTGCCTTAAATACCGTTTTTAAATATTTGTCTGTATGTCAGTCAATCTGTCCGTTAGTCTAATCTTCTAAACGGCTGGACCAATTTTAGATGCAGGTAACTGACTACAAGACGCGTAACATAGACTACTTTTTATCAATTTATCTACCATGCAGACAAAACCGCGGCAGAAAGTTTGTTTGTTTAATAAAGCGCATATCTCGATAACTACTGGTCGAATTTTGGTAATTATTTTTGGTTTTCATAGTCTAACTCTCAATCAAGGTTTTATGATATTTAAAATTTCGCTTACTCCGTATCGTGCGAAGCCGTATGTATGGTTTATCGTGGGACAAAGCTCGGGGGCAGCTTGCGTCGTCATTCCACGCGGACAAAAGCTAGTGAAACAAAACATGTAATCTACATACCTTGTATCCAAGCAAAGGTTCTTCCTCGTCAGTGGGCTGCACGTATCGCCACACGACGCGCACCGTGGTGGGGTTGTAGGCCCACACGTTGACAGAGGCCGGGGGCTTCTGCGGCGCCTTTCGGAAGGTACGCTCCAGGTACCGTTCACTCTCCGGTCCTTCACCAGCTGAGTTGAAAGCCATCACCTAAAAATTTAACATAAATGTTGCAAAAATATTGTTGGTGCACAAATTCAGTTTCAATCAGTCTGCTCATGACCACGGCTGGTGCAACTCGCCGTAATTGAAAGGATAAAAATAGTGATTTAGGTATGCATACCTTTTAAGTATTTAGGCAATGAAGACCCGTGTCAGATCAAATCTTAGAAAATCACACAAAGATTTGTCCCGTGTGGGAATCGAACCCACAACACTAGCGCAGTTGAAAGCGGTGAGGCAACCGCATTAAGCACTACGCCAATCGTGCATTCAGTTCAGTTATTCATACATAATATTGTTTTTCATATGGCTGTAATCGCCACACTTAATCTCAAGTGTTACTTCCTACGTACCGGCTAGTGTCTAGGTAATAAATAGTAGTTCTGGTGTAACGACCGGATAGGCAATTTACGATGCTTGGTCAAACTCAGGGTCGACTAGGACGAGTAAAGGACAAGATCTACATCGTCGGAAATATCCTTACTTGTTTATTTTTTGTTTTTAAAACGACTGCCGCGCTGCAACTTAAATACTAGAAAATATATTTTTTTTTGAATTATACAAATATCTGAGTCGATCAAGAATCGGGACTTCAGTCGGGTCACGTATTTTTTTTTTAAAGCTTACTAGTAATTTGCAAATACAAATTACTACTAGTTAACTCCCTCCAGCTAAGCGTAATTCGCCTGTGTTAGGAGGAAGTTCACGTCCGTGGTGTAATGGCCAGGATTCGAACCCACGACCTCTCGATCGTAAGACCGATGCCTTATCCATTGCGCCACGGCCGCTTAATATACAACTTAATGCAACGTATGCAATCAATATTTCCGTCTTCGATAGAATACACAGAGTTATCTAATAATAAAATCTTACCTTAACGTAATAATAGGTGTCAGGCTGCAACCCAACAATGAGTGCCCAGTTGCGCGTCGTTCTTGACAAGTAAAAGATGCATTCCTCCTCCTTGTTCGCCTGCTTCCAATACTTCAGACGGTGACCAATCAACTTGCCTCGCAATCTGTCACGCGACTGGTCGATAGGGTTCCAGGTCACGTTCAAAGACGTAGAGTTAAACGATCGAGCGTACACCATCTGCGGAGCCACCTGCGGCATGTCTTCCGCAGAATATATCGTAGAGATCTCACTCTCTGGACCCGCCCCGAGATCGTTAAAAGCTTGAACCTTCACATCGTAAGGCGTATAAAAGTAGGACGTCGAAACATGAACCACGTAAGTACCAATGTTACCGTATTTCTTCAAAGGCAAAGACTGGAACTCAACCTCAGTGTCGTTGCGGCGCCAGAATATTTTGTAATAAATATTGGGGCCGTTCTGCAAAGATTGCGGCAATGGAGTCCAAGTAATTGTAAGATCTCCCGTTTTTCCACCACCCCCTCCAACGTTAGCTGGCGCTTGGTATGGTTTGTCCGCAGGAGTAGAGAACTGCGGACTAGGCGCCGACGGTTTTCCAGGCCCCAACAAGTTCACAGCCTGAACCCTAAATTCATAAATCGCCCACGGCATCAAACTCGTAGTCACCGTGGCACGTTTTCTGCCATTGTATCGATCGATTTCCATTACATTGGCGATGTTTTCGCTGATAACGTACCATGTTGAGTTCCAGTGTGTACGACCTGTTAAGATGTAACTAGTAATAGGGCGCCCATTCGAGTTGCTGTCTGTCCATTCTAAAGTCACAGATGAGCGCTGTATATTCAGTGTTTGTAGACCACCTGGTGGTCCAGGCGGCCCTTCAATACGTAGTTGAGTGTGGGAAGAAATACGTCCAATAGCCGATTTTACAATACACTCATAATCGCCCACATCAGAGAGACTCACGTTTAGAATAGTCAGTTCGCCGCCATCGATTTTGATTCTCTTATCAGCGTAAAGGTCAGCCGCTTCTTTCATTCGCATGCCATTGTGGTTCCAAAGGTAGGCAGTATCTAACATGGGGTCTACTTCAGCGCTACAATGTAAAAATACAACTTGATTGACTTGCGTCGTAATGCGAGGAGCGAGTCGCTCGAGGAAGCGTGGCGCACGCAATACTATGAGACGTCCTCTACTTTCGTCAACACCGTACTGATTTTTTGCAACACATGTATAAACACCTTCATCGTCTCTAGAAAGCTGCCGTATGATAAGATTCCCAGTGTCAGTAATAAAACGCTTTCCGCCAGCTCCAATAACAATATTGTCTTTTTTCCATGTGAATGTAGGTTTGGGTGCTGCTTCAGGATTACACCTCAGTGTGACGTTACCCCCTTCTGACCCATAAGTTTCAGATTCAAGTGGCTTTTTCTTAAATGATGGCTTCAAAGACAACACCCGTAACTGACCCGTTGAGTAACTTGCTTTTAACTGATTTTTAGCTTCACATTGAAACATTCCTGGATCCCTAGTTGGATCTAAGTACTTAATTATTAACACATTATCCTGAATCACATACCGATCCCTATCTTCAGACTCTAAAGTGTCCATTGACAGTTTATGTCCATTTTTCCACCAAGTATAATTAACATCTGGTATGCCAAATGCCTCACAATTCCAGTGCAGCTCTCCTTTATTGTCAACATGCTTACTTGCTAAGGGTATAGTAAAATTCGGTTCAGCTTGTACCCTCAAAAAGACACTATTAGATATTCTTGCCCTGTCATTTTTAACATCACAAAGATACTCTCCCTCATCTTCTACTCCAACCTTTGGTATTGTCAGTACACGGTCAAAGTTACTTAAGCGAGCTCTTCTTGGCATTGGACCATTTTTTCTAGTCCAATTATAAGAAGGCACTGGGTAACCAAATGAGATACATTCTAAACGCACCTCTTGTCCTACTACCGGTGCCTCTGGGAAAACTTTCGGAAAATTGTTTGGAAACTTAAGATGTTGGTAATCAGAGTGAGGATACACATAAAGAGGGAAAAACGGACCATTTCTCCCTTGATCAGATACCTTGCTCATGACATTACAGCTGTAATTTCCTCTGTCTATTGTTTCAAGAGCAGAAAAGTAGAGACCCCCATCATAAGACACAAACACTCTTTTATCTTCTTCAACAAGATTGGGGAAATAGTTCCGGGCCCACAGAATGTTGACAGCGGGATAGTACGATGGAGGATCACAGTACATTACCTTACCCCAATATTGATTACCACTTTCAACAGACCTTTTTTGATTGAACTCACGAATGAAACCAAATGATAAACGCACAGATTCTGAACGAATTGTGCCAAATTTATTAGAGGCTGTGCAGTGATACCTTGAATTGTCTTTTTCAGTATCTGGGTTATAAATCATAAGACTTCCTCCACTCAAAACAAATCTAGTCTCAACTAATGGATCAATTTCTATAAAAATTGGCCTGTCAACCTGGTAATCTTCTCTATACCACTTATACACAGGTGCTGGATAGCCTCCAGCAATACAGGTTATTTGTACATGATAATTTCTCATTGGATCATAAATTGTATCCACAGGCTCCTTTATAAAGTATGGCCCTCTAGGTATTTTCTCAGGATCAAAAGTTTCAAGCCCATAAGTGAAAGATCTTTCTTCTTCAATAAGATAGTGAAGCCTTTGGGTTTGGCCTTCACAGATAAAATGATAATATTGAGTGCCTTCCACAGGAAACAAGCTCCACCGGCCATCCTCATGTGAAAATTTGTACACCAAGTAATCTCGAGGCAAAATGTTAAAACTTGTATAAATCGATTGCCGGTCATTGAAAAAAGCATTTTCTAGACCAGTTAGCTGCGACCCATCAACGTCATTCGACCAATACCCTGGAGATTGCTGATGTGCTCCGATATACCATGAACCTTTCTGAGGATCTAGTTTCATAAGATGAGTTATAATAAAGCCATGCTCCTCTGGGCTATTAACGGACGCCAAGTCAGCCTCGTAAGCCAAACATATTTTGCGTGCCTCATTTCTAGGGCGATCCGGCGACTTGGTAAAACGGTAACATGATTCCCGATACCTTATCCAATTAGGGGGGCATTTGTATCGCTCGTCGTAGTCCAAGCCGGCGTAGTATGAAGCTGTGTTTTGAGGATCAACCTCATTTTCGTTTTCTCCATAATTGTCTGAGTTGAAATTATCCTGATAGAAAGAACTCTGACCTGAATTGTAATCGTTTAGATTACCATTCACAGGAAAACTACCGTAAGGTACTTGAGGATTTGGACGGTACAAAGATCCAGTCTGATTATTGTCTTGATATTGTTGCTGAGGATAGTTCGGGTTATACGCACCGCTGGAGTCAGGACTCTGTGTCCTCCCATAACTCGTCACAGCGAGTAACAACAAAACACGCTTCATTTTATTTTACTTACACAAAGCACTTGATACTAACACATAATTTTCATATCACTGTTACTAGGAACACGCCATTTAACGTTTTTGTTTCTATTTTTTCATTCTACGAAACGTTTCCGATTTGAAAAAAAATGCAAATATGGTTGATGACAAACACCTTGAAGACAAGCCTCGCCCAATTTCATTCAAGTCATTCAACTGTATATAGAGAAGGGAAACTGAACTCACATCGATTCTAGAGAAAATCGATTCAACGAAACAATTTATAGTGTTCACCTCACCATGATGTCGAATTCAATCAATCAATTCAAATCAAATCAAATCAAATCAAATCAAATCAAAATCTTTTATTTGTTAAAATTTGGTTTTCACAGGTCTTAGGTTAACATTAAATTTAGCACTGCACATTTGCTATTATCTTACTTGTATAGCATACAAATATGAAATATAAAATAAACTTATAAAGTAAGAATAATAATTAAAAATTTAAACTTACACGCCTCAGACTAAAAAAAAAAAATAATTCTTAAATTATTTGCTATTAATTATTTACACAACGCAACACAACATTATATTTTACATTACAGCTTTGTCTGTCAGTCTGTCTGTCTGTCTGTCTGTTTGTTCAGGCATTACGCAAAAACTACCGGTTCCATTACGATGAAACTTGGTATAATTATTCTTTAATATCCTGGGCACCACAATGGGTACTTTTTATCACGGAAAAGTACCCAGCATATTATATATATATACTCCTTTAATTAATAGGTTTGTCGTAGATTATAAATGACCTAGGACAAAGTTATTATTTGCGGTTCGACTTATAAAGATAAACCGAAAGGTTTATTTTTCTAAGTCGTACTGTATAGATTTTAATTTTAAAGTGGTATAAGTAGTATATTTGATATTGTACGTAGTGACCGTAGGTTTTTTTATACTGTTAGGTAGGATAAGACATTTGTATAGATATTAGTTAGGGATTTTGCTTATTTATTGAGTTTCGATTAGTTATTATCAGAAATAGGTTTATTTAGATAGGTAGGTATTTTATTTTCTGTTATTGAGTTTTTTTTATTGATGTACCTACCACGCAGATGAGATCGCGGGCGATAGTTTGTTTGTTTGAAAGCGCTAAGTTTAAAACAAACTGGGTGAATTTTGATAATTACCTTTGAGTTTGATAGTCTAAGTGTGATTTTGATATTTAACATTACGCTAAACTCTACGGGCTGTCACGGACGCACGTATCGCAATTTCTATTAATTCGAAATTTCAAGTAGTTTCGAAGTAGGTACATGAGTTGTACCTATTTGTCTGTTTTGATTTCTTTGAATATTATTTTCCTTGAGTTTCTGTCGTATATTTGTTTTGGTACCTACTATTGTTATATTGACATTGTTACCTTTAGCATTTTTTGTTCATAAAACGACATCCACGCGGACGAAGTCGCGGGTAACAGCTAGTACTAATAATAATACCTCTGTGGTAGAATTGTAGCGTATTTAACTTCTATTGTAAAACAATACCTACATTTACAAATAAACAATATTAATAATTTTATTTCAAAAATTGTGCCGATTCCTCCTCCTATTGGTCATGTAGATTTAGTTCTTCTCGCTATTGCCATTGGCCATGAATGATGGTGCGTTTTGTACGTATTTTACGAGGACAGTAGTAGACCTAATTTTATTGAAAATTATATTAAGAGGTTGGACTATAAAATAATGAAACTCTCTTGAATTGCATGTTAGTGAAATACGACAATTATATAATCAAAGACGACAAGGTTCCAACGCCAGGTTCACACTTCATACTTTCGGGCCAAAGCGCGGAGCAAAGAATTCTACGCGGATGAAGTCACGCTCAAAAGCTAGTAGATAAATAAGAAAATAAATATTATATAAATATAAGATTGACGTGGATAAAATTTTGGGTTTCATTTGTAAAATAAAATCTCAATTGCTTTACTTATTTTATTTTTGAAAATCTTGATTGTATTATATTTTTCAAAAATATAATCGGTTTGGTAAATCATGTATGCATGCATATTTTTCAAAAATATAATTACAAAAAGTAATAAAAGGATATTCTAGGCATCACAGACATAGGTAATTAAACGCAAGTTTTATAATTTTGTTAGGGCATCAATTAAACGCAGGGGACGTAAAATTGAACAAAACATTTTTGGAATGATAATGTCGTTTAACAACGTGTAAAGACTGAATACCATATAGATAAAATCAGAGATCTTTGCGGTTTTGAAGTTGGCTGCAGATTAAAAAAAATTAAAAATTCATTTATTAAAATACATTGGTCAAATACATAAGCGATAACAACATTTAGTATTATTGTATATACATAAGTGTATATATAAACAATTCGGTGCCTGAACTAGGTAATCCTGTGTTTCAGGCTAATAGACTAGTATTACAAAAATGGTCTTAAAATTAAATAATCTTGTAAAAAGAAAACAAAAGGAAAAGGAAATATATTTTTAGGAGGTAGTCAACTCTTAAGATAAATTGGAGTAACTAACTAACTAACTTAACTTTATTTATTTATCAATTATATAAATTAATTTAATTTAAATAGATACTTATTTTAACACTATAAGTAACTTTTCTGTATCTTCATAGGACATTTTTTGGAGCAGTTCTTTGATAGCTTTCTTACAGTCATTATGATTAAGTGGATAAATGTAACGCATGGCATTTAGCCTATTGTAGAGTAGCGGGCCTAGAAATATATAAAATTTTGATGTAAAAGCGTGTTTGAATCTGATTTTTTGGATGCAAACAATATCTTTTCGTCTTTTGTTAGTATGGTCAGGATTAAAGGGAAGACTTGCGTGTTGTTTAAGTAATGTATTCAAAATAAATAACTGTCTAACTGTTAGTACGTTACAGGAATTATACAGGAGGTTAGTGGGAAATAGGAAAGGTCGATGAGTGGCTACTTTTAGAATAGCTCTTTGAGCTCTTTCGAGCGATAACAATAATGTTTTACCAGCCCCACCCCATGATGTAATACAATAAGTTAGTATTGATTGACATAATAGCAAAATAAGTTATTTTAATTATTTTCGTGTCAGCAATATGACGTAACTTTTTGAATACAAATATTAACTTGCGAACCCTGCTATTTAAAGCTTCTATGTGCTCTTTAAAAGATAGAGTATCATCTATATTATCTGTGGTATTATCTATAATTACACCTAAGTATTTTATTTTATTTGTTTTTTTAACTAACGGGCACATGCATTGTTTTTGCGAGGCAGTGGGGTCATTGCAATAGTGAGCGTACAAGCGAGAGTTAGTAATGTTAGATGTATTGCCAGGGGCGTATTTACCCTAGGGCCAAGTGGGCCATGGCCCAGGGCGCCAGGCATCGAGGGGCGCCGCGAGGCGCCACTCGATTTTTTTTCGTTAAGTTTTTTAGGTGAAGAAATTAAAAAATCCTACCCATTTAACAAAACTGACAACTCATTTGGTTTTAAGTTTGTTAGACATTAAAACGCGGAGCAGTTGTATTAGGTACGTACAAACAGTATCAGTCGTCTTGATTTCGTGAACAAAAGCGCGCCCATACCGCTAATTTTCTATGGAAAGTTGCGCGACGTACCTACCTAGAATATTTTTATGCCTACAGCGCGTAGTAAACTCGGCTGGCTTGGCTAATATAACAGGCGGCGCGTAGGTACCCGACGATACGAGCAGCAGGCAGCAGCAGCGGTATGTCCACAGAGTAGGTAATGTAGGCATAACCGGCGAATTACAGCGCGCGAGTCCCTAGGATCTGTATTTTGTGGACCATGTCGTCTTTTTGATAGCGGAAAAAGTCCACTTGCTTCGGCACAAGGCTTCAGTGATTGGAAACATGCACATGACAGATTTCATAAACATGAAGCTAGTTTGAGCCACAAAAATTGCGTTTTGAAAATGAAAAACCGCGGACAAGTTGAAGCCAGAATTGATTTCAAATTGTATGAGCAGTTAAAAGATGAGAAAAATACTGCCGTACCGTAATGTGATGCTACGAGTAGTTGTGGCTGTAAAATCCCTAGCTACGCGTGGGCTTTCGTTTCGTGGCAAGACAGATACATTTGGATCCACAAATAACGGAAGTTTTATGATGCTATTAGAAGCAATTTCTGAGTTTGATCCGTTTTTGGCAAAACACATACAAAATTTCGGTAATCCTGGGAAAGGCAATACCTCATACATATTTGTCTTTTGCAACCTACGAAAAAATCATTAAAATTATGGCAGCAAAAGTTTCATCAACGATAATACAAGAACTTAAAAAGCTAAATATTTTTCTTTTAGTGTAGATTCTACTCCTGATATTACACACATCGATCAGCTATCTTTAATTTTAAGATATGTTCGAGATAATGCAGAACCAGTGGAGAGATTTCTTTGCTTTTTGCCTAACACTGGCCACAAAGCAGAAGACATGTTACTCCCCATCATGGAGACCTTTGACTCACATAATATTGACATAAAAAATTGTAGAGGTCAATCCTATGACAATGCTAGTAACATATTGTCTGGTCAGTATAATGGCCTACAAGCAAAAATTAAACAGAAATGTCCGTATGCAACATTCGTACCTTGCGCTGCACATTCTCTGAATTTGATCGGTTCATCAGCCGCTGAATGTTGCCTAGAGGCCACAAAGTTTTTTGGGCTTCTCCAAAATATATACGTATTTTTTACTGCATCAACAGAGCGTGCAAAAATTCTGCACTCATTTTTGGTTAAGGCTGATAATGTCACAGTAAAATCTTTGTCACTGACCTGGTGGTCAGCAAGGGACGATGCTTGTACCAGCCTCAATAGGAATTGGACTGAAATTTTAGCAGCTCTTGAAGCAGTTAAAAGCTACGCTGGCCACCAAAAGGCCTTAGTCAAAAATGAGGCTGTAGGCCTATTAAACGTTTTGAAACGGCCATATTGTCTGAATTTTGGTGATTATTATTAAAACAATATAACATTGTTTCCAAAACTCTTCAAGGAGTTGACTCGGACGTAGAGGTCGTAACTCAACTTTATGAGTCACTAATTCTTTTCGTCGAAAAACAAAGGCATTCTTTTAACAGTTTTGAAGAGTCTGCAAAAAAATGCTCCCAGGACTACCTTGAGAAGAGATTACTAAAGCGTAAAAAGCGAGACGACGAGTGCCGCGAGGGAGAAGTGGTATTACATGGTCGCGACCATTTCAGGGTCAATACCTTCTATCCAATTTGCGACCAATTATTAGGCGAGTTAAGGAGACGTAAAACTGCCTATGATAGTATAACCGCCTACTTTGCATTTTTTGGGCAATTAAGCATTATGACTGAAGCGGAAATCAGAATTAGTGCTTCAAAACTACTAGATGCGTACCCAATCGATCTAGCAGAAGATCTTTTAGATGAATGCGTGCTCTTAAATCTTTTTTTGCATTCAAATAAAAACAAAATGAGCGTAAGGCAACTTTACTCATTTTTTAAAAACAAAAAACTTAGAGGACGCTTTTCCATACATTGCAATTGCGTTAGGTATTTTTTTGTGTCCGGCGGTGACGAATTGCAGTGCGGAGCGCTCATTCTCCGCACTAAAACGAATAAAAAATTATCTTCGTTCTCGTTTGAGTGAAGAACGTGTAAATAGCTTGGCTATTTTAAATATAGAAGCGGCATTGACAAAATCTGTCGATTATGACAGTGTGTTTATAATAAATGTTGTTTATTTGTTATAATTTACGCTTTTTATTCCTTTATTCGTTATCATCCAAAATCAACAATCAATCAATCACAACTCCCTGCTTATTTTTTTTTTTCAAGTCTCTTAGGTAGGGGCGCCGTGCCCTGCTGGCCCAGGGCGCAGAATTTTTAAATACGCCCCTGTGTATTGCGCATCGAAAAATTCATGTAATTTGTTTTATTTGCATTTAGTGTTAGCAAGTTTTGTTGAAGCCATTTATTAACAGTCTTGAAGCCGTGCTGTGCGTGCATGTGGACTTCTGCTTCTGACGCGCCCGTGAAAAGTAGGGCAGTGTCGTCAGCATAAGAAACTATTATTCCGTTTTCTATCTTTAGATTACAAAGGTCATTTATATAGATTAAGAATAGTGTAGATGACAAGACACTTCCTTGGGGAACGCCAAAAGATGTGGTTTTTTGCTCAGCGCTGGTGACATTGCCAATTTTTACGCACTGGGTTCGATCTTTTAAATAACTGCTGAAAAGTTTAAGCTGCGTGCCTCTAACACCTATGCTGTAGATATAATTATCGTAGCAATATTATGATCAGATATAATGCGTCAGACAGTATTAATACAGCCTGACGAATTTAAACAGGGATTGGGAACATTGAATAAATAAAATACATTTGATCATTGTTCACGGTTTTATTTTCCATGATATCAACAAATAAGAGTCAATAATTATAATAATACTTATACTGTATAGCTAAAACAGATAAAACATACACAATTTCGATACCATTCAGAAAAGTATACAATTCTGTATAAATCATTAGTTACATTTACTCCAAAATTTATCATTATTTTTCATTCCATTTTCCGCGCGCATAGGTAGGTATATTCTCCTAATAATATTTCATCACAGATTAATAATGTACTTCTTCGTTTCGTGTTTCCACAAAGAATTAAATAGTAAGGGCGGAACGTGGCCTTGACTACTGCATTTAAAATGCTACTTAAACAGAGTCCGAAAATATTATACAGAAGTTCGTGTCCTGCCACAAATAAATGCCGGATCGACATTATTGAGTGCAAAGCAAATATTTGCCGCTCCAGAATAAGTTAGAAAATAATTTGTTTACAGTTTTATCTTATTTACATTTTATTTCCTTTGCGATATGCATAATACAATATGATTCAATAAATTTTCCTACTTTTTTCAGGGCTGTATAAATAAAAACATAACTCATTTTATAATTAAAGTAATAATAATAATTATATTGTACAATATTAATAAAAATATTTGAGGGGAGACAATTAGCAAACATAACAAAACAAAATGCGATATTGAATTAAAATTGATAAAATGTTACTAGCATGATCTCAAAACATTTCATGATGTATAAGAATAACAGCTATAGGTGATGTATCGATAACGAAAACTCACTGGAACATCCAGTTGGTTGAGGAGGAGCGCACATCAATTTTCAATAGAATCTACTCGCATACGATACAATTGCACTTGGTCACTTCGATGATTAAGTACAACAATCGCGTGCTATAAGGCCATCCAACCCTGTCACTTGATACTTCACTCCAAATACATAGAAATCATCTACAATGTTCAAGAATAACCACATATACTATTGCACACACAGTATAAGATTATGCTAATGCCTTACAATTAACAGTGTGGTAACTACATGTCGTTAATTTCCTAATAATATAATTACACTAATCATCTCCAGCTTTCTTTACTTATTCATCTATCTATCCAGTACACCATACACCAACGTTAAATAGCACCCATGAGAATATCGAACATTTAAAGCAACATCTATACGCGATAAAACTAAAATATTTACAATATTTACACAAGTTGTTCATTAGTATACAACACATCTCACAAGCCAGACGTCAGAGTGAAAATAAAAATGATTACGAAATGGCTGCCTTAAATTACACAGTCTCATAAAACGAATATTTTAAAATATTGTTCTTAAATGAGATACTTGTTACATTACAATAATCAGTCAAGCTTGGTATTAAGATCTCGTCATTGAGCCGTCTCCATGCAACGTTTCTCGTGTCTATAAAAGAAATAATGCGTCGACACGAATTATCCATAATTATTCATGTCGGGAAGGGAATTACAAATTTTACAATCCCAGATTACTTTTAATAAATTATAAATAAAGGCAGCGTTTAACTCAAAATTGTCTTCATCATACAACAATTCAAAATTATTAGTCTCAATAAATATTATGTCAAATCCGATTAAATTACGTCTTTTGGTGACGATAGTGATAATTTATTCACTTTTAGCCCTTTCTTCAGTGTCTATGATAGGAATCCCAAGGTCATTGACCATATAATGCTCGTGTCAGCTAACCAAAACGGTTTCTATCTTTAGTAATTGCCTAAGCTTGTCGGTGACCCTTATGAGGGCCACTTTGGAGGCTCGCACGTTAACTTTCTCGCCGGCACAGAGCAGCTGGTGACATTGAGCTCTTTCCAGGAATTCTTGTGTACGAATCTCTCTCAGCAACTCCTTGGGCGAACCTGACCCGCAGTGGATTTGCTTCAGCAAGCTCTCCTTCGATTTAATCTGGAAATGATCGAAGTCATTGGTTAAAAAATGTGACAAAAATAAAGTGAGATTTCTTGCTAATAACATATAAATAACTGCTACTGGTTCTGAATTTTCAGCACATATACCTACTTAATTCAGTAGCTAAGTAACATTCTAGATATTTTAATTACAACAAGCAAACTTGGTGAATCATTTATTTCCATAAAATTTCAGTCCCAATTTACTAGGTATTATTCAACGCCGAGTTTAAAAACTTAGGGAGTTTTCAACCAGGTACCTACCCAAATATCTGCTTTGACTAAAGTTCCATACTTCTTTAAAATTAATATAGTAACGAAATTTTTCAATATTCACCTGTAGCACATTAGTAATATCCTGGAGTAAGCACCACAGCCCATCCGCTGGCTGACCAGTGGCAGTCCTCAGACTGTAGAAGGGCGGCAGCGGGGCTTCGGTGCACTGGATCTCTATCATGGAGTCCGGAGGAGGGGGCGGAGACGCGGGCGGGGGTGCTGCCAACGGATCGCAGCCGATTTCGTCGCGATCTGAAATTATAATAAAAAGGACATTAAACTTTGTCCATGTGAAAATTATATAATTAAGAATCAATGTGTGTTATTTGGCCTTGTTATTGAGACTATTGGATAGTGTAACTGCTTTCTATCTAATGTAAGAAATCCAAATTACTACTATTTTATTATTTAAGTGACATATACCTCTATCGGAAGTATTTAAAATGCTTGGCAATTGCATCAAACACTGAAATCATCAGCTAAACTGTGCAGGCACTGTCACTATAATAATAATACAGGTCTAATCGTTCAGTCACACTGATAAAGTAAATTAATTAAATTTATTTGGAAAATTATCCACTAGATAACATTATTTTAGTCAGTATCACATTGTTGCCTAAGAAGAATATTGGATATTTGGAATATTTTACACGAATAAAAAAGCGCCCACGCTTTTTGTGTAGGCAGCTTTACTGGTTGACCTATGATTTATTTATTTGCCGAATCTGTTTTATTTATAAGTTTAACCTTGTTAGAATTTACATTCTCGTTATTATTTCTGCACTAGGTACTGACTAAATTCAACAAAGCACTAAAATACCGTAGATTGCTTGGAGTTGCTTTGGTAAGAGTGCATATCGATTTGTATACCTATATCTGGGTCTAAGAATCTCACAAATATTTACGTTGGTCAATCTTACCTATAACTTCCGTAGGTGGTGGAAACCTCCAGGGTTCGATGGCGTATCCCTGGACGTCAGCGATGTGCAGCCTCAGCAGGGACGCCGCTGGACCATCCGCCAGCTCTTCGGGCGTCTGCCCCGAGTACGTGCCGAGCAGGGGATCCGCGCCGTATGACAACAGCAGACGGATCACTTCCACGCGGCAGTTCTCACAAGCTTCGTGTAATGGCCTGGAAAATTAATCATAAATTAGTTATTATTTCATGTTTTACAATAAATTATAATACTTATCTCTGTGAATATCGCTGTTTGTCAGTCTGTTGTAAAATTAAATGTGACTTTGAAAAAAATATTTTTGACATCATTTTAAAAGGGGATTCATGAAGCACAATTTGATGAAATTGGTTTTAAATCTCACCGTATTCCGCCTTGGGCAGCAGCAGAAACATTCGCACCATACTGAAGCAACAACTTCGCAATTATAACGTGACCCCTGGCGGCCGCCACATGTAGAGGCGTGAATCCCGCATTGTCTTTTGCCGAAGGGTCCGAGTCCATTTTCTCCAAACAGAAGGCGACACAGTCCTACAAAAAAAAAAGTAAAATGAGGGATTTATCGGGAAAAAAATACCTAAACTGTTTTGGATTAAGTGGGTGCAAATTTTTACTTACTGTGTATCCGAGCCTGGCAGCCCGATGGAGGTGTGTTTCTCCAATGCTTTTATTTATGAACCATCCCTTAATTTCTTTGCGAATATCATGCACCGATTCAGGGCTCGGTTTAGCAGCTGGTCTTCGAATCTTAGGACTATTTTCGTCTCTGCGAATTATTTTTTTCTTTTTACGAATGTAATCAAACCCAGAACTGAACTTTCTTCGTCCAAACAGACGTTTCAATCGTCTTTTAGTGTTGCCCTCTGCTGGCCCCAAGGAGCTACTCTCTACTTTTGTTTTGTCTTTGTCTTCTGGGTTAGTATTTACATTTTTGGGCTTGTTTGCTGCTATATCTTTAATTCTCTTGTTGTTTAATGATTTAACATAATTGTTTCTTTTCTTCAAGCGCATAAGACGTCCCTTTGC
Organism: Hypena proboscidalis; assembly: GCA_905147285.1. NCBI lineage: Eukaryota > Metazoa > Arthropoda > Insecta > Lepidoptera > Erebidae > Hypena > Hypena proboscidalis. The sequence continues at coordinate 17,778,419 of LR990131.1, forward strand.
ATCATTTCTTTTCAACGATTTGGTACTTCTTAGTCCATCTCTAATAGAACTTGATCTTCTTTTAAGTTTGTCTTTTAAAATCTTTTTAGGTTTGAATTTAGGTTTGGTTGTTTCAGCAGGCTCTTTCTTTATTTCTACAACTTTGTCTTCCTTTTCTTCAGGAATATCCTCATCCTCCCGACAGGAAGTTGGTGGCGCCGAGGCCGGCCGCTCGTCCCCAAAAACCTCTTTGATTGTCGCTCGTTGTTTAAGTACTCTACTTTCTGTTCTGGTCCGTGATTTAAGGACTACTGGCGCGAATTCTTCAGTAGCACCAATAAGACCATCTGTATCTTTAATGAATGAGTTTCGGAACGCAGTAACAGTCTCTTTTCTAAAAGCACCTAAGTAAAAAATATCTTCCATCAATTTTTCTTTTTTCACATTGTAACTGCCTTTGCTACCATTTTTTATTAATCCTAAGCTAGGTGTGGGCAGCAATTCATTACTCTTTTTGGGAATAACTTTAGGTGTTTTGTCTTCTTTGTCTTTTGTTTTTTTATCCTTTTTTGATTCGTCCTTGCGAACACATTTTTGAATCAGTACGTCAACAATAGAACTGCTTTTCTTCTTAATTTTTGATGAAAACACTGTAGAAGTTGATGCTTCTGAATCATAGTGTAATTTCTTTGGACCAGAATAACTTGAATTAGAATCCAAATCACTATCAAGGGTAAGTTTATCAGGACGTCTTGCATACAAATCATCTGTAGCAGCTGACGGTGCTGAAGACGGAGCAGGTGAAAGAGGAGCTGGATCCAAGTCAGGTAGAGAGGTTGAACCCCGGGTAAAAAGTACTCCTGATCCTCTAACAAATGGCCCGCCAGAACGCCCTCTCGGTATTGCGATAAGTCTAGTGGGCATGCGAAGCGAACGCTTATATTTGTACAACTCTTCTTCCCAACCCGGATGAAAATATGAATTGTCACCAAATGCTGGTTTACGAACAGGTGTCGAGCTATTGCTAGCGCTACTAATCTCTTGTTTCTTAGCTGGAGATGCTTTTACTGGAGTTTTTTGTACAGGTGCGGGCTTATTTTCCTCTGTCTTAATAGATTTACGTACTCGAAGTCTGCTTGCTACAGTCACTTCATCATCACTGTCCGAACTTGAATGGGCATCTTGTTTTTCATTCTTATTGTTGTCAACTGATAGTTTACCTCTAGACCTTGAAGATTGTCTAGTTAACTTAACTTTAGGCTGTTTTTCATCTTGTTTGTCTTTTATAGTTGAATCTAATGATTTTCTAGTATTTTTGTTAACATCTACATCACAACACTCGAGCTTAACATACGCAGACTTCTCTGATAAGTCTTTTAATAATTGAAACTTTAGACGGTCACTCTGCTCTTTTTCTTTTAACATTTTACTCTTAATAAGCGGTTCGTCGTCGTCTGTCGATTCAGCTTCTTCCTTTATCACAGTTTTAATAACAGCTTTTTCTTTCGTATCTTTTTTAGATGTTTGTGATGGCGATGAGCTTTCAGTTTTTTCCACCTTTATTTTCGTTTTCAGTTTAGCTTTTGTGGGTTTATCGGTATGCTTTTCTTTCTGTTTCTTACCATCGGTTTTCCCCTTTTCGGTCTTACTTGATAGCTTGCCTGTAGTTGCTGGCATTATAGCGGAAACTGCTTCTTCCATAACTTCCACCTGCTCATTTACATTCATGTTAATTTCATCTTCATCAATTGGCTCTTGTTTGATTACTAGTGCTGGTGCAATTTCCACTAAGGGCAGCTCTTGCTGCTCCTTTAAAATTTTGGGTTCAATAGGATCAGTAGTATTACTACCCAAATTTGGCTCGGGGTTCGGTTCTAATTTAGGCTCATTGGCAGAAATTATTTGAGATTCCATGCTTGGCCCTATATTAAATTCAGCTGTTAGTATACTGTTAGATTCAACACTAGATCTTATATTGGATTCTCTGCCAGGTTCTACATTTGTGGTAGAAATATCTGTACTTAGTGACTTCGAAACAGTTTTACATTCATTATCATTATTAAACGTATCTACGCGTTTCCTGTGAGATTTCTTTTTGTGACAACCAGTTTTGAGTTGTTCCATAAAACTGTCACAGGCATTGGCCCAATCTAAATCTTCAAAAGGATTGTCATTGGATTCATCCATACCTTCAGGTTCTAAGCTTTCTAATATGTTTTCTGTTTTTATAGATATTTCAGCATCTTTTTCTATTTCTTCAATATTCATGGGTTCTGTTTTTAGTTCTGGAATAATAATAGCCTCAGTTTGCCCTTCAGTTTTTATTACAGACTCTAATCTGAGATTATCTTCTCTGATTTGATTGAATAAATGAGTTTTCCTTGGAAGTAGTTTAAGCTTTTCGTTTTCTGGAGGTGTTACTAATTTTGGTTCATGTTTCGGTATATTATCTTGAGATGGTGGCATTTCTTTCAGCTGAGCTTTAGTTCTAATTCTGGATGCTACATCGATTTCCGGAGATCTACGTTTTGGATCAGGACTATTACTATAATCAGAATCTCGTAATATAGAGTCCACAGCTTTAGGCATCTGGATATGTTGATTTAAGTTCGGAGTAATATTTAAATGTGGCTTCACAACATTTTTTGCAGCAGTTTCTGTTTCGTTGTTTGTAAGATCAGTGATGTCTATAATAGAATCTTCAGCATCATCTATGACTATGAGATCTGGCGATCGGACCGGTTTGTTAGGGATATGGGGTTCTACAAAGCCAGTTTGTTTTGTTTCTAAACTATTTCTTAGTATACTTAATACCCTCTTATCGGCGGGTATGCCGCTAGAGTGATCATAATTATGTGAATGCATATCTCTATGGCTCGGCATTTTTGTAATATTTTGTATAACATGATGACGGCTAGCAGACGGATTTCTGTCTTGATAGTAAGCATGATATTCACTCGACTCGCGAGGTGGTAATTCAGGATGATATGAATTACTAGGATATCTATGATTAGTGTGATGGTGATGTTCACGGTAAACACTTGCAGCAACGGAAGATCGTTTCTGTTCATTTTGATAAGCGGCTGCCGCTTCAAATTGTTTGTAACTGGTGTAGCTATAAACAGGTTGTTTCATGAGTTCACGTTGTTCTCGGGCAGAATTTTCTATCCGACTATCCGATACCCAAGTTTCGTGACGAATAATTTTTTCCGGAATGTTACTAACAATTGGACCTGCAGGACGTTTTCTTTCCTCTATTATGAAATGCCTGTCATCACGAATTCTAGTTTCTGGGTGACGCTGATCAGCGACAGGTCTTGTGAGATCTATTTTGTGAACATAATCAGTTCTTGCAGGAGCATTATATTTACTACGCTCTGGGTAATGGTGAGCTGAATCTACAGCATATCCTTCAGGAACTGGTCGTCGCGCATCAAACATGCCATTATATCGGACGGCATGTCCGGACTGGGATGGTGTTGCATACCCATGAGTACTTCTATCACCATATTGAGTAAAATTGGGCGCGAAATCAACTTTATGAGACCCGTAACTATTTGTGGGTAAATGTGAATGTCGGCTACTGGAAGAAGTCGGCCGATGAGGTAATGTCATCATTTTAATATCCACTGTTGCCGAATCGATCGCATCGTCTTGAGTTGTCGACGAATCAGCAGAGTTTTTGACAGTTTTGACTGATAAATCTAAAGGTGATTCCCGTTTTTGTTTGGGTGCATTTACTTGTCCTACAGACGTTTCCTGCTTTTGTTTCGTTTGATGTTCTTTCACCAGTGCTGTTACTGAGACCGTCATACGTGCTTGGTTAGGATAGCCTGGTTTTACTGTTGATCGAGCAGGCGATGTCTGGATAGGCGTTATTGGTGGATAATCATAACTTGTTTTGGGTGCAGCTGCTGCACGATACACAGCTCTTGACGACTGTGCTGAATTTTGTACAGGAATAGAAGAAGAACTAGGTCCATACCTGGACGTTGATGTTGAAGGTATCGGATAATGATAACTACTTCTGGCATCTACAGATCTACTTATGTTAGGATACTCATTTCGCTGTGGTATGCGAGCAGGATCATGTGGGTGCGGCGGGATTGGCACCGGCGATCGTTCTTGGGATCGAGGTTGATAATGTGAGCTTACAACATCCATAGGTGTGTGCTTATATTGAACTTGATGATGCGTATCAACCCGGTGACTTTGAACAGGCAACGCGGTCGGGGAAGGTCGATAGCTGGGGTACGACTGCTGGGGATCATACTTTCGCTGTGGCACCACGGGATGTCTATCGTAATGAGACGGTGTCCGTGAGGTGTGATATGGTGAAGTTTCGCGACGTGGCTGTAACGTTGCGTACATATGTGCTGATCGATTGTCAGGAGTTGGTCTCTGTGTTTGCGGTGCCGTTTGTGGGTGATGTATAGGCGGAACTCGATCGTTCGGCTGAGGCGGCGGCTGTGCAGGTGGTATGGAGTATCGCTGTGTCGGTGGACTTTGTGCGGCTACTTCTCGCAATCTTGACGATGAGTGTTGCGGCATGGCCACCGATAATCTTGCGTAAGTTTGATGTGGACTTTGACGAGAATGCGTCGAAGGTTGCGGCGAAGCTACTGGTCCGTGGGAGTTCCTGCTTCCTTCGGACAAGTTCGCCTCATAATGATAGCGTGGATAGGGTTCTGGCGGACGTGATGTGGGATAGGGATCCGGTGGGCGGCCTGGAGCGTAATGATCAGGTTGCCTTGTGTTAGGTGTTTGTACGCGATGCAATGGCGGCCGATACTGGGCAGGCGCCTCTACTTGAGGTTCTGGCGCTGCCGAGGGTTGGATCGGTGCGGCCGAGGGAGGCCGTGCCGGTGATGGGCAAGGTGCCGCAGGCGCAGGTGCCGGCGACGGTAGTGTCCTCGGTGGTTTGCGTATTATATGTGAAGGTGGCGAGAGTGTACCCACAGCATCCTCATCATCTTCGATTTCAGGCTGTTCACGCCGTTTTTCCGCCGCTTCCCTCATTACAGTAGCTTTATGGATTATGTGAGGTTCTGGTTCTATTGGCTCCGAGGGCGGGCGAGGAGGCACTGCGACCGCTGTTGAAGTAGGGACGGAAGGCGGCGCTGCAGCAGCGGAGGGTGGGCGTGAGGAAGGCGCCGGAGCACCAGATTGAGCTGGAGTTCCTTCTTCGGGCAAGGGAGCACCCACAGGCCATAACGGTTGTCCGGAGCCTTCCGCCTGTGCTTGCTTTGGCAGTCCCATGAAGTACTGGCGCGTTCCCTCCAGCAGTACATTGTTGATGTCCATGCTCCGTCTGCACTGGGCACCACCTGGAAGGAGAAGGATGCTTGAATATCTATTCGCTGCTACGTATAATGTGTTTATATAGATCGGTATGCAAACAACAGCGGAGCGATTGTGATCGATCACGAGCTGTACTCGTACTCGCAAATGTCGGTATCGGTATTGAACGCACGACTTGTGGAAGGTGCGTGGTTGGGTCGTTACCCGGCGGCTGCCCTTGAGCGTACTTCGCCCCCACACCCACACACATGCATTGTAAGTGTATAGGCTCGCCAACTCGCGATATTACGCACAATAAAACAACTTCCGTATAAATTTTGCTTAAAGTTAAGTGACCTTCGCTCGATTGAATGTCAAAAACCTCGAGTATGTATTAATTAGTGGTTCCTTTAGAGGCCAGTATTCCTGCTAAACAAGTTACCATGTTTGTTCTGTTTCTCTTTGTATATGTACCTACCTACTTATTAATATATCGGTAGGAAGATTGGTGGGTAGGTATGTATATTGTTTACGAGAATTTCGTGCGACGCTACAAGAGTTGCCTCGTTAAAATAACAAATTTTCTTCGCATATTCAAAGGCTAATACGTATACATAGTAGAGAGATATTCACACTGTTTACTTGGGAGATGTGCCGACCTAAAAAGGTTTAATTAAATTAAAAAAACGATATTCAGGAATATAGATTTAGAAAGTTGCTAAAACAATGGTCATCTATCCATTTGTATACATATCAAATATAGGTCTCGCATTGTAAAGGTTTTCCGTGTAATGCGAGATCATCTTATTCTGGTAATGTATAGTTCGATCGGCCGGCCGTGTGTACTCCATGTGCACGTTCGCGTTGTACGAAATTTCCTACAAAGTTAAACAGAGAGAAACACAACCAATATGCGGGCGTTGAAATCCTCTAATTGTTTTTGATTTCCTCCTACCTGTTGTTTGTTTTTATTTCATGTTGATGTTTTCACTCGTAGTATGTTGTGATCGTATCATCGTATGTTTGTATTTGGATGTACTCGTAGATAAATTGTGCTGGTGGCCGAAGTAGGGTTTTATTATTTTTGCAAATAATAATGTTAATAGATCTACTAATCAATTCATTTTGAAGATGGTATACGCTAAAATGTACATCTAACAAATATTAACTTAAACATCAAGGAAACGTTTTTAACTAGTATTATATTATCTGTGGTAGTACCTATTTATTTATAACCGAATGGTGCATTCTATTTTAGCCAGAATTCTTATAATACTATAAAATATATCCATCGAGAAAATTTCGTAAGTAATTCACTTTTTTCTGCGTAGTCACAATGGGTTTTTCGAAATTCGTACGTAATTTCCTTTATTAAGGCGGAGTAGTGCAGACTCTTTTTTTAAAATTCTCGAGATAAAAGCGTTTTCAATATTCTCATAACGGTTCAAATCTCCTTTGTAGTGCAGGTACTTGACACTTGACTCGACAAGAACCGAGGGTAAAAGTAGAAATCCATTTACGTTCCAGACGGGCTCCAGACTGTAGACAGCCTTATAATTACTTTGTGAGTTCCATTTGTGTTAGTAATTCCCTTGCTGGATATCGATCGAGCCTTAAGGTAGTCTAGGCTTTAGGCAGAGGTCAATGTCACCCGGCGAACGTCTGCAGATACGGGGTCATTGAACCGACGCGTGCTTACTTACGAACGTATGTACTGACAGATGAATAATATAATATAATCAGCAGATTACATTGTTGCTACTTCGTAATTTAATGTGCGGTTACTTTCTAATGAATTGGTGAACATAATTTGCAATATCGTGAGTCAATATCTCCGTTGATAAGTTCGATTATATCAATTAGCCGTCTGCGGTTTGCTAAACTAATTTAACATGAAACGAAGTGGGAAGGAAAAATTCAAATATATAAATAACTATTTATAACATTATGTTTAAGAAACATATTTATGTTGAAATAATTTATCGTCGTATTTCATATTAAATACATGATTCCAAGTTAGTTTTATTGAGGTTTCTGATAAATTGAAAGAAACAACTAATTTGTAACTTGTAGTATCATATGTAGGTATTTTTTTGTAGATAAAATGTGTTTACATTGAATAAATTCTGCCAAAACATTTGCGCGTTACGTAACAAAACATTTAGTTGCAGTTAAATATTTCCATAGTTTTCTTGCCTGTTTGTTTGTAACACTTCTCGAACTCTGAAGGTCAACTCCGTCGTTTGTTACTATGTAATAAAGAGTTTTTACAAAGTGGAATCTAGTGAAGTGACCACATTAACATTTATGATAATAATACCTATTATGTTTATAGAGAGAACAAATTATTAGTAGTTTATTGTCCGATAAGGTACTGACATAAAATCTAAATCTCATAACAAAGTTCGATATTTATTGTCTGATTGTTTATTATGTAATACATCATTGATTGTCCTCGTGGTTGCTTTAATCATGGATTGTCCTCGTGCTTACTAGTATACAAATATGTCAGTCTGCCTGTTTGTATCGGCTAATCTTCTAAACAGCTGTATCGATTTTAATAAAATTTAAGATGCAAGTTACTGACTACAAGGCGAGAAACATAGGCGACTTTTTATCGATGTACCTACCACACAGAGGAAACCGCGAGATAAAGTTAGTTTGTTTCTTTAAAAGCGCTAAGCTCGAGAGCTACTGGTCGAATCTTCATAAGTATATTTGTGTTTGATAGTCCAACTCTCAATAAGAGTCTTTAGAAATTTAACATTACACTAAACTCCACGGGTGCGGTGCAGTAAGGTTAAACGCGGGTCAACGGGCGGGCGCAGCTACTACTTAATACAACGAATTCCACGCGGAAGTCGCAGGCAAAAGCCATCATACAAAAACAAAATCCAAATCCGACTCCATTAGCCCGTCCATACAAACAACTAAACGATTCCGCTTTATAATATTTCTGCAGCACTAATGATTATGAATCAAGCATGCCGTTCTCGTTAGCATCTAAGGAAAATTAATATTCATCTAGGTCTACCCTTAGTATTTAAATGAATGTTAATACTGGTATTTCGTATACAACTTTTTTTTTATTCGCAGTAGTAGTAATAATAGTAACAGGCGTGTGCAGCGGAGCATTGCTTGTGCAATTACGCGTAGAGCACTTGTACGGGTGCAGTTATGCTTCTGCCTTCCCCTGTGTCTATGTTTTGTTAGCTATACGTAACATAAGCACATCAACGTACCCTTTGTGCTAGGTTTTTTACTTAACAGCGACTAGTTGAACGATACCAGTCAATTTTGTCGGCAGCATTCGATTTCGTCAAAAAAGTTTAAATAGATCATAGATTTTTTTCTGATATTACAACACTTTTAACTTGCCATACTAATATTAATCTAATCGACCCCCTTACTACGATTATTGTTGAATGTGTTTGAATCAGATTCATGTGTTAAAAAAAAATTACATTTAAATCTGATTCAATCACAATTAACTTTGTAATATGAAGGCGGAGAACAAGATAACCTAAGACAAAATCGTAGTTGTATTCGTTTCCACGTAAACCGTAGATATTCATAATGAAATTCCGAGTATCATTATTATATAATTCAATATCTTCGATAGTAGGCAATAACCAGGTAACTTGATACGATTACCGATAGCTCCTAGACATACAAACTTGCAGGTATAATGTACTGATCGGAAAACTCGACCGCGAACTACATTGGAACTTGAAAATCCGATTCTTATAGATAGAAAAAACAAAAATAAACCTTATTGTACTGATTTTTTACATCTATGGTTATCAGTATAATATTCACGATCTTGGCGACTCAGGGTTTCAATTTATTATAAATCTCTCCGAGTTGACCCTACACCTTCTTGAAAATTGTTTAACAATAATGGAAATGGATGACTACTAACTATACCATATTCTCAAATCCATGTAGGCACTGGTACAGTGGTCGTACTGGCCGACACTGGTCATTCGGTACCCACCCACAGGTATCCCACAATCCCCGGCATGCCAATACAAAGCTTTTCCGAAAGGAATCTGTGCTGTGGTTGTTTGCGGCATTTCCCAAAAAATGTGAGGGGCAACGTGTCCATGAGATTGTAGCGTATATTTTATAACATAATGGTAATAGAAATTCTCTTAAAGAAGCTGTCCAGTGGGCCCCGAAGGTCGGGTATGCGTTTGTATGATCGTTGTTTTTATTCGTAATTCTACTCCCACTAGTTACCTAACAACTAGTAATGATATTCTCGCTGTCTGCATAATGAGAACGCCTAAACTATCTTCCTACACTTTACATATTAACAAAAAACATATTATTAAAGCATGTTGCTGAACGACCACAAATCGGAGTTCGTTTGGAGCTAAAATAGCCTGATCTTAACTATAAATCTAGTATCTATTATTGGGCTTATATAAAACAAATTAATGTTAAATCTTAACTGCTATTAATCAAATTTGTGTTTTCGAAATAGCTATAAAAACGAATTAATTTAATAAGAGTGCGGCAGCCAACAAGGATTTCAAATCAAACGAGTTAAACGTTCAAGGGGAGGAAACGCCTATGAAGCTAACGATCGATAATCTAATCACCGAAGGATGTTATTGTTACTACACTATTAATAGCACGAAGGTGAATCGCTGCTTTTTGTTATTCTACGATAGAATTTGTTCATCCTTCGAGTCTGATAGAGGCCACAGCTGATGTAACCTGGCCAAAACGTTTAGCTAGCAAATAAGAAAACAGAAAAATAATTCATGTCAAAATTACAAAAAAAAATGGAACAGAGCCGAATGGAATTGAAAAGTACAAGTAACCATTAACATATTTATAATTTGTGTGTCAGCGAACAACTACGAAGGAATAGCGTGTAGAATGGAAATTTCAACTATTTGGACTCTGAGCTATCGAGTTTCTTAGATTTTTAAGTACCTACATTCTCATAATTTGCAATTCAATTATGTTAAAAAACCACCCTCTTATATCGAATTTGGATAATAATCTGAGGTCAATACCGAAAAACGGCCTCACCTTTGTCCTTACGTGCCGCGAGTGTTATTGAACGGTATATTTTTAGACCGAGTCAATGTCCAGAGCTTTATTTTTAAACAGAAACGATGCCTAATTTACGTTGCTTCAGTTTGTTGTCGTTTAAAAAGCTACTTAAGTTCACTTAACTGATCAGCCCGTGAGCGAAGTATATTTTTAACCTAACCTTTCGTTGTATTTTTTATAATTCTAAGCGTGTAGTAGTACAGTTAGGTAGTGTAACAGTTAGGTTAAATACATACATACACACAGTCAACCACAACATAATTTGTAAACAGGGCTTACGTCATTGATTTCAATGTTTGCGAAAAAGGCGAAGCCGTGATTCTGCCAACCAAAACTATCCAAACATTGAACTAATTCACTAAATTATAACGGAAATCCGCGCAAGTATTCAATAAATAGAATTATTAGAAATTTAAATTTCTGTCAATCAAAAATCGACCTTAATTATATAAACTTGAGGATGCACATTTACAGAATAGTAACACCGGACGATTTTAATGACTGTTCAAAATGTTTGGTCCGTCCAAGTCTAAATTGTTTGTTGCAGAACTCACTGACTAATACAGACAGACTAGATTTCTCTAGCGTTGTTTTAGAGGTAGGTAAAGGTTAAATCGATTGTGTTCAAACTTTGGAATGTCAGACAAATTAGGCAGACCTTGAGTGATGTCATTTCAAGTAATAAGTACTTACGTTTGATTATCTACCCTGCTTGATGCGAGTGACCCCGGTGCGCGTTCATGTCGCCGGCTTCACTCCCAGCAAGGCCTGGAATCAAGGAAAACCTCTGTTTTACCGTTGAACTATGTAGGTAATAAGGTACCAGTAACTAGTGAATGATATGACAATAAGTCTAATATAAGCATACTATACAGGCTTAGAATATTGACGACCGGATGGCGGAGTGGGTAGTGTACCTGCCTGCGACGCCGAGGTCGTGGGTTCGATGCCCACTTATGACAAATCTTTGTGTGCATGAACATGGGGGTTTGTCTTAGTCAGGGTGTTTCTATGTATAATATGTATGTATTTACAAAAGAAAAGTATATATGCATTAGTATCAGTTATTCTAGTACCCATAGTACAAGCTCTGCTTAGTTTGGGACTAGATGGCGTTATGTGTGAGTTGTGAAAAAATAATATTTCATATGGTAACGTTTTCTAATATGGTAAGTGCTAAGGTTATTTTCAGAAATTTGTAAGATCCACGTAAAAGCTAAGATATTGTCCTGCCAAGATTGCCTCAATGTACCAAATTCTATGGCGAAGGATTTAAAGCAGCACTGGTTCAACCGTGAAAACACAATAGATATATAAAAATGTATGTATAGAAACTTGAAGGTGTATAATTGCTCACGATTCATGAACTGACCGGAAGTATTGTCGATTATGATTTCAAAGACGTTTAGTCGATTGTCTGTTCACGATCTTGTCGATTACTTTTGACCGTGTTGTTAATACATAATAGTCACGAGATACTATTCCAGATTATTAATAGATTTGCAAGGGCAATTGATTTATGTTACCTACAACAGAACATATATTAGTTTGTGAATCTTTACAGTTTCGTTTATTCCGTCGCAATGTCAAGGTAAAAACTACTGTATCATTATGAAGAATAATATAAAAGTTTAATTGTAAGCCGGATATTTTAAATAGTAAGCCGGGTTTCATGAAATGTTAGTGAACAAATGTAAAAGCACGTGATTATTTTTATGAAAATTTTTTTATCACCGAGTTAATCCTTCATGTTGAAATAAAAAGCACTATAATTTATTATATTTCTTATAAGATGATTGTCATACACAAAACTAGAAATTATTTTGTTACTATCTTATATACGTGACACAAGGTTGGTGGCGATACAGCTTTTGTGCATTGCCTTATAATTTGACGAGAACTAAAAACTGAAACTTATTTAAAGCCTAGAAAAAAAACTAATAAGTTGTTGAATTTATTTAAGTAAGAGAGGGACCAAGTAATAGTTAGTAACAGAGTAATCAGCAGATTACCCCGGTAAAGTTGCAACAGTCTCAAATTAACTAAAAGTGGTACAATAATTATAGAGCCTTTTTTTAACTTTCAAGTGATCTTGTTATTTTGAAGTGCACGATGACTTGTTACAATACATATTATTAAAATTTCATATTAGTATAAGAGCCAGTCAAGGTTATTACTGAGTTAAGTACAAAACTAATGGTACGACAAAAATATATTTTAACACAAGTTTTCAAAGTCCAATTACTTTTATGTAAAACGGACAGATGACAAGAGAAGCCGAGCCTATAGTAGGCACATTTTAATTTAAAATAAAACGGTTAAACCTTGACATAGTTGAAACGTATTATTTTATAATGTTGCCAAGTCGTAAATGTAAAAAAAGAATTATTAACGACGCGAGTGGTGGTTTGTTTGTAAAATCGCCGGATGATAAATCAAAAACTGCAGCAAGAAGGTCGACGCTATGTTTTATATTGTGTGGCTTCACCCGCGTGGTAAGTACATAGATTGAGTGCACGGTTGGCGTAGTGGTTAAAGCGGTCGCCTCGTCGCTTTCAACTACGCTGGTGTTGTGGATTCGATCACCACACGGGACTAATCTTTGTGTGATTTGCAAATTTTTTTTTTGACTCTGGGTGTGCTTTGTGTTTGTGAAATCGATGTTTGTGAACAACCCCGCGACACAAGAGTTATTCCTAGAGCAGGCGTCGTTTAAAAAAAAAAAGAGATAAAAACTTGGCAAAATTAGCTTAGACCTTTCCTGGACTTACAGATATTTCCATACCAATTCCTATCAGTCGGGTTTGTGGTTAAACGGTAAAAGCGTGACAGACATCGATTTTTTTTTGCTATCGGTCGACTATCGAGTCTTGCCATCGTTCTAGGGGAGAATGTTGTTTGCAATGTTCAATGATATGTATGACTATGACACAAATTCCTCGACCAACCTTTAAGATTCATCTGTAAAAACAGGTTAATGCTATTCTAAATGATAAACATCAAACTCAAAGATTCCGTAGTTGCGCGTGGAAATACTTTATGTGGTTGGTTACTATTGATTACAGTTTTGTACTTGTAGTTCTACATGTGATACCTCGTAACTAACATTGTTTTGCCAAAATGAGAATTTTATGAAAGTTTCAAATATTTAGATCGACTTACTCGTTATGTCAATAATAATAGCAGCCCTGTATCTAATACATGTCCCACTGGTGGGCACGGGCCTCTTCTCATGATGAGAAGGTTTAGGCCATAGTCCATCACGCTGGCCAAGTACGGCTTGGTAGACAAACTCCCTCGAACGATTTAAAGGCACTCTCAGGCATGCAGGTTTCCTCACGATATTTACCTTCACCGTTAGCAAACGACAATTAATTTGATAAATATACACATATCTCTGGAAAGACGAATCTTAACGATTCATTGACATGAGGTGTGCCGTGGGTTCGAACCCGAGACCTTTGACTTCGCAGTCCTACGGTCTCCCACTCGGCTATCGCTGCTTTAGAGCCTTCAAATACTTTATTGTACACACACAGAATTTACAATAACATAATAGAAAAGAAACAGTTAAAATATTAGGTACAAAGGCGAGCTTAATTCAATATTGAATTTTCTACCAGCAAACCTTTGAGCCGTAGAGGAAAAGAAGAAATAGAAGACTAGGCAAGAGTAAAGTTGAGAGCCTCCCCGAGTGACGTACACAACGATTCCCTACGTCCGGCGCACCCTGGTGAAAGGATTAGCCAATTCGCTTTGGAGAACTCGCGAATTGGCTAATCCTTTCACCACGATGGCAAGTCAAATTAAAATTTGACTCAGCCATCGACACGACGAAGAAGAAGATCGCTCCTATATTTATCCCTGTATAATAGTAGTACTTATTGTACTTAACCGATAGCAGCGATAGCCGAGTGGGAGACCGTAGGACTGCGAAGTTAAAGGTCTCGGGTTCGAACCCACGGCACACACCGCTCGTCTTTTCGAAGATTATGTGTGTATTTATCATATAAATTATCGTTCGCTAACGGTGAAGGAAACATCGTGAGGAAACCTGCATGCCTGAGAGTGCCTAAAAAGTGCTCGAGGGTGTGTGAAGTCCACCAATCCGCACTTGGCCAGCGTGGTGGACTATGGCCTAACCCTTCTCATCATGAGAGGAGGCCCGAGCCCAGCAGTGGGACATGTATTAAATACAGGGCTGCTATTATTATTGTACTTAATCTGTCGCTTTTAGTTACTTTTATCACAATACCCTGCCATTTGCATTTGAAACGATTTATTTTTATTTTAGTCACAAGAACTGTTTAACATTCTCTTTGTGTTCACCAATGAGGAGACTATTGTCAAAGTGGGTATAAATCAAAAAGATCTGATATGTACTTCTTTGTAGAAAGATTATATAGCTATTATTATTCTTACGAGTTCATGGCCCTATGATTCATTGGCACCTGAGTCATCGATGCTGTGTTTTGGAATATAATATGTACGTTCAACATTCACTTAGAAATACATAACTCGCATTACAATATTCTGCCATATACCGAAATAGATTACGTTTAATAAATTAAGACCTGCCTATTCTGATTGATTTTAATTGTGATTGAATCAAATTTAAATGTAAATTTTTGGTACTCATTTTGACACAAACAACATCATCAAACTGTGTCTTATTTAAAAAAAAAATAATATAACATAACTTCACGCCTTTATTGCCCAAAAGGGTGTGGCAAAGTTGTACAATATCCACACTTCACCAGTTATGTTTAATGGGAGAGGGGGTGAGCCTATCGCCATCCACCGGGCACAATTCCAACTCCGTGCTGCTATTGCGAATTTCACAAATTACACTTTGCCCGACCCGTCAATTGAACCCGAGTCTGTGGTGAGAGGCGCTTACGCTAACCACGAGACCATCACGGCATCGGGGCTATTGTTTTTCTACGACAGAGAAAAAAATTGTTTCTAAATCGCATGTTTGCGTGCGATTCATTTCATTATTTTTCTTTTCTATTTACTAAAATAGCTTGTAAATATAGAGGAATGTTTAATGTATATTCTGGTAGCTCGTAATAGCAGTTAGTAAGTAAACCGCACAGATTTAGACTGAAAGCCAACTCCGAGCTAATTGCACGTTGGTATTGCATTGCACTAAAGCCCAAATTGCCGTGATCTCATAACACGGGATTCCGAGGGAAAACTACACGGTTACTATTATAGCAATGGATACTGATGATTATAAAAACTTGTGTGGAATATTCAGTGCCTAGATTAGAGTCATAATGCTTGAAACTTGCAAGGGTTTTACCGCGCTCCCAGATTTAGATATTTATTTAGAACTTTAGAGTAAAATAAAAGATCAACAGTCAAGGTCAGTCTTTAGTTGGACAAAAAAGTGGCGTGCATGTAAGGAGCCTCCACGAGTGACGTACACAACAATTCCGTACTTCCGGCGCACCCTGGGCAATTCGCGAGTTCTCCAAAGCGAATTGGCTAATCCTTTCAACACGATGGCAAGTTAAAACCTTGACCACCTTACTGACTGACCAAAATGCCCTACCACCTGCACAAGAGAGGCGCTCATGAACGCCGACGAGAGCGCCATAACAGTGGCCACTTATTGGACCAATAAATTTTGACTCAGCCATCGACACGACGAAGAAGAGTTGGACAAAGTTGTGGTTACTTAGTTAGGTCATACTTCATAAGTTTAGTAGGAGTCTGCAACTTCCAACATACGGAGTAAACAAAGTAGACATGGATGAACGTGACGTCACGAAATGACGTAACATACAGTTGAGAAATTTAGGTTCCTGGCAAGAGGCGACCGTATCTGGTTGGTTAAAGCGACTGCCCGGTCTGCCAAATCCTGCCGGTCCCATAATTTTTTCAACTGTTTCTTAGTATAATTTGCAAAATAGCTGACCGCTATAAAAATAATTAATTAAAAGTAGTCATGCTTTACAACTAGCCAGTAATGGCAGTAACTTTTCTAATCGAGCGAAAAGCACACGTGTGAAAAGGCCATATTACAAGGCTAAACTAAAACTATTACAAAAACAAATCTAAATGTTAAAACCACAAACCGATAACATTCCAAAGAAATCAAACAAACAAACCTATCACAAATCAAACGACTGATAAGTTGCTCTACAAACATACAAGTAGAGTCCGTTATCAGGCGTCTGTACATTACGTCACAAAGTATTGCAGCAGCTGGACATTGACCCAGATCCTACATCCGTTGACAAACGATATAGCACATCATGCGAATTGACTTTTAAATCGATATTGTTGAATAAAAAGCACAATAGGTGTGTTTTGATGGTGAACGATGTTTTGTGTATTGTACTTATGTTTGTATGTTTATGGATGTTACGTAATTTGCATGTGTTTTATTATGCAAAACTGGTCGAAATTTATCTTAATACCACCGAACTGTACTACTGTACCAAACTTAACGTAACTAACTACGTATATTGCAATATTACTAATCGAAAACTTGGTTTTTATTTTTATAAATTAGTTAAAATTGTTCCATTTTTTTTTCAACTAGTTTCATCAACAAATTCGATAATTTTACACACATCACATCGCAACATCAGACTGATTTAATCAGTAAAATCCACTAAAACAGGCAAACCAAAAAACCAACCGTCCAAATTATGTGGAAAGCTGGTCCAACCAGATACGGTCGCCTCTGGCCAGGAACCTAAATTTTCAACTGTATGTTACGTCATTTCGTGACGTCACGTTCATCCATGTCTACTTTGTTTACTCCGTATGTTGGAAGTTGCAGACTCCGACTAAACTTATGAAGTATGACCTAACTAAGTAACCACAACTTTGTCCAACTAAAGACTGACCTTGACTGTTGTTCTTTTATTTTACTCTAAAGTTCTAAATAAATATCTGAATCTGGGAGCGCGGTAGAGCCCTTGTAAGTCTCAAGCATTATTTGGACAAAAACACTAAAATAAAATAACTTGTTTGTAATGTCTTATTGAAGACGCGTGTTTACGGCAAAAAAACACCCCCAGGTTATTAACCCGACCGCAAAAGTTCATCGGAAGGGTTTCAAGTTCATCGTCCTTAGCGATGAACGTATTTAATTGTAGACCTTGTGGTCAGTTCAATAACTAAACGTTACTGAACATTGTGTAATTCTATAAATACTCTATACCTACGACTTGGTAGGTATATTTCTTTTAATAGGAAACAGTTGAAAATATTATGCGACCGGCAGGATTTGAACCTGCGACCTTCTACACACCGGGCAGCCACTTTTACCAACCTGCTACGGTCGCCTCTTGCTAGGACCCTAAATTTCATGACGTCATTTGTTCCTATCTTAAGTAGGATAAAAACCAACATGGCGAAGTTACAGCACAAATGTTGTAAGGATGAAGGCGTACCTTATTGCAACTTCTTATTGATAAGTATAATTTTGCTAAGCATAGCTAAATGCTATAAAAAACAATAAGAAGTATAATTTCTTTTGTTTCTCTATGATTTTTCCCTCGCGCTGCGGTCAATGTACGCGTTTTTTCCTACCCTTTCACGCGTGACTTCGCGTATGGTGCCTAGTTAAGTGTCAGTAGTTAAGATCAATAATGGCTTGTTTTGTGAGCGACGGCAAACATATAGGATAGTATCCTAAGCAGTACTTTGCATCGTTTTACTTTTACAATTAGCTATCCCCTGTTAAAGATACTCGTAAGATCTTTAATTAACTTTTAGCTATTATTACAACGACTCTTTTCTTTTAATGTAGGTAAAATTAATAACTATTAAACAAATAAGTAGGAACTTATCGTTCTATATTCACAAATTTTAGTCAAATTTAAATTATTATCTAATCAAATTTAAATTAGAATTTATTAATTATCTGAATTAATTTATTAATTTATATTTATAATTTCAATGTTTTCAATGAAATTGTTTTTTTTTGTCACCTGTAATAATCTTATTATTGTTATTATAGTGCTTGTTGTGCTTTATACAGGGTTATTGGGTAAGTCGACCTAGATCCGTTAAGAGGTGGTAGTCCCCATCATTTCTGACTGATCTGACTATGAAACACCCCACCCTAAACCTAACCGTTTTCGAGATATTGGACTTAGAAGGTTTTTTTAAAAATATCCCGATTTCTTAACTATAGCCTATTTTTTTTGTATCCTATGCCTTTTATTTTTTTTTAATTCTGATTTTTGTGTGCCAGATAAGTTTGTTTATAATTCTCAACCCAAAAAGTGCAAGTATCTGAACCAATGGGATCGTAGTAGACGATTGATACCGTAAAAAAGTAATTAATTTGAAAAAAAAAATTGTTTCTTTTAGTAATATTTAAAAAAAAATCTATGGCGTTAGTTCTGCAGATGTTTTAAATAATATCTACGTTCCATTAGCTATCCAACAAGGTATCACAAGCTAGGGTCTTATCACAATTCATAGAAAAAAAATCGATAAAAGGCTCTCAGGTAGCAGTACAAATTTGGGTTCTTTGGTCCTATTGTTCTTCCACGGAGCTGTGGTGCGTGCGAGCGGGACAAACTGACCAGGTGCAAGCGAGATAAAATAATCCCGGCCAATTTGTTGTTATTGTTTCGTTTTAGTCTGCTTCCGTGATTCGTCCGTAGTAGATGCGATATTTAGTGCTCTTCATTTCTTACCCGACTTGGCTTGTATTTCTGGACTGTTTCCTACAAATTGTGACTGTGCTTGTTAACTGGACTTTGAATTGTGCTTCTGAATTGGAACTGTTGAAGATGGCAACCTTCACGAACGAGGAATACGCGGATATTCTACTTTGTTATGGGTACTGCAATGGTGTTTCTGCACGAGCTCGTGACGAATACATTGCACGTTATCCCGGCCGCCGAATACCGGATGTCACTGTCTTTGACGGCGCTTACCGGCGATTCAGAGAGACTGGCTCTGTTTTAAGGCGTCGAGCAGACCTAGGCCGACCACGGATCATTGTTGATGATGAAGATGAAGATAATCAAATAGTTCAACGGTTTAGAGCGGATCCAACTACTTCAACTAATGCTGTTGCCCGAGAACTTGGACTCTCGCAGTGGAAAGTGTGGTTTACGGTGAATACTGCAGGCCTCTACCCCTATCACTACACGCCAGTACATGTTATCGAAGAGGGAGATCCAGTGAGGAGGTTAGACTTTTGTAGATTTATGCTTCATGGAGATTTAGAAGACCCAGCATTTTTAAAACAAATCTTGTGGACAGATGAATCAAAATTTGATAAAGATGGAATTACAAATTACCACAACGCTCATTATTGGGCCCCAAAAGCGCAAAAAAATCCTAACCAGAAGAGGACAAAAGCCGCACAAAGAAGATTTAGTTTAAATGTCTGGATGGGAATCATAGCAAACAAATTAATTGGGCCCTTCTTTCTACCTGATAATTTAAACGGAGAATTTTACGAACATTTTCTAAGAGAAGAGTTACCAAATTTATTAGAGGATTTACCCCTAAATCTGATTAGAAACATGAAGTTCCAACACGACGGTTGCCCTGCACATTACAGAAGAGGGGTCAGGGAATGGCTAGACAACGAGTATCCTATTAGGTGGATCGGAAGAGGTGGACCCATACCGTGGCCAGCAAGAAGTCCTGACCTGACTCCCATGGATTTTTATGTGTGGGGACACATGAAGACATTAGTCTACAATGAGAATAATCCAATTGAAACTATTGACATATTAAGACAGAAGATTATTGAGGCTGCTGACGAAATTCGAAGAGACTTAACGACTGTAGTAGTTAAAAGCGGACTAAGACACCGAATGAGAGTGTGTGTGCGAAACAGAGGCGGCCATGTAGAACAAGATTTATAAATTTAAATAAATGTTGTTTAATAATTATTTGTATTGTTTTATTTCGTTTCCTGGCCCAAAAGAGAAGTTTAATCTTAAGTACCATTGTTTTTTTTACTACCTGGGAGCCTTTTATCGATTTTTTTTCTATGAATTGTGATAAGACCCTAGCTTGTGATACCTTGTTGGATAGCTAATGGAACGTAGATATTATTTAAAACATCTGCAGAACTAACGCAGTAGATTTTTTTTTAAATATTACTAAAAGAAACAATTTTTTTTTTCAAATTAATTACTTTTTTACGGTATCAATCGTCTACTACGATCCCATTGGTTCAGATACTTGCACTTTTTGGGTTGAGAATTATAAACAAACTTATCTGGCACACAAAAATCAGAATTAAAAAAAAATAAAAGGCATAGGATACAAAAAAAATAGGCTATAGTTAAGAAATCGGGATATTTTTTAAAAAAACCTTCTAAGTCCAATATCTCGAAAACGGTTAGGTTTAGGGTGGGGTGTTTCATAGTCAGATCAGTCAGAAATGATGGGAACTACCACCTCTTAACGGATCTAGGTCGACTTACCCAATAACCCTGTATAATGAGACGCTTAAATGTTCATTCAATATTCCAAGCCTTTTCCTAATTACATTAAGGTCACCATCTAGTCTAACGGATTAAGCTGAATAATTAGACTTAAGTTAAGTATGTATATTTTCAATAAATGTACCAGTATAATACTGTTGAAGGGCCAAATAAATAAATAAAATCTCGTTTCCGACCTCATTACAAAAAAAATAAAAGGTTTAAAAAGTAATAACTTCCCGTAGGTATATCTGCAGTGCGCCGACAGCCGAGTCTATTAGTCTACGAGGAGTCGAGGACTTAGTCTATTTATTATCTTGTTTCGTAACGTAACTAAAACGGACTGTTATATTGTCAGTGCCAAATGGCGTCGGCTAGCACGAACTACTACGAAACAATCGTTATTTACAGTAACATGTATCTTCTACAATTTACACAAGTGAATTTACTGTTGAACTGTAAAAAACATGGTATGTTGCCAAAGTCTCGATCAATTTTATAACATAATCGAAATCAAGCGCAATGCCTTTCATTTTGTTGTTTGCTTTTGAACATTCTTTAGTCACTACAGACTTACGCCTACTTGATGCAAAAGTTTGAAAAAGTTTTACGATTTCTTAATTTTATTTTTCTACTTCTGCAAATTGTTTTAAGCCATCGGTACTACATTACTCAAAATATCATAATACACGTAAAGCTGCACAGAATAAAATAAACTGCCAGTAATAATGTACAACAATTCTAATAAACGAGAATTGGTACTTTAAAAGAATACAAATACAATAGAGGCACAACTTTCGTGAGCCTGTAACAGTTTTTTTAAATTGACTTTTAATGTTTTCTTCTCTAATTACATGGTTAACTAATTGCCACTTACTGTCGACGATAATTTATTCAATATGTATTATTATTGTTTGGTAAACGTGGTTTTAAGAAAAATTTTTCTACCAAGTATAAATATGCGTAAGAACTTAGACTTAATTGATTAGAAACACATAATGTACTCTAGAATCTAGATAAGTTATACTATTAGGGAACATAAAGACAGATTCCGTTGGCTCGGTCTCCAGTCGCGTCGGATAAAGATGGTAACATAATAGAGGCAATGCGGGTTGAACAACCGGTCGTCGCCAGGTTGCTGCCCCAGATGTCACTGGAGCGACACACTTGAAGCGGACCTTTGAAGTAACTAAGATAATGCGGTAGATCAGCACATTGTCATCTCATGTAATAGAATTTAGTATAGAGTCAAAAGCAGAGGCAAGTTCTTTTTTGAGCTGCTGAAACAATGTATGCGTAGGTACGTCATGTAAAAACAATAACAAAATTAACAAGTCCGTTACACATGAACCTAAATAAAATTATTCAATTTCGTAAAGCCAGATAAGTAAAACAAAGAATTTAAGATTCATGGCATCGTCCCGCATGTATTCAGAAATTCTAAACGAGGATTACCGTATGTAAAAATGTATTTAAATTCATACAATCGAGCGATACTGTGCCTGCCTACATAATCTACGTTAACTTATACCTACAATAACTGCGTTTTAAAGATCAAATCGGAGATTGTAAATGGCTATAAAATTTTATTTGTGGTGTTCTTTCTTGGTAACTGTATTGACGTAGATCGTCAAAAAACTAAAATTTTCGATCGACAGAGCGCGCGTGTGTATAGCATTATTTACGTACTCAGACGCGGTACAGCTGTGGCGGGTCATTGCCCCCGCGACGCGCACGAAGGTGAATCGTATATTCTTAGGTACTTATTGTCTTTGAAATGTGACTCTTATTAATTACATACCTACAATTTCACAATTAATAAGTTAAAACGAGATCACAAGACTTAAATTACATGTAAGTGTCACATAACTTCGTTCTATTAATGAATCACACTGTCGTGTCGATGTAAAATTCAGACAATGCAATTATCTGATGTTGAAATTACAGCCAGATAAAATAAAATGGCAATAGCACCGTTTCACACGAGTGCCTCCGATGATGGATTGTATAATTTAAGAATACTATGCGTGTCATTGTAATAGCAAGGGAGGCAATTCATTTTATTTACCTGTCTATTCCAGAAGGCGTTAAATGACGTTAATAAAATTAATGTGCGCGTGTTTCAGGAGTTTTTTATCATTTTTCGCAGTAAGCGTGTTGAATACATACTTACCTGCTTATCATTTGACAGTCTTAGGCACGTAATAGTGTAATACACGCGAAACGCTTGCGTTAATAATAACTACATACGTAACCAACTACGTACTATGAAGATGAACGTCAATAATGCGACAAAAAATAAACTTTCATATACCTTTGAGGCCAGTACAAAGACGTTTTGTCGTTTAATTTCGCTAGCAATATAATTGTCGTTACAAAAATAATGGCACAAACTAATTTCAGAGTCGATTAATCTTTCCCTCGCCCTAACACGTCACGTTCGTATACAAATCATACCTACCTACTGCCCCAGCGTGAGCCACGAGGCCAAGAGCCACCCCTCAGAGCCTGGTAAGCAAATAATGGCTAAAGGGGATGTATAGGGGAAAGGAAATTATATCATGCTCCCTCCCATCCCCAAGCGTATTCCACGAGGCCACATTTAATTGATTCTAACAATAAATACCTACCTATATGCACGAATACGTGACACTTAACCGTAGTCGCGGTAATATACAACTTTTGAAATCCTGATAGTGTTGTAAAATAAGCTAGGTTTCCAATAAGTTCCAACGATAACATCAACAACTATCGATTTCGTAAGAAATACGGTTACATACATTAAAAATATGTGTCGTGTGTAAATAGTGACTTGGTACAGTAGAATCACGTGAGTTTTTATATTTTATTGTAGCTTGCCAACGCCAAGACGTTCTTTTGCCAAATAGGACGTTTACACGCCAACGAGAGAACACAGCGAAATCGAGTATCGCAATGATTCTATTTTTAACCGACTTCAAAAAAAGGAGGAGGTTCTCAATTCGGTTGTTGTTCACCGATTACTCGAAGACGCCTGGACCGATTTGAGAAATTTTTTTTTTGTTTGAGAGGATATACTCGTCATGTGGTCCCATTTTTTTCAAGTCACGTTCTGATGATGGGATCTTAGAGAAATCGAGGACAACCCTCAAATTTAAAAGGCTTCTATATTGTTTTTTGTATATTATCTAAAACTACTTGGATATTTGCATCTAGTAATCAGCATTTTATGTTGCTGAGCTGATGCTGGAAGGTACAACTCCTCAACGGTTAGGAGCTCGGGGATAATTCTTTTAAATATAGGCTCCTTGGGGCCGTTTACTGTATTCTTTCAAGTTAGACACAGATGAGGCGAGACGTTGAATATTACTTATGTATATTCATAATATGAGGTCGAGATTTGATGATGGGATCCTAGAGAAATCATGAGTAAGCCTTAAATTTCAAAGGCTTCTATATTGTTTTTCGTATATTTCCTAAAACTACTTGGATATTTTCATTTTAAGTTGCTGAGCTGATGCTGGAAGGTACAACTCCTCAACGGTTAGGAGTATGGGGATTATTATTAATAAGTTTTCCGTCTCAAGTAACCGTCGTCTCCTCATTCGAGAAACATTCTTGCTCGGTCTACCCATCACTTAAAATTGTAAAATAAAATAATTTTTAACAAAAAAAAAACCGACTTCAAAAAGTAGGTAAACTAAAAAGCAAAAAATAAATTTACTTCGCACAAAATAATACGTTTTTTCATTTAGTTAAATAGAAATTATTAAATAATTATTTTATAATTCTGAAGTCGGTGTCAAGTAAACAATAACTCTGTATAGATAAATAATATCAATCTTTCTAACAACTATTTTCTAACTGAATCTTAGTTCTTAATTATCCGATTTACTTGGCACCGACTTCAGAATTATAAAATAATTATTTAATAATTTCTATTTAACTAAATGAAAAAACGTATTATTTTGTGCGAAGTAAATTTATTTTTTGCTTTTTAGTTTACCTACTTTTTGAAGTCGGTTTTTTTTTTTCAATAAATTAACCACCAACGATAGTTTTTAATTAAATGAATTAATCTTAAGCTACTGTGAAGTTATCTAAACATCAACGAGAGACGATACTATAACGTATTTTACACGTATTATACGTTATTTTCATCATTTAATAACCAGAGTAGCATGTTTAGATACAAATATCCGCCAGAGAGGAATGTCATATCAATCAATCGTCTTAAAAATAGAATCATAGTAATACGTTGAATATTAACCTAAATTCAACGATCTTGAATCGATCTTTTTGGTAACTGGTGGCATGCTTAATAAAGGTTATCATCGCCAAGAACCGCTCTCGTTACGCCGTCAGTAATGTTCTTTAAACAGATACGCGTCACAGGAATATTTTACTAAGTGTCAGTGACAGGATTTTGTTATAGCATCACAGAGTCTGGTAAATTGTGGTATTGTGCCTAGTGGATGTCGATAGGCTCGTCTTCCATCACATGGGACCAAAACATGGGCTGAAGTGTGGGTGATAAACCTCTGTCACACTCTTCTGGATATTATAGGCGTGATGTTAAGTTTTACAAAGGATTAAGCCTAGTCTCTAGACTTGAAAAAACTGAAACTGAACTTGAAAAAACTTGACATTATTATTGAGAATACGGGTTACTCACGTTACTTTAGCCGGGATATGCCCACTAGTTTCGAATCTAGTACGTAGATTCATCAACTGGGCTCTTATTCGCGTGTCGTCGCCCCCGCGAGACGTCGCGATCGCGACGTCCTCACCTCACGTCGGTTTTAATAATATTATTTTGAAATTAATTTAATGTTTTATTAATTTTAAGATGGATTTGTCCATGATTTCTTGCTCGTAAAAGTATGGGTATTGCGATTATTTCAGTAGTTTTTTGTGTAGCAGCAAAGTAGACTTAACCTTTAATAGTTAAAACCTATATGTATGTATTTGTACATTCGTTCGGAAGTTTTTACGATGGTGCAATGTTAGATGCATTGATGTACCTTTTCAATAATCTTCTTCTTCTTTGCGTGCCAATGGGAAAAGAAACTAGTTTTTAAATGTTGTCTGCCCAGACTTTAGCCACAAGAACAGCGTTATCAGTGGCGTTCCACAGATCGTGTATTGTGCAGGTGATGGGACCTAGGGGGTATGAAAGAAGGTGAGCCATATAAGATGCTGGCACCGCATTCGCAGTCGGCAAGTTCGGCGTAACTCCATCTCTCTAGGTTTTTCTGCCAACGGCCAACTTGACTGCAGAGCCTGTTTAAAGCTCTCCATCGTGACCAGGGTAAATCATTTCAAGGAGGTAATTCTTCTTGCTTAGGTATATGCAGTATACGTGGCTCAACGGGATGTGCTTCTCTCCTTAAATAATAGCCTAACAATACCCGTTTAGCGAGAGTTGGTGCAGAGCCCCGGTACTGTACAGACTGGATGCGCGGGCGCGGCGGCAGTTGCTATGGCCCACATTTCTGTTCTATTTTTCAACAGTGCCCGCCAGCGCCCTCTATTATTAGATCCGCATTGTTTATGGCCGTCGACCGACTAACATCGACCAGTCTCAATTGGCTCCACTTCCTGTTTTTGTTTCTATTTCTGTTATGAAATCGAATAGCTTTTCACTTGGAATTATTTGCTTTGTAAAGAATAATAAGACTGGTAAGTAGTGGTAACCATAACCTGTAGACTTCAGGGACTGTTATTTATTCTGTGTCCCTACCTTAGATTATTTGTGTAGATAGATATATATTTGTACAGTTTGTTTTTAAGATACTTGTTGTCATTAAAATAAACCGTTTAATATTAAGCTAACATTCACATCACTGCCTTTGTAATGAACTCTTTACTACCTGCAAAGAGTTTATTACAAACTAAAGTTCATTGACTTGTCGTAAAAATGAATTGTAAGTTGCTAAGTACAAAATTAATTCGAAAAGTACGACCAAAAATTCACTAAAGCTACTTGTCGTTTAGTTATAAAATATATTACTGGCATATAGTAAAATCTAGTCGTCGTAGAGCTATAAAGAAAAATGTGGACGAGTGCCGACCACGTCAACAATTCAGGGATTTCCTCGAGAGAATACCCATCTTACTATTATATTATTATGAAGTATAAAAATATGTTACATATGTAGAAGGAAGACATAAATCTATTCCGGCAACAATGTATTAAAATTACGGCAACTCGTCAAATTAAGTTGCAATATTACGTCATTGGACGCGTGGAACAACAAATAAATCTAGTTAATAAATACGCAAATCATTATTAAACTATACATGTGTGCGTATTTGTAAGTATATTGTTTGTTTTTGGATTGACTCATTTATCATTTAGTGGAAACACCATTGGTTCCATGAGTCCGTGAGTCAACTGAAGAATAACAGACAGTTAGTTAACAGTACAGTTAACTTCATAATATTTGAACACATTTGCACGATAATAAAAATAATTTAATAATTTATGAGACTTACAGACGGACTCGCAGATGGTGTTGACAATTTCTGATTTCAAATAGAAATCGACTGGTGGCCTATATTGGCGGAGAGATATATAGTATTCGTTCACTTGAAGAATATCGTCTTTAAAACTGTCTGCTGTTCCAGTTCCTGAATTTAACAATTAACTCCTTCTGTAGCCTATGTTAAACAAAAAACTAAATGTGCCACATTCATACACATACATCGACTCTATAATAATACACATACTCGTACATCGAAACTCCATTTTATCTGACCCCGATTGTCAGATCCAAGCGACAAGATCCCCACGGTATTTTCATTAAGATTCGAATTAAAATTTACAGGAGCGAACAGCTGTGTTTTAACACAAATAGGTTGAGATAAAATACCTACTGCGATCTATTTTAGGACTGTAACAAGTAGAGCTCGACGTTTGGCCTGTCTCCAACATTCACCTAACAATATTGAGATCGCGATCGTCCTTTTGTTGTCTGTATTTATTTATACTTGTAGAAGTAGGAAATGTAACGAAGAACTTCGGGAGTTCACAGAAAAAGTTTTGTTGTTGATTGTGTTCACTCTTTTGTGTTGAAAACAAACCGCGTGGCAACAACGCTAAGGACACAATCAAACAAAGTATGAATAAAATATAAAAAAAAATATATAGTAACAAACTTTTATTTTGATTGTACGTACTTAAAAGATTTATATAGGTAGGCCTACAACTGATAATTCAATCCTTAACCAAAATAAAAGAGTGTTGCATACTTCTCATATCTCCTGCTGTCAAGTAACACGCTTTTAATTTTTATCAGTAGTTAGTTTATACTAATTCTAGAAAAGGATAGAATGCTCTGAGTCATGGTTTATGTTTTCACAATAATATTTAAGTGTTGACTGTTAAATAGCAAACAGGGAATGGTGAATGAGTTCCATGAATCCAGGATCGCAATTGCGCAGTCTCAGTAAAGAGTTCCAGTTATACTCGTAGAATACTGATCAAATGCATCGGAATGATATTTATATTTTATGTCACCAAGCGACAATCGTGGCGTTTGTGCACGTATATTTAATTATGCATCACACATCTTGAGTAAATAAGTTATAAGCCAGATGATATTTAAAGTCAACGCGATAAGCAACTGTTACCAAAGCAATAAATGACGTATATTTTTGTACTTATAATTAATTCTTTATACATTTGATTTGTCATTGTATTTGTAAACGTTTGGTTGGTATTCCTTTAATTACCTACCCTAAGTATGTAAAATTTTAAACTCATTTTAATGCCAATGTTAAGTATAATTATCTTTTCTCGAAGAACTAGAGCAGAACACTCGATTCGATGAAAAATAAATGGTCTTGTAAGTTCAAATACTTATTTGCGCGAGACTTTAACCCCAGAAATATTTATAAATTGCCAAAATTTGGCAAATGTATCCTTTAATTTTCGTAAGTTACCAAACATTGAAAGACCTTTTTAAATCTTAATTACTGAATCTAACAGCTAAAATTTGGAAAAACAAACAGTAAAAAAATACAATACTGAGAACAAACAGAGAAAAAAAAGTAAGACGTTCATAAAATTATGTATAACTTTATTATTTGACATTTAACATAAGATTTATAAACGAAAGTAAAGTCGATAGTTACATCGCGGGCCGATTGTGACACTCGAAGTTGTTTTCCTTCGCGTTAGTGTGTCAGTAGGTCAATAGTTGCAACCGCCACAATTCACAAGCGACTCACGAACCTGCTCACTATTATTAAAACGTATTTTATAAAACTCACCGTCCCATTTAAAAGGCCTACATGTTTATGGTAATATAAGTTAACCTTAACTCTGGGTTAAGGACAAGAAAATACGTAAATTGTTTCTTTATTTGTTACTGTATTGTTTTAGATTTGAATTGCTTCAATTGGTTAGGTTATCATTAAATTACATTTTAATGTTTAATTTTATTTGAGTTTTAAACAACATTATGAAATATTGACATTATTGACACATAAAACTAGGCACGAATGAAATAAAAATATTTGTGTTAACTGTGGTTATGACCAGAACGACAGTTACATAACAATGTAAGTTCGTTTCCTGCATGCAACAGAATAAAATTAAATGTTCATAATCCAGTATGCGGTTGCGTAACTCTGGCCCGTGATAATCTTTCGCACGATGCCGACGTAATGCCTACATTCGATGGTTGATAGACGTAGTGATGCGACTAACCGAGTAGAACACAGTTGTGCAAACGAATTGCGAACTAACTTCACAATCGGTCACCAGGCCAATGTCACTGCTCTACCTCTCCCGAACCACTGTACTTGTTTATATTGTTCCAAATTCGCAAATACGTAAATAATTACGGGGATTATTACTGAAATATGGTTTTGGTTTTAGGAACCGGATCTCAGAAGTTCCACCAAATCAAAATTCAATTCTTTCCGTTCTAGAGTTCTAGAAAGAAAAAATAAGTTTTGTAATTATTTCAACTTAATCGTCAGAAACAAAACCACAATTTCATAATAAAATCGATGTTTTAAAGTATTCTAAACTCTTTCTTCGATTACCTTCCTTGCGGAAGATGCTACAATATTAATATGACTCATAAAGTAGCAGGTAAATTATATATAACCCAAAATCACCATAGATGCCGAGAATTTATGACATGCTCAAAACATCGTATTTTGAGAAACAATCTATTGATAATTTGATATCATATAGTTATGTATGTATGTAGGAAGCGGTATAGCGTTATCTAACAAGATAGCCTCTGTAACACATTGCCCTGGAATCATACTTGAGTAAATAAATTGTATATCAGTGCTTGGTTACGAGTTCACGAGATAAAGCCCAGTTATGACAACGTAGTTAACTATATTATAAACAAAACCAAATCATATCTATTATTGAAAATTTAAATAACACAAAAAAAAGGTTTTAAGACTGTAAGATCAACACAATATAGATGAGAGACAAAATAATGGTAAAGCAATCGACTGTTTGTTTCTCTAAACCCGATTCCAAATCTAAACGCACATAAATGTAGGTTAAAGCGTCAAACAGAAACACCTGTAGCGAAGGTGAGCATGCCGCATCATAAAACGAGTATCAAAATGTTGCAATATGAAATAATCAGTGTAAATGAGCACCAATGAGCGGCTCCAAGCAACGCGGAAATAGAGGTGAAAGTGGAGTGAAAGCTGCGCGCAACGTTTACCTAATCGCATTGGCGCGGCGGCGCAGCGGCGGGCTGCGTTACATCAGCGAACACGACACAAATGTGAAAGTCAATGTTACATTCGATAATCGTGCAGCCTGAGACACACATGATGGCAGACGGAATTTGCGAGTTACCGTTATCTCGGTACCGTTAAACGAGCGGCTCATAAGATACGCTTCAAACAAAAAAAAAATCCTCTACATATACAATATTTATTCCAAGGCGTACTAAACCTTGACTCATATTATGGATTTAAGTAAATTGTGATAAAAATATTGTTTATCTCGTAACCTTTGATAAAGCTTAAAGATAAAATATTTATATTCAATCATAAATCTCATGATATAAAAACATAAATATTATTGACACTAAAGTATAAGAAAGAAGCTATTATGTTGAGCGAAAACAATAGAATAGATACTTCACTCGCGTTAATAATCTGAGTAGTCACACATGAGGAGGAGGTATTTGACAAAATGGAGCGTGTAGAGAAAGTGGTAAGACGTTATCGTAACGGTAAGTGATAGTCGGTATCTAAGTGGGTCGGTACTCGGCGCACACGTTAACTGGTACAAACTGCTGTTATCTGCTACACAAGTATGTAGCTCTGTTTGTATACAACCCACCCATTCGCAAATCGAATGATAATTATATTGCTCCAGCCAGACAATATTTCAATAGAAAATCTAATTAGAGACACTAACTGTACGACTCACATAACTCTAATTATTTGCCCAAAATAAGCATGTCATCAAAATAAATCAGTCCACAAACAATATAACCGGCTAAGTAATTTCGAATTATATGATTCAGCACGGTTCAAAGTATTATGATTATAATGTTAAATGAGCATTTCAAAGAATTTTGTAACCACTTCATAATATTAAAGGTTACGTACTGGTATATTGGGACTTGCAGGAAGGATTTCTAAAGATCCGCTAGTGTCAAACGGACTTAGTTATAATTTTCCATTTTTACTTTGACTACTCGTACAAGCAGGTTCTCTAAGCAGTGTATCAATAACATTGTAAAGTGTGAATAACGAGTGCCTTCCTTGTGGTGTCGTCAGTGTCTGTAGTGAGAAGGAAACGCCGGCCGCCCGCGAGCGCGCCTTGACCCACTTGCTATGTACCTCTTCATGAGCACAAACCAAGCTCTCGCTCATATTGATGCAATTTAAACTAGTAAAAACTATTTGAATGTTTTAAAAATAAAATAGGTAATTTTAAATTTATAAATTTAAACCTTAAAGACTGCGTGCGGTTAAATCAAATTTAGCTTTTCTAACTCCAACCCATTGGTACAATATGCTGCAGTATTTCCTCATTGGTCTAGAGACCCTGAGATATTAACAAAAAAACAACAGATCAGATACACGTATATAATAGTTATAATACAGTTATTGCATGGTAAATTATTGATCATGTGTGGGTTAGTAGAACTGTCACAGACTATTCTATCAAAATATTACTAAATATTTAATGGTACAAAATCTTAAAGCGTTTTTATAAAACAGCGGACGATTTACAAGATTTAAGTATCTGGCCGTCTGGCCTAGATACCCAGAATAAAACAAAGTCAATTCTGAAAGCTGTCTAAGTAATAAAACTTTATATGGATTGTAAACTGCGTTTAAAGATTTGTAAAAGCATCGAGAGCACATAATGTCAACCGTGTTCTAAATTTAGTGAACTTGCTCACGAGGTCGCGATGCGCGTCAGTCAAATCGCAAAGATGGCGCCCGTATATTCGCAATCTCGATGTCTCATTAGCTTTGCAGCCTTGCTCAACAATTCACAATGAGTAATTTATACATGCAGCAAATAGATTCAGAAGGCCAACAAAGCAAGCGATCGTGAGAAATCGTAGAATGTTCACTGCACCTGCCTGAACTCTCCGAATCACAATTTATTGCCCACAAAAAAAAACTTGACCTGCACAAAACTGACAGGCTTCCTTTTTTTAATCGTCTTCTATTGTTTGAGGATCGTCAACAATCTTTGTAATTGTATAAGCATGGTGTAAGATTGTTTCACGTTTAATTTAATTTTTTTCAACGCATTTCTTTTACTCCAATATATACATTTATGTTTGTACATACATTTGAAATTAATACGAACAAAGCTCAAAGATATGGTTTAACTAAATACTTGTACTATACGAATCAAATAAGAACTTACTTTTCGGCCATATTGATGTGTTACATTCGCCTGATTGAGATAACGAAATTTTTCTAAAGGAACGCGCATGTGATTGAACATTCGTTCATATACTGGCGAATGGAACACGTTTAATATCGCTGAAAAATCTGTTCTTATTTGATTTGATCTGTTCTTATTAATAATGTTTCCAAAATGAAAGAAGTTATTTTTTTTTTTACAATCGTTCAAACAACACAGAATAATAACTGTTACATTTTCTTCATGAAGCTTTACTTTGCACATGAAAGAAACGCGTACAACGATAAAATGTGATGTACAAATGTGTAATAGGTATAAAGTAGAGAAAATACTTACAATGGCCATTTAGCTGCTGAGAATCCAAATAAATAACAATCCAATAATGACACAAATCACTTGTTTATGGAGCATAACAATCAGAGATCTGTTGTTCAAGAGTACACTGCACTTTTATTTATATATTAGCTCCAGTACGAATATGTCGATGCACACACAGATAATTCACAAACTCCACTGTAAGTTACTTCATTAACAGTATTAATAAGATTGCATAAAACCACACACACCGTATCTGGGTTCACACCCAGTTCCAAGTAGGTACCTGTAACAAGACAAAGCGGTAGTAAGTTTTATAATTATTTTCTCTTAATCACCAAAGATGAAACTACGTTCTTGAATACACAACGTAGCAATAAGGCACGTGTCACTTACTGGAGTGTGTAAGTTTTAAAATGAGCACAAAACTAACTATGACGTAAAGAAGTCTACTAGTTCAGAGGCGCAAAACGTGCGGTCCGTCCGCCGACCAAACGCTGACTGGTTGGCGCAATGGAGTAGAGGGGCGTGCGGGGGGCGGTGGACAGGCAGACGGAGGACAAAGCGAGGGAGGGAGAGCGTCTGGTCGACTGGTTGGTCGACCTATTGGCTTGACACACACACAGCAATGTCAGACACAGAAGATTGTGTATCGTAAGCTGTTTTGTGCAGTGCGACAGTTGTGGGTCTGTCGAAATCCACAAGTTTCTTCCGAAGCAGCTTCTATGGCATTGGTTTTTGATTCAGGTATAAAATAACAAGAAGTAAATGATTTCGCTCAAGACTAATCTAAGCGGCCATCCGAGGAGCATATGCAACCTTCAGAATATCTCATGGTCAATCGCCCGAGCGTAAAGGTCAGCGCTAGTTGCTACAGAGAGTAACAATGCTTGTCGAATTGGTCATAACTAGAACTGTAAACGATGTTATTTCGTAGACTGACTTCAAGATATCGGTAGTTATCGGCGGCATCGATTCTGAAGAGCACTCGGCAATAAGATAACTATGGTGATAAGAATGATAAATCGAGGAATTTGTAATGCCCATGGTGACAATTCTGTACAATTATACAATGTATTCTGCACATTCAATTACTCAGTTTTACTTTGTTATCGTCACTGTCAAGTTTATCTCGTAGTTTTGGTACATTTAAATGGAGATTGCATATTTAATCTTACTAGAATGTCAGACAATGTCGTAGCATAAATTATAACTAGTAACACGGTTGGAAGCCAAAATTTGTACACATTTCCATTTTGTGAATGTAATGTACCTATAGTTTAGTCAAATGAACCTAAGTGCAACAAACAAACACACGATGTAGGTAATAATAACCTCGTCGTAGCAATATAGTAGTGTTCAAACCGGTTCAGCTAATTTTACATATAAACTAATTACATAGTTATTTCAAACACGATAAGCAATGAAGACCAGTTAGGTTAAAGTACTAATGGTCCTTTCCTTACTGGCAATATGTGAAATAGTAAAAAATAATCTTAGTTATATTAAATTTTGAGTAGTCATCTAGGTAACTTGTTTTGGAAATTATCAAAGCATTTATCAACCTCAAGAACGTCCTTTATGCCTTTTGTCATTTGGACCACATGTGAGTGATACGAGAAGCATTTCGCTTGAATCACAAACAAAATGTGTTTTGAAGCAGCCCGGTTGCTTGCCCAGTGCCGCTACGTACGCATCCGATATATCTAAATAAAAATAAATACGCGATTATCTTCGTGGGGGTAACGCACTTGTTTGGTTCTATCTCCTTCTCTTTCTCGCACTTCATCCGTTTTTTTTCCATTCCTATGCCAAGTCGTTGCCTTACAAGTTTATTTATTCTTAATGACAGCATTTTAACTGGGGGCAGAAATCGCCAACCTTTCACTAGCTTACTACCGTTCGACTCTTGATTGATATTGCAAAATTTTTGTGATGACATAATTAAATTCCGGTTTACATTACAGACTCTTTAATATCCGATCATAATTTTCTCACCAAATTAACCTCGTTTATTGAAGGAAGGAAGTGTTCTCATGAAAGAATGAAAGGAAAACCGACACGATTTCCCTTTAAAATTTAATTACAATTAACAAGACAGTAAAAATAACTGGTAACGTTATTTAGGTCATAATATTTTTTTTCAATTCCGTTTTAATAAAAACAGATAGACTTGTGCAAATCGTTTCGTTAAAAGAATTTGTAATCGCCATTAAGCAACGTTAACATTTTCGATTGGATTCGCTTATAGATAAATTCAGTTTATTACAAAATCGTCATCATATTGCAAAACTGGCAAGGTCAATAAAACTTACTTTGTAAGCGGTAGGTGCAGGTTCGCACGCACACGGTTTACCTAAGCTGGGCACTTAAGCTTTGTATGTAACCAACCGGTTCCATAGCACGTATTTCACTATTTTTCAGTTTCTTAGCACTTGGTTAGTCTTAAGCGACGGAATGAGCATTTACGCGAGCACGTTCGGCGGCGGTTGAAGCAAGACTGGGACCTGTTCTAGAGAAAGTGACCGTTTCCAAGTCAAGAGGTACTTTCCAAGTGATCGTTGAGTTTCGGCGAGCACGCTTGAGACTCTGGCAGAATACCGTTACCCCTTTTTGCGTAACGAGGTCGCACTTAAAGATTATCACCGTCATACGGATAGCAACCAAATTTCACTTGTTTTGTCACGTTACGCAATCCGAAATATCATTTTATGGACACGTGAATATAAAAAATAAGAAATTTTTTATTGTATCATAGTATGAACAGAAACGACTAACTTAATCTTTCGGCAGATATTAAGCCGTTTTGTTATTCATCCGATTTCGAGTTCAGACGGTTCTGAGTAAATAAAACGCGGAATAAATAAAAAAGAGACCAACGAATACTATGAAATGACTGAAGCCGGCAATCGCTGTTCAATAATCTACTACTTGGTTTAAATCATATCTTTTAGTCTTTTTTATATTGAAGAACGAAAAAAAAACTTGCAATGTCATTCGTATAGATAGTAGTAGTAGTAGTAGTATACACGTGTCAACTCTGTCGATAGACAAGTTCGCAACAAGCAAATTTATCTGCTTTACAACTAATATAATAATACATAGTATGACATTGAAAAATGACGTTACAGTACGTGCCGTGGACTGTAAATAAAGGGCAATGTTTAAAGTCGTCAATCTTCATCAGTTCGCCCGCGATCTGATTGCATTCGGTATTAAACTTCTAATAGTTATTTGTAAAAATCGAAATGGGGTAGGAATGCAGACTATGCCGTACCGACGCAATCTGCAGTGCTATCGGGTTATATTATGTAATATGTGTTTTGCCTTATCTACCACCGATCGTAGGCTTTGCGACTACCATGAGTGTCACAAGTCACAGCACAGGTGACGGAGAACTTATGCCCCGAGTACCAGATAGGACTTCATCTATTTAATATTTTTTCCATTACTGTTTATTACTTCACTAATCTATGTTTCGGAGAGCAATTCCGAGTCTAAGTTGTTCTTCTGGAGAGGCCTTTTTGGACTACTAAAGAAAAGCAACTTCTTCAACGAAAGATTGAAAATTGACTGGAAATAATGGATTACATTTGTTTGAGTCTTTAAGCGGACGTTAAGACAACCTGTAATGTAACATGTAACAGGTAATATAATAACCCAGAAATTGTCGTGATGCAACAAAACGCGCCGACATGAAACAAAAAATATGCATATAACGGATTGTGGATGTAGGCAGAGGTATAATAAAAGTGTTTTGTGTGACGGTGTGTTATGTGTGTAGTACGACGGTATTTTCCGTTAGTCGGAGCGGACCTCTCACGGCCTGGGTTTTCGTTGTTAGCTTTTCGTACGGGAACAATACACGATGACGAATTATGATGACCACTAGGTACCAGGCTTGTACCAAACTGTCTAACTCAGTACTGACTTACAGGATATCAGAAATGCGAGATGTAATAACAGAGAAGAACATAATATAGATTCTGACAAAGACTACACTTAGATTTAAATTGCAGTAAAAAGCTGATCATGTTGACAGTAGCGGGCGATGTCGATGTCGTCTGATTTAAAATAAGGAGCCGTAATGAGGGGGCAAAGTTACCATTCCATTATTTATTGTTAATTAGAAATGTATAAAGGCAATCTGGTGAGTTTAAAGGTCCCTGATAGAGAAATGCACCTAAACTAATTAGGGTTGGTTATTAAATATTACTAACCACTGATAAACTTTTCCATTCGATTGCAATTAATACGAAGTATATTTTGTTTGTATAATATAGTAGTAATCAACATTTCTCTTTCAAAAAGCAGAATCCAAAGGTTGTCTTTGGGATGAAGGTTAAACCTATCTTAAAGTAAATAAATAGGTACGTAGAAATCCCGCCATAGTTACTATCGCAGTGCCCTACGTCAACTACTTAATCAACATTAATTCAAAGATAATAAACGACTGTTATCTTTTAGTAAATAACGTTCAATGACACTTCCTTATCAAGTCAGTGTATTCATTTGCTATTTGCGTTATCTAAATTGACAAATACAAATGGGTTTGAAATGTCGACCTAAAATGTCACTGATTACCTTGATCGTTATTAAATAGGCCATCTCGCGGTTTTTCATCTGATAATTATTAAAAATCAATCGGTCTGGTACTTCACTATCTGATGACATACTTTAAGATCATCGTAACCGTCAAGTCTTTCTACATTTTTGCCTTACGTCTCGTCGCAGACTCCATGGTTAAGTTTCCGTCCAAAACCCCTGTGTTTTTAAAGACTTTAGAATCCATTAAATCTATTCCAGCTTTAAATTTGCATCTTATTATGTACAGTCAGCTGCAGAGTAAACTCACCCCATTAAATAGTAGCAAGTACTTAAGGGGTTGAGTTTCTCTGCAGCTAACTGTACTTCAATAAAATTATTACCTGAATCCCATATTAAGACACTTTACTCCATTTCAGCAATTGTGCTTAGCCTGAGAGGCATCTAAATCTAGTGATCCGTAAAGCGTTACACCCCGTGGCAAGGCCATATTACTTCACAACGAGTTTTTATCTCGTCTAGGTCAAACTTCAACTCAGAAGACATTACCAAAAACCTCGCCGAATTGAGTAACCTTTTTGGCCAATTTCCTTTGTAGCAATTTTATGTTGATAGTTTATGATTCTTATTTGTGTTATCAAGTGTCCCAATTTTTTACATGATCTGAAAATAAATGGACATCGAACATATTTGTTCGAACAATATTAACTGGATGCCTGACTCTATCAACAACTGGATGACAGTTCGTTCGATGACACGTATTCATAAAATAAATAGATTCACCGCCATCACGAGGGGTCCATGCAAACGGCCATTAAAATGAACCACATTTATCCTGTTACTATGTTTTGTACGAAATGTACTACATGAAAAATTCTAAATATTTAACCAAAAATTTACCAAAATACGTGAAATAATTTTTAAATATACTCCAAATATCTCCAAGCAATGAAATTCTTAACAGTAATGTAGGTAACTAGGTGTTCGAGTTTAGTAGCCGGTATAAAAGTGATTATAATACACGAACAGCGCTGACCTTGTCTCGCTCATGGACACCACATTTAGGTCACTGGGTCAGCGATTTTGCGCTTTTTTCGCTCGTACAATTCCCAAGCGACGGCGACCGACATGCTTTTGCAAAATATTATTTCAGAACAATCAATTTTATCGAAATATCAGTTTATTTTTTGGCGGTGGGTACTGATACGATGCAAAATGCGTGCCAATAACTTTTTTTGTTTTTTTTTTATACTACGCCCACAGCGAACGAACGTGTAGTCCACCTTTTTTTTTTTTTTTTTTTTTTAATGATGTTTCTAAGCAATTAGATACGTCATAAAGATTACAATCTAGTCAACATTGTAGTCCACCTGATGGTAAGTGGAGTACAGCTCATGGACATCAACAATCCACAAAAGCAGATTGTATTATAGATGCGTCGCTGCAGCTGAGGACTACGGTGTTACGCCTCATGTGCCTGTAATTTCAGGGCCTGATCTCACCACCAAACCGGAACACAGTAATGGAAGCACTACTATTTGGCGGCAGGTTAAAGGTGAGACGGTGGTGCTGCCGCCCTCGAGCTCATTCACAAGAGCTCTACCACCAGTAAATATATATTGAAACACAATCTCTGTTCATTTAATTTTTGTATTTATTTAAGTAGAATATATTAATATATTAAAAAAGTATGATTCGATAATATCGCAACTTCCGTATGATATTATCGAATCATAATAAAATCGTCTTTATTATACCATCTTATTAAAATTGAACGTTTTATGTTCCTTTTTATACCTACCAGATGTTTTCCTTTGCGCTTAAAGTAATCGTTTACGGAAACATTTTCATTTAAAACGATAACGACCTGTATCGTTGCCGCTGTTACAAGATATTGATTTCTATCTACTCGATTGTCTTTGACTCACGTTCAGTAAAGAGTAAAATACTCGATATACTGTTGAATAAGTTTAATAACTGATAAAGTTTATCTCGATACTCCGAACGTGATGTAATACTCGGATTGATGTATTGGAAAATGTTCATACCGTTATGTTACAATCGCTAAAGATTCACAACCGCTTTTATGAACGCCATTTGTAATGATAATGAAACATGGCGTGTTACGTTTGCGGAATGTTGATCGTTGGAATAAACCGATAGAAAGAAACCGTAGCAATGCTTGTACTCCACATTGGCAGGTTAATAGGGTACGCTGTTGAGTAACGTGGCTTGACTTCTACGACAATATTTTTGTTAGTACTTTATATTTTACACTTTTATCATTTTAGTCTATTAAGTAACTATTCATATCATGTAAACTATACAGAATTTTGGTACGATAAATTGATAACAAATTAATGAGTTCAAATTCAGTAATCAAATGAAAATTAAAGAGTAATCATGAGAAAAACAGCATTCAGTTCCTATTGGAAAATTAAATTATTTACTCAATTTTATCTATAAACAACAATATATGTTGAAACATATCTGAATCATAGCATAAGAACTTAATGAAAGTAATCAGTTATTATTAGATTCGTTGTAAACACTCACTTTTTATTACGAAGTATTTTCTTAAAGAAAGAACTTCAATTACGGTATTCCAAGGAAAATATCTCAATTATCGAATGATAAATAAATGAGACGATCCTTGAAAGAAGCCTTCTTTTAGATAATTAATAATAGAATGAATGGCACCCTGAAGCCCTGCTCCAAATCCACGAATCCTTTGACTGTATGCATCGTTTTCCGTTTCCCTCTAAATGCTATATAAATCAATTAGAAATATAATTAATGTAAATTTCAGCAAAAGAAATAATTAAAAAAAAACTAGTTATAAGTAAAATCAAACATCTTGGCGGTAGTGAAGTTGGCCGCAAATGAAATGTCAATGGTTAGGGATTGCTTACGCAGTGCTCGTCGATTGATCGAACAGCAACATCTAACTTCACTACCGCCTAGATGTTTGATTTTGTCAATATATTGATTGAATTGAATTGACACTTTAGCAAATATTCCATCTTTTAGTAACATTCAATAACAAAATGTTACAATAAATAATATTTTTGCTCCAGCAGAAAAGGTAATCTAGTCTGAGATAAATGTTGTGTCACAGTCACCGAGGTGAGGCAGGTTATATCGCTCCGTATCAACAAAACTAACTGGAACAAAACAATATAAACCACAAACTTCGTTCTAATTCAAATAGACGAATACGAGAAAATAAAATAGCATTCAAGTTCTGATACTGTTGTAATGAATTAAAATTTGATGATATAACGTAGACGTATCGACCATTCTATCAGAAATTATAGAGAACTTCAGATAGAATGGTCGATACATCGTGGGCAGCAAATGTAGCAATACGTTTTTATGCATATCGAGGCGATGTTGATTGCCAGAATGACTTTTACCATGTAATAAAAACTTTAAATTCAGCTAACAACTCACCCGAAGAGCCTTAAAGTGCCGAAATTACTACTTAGCGTTAAAATTGTAAGAGTAACGATGAAAATATTAGTTTGCATACGTAACTTAATTACTTTTATCCAGTTATTTTGCCTTAGTAAGTCGCTTTAACGCAAACGTTACGTCAGATTTTAGCTTAAAACTGCTAACTCTTCGGCAAGTTGCTGTAACAGCTAGTTCTTTTTTTTACCAACATTTTGTTTCGTAGATGGTTTCAAGATGTATTTAAAGCCAAAGTGCAAAAACGCCAACTTTTTTTTAAGTCAGTTTTTCCCAAGCCAAGATGTTTGATTTTGTCAATATATTGTTTGAATTGAATTGACACTTTAGCAAATATTCCATCTTTTAGTAACATTCAATAACAAAGTGTTACAATTACAGTTACAATGATAAAATACGATAGTAGATACATAGTAAAATAGATTTTTACTATGGTAGATACGCAGACGCACGAAAAAATTTGCCGGCCATTCTAACGAAAAAATATTGTTCATCCGAAAAGTGTAAAATGTATTCTTGGTTGGATAGGAATCGTTGGAATGGGAGTCTAGACTAGCTGTTTCATGAACCTGTAAAGAATCAGTGTCTAATAGAAACTTGGAGATTTGAGTCTGACTGAAACCGTCCATTACGAACTGATTTTTTCTTGAAGAATTTCGATGGAATTTGGACCTTAATGAAGATTTATTAGGTAAGTCTGTGTCTGTATTAAAGTAGTTAGATTTAGCTCACCTAGAACGTTTCATTTTTCATATATTTCCGTTTAAATCAACCAGAGAATTAATAAATGGCGTGATTCACCCGTAATTTTGCGAACGTCAGGTATCGTTCTGACCCATATTTAATTTTTCAAAGCTGGTAATACATGGTAAAATGATACTGAAAATGTAGCTGACACTAGTTAGGTATGATACACCTGACACGAAACAATTAAATGGTAGGTAGATAAGTATTTAAATTACGTAACGTTATCTTCGCATCTAATTACTTATTGTGTTTAATTACAAGTGTATTATAAATGTCATTGACCAGAGAACAACATGAAACGGATATTCTTACAATGTTTTATTTTTATTACTTTACTTGCATAAGCATTTTTGCGTCTATAACTAAAAGGTTATTGTATTTCTGTCTATTATTTCTAGTGTAGGGCATCAATAAAGTAGTAAGTAAAGTCACAGTGTAAATAATACACACAGGAGCAATTTATTTTTTAACTAATCGTTACTTCGTGTTATAACTTGGGAATTGGAAATCAGTCAGAACTAACAACACCCAAAATCTACGAGTTTACGAAGGGAAAGTTGCCCAAGTGTTTGTCTGTATATATCATATTCTTCCTGTCGTTATTCCATTATATGAGAGGTCTTTGCAAAACATTTTCACCTCTATTGTTCAATCCCTTCTTAGTCATATCTTCGTTTATGCAATTTATCTATATTTTCTTTGTTATGCCTCTTCCTATCCTATCCATCCAGATGGATGGATAGGATAGGAAGAGGCATAACAAGTCTACACAGACACTTGACTTGTGTGTAGATACACACAAGTCAAGTGTCTGTGTAGACGGATACATAAATAATTGAATACGTATTAATAAGTTAATAATAATAACTTACGGTGTGTACGGAGTTTCCGAGACGTATCTTCGCGAATATAATAATGCTATCGATGAGGAAATACGTTCATAACAAAATAACGAGTCAATCTAATTGATATCTAGGAAGGAAAATATACTTTTAGAATTACGTTATTCTGTATGGTGTTGTGAAGGATGTGTGTATTTGTGTAACTGTGTATGTATAGCAGAGATAACGAGCAGTACTTATGTAACAATGTACTTGACAAATGGTCTATTATTATCGTATCTCTTTTACTAAGATATTGTCTCACTAGAAAACGAAGAGATAATAAGCAGGTTTGTAAGCGTGAGTTGCTTACAAACCGTGGCAGTTTTATTTTGGTGTACCAAAAGTATATAATATATGCCAATCTAGCTTTAAGTATCCAAACCCTGCGTACCATATCCTTTTTCTGCGCAGAAGTGAGATTGAAATAATTGGGATTATCAAATTAACTTCAATTAAAACCCCTATTTCCTCAGAATTAGCTAGAATGGTTATTGTTTGCTTGTTTCCAGGTAAATTAGCACAGTACCAGAGAAGCGTGCGGCGTGGCTCCGTGGCACTTCCGCGCCATTCAGCGAGCTCACGACCTTCGTAGCGGCCTTCAGCTGCCTCTCGATTATCGTAACCATTGCGATTCCGATACAAGTGCCAACGAGTATCGATTTGTAGACGAACTTTTATTGCTTTTCAACACTATAAAAAGTGCA
The DNA here is from genome assembly GCA_905147285.1 of Hypena proboscidalis. Taxonomy (NCBI): domain Eukaryota; kingdom Metazoa; phylum Arthropoda; class Insecta; order Lepidoptera; family Erebidae; genus Hypena; species Hypena proboscidalis. Next base: position 17,821,710 of record LR990131.1, read on the forward strand.
TGGATAATATATTATGAATTATTTATCAACCGATTAATTTATTGCTGTCTTACTGTCCTGAATGGGACCGGCAGTAGTTGTGGTTAGAAAGTAAGATTGCAGAATGGAAACTAATAGTGATGTATTGAAAAGGAATGTAGGAATGCTGAGTTTGAGATGAACAATGTTATAAACTGTTCCGGTTACGCTAATTTACGGAATACCGATAGCGCCGCACAACAACTCGCTTTCAACCTGTTTAATGACTAATAAAATAATTCTGCAAAACTAAAACCATTAAAGCCCATATTATAAATAACAAGCTAAACCGACAGACGTTGTCCTGTCTTAACTATGCATACATTCTCTGTGACGATATTTGCAGCACGCATTATGTCAATGTTATGTCTAATGCTACATTAAAAAAAAAAAAAACAAAATTAAAAAAAAAAACAAAATTTAAAAAAAAAAACATGTTAAGGGTGAACAACCCTTATCACTTAGGGGTATGAAAAATAGATTGTAGCCGATTCTCAGACCTACTGAATATGCATATAAATTTGGTAAAATTTAGTAAAGCCGTTTCGGAGGAGTAAGATAACTAACATTGTGACACGAGAATTTTATATATAAGATAATTGTTTCTGCGTGCTCGCGGTAGGTATGTCAATAAAAAGTAGCATATGCCCTTCCTGAGGTCTTCAACTATCTTCAAACCAAAGATCGGTTCAGTAATTTAATTGCGAAAGCGTAACAGACAGGCAGACAGACTTTCTCATTAATATTATAAAGTAAGAATGTATATACCTATATGAAAACCATTTCAATTCAAATTTATATCCAGTAACATAAATAATATTCCTCTCTGCAGTGACTTTCGCGAACAAGCATAAAAATAGAATTTCTCGGTAAGATAAAAATACATTTTCTCGTTAAATTCTTATGAAGTTCCAGTCAGACATTCCAATAACCGTGGATCGACCTGACACAGACATAAGGTTATACTTATAATAGTACAACACAATGCCAACGACACTATGGTTTTTTTGCCGTTTTTTGTCCAAAAAGTTGGGATTGGGACCTCTCCTTTTATCTATGATCGTAGTACTAGCAGGTAGTTTTGACTTTCTGTTAACAGCCCAGGGAAGGGATGTTAGATTTTTTGTAACAATAATCTATACAATATTTTGTCCTTTTGTATGACTAGTGATTTACTTTCGTTTGAATGAAAAAATGTCAGGTTACGTTGCGTCACGCATTCAATTTGCTACGAACGATCATATTTTATTTACAGACATTTCTTTGTTCATTTCTTCACCTGACTTCTGAGTTTGGTAATTGTATAAAAAGGGTTTACGAATCATAAAATACAGTATACAAAAACCGGCCAAGTGCGTGTCTGGCCCCGCGCTATAGTATTTTGTACTTCCGTAGTTAGTCGTAACAACATATTTGGAGTTAAAAGGGATTCACTATGTGTACTAAACAAAAAACTTAGTGAATCAAGTAACTACATTTTACAATTTAGGCCCCTATTACTCTTGAACCAATTAAAGTCAACTTTGTCGTTATTACCTCCATACGTTAATATACAATATAACGCAGATATTCTTATAAGAAGGTAGTCCGGGTTGTAAATCCCCTGAACCAGGATTACCAGGCGTCCACACACTCAAGTAGGTAAACTTGAAAAGGCCGGTAAAAGTTATGTTGTGGTTTTCCCGCCATAGTCATAATAACTCCGTGTACTATGCGTCACGCTTGTGTGCCCTGGTGGCGCTTATCTTTAGGCATGGCATGTGGCAAACATGCAAAAATAAATGCAATTTTAGATAATCAATAAACTGCGTTTTGAACTCACTTTGGCTATGCGCTTACACGTGTCACATATAGGTACGTTTTGTATTTTACCTACGCGCTTTTACGAGAGCAGTATCTAAATCTTCTTGGCTACTAAAATGTTATTATTTTTTGTTAGACTGCATTGTCCCACTGGTGGGCAGAGGCCTCGCAAAATCGTCTTCTCTAACTCCTGCGGTTTACCACCAGTTTTTGTGGTAGGCATCATGCAAGTAAGGTTGAACTCTGAACCAGTCAAAGACCAAAGTCATGACATGACCAACTAAATTGTCGTAAACGTCAAAAAAGGTGAATTATGACAGGGTTCTATCTTCCATCTCATTACCAATTTGTAGAGATAACGAGATGATTAAGTAACAAGAATAAAACAATAATACTAAATGCATCCTATCCTACACATCTGGCGATAGCGAGTAACGACATCGGCAAACATAAACAGCCAAGTTCATACATTTATATATACTTATCCCTTTCGCGGTATTGTTTGGGGGAGTGAGGGCTAGCATACGAGCGCGAGATAGATAGATGATAGATTTTGTCACAAAAACGCGACAAAGCATTTAATCTCGTACTACAAGAGTTCAAGTTTGCTAACTTGAAAATTTTATCGCAATGATGCGGTCAATGTGGCTGTCGTCATTCTGCGATAATGGCTTGCCACATGTTCATGCCACTCCACCCCATCAACCTACACATTGTTATAAATCTTCAAGTATTTCATCTCTGCTACCTCCCTCGCCAATCACATACTGAACCCATCATCCCCATTCGAAAACTGTTCTCAAAGCTATTAATTTTATTTTTTGTGTCTGTTGTAGTAACAAATTATGGGCACAGATGTTACGCAACCCGAAGGCCACTGGCTGACAGTATCATCGCAGTACGTTCTGTGTCGTCAACCAGTGTATTGTTCGCTTAAATTATTGGACATTTGTAACATTGTAATATATGTCTTTACAGATTACAGTTCAATTTTGTATTACTTACACTTATTTGAATTTGTCATTCATTGTTTAAATAAGAAGTATAATATTGATACTATTGGCAACAATGGCTTTAATTTGATCGGGCAACAATGTGTTATTGGATCGAGCAGGTTAGGGGACATTGTGAATTAGATAAAAGATGGTGAAGGGGACTATTTCACGCATCGATTCGGGTTCGATTGGAAACACTTGGCAGTCGCGGGGTGCGGGGTGCGGGGGGCGCGTGTTAACAAATAATAATAACTCGTAGCGATTACAGGCTCGAGTCATCGACCTTCTAAAAATCTGACCTGCGCCGCGCACCGCAAGGTTGCGAGCGCGCCGCACGCTCGCTCTGCCGCGCGCCGGCCCACTCGATTCACTTGAATATTTTAAACATGCTTCCTTACCGATTTTGTATTCGCTTGTGAATCATTTATCAGCCCATCTACGATAGACGATAATAAATTTACCATCTTTATACACGATACTAATTGAATCACATCGTTAATTCGCTAATGTTGTCATCGTATAGGTATTTGCCAAACTGTTATCGTACATTCACTGTACGAAATACACCGATTACGATTGCACGAGAATAACAAACCGCCGTGATTTCATACTGTCGTAATATGGGTTTAATTTAAGATTTTTTTAAATGTATGTTTGTTCGTGGCCTTTTGTCAAAACCATTTTAATCATTAATCGGGTAATTAATACAAACAAACTGAAAAATTAAAACAATAATATTGTTTAAAATTGGCGCCAACAAACATGCATTTTAGTGTTTTAAATATGATTTGTCTATAAAAATAGATAAAAACAAAATTAAAGTTAAACCTATATATCTGGTATTTTTGTACGGAAAACAGCCAACAAATAGTTCTCCTTAAGTAAGTGACCTTTGCAGACGGAATTGGTAAACCCAAGGTGCTCGAATCGATTTGCAAAAGCGAAAAACTCGTCTTTCTCGAAAATAAATTATTTGCCGGGGTCACGAAATGTCAACAAACTGTGAAGGTGATGTCGGTTGTTTTTAATTCTTTATGTAAACGGGCAGTATGATTAATAATAAATAATACAATAGGAATAAAGCTACGTACTGTCATCTGTTGACAATTTTACATGCAAAGTTTGCAATTTTATCGGCACGAGCTCCATGGCAACCTAGTTCCCCGGAGTGATTAGCGCTTGGCCTGATAAGAATTTATAATGCCTGCTGCCTTTGCAAAACCGTCACGGAAACCTACATCATAGCCGCTTGTAAACAATGTTTGATATGGAAAGATTGTAACAATGAATTTATAAATAAGGATAGAAATGAAGAGGCAAGAATGCAAATAAATTCACCTGACAGACAGATAAAATTAAAGTAGATAATGTAATGAAAGAGTATATATTCGCACGACATAGCGCATAAGATGTAACATAATATTAATCCTACAACATATAGTAATAGCAGCCCTGTATCTAATACATGTCCCACTGCTGGGCTTGGGCCTCTTCTCATGATGAGAAGGGATAGGCCATAGTCCACCACGCTGCCCAAGTGCGGATTGGAAGACTTCACACACGAGAACTTTTTAGGCACTCTCAGGCATGCAGTTTGCCTCACGTTTTCCTTCAACGTAAGCGAGCGATTATTTATATGATAAATACACACATATTTTCGAAAAGACGAATCTTAACGTTTTGTTGACGGAGGTGTGTGCCGTGGGTTCAAACCCGAGACCTTAGACTTCGCAGTCCTACGGTCTCCCGCTCCGCTAAGGCTGCTGTCTGGAATCCTACAATATTTTTCAAAAGTTAGACAACAGGTCTGAATCGCGTAATTATTATAAAGGTAAATAAATACCTATGCTCGACGTTTCCACCTAAACGTAACGTAAACCATCTGATACCGTTGTTAGTAGTGATAGTGTTGTGTGTCGAACTACCGACGGTTCCGAACTAAATAAAAATAAAAAATGTGACGACCAAGTGAGGGTAGTGGACAATATCCGCGCTTAACGGAGACGACGCTGAGCTTCACCAGTCGGCTAGTGACCAAGAATGATGCAAGTCATTCGAAACGTCGAGCATAGGTATTTATTTACCTTTATAATAATTACGCGATTCAGACCCGTTGTCTAACTTTTGAAAAATGTTCTCAAATCGCGAAAGTTTAAAAACATATCCTACAATATGTTGTAGGATATACCTACTAACTAACCTAGCAACTATTCATGACTTTAAGCGACCAAGCAGTGTTCACCTAGTACTTGTAATTAATATGCACTCTTTGTTTTCAGTTAATTATTATAATAATGCACATTACAAAAGTGTACACTAAAAGTTAGGTATTGCCTACACAGGTGTGTGTACAGCCGAACTCAGTGACACTCGGCAAACATGTGGTGTAAGTCCCACAAGTTTGTTTAGTTGTACCCAATGATATTATATAAAAACAAAAGCAGATATGTTATAAGCGCTCGCGCTGTGAATACTCAAATACGTCCCAATTGGGACGTCTTGTGTTTAGTTTGCGTGTGGCCTGCGTCGAGCGCAGTCACGTGCGTACCACTGAAGTGCAATCATTAAAACTATAGCTATCTCTTTCATTTGCGTGCTATTTCGTATCTTTTGTTTTACTTATCAGTTACATTTGTCAATGTGTGCAATTTGGAATAGCTCGGAACGGATTTAAATCGTAATTTCTATGAACGTAACATATCTATAGTTCTATAATATCATTGGTTGTACCACAGGTTGTACTCAGGTCACCGTGACGAAAAAGTCAATTTTCTCGTGTAAATACTTGAACGGGAACACTCCGTGCGCGACAAGATGTAATGATAGGTTTGATGTCTTTGAGACTCGTGGCGTGGCGTAACCTAATATATGTACTTGTAACTACTTTATTACTACTAGTTTTGACTGGACGTGCCACTGGTAGATCTGACTCATAGATAGGGAGTGTTATAGGTAAAATCAGGGATCGTGACGGTTTTGACGTTAGCCGCAAATGAAATGTCACGGGTCGGTATTGGCCACGCTCGGGTATAATGCTCGTCGATAGGTCAAGCAGTCATCTGCAGCTAACTTCAAAACTGTCAATCTACGGTAATCTACGGAAGAAGCACTAAATATAGCCTAGTTAGTCTAGTGTCAGAAAAATAAGTGCAGACCACAGATATCGCAATTTCATGCAGAATTTAGATTTTCCGTGTTCACTAAAATAAAAAAATACACTGCTCAGAAAAAAATGTGTTCACGATTAAACGATCTATTTAAATCTATAGAATCTTTATCAAAATACACACGATCGATACATTATACTTTTAACTTGTTTGTCTACGGCTCTATGCACAATAGCTATTGTGTAGTTATAATATATCGTTCTTTAGTAAACAATGACACGCATTGTGCCCTGCCAACTCTTCCTGCAGAACACAATTATTAGTTAATTGGACCATCATTACAACTCGATAATTGAATTGAGATTCATCTAAAAACCAATCGAGTAGTATGTTTAATCAGAAAATAAACCAATGGGAGATCTTTAACAGTATGTCTGAAAGCAATGGTTGTTTGGGAAACGACACGACTGAAAATTATTATTAAAATTGTGCATGTTGTTGCTTTGAAAAAAGAATAACGGCTATAAATGATTCCTACTATTGTATCAGCAGAAAAATCAAGAAATATAAATAAATCTTATCTTGAAAAAATAACTTCAAAAAAACGTCTTTAATTTGCAAAAAAACATAACATAATCACGCCTATATTACCCAAAAGGGTGTGGCGGAGATATACAACACCCACACTTCACCTGTCATGTTAAGATTCCATGGGATAGGGGGTGAGACTATCGCCATCCATCGGGCACAATTCCAACTCCGTGCTGCTATTGTGAATTTTCTGACCGAAAGTTCACAAATACTTTGCTCGACTCGGGAATTCAACCCGAGACCGCGTTGAACGACGCATACGCCAACTACTAGGCCATGGAAGCAGTAAGCAAATAAAATTGTAGTAAAAACTCAAGTAAAAACTTGGTAACATATGGGTCTTAATAAATAACATACAAAATATAATGTATTTATTTATCTATGGTACAATACTCGTTTAATGAGGTCGTGGAAGGTGAACACCCCACCAAGGAAAACCATTGACCCTACATCGCCTACATCCGTGTGTATGACTTTTATGGCTGTATGGCAATATGGCGATCCGTCATCTCCATCGAGTACTTTTTGTCAATATTGATTGTTGTTTTATTCATGAACTTGTGTACTTTAATATAGGTATTTAAGTTCAATAATACCTATATTGTGTTTATATATTGCCCACCAACCTATTTTTTTTTACTACCCTGTGTGTTTCACTGCTGGGCAAAGGCCTCTCCCCATGACTTCCAAGTCTTTCTGTTAGTTGCTATCTCTGGCCAATCGTTTTGAAATGCATCTAAGTCGTCCCGTCATCTCCGTTTGGGCCTTCTAACAACCTTATATGAATTCATATCTAGCAGCAGGTGAACCTTGTCGCCAGTGTAATACAACAGTATGCTGAAGCTCATGAACGACGACTTCTTCAACACGTGAATGTCGAGGCCATCCAGCTCCTTGACACCACAGACATAGTTAGAAGACTTAAAAGGACGAAACCTTTTGAGCTAGTTCAGTGAAATTAATGATTCAAGTGGTTTAGTGCTATCTTAAAAGAACACAAGAACAAAGTGTCATTTTCGATAATAGAGACAATAAGATAGGTGTTAATGGACACATTCTTAGCATAAATTAATTTAGTAGCTTAGGTCAAAATTAAATTACTCATTAGTCTCTAATGTTATATCTAGACTAGATTGTAATCTTTATGACGTATCTAATTGCTTAGAAACATCATTAATAAAAAAAAAAAAAAAAAAAAATATCTAGCATATTATTGCAACGCAACAAGAACGTTAATAACCTGCTTGATAATCAAGTCTTGTTAGCATACATTAAACTACTACCATAGCCGTACTGTATATTAGTACAATGGACTAAAAACATGACTCTATCGAACGAATACCCGTTGAAAGTGTTAATAAAATAATTGAAAAACGTTGACCTTGGCCCGTCGCCAGCTGCCGACGTACGCTGCATTTCCTCACTCAATTCTTACTATACGTGATATTTCAACTAACTACCACATATTTCAGATGATATATATTACTTCCTGGTGCTTATTATGGCATTTTAGATTTTATTTAGTCTGTATGCATTTTAATAAATATTAAATCAAACAAGACCCAAATGGGCAATATGCAAAACAATTCAAATTTATGTTTTGGCAAACGTAAAACTTCCTTGATAGCCTTTTATAATTTAATTTGTGTAGTTTCTAAGAATGATGATCAAAGATCATAGAAATACTATTAAAAATAATACATTCTTCATCTTGGCAAGGAAGTACAAAATTGCGAAACATATAGTCAGCAAAGAGACCAATAGAGGAACGATTAAAATTGTTATATAATCCTGTTATTTCCCACGAGGCCACAATACCACACTTGTTTATGCTTCCTTTATTGCTTCTATTCAAGTAATCAATTTATTCAATAACTCCGAGAACATAGTACTGACCTTGACGTGGACGATAACACATGCAATATACATACATAAATCTTCCGATCCTTTTCCCAATTACATTGGGTCGGCTTCTAGTCTATCGGATTTAATGAGGAAGAATTACATTAATTCATTTATTTACACTTCGGTATGACGATAGATTAAGTAGGATGCATTGACAGAAACGTCAAGCGATAGATAAATTAATACATGTCATGATCGCGGCAGATCACGAATAACCGCAATAAATATTGCCCGTCGTACGTAATAAACTAATAAATGTAATAATCTAATTATTATTCCTTGTTTATGTAGAATAGATAACTATTTATAAAGTATATACATCATTCATTATACAAATAAATAAAATTTAAGTATATGAGTCTAATTTTAAAATAACAATGTTTTTTTCAGTTGATATAGTTATTTGCACGACGCGGCGACGCGACGCCTCAAATACAATTTTAAATTTTTTGTCTGTCTGTCTGTTTGTTTGTAGCAGTGTATCTTCTAAACGGCTCGAGCGATTTTTATAAAATTTTAGATGCTGGTAACTGACTACAATGCGCGTAACATAGGCTCCTTTTTATTGTTATACCTACCACGCAGACAAAACTACGGGAGAAAGTTTGATTGTTTGTTTGTTAGCGCATCGCATTTCAATAATTTTAAGTGTTTGCTAGTCTAACTATCAATAAAAGATTTTTTGATATTTAACTTTACGCTAAACTCCATGGGAGCGGAGCAGTAAGGTTTATCGCGAGTGAAAGTGCACTCTCAGGCATGCAGGTTTCCTCACGATGTTTTCCTTCACCGTTAGCGAGCGATAATTGATATGATAAATACACACAAATCTTCGAAAAGACAAATCTTTACGATTTATTTACATAGGGTTCTCTCCCTCGGCTATCCCTGCTATTACTACTATTTTTTATATACTAAGAAATAATTGAGCTTGCAGCCTATATCAGATGATGAGGGCATGGTAACTAATGTCTATTTATATATACAAACCGATCTGAGTTGGCAGTTTGACACTTGGCACACCGCGCGTGGGACTACGATGCTATCTATTCGTGCCTGGATGTTGACTAAAGAGATAAACCACGACTAATATAATGATAACTGATAAGATAACCCATATTCGAAACTATATTGTACTCGCTATACCTCTCAGCCTTTCGCTTATATCTTTGCTCATATCGTCACCCTCATGGCAAACTTACGAATCTGCAGTTTTAGAGAAATCGATGTTGTGATGAATAGCTGTACATAATGTGAAAACTATACACTGTGGCAAATTAACCTATAATAATTCTGAAGTTTATAGTATTGAAATGGTCCGAATCGATGTTTCAGCATCAGCTCAGCAACATGAGATTCTGACTGATAAATGGAAATATCTAAATCACTTCAGAAAACACTATAAGAACATACAATTTGAGGGTTGCCAACGATTCTATGGGATTTCATCATCAGTTCGACTTGGTGGCCATGGGACTATCTCGGCAATACACTCTCTTGAAAAAAGATTTTTTTAAATCGGTTCACAAATGACGAAGAAATCGCTGGACAAACAAAAAAAAAGAAATACGCGTCGAATATAGAACCTCCCCTTTTTTGAAAGTCTGTAAAAAATAAACACGATCCTCATTCAATATTGATTTAGGGGTGGATTTATGACAATTCTGGTGACAGTTATCTGTTTGTGCGTAATAAAAGACCATTTCCGGAAATGTGAGTTTTATTTGTACATGATACCAGAAGAAAAACTGCAAACACAGACGGTTCTAATTTCAACTTACTCGTAGGTACTATACCTACTTTAAATTTTCAAGCGAAGTCCAGGGGCAGACCATGAACTTTGGGGACCCTGCGCCTGCCTTTTTTTTTTTTTTTTTTTTTTTCGCGGGGAAATGCATTTACGCATACCACCCTACCCGTGGGGGGACGGGCAGAGTGGCTATGTGGGACTCCCGTGCCTACGATGTTAAACGGCACAGAATACCCACTAAAACCCCGCGGTGTGCCCTCGTCGCCGAAAGATGGTGGGTCGGCGAGCCCCGGATCGATATTATATCCACAGGGCTCGCCGCGGCGACCGTGCCCAGTCCGACCTCCGACCGGGCACCCGACTCTCTTCAGTCCTCCTCTCGTAGCGACGCCCCGGGCACACCCAGGGCGTCACTCCGTCGCGGAAGGCATCAGCGGGCGGCAGAAAATCCCCCTCCACCGCCCGCGGCCTCGCTTAGGGCGGCATTAGGCTCGCGGCGTACGCGCGCCTTCGCCGCCCAGCTCGCCGGCGGCGGAGCGGATCAGCCAGGAGTGAGTCCTCCCTGATCCGCTCCGCCGCCTCCTTCTGCGAGATGACGTCCTCACAGAAGGATGCGACCGCATCCCACGACCTCGCGCTGCCCATGGCCGCAACCACGGCCGGCAGCGAGAGGTCGCTCCCTATGACCGCGGTGAGTTCCCGGCGCTGCACCTCCCAAGCAGGACACTGCTCAAGAGTGTGCTGCGCCGAGTCCTCACCGCAGTCGCAGTGGTGGCACATGGGGCTCGTCTCCCTCTTCAGCCTGTGCAGGTACTTCCCGAAGCAACCCTGCGCCTGCCTGGGCTAACTAGGTAGGCTTACATAACTTAGTAGCCCTTACTTGAGACGGTGGCGAAAATAATGCTGAAAATAGCTAACAATTTCGAAATTAAAGGCAAAATACAATTCATATGCCAAGCATATATTTAATTCCTATGATGCCACGTAATCCTTTTCCATTGCACATTACGGTATATTTGCCTAATAGCCTTATTGTGAGAAAGCTACTGTGATTTAAGTTAATAGGAGAATAAATAACAGTATTTAATAACTAACCGTCTAACATCTACTTACTTTAGTGCTGTACGAAGAACAACAATAAACTATGCTTCTGACAGTTATTGGTTTCATATTTCAAGTTAATGTTGAAAGGAATCGTTGAAGCAGAAGGTCGTATAATATTGTCTACTTTGTTATTTACTTTAATATAATATTGCGGTGCCGATTCTGTCCCTAATCTGATCAAAAAGGAACTGATGTAAAATATTTAAATTTAATTTTGTTGTGGTTTACCAGAATCGGGGTTGTTTTTCGGTTTTACCGTAAAATATGTATTGTAACTGTATATTAACACAATACAGTGGAACATTGTGATAAGATACAGTGACGCTCGTCATATTGTGATATATTACAATGACATTCACGCAAAAATTGTGTCATTTTACGGTTACGCTCGCAACAAAATTGTGACATGTACAAATTCAAGTTGATAAAGGCTCTTATTTCCGTGTATTGATTGAGCTGTATAGAATTCCACGACTTAATCATTAAGTCTGTAATAATAACATCTTTCTAATTAAGAATGACCTTAGCTATACTGGAATATGAACAACTTTTTATTTGGCTGCTACATTCCTTATTCAACCTCCGCTAAAAAATAATAATCGCCATAGACAATTTTGCGATGTTGTACTCATTTTATAAACGATTGTACTAGATCGTAATGGGAGTTACGCAAGTATAAGCGCACTTATGTCATTACAAGTGGCAGCGATTGGAAACACAGGATACCGTTGTTAGCTCCCGCTACAGAAAATTGACGGTATAAATATCGTTTTTCATCTTCCGGGTTGAACCAGATCGTGGTCAGAACTCATGTTAAAGGTGGTATGTTCACACGAAGCGGATGATATTCAGAAATATTTTTAATTTAGTATTGCATAAGCTGGTTTGTTAATAATACCACGATGTAGCTACACTAATCTGCCAAGAATCAAAGTCGTAGTTGATCAAATAAAACAGGATCGATGTCGGTGAACTATCGAGTACAACGAGAAGTATTGATAAGTGGCACGGGCAGAGAGACCAATCGACAGGCAGAAGGCAAGGCCAAAGAATATCCGATGCCTGAAGATTCAAGATTCAAATCATTTATTTTCACGTGCCAGAAGGGGCGCTTGAACATGTCAAAACATTACGAACGAATAATATAAAAATAAAAATAATACTTTAAAAAAACTAAACAACACGCTTTATTTAGAAAATATTTTTTTTATTTCAAGTTAGTTAGTAGTAAGTTATAAATATTTCATTGACAGACATGAGAAGAAGGATTATCATTTCGATAATATCTTAAAAAGGACCCCACGCTTTTTAAAAAAAAATAAATATTTTCTATTTTTTAGTTTGGTTTTCTATTTATAGCGTGTTTTTTAGTTTTTTAAACTATTATTTATTTTCTACTTTTTAGTTTGGTCTATTTATAAGAGCGTTTTTTTCAAATTATTGCATTGTCATCGGTCTTTGACAGGTGTGCGAAATTTGAATGAAATCTGAACGTTTATAGTGGGTCAAATAGCGTCAAAAGGAGTCGGTTACATACAAAGCTAATATAAAGCGTGTAAATAAAACATAAATAAAACTAAATTAAACTAATTACAATGATTTGAATAACCGGGACTTAAATTAGACTAGATCAAAAGTCGATGACGTCCACAACCCACATAGGAAGACAAAAGAAGAATGTAAATGCTGTAATACTAAAGCCCAGAAAGTTTTGCCAGGACATAGAGACCAACTTCGTAAAAGATCGATCCACTTTTTGCAAGTAAGTTACTGCCTTTGCAAAGTATCATTATTAATTTAATTGGTAATCACCGTAAGCAAGACAGAATTTTGAACATCGATCGTAACTCATTTGAATAAATAAATAAAGTGTATTTGTTAGGGAAATAATTAGCTATTGTTTTGTACCACATGAACAAAAATACCGCGGAGACGGGTCTTGAACCTTGGGCCTGTTCGATCATCCCTGTTACAATTATTTTGTTATTTTTAAAATGTAAATACATTCAAGGCTGCTGAAAATGTTTTAGATTTGTAAAATATAACAAGGTGTACTACCGCCTCATTGCGATTGGTGTTGATTGTTATTGAATCAGATTCAAATGTATTAAATGTAATTTTTTTAGATACTAATTTTTGCACATAAATCTGATTCAATCCACAACACAGTAACATCAACATCAACCGTAATGAGGAGGCTGATTCTACTGATGGACCGATTTGTACCATCCTAAAATTAACTAGTTATTTTTGACAACAACTAACTGAAATGAAAATTTAACTCAATTTGCTCAATTAACAATAAAATTAAGGTCAAACTTAGAGTTGTCATTGTTTAAATTTCAATATCTATTAAACAAATACCAGACAAGCCTAAAAAAAGACTACTGAAGGTTTAGAATACGATAAAACGCAACAAACGGTGTCTATTAAAAGCGGTGAAAAATGATTTTTACAAAACGACCGGAAAGCGAGGCGTGCGTGAGGATAAAAAACATGAAGTAACTTTCGACTATTTTCGGCATTGGTGTTACGAAACCATTTGCGAAAGCGATCGTTGCGACATCGCCGCCCGCGCCGACCGCCGCATCTACTGCCCATCATTCACTTTTTGTACCCAAGTATCTTGAACTCATCATAATTAATCTGTTTTTTGTTACAGGTACCTATAAAACATACCACTCGCATTGGCACATGTGTTCAACACAGATTCGTGATGTCACGGATCCATTTAGTTTCGTTTCCAAATGTCATTGTCAATGCCAGTCATGCTTTATTACATGCATTAACAAGTCCATAGGTATCAACTTACGATGTGTTATAGTTTTCTTTTCAAATTACCTGGAGACCGAGCCTCGCCCGGGTATTTATTAAGTAAAAACACAAGTCCATATTTTTTTATAAGGATACAATCTAAATATGTTAAGAATTTCTATCCAACTTAAAATCGTCATACTATCAGAATTATTTTTCAGATATCACACCCCTCTAAATTTTATTATTATCCCTTATACTACTCTGACAGTTTCATCAACTCAGACTCAATTCGTTAGCGAGAACTCAGTGAACTACTCAACTCTTATACAGTGTAGTAATATATAATAATACAAGTATGTATACTCAGTGTATACATAAATACAAGCAAACAAACATACAATTATTGCTCCTTAAAAAGAATAGGATTACGAACTATGAATTTAATTACCGTGGATCTAGAATATCTAGCAGCCAGAGCGGTCAGACGTTTCGAAAATCGTGTCACATACATTTTTAGCGGTATCTCGGCGTTATGCTAAGTTTTCGAAAAGATAGGGTTTGACCGTCATGGCCGCACATCGATAGTTTTTATAGATGCAGACTGCTTGCAAGGAGAACGTTAGGCAGGGCAGGTAAGCAAGTTACTCGGTGTAAACTAGATAGAGATGACGGTAAGCTACATGTAGAACTGGTTCAGGCGGGCGGGTGTACGAGTGCGGGGTGGCGGGGTGCGGGCTCCAGACGAGGGGCGTCATTGACCTGAACGCACCTCGCCCCCGTCGCGACACCCGCGCGACACCGTAACTTTATTGTATCGCTGTACTGCGAATCAAATTCATAGCGGCCAGTTTTTTCGCTAGACTCTTTTCGAGACAAGTGGGCTGTTAGAGTTTGGGTGGTATTAAATTAACATCTTGTGAGTACCCTGTGTAGGCGGGGAGGTATCCATGTTACTTATCTCGACTTTAGAATACAGACGATGGAGAGCCCGAAACAATCAATGGGTACAAATTAAACAAGTAAGAGGTCAATATCCGATTACGCAAAAGGATCACTTTAAGGTACCGTACTTAAAAAAGACGGCTCTCGTACAAAACAATCACGTGTTTAGTGGTCACGCGACGTATTTCTTAGAATATGACGTATGAAATCGTTACTAAAATACAGTTTATTCACCCAGTTTATGCACAAAGTACCAGAGTTTATTAAGTTAACTCATTATAGAGCTGTCCTAAATTAACTTGAATATGCGGAGCACGAATTTGGGCAGTGTCGTGATGACCCAATGCGCTAATTCCTTGGCTTTATGCATACTTTATGCTTTATGTATATTTCAGGCTCTACGTAAAGCAAAAATGGAATGTGAAAAAAATGGCCAGTATTAGCACAGCATAAAAATTAAGTAATATTTGAAATGCAAATCGAGAACCGCTTTATCGAATCGTAATCGTAGGCCACGGTTAAAACTCTTAAAAAATTTTATTAACAAGCCATAAAAATATTTATTAATATAGATTAAAATTTAAACTTTAAAGTACGACCTTTTCTCAGGCTTACCGAATTAAACACATAAAATTACATAAAAATCGGTCAAACAACCCCTTTCGGAGGACAATAAAACTTATTTTTTATACGATATTATAATATTTCATTTTACTGAACACGACTTGAAAAGCCGAGTGTAACTTAATACAAATGGCAACGAAAAGTTTTGGAAGGTCGCCGGGAGTTGGGGCGCGATCGTATTCGTAGGACAAGAGAAGTGAGGTGAGGCACATTACAACAGGAGAATCCCGACCCACGGGGTCAAGTTCATCATTTAGGGATGAATAGAGACAGATAAACTGGAATTATGAGTATAAGAAACTACACAAAGCTATGTTAAACGTCAAAGGTCAGGTCACTAAAAATAAATAAATATGAAGTTATGAAATCGTTAAAGAAAGAGAGAGAGAAAATAGACATTATTTAGTAAAAGGGAAACTATATAAGTTTAAAAAAAGAATTCAAACTATCAAAAATATTTTATAAATTGATTTACTCTGTATTGGCGAATATTTACGACTAAAACTTTTGAGCGTGCCATGAAAAGTGACACCAAAATATTGGATGTGCCAAAGTCAATTTGTCTCCTTATCCCTAGCACGAATCTAAAATAGATTTAAAAGATAAATAAATATTAAATTTCTTAATAACATTTCCTACGCATTTCTCTCCTTTACCTACGACGACCTTTGGTAAACAGAGATGCGCTTAGTTTATATTTAGAGCAACATAACAGGCTCACAGTATCGGTACCAGTATTTATCTATCCTACTTTCCTATTCTTAAAATAGTTGTTCCGTAAAGGGCAAGTGCAAAAAAACATGAGTCCCGCGGCCCACGTCAATACTGAGCTATCCTATCAAACAACGCGTTTCTTCTATATTTACCTTGAAGAAACATTTCTAGACCGATAAATCGGTGCGCTTTGTTTCTAAACGCATAGCTATAATTTTTATGCTAAGAATGTGTTGACTACATTAGCAATATTAAACTAAACGTGTAATAAAAAATAATAGCTCTGCTCAAAGACATGAAAACAAAAACTCCTTTGACCGGATCTTACCATTAAGGAAAAGGCAGGAGTCTTCGAAATGTCCAAGTTCAACTTTAACCCATGTTCAAACTGCTACGATTTAAAAAGGTTATTAAATTTATCATCTTTAAATAATATATTTTCATTGTCAAGTAAATTGTACTTGACACAGTGATTAAATTAAATTATTGAGAAGATAAATTACTTAAGTATATAAACAAAGATTACTTCTACGAAAATATTATTACTTAAATTAAAATAAATGGGCCTAAACCTAAATTCATGATAAATTTATTACATATTATGTATGTAAACCCATTTTCACCTTATCAAAACATTGATACGATAGCCGAAAAGGTTGGTTATGCGCTGCTATACATCCTCAGTAAATATAATAATATGCGGGTCGAAAAGATAACCTTTTATTCTTATTATGTAGGTTATAATTGGGTCGTAATTTATCTTAGGCCAGCAATTTTAACGATAACTGAAAATACATGAAATTTGCACTTTAAGTACCTAGCCTACGCACGGTTTAAGGCTGACGTGTGTGCAGCAAGCGCGCCCACACGCCCACGATCACGCTCGCCCAATGTAGGGGACGCCTCATAGTACATTGTACACCAAGGATGATAGTAGTCGATTTCATTGAGGATGTAGTTTGAGGCCCAAAGCGAAGAATAATAATAGAAGAATATACATCCAAAAGAAATCATACTTTCTCCCGAGTGTAGTATAGTCATTTATACTACACCTACAATGAAACAAAAACTACCAAAAACAACTAAATCTACCAAATATCTACCAACAATTTTATTACAGAAACTACTTAAATTTACCAAATATTACAAAATTACAAAAGGCGACCTTAATTTGGCAAAATCTACCAAAACCAACAGAAAAACAAAATAAATCATAAAATGAGATCAAAAAGATTTCGCCTTACTTTACTTTACTTCCACTGCGCTCTGCAACGGACGGAATAGTAGGAAAAGTCCCGCTGTTCAGAACTCGCCCAAAAAGACTACCTTTCTTTGATAGATATTCTCTGTATGACATACTGCAATGAGGTACTTTCTACGTAGGTGTAGTATAAAATAGTTAAATAAGTACTTAGTAATTATTGAAAGTGTTATCATAACAGGCAGCACAAAACTAGTCTCCTTTGATCAAACGATTGATATTTTTTACCCGACTGCGTCAGAAGGAGGGTTATTACCCGACTGCGTCAGAAGGAGGGTTATGTTTTTCGAGCGTATGTATGTATGTATGTATGTATGTATGTATGTCTATTTCTTTGGCACGCCCTACAGCCCAAACGGCTAGACGGATTTTGACAAATGAGGTGTCGTTGAATTCGTCGAAACAGTGATAGTGACTAGGCTATATAAATTTTCAAAATGGCGCCGGCAAATGAAAAAAAAAGGGGGGGAGGTATGGATTTTCTTTTCATCATAGTAATATGGGTATCAAATAAAAGGCCATGAAAAGACCATTTCAAAAATATATACTTCTTATCAGATTTATATTACTGATTAAACACAATTTACCAATTTATATATCGGCACGCTCGCGCGCCCGAAGTGGGTGGAAGTTAGTTTGTATGTTCGCTCACGCTAATCTTGGAAATTGCCGGTCGAATTTAAATAATTGTTTTTGCATTTGATAGTTTAACTCACGATTAAGGCTCATTGATCTCAAAGAGATTTGATTTCTACAAATTAATAGATATAAAAAATCATGTCGGTAAAAAGAGTGAAATAAAAAATAATTATTAAAAAAACAAAAAACCCAACTGCTAAAAAAAAGAACTGAAAAGATAAAAACAAGTATAGCATTATCTACATTAAATTCATTAACAACAAATGAAATATGTCAAACTAAATTCTTTATGATGTTGCAGGCGGGGACAAACAATACTTTGTTAGGTACTACTAGATATATAACTTCGTTTGTCACCGCCTGCAACATCATAAAGAATTTAGTTTGACATATAACATTTGTTGTTAATGAATTTAATGTAGATAATGCTATACTTGTTTTTATCTTTTCAGTTCTTTTTTTTAGCAGTTGGGTTTTTTGTTTTTTTAATAATTATTTTTGAATCCTTCAGTCGACCTCATTCTTGCGATGTTGATTGATGGCAGTAATAAAACTGAACCATAAACAAAAATTCACTTTCTTTTCACTGCAACGTCATTAAAATACTTTTAAAATACTAAACATAATATCCGCGGCGATATTATAGTGCTTATAAATTTAAATATACCTATCGAAGGTATTTCAACTATACCTACACTGTACCAAAATCAAGGTGACAAAAATGTAATTCACAAATAATTATTTGTGAATTTGACATTTTGTAGCTCGAATTTAGTCGTGTTTAAGCGCCCACTACGAAAGAATAAATGATTTGAATCTTGAATCTAGTCTCTCTGATTTTAGTACAGTAAAAAAATCAGCTTAGTTAAAATCTAAATTGCACAACCAGTGTTTTGTACAAATCTTACTTTTTTAAACAAGATTTTTAAGAATAAGTCTGTTTTTAATTAGTAATTGCTCCAGGCTGTTATTTTAGTAAAATATGGGTACCTATCGTAATCGTAGTGTCCTCACACACATTTTTACACTAATAATAATTAAAAAAATATATTTTGTCTCTAACAGACTTCACTAGATTCGTCTCCTAAAAGAATAAAATATTGTTTTAAACGTTATGTTGTTTGGTTTGATCATTAATCACCACAACTAAATATGACAAGTTTAAAATTGTTTAATGTGGGTGAGTCTCGGAGATAAATAGCTGTGACAGACAGCCACACTAAGGTGCAGCGCAGACGGCACACTTTTTGTGCGATCGAGTCTGCGGCGCACAAAACGTCTGCATGGCGCGCAAAAAGTCGGTCGCAGATTTTTCACAGACTCAACGCACACGTCGCACATCTACGATCATTCTGTCGGCAGAGCTGTAGGGATGTAGACGCTATGGAAATCGTGCAGAGATCGCGAAGTATTATTTTGTACATGAAGTACAGAAAAAAAAAAGAAGAAATAGAGAATTTTGGGTACAACCTATACTTTCGGAAAGATTACTGAAGGGACAGACATACAGACATTTTTTTTTTAAATGGCTATCATGATATTCTGCTTTAGAAGTATCATAAATTGCTGGTCTGTTTTGTATTTCTTGAATTAACATCGTTACATCGACCTCTGGCGCCATGATAATAGATCGCGTGCGTTACATCCACCTCTAGCAAATGCAGATTGCCGACTATAGTGTGCGCCGTCTGCGTTAGCGCGCGTTGAAACAAACGTTCAATTTTTTTCACACACTTTTGTGCCGAGCGGCGCGGCGCGCGGTGCGGTCGGCCCGAATTACACGGATTTTTTGTGCGCCGGACTTTTTGCGCGTCGTGTGCGTTACTGCATATAATTGCATAGGTTCTATTTTCACAGACTAAAAAGTGCGTCACGGATATTCTGTCGTCTGCGCTGCACCTAACACTAGCGCACGTTTTTATGTTGTTATTTTTTTTTGGTACGCTTAAAATTTCCACGACTATAGTAGAGACATTACAAACGTGCGAACTGAGTCATAAATCTTATTGTCATAGGAATGTGACAATGCCACGTCACTCGTTATCGATAAAGGGATGCCGCTAACATATTTTGCATTATTTCCTTAACCTTTCCCTCATTACATGCTATTGACTATCGACAAATCCTTTTTTTATTGTTACACACAACACTAGGAGTGCGAGCGAAACTTCCGATATATCTATAAGTGTGAGCGAGAGGTCTGATAGAAATGATTTATGACTCCGTTCGCACGTTTGTAATGTCTCTAGTATAGTTTTATCGTCATCGACCGAGATAAATCTTTTAGTTACTTTATCTAAAACGGTTTTTTTTTGCGGCAAATGGCCCTGAATTCTAATGTTGCGAACTTTCCTAGGCTCTGCGATCGTTTTATAATAGTGTTAGACTGTGTAAATGCTTAAGATATAAATGTATAAAATGTTTATTACGAATGTGAAGTCAATGTCGTAATATTTAGAATATTGGCAATTGAAATTGTAATTCAGCTACAGGCACTTATTAGATAGAATTGCGGAAACGTGTAATTTTTATATCACTCATAATTGTATAAACGCAATTTTGATACGAATTAAATTATGAGCTAATTTGTTTAACTTACTTATACTGTTTAAATTAATGAAGCGGTCTTTAAATTTTTCTCACGGCGAAAATATTTTAAGAGCCAACTAGTCGCGGGCTTTAACTTGCTGGTGGGCGTGCTTAAAATGCGAAATTATCATGAAAATTTTTTGTACGGTTATGGAACAACCTGGAATATTTTGATTCTAATAATATACAACGTCGATAAAATGACGCATGACACAAGTCTATAGAGTCAAAGGTGCTGAATCGTGATATTTATGTTTTCACAGCGGCCATATGTATACGACACGTTGTATATCAACAATTAAACAAGATATCGTTTTGGTTTATCATGAATATTTTCTGTACGGTTATGGAACAACCTGGATTATTTTGATTCTTATAATAATGTCAAATAAAGGAATGAAATCCCTTCGAAATTTGTATGGAAATACTGACAGCTCGATACACCTTAATGACAGACATTTTGGTTTTAAAGTTTTTACGTAACCTACCTAAAATTGGTTGAAAGTTATATGTTAAAAAAAAACTGATCGACCCGCATAAAATTTCTAAAGAAAGTCTTAGTAGTTACTTACGGCACAGTTCATAACCCAAGCTTCAAAAGCTCAAACAAGGTCATAGACAAATTGCCGTAAAAAAAAAAAATAAGCAGAAAAAAGTTCGTTTCCGCATATCGAACACACAAACGCACAAACCCACCGTAATCGTAGCTATTGTTAGCATTTACTGTAAGCTTTCTATGGAGCGGTTGCCGTTTTATGAATACCTACACTAAAAGACATTACAAAGCATTGTTTGAGTACACTAGTAGCTGCACAGTGGATTGATAATACTTGAAAACTTTGGTGTTTTCTTCTTGTCTTGTAAATCTTGAACGTTTGGTGTTAAACAAACCAACCAAAAAATATTACTTAATAGGAGTTTTGCCTTTACAATAAGTCCTAATTAGTCGGTTTATTATTTAGTCCCTGATTTATCTCATTATAAAGGGTGTACTAATAAATAACGTCTCAATTAATATAGGTGTCAATCAACTGTATCATAGTTTGTTCTGAAGCTCAAAACTGCCAGAACGAATTTTGATAAGACTATGAAAACACACATAATTAAAAGTTTGGAAAACTACATTAACAACACACCAAGCAAGCAAAACCGCAGGCGGAAGCTAATCGCCTACACTACTTGGTATAACACAAATTAACACAATGTAACCTTTAAGAGGTTGTTAAAATGCATGAGTTATTAATATTAAATATAATTAAATGAAAATTTCATGAATATTGAGTCCTTTTCAACAGCAGAGGTCGCTTCATAATACAAATTTTATACTTTTAATTAGTTAGGTACAGGTACATAATGATTATGTACCTACTGTCATAGCTAATTTACAACAATGGTTTTACCATGTAGGTATATATCTTTACCCACTGTTATTTACATAAAATATTGTCTTATTTTAATGTAAAATTTTTTTTCACTTATGTATTGAATGTTTACATGACAGTTGTGCCAACATTCCAGCTTACAATTTTGTCTGAACTGAAAGGGCTGGACCGATTTT
Organism: Hypena proboscidalis; assembly: GCA_905147285.1. Classification (NCBI taxonomy): domain Eukaryota; kingdom Metazoa; phylum Arthropoda; class Insecta; order Lepidoptera; family Erebidae; genus Hypena; species Hypena proboscidalis. The sequence continues at coordinate 17,844,067 of LR990131.1, forward strand.
GATCAAGCTTTTAGCAAGAATGTGATGGATCTTAGTAACTTGCATATTATTTTATAGAGTAACAGAAAAGGTTAATTACTGCGTGTTTGGCTTACCTTCAGTTGGTACTATTCATTTGTAGAAGTATAATCTGAAACAACACAAATACATATTATTAAGCTAATTTTAATTACAAAGCTTTTTATTGTACGTAAGCATAGAATAATGACGTAAGTAACTAACTAGGTAGAATATTAAAATAACTTACATCTAGTAGGCATTTATGCCTAAAATCATTACGTCAAATCTGTCTGAGAAATAATAACATAGTACCTACATTATTCGTGTATATTTGTATTAAAGTAGACGGTTTTCTATTAACGTCGCAGACATCGTTCTTTTGCCCTTCACTGAATAATAATTTGCGAGGCTCTGGAAAATGCCTCAAAGCTTATAAGTAGATGTGGGCGTATATAAGATCTTTATAAATAGAAATCGAACCCATAGACTGATACGAGTAGGTACTTAATGTGCTTTTCTTAATATTGCAAATTCTCCTAAGCACCTTCATGGCATTATTAATGGAAAAATTCAGGGTGCCTTGCCTAAGATCGACTCGTTATACCTATTAGTAGCAATGTTCGCTAAGTGATCCAATGAACTTCGATCCCTTTGATTCGAGCCAAAAATACTGACCCTGAATTAGTATTGTATTCGTCCGAGAGCGACTCGACGCGGAGTACCTCTTTCACACTTTTGTGCGCAGGTCGATTAGGTTCTAGATTGCGTATTTAATCATTGCCTGACAACAAAATTCAAAATGACAGTTTTGCTTCCCCTTATTCTCGAAATATGACCTAAGTGCATAGCACTTTTGCTGGACCCAGAAATCGAACCATCGCGATGAGAGGCGTATACGCTAACCACTAGACCATAGAGACACTTTTTGATAATTATATCAAAATCCCCGTGGACGAAGTCGCGGGTATCAGCTAGTATATACATGCAATTGCTTTGTTTACCAAAAGCCGATGTCATTAGGAAAAGACTCGGAGCCCGAATATCCTTAATTCCAAAAGCCTTCAAGTTTTGCTCAAAGATTCTCACACTTGCAAAGATTTAATATCTCAAGAGACATTACTTATCAAATACGATTTGCCATATCATCGAATCAATGACAAGCAAAGATAAATTATCAACCCTGAATGTTTCCATAGATTAAAACGATAAACATGACGGCAAATATACGTAAATAATAAAACAATAACAATTATTGAACAATAACAGAATTAAAACCCACGTGGACACGAGTGGGTTTGCTATAGTTGCCCTCGGCAAGAGATTATATTTATTACCTCGCCTGTATTTATCTACCTATTAAAGTTAGATATTAATTTACCATCTTAATTAGGAAGATAATATCTCTGTCATCGCTCGATAGTAATGTAAAGATATTACATGATACGTACTATTGATAGCGATGGATAAGTTTTTCTAGCTTCTTCAGAACATAGCCTGAGTTCGTGTAATTTACTTCTTCTTTTCGTTTCAATTGTCAAAGTTGTATATAACGTATTACTATACCATTGAGATAGGCAACTACACCGCCGCCGCTGTTATCGACTCTGTGGAAAAATTATTATCATCTTTTATAAAGGTCTCACCATATTCTGCTAGCATATGGAGAGCTAGCAGTCTCTCGGGAAATTGTCGGCAAAGAGCTCATTACTCAAGCTGATCGTACGTAGGAGGATCGTCCTTTGCAACAACATTATACGATATTAATTCTAGATGCAACATTATTATAGCCATTTAGATCACAGACTTGCACGACTTTGACGTGATCTCATCTCTGACAGTTTTCTATGTTAGATACTGTTGTTAGGCATACCATGTTAGAAGTGTCTCTAAACGAAAACTGATACTTACTAAAGTTATTGAGACCATGTTTTGATTTAGGATACCTAATATCCTCAACATAAACATGTATGATGACGATGATGTTCATTTTAAAAGCTTTTATTTGACTTGTTTTAACTACGTAACTTATTTTGAGTGGATTTTTTTAAATCTTGTAAACCTAATTTCGTCCACTTCTAGTTATCCGATTGCGCTTATATTTCCTGCTTTCAATTGAATAACTGATTGAATTTAATGCTTAAAGAGTTATTTTTGACTTTCAAGTTCGTTTTTTATCAAAAAATAAGCTTGGTTTTTTTTTAAATCTTTTTTATTTTTATTCTGAGTATTGATCAGGTCAGAATTACTAATAGATCCTCATAATGAATTATGTCTCAATCAATCAGTCCAATGGGACGAAAGTCTGCTTAAATTTTCATGATTTTTGTCCAACCTTCTGCTCGCTTCTCTCCTATTAATATCATAGCTCAACATCCTTATAAATGCTAACTGTTTACTATGTAATTATGTCTAATTAGCGTGTTTTTAATAGGAATAAATAAATACGACATATTCATAGGTGGAAAGGAAGTAGTCTCTACTACGCTCACCTTGGCTGTTAATGCTGGGGGCCTATGTGTTGTTTACATATCCTCTATATGTACAAAAACAGGTTTAATGCATATCTTGCTGATAAACGATATTCTATTCTACCTATTTTATCGGCAAAATATATTAAATTAATGAATTCTTTAGAATAAAATCTTGTCTCAATTTGAGCAGAAGACTACAATGTAATATAGAAACACTACGACATTAGCCATTTGTTTTTGGATAAATTAAATCCTTGGAATTCGCTATATTCACAACCTGAAGGTAATGTACTAAAAATCTTTATTTATGTCAGTCTGTCACAAATGAAGCTGGTTATTGTGCTTACAATAAAAAACCTGAAGGAACGAAGAATCAACGAACTCATTTCCACTTGTTCAATCAAAACAACATTGAATACAAGCAGGTGGTTTGGTTGTTGTAAATAACCTTTTACACCAGTCAATATGAGACGAAGCAGTCGCACCAGATTTAAATAGAATCGGCATTACGCCTATAAATAACGAGTTAACCACAATGTAAAGGTACTTGGTGATTATAGCGTAACCGCATAGCGACTGCCGCTGCCAATGAAATGGGATGCACTTCATTTGTATAACACCAACTATCAATGTAAATATTGTAGTATTGTTACGATATATAGAATTACTAGACCATTGAAGACGTTCCTAAGACCAACGTGCAGAACGTAGATCTGGTGACATGGATTTCTACCAATACTGGTGGAAGACAGCAGGAGTTGTACATATGGGGTGGCCATTTACTAGCAGTGGGACAGCAGGGATTAAATAAAAAAAAAATACAACAATATAGGGATCGGACGTTAACAAGAGACTGATAAAGAATAGTGCAGAACATATTTTCTAAGTTATTAATTAAACTTTAATAAACTAACAATACTTTTATCGATCCTAAATAGATAAATATAGAAATAATAGTAGGGGAGTGATGATTGTCATTTGGCAATCAACAGTGATTCATAAATTATATTATCATGCTCACGTGGATGTTGTAATTTTAGATATTATTATTTACAACTACAGACAGATAGTTGAGAGATGGTACGTTGTCGATTTTTTTGTGCTTTGGCTGCCGTAACCAAAACAACTCATGTGACCTTAATCGCAAATGGCAACCAGGTATAGGTATTTCATAATAAAACTTTAAACTATGTCAATAGGCCACGAAGAGTATCTTTCAAGATATTCCTTTAACATAATGATGTGTGTGACGTCACAAGACTCACAAGCAACAATAGACGTGCCAATTCATCAATGAGCAGCGCAAACGCACAACATGGCCGCCACAAGATGGCGGCGGTGAAAGTGGCTGTGGCCGGTGGCGGATGGTCGCTGCCGTTGCCTCGGTAAATCTTTGCACAACCTGTTCTAACTGTTTGTAGCTAATACTGGGCTAATTGCTCGCATTTGAAGATTCAGTACGACTGCTAAGTTGGTTATTTGGTCCTTCCTCACAACGCAGCTAACTTCATGTTAATATTTCAGCAGAGGAATGACCAAACAATAAACGAAACTTTAGTCATCAGTTTATTTAAGAATCTATCGAGAATTGCTAGTAATTTGATTTTGAAAATCCTTTCCAGTCCATGACATTGCTAAAGTAAAAATTATTATTCATATCAGTATTTAAAAAAATGTAAAAGTACCAAACACTTAAAAAACGATGTAGGTCTGTTTTAAAAGGACTATCCAAGGATTATTTCATTTTCTTTTTTTTAATAATCCGACTTTATACAACAGCATTAAATGACGCAAAAAGTCAGTTAAATAGTTCTTGAAGTCGTATTTTCCTTCAAAATCATTTTTTTTTTTATCGTTACCATGACAGATAAAATAAATGACTTATCCTAAGTAGATTATTTTGTTACTCTTAACTTCTTAAATGATTAAAATATACTTAAGTTATATTCAACGTCACACCTCATCCGTGTATAACTTAAAATAATACAGTAAACGGTCTTAAGGTGCCTATATTGAGAGAATTATCTCCGTTCTCCTTACCGTTGAGGAGTTGTACCTTCCAGTATTAGCTCAGCAATATGAGATGCTGACTGCTAGATACAAATATCTAAATAGCTTCAGGAAGTATACAAAAACACTGTAAGAACCTATAAGATTTGAGCGTTGCAATCGATTTCTTTGGGATTATTTCTATTCTATCATGAGATACTGACAAATGAAATATATTTTAAATCAGTTCACAAAATTAAAGGACGGAAAAATAACTGGGCAAACTTAAAAAAAATATATACGCGTCGAACATAGAACCTCCTTTTTCCAAGTCGTTTAACTAATCAATCTCAATATATATTATTATTATAATCTTAACGAATATTGTTTGATATGACACTCTGTACTGCCGACCCTGATCGTAGATTGAGGCCGCTGCCGATTTCGCAACGTGTGCTGCGCCCGCGCATCGCATCCGGAACTCGCGCTCTAAACTGTATCACCTACATACATGATCACGCGAACTATTGTTACATGGACAATTATTTCCTGTTAAATCATACTATTACGTATACTCGGCTCGTGTTACCATAACACTATGCTAGTAGCTAAATGCCTAGTAAACCAGATAAACGATGATATGGAACATAACCGCCATCAAACCTAGGATGAACGTGAATTTACAGTTGTGTACATTATCATTGAGACATTCGAGACCCCTTCATGTCTCGGAGATCGCGTTAAGCCGTCTCGTCTCGTCTCGTTCCTGTCGTAGCAATAAATCTATATCATCTTTGAACTACACTTGAAACATGTCTGTGTGGGAGGATCCGTCAATTGATTTCTTTAAATTAGACCTCATAAATTGCAAAGAAAATCACGCCCACAAAGTCTGAAATGCAGTCCGACTTGCACAGTATCGAATTATGTTTTGATGCTTTGATAGAGCGTACAAAGTAAAAGCGTGTAATTAAGAAAACTAAAACGGCGCAAGAGAAACTTCGGGCCGGCCGCCAACAAGACGTTTATAAAACAATTACTACGTTAATAAAATTGAAGTCTGGTCTAAACAACGATAACTAAGTTGCCTGTGGCGAGAGTGAACTGTTAAAGGATACTTTGTAATAGAATTCCTATACCCTTACTTTATGCTCCGCTTATTAATTTACAGACCAACTTGTGATCAAAGAGTTTGGAAACTGCTCTGTTACATTATTATTAATGTTATCATCGAATTTCCTATCAATGGCTAGCCAGATAAATCAGTGGTTGCTGAAAATCAGCGCTGTGGAAGTTTTGCAGAAATGGAAGACTCCACAGCATTTTAGCTGATCAACCGCCACTGTTTTCTCACATAATTATTACATTTTTATAAGAGTAAGAAAATAAAATAATTTTCTTTCTTTCTCTTTATGTCTCTTTTTTTTTTTCATTATTTAATATATAAAAATGAACTCCTATTGTTCATGGGATCACGCGTGAACGGCTGCACCGATTTGCTAATTATTTTTTGTAGTTCTTGTTACTGTCGGCGAAGGATTTTATAAAAGAAAAATTAAAATATTATTAGTTAAGACGACAAGACAACGCCTGTCGGGGCAGCTAGTTTAACATAAATCTAACACGAACCAGAACTAAATTATTAAATTCCAATAAATTCTATACCTATACGGAACGGATACAAATGGTTGATACACTGGTACGCTGTACTCATTCTAAAGTATTTCCATGGGAATAGTTGGTTGTTTGCCTTGAACAGATACCACGAGAGGCATTGTGTGGTCTCAGATTAGATTTAGCAGATCGAGATAAAGTTGACAAGAGCATTTCAAAAATATACTTTATCTATTTTATTTACTACATTAAATTTGTACACTATAAATTGTTTGCAAATAAAATATTAGACAAAAAGACTGAGCTAGCATGGCTCCTATTAAATTTTAAAACAAGGCGCGTGTAGGAAACTAATACTGTGTAACCATTTGAAAACTTTAAGCTCTCGTCAAATTGTAGCATATTGAGTTGTGAGTATGACATCATGAGTAAGGAAGATCTGAAAAATCTTAGGTTACTTACATGTATAGATAAGTGAAGTGCTAGTTTAAAATTAACTCGATATCTGTACAAAAATACGATTATACAGGTCTTTGGCAAATTTTACGTAGCTCTGCTTTTACGTAGCTCTTCTTGATTAAATAAAGCATGTTGGTAAAAACTTCTGGGTGGTATTGATCTTTATATAAACTACCTTGTCTTTTGCAACAGAAAAATATATCTTTTACGTCAGCACTCAGTGCCAGTAGCCATATTAGTTTCAAGTCATAAATCCCGGTAACCCTGAAATATTGAAAACCGGGATACGACAAGAATGTTATACCATCTGTCAAAAGCCTTCCATTACTAGTCTCAAATGTGACAATAATTTTTGTGTTCTAGATTAATTGAAAACAGTATTCATTGTTTCGTTTGTTTCTAAGTATGGGTACTGTAGATTGTAGATATAGAAAACATTTTCCGACCCATAGAAGAGCATGAATGGGACTGAAATAGATTTGACTCAGCATAATTGATTAAATTGCCTTACAAGTGCGGTGCGGCCTGCACATTACGAGCTTTATATTAGCTCTAAGACTTTGTTTCTTCTTTTCCAGTTTTAATTGAGTTGATAATGATGTATATCCACAGATTTTCGATTCGTTACATAGCCTTTAAGGTTCTGTAATGAATGACCAATATTTTTGTTTTTAGATTTAAAAATTGAGATCGAGAATCGCCCAAGAGTTCACGTGAGTGGTGAAATCTTCAGCATTTAAAGAGAGAAGAGAGAGAGAAAATATTTTTAGTATACTTTGAAAGGATGTTTACATCAGGCGTAAATAAAAAAAAATCTGGTGTTTTACGAGACACTAGCTAGAAATCTTCGAGCCTCGCGAACAACACATAAATCAGACAAACAGTCAGTTCCGCAGATTAATTTATATTATTATGAATCATGGCCGTAAGGCTCAATTACTGCCGAACGCAAAACCTTCTTTTTCGCAAAGATGTGACGACATGGGGCCGGCATCACACAATATCCATTGCCTTTTGAAATTTATTTTATATATTTCGAAGCATAGGCTTTACGTTCGGTACATAATATAATATAGAGTATTAGATTACTTTTATCGACAAAAATAATCTGATAGCCCATCGACCTTAGTCTATACGACGGACGTACGATAGAAGCGTTTATGCGAGCACCGAGACAGAGCTGAGGTCAATAACCTCGGGCTATCAGCTGACGACATCGGTCCAACCGCGAGAAATTTTATCTTTCACGCCATATTTCGGTCATTCACTGCCATCCTTCGTCACGGAAACAAGTGACAACTGCCAACTACGACAAAAGGGCTGCGCGAAAGTTATTGTTAGTCAACCACATTCCCTTGATGTTCATCCAAAATTTTACTCGGTAATTCATGGGTAATAGACACGTTTACTAGCGAACCAGTAGCAATCATGACTAGTATATTATTATGACCATAATAAAATTTACCAGAATGGCACAGTTGCTTGCAGCACTACATGTATCGAGGCGAGCAAGAGTTAAATTAAAATGCATTCAGACATCAAATGCAAGCGTGAATCACAAAAACTTCCGGCTGTTCACGTTATTTTCGGTATTTGACCTGTTTATTCAGGAGAATTCTTCGGAATTCATCTCCATTCTAAATGATTAATCAAACATTCCTACGCACTCGATATTTCTCCCAATATTTCAACATTATTTAGTTGGTCGTAGTCGTAAATCATGTCAAAATAATATCGTGTTTGTTTTTACTTCTTTGAAATTGAGGTGGCCTTTTTGTTGTGGATTTTTCATGTCCTTCGCAGTGTCATTGACTAGGCATCGCTTGCGCATGTTCAGGTACGCGCAAATATCGCGCGCGACCTAGTTTGTTCGCGCAAGCCGCCTCAGCTCATCGCGCATGGCATCCTTCTATAAATAGAAGCTATGTTGAGAAAGCACTACCAACATCGTAATATGATGTTCTTTCAACGCTTGACTGATATTTTTTTATTTATTTGATTGGTATTAATGCTTTTTCTAGGGTATATTGTAGGTACATACCTAAGTAATAAATTTCGGTACTCAGACAATGCGCAGTAGTTTCGGGTTACTAAATCATCAAAACAATAAATTTAAGCAAAATATCTCTCATTTTCTAAATCCGATAAAACTAATCACTTCACACATTTTTATCGTATTTCTATGATATTCTTAGATTTATCGTATTTACAAAGTTCGTAATTTCGTTAATTCGTAATTTTAGGTTTGACAAGTATTAGAAATAGTAAATAAGAAGATGTGAGTTTTGAGCCATTGTTCCTACGTAGTTACCAAAATACTGTCACCCTCTCAAGTATTAGGTCGGTATTGACTGTGTCAACAAAAAAACTTACTTAATTTATTCTCGAAACACATTTGTGAGTTGTTTTTTTAAAAGCTTCACCAGATAAATGGATAACAGATTGTTGAAAACCATGAGAGCTCGAGCGTCTGGTGCCCCAACACTCGTCTGCGATGTTGAAATTTCAAGTGGGCACACTCATAGCACACGATTAAAAACCCGACCTCGTGAACCTTGAAGCACTTGGCCACTTGCCACGCCCTTTGAAGGTGCTGGAGAACATTAAGTCCAACCAGTTATGTCAAATTAACCTCCTAATCATTTGTTCATTCACCACAGTCATATTTCATAATTTTCTATTTAACAAAGGCCAGATGTTCAGCACTCGCTGATTAAGGAACAATAAAGTTGCTCATCGTCATTTCCGTATACGTAACCGTCTTTATCAAGATAATGACATTGAAACATGCTAACACGGTAAACATTTCCTTATTTTTAGAGTCAGTCTGCTAAAGCCATCGCCATTTACAGGTTTAGTGCTGGTTCTGGCTCAAGACAATTTTATCGAGGCTTTTTACAAACTTTGTATTACGGGTTGAATTATAAAGAAAGCCTTCGCGAACAGGCATCGACCGCGACGTCGGCTAACGGTACTCGTCTTTCGAACCACGTTCAGCGCTATGCCAATCGTGGCGAGAAGTGAATCCAATTATTTTGCACTAACTTTTTTTAAGAATAGATTTCATTTAAAGTAACACCGCAATCCGGTTTTTGTCCACGTATGCGATCGCTCTCCTCAGAGAAGTCTCGGCATTTACCTCACGAGAATCGGAGGGACGACGCCAACTCAGGCACGACGACGGACGTAGCGCGAGCAGCTCCAATTCACTGTCACCGATTAATCACAAAACTAACTTCAGTCGCTTTAACAGCGCTGCTGTGAAGCGTGTAATCCAGTGTTTATAACAATCTCCAAGAGTTTTTAAGGTTATTCGCAGAAAACACACGAATTTAAAGACGGCTAAAATCGCTTAGAGAAGCGACAGCACGACCACCTACGGGCAAAGCTCGAGGCAGACTGATTCAAGTAGGTACTATCCCCGGGCGGGTGGTGGGGGACGAGGTTTTGTTGGCTCTCGCAATCACGTCCAAGCAAGGGACGCGAAGCAGGCCGAAAGGTAACGAAGCGAGCCGAAGAGCACCCGCTAATCCCGCTATCACCGCTGCCGCTATGGTATCACGGGAGATCGTAGAGGCATGCAGAAGCGTACCTACACGTGCGTTCTTAGGACAGAAACGACGTCCGAGTGCATTTTAGGACCTGGAATGTGCAAGTGCATCATGGCAGCAACGCCAGTAACATTAATTTTGGTATATTTTTTTTAAGTTTTCATCGTTGACTTGGGTAATAGTAATGTTTTCATTTAAATCTTTTGACCTGGATAAAGCTGGGTAAGATCTTTTAGCTTCTGAAGATTTTAATTTTTATGCGATTATTTATTTTTACTCCCTTCTCTGCAGCTAATTTTTGAACGAGCACGAGCACACATATTAACAGGCGCAACTTATAAATTTAAGAATTATTCCATTTTTGAATCTACGCCTTCAGCCGTATATAGTACAGTAAAAACAAATCCGTTATGTAGCAATCAACACGCGACAAAAAGTTGTACATGAGCAAATTTCTCTGCGCGGTGCGTTTTTGCACAGTTCACGGTTGAATCGCGTTCCGCAGTATTGCCAGGAAACTTGTTACTTATCCCCGAGCTAGAGAGTGACGGCACAATCATGTTGTATAGCGTTAACTCTTTTTAACACTTATGTTAGTGTTGGTTGATGTATGCTGTCGACTTTCTTCGCTATCGGGCCGCATTCGCACAACTTTCCGATGTCATTGTTCTGCGTACACGTGGGAAGGTTTTGTTTTTGTTTTATTTCCATTTGATTTTCTGGTATTTATGAGTAATATGCACTTTTGTTAGATGCAATATTTTGATCCTTCTTCTTCTTCTTCTAAGTCGTACACTCTTGGCAGAGTTGTCGTGGTTGTGGTTGATGTCAGGATCATGAAAGGTTGTCTTCTTGGTTCGCACTGCCTCTTTTGCAATATTTCTGCACTTAGCGGCATTACGAGAGCGTGTGACCAAGAATGTTTAGTTCCGTCCATCGTGATTAGGTAGTATCATGGTAGGTAATTGTTCTCTGGACCTCTTTCCGTCCGCCTGGTATTGCACAACCAGCTGTTTGATAGAGCCCTCGTTCCAAGATTATGTGACCAAGCTGTTCTTTAATCTTGAGTTCCTCTACCATTTAAAGTTGTCGCCATAATTATTTTTTCAGCTCATAAATGTCTATCCAACGATATATCACATTTATCTATTGCATCGCGGGTCCAGATTTCATACAGAAATAGTCAGAATCTCTTTTAATCGAATCGAATAATTGGCCTCGCCGAGTAGTCGGTAACACCAACGACTAGTCGGCTATTCTACGTCTTGGTACTTGTCGGCAAAACCCAAAGTCAGCCCATCTCTAATCAGTACAGTAAAGGAACTAGATCCGATAGGAATCAAATTTTCATTCTTATGAGATCATTAAGACAGTTGAGGCAGAAGAGACGCCTTTACCCACGTAATTTGGTGTTATTTATACAACGAAACGTATCAATATTATTAAGCTTAGGCCGTGTCTACTACGACACGACATGTCGCAAAACGAACCATATTTAAACGATATCATTTAATTTTACCAAAAGTAAGATGACCGAGCGTTAGGATTCAAAAACCGACAAAAACAAAACATAATAATGTGATCCTGATCCTTCACGGTTTTACACATACACCTACTTCGGAATTAGGCGTAAATACGAGAAATAATGAATTATCAAACACAATAACAACCCAAAATAATTAATGCCTACATACTGACAAAATGTAACAATCAATTAGGTAAACACTAACACTCATTATAAAGCTTACAAACACGTAACTTAATAACGTAATCTATATCTCCACATTTCCATGTGAAATAAATAACAATCACATCCAAATGTAGCCATCATACATTATCTTTGGTAGCCATTCTGTACCATTCCACTTTGATAACCAAACAAAACATTGAAACAGAAGACATTGCAACTCCATCAAACAATTAGCTCATAAACCTTAATATTACAACACTTAATTTTACAACACGAACTCGAACATAAATTTATCTTCTCTTTTTAAATTTTTACTCTTACCACTGATAAATTTACCTGCACTTTAACAAATAAATTAAACGAAACGTCAAAAAATTAAAAAAGGCATAGGAAATAGAAAACATACGGGCAACACATACAAAAAAGTGACTATTAAAGTCTGCATCTTCTTATATTAATAAAATTGTTACTATCAAATTTACTTTATTACTAAATTATTGTCTATTTAATATTTGAATTAAATTGCAGATAAAAATTTTGTTTTATTTGATAGATTTTGTAATTATTAGGCAATCAATAGGAAGTTCCGTGTTACCCAAACAATAACATAGATGGCGCATAGCGCTAAATTCATTTCCTGTTCAGATAACTACGATGAAATTGAAATAGATGATGAATAATAAAGATAATAATGCTTATGAATACCTTTTTTTTATTATACTGTACCTTTTGTCACCCAAATAATATATTTTATTTAAAAAAATATATTTGAATTGATTTATCTTAAATAAAAAATCTCTTCGCGCTCTTTATCGCCTGAAGAATTTTCTCCCTTCTAATACTAAGGTAATGCTTGTGCAAACTCTTATCTTTCCCACAATCGACTATGGTGATGTGTGCTATTTTGACCTGAATGCAGATTTCCTCAACAAATATGACCGACTTCTCAATAACTGCATTCGATTCATTTTTAACCTTAGAAAATATGATCATGTGTCATCATATCGATTAAAATTAAATTGGTTGCCTATACGACAACGTCGTAACCAGCGTGCACTAACAACACTTTTCTCGATTTTAAATTCCCCATCACCCCCTTCTTACCTGACACCATATTTCCAATATCTCTGCTCCAACCATGACAGATACTTACGTTCTTCAAACAATCTTCTCCTTCTCTGTCCCTCTCACACTTCTGGATTTCTCAACTCTTCTTTCTTTGTCCAGTCTGTCCTTCTATGGAATGCGCTACCTCTTGAAATCAGGATGTCCACTAACCGTTATGCGTTCAAGGTTAGGGTCCGTGCTCTCTTATTAGACGAATTTAAGGAATCATCTCATCATTGTTAGTATTATATGTAATATGTATAAGTATATTATATATGTATATTGTTTATGTTTATGTATCATTTATATTTTTATATATTGTATATTTGGTTATTTGTGTTATAATTATATCTATATGTATGTGTACTTATAATTATTTTATTATTCTACTCTTCTTTTAATTAAAACTTCCACTTTTGCACCTACTACCCTACTCTCAGCATCACCCAAAGGTTGACTGGTAGAGAATGCCTATGGCATTAAGTCCGCCTATGTGCGATATTGTACATTAAGTTTTAAAATAAAATAAATAAATAAAAAATAAAAAAATCTCTGACATGACTTTATTTTCAGCAAGCGGCCATTAAACCATTTAGAAGTGTGCGCGCGTGATTCGTACTCCATCCATATTAATAGTGACAAATACTTACTTAAATATCACCTACTTTCTGTACAATTATGTAATATTAAGTTAAATAAACAAGGAGTGATTGAACTGTAAAATTGTACCTAAATGTAACATCAATGTTTTGTTACCAACGCAAACAAAACATTCCGTCGTCGTCGTTTTTAAACTATTGACCTCTTTTGCTTAATCATTGTTTTATTTGGTTAAACAATAGCTGCTTTTATTAGCTGGTAGGTATAACCAATAACCTAATTTGACGTTTGTAGTTAACAACTAGGTAATCAATATATGATATAAATTATTAAAACTTCCGTTTCACGAATGAGGTATATAATGACCAATTTTCTTTCCTTTGCTAGACGATAGTTTTATATTTGGAAATACATCATTAAAAATGTTTTTTTTTATAGAAGTTCAGACAGCAGCTTCCCTGACTAGAGGAGTACCGGACGCAGCTCTGGACCTTTGAGAATTTTTCAGCAGACTAACTCTATAGCTTATGCAACTTAGGTATTTCATGATGATTGAGTAAATGCTAATATGTTATTATTTTTAATCTTGATAGTTCTGTTTCGTGCTAGGTCGACCTAGCAAATAACCTAAACCTATTACAGTACAGCGTAATCGTAACAAAAGGGAATTTAGGTTATTGTGCCGTAAGCAAACAATAATGTTAGTGAATTGTATGGCTTTTTCGTGTCTCGTTCGACCTACAAAACAACTTGTGTACATTATGCTGTACAATAACTAGCTCTTATCTTACAAAACTACTAACTTCTACAAGAAATGGACTATAGTTGAAGTTACCTGAAGCATTTCTAATACTTAGTTTGTTGCTCAGGAGAATCGACAACGAGAATTGTGACTAAATAAAATAATAATGGTGGATACATTAGGACTAGGAAATGTTTTTTTACCCTGAGAAATATATATTCAAAGTTACTTGACTCTCATTACAACTTAAACAAATTTTGGGTACTTCTGCTGCTGTTTTCTTTCGTAAAGATAAATAAAACAATTCAAAAGAACACTATTTATTTAATAAAAGGAGTAGGTAATCAATATTATAAGATTATAATATAAAAATAACTGTAAAAATCGTTTAAAGGTACCGTAAACGGTAGACGTTAAAGGTAGGACTGTATGAATAAAGTAATTGTATTTATATAACACGTTAGCAAGTTCAGATCTCATTGTAGTGTGATGCAACTGGTTGTGAAAGCTGATATGATGGAATTGGGTTAAATGCGCGACGCACGACACGGTTAGCTCGACGACAGCGCTGTGTAGCGGCTTGCTTTATTTCTGCCTGCTATAACACTGGAGAACAGTAAATATTGCGGCAAGGTATTTAGTAGTCAGTTTTGACTAATTATGACCTCCTGAATACGAAAAAAAATTGTTGTATTAGCTGTACTTTTTAAGATATTGCGCAATTAAGGGCGAAAAAGTAATTCTGTAAGGAAACCTATCAATTGTTTTACACCTTTAAGTATATACTCAAATAATAAAACTTATTTTACATAAATGTTTACTTCATCACCATAATCATCATCATTATTCATCATCATCAGCCTGTAGCAGTCCACTGCTGGACATAGGCCTCTCCCAGGATGCGCCAAAGTTCACGGTCCTGTGCCTTACTCATCCAATCGCTACCAGCAATTTTCAGATCGATCAGATCGTCGCGCAATCTCGCCGCCTTACAAATAAAATAAAATTAATTTAAAAATCCAACATGAAAGCAAAGAATAACATAGTCTCATGTATTTCGCCCTATCCTGATATACCCAAAAATCGCAATTCTACAGGAGAAGCGTTTTTGTGTTTTATTCACAAGATGATGAAAATATTCGTTTTGAATAATGAGCTTATGTACTTTATGCGTTATTTTACATTATTTTCATGAAGTTAATCATTTATTTTAAATGTATTTTGTCCATTATTTCCTTGTTTACCGTTGAAGTATGACAATATGGGGGCTTAAGAGGGTTAAGCGACCATCATTACGTCTTTTAAAATATTAAATATAAATAACTTTCGACCACAATTTTTGACCTTATCTATTTTATTGTGTATATTTGATTTAAATAATATCTCTTTAGGTAAAAAAGTCCTACAGTAAAACATTATATTTATTATTGTTGGAACGAGGCTTTCGGTGTTCGGTCAGAATCCCATCATCAGAACGTGACTTGAAAAAAATGGGACCACATGACAAGTATGTCCTTTCAAACAAAAAAAGAATTTCTCAAATCGGTCCAGGCGTCTTCGAGTAATCGGCGAACAAACATAAAAAAAAAAAAAAAAAAAACATACAACCGAATTGAGAACCTCCTCCTTTTTTTGAAGTCGGTTAAAAATGATAAGTGGCACCGGGTACAATTAGGATACTATTACCGATATTGTTGAAAAAAAATTGAACAGAAAATACTTGATGATAAACTTTTAGCGCTTCAATTTATTTTGTCACCAGGTGGACCTTGCCTGCGAAAAGGTAGCCGACTAAGTCTTACATCGTATTTACAACATTTGTGCTGAGTGTAACTTCGCCATGTTGGTTTGTATCCTACATAAGATAGAAACAAATGAATGAACGTGACGTCACGAAATGTCGTATCATACAGTTGAGTAATTCAGGAATCTGGTAAGAGGCGACCGTAGCTTGATGGCTAAAGCGGCTGCCCAGTGTGCAGTAAGGTCGCAGGTTCAAATCCTGCCGGTTCCTTATCTTTTCTACTGTTTCTGAGTATAATTTGCTAAGCATAGCTAAATGCTATAAAAATAATAAATTAGAAGTTAAGTCTATAATATAATAAAGACAAGATTTTAATTGATTGTTACGCTTAGCAAGATTCAACTGTATTAAATTTGTTTGTAATATTACTTGTGTAAACAATCGTAAGCTAACCAAAATAAATAAAAGATAAAGCTTTTGTTAGTGAACAAATCCCGATATAGATTGAAAGGTTACATCCTCAAGTTCATATAAAGTACAATTTGTACAGTTTTACTTTACTATAGTAGTCACCTTGACTACTTTTTTATTACATTAACCCTATCTACGGTGTAGTTATTTTAAATAGTTTTGTTAGTTTAGAAAATTTATGTACAGTATATAATGCTTCAAATTAGTGCTTTTAACTGCGCTGGTGTTGTAGGTTCAATCCCCACACGGGACAAATCTTTGTGTGATCTGCATAGATTTGTTCTAACTCTGGGTCTGCTTTGTGTGTGTGAAATGTATGTTTGTACACACCTCCGCGACACAGGAGTTATTCCTAGTGCGGACATCTTTTTTAACTGAAAAGAAATGGTACATTTTTTTTAATGTAAATATATTTTTTCGTGTAGGCTTTTTATACAATGAAAGGAACCGTAGCGTAGGTAAGCTGAAATCCACTAAAATAGTTAAATTGATGATGATGTCGATTGATTGCATAATAGCTGGTGTTATATAACGCAATCGGTTTATTATGTTCCGGTCTTACGAAAGTGATGGTACAAGGCCATTTGCAAATGTTGCAATAAAATGTAATGCAAAAAAAACAGAGAAAGGCAAATACATAAGAAACATTTAAAATGTGTTGTGAAATTTATCCAATAAAGATTGATTTCCATTGTCGTGAATTAAAATTAAAATATTATACTTACTTTTAACTTTAAGACAAATTAAATAAAAGAGCGCATTAATTTCGTCGAGTAAGCGTTTCCGTTTTCACCATTTCCTGTCCTGTCACAAATTAAAGGTGAACTACTTTCTACTGCACTGGGTTGTTGTCTGTGCCATGGTCTGTACTTCGCTGAATACTTAATATAATGTTATTATTTAGGTATGTACCTATTTATTTTATAGTCCATGTAACTTTCATGTTTTTCTCAAAAAAAGGTTGAAATAAGAGGTAATTTAAATGTTCATGAGAGCTTAAAACACAATATAAACTAGCTTTTAGGAAGTACTTGAATAATTACCTAAAAGATTTAGGTTCGTAAATTGTTAATGTGACAATTTTCATTTTGAATTACAATCTACTTTAAAAATCTTTATAACATTTCCAAGACCGTTTCCTTAAATTTTACCAAGCGGAATAAATAGCCCATCATCGATAAGATAATTCAAAAGATGTCGACTAAATAAAACGTCTTAAACTTGAGCTTGAGGAAACTTTTAGGAGGAAAACTTCGCAACGTTTTATTTTTGTAAGAGGGCTTCTTATTTTTTATTATTTCTATTTCTATCCATAAAAAAAATACACGCAAGACATTTAAAATTTGGTAAGTAGAGGTTTTGCGAACAAACTTAAAGAGGAAGAATCAGAAGAATAGTGCTTTTGTACAAGTATTCACGGGGTGTAGCGAATTTTTTTCAAGTTTTGTAGCGACTGGTTCGGACTCATCCGGCGATTCTGTTTCGTAAAATATACATATGATCTGAGTCTGTCTGCCTCTAACACTTTCACAACTGTCAACTCTACCACTTTTGATGAGCACTAGTATGGAGATAACATGAGACAGTATACATACTTGCTATGCTAGCATATTAATTAGTTACATACACATAATATATACAAACAAAAATGCCGGCGGAAACTACGCTTAACTACAAAGTTTGATGGATTTAACTGAATTTCTGATTGCTCATTTTGTCACACAGAGAACAACAAATAACAAAGGCCGAGAACAAAAACAAGTTGAAGCTTATTAAAAATGAAACTCCAATCAGGCATTATTATTCGGTTCGTCCGGGCTACGACACGGCTTTGACCCGCGCAAACTGGGTCAAGATCTCGAGAGGAATCGATTTATAGCAGCTAAGTCTGCCCACCCTTACGATGAATTATGAACTGACTAAGTAGGGGAAATTGTGGAGTCAGCAGAGTCGGTTCTAAGTTTAAATTTTGGAGTACATGCTTCGAGAAAATCTTTGGCGAGACGGCTGATAGAGGAAAATGGAGAAAAAAGACCTCCTAATAAAATGGGATAAGGGTAGAAAGAATAAAGGTGCCTGAAAAATTACTCTTGGTGTTTTGAGACGCATCGAAATAAAATAAACATCACATGAAATTATTTTAGTATTTATTACTAGTGAATAAATACTACTTTTTATTTGTGGTTGGCGTAATATAATGTTGATAAAATCGTCTAGTGACCTTGCATGCAACGCAAAGGTTTAGGAAGAAATACGTATATATATAATTTATAATAATAAATTAGAATAGGGATAGGATCTATTGTGTTTTATTAATTTAAACAAAGACCGATGAGTTATGGTGACTTATAGCTGGGAGCGGCAAGCGCCCTTATTACCCACGTGAAGAAAATGTAAATCCACTTAATAAATGCATCTAATAAACTAACATTATATTGATTACGTCACGTATTAGGTCTCTAATGAATTAATAACGAGAAATACAGAATAGTACAAACCAGGTAAACTTATTTATTGGGAATTGCAACTTTAATTAGTTAGTTATTAAGAAAGGCTCGTCGAATTTGTCGTCAATTTTACGTAGGTAGAATTTTCCATGTAGAGTCTGCCAGTTTTTGACTGGACAGAAAACCCATTAAGTTCGTGGTATATTGTGCCGTTATACCTATAAGTATGCAAATACCCACATATGTGCCGCTGTAGACATAAGAAAAGTGCTTAATGCATATTTTTACCTCGGCAGCAGCTCGAAAAGGCATTCTTTGTTGAATGAAAACAGTGAGCAAATCTATTTAACTTCGTGCGAAAAAATTACTTTGAAATTTTGAAGTGTTTGTTGTAATTTTAGCGTAAGCGAGGTCTAACACAAGCTTAGCGATATGTAAAATATGTTGCTCCTATTATCTGTCTCTGTCACTTCGGTAGTACCTAAAAGTAAAAGAATAGAAAATTATTTAATCATAACATTCGGGTTTCGTAGTAGATCCCATTCTCTTTGAAAATAAATAATTCTCGACCATAGGAGGAACGGTTTTTTGTCTATGGAAGGCCCCAACACAGAGTCAAAACAACGTTCAGAACTCATATACTAATAAAACGTGAAAACTTGTATGCGCGACACGAGATCAAAGTTATTTACATCTCGTGCTTTTAAACCCTCACTACTCTCGTGAATCTTTCGCTTATTCGTGACTCAAAATTAGCACTAGAAGCAAATA
This sequence comes from Hypena proboscidalis, assembly GCA_905147285.1. Classification (NCBI taxonomy): domain Eukaryota; kingdom Metazoa; phylum Arthropoda; class Insecta; order Lepidoptera; family Erebidae; genus Hypena; species Hypena proboscidalis. Next base: position 17,863,723 of record LR990131.1, read on the forward strand.
CGTACTTTGTTGTCTTCAAATCAAATCAAATCAAATCAAATTCATTTATTGTTTACCACAGGTGAAAATAAAGATGTTACACAATTCAGTTAGTACTGCTGCAGTATACCCATTAGGCGTACAATATTTATTTTTTGTTAAAACTAATAAAATGTAAACATAATCATTATACCAAAATTATTACATGTCAATTATTATTAAGAGTGATAAATGTCAACTTACATACTAATTACAATTTATAATATAAAATAATCGTTATTTTTTATTTTTCAAATGCAGACATACTAATACTAATATTAAATTTATTGAAATGTCAAAATTTTATCAAAATCATTAAACAATGTCAAATTATTAAATTACAATTTGTCACTTAAATATTCATTGACACTATAATAAGCCTTTTCCAACAGTAACTTTTTAAGTGCAAGCCGAAACCTATGGTAACTTTCTAGTTCCAACATATCCTTTGGAAGGTGGTTATAAATACGTGGCCCTATACAGAATACACTGTTATTGAACATTGAAGTTTTATGCAATGGGCAACATATTTTATGTTTATGTCGTTTACTAGTATACTGTTCAAACATGCTTATGTATATGTTGTTTCTCACAAAACTTATAACCTCATAGATATAAATTGATGGCATTGTTAGTAGACTCAATCGTTTAAAATGGGGTCTACAGGAATCAGTTGGCTGTATCTTACATATAGCTCTAACACATTTTTTTTGGGCTATAAATACCCTTTCGTTTTCTGTGCACAAATAACTATTGTTCCGTTCTTGCATCAAACCCGTATCTTCTTGCACAGAAGCCGGATCTGGAGCTATTATGCCATACTCATAATACTGCATTTATTTAATCATATTAATTTAAATGCTATCTTCTTTTTATGGCGTTATGACAAACGGACAGCATGAGACTCAATCATGAAAACCGTCTTTCAAAAAACGTTATTTTCTTATATTATTAAACCACTTACAGCAAGTGCGCAAAGCGCAGTGCGCGATTTTCACAAGGATACATTTTAAAATAACTTTGTCGATAAAACTGCAAGGACATGATACATTGCTTTCTCTTTCAGATCGGACCATCTTCTTTTCTTACATAAGCTGAGCTTGCTGTTCATATTTTATATAATGAGAGTTAATTTAATAAACTCTTAATTTGTCCGTTGCTTGATCTGTTATTTGAGTTTAACAGCAAAAAGTGCTGGACACTACACTGCAGAGGAAATCCTTCCGATCTACCTAATAAAGAAGTATTTTTCGCGGCATAACTTTTTAATTTTTTATTGCTATTTCCCTTGCAGCTGTAAGTATGTACATAGTTTGGTATGATTTTCTTTTGTATTATTTAATATTTAAGAATGTAAATAAAAGATTAAATTAATTCATCTATTACTTAAGTAAATTAAGTGAGATAATAAAATTAGGTAGGTATTAAATTAAATTCATAATGAGTATTTATTATAGGCAAATGCGGTAACAAAGGTCAACATCCTTAACTTGTTGTTGAAACAGGCCATTACAAATACCTACCAGCCTTGGTTGAGAGGAAAACATGTTTAACCTTATCGGGCTTAAATTAAATCTACTTCGGTATCACGGTAGAAGGTCCTTTTCCTTCTGTTGTAATTCGTAAGGTCCCGCCAAGATTTGAGTCTCGGCAGGAACGGGGACACTGAGATACCGAGTTACCTTTAAAATAGTATTAAATATAGAACCAAAATAAAAGTGTGTTACATACTCCTTATATCCCCCGCTGTCAAGTAACACGCTTTTATTTTGATTATGGATTCCCTCAGGATAATACACTCCTGGCTGCAGCATCAAACCGTTCCCATTATATTAGTGTACGTTTTATATCTTATACAAAACGTACACTATATATTATTAAGACAGGCTACAACATCAGACCACATTAAAATTTATCTTATGAGTGTATTATTACCAAAACTGTTTAACTATGCAAAGTTTCGTATATCTGGACATAAGCGTCCCTAATGATAAGATACTACCGGATGCATCATCAACCCATTCCTGTCATATTATTGCATTTTCACCTGAATTACACAAGTTTGCCAATTTTCAGCTCGATCAGGCAACTAGAAGTGGTCGAAAAATGCTTTGCAAGATTTTTGTAACCCACATATAGACTCATTTTCTTATTCAGAACAGCATGATTGTCAAGTATGACATGACATCACACACAAGTTTGTCAAGAGAGTTAAGTAGAAAGGATAAACAGATGAAGCTCTCATTTGGAGACTTCACGTATCAAGCATTATCTGGCGCTTTGTGAACCAAAAAATACCGAGAAGCTGACAAATCACGCCTAGGTATACGTTGATGGAGCTATAATTAGGCTAAGTATACAAAAACCATTAGAAGAGGCAATGCCCTGGTAATACCAAGTCCCTGCTCACAGTATTACCGAGATCGAAGAGGACGATCTTTTAGAATAATAGGTAAGTCGTGACATAAAAATCTCCACCAGCCGCAATGCCATCAAGCATGATGAAGACTTAGTCGTATCCTAAAGGCTGTAGTTTTAGTTACAAGGACAAGCATTAAACTTCTCGGTAGAATTTTAGGATTAAGAAATAAACCGATAGGCTTTGTATCATCGAGGTTTGCCTATTTCCATGTGACCTCGCGTTCTTTCAGGCGATAGCGCCGAAATTTCCATGGATGTAGCAGCAAGTACGTCTATTTATTTTGAAAAATATAACAATACAGACGGGTACTTACCCACTTTCTCATATGTAATAATAGATATTAACGATATAAGACAGTAGGCTGTAATAAAGCGAGTGTGACGCATTACTCTTTTCTCCATCGCCACTTTCACCTCGCCTTCACCTTGACCCTTATATGAAATAAATGACAGTAAACCGTAAGTCAAGCCATGACGCATACATTTAAGTGATTCAGCGCAAGCTCCTATATGAAAAGAGAAGCCTGTTTTTAAGCCTTTTTTTTTTTTTGCTCAAACTGTAAGCATCGAATCGTCCTAATCGTCACATGCATGGTTTACCCATGCATGCGAAGATTCTTTTTCTTTCACCATTGCCAATGACTAATGATACAATTTCATATGATATTTGTGTATGCTTTCACATTAAATAATTTATGAAAACGTTCGTCTTCTGCACTACCTACTCTTTCTTCACAACACCTAATGGAAACTGAAACACAGCGCTGTTTTTCAGTGGCTATCGATTTGTTTCTACGCACACGAAGTTGAGCTGTTGGTGCTCTCCATCTCGCCTGTTTCCTGTCTACCTAATATCTGATAAGTTATTGCTAAACCAAGCAAGCCAGTTCGAAATTCCAAACCAGGAAGCTTCACTTAACACCTTTATTGCAATGGGGGAGCAGAGAGGGCTGGCTAGTACATATTTACAAATAAAAATAATAGTCTAAAATCTTGTAATCATAACGCAAAACATTATACTTATGTATTTGTTTGTACAATCGTGTAATTGCAGTCGCTCTACAATGTTTCAATGAAGACCTTCCATTGGGTGGGCCGGAGGAAATATCTACGATGCGATGCGAGGTCTACGAGATCGTTTTATAAGCCGTGTGGATAACATCCGCTGATTAAATTGTCAAATCTCTAACGGCCATTACAAGACCGGTTGCTATAGGATCCTTCTAGCATTTGACCTCAAATTGGTGATGTACAGCTGTTATTTTACAGCTGACACGCGGTTTCACCCGCGGCCATAAAAGTAGAGGTCATTTCTGCGCCCCTCCTAGAGCTGCGCCCTGTGCCTGGGTACCAGTGACACCGACCTATTTACAGTGCTGGGTACGGAACCCAAAAAAGTATCGGCGCATGCGGCGTCATCTGATTCTTAGATATAAAGAGAATGTTTTTAATAAAATCAAACCCTACGGCGCCACTAACACTAAGATTTAAGTCAAAATTAACAATGTCGGTGACTAAGCCGCTTTCTGACTTTTAGGTTTAGGTTTGAAAAAGAATATTGTGAAAGTCAGCGCGGCGCCTCTAAGGTTTTAAAGAAAATATTTATAAAAAGTTGTCGCCTGCGGCGCTTAAAGCTAAGATTTTAGAGTTTATTTTAATGAGGTGGCACCTCAGTGCTCGCTGTATTTAAGATTTGAAAGACAAAAAGTCGGCGCTATCGAATTTCTAGTAGCACAATTACTTCTGTATATTATATAGAAAGTTTATGAGAAAGAGAGATAGAGATTAACCATTATATAAAGATTTGTTTGTTGTTGATTTATTTTTATATAATGTACAAGCTTCCGCCCGCGGCTCCGCCCGCGTGGTATGTCAATTAAAAGTAGCCTATATGTTAATCCAGACTATAAGCTACATGTGTGCAAAATTTCATCGAAATCGACCCGGTAGTTTTGGCGTGAAAGAGTAACAAACATCCATACATCCATACATCCATACTTACAAACTTTCGCCTTTATAATATTAGTAAGGATATTTACATTTCGATACATTTCATACATCTTTAAATTGAAATTGACAGATGAAAACACATGGCAACTATTATATATTTATACTTCTTCGTAATTCGACATACGAAAATGTATCGACAGGTATGAAAATATACATTTTTAGCTGCCGGTTGTGAAACGCAAGGTTGGGAAACTATGCGCTAGCTAGACCAACGAGGCAGTATGAAGGAAGAGTTGTTTTTTTATATTAAGTACTTATACCTATTCTTAGTTTATCCTCGTTCATAAAAAAAAACTTTTTGGTATAAATATGTATAATTGTAGTTTCTCTGTAGAAAGACACATTAATTAGGAACACCTTTTGAGTTCCGATTCGAAGCCTTCTCGTGATTATTTATAAACTATCAGTACTATTAGTTAACCAATCTTGCTATTTCTTCGATCAGCCTCGTGACTATTCGTGTCTAAAACCTAAAGTATCGTCTATTGTCAGTAATTGTTGCCGAACAAGCCGTGAATCGTATGATTGATCAAATCTTCAATGAATTGTTCGTGTCCTCATTTTGGATAATACGTGTGTATTTGAAGGCTGGCTCGATGTCGATTGTATCGAGTGTTGAAGCGATATATATATAATATATATATATATATATATATAATTATATTATATATGTATATATATATTGATGGACGGGTTTAATTCCACAGATGTAGCTAACGGGCGTTAAGTCCACCTGATGGTACCTACTTGTCTACTTCTTAGATATTCTGTGCCGTTGGCTAGTCGCAACGAAAACTGGGAAGCATCCCGAATCCACGATCGATTAAAGATGTCTCTATATCTCTTACCTATAAATATATGTGGGTTTTTTCCGCCTCATGTACCAGTAATTACAGCACCCAAGTATAGTTCAAGACATACCATTTACCCGTAAGTTAAAGAAGAAATCAAGGGGATTACTGCCTCCGAGAAGTTAGTTCAAAGGCGTAATATTATTCTGTGAAGGTTCGATCGATTGTATCGCGTGATTCAAGTGTTGCAGCGAAATATTGATGAAGGGTAGCCGATTATTCATTTATCTCTTGCGTACTTGGTAACGCGTATTGTCGGCGTGGCAAAGCGCGGGTTGCGCAAACCTCGGTCAGGCGCGCGAGGCCGCCGCTTGGCCTCATTTTCAAAATGCAAATGTCATGATCAAGGCCGCTCTGTACCAACATCAATATTGCGAACTTATTCCTCTTTCATGTGTATTTAGACGCCTGGCGTCATAGAAGAATAAGCATAACTGCAGAATTATGTTCAGCGATTAATTCCAAAGGAGAAAAAATCCATCGCGTAAGAAAGGTATCGCGTTATAAAATTCATAAATAAGTTGCGTGATGGCCTTTGATGTCTTATTTATATTATTACTAGCTTTTGCCTGGGACTTTGTCCGCGGTTTTGTCTGAAGTTCTACAATTGTTGAGAAACCAATACACACATCTCACTAAAACTACAACATCTTGAAATAAAATCTAATTCTGCATTATAAATTTTCCTTCCTTATGTTTGTAGAAATAGATTGACTTATTTGTTGTTCCTGAAGTTAGTTATTTTGGTTTTTTCCTCTCCAGAATGGGCAGTAGAGGATAATTACACGCGTCCATGCCTTAGCAGGATATAACATTATATTATATCCGGTGGAAAAAGATAACCGCTTGTTGTAATGAGGATATCATGTTTTCGCGAGTTTTACCTTCCATTTGATGCAAACAATAATATTCAGAGAAGCTGAGTTATTTACGTAACGGCTGTTTGTTTTGTTATTGATCGCTGCCTCTGCCAACCAAACAAGTGGAAGTTGGTAGGTAAGTGAGCCAGTGGGGGATGTTTCGGAAATAACATATTATAAAATTAAGGTACCTTAATGAAACACAAAATATAACAATGAGTCGTATTTAATTCATTCGATTCAAAACCACAAAAGAATACAGTTAATTTGGTTCAACACTATACACATGAAGTTTTGAAAACGTAACCACACGTAACTATATAATTATTTACATGTTTGCCTGCTGAAGCTTTCACCTGCAGTACCTGCCAGGTCTTAATAGCCTATTCCACACATGTTACCACTATCTCAAGAAGTAGAACCTTCTTTGTACGTTTTTAAAAGAAAGTTGGCAATGAGCGATGCCATTCACCAATTTTCTACTTTATTCTCTGTGCTGAAAACGTAAGAAAAATTACATAAAAGTTAATCATAATGTTAAATTACTCATTTCCATAATTTCCCTTGTTTAACTCGCTGTGTGAAACAGGCATTATGACCTTTTTACCTTTTAAACTGTGACAAAGCCCACAATGTCGTAATACAAACGATTTCATACAGAAATAGATGCAACGATCATCGAGCTTCTACAAACAAAAAGAAAGCTTTTATATATCTATTTGAGCTATTAGATTACGGACTTAAATGCATTATGACGTGATAAATGATTATAAAAAAAATAACTGTATCTCACAACATAAACCAAAAAACAAACATACAATATTGTTATTAGACGGTTGTAGTAGGAGTTTGTGTCGTTTCAGGCTATTTTAAATTTTGCAGCCCGAACCTAGGCGTGCGAAAAAATAGCTGCCCAGTTACGAGCCGCTCGACCAAATGCTTTCCTGTATTTCTATTTATTTCTCATTCTTTCTGGATCGCTGTCAAATCAACGGATTTTGTAAATAGTAACATTAGTGACCTTTCTTCTTCTCAGTCGTTATCTTCATTGCTGAAGGTCGTGTCTAGCTAGAAGTGTTGGTCACTCGATGCACTATGCTTCTCCACGTATTCCTGTCCTCGCCGGTCTTTAAAGCCTAATGATAGACCAGTGAGCGATTCAAACAGGTCTGTCCAGCGGGTAGGTGAGCGACCACGTGATCTTTGATCACGTGATTAGTGACCTAGGTCTCTGAATATTAAATACAATAATATTTAAGTACCTAAAGAATTACAGTAATTAACAAACAATTTATTATAATCTTTGTATACTCGAATTGCCAGACATAATAACGTTAAACATAATCTTTAATTAATTAATTCGTTATACTTAGCCGCCATTAAAATTGCTGCTTTTTAATGGCGGCAATTATTTACAGCGGCTTCGTACAATATTTAAAAAATAAGTTTAACTTTTACCGTTTTCTGTTGAATGTTAAACGTAAAGGATAACTAGTTTTTTGTTGCCAAGTTCGCTTCACTCATTAATGTAGGCAAAGTATGGAAGTAATAAATAAAAGAAGGCGTAAGTAGTATTTAGCAAGAAGTGAATAGATTTTATAGCATGAGCCGCTGATTCTGTGCTCCTGTGTTCTTGATGGACACAGGAGCACTGTATTACATTTTAATAATTTATTTCATGGTACCTATCTATAGTAAATCGAAGTTATATTTCACGCGAACTATTCGAGATATCTTTAAGGATAGCGGAGCTTCACCCACCCTTTTCCTAATGAATCTGTGATATGAACGGTAAACAGAAAACTGTCTGCTGTGAAAATTCCGAGAAAATCTCTGCCTCTGCTTTCTTAATGTCATGACCTACTTAATAATAAATACCACCTATGTTGGGAGTAACGTGGGCCGTGGACACCTACACGCGACAATCGTATTTATATTACAGACAGCTTCAAATTATACGCAGATTTAACATATTTTTTCCATTTGTAAAAACCTAAAAGGCGTGGGCAGTTGGAACTTATTTATTAAATTCTGTTAAATTCAATCAAACCATTTGTGAAGATAATAAGCTTAATAGGTCAATAATAGAAGAAATAATTGGTCTTTGTACTTGTTCGGTCGATGTGTCTCGCTTGAATAACTTGTAACGAGTGGTGAGTTTATGTGTTACCTAATTATTATTGTATGTAGGTACAACAGGGTCTGGTTGATGTCTTTGTAACGGTAAATGTGATGAATTGAATAATTATTAATAAGTACCGGTGATTATTAATAAATACCACATGATTTGCAAAATGTGATTATACTATTGAAATTTTCACTTTTACCACTTCGATTCGTTGCTGGTCATAATTAAACCAAACATAATCTACTTATCGGACAAAAATTTAAAACTCTCTCCCTCTCCTCTATTGCTCGATTGATCAGAATTAGCCTACGTTATTTTTAAAAATGTATTACATTTATAGGTAATGTGGAAATTTTTATTGTAATCACCGATAAAGGCACGATAGATGTGATTAATTTATTACTTTTTGTAATTATTAATAATCACCGGTAATTATTAATAATTTTCAATTTATCACATTCATCGTAACATCTACACTAAAGGCTTTTGTGGATAGACGACAGAGGCCAGCATCCATGTCTATGGCGGTATCTAGATACATATCGACATACCACGCGGGCGGAGCCGCGGCCGGCAGCTGGTAAAATATGAATCGAACTTTGACAACGAGATTTATAACTCTTCATTACCTACTTCATTATTGTGATTAATATAATTGGTTCTTGTAGCCTTTTTAATCAAATTAATAAATAAATAAATTACAGAATTAACACAAGAAGGTCTTAGAATTGGCTTTTCTAGCTATTTTAGAGTGTAGTGAGAAACAATATTGACCAGCGCAATGGTTTTTCGCCACAGGTGATAAGGTAGAATAAAGTTGAGCGTGTCATTCAAATGGAATTGAGCATTGATCGGTTGATTCACCCTGCAGCAGCAGACACTAACTTACAGTTGGATCGAAGCAAAACGTGGTGAAAATAATAAGGGAGCATATGGGGACTATGATCTCAATGTTCTGCAGAGGACTGACATGAGAGTTTGGCATTAAATCTCGCATTCCAGGATGCAATGAACACTTCGTTAACAGAATGCACGTGAATCGTTAACTTGATTACAAGTACTCTATTAATAAACCGTGAATGGTTATTGGCAAACGAGATAAAAATAATATGCCAAAGGCACGTTCTACAAAGGTGGGTGACCAATGAAGTCATATAGCACGTATATTTGGTGACCGTCAAGAACATCAGCGGCCATGACGATATAATATATAGCCGGTTAGCTTGCATGGAAGAGTACCGGCACGATAGGTTATTCACTTTCACTTTCGTTCATTCCAACGGTGTATTGACTATGCTCTAAAATGTTCAAGCTATTCGTTATATCCAAAGAGAATTGAGATAGGTCGTTCTATGAGGAACTGTGATAAATATCTGAACTAAAGACTAAGAATAAGAAACTCTTGGAAAACCAGGACTGCTCCCTACCGCAAATGAGGCAAACTAAAACCCAAACTAAGCAACCAGTCAGTTATAAATACCTACACGTTTCAAACAACTACAAAACTAAACCAAAGTAGTTGAAAAGGCTTCAAAGTTTACACCGGTCGTCCAATGTCCCACAAATAAGTCGTTCTCCTAGTGGGAAAACGCCGTTAGTGAAAATATTTGCTTAGCAATATTCAGCGAAGTGTTTTTTTAAAACTGGATTCGATAATGATGCGTGCGTTTATTGTCTTTGGCTGATTCAGCAGACCGTCTCCTGGCCGCGGCGTAGACTGCCAGCTTGGACTGCGACGGCAGGCTTGAGTCTCGAGGCCTGACTAGAGACTCCCTGGACTCTGCAGCCGGGAGTGACGCGGAGGTGGGCACGGAGGGCAGCTTGCGAACTGTGTCATATGGCAGAGGAGAGCTTCGGGATGCCGTAGATCCGATCGAACCTGACCCGTCTGAGTCCTATAACAAAGATAAAATTTTAACTATGTTCTAATCTGAATGAATGAATGACACTGCAAGTTCCTTTACGATCCTTTTAGTCGTTGTTATTATTTTATTAATCATGTCAAGTACATCTCGTCGTCTCCCATACGGCCATGGCTTTAATACTGATATGTTATTGTACCAAGTCTTTTGCAAGTTTATTTGTATCTTCTACTTTTATTAAAGCGGTTTTGATTCGATCGTAATCTTTAATTTACTTGGATTAACGGTCACACAGTCTGAGAAAACTAATTAAGTTAATAACCCAGCAATTTTAGTTCCTTAATCAAGTGCCGTCGTTTTCAAGTAGAAAATAAGCACTTCCACCGATTTGAAGGCATTAATCAGAGGTAAATGAAGTGAGCAAATTGATCTAACGCACCTGTCAGGGGTAATGGCCAATGGCCATACTCCCAGCTCGGGGTCTATGCACTACTTCTTAATGGGACAAGTTCCATGGCCGGCTATTGGTGCTTCGTAAACCGGTCATGCCCTAAGTGTGACGGCTCGCTAGTTCATCGAATAAAAATGTGGGTGAACCACTGCGCGAATACCATATGAACTCGCAAAAATGTAATGAAATTTAAACCTGCTTACTTGCTCAGGCCTACTTTAGCTTGACATTTTACATCAATTACACCCCAACTTTTTTTGGGTTATACTGACTTGACACGTGACAGGGCAATTCTCTAAACTGTAATTTAACGGGTTTTTCACCAGGGAACGTATGTTATATAATGGTTTTCTTTAATGTGAGTATTTATTTTTGATTTAACTAGTTATCTATAAAGGCCTTCCTTTTTATGAAACTATATTTATGATACATGAATAAAAATATCCAAAATCTTATTTGCATGTCGTGTGTACTTTAAAAACATATAAATAGTACCTAGTCTTAAAACGCCCTAACGAACTGTGCCTCTATAAAAACGTAAAACTCAATGGTTGGGATAAATCAATGTCTGGCAACAAACTTTGATAGACAGACACTACAGTGGCGCCACCTGTTGAAATAATAAGCGATAGCCCTCATTGAGTCTTACTTATAAATACTCCAATCTGAGAGAACTTGCAATAAGTTGGTACTTGCATCCTGATACCTAGAAGAGTAGGGAAGAGGTATATAATATCCATACTTCACCTAGTATGTTAGGATGCGCCACCTCGCCATCTACGATTACATCAATAATTTCAGACTTTATATAGCTGCTGCTGAGAATTTACCGAAGGGAAAATCCAAAGAGACAGCGCTCAAATCGTTTAAATTTAAGCTAAGTTACCTTGCGAGCATCTCGATGTTCCAGCCGATCGTATCTGGTATTCCTCGCGGAGGGTTTCCTCGGGGGTCGTGGCAGCGCGGACGGGGGCGGCGGCAGGCTGGAGGACCTGGTCTGCTGCGAGGCGCGGCCCTGACGCTCCAGCAGCAAGGCCTCCTCGCCTCGACCGCTGCCGCCCCGGGCTCCGACTGTACCCAGACCAGGGAAACAGCAGAGACCGCGCTGTGGAAAATATAAGAGGACTTAAATGAAAATACCTACCTATCTTTGCTTACGTAGTCTGCTGATAAATACCTAGTTACTTACTTTTTATTTTATAATATTAATGAAAAGTACTTTCATTAGTATGAGCGTAATATAATCGTAACCCTACTCTACAGTATATACTCAAATCAATCAATCTATTTTTGAACTGCCCAAATCTAAATCGAAATCAAACATTTCGACAGACAGATCGTAATTTAAACTTCGAGTCAAATCCCATTACAACCCTTGGCTCTTTGATTATTCTGAGCCTTGGCTATTCAAATCATAGTCAAGTCAGCATTTAAATATTTACTGCGACTCTCAAAATATCAGAACCTACCGCCCACGATCGTCCTTCACGTCAGAATTTGAAGCGAGCTGAAATAGATGACCCAATTTTAAAGGTTACGACTAACTACAAAATAGCCTTTAATTGATTTCAGGAGGCTTTTACTATGTAGAGAAAGTGATCGATGTGTATTAAATGATGTGTATCAGCCATACGTGTTCTAGGAAAATGTTAAATTTTACAATATACTATAAACCTCTCAACGGTCGGCTGTCAAAAAACCTATATAGCCACATCTGTCAATATCGTCGAGGGTGGTCTCTCGCGATATCGCCGCGGCGCATTAAAATGACGATTACTTCATAATTGTATGAAAGATGTGTATAAAATTTATGTTATTAAATCTGTATGAAGTACACTAACAGAAATAATACAATTAAGTATTATTTTATTCTAAAATAATTGATTAAACCTTGGGTGAAAATTAGTGAACGGTAGGTGAACGTTAGTGCATGCGAATATGTCGTATGATAATTAAAAATAAAAGACTAATTAATATTTATTTTATTTTTCTTTACAAAAGAATATACAATTTACAATATTCCGTTTAAAAAGAACACCTTTTCATACACTTTTTTTACACCACAAGCTAAACAAACACTTGACTCGATAAACGGCGACCCGAGCGCAACACAAAAAACAAATGAGTTCCGATACTCCAATTTCGTAAACACTGAGTCAAGTGGCTTTAACCACTCATTTATTTTACAGTTTGGTTCGTAATCTAAAGATAAACAAAGTTTTAGCTATTATAAACATTTACTTTACAAGTATTAAACAAAAAACCAAGCACTTGGAAATAAGCGATAAAAAAACTGCTCTCAAATTTAGCCTCACAATGCAAATTCTATTGAAGGTTTTTGTAATATGAATTTTAATTCTACAGTTTCATGATCTGTACAAATCGAAAAATATAATAAAGGGCATACTGCCATACAAAATTACTTTATAAATCTAAATTAAAACTTGACAAATTTTCTACACGTTTGCTTGAGGTTTCCCAGTCTGTCGATGTGCCATTAGACGGTCGATTTGTGTTGCGTAATAAAATTTTATAATTTTTTTAAATAGAAATGAGAATGTATCGATTAAATACAGTATACGTATGTAGTAAGATGACTAATATGATGTTACTAACTACATTTTGCTCTTATTTTAGTATTTATAAGCAAAACAAGTCAAAATATGCCTGTCTGTCAATGTGCCATTAGATGGTCGATTTGTGCTGCGTATTTTAGTTTTATTCATTTCGCAAAATAGAAATGAGAATGTACCGATTAAATACAGTAAACGTATGTAGTAAGATGTCTATATGATGTTACTAACTACATTTTGCTCCTATTGTAGTATTTATATGCAAAAAAAGTCAAAATGTAGAGGGCAAGCACGCCAAAAGTCAGACATTGTTTTATAAACATATCACTTTCAACCAACAATCATAGTCTAAAACGCAAGTTATGAATTAAAAACTGTTTATTACTTACCCGCTCATGATTAACACTTAACTTTTTCCAATAAATCACAAGAAAACTGCCAAAAACACACTCAAAACACTCGGGTCGTATTCACCAACTACGCCTCGCCTAAAAGTCTCGACATAAACAAAAAAGTATTGTTTACATTAGCGGCTCAAGTGTCCCATGTGATGTTATATTCCATCCTTGTCGTATCGCCCGTACGTACGTATAAGTAAGAGCAGGATAAATATACTATCAATGCTTATTTGAGCCGTTAAAATACGGCGGGAAAAATCGACCAGCAGCTGGCGTTCGACAGATGCGCGTGTTTTGACACCAGCCATGAGGTGGTCGATCGACAGTTGAGGGGATAATAATAATAATTTATTTATTTGCCATAAAGAAGAAGAATACAGAGTTACAACTACTACAATGCATATATACTAATAGTTAATAAGACTTTTTATTAAAAATCGTTAGTAATATTGTAAAAAAAATAATAACTACTCCTAATCATAAAAAGTCAAAATAGATGATATATTTGTCTCGAGGTAGATCGAGAAGGACGTAAAATACTTCTTTAAAAAATTACGTGTACCTAGATATTTTCATAGTAGTCGTAAAACTGGTGTAGTAACAGCTGGTTATAGTTAATAAACTGGGTGTAACAATACAAGACAAGGCAATAACGTTATTATTTCATTAGTGATTCTTACCTGTTTGCGGAAGCGGCGCTCGGCGAAAGTTGTAACGTGACCACTCTATTACGACCGATTAATAAACAACACATTATTTGAGCCACTGATTCACAAACTTTGGCAGCAACGAAGCAACGGAATCACTGGGCGTCTAAAGATTATTGATTATAATTATCATGAATTTCACACGGAACCTTTGAGCAATTGGGTTTGAAAAGATGCAGCTATACGGCGCTGATTTGTACACGGAAACCATAATGGTCCATACGGCGATGACTAAGTAAAATTCTTTATTAAGTGTTGGGCAGGTTAGTTAACTTCAAGAATGTTTATTAAAGCCGTAGTTTATAAAATAGTGAACAATTAAACATTTATTTTGCTCCCATGTACTTAAGATGTGTGTGCAAAAAAGAATTTGAATAAGATTATGTCAATGTCGCAAAGGGATACATGTGGTTATAAAAACTTTGAGAATCGTAAATCAAACCGGTTCGCATGTTATATTTGTGATTGATCTGTGTTAGAGTTTACTATTTAATGATGTGCAACGAGCATATAATATATATAGTCATTAAGACCGCGTAAATGCTTCAATGATTGTTATTGAGGGTAGTAATAGCTTTTGTAGTGATTCAATAATCAAATCATCATGATAACAATGCGATAAGTGTTTTATTGACGTTAGAGATTTTATAATTACTTTTTGTATTATCTTCTAGTCAATTCAAGCCAACGACGGATATGAGATTTCCAGTAAATACACACACACACTTGAAATTTAATTATTCAATAATTTTTTTGTCTATCAAATATCGACCGTATTTATATAGAGGTAAGGATGCACTATAATTTCGAAATAGACCGTTTTCTTTACTGAATCGCATCACCGATCGGATTAATCATATGTATTTGCTGATATTTTAGCTTTTTCTTTATTAACTTTTCCTATTCTAGCTCTTGTAAACGCTTAGAATTATCTCCCTTCCCCAATCCGCGCAGAAAACAGATGGTTGATATTTAGCTATGCATATTTTATCAAACTTCTTTAGGATTTTGGAATTGTGCCCGGTGGATGGCGATAGGCTCACCCCCTATCCCATGGGACCTAAACAAAACAGGTGAAGTATGGTTATTGTACACCTCTGCCACACCCTTCTGGGTAATATAGGCGTGGTGTTGTTTTAAGGGATAGGAATCGTTCGGTTTGGTCTATTAGAGTGGTCTTGTTATAACATCAGTGTCAGTAGGCTATCACTGCAACTCCAAACAAAGCGAATACATTAATGTTAATATTCAGACGCAGTAGTTAATGTTCATTGTTTTGTTTTCTTCTTTATCCGGGACGGGTTCTGTACATACGGTATGTCCTCAACAGGCAAATAGTTTGCAGCCGATTTAACACTTAAAACAACGGCTAACTAAAAACTGAACAGCAACAGCATTTAAAGCTGCTGCGTAAGTGGATCATGAATTACTCTAAGAAACAAATTCCTTTTGGATAAATAAAATGTTTCACACATCGCAGCTACAAACTCCATGCCTAGTAGAGGCACCGCGTTGATAACTGCTATAGCAAGGAAACTATCAGTGGCAGGTTTCCAATCACTCTAATAAAAGCTCAATGTGTTAGGTAACAGCCAGTAAAACCACAACAAACAAAACATGATATTTATTCTAAAACATGCTGTCTATAAAAATATTAAAATTACATCGAATACACCTTAGCAAAATATATCTGTATACAATCTCTTAAATAGTACTTAATGAATACATCAGAATAAGAGTATGGGATTTTTCAAGTCATTGTTTGTCGAAGATATTTTTTTAATTAAATACCATTTTCTTTTTGTATATTATTATAATGTTGGTAAATTCAGTTTCATATAATTATTTTATGACAATCAGTATATAATATCAATTTTAGTCTTTAATTTTATTCGTAAAGGCACTAAATCTTATTAAAAATCTTGGTTACCAAATACATCAGCTGAAGGAACTTGACAAACTTGTTTTTTCATTTTTAATATAAAGACATAATATTATTGGTATAAAATTGAAGTCATGAGTTGATGAAGGGAATATGATACAATTTGTAAATATGGAGATAATGGGCACCAAAGTTTTGTTATTATAATTTTATGTTGGACATATTCCCTTCATTACTTGGTATTTCTAAAACTAACCTTAAACTGCGTTGTTTTTTTTTTAAGTTTAATATGGTTTGTAGGCACATAACACCTTCTTTCAACGTATAAAACAGTTTAAAAAAATGTTCTATAACCCCTTCATTCATTCATGTCTTCAATTATTATGTTCCTTTTTAAAGGCTGTCCGAATAAGATGATCGCGAGTAATATCATAGATATAAGCTGATATTTACAATAATAAATACTATTTCGTGAATAGTTACATAGCTGCACCAATTATTATATCTTAATTTAGGGCATAATAGGACGTCAATAGACATTGCTGTTTCGATATTTGATAGAAAAGAAATATTTAGTCAAAATATATTGAATAATGAAGAAAAGACTTTGACCATAGAGATTACAACGAATTAAAAGCCGTTTTAATTGCAAAATCTTCATAGGTCAAAAATGCTATTCACCAACAGTTTCTACAATATTAAATTTTATTTAAATTAAATAATATTGGTAAGTACGTCAGTATTTCAATTTAAAGTCGCTGAAATTTCAACGCGCATGTTTTTCAATCCATTTTTATAAAACAAAGACATTTTTAAATATTATTTTTTTGACAATAATCCGTAAATATTATATTCTAGCTTTGGCATAATTTGTGACCAATGCTTCGATTAATATTTGATATAAAGTCAGCGTCATTGATATCACCAAACTGTATGTAAAATTAGTTTTTATCTTGTACAATATTTGTAGCTTAATCTTATATAGGTTTGAACAATTTACTGTACCTAGTTTATTAATAATGTCATATTTTTATCATTAGCATCGTGTTTAACTGTATAGTGTGTATACTATACGTAAGAACTGCAAAAGCAATCACAACGATTCTCAATTCAGGGTATAATTCACCAATTTACATCTAAGTGCCGACGAAACTAAAAGAAATAAACCTACGTGCCGATTGATTGAACGAATGGTTCGTTCAATCAATCGGCACGTAGGTTTATTCCTTTTTAAATTTTTCTTTCTAATTTAAACAGTTTTAAGGGTTCTTAATAATCTCACTTATTTTTCATTTCTTTTATTCTCTTTCTCTATGATTCAAGCGACATAAATGTTGCTGCTGATTTTTGCATGCCTCTTTGACTTAGGAATATATTAAACAAAGATTAAAGATTCAAATAGTGTCTATCATACATAAACAATAAACAGAGTACAGTAAGCGTTCTACTAATTATTAAAATAACTTATTAAATATCAATTCACAAATAACATTACAATTATTCTTAAAGACTAGGTTTTACTAGTGGAGTTCGAGAATATAGGCGTGTCGCCTTCGACACGAACATCTGACAAAACATTTTGGCGACCAATCAAATCGCTCCATTTCTGATGACCGCCGTCAGAATTGAACGATATAGTTCATTTTGTCAAGTGTTTGTGTCGCAGGCAACATGACTTATGTTATAAAATTTTAGAGATTCTTATTGGCTATTTGGCACTACACGCATTGTTAAGCCACAACACAAAGTATTTTGTCTCTTTCTGTCAGACAATATTTTGATATGAGGGAAAGAGATAAAATACTTTATATAAAGCTCGCTTTAGTAAGGGGTTCAAGTCTAGCAGTCCTATTACAAAATTACGACTCATAATTATAATCCTATATTAATGATTATATTAGTCTCCGTATTGTTATAAGACCATAGATATTTGTAAAAAACTTTGTTATAAGATGGTTACATAATATTGTTATTTACTTTCTTTTTTTTTTGACAATTACATTATAAAAGACAATACTATAATGCAACAAATCTGATAAAAACAAAGAAAAGATTAGTTAATATCGTTTATATACAATATTATGACTTGTTAGGATTAAGAACTCGTATATAAAAGTCACACAGTTACAGAACACAAAACAAAGCTTGTTGTTGTCATTTGTACATTGCCCAAGGAATGTTTGTGTGAAGCGGAATCGTTCAGGAATGTCGTTATCGATTACATAATCGATTTTTACGGAATATACTGTCGAATGATCGGTTTTTATGATCGAAGTCAGTTCGAATGTTTTAATTAAGAACAATCTAAAATTGATTAGGTCGTATATCAATTTTATTTGTCGATTTATCGATGAAATAATATCGATAACACCAAGTAACAAACTATACGAAAGAATAAATGGTATAATATAATATTGCCAATCATTTTTATGATTTGAAATATTACCTGAGTACTCAGTCACATTCACGCAATAACTTAGATATTTGATATTTCTCAATCTTATGGAATAGAACTTAGAGACTTTCATGCCTTCTATACTTTATTCGAATAAGATTGAGAAAGCATAATCTAAGTTTCGTAATGGACAGTAACATTTTATAATTTGTTATATGATAATAATGTAAAAATTTAACTTTCGATTGCCAAAACTTGTTGAATATCCGAACAGGACATTAATCGGCAATCAAACATGGATGTAGTATTATGGGTAGGTTTGTGGGCATGGGTCAGTAGTAGTGGGCATGCGGTCGCGTTTCGTTGGGCATGTAACTCACGGCGGGCACGGGCGGGCGCTCCAGCCGGGACTCCAGCGCCGCCAGCTGCTCGTCCAGCCGCAGCGACGTGCTGTCGAAGCCGCAACCTACGTGCAGGACCAAAGGTTCTATCAACACATTCGTATAGCGACTACTACTTTAAAGTTTTATGAAATTTACGATTATTGAGAAATCAACTTCTAATTGATTATTTTTATAGCATTTATTTAGCTATGCTTAGCAAATTTTACTAAGAAACAGTTGGAAAAATTATGGGACCGGCAGGATTTGAACCTGCGACCTTATGGAGGAGCGATCGCTTTAACCAACCAGCTACGATTGCCTCTCACCAGGAACCTAAATTTCTCAACTGTATGTTACGTCACGTTCATCCATTTGTGCCTATCCTAAGTGCCCGGTGTGTAGAAGGTCGCAGGTTCAAATCCTGCCAGACCCATAATTTTTCAACTATTTCTTAGTATATTGAGAAATAATTTTGTGGATATTTATTTATTTATTTATTTAAAAACTTTATGCACAAAAATTGGTACATGGGCGGACTTAATGCCGTAGGCATTATCTACCAGTCAACCTTTAGGTGATGCAGAGACGACAAGTGGTAGGTGCAAGAGCTGAGAGGTGGTTGGAAACTAGAACCATTAATACAAAATACATAACATAAACTATTTCGAATATTTAAATAATATATAGATCTATAAATACAAGATTCTAATATACACAAATACAATCATACCTAAATATTTATAAATGTTATATATATATAAATATTATATATATATAAATATAAATATATATATATATTATAAAGACGTTGTTTTAACTATGTTTGAGTTAACTTTGCCAATTCATTAAAGAGGTGATCACGCACTTTAGTTTTAAACACATAACGGTTGGTGGACATCCTGATTTCTAAGGGGAGCGAATTCCAAAGATGGACTGACTGAACGATGAAAGATTATTGAGGATATGATGCCCAATAAAGATTCATTTTAGATAGCCCGATCATTTATCAATTTTAACATGATGCTTAATAACTGCACAAAATTATTGAGTATGTATGATACTTGAGTTGGATTAATAATCGCGCAATCCAGATTAAACGTTGCCTCCAAGATTGACTTTATAACGAATTAAGTATTAAATGGTTTTACCGCTGGAGTTATCGTTGTGAGGCGAGTAGTTCCTCCGTGCCAGGTGGCGGTACCTTCCTGTCACACTGCCGGTGCCCACGCCTTCCGCACTCGAGAATGAAGCCCCCGACGAAAGGCCCACTGGAAAAGAAACAACAACATTGTTTTAACATTTCAATTCAATAACCAAACATTTTATTAAAATCCTCTACAACCATGCGCCGCAAGAATAGTGACTCTCTGAATTTATCTGTGGCGAATAGCAGCTGTAATATTGTTAAATTTATATGTCCCTCTAATCAGCACGAGGAATTGTAAAACAAGAACGAACTTTTAGGACTGTAAGACCAGTCATGATATACCGCAATAGCACAGGCGGGAAGTCGCGATAAAAGTTCCAATGAAAGGCTATCGTTTTGTCTCACCAGGTGGCGCTACTGTAGAGTAAGATCTATCAAAGTTTGTTGACAGACATTGATTTATCCCAACTATTGAGTTTATTCGTTTTTATAGAGGCACAGTTCTTAAGGGCGTTTTGAAGACACAAATTTTGGAAGAAAAATTATAAGAAGAACGGATTTTTGTTTCAATTTCAAGTGGAGATATTAATACGTCAGTCTTTTCAGAACACTCTAAAGAACTGTGCCTCTATAGACACTTATAAACTCAATGACCGAAAGCCAACCCGCAAACAGTGACATTTAACATTTCGGAGACCTCAAGTTACACAAGCAACCCTATTGGTGAATACATACGCGATAGCTCTCACTGCATCAAAAGGCAATGCCCAAAAAATGTATCGTCAAAACCCTTGTGTCACGAATATAAGATAGTAAATAATTTCTAGTTTTGTGTATGACGATTATCTAGTAATAAGAGACATAACTTAAGCAGGTTTTAATAAACAAAAGAGATTTTCTATTTAAACATGAAGGATGAACTAGAATCTAATTATGTTTTGATAGAATTATTACGTTTTTTGCACTTGTTTATTAACTTTTTTCATGACATCCCAGCTTATTATGAAAATATCCAGCTTAAAATTAAACTTTCATATTTTTCTACATACAATACAGCAGTTTTTATCTTTACAAAGCAACGGAATAGATAGCACAGCAGCGATTAACTATCCCATAGTCGATTGGTCATACCACCCCTTTAATTTGGGCTTATGGTAAGTGTATTTAATACAACTAGGCCTAACTTAAACCTGCAAGAAGGCCTCAAAATGAATTTATACGCGTATATGTATTTTTTACCAAGTTCCTCTCGACTGGAGTTATTCCTGAGGGACGCGCCGGTGTCGTAGGCTGCGCTCGTGTGTTTCTGCAGCACCTTGATCATGGCGTCGCGCTCCGCTACCTTCGATTCCAACTCTTTTACTCTGGAAAAATACATTATAAATATGAATATAAAGTGTATATAGAAGAAACATATAAAATCAGTGATAGTTAGACTAATCGCTTGATGAAATATATACCAGATGTCTACGGCGAAAACTAAATGTGACCGAAATACACAAAAATACCACATTATATGCAGCAAAATATATATTTAGTGCAGAGAACATACATTTTTTTTTTACTATCTGATTTTTTTACCAGTACCAGTACCTAGTGTCACTAGTATAATTTGTGTATCGCTTACTGCAAGGTATCAGGTTCGATTTCCGAGTTGCGCTGTTATTTGAGATTTTTCCGTCAAAAATTTTCAATTTTGGTGTTGGTATTGTGCCCGGTGAGTGGCAATATAACAGGTGAAGTGTGGGTGTTGTCACTTCTGCCACACCCATCTAGGTAATATAGGCGTGATATTATGTTAAGATAATGAATTTTTTAATCTTAATTCTTTTTCTCTCTTAATTATTTTCCGTAAAAGGTAAACAATTTCAAGTTTTTAAATAACAGTATTTTTATTTACCTGCCCTCCAGATCAGCGGCCTTCTTCTGCGCGGAATGCAGTTCATCCATATGCCGTATCTTCTCGTTCCTCGCCTCGGCCATCAGCCGCTCTGACTCAGCTGATGTCTTCTCCAGCGCCGCGATCTTGGCGTCCCTATGGATCGACGAATAACTTACATTCTTCGGTTAAAATGGTCTTTGAAACATAATAATTATTGTTATAGTACAAAATTTTTAATTTTTTTTAATGAAAAAAACATAATATATTTATGTTTTCTGATGGTCTTTTGTTACAAAACGTGTGACGTCATCTTATTAAATCTGTGTGAAAGGTTCTGGGCAAAAATACAAAAAAAAATAGTACGGGTAGAAACGGTAAGATATGGCAAATTGTTCCCTAGTCCCGGTTTTTACCAGGCGATTACCCCGTCCGGTTTACTACGTGAACTTCCATCTACTCGTTTTATCTCATCTATCATCAATGTGAACTCCCATTTATATAATACTTTATCGAAACTTATGAGAAAAAGTGAGGAGTGAAAATCGATGAAACAAATCTATTAATTTCATTTTTACTATTACGTTCATTATATCACGTTTATAGTAATATATTGGTGTATTGGCGTGACTTATTGCGTCAAGATTTGATTCTAAACAAGAGATAATCTAATATTATTAAAACCGTGACGTGAATTATTATTGAGAATACGGGTTACTCACGTTACTTTAATAGTTGTGAATAATAGCCCAGTTGATGAATCTACGTACTAGATTCGAAACTAGTCTGCATATCCCGGCTAAAGTAACGTGAGTAATAAGAGATATCCTTGTACAGATGGCCAATGAATTAGGTATGCAGGGCAAAACTTCTACGTCGCAGCGAAGACTGACTACACTAGTTATGCATGTGTGAATTACATATTAAAGAAGTGTAATATACCCACTGTTTAGATATATAACACACTTATTTATAACTGGTGTAGTAAGTATTTACTATGGCTCAGTCGCATAATGTTCCTTTCGCAAAATGCACCTTTCTCAAAACGTACCTTTCTCAGAATGCACCTTTCTCAAAACGTACCTTTCTCATAATGCACCTTTCTCAAAACGTACCTTTCTCATAATGCACCTTTCTCAAAACGTACCTTTCTCATAATGCACCTTTCTCAAAACGTACCTTTCTCATAATGCACCTTTCTCAAAACGTACCTTTCTCATAATGCACCTTTCTCAAAACGTACCTTTCTCATAATGCACCTTTCTCAAAACGTACCTTTCTCATAATGCACCTTTCTCAAAACGTACCTTTCTCATAATGCACCTTTCTCAAAACGTACCTTTCTCATAATGCACCTTTCTCAAAACGTACCTTTCTCATAATGCACCTTTCTCAAAACGTACCTTTCTCATAATGCACCTTTCTCAAAACGTACCTTTCTCAGAATGCACCTTTCTCAAAACGTACCTTTCTCATAATGCACCTTTCTCAAAACGTACCTTTCTCATAATGCACCTTTCTCAAAACGTACCTTTCTCATAATGCACCTTTCTCAAAACGTACCTTTCTCATAATGCACCTTTCTCAAAACGTACCTTTCTCAGAATGCACCTTTCTCAAAACGTACCTTTCTCATAATGCACCTTTCTCAAAACGTACCTTTCTCATAATGCACCTTTCTCAAAACGTACCTTTCTCATAATGCACCTTTCTCAAAACGTACCTTTCTCAGAATGCACCTTTCTCAAAACGTACCTTTCTCATAATGCACCTTTCTCAAAACGTACCTTTCTCATAATGCACCTTTCTCAAAACGTACCTTTCTCATAATGCACCTTTCTCAAAACGTACCTTTCTCATAATGCACCTTTCTCAAAACGTACCTTTCTCATAATGCACCTTTCTCAAAACGTACCTTTCTCATAATGCACCTTTCTCAGAATGCACCTTTCTCAAAACGTACCTTTCTCATAATGCACCTTTCTCAAAACGTACCTTTCTCAGAATGCACCTTTCTCAAAACGTACCTTTCTCATAATGCACCTTTCTCAAAACGTACCTTTCTCATAATGCACCTTTCTCAAAACGTACCTTTCTCATAATGCACCTTTCTCAAAACGTACCTTTCTCATAATGCACCTTTCTCAAAACGTACCTTTCTCATAATGCACCTTTCTCAAAACGTACCTTTCTCATAATGCACCTTTCTCAAAACGTACCTTTCTCATAATGCACCTTTCTCAAAACGTACCTTTCTCATAATGCACCTTTCTCAAAACGTACCTTTCTCATAATGCACCTTTCTCAAAATGCACCTTTCTCAAAATGCACCTTTCTCAAAACGTACCTTTCTCATAATGCACCTTTCTCAAAACGTACCTTTCTCATAATGCACCTTTCTCAAAACGTACCTTTCTCATAATGCACCTTTCTCAAAATGCACCTTTCTCAAAATGCACCTTTCTCAAAATGCACCTTTTTCATATTGTACTTACCTTTCACAAAATGCACTTAAGTATCTATCGCAATGGATAAGAATATTTTTTTTACATTAACTCGTTTACCTACAGGTAATGAAAAGTCCAATTAGGGATTAATAATTATTTGTTTTTAATTAAATCAAAAGTCAGTCGGATAATAGCCAAAATATTATATCATAATGTAAAAATATCAAAAATATTAAATCATAATGTAAAATATTGAATCATAATATTAAATAATCGATAATCACAAGGTTGTCTTAATTATCCTAGTAACTCTTCTACAGTAATGATAACGATCTCCTTTTAACTTCAATAATAATATATTAAAATTATAAGAAACTTTTATGCAAATTAGAACGAAATGCGATATCATTGTCACATTTTTTGAAAAAGGTGATTTTTTTACAACTAGTAAACTAAATATTAAGATAAATCATTTAATTATAAAATCATTTTGTTATACTTAAGTATCTATAACTAATATTGAAGTTAAAAGGAGATCGTTATCATTACTGTAGAAGAGTTACTAGGATAATTAAGACAACCTTGTGATTATTGATTATTTAATAACGGGTGGCGCAAAAGTAAAGACCCTATTTGGTTCAGCTATAACATTTTTTCTAAATTAGAAAACTAGATTTAGATTTTTTTAAATGTATATTTGTGCCATTAAATTTCGTACCATTAGGATTTAAAGATGATGTCTTTTAAATGGTGACCTCCAGAGTTGATACACCTTGAAGAGGATGATTTTCCTTCAAAATTGGTTATGAGTGACGAAGCGCATTTCCATCTCTCAGGGCATGTCAATAAGCAGAATACTCGGTTCTGGGGCACTGATAATCCGCGCATTATTCAAGAAACACCTCTACACCCACTAAAAGTTACTGTATGGTGTGGCATCTGTGTTGACAGAGTGATCGGACCCTATTTTTTCGAAGACGCTGGAGGCAATGCGATAACTGTCACTGGAGAACGCTACAGAACCATGTTACGTGAGTTTTTGATACCCAGTTTGGACGAATTGGGGCTGGAGCACATCTGGTTTCAACAAGACGGCGCTACGGCACACACAGCGCGCGACACTATGGACTTAGTGAGGGACGCTTTTCCAGACCGAGTTATCTCTCGTTTTGGCGATTTGCCTTGGCCTGCAAGATCACCCGATCTGACCAGTCCAGACTTCTTTCTTTGGGGTTTTTTGAAATCTCGGGTGTATGTGAACAAGCCACAGACTCTCGCAGCTCTAAAAGAAAACATTCGTCAAGAAATAACGAACATATCGCAGGAAGTGTTACGGCAAGTTATGCAAAATGTCATAAATAGGGCTCAAATGTGTATCAACTCTGGAGGTCACCATTTAAAAGACATCATCTTTAAATCCTAATGGTACGAAATTTAATGGCACAAATATACATTTAAAAAAATCTAAATCTAGTTTTCTAATTTAGAAAAAATGTTATAGCTGAACCAAATAGGGTCTTTACTTTTGCGCCACCCGTTATTATGATTCAATATTTTACATTATGATATAATATTTTGGCTATTATCCGACTGACTTTTGATTTAATTAAAAACAAATAATTATTAATCCCTAATTGGACTTTTCATTACCTGTAGGTAAACGAGTTAATGTAAAAAAAATATTCTTATCCATTGCGATAGATACTTAAGTGAATTTTGTGAAAGGTAAGTACAATATGAAAAAGGTGCATTTTGAGAAAGGTACGTTTTGCGCATGGGGTGCATTTTGCGAAAGGAACATTATGCGACTGAGCCTTTATGACTTGGATGTTTTTGCCCTGCATACCTAACTCGTTGGCCCACTGTACATCCAAATGAAGTGTTGTAGCAACTCACTTGGGAATGGAAGCGGCGGACACGGCGGCTTGGCGCAGCGCGGCCTCCTCCAGGTAGCGCTGCTCCCACTTGGCGCACTCGCCCTCCAGCTGCAGCAGGCGCTCGTCCCGCTCGCGCAGCTGGCGCCGCAGCTCCGCCTCGCCGCCGCCGCCCGCCGCGCCGCCGCACTTGCACTCGCGCTTACTGCACAACACAACATGTCGGCGTGTGAGCCTATGTGCGATTATTCCAGACATACCGATATTATAACTTATAAGGCCATTGTATTTACTGCATTTGCTGCTACTTCAATATGGTTGATTATTGCAAGGCTTCAATTATTGCTCACGACCTAAGAATACGAGCAAAATCGTCACATTTTAGTACATTTTTTTATATAACATCACGCCTATATTACCCAGAAGGGTTTGGCAGAGGTGTAAACACCCACATTTCACCTGTTATGTTTAGGTCCCATGGTATAGGAGGTGAGTCTATCGCCATTCACCGGCCACAATTCCAACTCTTTAGCTGCTATAGACAATTTCCAAGACAGAAAGTTTACATAAAACACTGCCCGACCCAGAAATCGAACCCGATACCTTGCGGTGAGAGCGCTAACCACTAGACCATCACAAGGTAGTACATTTTGGTTTATTTTTGGAATAGTGGACAATTTATTTAATATTGATTGATAATTATTTTAGAACTATAAAGAAGCTATTGATTGTTATGTCAAAAATATATAAACGTACATATAACATACATACATACAAACAATAACTCTTGCTGAAATAAGTAACAGAGAAGTAAATTTTGATGGTGATGTTCAGGATTTATTCATAACTTCTGAGCCATTTTTCGATTATTCTGTTCAATTATGTTTTTCTTTGTCCTTTCCTTTAAAATATTTTTTTACAATGAAAGCTCAAATTTGTTTTTTGACAGGTATTAAAATGCCGTTTCAAAATTCTGCCTTAAGCCATCCGATATTTTGAAACGGCATTTCTATTAGTTTCTATTGACCCTAGGGACTTACCGTAAGGTCTGCAACTCTTTCTCTAGCTGAGCGCGTAGTTTCCTTTCGGTATGCTCTCGTCGGTCTGACGCTTGTTGTAACGAAGCCAAGGCACGCTGCAAACCCATCACTCGCTCCACGTAACCACTGGCATGACGGCACTGGGGTGGGGAATGAGATGGCATGTGTTGTCTTAATTCATCTTAAACATAGCCTCAAAACTCAAACATGTTCTTTTATTTTGTGTTTATTTTCGAAAAGAAAATATTTTAACAGTATTACTTAAAGCAGTTTGTATGCTAGAAGACAGTTATGTAAGCTTCAAAAATCTGTGATAAATAGTAAGGAATTTTTACTGTTCACTGGATCACTACATATTAGGGTGGAACGTTTTTTTTTACTTTATTATCGCATACCTGTAAGACGTTGTTCTTTTAGGTCATCATTAAACAAGAGAAAATCAATAAGCTCATGCTATATTTAGAGGTAATCATGATAAAGTTTTGAACATCACATATGAATGTTCAGCCTTGGCATATATATATTAATGATTTCCCATTCCAATTTTGTATGTTTGTTTGTATGATTACAAGGTTGCATTTCATCGCAATGTCGTAGAAAAAAAAAAACAAAAAATGAAAGTTCCATACATTATCGCTCCACCCTGTTACATATAGTATGGAAAAATAGTCTAGAAACGAGAACTAAATTTATAGATTTTGACATATTCCATTTATCATTTGAAAAATATAAAAGTGTATTAGTTAAATCTTATGTAGTAAAGTTCGTGGTCCAACCTAGTCATACTTTTATTTTTAACATGGTCTTTTATTGTGATTAGATTAAAAGCTGTCTGTGTTTTAGATTTGTATTGCATTTTCAATTTGTATCATCTTTTTTTTTCTGCTCTTAATTGAATTCAATTACATTACTTGCTTGCTTATGAGATATTTATCTGTAGAATCATTGCTGGCTAGTGTATCGAGCATGGGAAGCAACCGCGCGTACCTCGTCCTCCAGGCGCACGACGTTGGCCTGCGCGTTGGTGAGCGCCGTGTCGAGGATGCCGATGTGCGTGCGCTGCTCCTGCAGCGTGGCCCGCTGCGCCGCCATCTCGATCTCCTGCCGCTCCTTGGCGCACGCCAGCTCCTTGTCTGCGGGCCGTGGTAAAGGCTTAGTCAACTTTCTGATGGCTGTGATACAGTTTATACTAGTACAGCTGTCAGCGGCGACCTCCTAATTTCGCGTTATCACACGGGCTCAAGTATAACGTAGCAAAAAGTAAAATAATGCTCTTTAAAGCAAGGGGTTTTAACTACCACACAATACCAAATGTCGCACTTTGTGGGGTTGACTTGGAAAGAGTGTCTAGTTTTAAATATCTAGGTCATTGGGTCACCGATGATTTAAAAGATGATATGGACATTGAAAGGGAACGTAGGTCGTTGGCTGTTCGCTGTAATATGCTGGCCCGCAGGTTTGCACGTTGTACGGTTCCAGTGAAACTAACGCTCTTTAGAGCTTACTGCCAAACTTTCTACACGTGCAGCTTGTGGGATAGCTACACTCAGCTGACATACAGCGACTTGCGTGTCCAATATAACAATGCACTTAGGGTATTGTTGGGTCTGCCGTGGCGTTGCAGTGCCTCAAAAATGTTTGCGGAAGCGCGGGTTGATAGCTTTGCAGCTATCATGAGAAAGCGATGCGCCTCCCTCCTCACTCGGGTGCGCGGCAGTCCTAACAGTATCCTGGGTATATTTATAGATCGGTGGGAATCGCCATTGATACGGCATTGGATGCGCCTTCACACTAGATTTAAGTAACTACTTAGCTTTAATATCCGACTAACATAGTTTTTAAGATAAAGTGTTACTAACAAAATATGGATGTAAATCTGAAATAAAGAATTATTATTATTATTATTATTATTATTACATTATAATTATATAATCTAAGTTAAGTCTAGAGTCTAGGATATTATATTTAAGAGCATATATAAAAACTTATATAGTAAAAAAAAAAACTTTAAACTTTATCAAACTTTATTTATCAAAATGATAAATGTGCTCAATTGAGAGCCTGGTTGTAAATCAACCGACCCCAACATTATGAAAGTTTTCTGAACGACCGCTACGCGGCAGCACTGTATACACACATTTCACAGCGATGGTGTTTAACCTAATATTATTCTCCAAATGCCTGCAAATTACTCCATTGGATCACTGACTTGGATATGTAATTTTTTGCTAAATAATAATCTCTTATAAGCAGTAATAATTGTCTTTTATACTCTTTACAATTTTTAAATTTGTCATACTCAGTTGAGAACAAATGAGTTTAAATAACAAATACAAGCTATAGGCTGACCGTTTAACTGAGTCCTCGCCTGCGCGGTACAGAGGCGCGGGGATATGACGACAAAGGGGACTAAAACAGGTGCGGGCGGTGGGAAAATTTTTGTAATTGTTCATTTTGTTCGCTACATGGGTAGCGATCGCATGTGTTGACTGTTGCAGACATCTTGTGAGAGGTACACATGTAATAACTATCTCAAGATGAATCGAAAAATCTTCGGACATAAAGTAAACAGTCAGTGCAAGCAAATGGCTTTTAACGTATACGAATATTTTAGAAAAAGAAACTGGACCCAAAAAAAGTTTTGACTTTCTTACGATTTAATTATATGTTTAGATAACAAATAGTATAATAGTTTATTCCCAATTATTTTATTTACGTTCATAAGTTCATTAAAATTTTGTATCTTCTTAACTATTTTTCATTTGATAAATCACTATTCTTTTTTCTTATGATGTCACATATCTTAGGCAATATCTTGGTGCATTTCATCTCCTGTATATTTCATTAAGGGCCCCCACCGCCCGCACCTGTTTCAGTCCCCTTTGTCGTCATACCCCCGTGCCGCTGTACCGCGCAGGCGAGGACTCAGTTAAACGGTCAGCTTAAAAAACCAAGTATTATTATTACGACACGCGATTAATAGCCCAGTTGATGAATCTACGTACTAGATTCGAAACTAGTCGGCATATCCCGACTAAAGTAACGTGAGTAACCCGTATTCATAATAAAGTATTATTATTATTAAGTCAGAAATAACTTGATGGTCTAATGGCTAACGTATGCGCCTCTCACTGCGAAGTCTAGGGGTTTAATTCCGGCATCGAGCAAAGTGTTATTTTATTTGTGAACTTTCCGTCAGGAAATTCACAATAGCAGCACGGAGTGGGAATTATGCGCGGCGGATGCCGATAGGCTCCCATGGGACCTATACATAACAGCGGAAATGTGTGTGTTGTACACCTCGGCCACACTCATAATGAATCTTACTTTGTGTAATAAGCTGCGCAATAAGCATCTCCCTATTCTGCAGTTCCTTGCGTAGCGCTTCGGCATTGCTCTCGTTCTCGGCCCGTACGCCTTGCGACAGTAAATCCACCTGATAAACAATAACAAGTTATTAATTATTTTTATACCATTTAGCTATGCTTAGCAAATTATACTAAGAAACAGTTGAAAAAGATATGGGACCAGCAGGATTTGAACCTACGGTCGCCACTTGCTAGGACTCTAAATATACAATACATACTGTTGAGAAATTTAGGTTCCTGGCAAGGGGCAACCATAGCTAGTTGGTAAAGCGACTGCCCGGTGTGCAGAAGGTCGCAGGTTCAAATCCTGCCGGTCCCATATCTTTTCAACTGTTTCTTAGAATAACACGTTAATATTGTATGTACATAATACATCATTACAGTATCGTGCTTTGTTATAGTTATACTATATACGGACGTATACGAGCGTATGTGCCCGTGCCTGACGAGAACGAAATAGAGAAAATACAATATTCGTTAAACCGGTTATTTCAGACAGTTGTCATAAATAGAACCCAAATATAAAGTCTGAAATCATTAAAAAACAGTGGCAAAAATATGGGACCGGTAGGATTTGACCTCTGCATACCGTGCAGCCGCTTCAACCACTACACTATGGTTGCTTCTTGCCAGGACCTGGAAGATCCTATAATTTTTAAAACCGTTTTTCAGTATAATTTGGTAAGCATAGCTAAATGCTATAAAAAAATCAATAAGAAGTTGAAATAAAGTCTGATATCCAAAACTACTGGTATCACAAATTCATAAATTTCAACACATGTTCATACATTTTCCAAGTTGTAGTTTCATTCAGTAGAATTACCAATGCGGTACATTGTGAATCATAGGGATAAAAACGTCGGTAAAAGTAAAACAAAAATATATAAAAAAGCAACTGTTGTAATAACATTGTCAGTATGAATGAAATTATAAGTCACTGGTGTACGCCGATCGGTTAGTCATGCGAGAGTGGGTGCGCCTACGCATTTCAAATATACTTCAGATTTAAAACGGGGGTTTCCAAATGATAATTTGTACAGAAAATTTAGTAGAAGGAGCCGTTATTTGCTCCTAAAATACGTTACTAAATATGAACTAAAACCAGACTTTATTTCAGTAAAAATTCAAAACCTTTTTTGCCAGGCTTATATTGTATTATATATGTGTTGTATTATGTTGTATATATATATATATATATATATATATTGGCTTATGTGCCAGTTCTGATAGTAATGTTTATAAAAATCATGTTTTCGGCAACCCGTGTCTTAAGTTATATCAATGAAACATTTGAGCACCTGAATCATATCATTTCATATGTGAATTAAGAGAACAATATTTTTGAAAAAAAAATTGATATCATTCCTTAGAACTGGTATAATAATGAGTAAAAAAAGCTCAGACGCGCAGTTGTTTATGATTTGATGAGTTATTTCATCATCATCCGCCTAGAGCGGT
Source organism: Hypena proboscidalis (assembly GCA_905147285.1). Taxonomy (NCBI): domain Eukaryota; kingdom Metazoa; phylum Arthropoda; class Insecta; order Lepidoptera; family Erebidae; genus Hypena; species Hypena proboscidalis. Next base: position 17,895,875 of record LR990131.1, read on the forward strand.
CCACTGCAAGCCTTAGGCCTCACCAATCGATTTCCACAGCGCGGTTTTGGGCCGACTGAGACCAACGACTCTCCGCGATCTTGCTTATTTCCCCTACGGATCTCCGTATTTCTGATTCGATCGCGTAGAGAAACCCTGAGCATAGCTCGCTCCATCGCTCCTTAAACAACCTTCAGCCTTATAATGGCACCTATAGGCTGACCGTTTAACTGAGTCCTCGCCTGCGCGGTACAGGGGCGCGGGGGTATGACGACAAAGGGGACTGAAACGGGTGCGGGCGGTGGGCAAATTTTCGTAATTGTTCATTCCGTTCGCTACATGGGTAGCGATCGCATGTGTTGACTGTTGCAGACACCTTGTGAGAGGTACACATGTAATAACAATCTCAAGATGAATCGAAAAATCTTCGGACATAAAATAAACAGTCAGTGCAAGCAAATGGCTTTTAACGTATACTTATATTTTAGAAAAAAGAAACTGGACCCAAAACAAATTTGACTTTCTTACGATTTAATTATAATGTTTTAATTATTTACGTACATAAGTTCATTAAAATTTTGTATTTTCTTAACTATTTTTCATTTGATAAATCACTATTTCTTTTTTCCTATGATGTCACATATCTTAGGAAATATCTTGGTGCATTTCATCTCTTGTATATTTCATTAAGTGCCCCCACCGCCCGCGCCTGTTTCAGTCCCCTTTGTCGTCATACCCCCGCGCCCCTGTACCGCGCAGGCGAGGACTCAGTTAAACGGTCAGCCTATAGAGTGAGCGGCAATGTCTCCGTTCCGTAAGTCAGTCAGGCTTTGTCTTTAGGCACTGGGGTATACTGGACGAAAATACACTACGTAGTTGCCCGATAGAGATTCGGGACTCATAACGTGAGTCATTAATATGCAGAAAATACTTCATATATCACATCAGCATTCAGATGGGATAGTCTCCAAAACAAACATTATAATTTAGATGACAAATTTACAAAGGAAACTTTCCACTATGTTTTAAAGAATTATGCTATCTAAAATGTTGATTGAATCCAAAACGGCTGGATTGATTTTCATTCATGTTTTTATTTTCTATGTATATCTGGTAGATCTGTGAAGAGTAAGTTAACTATTCTTATAGCCCTTATTATTAGTATTAAATAAATACCTGTTGTTTGAGTGCCCTGTTGAGCTCCTGCATCCGTCGACAGTCCGCTTGCAGCCGCACCCTGGCAGCTCGCTCCAGTCTCTCGCGTCGCTCGCACGAACCCACTAGGTCTTCGTGTGCCGTACGGACTTTCTCCACTTCTTCTTCCAACTATAGGATAAATAAAAGGTAAAAAATAATTTTAGGAGCGAATCAATTCGAATGACCCGAGAAAGAAAAAGTGAAAGTCACCCAAAGAAAAAGTAGGGGAAACTGATTTTGGAGAACAAAGTAGCTTACGCACAGTAATCCAACTGAAGCTTGGAATTTAGTCAGGGTACTACAAGACTTTTCAAGGAATTCATCAGTATAATGCAAAAGATTTTCTGATGAGCATGAGAAATACTCCATAAAAAAATTCGAGCATAGTTGAGCATGAAATTGGACAATGATCATATACCATCAATATTTTAAACCCAAAAGCTTTGATTTATCCATATACCTTATTAGTCTTGGCGACTCGTTCGCAAGCATCGGCAAGTTGTCTCTTGAGCTGATGGTTCTCAGCGGCGAGCGCGTCCAGCACCGCAGTGAAGGCATCCTCGGGTTCCTCCAGCTCGCCCTCGCCGCCGCTGCACCAACCACTGGATTCTGAACCACCGGGCACCGCGCGGACACCAACACTAAACAAATACATCGGAAGATTACCGTCACATGGAAAATAATTATCCAGAATAATATTATGTACTAAGTAAACGGTTTCAGATGAGATAAATCATACAACTATAAATAGGTTACCGTATAATAATACGAAACTAAAAGATTATAGCACTGAAGGCTATCGTTTTTTGTCTCACCAAGTGGTGTCACTGTTGAGTGAGGTCCTATCTAAATTAGTTATTACGAAAAGGATTAATGCGTGGGCTCTGCTTACGGGTCATACATTCCCATCCAGTCAAACCCTGTTCCATAATTAAAAGGATTAGGAAGATATTGGTATGTTAAATGAAGTATCATTGATAATTTCTCTACCAACAGAAAATACAGTTAGCTTCTTGTGTCCACTTGTTGCTACCTAATAATTCTAAAGTTTTGTAGAAACTATGTTCCACTCTGTTACAGGGCAGTATGCTCTGCTGGATAGTAAACGCGTGGTGACAAGCCGAGAATTCATAATCCAGCTATGCATAGTGCGTATACGCTATCAGTTACGTATCAATATCAACGTCTACTAACAAGATAGACTGGTGGTATTTATTTGTCTTTATCTTAATATAGATAAAGCAGGCAGTATAGGTCACTCAGCTTTAAAAGATATCAGGAGGCATGTTATTGTTCGTGTTTTGTACACAGCCGCAAAGTCTACTTTGTAAACAGTGTTTCAAGACAAAACAATCATTCAACCATTATCTGTTGAGTATTTGTGATAATTAACAGAAATCAATGTTTTGCAACATAAAATTATAGTAATTATACATACATAAAATTCCCTGTGTTAAAAGAAAACTAATTTGTATTTTAAACTTTTACGTATTAATGAGTTTCTCAGCATTTTATAAATACTTTTGTATATATATCTCAAATAAGGGATAAAATTATAGATACATCAAGTCTTTAACCCCCACGTCGCGTTGTTGTACAACGCTTGTATTTATAACTTACCTAGTAAGATCAGGCTGTGACCTCGACAGATTGAGCTTCTCTTTGCTGAGCTTGGCTTTGGAGCACTTGCCCTTCGCCTTCCGCGAGTCTTCGCGAGGTGGTGCGGGGGCGCGGGGTGAGGCGGGCGGTGTCGGCCCTCGAGGCGTTGGTGATTGAGCCACTTCCTTGGCTAAGTGCTTTAGCACCGATGACTGGTTGAGGAAATCGTCTGGGATTTCGGTTATTTCCTGTTATATCATTAATTTTATAAATTGTTAGGAACCAAAAGACGTAATTATACTAATTATACATACATAACTAATACATCAGGTCCTGAAGTTTTTATGTACATTTGTAAACTCATAAAATGGCGATGAATACCAACATTATAATAAGTTAAGTCAATAGTTATTTTTGGTTGGAGCATTCCTCAGCTACCCCAATTTTTGAAGGCATATAAAGTTTTTACATAAGCAGATAACAAAATATGTGTGACAATGTACCTGAACTCCATGATCAGGAGGGCTAGTATAGATCCTCTGTCCTCCAATATCAATGTAGTTAGCCGTAGCAGTTACAGTCTGCTCCTTGTGCAGTTTAGGGACCGGTATACCGCTAGGTTTCTTCACTCCTTCGCTCTTCTTCAGTGTATGGTATGGAGAAGATTGGGTGGTTGGGTGCTTTACTTCACTACTTGTTCGCTCGTGTTCTCTAATGGATGAACAATTTTTTATTATACTTTATCATGATTAGATAAGGTTAATAATTTACTACATCATTTGGGACGAAACAACACCATGGAATATAATGTTCAGACCAAGCTTGGGCAAATGCATTTAAAGCTGTACAGCTTTCTTGATTCAAGTTTATTCCCACACCAGAATGGCAGAAAGCATAACCGCCTATATGATTAGTACTATCATAGAATAAGAAATTATAATTTCTTATCCAGCTCATTAAAAAAATATATCACAACAATTTGTTCTCACCCAAGTAATTCATGTCTGTTGATTCATTCAAATGACTAATGCTATTCAGATAAATCATTATATCTGACATTATAAGTAAAAAAAAAACCAAACTCCACCAATTTGCGTAGGTGTTATTTGGCTTACATTTCATAAAAGTGAATTATATTTCAAACTCACTTTCTCATAGCTTTCAAAGAGATTTAAATGTAAACAAACAATAATTTACCTTCTATTCATCTGTTATTTATACAATAATATAGTATGATACATTTTATTCTGTTTCTATTTTTATAATTAATGACCACAAAACCAAAAAATCTGCTACCCACATAGTTTGGACTGTATTGGAAAAACCAGGTAATTAATTGTACTCTTCTGATTAAGAGAAAGTGAAAGGTAAAGTATTTAACAATGGACTATGGTGTGATTTTCCTAAACTTCTTAATCTACAGTTTTATTAATTACGTATTTGCATCTCTCTTTCATCTCTTTATGCATCAGAGAGACATCAAAAACTGTAGCTTAGTGTGTCTATCTTGAACTTAACTTATTAAAAGGTTATTAAAAGGTTATAATAAGGTTATAAATTATTAAAAGGTATTCAATACTGAAATGAATCAGGAATAGCACTCTCCTACTTTATACTATGTCTACAGGTCTTCATATTATGTAAAACCACTTACCGAATAGGTGTAGTGTGTATAATGAGAGTGTTGTATGACGACGATGAGACATCCAAGGAGCTTCGGTTACTATTACCACCCCCTACTGAGTCTTTTAAAGAGTTTCGGTTGCTGCCTGTTACACTCTCCTAGATGGAGGAATATGTAAATTTTAACTTGGATTATTTTTATAGCATTTAGCTATGCTTAGCAAATTATACTAAGAAACAGTTGAAAAAGATATGGGACCGGCAGGATTTGAACCTGCGACCTTACTGCACACCGGGCAGCCGCTCTTAGCCATCCAGCTACGGTCGCCTCTTACCGTCACCCTAAATTTCTCAACTGTATGATACGTCATTTCGTGACGTCACGTTCATCCATTTGTTCCTATCTTAGGTAGGATACAAACCAACATGGCGAAGTTACATTCAGCACAAATGTTGTAACGAATGAACGTGTACAATATTTTAACTTGGATTATTTCTATAGCATTTAGCTATGCATAACAAATTATACTAAGAAACAGTTGAAAAAGATATGGGACCGGCAGGATTTGAACCTGCGACCTTACTGCACACCGGGCAGTCGCTCTTAGCCATCCAGCTACGGTCGCCTCTTACCGGCACCCTAAATTTCTCAACTGTATGATACGTCATTTCGTGACGTCACGTTCATCCATTTGTTCCTATCTTAGGTAGGATACAAACCAACATGGCGAAGTTACATTATTACCAGTATTAATTAAGTAAATTGATAGTCATCTATATATATCTATCTATACTATATTATGTTTCTATAGTTATTATTAACTGTAATGTATGAAATAGAATAAAAATATTATTTATACCTTCAGTGAATTCCTGTTGTTGTTGTTATTTGAATGGCTCTGGTTTTCCTGCCCCTGTGGCTCCACTCGGGCTGTGTGCCGCACTACATAGCGCTCTTCCCTTGACAAATTCTCATTTGATGTGGAAACATCAGTCTCACTACCTGAAAGACTTTGAGGGAATCCACTGGGAACTAAAATGATGGTAATAAAGATTAATTATGGAATAAATGAGCATGGACACAACATATTTTTTAAATTCCTTCTAGTTAATGTCTACATCGCAGTTGTAATTTCTTTGTAATGTTAATTGCAATTAGATTAAGAATAATAAAGCAGAAAAAATAAACAATAACTCTTTAAAGAAAATAAAACTATCAAATAAAACTTATGTGCAAAAATGTAGATCAATGTTGACATCACAATACACAGTGTTATTTCGACATAATCTGTAGCAGCATTTACCAAAACAAACAAGGACATGTCTATGATTCATAGCTTTGGAATGTGATTCAATTATTTACAATGCAAAGTAGTACATTTACCAGCTTGTTTCTGTGTCCTCTGTATGTTGTTCGTGAATGAGAGGAACCGTCCCGTCGGTCGCATGGAGCCCATGTTGTTAATGCAATGATCCAAGCGTTTCAACACCAAAACATCTCATGTCACATCACACTACTCTCACACTCCTGTATGTTATGCGTGCAGCATCTGGAAACGAATTAAGTTACTGGTATTTATTGACACTGCAGTCGCGCATAGAAATAGATTACAATAAAAATCACAAGGTTTGAAGATGCTTCGAGTTTCAGCACATGCGGAAGTATAATTTGTTGCAATGTTTGTGATTACGCACTAATCACGTTTAAACATAAACACACTATCACTTACAACTTAAAAGGAGACAATATTGTATCATAAAAAACCTAAAATAGGTGTTTTTCGTTTAACATTTACAGCTTTTGATGGATGGCATATGGATTGGGTCAGCACAGCTGTCAAAGTCAAAATTAAATTTTAGTGAAGTGATGCTGATGAATGTCATCCAACTCGATTAACTCTTGCTAATCGCTAACAATATCGATGTCAATGCGCTACAAGTCACTCGGCTCGGCATTGATTTTAGCGCGCTAAAATCTGAGTAAGGTTAGCGTTTCGGACCAAATGCGTGGTGGTGAACTGCAGCTCGAATGGTGAAAGAGTAATTTGCTCAAGCGAACCGTCATTATTACATATGATACTAAAATGCGTGAAACTTTATGTTATACTTTCTGTTATGTTCTGTCTGAAACGTTCTGTATAAATGTAGAGTATTAATATAAAAATTATTTCATGGTACGTAGTTATGCAAGCTCAGACTAAAAAAACAATATGGATATGCAATGAACGCAAATGTCAATGCAAATAATGCTGCCTCACGGGGGAGCGGGCGGGTAGTTTGTTTCACGCTAGTCTAGTGTCAAATCATACGATTTGTTAACTAGTTTTGTATGGCGTGCAGGAGCGGCGCTCTTCTGCATTTGGCAGTGGGGGAAGCCTGAAATGACACCTCCGGTTAGCAAGTCATGTTGTGCGACACTTTGTGCTTTTGCGAATCTTCTCTTGTAATGCGATTATAAGCGATTAACTACTCTACTTTTTGCTACTTTTTGACAGCAATTCAAATTTCTGTACTGTCATTAAAGTCAAAAAATTTAACAAAAATAAAATTAATTAAAATTTGTCCGTACCATTATTTAGGTGAAAACAATATAAAAGTTGATAACATTACGACCGCCCATCACTTTTTATCTTTCTTTAACAATCTTATCACTTTACTACCACTAGTTCTCTTCATCATGTCTTTGCGGGTTATTATTCGCGTATCTTCACCATCGGCATACAGGATCGCCAAGTCAGTGGCAACTTCAACACAAAAAGTTTTGCGAAGTCATGTCTCCAGCAGTGAGTATCTAAAAATAGTATAGTAGGAGGATAGATAAATAATGTACGTAATTCATGTATGTATTACTTACTTATTATTTATTTTATTCACAGATGTCAGTCCATCTTCAAAACTCGTCAATATGCATGACCACCGGCTATTTTCTCAACAAGCGGCAACTGACGTGGAAGAGCTGAATGTTGATTATGACTATGTACAGAAGGCTATTTCTAAGGGTACTTTAATCGTTGATGTAAGAGAACCAGAAGAGGTTACAGAACATGGCAAGATTCCAAATAGTATTAACATTCCTTGTAAGTACCATAAATTAATTATAATTACATTTCTATCTTGATATTTAGCTCACATTTTGCCTAATTGGCATGTAGCTTACATAATAATTAAAAAAATGTTCTGTTGTTTTATAGGATTCTGATATTGAAGTGATTTATGTATACCATTTTGTTATATTTTTTTTTCAAATTGAATGTATTTAATTAATTTGACTCATTTAATCTTTAACATTCCTTTACAGTAGCTAATGTGGCACCAGTCCTGAGTAATTTAACAGAAAAAGAATTTGAACAACTATTTGAAAGAGCTAAACCAAAAGACAATACTGAAATTATATTTTATTGCATGATTGGCAAAAGATCTGAAAAAGCACAGCAAAATGCATTGAGCCTAGGATTTAAAAAGTAAGTATATTTTTGCTACTCATTTTATATCAGTAAAGAAGATGGTGAACAAATAATCTACAGTTTACACAAGCAATCTTATCTTGACCCTGTGTGGTTTTTATTTACTAATAATGATAAACTAAATTATTATCACAATTATAATTATTATTGACACTGGCAGAATTTGCTGATAGTATCGGCTGATTGCCATAAAAAAAAAAAAAAAAAAAAAAAAAAAAAAAAAAAAAAAATTATTATTTTTATTTCAGTGCAAAGAATTATCTTGGCAGTTGGACTGACTGGGCAAGCAAGACACAGTAAAACATTGTGTTTGACACTGTGGAAATTTTAGTCATTTACAAATTATTTGTGATGTTATCTAGTGTTGTTACAATAAATCTTGAGATTATAATTCTTTGTTTTATGTGTTTAATATAATATTTGTGTTGTAATGTTTTGTACCAAAGATTTAGTTTTCACCAAAAACAGTTTCAGATCAGCAAAATTTATTATAAAAATATTCACTTATTATAGATACAATTACATTACTTATCTAAGTTGTTGCATGAAACAGCTGAGTTGTTACTCCTTGCATTTACTTGACCACTCTGTCCAGCTTCCTACATAGTTTTTGGAGCTGAAATTGAGAAGAATTATACTATTAACAGTGAAAATCATTAAGGCAGTTCTTACCTGCATTAAGAGCATTTGACCAGTTAAATGTCGACTTTGGTAATATCTATTTAATAAATAATAGAACATAATAAGCCTATTGGTATACTTTTGCTTAGTTGCAGCACTGACACGCAAGCAAGACAAATGCAGGGGCATGACGTAATGTGACGTTTTGCTATTAACATCAGTAGTACCAATATGAATAATATTATGACCATACTATATTTACAACATAAAATTTTTCCGGTTTGTTTCCAGCCTTTCAATGTCTTTGCTCAGAAAATAAGCATTACAACCTACTTACTTGCTATATCCCAATTGCAATGCTTGGTCCAATGCTTTATTAGCTCTGTTGCCTGATTTACAGTAGAAGATGATTTCATCACTAGATGAAGGCTTCTCTTGGTTGTACCGCTTTTTAAAATCCTCATCAGACATTGAAGCCAAAGTGTCTTTTACATTGTTCACTGAAAAAAACGTTTTTATTAGGCATTTTCAATAATAGAAATGGCACCAAAGTATCTTTGCCGCCATGACTAAGGAAGCCCTGTAGATGCAGACTGTATCACTCATTTTCTATTAAAACGAAAAGAAGTGGCACTGAAGTATCTATGCCACACACAGAGTAAGAAAGCGACTTTTTAACGCATTTTCTTTAATAACAAAAGTAAAACTTGTTTTTTATACAAAATTTATTTTAATCAATAATGACTAACCATCAAAACAATCATGGCCACAAGGATTATACCCGTAGACCGCAGGTTGCCGACCGCTGGCTAACATGATAATTAATGAGGAAAATATTTTCCTGCTCAAGGCTTATAATAATGTTCTAAGAATGTATTGAAATAACTTCCTGTAGCAACAATTTCAACTATATTTAGTTTTAAGAATTATCCATTCCTTTTTATAGTCATTAAAATTGGGACAATTTTATTATCATTTTACTGCAATTAAAATGCAAGAATTAAAATTACACTTAAAATAAACTTCAAATAGGTTATATACTTATAGAATCCTAGAAATAGACTTGCAGGCAAGGACTTGTTTTGTATAAAAAAAAGTAGGTACTCACATGGTATATGAATACTTGATGGTATCATCCCTGTTGTGTCCACTTCATCCTGATTGCGGACATCAATGATTGTCTTTGCCGGCTCATGGATGACCTTCAACATGTCTTCATAGCTAACTATTCTTGTTGGGTCCATTATATCACTGGAATTGCCTGTAGTAAACAATTTAGCAGAGGAATTGTAAGGTCTTGAGATTTTATTAGGACCTGTAAAGTCAAAGGAAAATTATAATAAATGGTGAATATCACAGTAAAACTTAAATTTTAAATTTTACAAATAAATTAATATTTGGCTCCTAAAGCAGGTGCCTGTAGTGCTGGCACTTAGAACACTGCGACAATAAGGCCATAGAGATATTATATAATGTAAACATACTTATATATAACAATAATATAGGTAAGTATTTATTCAATGAACTGTGGTTAGATAAAGTGCCTTTTGTTCTCTGTGACAAGTCATTCAACATTTATAATGTTATTTTATTAACAGCAAACATGCAGACTACTGTGCATTAACTATCAAATACTTACATAAAATTAAATAAGCATTTACTACTGCATTTTGACGCACTGTAGAAAATGCGCGGCGCAATACAAACATGTTACACAAGTCTAAACACAGAACATAAGTGTTCTGTGCACAGAACACAATTATCCTAATCCTAAGGCCCAATTTTACCAGTTTCTGATAAGCTTTCAGATAACTGTTGGTTAATTATATAATTTTCTATACAAATTTGACATATTTTCTGTTAAAAAGTACCGAGTAGGCTAACAGGGGCTTAACCAGAACTGGTGAAACTGGTCTCGAGGTGATAATGATAAATGATAATGAGCTTTTTATGCTTGCAACATTGTAACTTATGTTTGGAAAATATTTTTAACTTATTAAACCGTCATCATTTTACCTATATAATTCTAGATAATATAAATACTTACTAAAAACACTAATTTCAAATCAAACAAACACAAGTAAACACATCCTTCATCCAAGAGTAAACACAACACAAAAAGGTCAAGTCAAATGTCAGTAATGTCTGTGTCATAATTGTCATATCTGTCAATTAGGGCCAAAGAAAAGAAATTGGACTTAAGCCTGGGCGCATACTAACGGCAAGAGTCGTTTCGTTTCGGCTCGAAACGGAATGTCACGGATGTCAAAAATATATGGAAAAATCTGTCTGTTCATTACGATCCGTAATTATCATACTTTTCTGTAAATTCGAGGTAAATTCCTAATACAATTACAGCTTTTTCCGGATCCAATGACAGCTTTTTGCCAAATGCACTGACGCGACGTTCGAAACGAAAGTTTTTTTCCGGCTTGGCATCAGAGGCCTTTAAGGTACACGAGATAATAAGCAACCCAAAATGTGTAACCGGATAAATGTTTGAAAAACGTAACACTGATAATACAATGTTAGGGCTATAATTTTGTTTTAGAATTTTATGGCGGATCCCATTATGTAGCTCATCAATTGAGCTGATGGACATTCTGTGGTATTTTCTGAATTCACAGGGATGATCTTGCAGTTTATTTAGCTGTATGTATGTAGTACACACTCTAGGTTAGCCTTTCGTAGTGTTTAAAGGTTGCATCCAATATCGTCGATGATGACGACTTCTTAGTTTTTCTTCCTCGGACGATATGCTATTGTAATTAGTTCCTCGTCAGCCACATCCATGTTTCTTGGGTACAAGAAATACACTATGTCGATGAGTATATTTACCTGGGCCAGCTAGTTTTCATTAAAAACAAGCAGGATAAAGAAATTGATCTCGCATCGATAAGGCCTGGCGGAGCTACTGGTCCCTAAAGGAGTTATTGAAGGGCAACCTTCCTATGAGACATAAAAGCAGACTCGTTGACATGTGCATATCGCCCGTCTTGACTTTCGGTGCCCATACCTGGTCATTGACCGAATCGCAAAAGTCCAAACTAAAGGTTTGCCAACGAGCTATCGAAAGGAGTGTGTAAGATATACTGACCGAGTCTGCAACACCGAAATCTGGTCCAAAATCGGAAATGCAGACGCAGGTAACAAAGCCCACGTTTGCAGGATGCATCCAGACAGGTGGTCAAGAATCGCGATAGAATGGATGCTGGAGAACCGGTGTCGTCGCCGAGGCCGGCCGAGGAAACGCTGGCGCGATGACTTGAACACCTTTCTGGAAAACTGGCAGAAAAAAGCTACCGATTCAAATTCAAATTCTTTATTGCACACATAAAAAACAGATGATAACATTGAATACTAAAGTTCATGTACAAAGGCGAGCTTAATTCAATATGAATTTTCTAACAGCAAACCTTTGAGACATAGAGGAAATAATAATGGAAAAGGTCAAGTCAAGTGTACAACGCAGAAAAATTAATGATGAAAATTTATACCTATTACTATCTTAATTCTACCTTATTACCTAAATAAGTAAACATAATGTATTATGTATACGGTCCATAAATACATATGATTAAAACAAAATTACCTAAATAATTACATAAAAACATATATTATAATATTAATATATATTATAAATATATAAATATAAATACATAAAAATCCTTTTAAGTATATATAAATAAATACATATTATATTATGTTCATTATAATGAGAAAGAAAGAAAATGCTCTTTAATATTTTTCTTAAAGACAGCTGCAGAAGAACTGTCGCGAATAGCGTGAGGCAGACCGATTGTAAAGAATGAAAGTCTTTGGGGCAGACCTTTGCCCAAAAATGGGACAATATAGTTTAAAAAAAAAAGGAAATTTCAATTATTGAAGGATATATTTAAAATTCGGCGCCTACGGCGTTTTTTGGCTCATATCAGCAAAAGCACCAAGAAGCTACTTCTATAATTATTGGCCCCTTCGTTGCTGTAAGGAAAATACGCCCCGTCTCTCCTCCCTAAAAAAAGCAACCCAGTAAAATATTGGGCGTCACTGCTTACGAACTGAAAGTAACTCTTCCATCAGCATTCGGAAAAAAACTCGAAAAACATTTTTTTTGTCATTACACCCTATTATATTCTTAGCCAATATCGCACACGTTGATATCGATATTAATATTACACCAATCTATAGTCACGTAATAAAAAATAATCCTGAGAAATAATTATATACAGCAAACTTAATGTAGGAGCTAATTTTTAGAAATTAGTCTACAAAAGTTTCGGTTTCTGCCAAAATTTAAGTTTAGGTCGGACACTAAAAATAACTAATAATTTCAACATTAGAAAAACATTAAGTTCAAAATTGGTGGTATATAATAAAAGCGTATAGGTACATTCGATTTATCCTGTATTTATTAAGAAAACCTTTCACATTTTAATTTGATACAAAAATAAGCTGTCATAGTTTATTATATTTTTTTCTTAATAAATCAGTTGATAATTTCATTATCAGTCTTGTTATAGTGATGTCAATGTGTTTGTAATCGTTAAATTTATAATAATAAAAAATATAAAATTAAAAATACTATTCACTGCTAAATATACAAATAATAATTTCTTGGTGTGATCCGATGACTTTAATGAGTATTTTTATGAAAAGCAAATAATGTGCTTTATACTAAGCTTTTATTTAACAACAAATACAAAATATATCCAAACTGATTATGCAGTTGCAGTCATTACAAACACTGAAATGTATACCCTGATGTACATATTTTGATTGTTATAGTAATAATTTCGTTATTTGTATTACATGGTTACTGGATATTGTGCGTTTATATATAAGATAAGTTAATCTTGTGATGCATATTTATTTCAATTAGCGAGTTTTCAATTAGTTTTTGCCACATTACAAATGATCTCAAGTTATTTTTGCCATGATTAAAACATATTCCGTTATACTACAGGATAATGTAAGCATCATAGAATTATAGGCAGCTGCTGCAGTTATGCACATACATATTATGTAACTATTTAAAAGTTGGTTATCATGGCACAAAGTTTTTCTTAAGAATTTGTATAAATTTTGAAGTCCCATGCCTAGTTGTTACCATCCTAAGATAGGTTTGAAACTATTTAATGTAGTTTCTTAGACTTAAGTACCATTTTAGTTTTTATTTTTTGCAACTTTTTCGAAGTACTTCTTCTTTTCAGCTGGATTTGGTATAATCTGAAACATTCATAATTAAAATGTAGTCATAAACATTATCAACGCATATCTTATACATTATCAATGTTGAAAAATAAAGATATTAATTTACTATGTTATCTTAATTTTATCAATTAAGTTTTTAATACTTACTGTATCTTGGCCAGGTTTCCAACCGGCTGGACAAACTTCGCCATGACTATCTGTGTATTGGAATGCTTGTACAAGTCTTAATGTCTCGTCTACTGATCGCCCAACAGGCAAATCATTCATAGTAATTTGTCTTAAAATACCCTTATCATCAATAATGAATAATCCTCTTAAGGTGTGTCCCAAGTCCTCCAAATAAACACCATAATCTTTAGCAATGGAATGAGTTAAATCACTCAACAATGGTATATTAATTTTTCCAAGCCCGCCTTCTTTGCGTGGAGTATTGATCCAAGCAAGATGTGTAAAGTGGGAGTCAACCGAGCATGCCACTACTTCTGTGTTAATTTTCTTGAATTCTTCTATTCTTTCAGAAAATGCTAAGATTTCTGTGGGGCACACAAAGGTACTGTAACAAAAGTAACAATGAAAAATAAGTAACTTATTTTAGCACAGAGATTATTATAGCATTGATATTATTACATCACACACAAATAAATCATTATTAAAATTTGTTAAAGTTTCAAAGTTTTACATAATGGGAATTTACATAACTCAAATTATTGTGAATAATTTATTTAATTATTATTTAAGTAAAGTATGGCTCTTTTAAAAATAGTACTCTATGAGTTGAGCTGGTGGAATTTTACTCAGTTATTTAGGTTATTAAATAAATTTGGTGTCATTGTTAATTAATGTTTACTTACAAATCAAGGGGGTAGAAGAAAAACACCAAGTATTTTCCTTTAAAGCTTGACAGTGAAAGTTGAGTAATTTCTGAGTTAACAACGGCAGTGGCTTCCCATTCAGGTGCCGGCTTTGATACTATAATTAAAACACAAATAAAACATTATTAAGTTATTTATCCGTTGCATTGCACATATCATTATTTTAAGATTAATGATTCAAATGCACTTACTCATTGCTTTTGTAAATTGTAATTTATGATCAATCTTTCTATTTCCAGGATAAACATTACCGCCTCCAAAAGAAAAACAAGAATCACTCTCGAACATTGAAGATTTACATGAGCTACCTAATATTAACACTAGTATAGTTGATATTATGTGAGACTTCATGGTTATTTAATTGATTTAACCGTAAAAATCACTATAATAATTATTAAGTCAATGACTTATGACACGTTTCCCTGATATGATATACTATCACTATTTTATCTAAGTGATTGAATTTGAAAACAACAACGCCAACACGTAAGCATATTGAATTCACGTTCCATTCCGCTTTAATTTAGTAGATGTCATATTTACGATCCAATGTAACTTAAAACTGTTTATTATTATTGACAAATTTATGATATTAAAATTGGAAAATAACTAGATATATAATGATCATTAATTTATGAGTAATGCCCGGTTTACATTATTCCAGTCCAGTGATCTAGCGAGATTCCAGTCCAGTGCTGGACTGGATCTGTTACGTTTACATTATTCCAGTTATTTGAAGTGTGAACACTACAGTGACAATGATTTCAAGAAGAGATCAGTTTCGAAAATGTTTTAAACATGCTCAATCACTCTTGCTACAAAAAGTCCGCAAAAACAACCAACACGTGTGTACTTCGTTAGCACTGGAATGGCACTGGATTGGCCGTCTACATTATTCCAGTTGCACTGGATTGATCGTACTGGACTGAAAAGTAGACCGCGAATCCAGTTACTGGACTGGAATGCTTACTGGATTCAGTTCATTCCAGTGCCAGTTTACATTTTTCCAGTAAGCAATCCAGTTCTGGACTGGATCGCTGGACTGGAATAATGTAAACCGGGCATTATATTAATAATAATATTAGGATAATTTCAAACTTAAGAACAAAAAAAATATAAATAAGTTCACATCGATTGTTACACCGATTTCCATGACCGAATGAATGATTGCATTTTCTAGTTGACATTGCTTGTCACATCACTATTATGCGCTTCGTTTCGTTCGCGTACAGCAATAGTCTGTGCGTACAGCGAATAGTATATTTTTTCTGTTTTTTGTGTTTTCAATGTAATATAAAATAGTAAAATGATTTTATTATTGACTTTTATTTTTGTTTTCTAAATTTGACAAGTTTTAAGTCCATCGCGACGTGTTGCGGTAAGTCTTTATGTTAAGTTTGGTTTGCACTTGTCGTTCATTATGGCGGTCTCATTACTTTGATTCGATACTTGTAAATAATTTCGTCATAACCACAAACTTGGAGGCAGTGAAGTGTTAGCTGTGTATAATTGGTTCTGTGCGGGTTTTAGATGGACGTACAGGACGAGAATGTTTTGGACGTTGATTTGTTACCTGACGATGGATCTGAGGAGGAAGGCGAAGCCCCGCCGTCATCAGGTACGTAGCACTGCTCTAAGCTTGTTCAGAATTTCATCAAACATCAATAAGATTGATTTATCTCATATAAGCCTTACTCAAGTGTAACCGTAGCCAAGTATAATAATATTTTCAACTACAAGTATATTTAAGTGTGTTGTAGCTAGACTAAGCATTACATTGTTGATGCTTGCCCATGTTTCGACTTACTAATATCTTCAATTTATTGATTAACCTTTTGAAAGATTAGAATCTTCACAAAATTTGCAATCAACAAACATAACAAACTAAGTCTCAGTTGTAAATTTCAATACATGAAACCCTCTGTATTGCATTTATCACTTTATGCTTATTTTCTGCCTTGAAATTCTTGTCAATATTATACAAAATTGCCATAGTGCTTGTTTTGGGAAGAACAGACTATCTACTGTCTGTTAATTATTTTTAAGTAAGGTCTGTAATTTTCCAACATTTTATAATTATATTTTAGAGTTCTACACCGGTCCAGGGTCTACTCCAACATCTTGTGCCTCATCTCCTCGGGGTGAAGAACCAGCTTCTCCTCATGGGGCTGTGTCACAACCATCTTTCTTCCATCATCAGTCCTACACCAGGCCATTCTTTACATCTGGCCGTAGGGGCCCAGGTCGACCTAGAAAGGAGGGACCCAAGTTGGTGCGGGAAGGAAAGATTGTTAGAAGGTAATAAGATATCAAAATGAGATGTTTCTGTTATGTATGTATTGATTTGCATATACAAGTTTTTTGTTCTTAAAACAATCTTTTTAAAATTTGATTTTGATTTGATTTTAGTAAATAATTTCTGTGTACTGTTGTGTTACTACCTGATACATACATTATTATTGTACTTTGTACTTATTACTGTCAGCATTTAAAATACTCAATGAATCAATAATTTCTCCAATGTACCATCAATTTCATTGAGTGCTGTGTACACCTGTTATAGGTACACATTATTACACCATTTAAGTTAAAAATTATTTGATTTTTTTTATTTTCTATGTACAGTCAAAACTGGATATAACAACATCTAAGGGACATTATGTTTGATAGTTGTTATAAGTAATATGCACAAGTTATCATATTAATGGTCATAATTATGTTTGTAGTATGGGTATAGGTTATGCATATTATTATGAACTTGTTTTCAAATAAAATTCAGTAAAAAAGAAATAAAAAGGTTTATTATAAAAAATGAAGTACCTACAGTATAGTTCTTAGACTACACTTAGTTTTAAAAGTAATCGGTTGTTTTAGTTGGTTGTTTTATAAACTGAGACTCATACAATCAAGCTAAAATGTTCCTTCATAGATTAATTTATGGTTAAAAATGTTTGTATTGTTTTATTTTACTGCAACAAGTGAACGGTTGATTGTTATAGCCGATAAATATCAATAAAGTTTCGTCGTTTTAAGCGATATGTCGCTGTATACGATGTTGTTATAGGCGGTATGTTAACTTATTAGTTTATATAGAGATTCAGCCAGGACTTTGCCGTTAGGTTGTTATAAACAATATCGTTATATTTGGTTTCGATTTTCAATTAACAATTTTTGGAATTTAATCTGTATGGTGCATATGGTTTTGTTATCTTTGTAATCTCTCTACATGTAATATGTGTCTAGGTATAGAGGAGGCCCTGGATCACTTAGAGGAGCTAAAAGACACCGTGGAAGCCGCGACGACGCTCTCGACGACATGATGGAAGATGATGACTTCCCCATTCCACCACTGCCTGAGGAACCTCCGTATATGCCTGAAAAATGGTATGTATTAATGTATACGCCATTTAAAAAAACGAATGTTTAACAAGAAAGTATTGCTATAGCAACAAACCCTTCGAGATTACAAACCATTTTTTAGGGTTCCATACCCAAAAGGGTAAAAACGGTACCCTAGTCTTAGTATTAACTAAGACTTTGCTGTCCATCTGACAACTGGCGATATATCATGAATTGTGATAGCTAGACAGTTGATATTTTTACAAATGCTGTATTACCGTTGGTGCTATAACCTAACTAAAAACCAACACAAAAGACTTGTTTATTTAATGTTTTTATAGATAATGTTACGGAACATTAATTTGATAAATGGACATTTTGGACAAAAATTTAGGTTATCTTATGACATGTTTCTGTAATGTATTGATTTAGAAAATACAAAGTTTGTGTATGTTTTTATTTAAAAATAACTTTCTCGTAAGAAACATCCTAAAATTGTTTTGAAACGAAGTGTAATATTACAAGGTTTAATTATCTGCATATATTATCTGGTATTGATGCAGGTCTATGCTATGATTCTTTAACTAAAACACACCTTTTTCATACAGGCCAGGCAAAGTATGCTCTCTTTGCAACCTAAGCGAGCGCAGTCAGCTCGGTCAAGGCGAAATGCGTCAGTTCCTTGTGAAGCTGAATGAGGGGGACGGCAGTACAACACCAGCACTTAATTCCGGGAATGCCACGCCTACGAACACTGCTACACCTTCAAGCACGCCTAGTACACCTGTCACGCCTGGCTTGGTGTCCCCACCCCCGGAGCTTGTTGATCCCAATCAACATCCATTGGCGATGCCGCTCAGTCGACGGCAGAAAGCGTTTAACAAGTGCAAGTGAGTATAACCTCTTTATAATGTATTGTTTATTTAAGAAGCTGGTGGGGTAATCTCTGTAACTATTAATAAATTCTTTATTGACATAAAAAAGTATACAATAAGAATAACATTGTTATGCTAATTACAAAAAATGTATCGTGTTGATTCCACCAGGCTCAATAGCCTCCAAAAAACTTAGCATTAATTATAATTATTTTAAAAATAAGATCCATTAAATGTCGGTATGTAGATGTACATACCTGTAGTAATATTGGGTATAACTATGCTCTATTGATTGTAGTTACATTTCTTTAAGCAAAAGCATTAAAAGTGTGATAATTAAATACTAACCTCTTTTCTTGTAGGACCCCTCTTTACAACATGGAACACACAGACGAGCTATCCATCATTGGTCACACGGAACTCCTGGAACTAGCAGGGGTTGTGTCATCAGGCGCCTTGTACATCCACCGTTGTTGCCTGGAATTCAGTCCACCGTTCCAGGACCAGGTGGCTGCAGCCTCCACGGATGAGGATAAGGAACTGCTGGAAGAAGCGAGGGTGAAAGGAATTGTGTCTGCTGCGATAGCAAGAAAATGTGCCTTCTGTACCAGACATGGTGCAAGCATTCCTTGTAAAGTAAGTTTGTGTGGAATATTGTTTTATTAATGTAAGGTTAATAGAAAAATTGTATACTTGAATTAAAAAAATTGTACCAAAAGTACTATCAGGCCAGTAGATTCTTGCAAAGACATTTCCAAAACATGAGTCTTAATTGGGTTCACAACTTATTACAAATTTAGTTTAAAATTGTTGTTAGTGTCAAGTTTAAACAAACAAATAGCTACCTTATCGAACATGACAACGTCAAAAGCAAAAGTTTTTTGTCATATATCATGAATCAGTTGGTCTAGTCTAATTCATGAATACTAACCATCGATATAAAAAACCAAAGATGCACACTCAACGTCTCAAAACCGTCCACATAAAATAAGCGCACAATTTCAAATTGTGCGCTTATTTCAAATAGTCTAGCGTCTCGCCCGCGTCACTGTAACACTTTGTACACTCCCTTGTGAAAGCAACCTATATGAATCCGCATAAGGTTCAATTTGCAAAAAATATCATCTATAGAATTTTTAATCGTTTGAGGACAGTTTTGAATGATACTTTTGTTCGCAATTGTTCATCTATGGTTTTTTATATCAATGATACTAACATAAGAAACTGGTTTGTTACAGATGAGTTGCAGTAAATACTTCCATCTACCATGTGTTCTTGCATCTGGAGGTTTTATGGATTTTCAGGTCAAATTCTCCTTTTGCAAAGATCATCTTTACCAAGTGCCTCTTATTTGTAAGTAAATGTTTTATTAATATGACTTTTACTACCATTAGTTCATTGAAAAATAAGTTGTAGAGTGCATGGGCTACGCAATTTAATACCACTGGCCTCACTTTATGCCGGCGTGGTGCGTCGATTATAAGTAGCCTACATGTTAATGACCAGTGGTGAAGCTAATGGTATTACATAATATTCATTGAGAAAAGTTTCGATAACTTAACAATGGCTGAACCGATTTGGGTGCAAATTGGTTGGGAGATAGATTAGGACATGGATTTACATGTAAACTACATTTCATCTCGAAATTACGTGCACGAAGCAGCAGACAGCCGATTTTTGTTTTTTCGCAAATTTCCACTTTCCGGAATGTTTAGTTCGAAAATGTGCAAGAAATGAAAATAAAATGTGAGACAAAAGTTGTACAAATTGTATAAGCTTTCATTCCATAGAATTCACTTTTTCTCTACAACGCACCGTTTTAAAGATTTAAGCGAAAAACTCATAAGTGTGACCTTTTCCCCCACTCTGGCTCACCACCTAGACACCAGGGCTTTTAGTATGTTAACTGCCTTCGGACCCCGAACAACTTTCTGAAGAAATTGCTTAGGTGCCTGCTACCCTTTCGGCGTTTAATGTCCACAATTGAAATAAACTACTTCTTAGAATGTCCACATCTAGAAATGACCACTTCTAGAAATGACCACTTCTAGAAATGACTACTTCTAGAAATGACCACTTCTAGAAATGACTACTTCTAGATATGACCACTTCTAAAAATGACTACTTCTAGAAAATGTAATCAGCGTTGGCATCGTCACATTTGCTAAAAAATATCTTTAGATAGTTATTCATAATGGGTGCGTGCAACTCGAACTAACTAGACTATACCTAATGCTTGTTGGACTGGACATACCTAATTCTGAGACAGTTGTAAATAAGAGTTAAATCGGAATTCATTTATTTATTATTTGTAACTGTTTAATACCAGGTTTGAATAATATTCAGGAATAAAAGAAACTCATAAAAAAACATAACACTTTTTCTAATTAAAACAAGAGTGAGAAGCTACACTTAAACTAATAATCACTTCAATGATTTAACTTAAAGTAAATAACTTTTTTCAAAAATTGAATTGGTGTTATAATGTCGGTTTCAACATCTTGCATGAATTGTGTAATTTTTTTGTCTACGTAAATTTGTCGATCCCGTCTATTTTTCTTTGGTTCATCAAAATAGGATTTCATAATTTTGTGATCTTGGTAATCCGCTTCCCTCTTCAGTTTTAAAACAAATTTAAAAAAGGGACACTTTTTTTGAAATCGCGCATTTATTCGACGATGCCATCCCTCGACGGGATTCGTCGTACGGTGCCGCTCAAAAGCACAGTTTAAAATTTCATCTCTAACTAATGGAATCCATTGTTTATTAAAATATTTTTTAAATTTTCGGATATCTTCTGTGTCATCAGTCTCGCGAATAATGGAATTCCATGCGTCTTCAATAAATCTTGAAGGTAAAAGGGGTAAGTAAGATACCATTCTCACCATTTTTCTACTGTCTGGTGACAGCGTTAAGTTGAATTTCTTAGCAGTACGCCAAATGGCTTTATTGTAGTGGTAGAAGCAGCCAGATATTTTACAGTTGGGGAATACTGTCTTGACAGCGTTCATGACTGCAGTTTCAAAATCACATTTAAAAGTCGGCATTTCTACAGAGAGTTTATTTTTAATAAGCTCAAAAAGTCGTACGTAAGTTTGTTCACTCTTGTTTGGGAGCAAAGCAAAGATTACAGGAACAACATTTGTTACATTCTCATTCGAACCAATGTCCACATGTAATGAATAAAGCTGATAATGATGTTGTGGAACACAATAAAATGTGCCATCCCCAAAGTACATCGCAATGTTTTCTTCTTCGTTTTTCAAAAACATTTGTGCTGTCCTTGAACAAAACAAAATATTTTTTTCTGTTGTACCTTCTTCACATACAAGAAAATCTTTTCCTAACCCTTTTGGTACATGTACGTCTGCAATTGTTTGAAAGGATAAACTTTTGGTCTCCAAAAATGATTTTCGTGCTGCGTATAAACAATCTTTTTTCGAAGAGAAGTTGGGAATATGCGTTATATCATCGGCTTTGCAGTTTTTCTTCAACTTTTGAAATCTCTTTTCAAATATTTTTTCTACCGATCCAAAATTATGCCATACTTTTTTCTTGCAATCATCCACCGCAATAAAAATGTCATTGAGAATTTTTTTTTGTAAACATGTATGTGGAGTTGATCGAAGTACTATATTTTTACTAGAATTTAGTGTAATCGTGGAGCTGCAGTCATGTCTATTTACACACCTCCAACGTGATGTACCATTCTTGTTTTTTAATGAAAAGTTATAACGGTTTTTGTTATACAAGATAGTGTCTTTTCCTTTTTGATTTTTTCTTACTTCTAGATCTGTTTTTACCATTTTAAATATTATCAAATAATTAAGTAAATACTTCAGGATAACAAATAACAAGCTTATTGATGGTGTCAAACGCAAGGGAATAACTGTCATATTATTATCTTTGTAGATTATGTTCTAAGTGGCCAGTACTTCAAATAGGATAACAAAGAGGCACCACAACGTATCGTGCACAACCTATTTTGAGACATAAATGAGGTCATTTTAAGAAATGGGTATTCTGAGAGATTGTCTTTTTAAGAAGTGGTCATTTCTAGAAGTGGTTATTACCAGAAATAGACATTCCAAGAGTGGTCATTTCTAGATGTGGACATTCTAAGAAGTAGTTTATTTCAATTGTGGACATTAAACGCCGAAAGGCCTGCTACACCTGATTTTCGGCTAGTTTATGGGTGGGCCAAAGAATGATAACTCTTTGACCTGGGTCGATACTATCGCTTCTTTTGCCATTCAAATGAAATTGAATTCTGGGACTTTTTGTATTTCAAACTGACCAAACTGAATAAGACACCATGGTATGAGCTTGAAATTCAAAATGTGTCTTCTTAATATAAGCCATTCAATTGCTCATTCATATTGGATACTATTTTGCAGATAAAGTTTTCATTTACATTGTTTGTTTTTACCCAGGTACTGCTGACATAGATTGTAGGACTTGTAGAACTATCGGCGATATCGCCAATTTGATGACGTGTGTTACCTGCGGTGGTCATTACCACGGGACTTGCGTTGGACTTGCGCAATTACCTGGTGAGTACTGTATTTATTTTTAACTAGCTGACCCGGCGAACTTTGTACCGCCTTAGCGTAAATTTGATGCACTACTTTATTTTGTATAGCTGACCTATCTTATGTATGCGTACCTATTCAATTTGAACTGGAATCTATGATATCCCCCATATAAAAATGAATACTTTTTTTTTTTTTTTTTTTTTTTTTTTGCCGTAACAACCTTGTACAGAGTATTAGAAAACTACAAAAAAAATATCAGCCAAATCGGTCAAGCCGTTTTCATGCCAAGTCGTGACAACGGAAAACGGGTTTCATTTTTATATATATAGATAGAGATTCAATTAGGCATTATCATCATCAGTCTTGTCATTGTCAGTCTTCCAGTTTTTGTTAAATCTTGTCTAGCCAAATGCAAATGAATGAAGAGAAAGCTGATTTTTGGATATGTTGTAGAGGAAGCTTAAAAGATTATACCCTGAAATTTTCGACCTCGATTTCCTATGAGCTTGTGCTGCTACAAAAAAAAAAGTAGTTAAAATTGTGTTTTTTAAATTACTGCTAATACATTTTATTCTACTATACCTTTTTGTCAGACTGTTTCTTATTACTCGAATGATGTTTATCTTTTACACAATTAAGCCATGATAGTTATTCATTTCTAGAGATTTATTTATTTATCTGCGTTATGATTTTTAAGTATTTCACTGAACTGAAAAAGTTTATTAGGAGAAGACTGGAGATTAACGTGTTTTAGTTAGTCTTGTCTAGTAATGACTGAGTCTCCTTACCATGAGTAAAAAGCGAACAGGACATAGTTAGTACAATGTAGTGTGTTTCCAGGCGTCCGCTCGGGCTGGTCGTGCCGCGGCTGCCGCGCGTGCCAGGTGTGCCGCGGCGACGCGCCCGCCGGCGCCGGCCACGACGCGCGCGCCGTCACGTGCGAGCACTGCGACAAGCTGTACCACGCCACGTGCCTGCGCCCCGTCATGGCCACCGTGCCCAAGTACGGCTGGAAGTGCAAGGTACAGCATCGGCCTCCATTTGCCATCAGGGTTTCATTCTGTCATCAAAAATCATCTTATTCATCAGTTTTACACCTATTGCTGTATTAGAGACCCAAATAAGTACTCTGCTCAGCACATGGTTTAGTACTAATAAATTGTAACGTAATTCAATATAATATAGCAGCCATAGCCGAGTAGGGGACCGGCGGACTGCTAAGTCAAAAGTCTCGGGGTCGAACCCACGGCACACACCTCTGTCAATAAATCGTTAAGATTTGTCTTTTCATAGATATGTGTGTATTTATCATATAAATTATCGCTCGCTAACGGTGAAGGAAAACGTTGTGGGATAACCTGTATGGCTGAGAGTGCCGAAAAAGTACTCGAGGTCTTGTGAAGACTTGCACTTGGCCAGCGTGGTGGACTATGGCCTAACCCTTCCCAGCATGATGCCCCAGCCCAGCCGTGGGACATGTATTAGATACAGGGCTGCTATTATAATTCAATATTAACAATGAACTTTTACTTAAAATATAATAGTATATTAGATAGTGGATAGTGTAATTGCTTCTGGCGTTCTATCTAATGTAAAAAATCCAAATTATTATTATTATTAAACTCAATGAAGTGTGTGATGTGAAGATCTCGTGAGTCGTTCGAAGCAAGCGAGTATGACAGCGAGAGTGTGGTTGCCCGCAGTGCTGCCGCGTGTGCTCGGACTGCGGCTCGCGCTCGCCGGGCGCCGGCCCGTCGTCGCGCTGGCACGCGCACTACACGGTGTGCGACTCGTGCTACCAGCAGCGGAACAAGGGCTCCTGCTGCCCGCTGTGCCGCCGCGCCTACCGCGCCGCCGCCTACCGCGACATGATCCGCTGCGTGCTCTGCAAGAGGTACTGTACGCTACATGACCCGTCAAACAACGCCATCTATTGTTTTTTGTGCCTAAACTTACTACTGACTAAATCCCCTTTAAATCACCCTCTTAATTTTTTTTATTTGTAAGTACCGCAGTACAGAAATTCATTTATTTAAATTAATGTTGAACTATCTCTTCTTAGTACGCCTCTACTCCGTGCAAGAAACTATAATGAAAAATTTCAAGTTTCTAGCCCTAGCAGTTTATGCTCTGCATTGATTAATCAGCAGAGGTCGGAATTAGGTAGAGTTTTTCATGTACTTACACTGATTTCATACAGCGAAAGAATAAAGTGGATATGCCTCAAATCCCGAGATTCATTTTAAAGAACAGAAAAAAATCCCGTGATTTTTTAAATAAAAGTTATTTACTTTTACACAATTTAAACTACCTACTTAATATATAATATTTTAATTTTCACAAAAGTTATACAGTTATGTCGGAAGCGAACACTTCAAATCTTACAGGTAATGAATCGGACAAGGAAAATGATTCTGATGGGCCTAATAAGCAAAACCTTACGAGTCTAGGCTAGAAGCAAAAGTATTTGCTCGTATTAATAAATAAAGGCGAAATATGCGTATGAGAATTTGATTAAGACTATCAATAATTTGTATTGTGAATTAATGTAAACTAATAATTTTTTTATCTTTGTTTTATTTGTCTATCTCTGAGGATTTTATTATTATTTATTCGTAATATTGTTGGCCACATGGGATTGTCCATTAGAAATCCCGGGAAGGTCCACATTAATATCAACATTTCGATGCAAGTACATAAAAAACTGTACCTAATTCCGAGCTCTGTTAATCAGTCAGACAGGCGAACAATTATATAAGTATAGATAATGGTATTCAATCTAAGAGATTTGTTCATTGAGGCCCTCCAAACTTTCAAATATATGATTTAGGTTGTAATATGTGGATATAATTTAACCGAGTAAGAGTAGATAAGTGTGTAGCAACCTTTAACTTGATTTACTTTTAGGTACGTGCACGGAATGTGCGATCCGGACGCGGAACCGGCCCAGTACAGAATGAGAAAGGAACAATGTCCATCATATGAGTACAACTGTCCAATATGCAAGAGCCAGATGCAAATGACAGGCTCTAAATCTGGATGTAAGTATAAAAAATAATAATGTAATTACTCTCTAGGAAAGCTCATACTTTTACCCATAGAAATAATAAACCATAGCCATTTGCCGTAGCCAGAAGGGATTAGGGACTTTGACCTCTCCCCCAAAGTGTTCTCAAGAATGTTTGTATTGCTTTTTACGGGATGATATTATTATTGTTATTTAATTCTAAGAACAGTCGAAAAAAATGTTGGATAAGGTCCTATATTTTTTTTTTTTTTTTACGCTTCGGATTGTAACCCGCTACTAGGATTCGGCGTCCGGAAAGTTTCAGCGATTTGAAGCAGGGGCTTGGATAGCTTAGCGGGAAATTTTTTCGACTGTTCTTCTTATTAGATTGATAAGCAAGACTAAATGCTATATAAAAATCAATTAGAAATATTGTTATTTGTCTTTCTGAATGACTCATTAAAAATATGCTCTTGTAATATAATAACAAATACAATAGAGTAATTAATTTGAATGTTCGTTAACAGCTTTCGATGACGACACGATGGCATCAACGTCGCAAGATTCGTCATTCGGCGACGAGAACTCGCAGCACGAGCAGGATCCTCTTGCTATTGAACCAAAAGTATGTTCCTCGCTACATTCAATTTCACTTTATGTACTAATTAAACTTAATTTACTTAAGGTTTTTTTAAGTTGATCTCTTGCCGATTTTATCCTTCATTTGTAAAACATAATAATATGCTAATAAGAGAAAAGTTTGAGTATACCCTGCGCATTACGAATGTGCGCTCGTGCGAACGATGACATCAGGCCTCTCGCTCGCACTTACAACTTTCAAAGTATGTGACATCTCTTACGGTACGCACTTTTGTAATGCGCGGAGTATAAGTCCCCATGTATTTCTTTATATTTTTAAATATCTATTTTTATTCGTAAAATATTATATGATTTATCTACATTTTTAGCCTGACATCGGCCTAGGTAAAGGCAAGCCGTTTACTGTGTCTTCGAAAGTGGCCAAAAAGAAGATCGGTGGTTACAAGCTGAAGGGCGGGTTCCCTCCGGCGGGTAAGGTGGGCTTCTCGAAGCGTCAGCGGAACATGCTCGACTTTGGAAGAAAGAGGGGCACCAAGCCTAAGATGAGGGGCGTGTTTGGAGTGCCTGGCTTGGGACTGCAAAGGCCACAGGCTCCGGATAATAAGGCACTTGAAGACGATCCAGGTGGGTCATTATTGTAGTAATGATTTTATTTTAGTGAAGTATAAAAAAAAGGCAGCTGTCTCCAAACTTTTTATGTGACCAAATCCTTTAATAAGCTTTGGGAATGGCTAGAGACTGAATTGCATGTTATTTGAGAATTTCGTCAGCGTTTTTGTTGTCAATGAAACGTATTTTTTTATTTTTAGGAGTGGAGAACAAGCTAGTTCTTTGTTCGAGTAAAGACAAGTTCGTGTTGACACAAGATCTGTGTGTGATGTGCGGCGCGGTCGGAACCGACTCTGAGGGGTGCCTTATCGCCTGTGCGCAGTGCGGACAGACCTATCATCCTTATTGTGTTAATATTAAGGTATGCTTCTGAATTATGTATTTTTTTTTCATCATTTAAGTTTCTGCAATTATCAGTATCATCAAACCTTCAGAAGTAAACTATTTGTTCACCCTACTGTGTAAAGTGAACAAATCATATAAATGTCCTTTTAAACTACCTTACCTCTATGTCTTACTGTCATGTTGTACAGATCTAACCACTCACATGGATAATAGTTATTTATGGTACAAGTGAGAAAAAGTTTATATTTCTGATGTGAGTGCCAATTTTAAATCTTGAGCTTGCGAAGTAGTCTTAAATTGAATCACGAGCGTAGCGAGTGATTCTAATAAAGACTACTTCGCAAGCGAAAGATTTTAAGAGGTCACGAACTGGAAATTAAATTTTTCTTACGCGATACATACAAAACTTTTCACCTCTTCCAGTGATAAAATATTAAGATTTAAATAAACTCGTACTCGATTGCTTAACCTGGCATAATTCCATGAAATACGACAGTAATACCAATTCAGAACGCGTCTTAGGACCTTTCGTAAGTCGCCACTAGTTAAATTATGTCGTACGCTTTCAAATACTTTTCACGTGATTTTTCTGGTAAAAAAGCAAACTTCTGTGTTAGAAGCAAGTTGTTGCAACTCTTTTGGAGTTCCACAAAGTTCTTCATCACTGAATTAATTATTTTTTTGTTTACAAGTTCCAGTAAACAATTAAACATAAACTGAAAAGAATTTATAGTTGCCCGCGATGACTGACACAGACACAGACCTTTTTTTTTTAAATCGTGCGTTCAGAAATTCGTTTCGTAACATTTATTTATAGAGTCTAATATTAAGTACCTGATTTTAATTAATTTAATTGTCAATCACGAATATAAAACCATTAAAATATTAAATAAGCGTGTATTTATATAATTTAAAATAATTAAAACGTATCGTGTGTAGTTTTTTAATAAAATTTATGTCAATGTTTATTACTAACCTACATGGTGGCTGCATTGTTTTTTTTCCAGCGCCTATTCATTGCAAGGATTTTGTGTTTCGAAATTTGAATCGCTTTGCCTCACTTGTGAGTAAAAACGGTTTTTACTCACTGAATTCTGGCAAGCAAACGATCTTTTTCGTGCTGGTGTGGTGAAAAAGGCATTGGATCAACTGTACTGTCTCCACTTCTGCTGGTCAGATACAATTCTACAGGCACATAATGAATTTGCGTAAACATAGTTATTACTTCCAGGTGTCGCAAGTGATAGTGACCCTGGGCTGGCGCTGCCTGGACTGCACGGTGTGCGAGGGCTGCGGCGCGCGCGGCGACGAGACGCTGCTGCTGCTGTGCGACGACTGCGACACGGCGTGGCACACGTACTGCGCCAAGCCGCCGCTGGCCGACGTGCCGCGCGGCGCCTGGCGCTGCGAGCGCTGCCGCCGCTGCCTCGTCTGCGGCACGCGCCGCACGCCGGCCTGGTGCGACAACTACACGGGTCAGTGGCCACGCATCGCTCCTCATTAGGGGCGCACTATGGAGCGATTTTTGAAAATTCTACCCTAAGAGGCGTAAAATAAGGGTTGAACGGTAGCATTAGTCCCTCATTTTCGAGGGGAGAAGCTCGAAATGCCGTTTAAAATAAAAGTAAAGTTGAACTTAAATAAATGCATTTCTGCACATAAATAGTTATTTATGGTACAAGTGAGAAAAAGTTTATATTTCTGTTGTGAGTGCCAATTTTAAATCTTGAGCTTGCGAAGTAGTCTTTAATTGAATCACGAGCGTAGCGAGTGATTCTAATAAAGACTACTTCGCAAGCGAAAGATTTTAGAGGTGACGAACTGGAAATTAAATTTTTCTTACGCGTTGCATACAAAACTTTTCACCTCTTCCAGTGAGAAAATATTAAGATTTAAATTAACTTGTACTCGATTGCTTAACCTGGAATAATTCCATGAAATACGACAGTAATACCAATTCAGAATGCCTTTTAGGGCCTTTTGTAAGTCGCCACTAATTAAATATGTCGTACGCTTTCAAAAACTACTCACGTGTACTTTTCACGTGATTTTTCTGGTAAAAAAGCAAACTTCTGTGTTAGAAGCAAGTTGTCGCAACTCTTTTGGAGTTCCACAAAGTTCTTTATCACTGGATTCACTATTTTTTGTTAAAAAGTTCCAGTAAACAATTAAACATAAACTGAAAAGAATTTATAGTTGCCCGCGATGACTGACACAGACAGACTTTTTTTTTTTAAATCGTGCGTTCGGAAATTCGTTCCGTAACATTTATTTAGAGTCTAATATTAAGTACCTGATTTTAATTAATTTAATGGTCAATCACGAATATAAAACCATTAAAATACTAATTAAGCGCGTATTTATATAATTTAAAATAATTAAAACGTATCGTATGTAATTATTTAATAAAATTGATGTCAATGTTTATTACTAACCTACATGGTGGCTGTTTGTTTTTTTTCCAGCGTCTATTCATTGGAAGGATTTTGTGTTTCGAAATTTGAATCACTTTGCCTCACTAGTGAGTAAAAACGGTTTTTACTCACTGAATTCTGGCAAGCAAACAATCTTTTTCGTGCTGGTGTGGTGAAAAACCTTATTTACGACACAATTAGTATCACTATAGCCGTATCTGCTACTTAGTGAATTACAATTGGCATTTTTGTGTTTAGAATGTGCCCCATGTGCATCTTTGGTGATGTGCTGCATTTGCTCGGAGCCGTACTCCGACGGAGAACTGATCATTCAGTGCGAGGGATGCCGGCGATGGCTGCACGCCACGTGCGATAACATACGTAGTGAAAACGATGCTGAAGTGTGCTGTCGAGCTGGGTAAGTTTAATATAAATAGTAAATTAATGTCAGTGTTTATGATCTCAGTCGGAATTTATATAGGAATGACGATATTTAAATCTAGTAAACTATCAAACTCTCCGTATATATATAATTGAAATATTTTATATATTATTTATTTTATAATTGTGATATACATAACTCCCGCGCCGGCGCCATTATCAGGAAACTGTCTAAGTGTGATGTTAACGTTAAGGTACAAGTGCGTGTTATGCCGCGGGCGCGAGCTGCCCCCGCCGCACATGTCGCGTGCCATCGAGGCCGCCCCCGTGCTCCCCGCGCTGGCCGCCCCGCCGCCGCGCCCCCTGCCGCGCCCCACCCCGCAGTCGCTGGGGCTGGCGGGGGAGTACTACGTGGATGACGTGTGCCTGTCGCAGCGGGGCGCTCATCACATGAAACAGCTGGAAGCGGAGATGGGCATCACGCACACGCGGCGCAAGAGACGCTTCAAGAATGAGAATACCGAGAAGGATGCAGGTGAATATTGCTTGGGTTCTGTAGTTTTTACTGCATTGCATGACAATGTGTGGACTTTACAAATGTAACTAAGGTATCATGTGCCAACAAAAAACACGTACTTTTTGTAAACAATAAAACTCATGAAGATCTTAACCTAAATACTTTTAATAAAATTACCAAAAAGTATACATGATACCTTAATTATATGGATATTGCTTGTATTTGTAGATTAGGTATGATATGGAAAAAATAAGAAGTATCATTGAGTTTTTTGATTTCAGAATGCCTATTATAGTGTTATTCATGCAACCCTCTATAATTTTTTGCTTCAATAATTTGGTGGTATTACATTTCGATAAAATGAATAAGTTGAAGTTGGATAACTAATAAATTACATGAGACGAGACTGTTTTGTGTTGAAGCATAATTATACTGGTTATTATTCTAATGGGAGGATGGTCGATTAATTTTAAAACATAATGTCAAAAAAATGTTTTAAATAAAATAAATGAGAGATGAGCTAAAATATAATTATTATAGTAGGATCATCAAATCAAATCAAATCAAATCATTTATTTCCATGGGCCCCAAGGGGCGCTTGAACACGTCAAAACAAACATCAAAACACAAAAAATATAAAATTAAAATAAAACTTAGCTAACTAAATTATAATACTTATCTACTGTAATAAAATGATTTGACACCGGAGCTTAAATTGACTTTAATTTAACTTAAAGAATTGAATTAAAATCAACTCAAGTACCAGCTCCGATGGGTATTGCATCATGAGAAGAGCTGGTGAGAAACTCATGTGCACCATCTTTTCAAATAATTCATACAATATTTGTTTGTTTTTTGACAATAATTCTATGTGTAAGTTATAGCAACCAAAACAACATTATAGCTAAATATGGTTATAAAGAGAAAATAAACTTAATTAGAGAAATGCAATTTAATTATTATAAATAAATCCATAGTATATAAGGTTGCAATATCTTACACTTCAAGCAGAAAAATCTATACTGAGCATCTATACTGAGTCTCTTTAATTGCGAACATACGTTTGTTTGCGCAATTGCTTTATATGGGTTCACGTTATTTTAGAATATCATATTTTCATATTGGTATGCTTGGGAGCTGAGCTTACACAGCTCATAAATGCATGTTAAGCAAGCTGAAAATACAATTATGCAAAATACAACATTATAGCATGACAATGTAGTATAATATTATTGGGATAGAATTCAACTTAAGAAGAGCTAGCCTATCTATATAGTAAGTAGTATTATTATATTAGTATTTATGTATGTAAGATGTGTTTCTAACACGAGTTTTTGTTGTTCGACGCTGGCATTGTGGATTAGAAATAATGGCATCTATTGAAACAGTGGTTCAGAATGCAGACGTCGAGATGGGCGACGACTCCAAGCCAGACAGCACTGCTGAAGTTAAGGAGGAGCCTGGTGAGCAACTTAGTCATATTTATAAAATAAAAAGGTATCAAACTGCCACTGGATTGGCAACGCGAGTACAGGAGATAATATATAATAGTTACTACTTATCATCAGGCTGGCGATCCGCACGTCTTAATTTAAAAAATCCTTACGAATATTATAAATGCGGAAGTAATTATGTTTGTCTGCCTGTCTATCTATCTGTCTGTAGCACTATCATGACAAAACTACTGAACCGATCATGATTAAAATTGGTATGGAGATAGTTCAAGACCAGAGAAAGGACATAAGTTACTTTTTGTCGACATACCTAGCGGGCGGGGAAACTAGTATTCGATGAATAGATAAACAAATTGGCAACTCGTGGCTGCTATTCTAGCTACCATCCTTTCTTTTATTTTCTAAAAGCCTTTTATTTGGGCCCGTCAGATGATTTTTCAACATGATTCGGATTATGTTGGCAAATCTAGTGTAAAAAATCAACAAAAAAGCAATATTTAAGGGTCGTTTTAATATTTAGTGTTGACCATAATCGAATCTGCCCCTTTAGGCGTATCATCACACACGAATTTCAAGGAAGGTATTCTTTGGAACGTGGCGAACGACGGGCCGCCTCCGGAAGGCTTCACGATATACACCACAGACTCCGGTCTCACCGTGCTCCGGAGGAAGAGACAGAGGAACTTGAATAAACTCGGGATAGGAGGGTTTGTCGTAAGACAGAGACAGTCTACTGCCAAGGCACAGGCCGAAGATGATGGAGATGGCACGCAGGCGTCTGGAGGTAAGAATTCAGTTATTTTTTTTTATTTTTTTTATTTATTAGGCGCACAAAAACCACGGTCACTTTAAAAATAAATAATGTACAGTTCAGATCTGGATCGTAACATAATACGTGCACACAGCAAAATCAGTATTCAAAGATCAAAAAAGTTAATCAATCAATCAATATTATTATTTAGAAGTATTTTTACGTAAATTAGAAAAAAATTGTATTGTTCTCATCTTCTTAGATTTATTTGGATCTATTTAACATAATTAAGAATATAAAATGAGGTTTTGTAGTCAAATCCACTGCTTTTTTTAAATTTATGTTTATATGTGTATTCGACACCACACAAAGACTTGATCATGATAACTTTTCTTAATTCTTTATTGTACAAAAGAAAAGAAACACAATACAATAACATTTGGTACAATTTTAAATTAATTAAAGGGCATATAAGGCATTAAATTAGTTCTTTAAATAAATTATATTAACTGATTGATGTGTTCTTATGTAAGGCGGTTAGGTTAGCCACGTTGTATAAAATACATAGTATTTAAACAATTTATTATGTACCTAGAATCGCCGAGTAACAAACGCAAGCCCCGTCGCAAGCCGCGATCTAAGCTGATGGAGCAGTTCCCATCGTACATGCAAGAAGCATTCTTCGGCAAAGAACTGCTCGAACCCAGCAAAGCTGTCACATCTACTGGTAAATATTATTATTTTATAACCAACATTCTACTTAAGTATATTAATACAGTATTTTACACCACAAGCCTATTGACATACTCCAACTTATTGATTATTTTTATAGCATTTAGCTATGCTTTGCTGCTAAGCAAATTATACTAAGAAACAGTTGAAAAAAATATGGGACCGGCAGGATTTGAACCTACGACCTTCTGCACACCGGGCTGCCGCTTTAACCAACCAGCTACGGTCGCCTCTTGCCATGGCCCTAAATTCCTCAACGTCTTTACGTGACGTAACGTTCATTTATTTGTTCCTATCTTAAGTAGGATACAATTGACATAGTCTTTAATTCCGTCAAAAACTATTAATTGCTTATATACTATTGCGTCTTGTACTAATATGACGAGCCATTAGGCAGAACCGTTTGTTAGGCGCTTTTAAATTTTTAAATTTTAATTTTTATGTTTAATCGTTAACTTGCATGATTAATAACTATGAATTGTATTTACTGTAATTTTATATTTTAAAACTAATGTTATTTTATTTAATTTTTTTATCATTTTTGATTTTTATATTTTTATTGTTATTTTTATTCTTATTCAATTTTTATTTAGAATTTATATTTAAATTTTAAAATGTCAATTTAATTTCTATGTAATTTAAGTTAAATGAGCTATTTGTGTGAAACTGTCATATTTTGTTTTGTTTTTTGATGTTGCTTCTTATGGGTCTTGTTGCTCGAAATAAATGAATTTTATTATTAACGATTTAAAAAGCAAATGAAAACCGAATTCAACTAATAAACTAAAAATAATAGATTGAGTTAATCTGTTTCAAGTAGTGATTTAAATAAATAGTGTGTTGGAATTGTTTTTCGATGGTGTAAAACACTCTATTAGCTGGTGGTGACTACTACCATATCAATGACAAAAACCATAATGTAATTCGTTTGTTATGCTCTAGCAGCGAATCCAGCAGAAAGTCCCGGTGGTACTTTACGGCCCGCCACTCCCGAAGGTTACCGCGAGCTTCGGGACTTCAAGTGGGACATTGAAGGATCCGACAGCGATGGGGAGGATGTACTGTCCGCACTCACCACCTTCACCGACCATGACACTTCTGTGGTTATTACACTCAATGTGGTAAGGGATTTCTTTTATAACATAACATCACGCCTTTATTGCCCAGAAAGATGTGGCAGAGGTGTATAACACCCACATTCTCCTGTTATGTTTAGGTACCATGGGATAGAGGGTAATCCAACACCATCCACCGGAAACAAATCCAACTCCGTGCTGATATTTTTAATTCTTTTTTATACTACGCCCACAGCGAACGAACGTGTAGTCCACCTGATGGTAAGTGGAGTACAGCCTATGGACATCAACAATCCACAAAAGCAGATTATAGGTGCGTCGCTGCAGCTGAGGACTACGGTGTTATGCCTCATGTGCCAGTAATTTCAGGGCCTGATCTCACCACCAAACCGGAACAGTAATGGAAGCACTACTATTTGGCGGCAGGTTAAAGGTGAGACGGTGCTGCTGCCGCCTCGAGCTCATTTACAATCCAGATCGATCCAGTGATATTTGAGAATTCTCTGATGGAATGACCCAAAAACACTTTCCCCACCCGGAAATCGAACCAGAGACATCGTTGTGAGAGGCGAAAACGCTAACTAATATACCAAGGAGACAGTATTTTATTTCAAAACACTTATTTAATCATGCATGTATTAATTTCATACAGGATGAAATCGAGATTCTAAGCTCTTTGAAACCAAAAGAAGAAAAGGAAGATCCGTCATCGACAACCAATTCCGACGGCTCAGTGAAGATAAAGATTGAAATAGATGACGGTCATCTCAAACACACTGAAGATTCCACAGCATTGAAGAACGCTATACTCGGACCGCAACCCGCTGAGTCTGAACAGCCACCCACAGTGGCTACAGAGAGTATACCAACGGTGCATAGCACCAAGACTGAAGCTAATGGTGAGTACAAATTCCATTAAGAAGTGTGGTGTACCTTAAAATAAATTAGTGTTTGTCAACATTCACCAAGCCCAAGGTGTATTTTTTAAACCTGATGATGCCTATTTAGGCAATCCTTACTTCCTTACTAATATTATAAAGGCGAAAGTTTGTAAGTATGGATGTATGGATGTATGGATGTTTGTTACTCTTTCACGCCAAAACTACCGGGTCGATTTCGATGAAATTTTGCACACATTTAGCTTATAGTCTGGATTAACATATAGGCTACTTTTAATTGACATACCACGCGGGCGGAGCCGCGGGCGGAAGCTAGTAATATTATAAATGCGAAAGTTTGTGAGTATGGATGTATGGATGTATGGATGTTTGTTACTCTTTCACGCCAAAACTACCGGGTCGATTTCGATGAAATTTTGCACACATGTAGCTTATAGTCTGGATTAACATATAGGCTACTTTTAATTGACATACCACGCGGGCGGAGCCGCGGGCGGAAGCTAGTTCATTTATAAATATTATCATTCACCTGTACAACTTGGTCAATGTTGGTTAGAAGGCTAAGGTAGCTTCGTTACACTTTGCTGTCGCTTACTTCTACGTGGTTATTTTTATATACTATATTTGACATCAGGCTGACAAATATTTTTTTTTTTGTGTAATCGAAATATCTCTTGATCTAATATCGAGAGTTTTAGCCTCATTAAAATAATTACTTTATCATGTGAACTGCCTGAGATAATTTTAAATTCACATTAATTATAGACCCAAACAAATGGCTACATGAGCGTGACGTCACGCTTATGTATTTTGTATGTGAAGATATGAATTTTGTTTGATAGATAGCTATCAAACAAAATTCATATCTTCACATACAATACAAAATTCATATTTCGTATAGACGAAATATTGCGTTTATGAAAATGGTTTATTACAGAAGTTGCTATTAATTGTGTGGGTAATTTAATGATAAAATATTTTTTTAATAATTTCGTACTTTTAAAATGGACTTGCATATGAAACTTTGAATGATCATGAAATGAGTTGGATTTATAGTATGCAACTAAAAAATCTGCATTTGGTTTATGTTTACTTTTATTTTGATAATATACTATCTATATTTTACTATCTATGGATCAGTCACATTGAAATTGATGTATATTTTCTAGAAGCGGGTGGTGCAGTGCAAGCGCCAGCAATGTCTCCAAAGGATGACCTGTCCCTGCTAGGCGTTAATTTAGACGCGATGGTCCGTGACGGACTGCCTGATATGGACAGCAATGACGTGGACGAAATATTCAAAGGAGTGCTTACTGATGACTCACAGGTTAGTGCATGACATTTGCTGATGCTTATATTCGTTGTAATTAATTACAAGTTCGATGCCCGCTCAAGACAAATCTATGTTTGAATAAACATAGAGGTTTTTCTTGGTCTGGGTGTTACTATGTATAATAAGTTATGTAGTTTACAAAAGAAAAGTAAATCATCAATCAATTATTATTTGCTAAAATATGATACATAAATTGGTGTTACAATTCGGTTTGTCCTCATATTATGGCAAATAATGGCGTGCAAATATATGTATTAGTATCAGTTATTCTAGTACCCATAGTACAAGCTCCGATTAGTTTGGGACTAGATGGCGTTGTTTATTTATTTAATGATAAACAGTAGAATTAAATGCTCTTATTTGCTGCAACCGTCTTCTGGAATGGAAATCTCAAATAATGTATAGCTTGATACGTAACCATGAGCTTTTTAATATTAAAAATTCTAATTAAAAATGATATTACTCAGGAATCTCAAGAATCATCATTATCGTACGTGACAAGCATGGCCAGCACCCCGTACTCCCAGCAAAGGCAGCAGCTACAAAGCCCCATGGAGTATCAATCACCATACAATGAATTTGGAGGCAGCAGGTTGGTAACATAATATGTTATGTACTTACTTATTTAGCAGTTTTTTTATTTTATTCGTCCATTTATTGTTTGGAGCACCAGGGATGATGAGAGTGAGTCGATTTGGCTCCTATATTTGTTTGATGATGCTTCTTAAAAAACGACGTCCGCACTAGGAATTACTCCTGTGTCGCGGGGGTGTTCACAAACATACATTTCACACACAAAAAGTACACCCAAAGTCAGAATAAATCTATGCGGATCACACAACACCAGCACAGCGAGGCGACCGCTTTAACCACTAAGCCAACCGTGCACTCATAATGCCGGTTTATGTATATATACAAACATGCAAATTTTCATATATTTAAATTTTAGACGCATCATCTGGTGACTGAGTGACGTCTGGCTGAGATTCCAGTATTCACCCGTTTTCATAACGATGTTATTGGTATTCCAAGTGGTTATTACATATTCCAGCAGCAACAGCGCCATGAGTCCTCTGTTCTCGGAGTGCAGTGGGTCGGGCAGCGGGCAGTGGGCGGACAACTCCAACGCGCCGCCGCCCTCCTACAACCAGAGAAGTGCTGAGAAAATGCGAGCTGATGAGAGTATGTACCATGTAATATTTTAGAGCAAATTTTAGCTTTGCTATGCCTTTTTGTATTTTATATAATATTAAAGTTGAAAAATTAAGAATCCAGCAGGACTCGAACCTGCACCCCCAGGGTATACGCCCCAAGTGGTTTGACAATTCAGCTATGGATTCGTATGCTACTAGACTCGAAATTTCTCAACTCTATTGTGCTAGCGTCACAAAACCGAGTTAAAACGTTAAAACCCAGTATACCCAGGGGGTGCAGGTTCGAGTCCTGCTGGATTCTTAATTTTTCAACTTTAATATTATATAAAGTATATACCATTGTATTTATTGCATCACTAACAGATAAACTTTTGGTCTAGTATAGTTTTACTTTATACCGCAATTTCTATATCTTTTATTGCGCGTTATTTATGTAGCTGTAAGTTTTCCATATCTTAAACAAACTACTGCACACTATTTCTTCCCACTTTCACGGATAGTGCAACGAATCCAAAATGTCGAGTAATGAAAATAATCTTTGTTGATGAATCTACGTTATAGTTTCGAAACTAGTCATCTATCTAGCATATTCCAGCTAAAATAACGTGAGTAACCCGTATTCTCAAAAATGCCTTCACCTCACGTCGGTTTTAATAATATTAATTAAAAATAAGTCTCAAAACTTAAATTGACTTTCGCATAATAGGCCCTGTTGAAATTATATTTTTTTTTATTGTATATTTCTTTGACATATACCGACAAATTAAATAGCATTAATCTTTATACTAATCACTTATAACTTTAGGCTTAGGCTCAGCAGCAACAATATCAGCCGTGCTATACGCCAACACGAACCATCCCGAATGGAAAACCGAGTTCCCGAACTGGGTGGACCGTTGCAAGCAAATCCTCAAAAAATGGCGGGCCCTACCATCCGACCAAAAGGCACCTTACCTCCAACGAGCGAGGGACAATCGCAGTGCTATAAGAATGAAGAAAGCGCAGCAGGTATGTGTGTTTGTGTGTCACTCGATGTGGTGTGTGCTAACCCAACTCACTGACCACCGTGTTCATACTGTGTGTCTCCAACACAAGGGTAAAGGCCTTGCTCAACGGGATACCCATACTAGTGCCGTTTACAACAATTGCAAACATGAAAATTGTATATCCACTGCTATGATATTCATTACTCAAAGGTTTTGCAGGAGGACATACTTCTCCATAATATGAGAGTAAACTGTCTTGCAACACTTTAGTTATAAATATGTAAGGCAGGTTGAACTCGAAAACTTGTGTTAAACAGCACTACTATACCCGTTTAGTATCGCCCCGCTTGGATCTTGAATCGTCTTTCACAGGAACACGCATATTAAGTGTTACTATGTTATTGTTTATTCACTTTATGTCGCTCACGATCTAGGGTAATGATTTGATATTCACACGCCAGCGATAGAGCTAATCAAGAAGTTTTCATCCAAGAAGTCTCATTAACACCAAATCTCTTAAATCACCATTAATACTGAGCTACGGTTTACGATCTCTGTCCTATTTAAACATTGAATCAGAGAGAGAGAGATCGAAATGCGGGTTTAAGAAAACCGCGGTTTAAGAAGTTTAATAACGATAAAGTTGACTGTAAGTTTTGGTAAAAGATTGATAAATTAAAAACAATCGCTAAACGAAATTCATTCATTCATTCATTCATTCACTTGCGCGCTTCTATTTAAATTCAAGTGCAAAGATCACACCATTCTGCCTTGTTGCTATCGCAGACGTGTGAGTATCGAGTTTCCCATATTTGTACCACGATTGCTGTAGATTCTGTCGCCTGTCTGAACGCTAGCACAAGTGTAAATACCGCGGCTGTAGGATACACGTAGCACACACTTTTGTTTTCTTTGTGTATACTACATTTGATGACGTTGGTAGCAGTTCCAAACTGAAGTGAGAGGATCTACAGAATCTGTCATTTTGGCATTTTAAAAGAATTGGGGGTAGTTCAATATTTCCTCAGAATAAGAACATATTTAAAAAATAATTTTGATTGCTTTGAATTAAGAATTACTAAACAGAATATGAAGAATATGACAATATTTTACCGTTATTTAATCTGTGAGAAAAGTAGCTACAGTTTATGAATTAATTGGGGTACTTTTTAACTTAATATTTTATGGGACGTACAATCTTAGGAGTTAGTTACGATGTACTTTTTATATGTGTGTGGATAACATGAAAATACATAGAATATAGATTAGAATAGTAATGCTAGTTGAGGGCTTTGATGTCACGGTGTGTATTCCTGCCGGGCAAGCATACTAGCGCGAGATAGGTTTTGTCGCGTTTTTATCATGTTTCCCAATATAAAAATGTGACAAAAACTAAATGACTAAATCTATCTCGCGCTCGTACGTTTGCCCCTCTGGTTCGCTAGTGTATCGCCTGGGATACGTCTGTCATCTCGCACACGAGGTAGGGCTAGGGGCTACCAAACCGTCCAGTCAATCGAAGGCGAGCGACGTCGGATGTAACTAACCGCTAAAAGCTGATCGATGAGAGACGCCGGCACCCTACCGGGAGAGGGAGAGAGACGGAAGGGATGCAATGTAACTAAGGAGTTGTTGGGCGCGACAGAACACGAGCACGACCAGCGAGGCGGACAGCGCGAGCAGCGCGACGGCCGCGACCGGCGGCAGCGCCAGCCCGGCGCCGAGCGCGGCCACGGCCGGCGCGACGCCGGCGGCGGGGGCGGGCGCGGCGGGCGGCGGGGTGCGCGCGCCCAACGTGACGGTGACGGCGGGCGGGCTCCTGGAGGCCGACGCGCACATCCGCGTGCTCACCCCCTCCGAGATCATGCGCACGCTGCCGCGCCTCGCGCGCTCCACGGTACCGCGCGACGCCTATGCGCGCACACCCTCACGCTCACACTCACGCTCATACACACTACTACACTACACGACTGCGATTCATCTTATTACAACTACTCCAAATCTTTTACATGACTAAATGTTTCAAAATCATCAAATATGTAAACCGCTAACTAAAGTTCTAGTTACAAGTACATAAAAAGTGAGACATTGACACTAGCAAGTAAGTACGACACGATGTCAGCTACACGAGGAGTGTGTGTGTATACGCGAGTGACGTTTCGTCTTGTTGGGTGATCGCGCGATTCACACTACGCGGTCCTGAGCACTTCCCTCCGATTTAATCTAAATTCTTGTCATCACCCAACAATAACTTTTGGCTGTTCGATGGCGTTGTACGCTGTGTGATTATTTTTTATCGTTTATTTTAGCTTTTTATTTTGATACGAGACTTTCCCTCCCATCGTATCCCGAAAAGCCTCCCGGACTCGCGTCCACTGTTTCCGTAATGTTGATTTTATTATTTTCGCTTTGCCTTGGTAGTGTTGGCTTTAACATTGGACGCTGTTGGTGGCTGGTATTGGTGTGCTAACAATTCTAACACAGTTCGATGTAGTTCACAGTTTATTTGCGTCATTCTGCTCTTGTGTAAAGCTTTGTGATGTAGTTTGTAAGTTCACAGGTATTCATATTATGTTGAAACTCAACTCTTTACTGTGCAACTGTTTTCTATCAGGCTCACTTTAATAGTAGTCATGCTACCATGACTGTTTATTGTATACATTAATTTATTTATAAATTAGGTTGTTATATTTTCTTTTTGGTACTCTGTATAGTAAAAATATTAACATGAAGTTACTTAACATTATGTAATGAGAGCATAATTTAATCATTAAGTTTATGTAAAGACAAATTTCACTTTTCAGAAACAAATAAGAACTATTTCTGCATGAACTTAGTGGTTAATAAATATGTATCTCATACTCAGGTCATATTCGATTAACATAAGCATGAATATTTCTTTAATTTGAAGAATCACACACTAATAGATAATGAGGTAGCAAGTTTATTGATCAATTGAGATTTAGAACTAATTGCTTTAAAGAAGTATCGATAGTTGAGATAACTATAATGGTTTGTTTTTATTACACATTAGAACATGTAAATATAGTATAGGATTGGAAGGTACATGTACAGTTTGGTACAGAGTAGCGATATAATAAATTGCCTGCGTAGTTACAGCATGAAACGTACTCGAGTACACGGAACTGGTTCGGTCATTGTATGGCGACAGAAATATTGGAAATGTCGAGGATGAGCCTATACTTTACTACGATACCACTTGGGGTTGCCAAACCAAATTATCTGTACATAATGTAATAATATGCAAACTACGACTAACACTCGATGTTCATTTACATTTTTTGTTTTATTTTTACACTGTAAAAATAAAATAATAATATTTTTTATTTTTTTATTTTCTTTAGTTGATATCTAACATCGCTGACAAAAATGTCGTCTTTGTTTCTGATCACATTAAAATATTACATTATGTGCTTTAGGGTGTTATTAAAATCAATTCGTTGATACATATTAGATGGGTTGAGATGGGTCTACACTACCAATAATTTATGTTTAAATTGTACATCCTTTTATGCGAGAAATAAATAAATGTTTATGCTTTTTATGTTTTTAAATCAGCTCGCGTTTACGGTCTGTTATCGCGCCTCAAAAAAGCAAAATATACTAAGAAACAGTTGAAAAAGATATGACCGGCAGGATTTGAACGCGACTGCCCGGTGTGCGGAAGGTCGCAAACCTTCCGCACACCGGGCAGTCGCTTTAACCAACCAGCTACGGTCACCTCTTGCCAGGACCCTAAATTTCTCAACTGTATGTTACGTCATTTCGTGACGTCACGTTCATCCATTTGTTCCTATCTTAAGTAGAATACAAATATTTTTTCCATATCTTTTTAACTGTTTCTTAGTATAATTTGCTAAGCATAGCTAAATGCTATAAATATAATCTATAAGAATATCAAAATAGTTAAAATGACCAATAACTTTCGCTCTGCTCTACATGACATGCCACGATTTCCATAAATGTTACTTTGGGATATAACACTATTTTTTAAATTTAATATATATATATAGAGCTTTAGTCGTAGATAACATGTTCAGTCGCACAATTTAAAGACTAAACTAAAATACGTTTCTAAAAGTAAATATATAACCTAGGCAATCTCAACAGTGATTGATCGCAGTAAAGTGTGCGCTCAACCTAATACAAAGTTCTCTCCCAGGAGCTGCAGAAACCGAGCGCGGATTGGCGCGAGGGTGCAATGCAGAAACAGTTGGATGATGCGATACATATGGCTTTGGACTCCGTGCGTTCAATCTTACATATTTTTTTTATAAACACCTGTAAATATACTATTAATGCAACACTGGGTGGATAAATTTCAAAGCGTGATTAAGAACACGTCAAAAACAATCTAAATAATCACCACATATTATTAATATTTGCTACATTCACGCGCTGATTTCGCTGTGTTCATTCAGCAGTGACATTCTTGAAAAATATATACAAAGGTGTGTTGCAGTAGTATCTTCACTATTTCTTA
Organism: Hypena proboscidalis; assembly: GCA_905147285.1. Classification (NCBI taxonomy): domain Eukaryota; kingdom Metazoa; phylum Arthropoda; class Insecta; order Lepidoptera; family Erebidae; genus Hypena; species Hypena proboscidalis. Next base: position 17,939,952 of record LR990131.1, read on the forward strand.
TCACTTCTTCAATTCTTGTTCACCCTATCTAAAAACTGGTAAAATCCAGTTCGAAAAGATTTTTATTGCACAAATGTAGGTACTGTCGCTACACAATGAGAATCAGTTTAGTGTATGTTGCGTGAAGTGCAGCTAGTAACGTGATTGTATGCGATGCAGGAGCAAGAGCGAGCGTGTAACCAACAGCGCAGCGCGCGCGAGGCCGAGCAGGAACGGCAGTGGAAGCATCTGCAGCAACAGCGGCAGCAACAGACGCAGCAGCAGCAGCAAATCATTCATGATCAGAGGATGCAAGGTAACTTTATAACAATGTCACCTTATAGTGGTTACCTAAGGACAAAGATCTTTTTGGTCACACCCTCCAATAGCTGCATTTGATACGTTATTGGATAGGAATTTTAGACCACATAGCTCAAAACGGACTAACATACACATATTAGTCCGTTTTGAGCTATGTGGTCTAAAAAACTAGTAACTACTTACCCAATCAAACCTAACTATATCGTTCCTGTTGGTTGTAGCGTAATGTTAACTATCCTTAAACCTTTTCTAAAACCCAAATAAAATGATAAAAGAGCTATCTAAATGCAACCAGTAATTTCAGTGATCAACGCGTTCAAACAAACAAATTAATTACATTAGTACTGATTTTAGTTTAAAATTATAATATTAATTCAGTCATTGTACAAATTCTCTAATAGCATCGTTATTATATTATTATAATAGATTTATACGAATGTAAATGTCCTTGAATTTGTTTGTACGCGTAAATCTCTGATATTGACGATTGGATTTGAATATTATTTTTTGAAATTAATAGAAAAGATGGAGGCTTTTCTATTAATTTACTTTAGCTATTTAAAACAACGCGGTAATGTCGGTTACCGCGTTGTTTTAAATAGCTAAGGAGCGAAACAGTCATGTTCAACGAAGGTACTGTTGCTAGTTTTTGACTAAAATTTAAGGTTAGCGCCATACTTATTTTTGTTCAGCTCAAAAGTAGCTATGCAACGATATATCACATGATATGATGATGATATTAGTGGGATATATCATGGTGGGCCAACTTGCGGGTAACTTAGGGACTGTCTAGAAATTCGGTGACCATTAATCAGAAATTGTCTATGTTTAGTAGAAAACGAGTCCCACCTACAAGATGCTTGAGAGTTGGGCAGCATTGTATTCCTTGGAGCTCAACTGTCAAATACCTAGGCGTTCATTTTGACAAAAAAGTAAATTGGACTGCTAATACTGATGCCTTTCAATCCAAAGGTTTAAAAGCTATGAATGCTTTAACTCCAATTATGAATCGACGATCTAAACTTAGTCCTGAAACTAAATTAAGAATATATCAAACTTTAGTTAGACCTTGTATATCCTATGCTGCGCCCGTATGGTGCAGTACCTGTGATACAAACTACAAAAAGCTTCAAAAAATTCAAAATAAAGCTCTCAAAATTTCATTTAACACACCCTTTTTCACTAACTTAACTAAACTTCAACATCAAATACAATTGCCTTCTATCAAGAAATATATTTTAAAAATATCGCGACGATTTTATTTATATAATAACTACCATCACAAAAATCACCTTATAGCTACAATTGGCTCAACTAAGTTAACTAATATGCCGTACGCGAAATCATATTGTCGATATCGACTGCCCCATCACTATTTTCTTGGTTGCGAGTGACGTCGGCGCATCAACGCAGGACCGGTTGCTTGCTACTACGAGCGCCCGTGTTGTTATACATTTTTTTCACCCTACCGCCTTTATTATGATAAATGCACTTGTTTATGCAAATCATTGCAATTATTTATTAAATATTATTTTATTTGGTACGCTGATTAGCTTACCGATTAACTTATTTGTTGACATTGTAGTGTTATACATTTTCTAGCTAAAATTCTTTGCAATAACATTGTAACACAATTTATTACAAAGATATATTTATGTAAAACTAAATGTGTAAGTACCTAGCTTCACATATTTCGAATATACATGTCATTTTAGTTAAATTTTCTTTATGTATAACATCAACTTACTTTAATAAGATAAAAATGTTTTGTAAAGGCGAAGTTTAGCCTGTAAAGAACACCTACTACATGTTTGTTTTGCATAATTTTGTATGTTCTTTAAATATTATGTGTGACTAATTGTTGTAATATTTGAAAATAAAGATATTTTAAAATCAAAATCAATCAGAAATTGTCGAAATATAATAACCTGTATTCTTATTACTACTATTGTAGTTATCTTTAAGTGAATGACTGTTTAACAGAAAGCTTCTTCACATGTTATCTTTAGATTTGTGAATAGTTCAGTTAATAACTGTAATGTTAAAGATAACTACAATAGTACTCGTAAGCCGATTTGTATTTCAATAGCTTTGTTTACAATATGATGAAAACAATTTAACTTTTATTCACAAAATGAAGGACCGACCACAATCTCTAACCGACTCACATCTGCTCCGAAAGCAGCCATGCAGCGTCTCCGCGCTCCAGACGGTAGCTCTCCGCCGGCGGTCGGAGGGCCCATGGGCCCCGTGCCCGTGGGACTGGGGCCCGTTCCCACAGGACCCCCGCCGCAGTCACCCGGTCCTGCCGAAGCGCCACGAAGTGCCTTCCCTGCTCAGAGGTTCCCGTTACACTATGGTAACAATGAAGATATCAATCGACAGTTGAGGGATCTATTGCAAAGGAATACTGAAAAGATATGGCCGTCACGTAAGTCATACTTTTTTTCGCATGTTCATATTTTAAATTGATTGTAGTTATATATACATAAGACGATTTGTATTACATGTTTTTAAACTTTCGCTATTTGAGAACATTTTTTACAAATTAGATAACGGGTCTAAATCTCATAATTATTATAAAGGTAAATAAATACCTATGCTCGACGTTTCGTAATGACTTGCATCATTCGTGGTCACGAGCCGACTGACCACGAATGATGCAAGTCATTTCGATTTCAATTACGCGATTTAGACCCATTGTCTAATTTTTAAAAAATACATAAGAAGATGCTTGAAGTCAGTAGTTATCTTTAATCGTGGTTTGTCCTAATAGAAGAGAGTCCATCGGTGCCAGCAGGCGTGGTAGACGGCCAGCCGTTCCGTCAGCCATTGCCCGTGACCCTGCGAGCGCGAGCACCTTTGATGCATGCTCAAAGACCAGAACAACAACATAGTAAGTTATCATAAAATAGAAAAAAAGTTCTGATAACCTTGATTGACTTGAAATATAATAAAAAAATACCTGTTTTATAACATTTATTATCTGTACCGCACATTCGCTTCGGGTTAAACTTTATAATTTTTGACGTATGAGAGCCTTATACAAGAGGTAAGGTATATAGAAGCGAGACGGGAAACTTGGAAGCATAATAATATGACTTTTACAGTGGTCATATTCATACAAAAACTGAAATTAGCTGGACAAGTAATTAAGAACCAAAAGTTCAACAGCTAAAATTTTCTTGCAGAGTGAAAATGTACAATTTTAATATTCGATAAATACTACCTTATTTTTTAAGTAATAAGTTGACCAGTGGTATGCATTAGAATCTCTTTTATCCATTACAGCTCAAGAACACTTAAAAGTAATTTAGAATTTTCTCTCCATAACTATCTTTAGCCATAATCTTGTTTTGGTTGCTGTATCCGTCTCTGTTCGTATCTGGTATGGTGGGTATCGATACGTTACAATTACGCCGGCAGTGTGCTTTATTAATGCATCATTACTTATTATTGAATAATAATATTGACAATGCAACTGCGTTATCACGTTGCTCATTATCAGCTCCTAACCAGTACACGCGGCTGCGCTCGCACCGTCTCATGGCGATAGCACCCGTTCGGACGTGCACTGCACAATTTGCGCCAACCAACCACGCTATGGCATTAATCAACGCATTGATTGCTCAGCATCCAGATGTCGATATATTTTACATGAAGTTTGCTGATTTTTTAAAAATATGTCTGAATTTCTTTTTTTGTAATATTATGTAATTTGTTTATGTACAATATTATGTATTGTATACCTAGCTCATTGTGCATATTGGGATATACTGTTAGCGCAATGAGCAATCTCATTTAATATATAAATAAATAAATAACTGACACATAGAATTATTGTCAAAAAAACAAACAAATATTGTATGAATTATTTGAAAAGATGGTGCACATGAGTTTCTCACCAGCTCTTCTCATGATGCAATACCCATCGGAGCTGGTACTTGGATTGATTTTAATACATATCTCTAAGTTGAATTAAAGTCAATCTAAGCTCCGATGTCAAATCATTTTATTACAATAAGTATTATAATAAAACTTAGCTAACTAATAGCTAAGTTTTATTTTAATTTTATATTTTTTGTATTTTGATGTTTGTTTTGACGTGTTCAAGCGCGCCTTGGGGCCCATGGAAATAAATGATTTGATTTGATTAGAACGCGTTTCTATAGGTAATCACCAAAATTTATAAATTCTAATGAAATTAAATATTCATTTTAATGGTTATTTAACATCAGGATGTTTAATTTATTTATAATTATAAGATCAAGTGGTTTGCGTATGCGTATCGCCTCATTGGTCTTGTGGTTAGGTTATGCTTCTTCCCGCGAGGTCTCGGGTTCGACTCCCGGTGTACCGTTAATTCCCAGATATGTATAAGATTGTTGGTAGTGCTGGTTAAAGAAAAGATGGTATGATGTTGCGACAGTGCGGTTATATTTCCAATACCTTTGTTACAATACTTTTAACGATTACAAGATGGTTGCGAAGAGAATGTTAGTTACACACGCGGCCGCTGCGGATTGGCGCTCGTCACATGACGCGACACTCAAATCGTCCAATGGGATGGATGGATCGCGTAGAGACCGCGGCACCTATCCGCGTTTTGTTTCTCCAACACCCGGGTCGGGCAAAGTGTTATTTGTGAACTTACTCGCCAGGAAAGAGCAGCACGGAGTTGAAATAAATATCCCATGGGACCTAAACATAACAGGTGAAGTGTGGGTATGTTAGACCTCTGCCACACGCTTCTGTGTAATATAGGCGTGTGTGTGTATTCTGTGTAATATGTTTTGTTGTGTTCTAAAATATTGTTGTACTAACACTGATCTATATTTTTTATTTTATTTTGCGTATGTATGGTTTCATTTAAATGTTTGTTGCAGTTATAATGCATCAACGCCTGGTATCGGCAGACAACAGCCAATTGCAACAAGCTGGTAGCGCTCGCCCACAAATACTTGTCGAACAAAAACCTAACATCGTGCATACCAGTGGTAAACAATTTAATATTATTATTTCATTTCTATTATGCTTAGCATTACTGTTATATGGGTTTATATCACTGCAAAGTATTATTATTATATACCTCCATACTCGTTCTGCAAATTGACTCAAGACATAAATCAATTTGTTTTTATGGTGGAGTATATAATCTGGTTGATTGTGTGTAAAATAAATCTTTGTTTGCCTCTTACCGGGGATTCTTTGGCATTGATTTCAATACACAACAACCTACATCCCTCAATTTTAAACACATTATTTGCATTTAAGCTTAGCTATTTCTTAGCTCACCACATTTTTGTATTTTTAAAGCTCATAGAGGCGAGAATAAACAAGATTCCGGTCAAGACCAGGGCACAGATGAAATGGACATGGGAGATATGGATAAGCTCGAACAAGATTCCGGCAACATTGGAGAGGTCGGGGACATCCTCACTGGCTTAGGCGGTGAGGACGACGAAGAACTCTTTGAGACGTTAACTGCGGAGATAGGCGAACAGTTCAATATTCTGGAATACGCCGACCCTGAGTTGGCGGCGCTCAATGATGCAGAACATATTCTAGATGGACTGGAGCTCGCGGATGACGGCATGCCCGAGAGACACGCCAAGAGAGAACCAGAGTAAGTTACGACTAGAATTGACTAGATGTTTTCTTTTATTTCATTATTTTCTTTGTACAGGGTTCTCTCCGATTGTGTGTATTTATCATATAAATTGTCGCTTGCTAACGGTAAAGGAAACCATCGTGAGGAAACCTGCACGCCTGAGAGTGCCTAAAAAGTGCTCGAGGGAGTATGAAGTCTACCAACTTGCACTTGGCCAGCGTGGTGGACTATTGCCTAACCCTTCTCATCTTGAGAAGAGACCCGAGCCCAGCAGTGGGACATGTATTGGATACAGGGCTGCTATTATTATATACTGACATATTCGTTTTATTGTTTTTAACTTAGGCAAAAGCAACACTCTAAACTAAACCCTCCAATATTAAGATTAGAATCTTAATATGTTCTCTAAGCGGCAAAAAATAACAGTAAAATCCTATGCACTATACTATACTATAGTATAAAAGAATTGACCTCAATTATAATAATTTGGTATACTAAATTATTATAATTGAAGTCAACTCTTCTTAATTTTTATTTTTTGTTAAAACAATTTCAGGGATGAGCACGAGCACGGCCAAGACAATAAGATGTACAACGACTTGCAAAAGGCGGTCAAGAACATAGAATCGAAGCCGGAAGTGAAGTCAGAGCTAGAGGACGTGAAGACGGAGATCAAGAGCGAGCCCCCCGCCACCCCCGCGCCGCAACACATGTATGGTGATGGCGTGCAGAGGATCATCACGCAGAGCCAACAGATAGCCATACAGGTTGGTGGCTATTCGTACTATTTTATGGTTACCTATACCCAGAGTTCGAAATAATCAAGATAATTATTTTCTTTAATCATTATCCATCCTGGTTCATTATTTGGTCTCCTAATATTTTTATGTTAATAGACATATTAACATAATAATAGTTAATTAATAATTTGTGCCTCTGTGTCCCTGTTTTAAAGCTTTCCAGTAGTGTTAATTCGAATGAAATCTACTTAAAAGTTTGAATTTTGGATGTTTCTTTTGTCGAGAATTTGTTCAATTTTGTACGGTAGTTTATTCTAAACCACTAAAAATGTCCGAATAAAATTCCTCATTATTTTATTTGCCTTTGACAGAACGCAATGCAAGCTATCAAGTCTGAGGTGAAGCTGGAAGGAGACGACAAACCGCAACAGCGGCCGATGTTCGCACAAATGTTTGCCAACGCGCCGCGGTTACAGCTACACCATCAGGTAAACCAACTGAATTATCACTATCATAACTGTATAGACAAAATCGAAGATCTTGGCAGTTTTCAAGTTAGCTGCAGATGGCTGCTCGACCAATCGACGAATCCAAGTCAATGTCATTAGAAACTCGTGTAACAATAAACAATTTAATATAATCGCCAAGGATTTATCATTTAGCAAAACCTATCAAGAACTGTCAGCCGATAGCAACAAGATCGACAGACATTGTATTTTGTGTATTTTTAAAACATTGTATTAGAAGGTGTGTTGTTTTATAGCAACAGCGCCCGCCGCAGTTCGTCCGCGGTCAGCCACAGGTGATGCAGCAAGTGGTGCAAAGACCACAAGTACAGTTCACGACTGGGCAACACATGCATTTCGCACAGGTAACTTATACTATAGGAGTATTTAATATACTAAATGGTTAGCTTATTGCCTAGCATATTTTTTGACTTATTATAAATAAGTTGCTGTGATATTTTCTTTTTCATATTTCTGAATAAAGTATGTTAAGTCAGACAAATCAAGCAAGCACTTTTAGGCTAGGTTAGGCATTTTTTGCTCGTGCCCATGTACGGTTTCGGGACCGCAGTACGCTTAAGAACGCAAGTATAAACTTAAAGACTATTTACCAATTTCATTGAGTGGAGTTGAGGAAGTTGTGGAGTTACGTTATAGAATATTTATGTGAAAACTTGAAGCGTATGTCACGACGCGTTTTACGGCAGCATATTTTTATATGTGTAATTGTTATATGTGAAACCGCGTCGTGAGTTCGTAGCCTCAATGTGAATAATAAAATCGTTAACTGTCTTCCTCAGATGCGCCCGCAGAGCGGGGCCGGCACCCCGGCCTCGTCCAACGCGGCCGGCATGGTGCACGCCATGACGGCCCGCGTCAGCGCCGCGCTGGCCGGCCGCGCGCTGACCGCCGGCACGCTGACCGCCGGCGCGCTGACCGCCGGCGCGCTGGCCGACGGACAGCCCGGCCGCACCGTGCATCTGCCTTACAACGGTAACGGCTACGTCCACATATGAAAAGCTGCCTCACTCATTTCTAACGATCACTCTAATAACATGATTTTACTTAAATTAATTCTCCCTGATTACCAAATTTTGTGAATCAACGACACCGGTACTAGAATCAGTTAATAATCATCACCTTAATAATGTGTTCCACCCCCTAGCGACGGTACAAGGCGTGTCGGGCGTGCCCCGCCCCCCGCCGCCGCCGCCGTACCCCGGCACGCTCCGCCAGCCGCAGCCGCCCCCGCCTCCCTACCCGCAGGTACGTGCGCTTACCAAACACACACTCACATACACTTTAATACACGCCCGTTCTTGACGTCACTACTTGCCCATTATTCATCGTTTCCTAGCCTTTGCACATTGGAGGCTTTTAGTCGTAGGGATTTACCTAAATATTAGTATTTTTCGTTAAGCGAGGACCTCAGAAGAATCATACCTCCACAACCTAGTACGAGGTAATACTATACTCTTTGTTAGACTAGTTAGTTATCTAGACTAGCTAGTTAGTAGCTTTCTGGTCTCTAATTACCCATTGCAGCTGCCATAGATCTTTAAATAGCAATTACGACCAACGACATAACGTGCTCTTACACACGGAAATAAACCCATTATGCTAAGATGGTCACCAAACCAATGGCCAACAATGCTAGATCGATTTGTCCGCGCGGCTTTGACCTAACCATGATACATTACTTTGCATACATGATTCACCCCACACACAATGAGGAAGAACAGGAATACATTCGAAAATTAATGTCTGTCTATCAAAATATATAATACTAACTTTGCCCGCGTGGTATGTTGATAAAAATAACCTGTTAATCTAGGTTATAACTTAGAGCAAAATTTGCCCACGGTAGTTTTTGTCTGAAAGAGTAATAGACATACATACTCACAAACTTTCGCATTTATAATATTAGTAAGGATTATTAAATATTGAACGAATTGCAAATACAACACGAAACTTTTACGAAAGTGCCGTAATTTATACTCGACAAATCTCTCGTGCCTTTGAATTGACTTTCTGATTTTACAAATGAACAAAAGTTATTATAGGAATAAGGCACATTTTTATCCAGAAGAAGTTAGTGACGTCAAGATACACTCGAATCAATACAAGCTCAGCCTTAAAAAAATATAATGAAACTTACAAAATTGAATGAGACATAATTAAGTAATGTACTAATTAAGTAATTTGATAGTCTTGGAGGATTTTTGGATACATTGTCGTGCATGCAGTAATATTTTTTTAATTTACGTGTTTTTGTATGAGTTTGTTTCGACACGCGAGTGTCGGGAGGAACTCATAGCTTTAAATGTATGCAGTAATAGGCTTGGGTTCACATTTGTCACTGTCGACAATACACTTATGTTTCACGACAGTGGCCCTGATTCTGTTGCGCCATAACTAAGCTAAATTCAAGTTGAGTGCATATCTATTGTTCTATCAGACGATCAAAAAAAAATGACGAAATTTTAGTTAAGTGTTTTTAAATTGCGAACACACGTATCGTTTATATTGAATTTCAGTCAGCGTGTATTTGATTAACGACTGTATATCATGTTGAAACATACAAGCAAAACAAATTAAGCTTAGATTTAGTACGGTGGTGATGCAACAGGATCAGACCCAATTTGTAATAAATGTGGACCAGTTGAATTTGTTTATCAGCTTCAATATTTCGCATCGCAGACAATGTGAAGTTGTGTCATATCCATAGCAATATTAATTTGTCTACGCGTCGGTGGCGGTCTGTCGACTGTAAATACACATTCAGTGAAACGCCGCTCGGTCGCTGTTTCATCCATGACAAGCTTAGAAGACTAATATTGCATGGGTATATCGAATTAATCGCTTGCAATTCATACGACTTCATTATACCATAAATTTCCTTTTTAACTCATCGTTTTTGGTTATTTCATATCAATTAAATAATATGTCAGCTGTTTTTAGCAACTATTAAACTCAATTGGTTATTAAATATTCTATCTAACTCTCCATAATATTCAACGTGTGCTTCGTCAAATCAAATCAAGTTGTTGCAGTTCGTGCATAGTAATAAAATCAAGTAAAATTTATTTTCGATCCGGAAACTTTATTTGAGACAAATACAGTAGCACAGTAACGTGAGCTCACCATGCTGTTATCTCAGATGATAAGAAATATTATTAGTAACTTCCAAATAAACAGCAGCTTTTAATCATGATATAAGGGGTTGCAGGAAATTACGTGATATAATTGTAGAATGTACGGGTAGTTATGTCGTCGTATGGATTGTAAGCGTCGGTCGAGTTCGGCGTTGTACGTTGTACGTTGTACGCGTGTTGTTTGCATGTCGGTGATTGATGGTTGTTGGCGCGGGCAGGGCTATGAGCCGGACTGGGGCCACTGGCTGCACCGCCGCCCGCTGCTGCTGCAGGTCAGACCTGTTCTACTACCTGCACACCCCTTAAACTCCAAACACCCCGTAAAACTGCCACTGTAGACGCGCCGATTCAATCGTCTTCAAATTTTAAGGACCTTGGCAAGCTCTGGAACTTTGATCGAACAATGTTCTACTGAGTTTGCTTATATAAGCAGGGCATTGATTGTGCAGAGCGTAGATTCATGCGTGATAGCGACCAGTGATTGCATTGCTTGGATATGTACGCAGTCTACATAGTTTTAAAATGTACGCTGTCTACATAGTTGTGAAATGAACGCTGTGTGGACTAATATCGACGAGTTAAAGGCTAAATAGCCTACACTTATACCATTAAAACGATTAAGTTTAAGCGACATTGTAGAATGTTTATACAATGTGCCCTAATAAGACACAAGACGCATTAGGTTACAACCGTAAACAGTGCTGTTGATCCGTCGATATTTAAGTTCCTCATGTCTAACTGATGTAGTCACTGTTCTCTATCAAACTTATGGTTTCGGTCTGTTCATGTAATACCTTTGGCGACTATACCTAATACAATAAAAAGCTTAGAATGTTGTTGTCATTCTGAATTGACTCGGCGCGTCGCAAATGGACGTTGAACCCTTACACTCCACCCTTTAGCCTGCTGTTACCTCTTACTTAAATACACGAATAAAAGCTCTACCTTTTTCTTCACTTGGGTTAATAAATAAACATCGTGACTTTAAATTATTCTTCATACTCTCTTGGGCTAATTTTATTATAAAAATCTAGCACGTCTACCAACTCTGAGAACAACATAACATAATTTGACAATCATGATGGGATGAAACCCAGTTTGTTATTTAATTGTGCTGACTTATAAACACTTAATTTATATTAAAAGTGAATAGTAAACTAAACAGTATTACAATCTTAATTTAACGAATAAATCTCTAAAAAGATAAATCAAACCTACAGAATCGTTTCTCGATGTACTTCCTTCAACAAATTTTAATGTTAGGTTCTAAACTATACAATCTCCTTCCTTATCCTTACTCTAGTCTTCCTCCCTAGTGTAGAGGTCCGAGTCGGACGCTAGCGAGCCTTGTCACCGCTAACCACCTGTTCGTGTATTAACGCTTCTTACTGCTTGCTCGATCGTCGCACGCATGCCTACTGACTACTAACCTTTGTACCTTTTCAGCATCCTTCCTAACACAACACTAACGATATAACTTATAATACTAGCACAGTTATACAACCAATATTGTAAACATTTAGAGAGCTAGGTACCAGTCTCATCTTGTTTAGTTTAATGATCATTTTCGAAGGTGGTGGAGAGATTCCGGTTGAGGAGCATGGGGTAGGTTCCAGATACATGGATTGTAATGTAAATGGGGATAACTGTGTAATAATTATAGAGTTAGTTTTAATTACATGCAAAATGTACAATTGTGATATTCGGGGCGGGTAATACAGTGCTGTTTTTATAAAACCAAACCTACAAAGTAGTAATTATACTTACATGTAAACACACACATTTATTCATATCTTATAGACTTTAATAGTGAATTCTGTTAATTAGATAGTAATTTTGTTGCTGTAACAAAGTACAGTCAATACAATTGTACTTAGATATTTTGGCACTGCGTTGTAATTCACATTTAATTTATCAAAACTTGATTAGTCGCACTGAACTATTAGTTAACCTACCTCTTAAGTCACATCTTTTAGACAAATTGTTATGAAAATGTATCACATGTACTATTTTAACTTTTAATAGTAGTTTAATGTTGAGCCGACTGAAAGTGGTGTAGTTTGTTGTGATCGCATCGTTGTAGTCAAAAATCTCCAAGAATTATTACATTTATGTATTCTATCGTGCAATATTCAACGCTTTCAATTACTTTTTCAATCGGCTCAGAATTCAAGATGAGACAGGTAGAAATCATTACAGAAACAAGATTCGGCCATCTCATGTATCAAAATTGCTACCGATCATCACGGCTTAGACGCTTTAGGAAGAGCAGCTAGGATAGCGTAGGCGTATCGATCGAACCGCATCGCGACCGGTGACGGTGGCGGGCGTGGCGCAGGCCGCTCGTCTACAGGCTTACTTTAACCGTCAGAACGTAAACCAGGAGCAACCGTTGCTTCTCGAGGAGCTTCTGGAGCAGGAGAAGCGGGAGCAGGAGCGGGACGGCGGCGAGTGGGCGGCGGCAGGGTGCGCGCCGGCGCCGCCCGCCCCCGCGCCGCTGCCGCCGCCCGCCGTGCCGCTGTACGCCGGCGTGGCGCCCCCCGCGCCGCCCGCGCCCCCCGAGCGCCCCGCCTCGGACGCCGAGCACCACGCACGCCTGGTGTACGAGCAGTGGCTGAAGCAGTACAACGGCTTCGCCGCCGACCAGCAGCGCTACTACCAGGCGGAGGTGGATAAGCTGCGCAAGATCCGCAAGGTGAGCAGTAGAGCGCTTTCGTGTTCGTGAGCTTAGTAGCGGCGCCGTCCTCCCGGCCGCCTGTAGAATCGTTTTCAGGTGTAACGTCGGGAACCTGTGACTAACTGGGGAGCGTGGTCGCGCGGGCGGATCGTTACCGTGTGTTTGTGCTTGCAGTCGCTGAACAGCAAGCAGCGCCAGCTCCGCAAGTCTGGCAACGAGCTGCAGCCCAACGACGCCGCCGAGCTGCTGCGCGTCTCCACCGAGCAGCAGGCGCTGCAGAAGCATCTGGAAGCTGCCAGGAAGCAGGCGCGACAGCACACCATGCTTATGCAGGTACGTGGATTAACAACACCTCCTTCCTAAAAATACACATACACACACAAGTAATATAACGTTACGTACGTAACCAATACACTTCCAAATATCCTTCAGTACAGAACAAGTGGCGGCTCGTCCTAAGGAGTGAGCTCCTACAAAAAAATATTCACTCGTATAGTTACATACATTCCACTAGGCTTAGGATACATAGGCAGTTTACAAAAAAAAAACGCCTAAAAGCTACGCGTACAAAGTTTTAATGTTCTGAAACATTAATCAGTGTCCTATAGAGACTAAGCTTAGTTCAATGCCTAGTACTGAATGCCATATTTTAAGTGCGAAAGAATAACATCGATGCAGTTCAGCGCGTAAAACAAATTAGGCAAAGGAGATAAAATCTTTTTGTATGAAATCTGGTCCCACCATGCAATAGATACATGTGATATATCGTTGCATATCAATTTTTGAGCTGAGCAAAAATAACTATGATGCTAACTTTAAATGTCCGTATTGAGCTATGTGTTCTCAAAACTAGCAACTAGTTTCTACATAAAACAATACTGCTTCGCTCCTGCCGGTTACCGCGTTGTTTTTTTAATAGCTTGGAGCCTTTTCTAATAACTTTCTTATTTATATATTCAAATCCATTCATCAATTCCAGAGATTAACGCGTTCAAACAAACAAATTCTAGGACATAAATTCTTAAAATTCTCAGCTCAACAATCTCCAATAGCTACATGAAATATATAGATGGATAGTATTTTTGAACAGAACAAAAGTTACTATGGCTCTATCTAATTTGAAATGTCAGTCCGTTTAAAAATATTCTTTGTCTGGCAGTGTTATAATAGGCCAAATGCAATAATCTTAAGCCCCTAAATGTTTTGCCGGAATTCAATAGTTTTTGCTAAGCCTCTGGGTCTCAGAGGAAGTATTAGCACAGATAATATAATACTAGTACAGATACCCAATCTCATACAAAAAATTGACGCCACCTTAAAAAAATTATTTCTGTGAGCTACTTTAATTCACTTTTTATGCCAATAGATGGCCGTACTTGTGAGTAGTCTCAACCGCGCTACCCTAACGCCATCTAGCTTTTGCAAAAGGTAACATGTCGTCCTTGAGTGCGTAAGAATGTGTCTGTGTGCGTGCCAAAGCTGTCAATGTTTTAGAATATTATTATCTGCATTTGTGCGTGTCCGTGTCAGTATGTACATTATAGTATTCCTTCATCAGAGGTACATTACCATGACGTTTGACCTTCTACAACGCTATATCACTGCTTCATTCAAAATATCAAACGATTTTTTAATGTTTTGCGATTTAAAATGTAATTTAATACATATTTAAAATAATGATTACTTTCTATTGCAATTGATTTTGATTTAGACTTATGTTAGTTGTTTCATTTTTAAGGTTATACAATACAATATCATTCACCCAAGAATAAATTCATTTTAATATGATAGAGCTTTTGTTAGCACGCTTGAATGATGCACGTAGCCGTGCTAATGCGCTAAACTGGTTCTCAGTTCCTGTCAAACTTGGTAGGTATACCACTAACAAATTGGAGCCTACCTATGCCAAGAATGTTTCAATTCATAGGTTAGGTATAAATAGCCGGGGCTACTCCCGCGAAGCAGTACTGCATTGGGCTGGCGCTTAAGCGGTTACGGCGGAGCGCGGCGAAGGCACGGCGGCGCGGCGCGGCGGAGCGCTGCGGTCTTCCCACCCCCTAGCCATAACAGATCGCCGCGCCGCGCTTATATCATTCACAGTTCGCGCGCTGTAATAAGTTTCAATTTTGCGTGCAAGACTAGTATTATATTATCTGTGGTGCAAGTGGGTACCTCAGGCGAGGTGTAGGTATAATTTTTACATAAACTTGACTTTCGTTAGGGAGTGAATCTTCTGTTGTTCCCAAGGACGATATAATATCTATTAACGTTGTTACTTATTTTGCCTATAGGTACCTACTTCAAATAATAATTTCAAGTATTTCAACATTAATGTAAAGACAATTTAAACGTCTTAAGTCAATAAAAGAGTTGCTAAAGAAAGTAATCTTTATTTATTTCTGGTAAAGTTTGATCGAAAAATCTAAAATCTGTTTATAAAAACGTGCAATCATGTTTGCTTAGCATTGTGCCTACAACTGTCTTCGTTCGCAAAAACTTATTTTTGTAGCAATCTTATTATAGAAATTCTTAGCTAGACTGAGATTGCTTTGAAGGAAGAAGACAAGGGAGGTTTTAGTCATATCACTCAGTACAAAAAACATGTATGTAAATACCCACTAGTGTATCTAGGGGTGCGCTTTGTTTTTCATAAAAAAAATTCTTCATAAAATCGCAATTATTTTCCGAATTTGTTATTAATAACATTTTTCTTTATACTCATTGGCATTCATAATATTGTTTTCACCACACCAGCACGAAAAAGATCGTTTGCTTGCCAGAATGCAGTGAGTAAAAACCGTTTTTACTCACTAGTGAGGCAAAGTGATTCAAATTTCGAAACACAAAATCCTTCCAATGAATAGGCGCTGGAAAAAAACAAACAGCCACCATGTAGGTTAGTAATAAACATTGACATCAATTTTATTAAATAATTACATACGATACGTTTTAATTATTTTAAATTATATAAATACGCGCTTATTTAGTATTTTAATGGTTTTATATTCGTGATTGACCATTAAATTAATTAAAATCAGGTACTTAATATTAGACTCTAAATAAATGTTACGGAACGAATTTCCGAACGCACGATTTAAAAAAAAAAGTCTGTGTCTGTGTCAGTCATCGCGGGCAACTATAAATTCTTATCAGTTTATGTTTAATTGTTTACTGGAACTTTTTAACAAAAAAATAGTGAATCTAGTGATAAAGAACTTTGTGGAACTCCAAAAGTATAGAATAGAATAGAATAGAATAGAAAGCATTTATTCCGATCACAAGCACAGGACAACAAAAAATAAAAAACAGAGAGAGAAGTACACAATGCTAGAATACTTATTAAGCGACGTACAAGATACATACTTAAAGCTAATAAATGTAGCATGCTGCCTCTATGCTGGAATCGGAAAGGTCCCCAACTCAGTTTTAGCGTAGCGACAACTTGTAGCGACAACTTGTTGCTAACACAGAAGTTTGCTTTTTTACCAGAAAAATCACGTGAAAAGTACACGTGAGTAGTTTTTGAAAGCGTACGACATATTTAATTAGTGGCGACTTACAAAAGGCCCTAAAAGGCATTCTGAATTGGTATTACTGTCGTATTTCATGGAATTATTCCAGGTTAAGCAATCGAGTACAAGTTAATTTAAATCTTAATATTTTCTCACTGGAAGAGGTGAAAAGTTTTGTATGGCACGCGTAAGAAAAATTTAATTTCCAGTTCGTGACCTCTTAAAATCTTTCGCTTGCGAAGTAGTCTTTATTAGAATCACTCGCTACGCTCGTGATTCAATTTCAGACTACTTCGCAAGCTCAAGATTTAAAATTGGCACTCACAACAGAAATATAAACTTTTTCTCACTTGTACCATAAATAACTATTTTCATTCACATCTTTATCCTATTATTTTCTTATATTATAGTTTTTCTTAATGATACCGATCATTCTTTTCCACTCCGAATTATTTTTATTCATACATTTGTTTGTTCTTTTTAATTAATTAATTTCTTCATTTTGAGTGTTACGTTATTTTACTCTATTGATATCCATAATGTCAATATAAATATATTAATTATTTATTTATTTAATTGTAAAAAGATCTGAAAAACATCTCACATAAAATATCCACAAGAGCACACAAACAATCCGAAAACTTCTACCGAAGTGAAGGAAACACGCGCGGCCCGTTTATTTGTAAATAAACATTGCAGAAAAACGTTTTGTTTCTGTTCGAAGTACATCACATGACAATTGATATCTATATTATTTTAGATTATAAAAAAATAAAATACATATATATATGATTACTTACATTATTAGAAAAACATGTATTTAATATATAATTTAAAAAGTTCGATGATGATTTTATATCTAACTACTATTGGAAGGCAATCGTAGACTCAGAAACTAAACGCGTCATCGTAAGTGAATGTCCAATAATTTAACATGCTGAGTGACAAAAGCGTCGAACTCCAATTTGTTTATAACTCAATATACACTCACACACTCATACAATGTTAAAATAAAATTGAAATAAGCGCCATCTATTAGCCACAAATAACCTAACCGCATGAAACTTTTACATTTTGTGCCGTATCCAAGACGGCGACTTAGGAGTTAAAGACATAGATTTCTTTTTTCTCTCAAATCACTTTGAAATAATTGAAGAATGCTTTTAACGTTTTATATATACGTGCTTTATTTTTTAAAAATCATATTTTGGTCAAAAGTTGAACAATAGCGTTTATAACAATTTATTATTTTTGCATTGCTATACATAACGCCATCTATGGAAATTTTTAAGAAGTAAAAATCTAATGTTCCTAATGATACCCCATGGTATTAGGTAGAGATGACATGAGCATTTAAGTTGCGTACACCCGTAAAGGACGCCAAGAAAGTACAGACATTTCATGGGGTTACCAGTGGTACCCAATTTTCCCCGAAATAATATTGTTATGCTAGACCTTTTCCATTTGTCAATGTTCTAGGCAAAGAAGTTATATTTTGCAGTACTAAAACGGCTAAAATTACTGGCACATGAGGCATAACACCGTAGTCCTCAGCTGCAGCGACGCAACTATAATCTGCTTTTGTGGATTGTTGATGTTCATGGGCTGTACTCCACTAACCATCAGGTGGACTACACGTTCGTTCGCTGTGTTTTTTTCGCTTTCTCAACATTCATACATAAATAAAAAATAAGGTACTTGAAAAAGAACAAATATAATAAAAAATATATTAAATAAGACCAATAGACGTTGGAACCAGCGTTTAATTGTGAAGTCAAATGATGAAGAAGTGGGTTAAATAAAACTCAAAATTAAATATGATTTGTATTAATATCCCTTAAACAAAATCAACTTAGTATAAAAATTTCTAATTTTTACTTGCTTGTCTTGGATTTTTTTTGTCCAATAATGAATGCGTACATTCAGATACTTTTTATAATATCAATGATAAATTATTTCTTCGATTTCTGATCTACACATCATTTTCTACTTTAAGTTAAAACATTGAAACTGACAAGATTAATAAGCTTATTAATATGTCCTACTGAGTATATTATATTGACAAGAAATGCGAGTATATCTTGACAATGTAATAATTTTACTAATACTTACATTGAATGATCGGCACGTTGTAACATTTACTTCAGTATTCAGAACCTAATTTTTTTTATGATCAATTAAACAGTAAATATCCACCGTCCCTACTGCAATTCCCGACTTGGGTTAGTAATAGAAGTAGTCAAAGCTTCATCAGCCATTGGACAGATTTGCACAATAGATAAGAAACTATTACAAATTATACAGTAAAATACATAATTAATTTGTATGCAATTTGTTTGTATCGACACATACATTATGTGTGATAGTATACCTACTGATGTAGAAGGTATATATATTGTTGGTGGGTTCTGTAAATTATAATGCGCTACTTAAGTAAATCTAACACGAAAAAAATACGCACGACTAGTAAGAAGCATACTTACATTACATATGTAAAGTGTCGATACTGAAAATTCATAAAGATAGGTCATTCGTTGGGTCTTTCTAAAACATCTATTTTCAAAATGTCTTGAACATATTTAGAGTGCTTAGTTGGTTCTCAATCTTGTCGTCCTGTAGATATTATCCACATAATTATGTCGTACGTGGGCTTCTTTGGGAAATCTAAAAAAAGATTTACAATCAATTATAAAACTATATAAAAATTAAGTTATTTAATTATTCTAGTCTTTATTGATATCTTGAATATTATTATTTATCACAATGAAAAAAAATAAAAACGAATTAAACTTTCTACTCATTCCCAAATTCCAGGGAAAGTTGCCACTTTTGGGCAGGTATCCCTAGAGAATATATAACCCAGCCAAACAGAAAAGTAACTATACCAATGGCAAATTCACATGTTTTTATGATAACAATAAGTTTATGGTAAATATTTCAAGTTTTATCGAATTCTTTGGTGTGAAGTTGTATGTTGACAGTAAAAATGGAGCAAATAATACGACATTATTCTAACGATAAAATTTTTTAACTGTCACAACGGCATACTACATTTGGTAGTGTTATACAACAAAACGTGTTTTTTTAGAAAACTTATATTACTGAAATTAACTGTTTATTTGTATTGATTTGAGAATTGTCGGGCAACCAGATTCTAAGGGGATGCATTACTAACTGAAAACAAGCTATCCTAAGGTTTGAAGTGATACTTACTTGTGAAAAGTTATATTTTCCTGTTTACGCTCACTGCGGCTTTTGCAGCCAATTATACAACACTGCACCATGTTTATTGTTCACTACAGTCACTACGGTATGTTTAGGGCCCAGAATATGGCTATGTAACTAGTTTAAACTAGGAAAAAAACCACTTCTTTCCACTATCGACACGATATAGGTTAGGCAAATTCAAATGGGTCAAACAATAAAAAGCTGTACGGTGACAGAGACAAAAAAATAATATTGCTTTCTCTGTCGTTTCTACTGATATTGTATATGGCCATCTCTTTTTAACGTACTATGGTTACTATGGTTACGAGCCATGCCAAATCCAGTACTATCCTTCATCCAAGCTCTGGGTATTTAGCGAACACCCATATAAAATGTCACGGGCCGCCTCTGCGTGTTACAATACTAGGTAGAAAGCAGAAATATTCAATAAACATTAAGTAGAAACTATCCCAGTGTTATCATCCCAAAGACAAAGTACACAGTACGATATTGTATACAGGGTGTCCCATATTTAATGGATAATCCTTTACCTGCAGATTAGGGGCATCACGCCTGATAGGAAAATGCAAAATTTGTAGAAAAAAAGTATCATGGATTTTTAAATATCGAACATTTTAGATTTTTCACAAATTAGCCACTTTCGTCCACTCTTCTTGATGCCATGTTCGTAAATCTCAGATTTTTTCAAGTCTGTTTTTGGAATTCAATTCTTGAATAGATGTACTATCAAATTTACTATCTCATTATTGTACAATTATTTCATTTAAAAAACTACAAAGATAAATAAAAAAAAAAATTACATGACATTTTTTTTACAAAAAGTTTGAACCCTCATGGTGTAAAAAAAATGTATGAAGACCTGTGTGCCCATCACGGAAAAAATATGCCAGTTTCATTGTGATTCTAAAATGGTATAAAATATTTTATATATTTTTTTATTTAAAAAAATAATGTGAGAAATTATGACCAGGGTCCGATTTTTTTTAAATCACTTTCTACCAAAATGATATCCTAGTTGATAATACTAACTACTTAAGCGTATTAAACTAAACTAAATAATTACGAATCGTTCTAAATACTGTTTTTTGTAAAAGTTATGCTTGATAACTTTTACAAAAAACAGTATTTGGAACGATTGACAGCGATTATAAATCTTATAATACCTATCTATGAAAATATCGATAAAGATCAAAATACTGAAAGTAATTAAACAATATTTTTTTTAATTTTGCTCATCACTTATCTGGGTAACGAAAAAAAAAACGCTGACACTCAAATGTGTTCTGTTAAAAAGGCGCGCAAAATTTTTAAATTTGCGGATGCGAAATTTTCAGTTTTCTCTAAAAGATTTTATGATATTGTGCTGTGACTTCAGACTTGTTTTTTGCTACTTGAATTTGGACTTATCAACATCGGCAAATTAACAAAAAACGTTCGGAAACCTTTCTCGGTAGAGCAAAGCATTTGTGTATACTCTCCTGGTGTATACAGATATCGCGGCATTTTACGAAAGAAGATAACAAGTCTCAATTCTCGTAGCAAAAACAAATCCAAAGTCACAGCACAATATCGTTTGTTAATTTGCCGATGTTGATAAGTCCAAATTCAAGTAGCAAAAAACAAGTCTGAAGTCACAGCACAATATTATAAAATCTTTTAGAGAGAACTGAAAATTTCACATCCGCAAATTTAAAAATTTTGCGCGCCTTTTTTACAGAACACATTTGAGTGTCAGCGTTTTTTTTTTCGTTACCCAGATAAGTGATGAGCAAAATTAAAAAAAATATTGTTTAATTACTTTCAGTATTTTGATCTTAATCGATACTTTCATAGATAGGTATTATAAGATTTATAATCGCTGTCAATCGTTCCAAATACTGTTTTTTGTAAAAGTTATCAAGCATAACTTTTACAAAAAACAGTATTTGGAACGATTCGTAATTATTTAGTTTAGTTTAATACGCTTAAGTAGTTAGTATTATCAACTAGGATATCATTTTGGTAGAAAGTGATTTAAAAAAAATCGGACCCTGGTCATAATTCCTCACATTATTTTTTTAAATAAAAAAAAATATAAAATATTTTATACCATTTTAGAATCACAATGAAACTGGCATATTTTTTCCGTGATGGGCACACAGGTCTCCATACATTTTTTTTACACCATGAGGGTTCAAACTTTTTGTAAAAAAAAATGTCATGTAATTTTTTTTTTTATTAATCTTTGTAGTTTTTTAAATGAAATAATTGTACAATAATGAGATAGTAAATTTGATAGTACATCTATTCAAGAATTGAATTCCAAAAACAGACTTGAAAAAATCTGAGATTTACGAACATGGCATCAAGAAGAGTGGACGAAAGTGGCTAATTTGTGAAAAAATCTAAAATGTTCGATATTTAAAAATACATGATACTTTTTTCTACAAATTTTGCATTTTCCTATCAGGCGTGATGCCCCAATCTGCAGGTAAAGGATTATCCATTAAATATGGGACACCCTGTATAAATAATTCCACGGAAAACCCTTAATACGTACTCTAAAAGTAATGCTTATTATAATTTACTTAGGAATACGAGACCAAACAGCGGCAGCAGAACCCACAACTGGCTCAGCAAACTGTACAACAAATATCTACCAACCAGACAGTATTCGCCCAAAATCAAAATATGAACCAGGGCCAGCAAGTGCAACAGCAAGGAACGATCAACCGACCGATGCAACTCGGCCTGCAAGGCTCCATACAACAGCAACAAACTCTAATCAGAACGCAACAGACAGTCATTGGAGCCGATGGGCAACCTGTGCAGCAACAGAGAATTGGCTTAGTGACGTCACCACTCAACGCTCAGGGAAGGATCCTACAGGGTGGTCGCACTCTCGTGATAGAACAAGCTGGTGCACCTCAGCAGCAATTAGTAAGGCAGCTGTCAGGCGTGCAAGAAAGGCCACAGTCTGTCGGTGGCATGGTACAATTCGGACAACAACAGCTAGCGGGAGTAAGAAGCTCCATGCAGTCAGGATCTCAGACGCCACGGCCGCCGGGCGCCAGGCCTGCAATGTCACCGTTACACGTGCAATCTCCACACTCGCAATCGCCCCTGCATTCCCTCGCGCCGCAGTCTCCGCTTCATCACCTGACGTCACCGATGCAATCGCCGCTACATTCCCAACAGTCGCCCTTGCATCACACATCGCAGTCGCCATTACATCAGTCGATTCAATCACCGCTACACACCCAGCAATCGCCTTTGCATTCGCAACAATCGCCAATGCATGTCCAACAGACAAATTTGTCTCAGCAATCGCCGATGCATCCTCAACAGTCGCCGATGCATCAACAGCAGTCACCGATGCATGCCCAGCAAAGTCCCATGCATCCGCAGCAATCTCCGATGCACCAGCAGCAATCGCCCATGCATCAACAGTCGCCGCTGCACGTGCAGCAGTCGCAGATGTCGTCGCAGCACTCCCCGATGCCGCAGCAGTCGCCCATGCACTCGCAGCAGTCTCCGATGCACTTGCAGCAGTCGCCCATGCATACGCAGCAGTCCCCCATGCAGACTTCGATGTCCCCTCAACACTTCCTGCAACAGTTGCAGGCTCAAAGGACCAGCCCTCAGCTGCCTACGCCTAGTCGCAGTCCACAGGTAAGCTATACAGACTTTTACTTATACTTATTTTATTAAATCGTTGAAACTCACATTATACAATTAGTAACATTGAAAGACGTACGCTCAATTCGGGTAACTTTTAATTGCCGTCTTACGATCAAAGTTGTGAAAAATCCAAATCCAAGCTATCTATCACCATACGTTTAGTAATATAATATTTTTACAGATCAGGATATTAAAATAAAAATACGTCATTCAATTTTACTTTAAAACATACAAAAAAAATGTTAACTTAAAAAAATATACTCAAAGTTACCCGATTTTCAATATGACTTTGAACATGATTGTTGTTAAATTTCGAATCTAGCAGCGTTCGAATCCATGGCTGAATTGACAAAGCACCTGGGTTAATCCTTAATTTTTCAACCTTAATATTCTAAGACACTATTTATTCATTAAAATTATGGAAAACTAAATATAATAAGATTATAGTTATAAAAATACTGTAAAAAAACGTTAAAAGTAACTTAACGTTACGTACTTGTATAACCATTTTAATTAATTTCAGATATATCAACAATCTCAGATTCAAAGCCCAGTGGCGTCGCATTCACCTCAGCTTCAAAATGTAAGTGTTATTGTTCTGAATACATTGATTAATCTTGACTTTTTAACCAACTTTGATTACACTAATGTCATAGGTAAGATATTGTACTTTATTTTATTAAATAAAAGTTTTATTTTTCAAAGGACTATGGTACTGGCAGATTCTCCCGCCCGGCACCGGGATGCTCTCCGTTGCCGACAAGATTCGCTAGGCCGCCACACCAACAACAAGGTATTTTTATTATACAAAGCTTATTTTGATACGGTGTCAATGAAAATCTCAAAGAAATCGATGCCGTATCAACATAACGTAGTGATCTAATAAGTTAACGGTCGTCTATAAAATCTTCGATTTTTTTGCAGCTATGAGGGTCGGAATGCCTTTCGGTGGACGTCAGCAAACGTCGCCACTCGGTAGTCCGCAGCCGCTACCGTCGCCCGGGAACCCAGCTAATGAAATGGCGGTAAGTTTACTAATTAACGGTAAGTCATCAAGTAGAGAAACGTTTCGTTCAAACGTTTTCATGAAACGATTTGTTATTCGACAGCGCCAGCAAATGCTGCAACGCCAGCAGTACAGTCCGATGGGCGGCGCGCCGTCGTCGCCGTCCGTGGCGCGCTCGCCGCACATGCGCACGCCGTCCGCCTCGCCCGCCGCGTCGCCCGCGCCCGGCCTGGAGCACGGCGGCGGCCTGCACGGCCCGCACGCGCCGCTGCCGCCCGGCTACCGCTACTGCCGGCCCGGCCTGCTCGGCGGCGCGCCGCCCTGGCCGCCGCGGGAGGACGACCGCCGGCGCCCCGCCCACCTCACCAAGGTGTCCATCCTCAAGCGCCGCACCCCGCCGCGGCCGCGCCCGCCGCTGCTGCACGAGGACCTGGAGCCGTCCGCCTCGAGCGACGGCCGCAGCTACGTGCTGTACTCGCAGGACGCGCTGGACTACGCGCACGAGGAGCTCAGCGACGGCGCGGGGCGACAAGACGACGACGAGGTCGAGGAGTGTGTCGAGCATTTGGACGACGACGATATCGTGCTAGTGGAACCCGACGCCATCTCCCCCGAGGAGCGCATCGCTACCGAGGAAGATTTCGAGGAGCTGATAGACAGTGGGAAACCGGAGGACGAGCAGGAGGAGGAGGCGGCACCCTCGCAGACTCGCACTGAAACCACTACTAAGACCGTCGCGGTTATAAGCCTCTCTACCGGCAAGCAGCCGACGTCTAATGTTCAGCAGTATAAAATAGTGAACGCTGCGGCCGGCTCGCCTTTATCCCGCTTGCCTGTACTTAACGCGACCATGCTATCGCCCCACACTAATCCTAAAATACTTGATGAGGTATCGCAGGCGACGGTCGCTTCGGTCTCTATTGCAAACCAAACTATTTCAGTGCCCGTATTGAAAAATCTAACCATGCCTATTTCGAGCGTGGCGGGTCACGCCGGCGGAGTCAAATCTCACATGAAAAAAATGCCCTTAAATTTAACAAATCAACCGCTCACGATAAACATGTCAACATCGACGCTGTCTAAACCGATCAGTTCTGTGATAAGCGTCATATCATCGAACGTACAAAAAATTACTAATATAAGTCAACCGCGGGTCAATCGAATTTTGAAAACTATTGAAAAACCAATGGTACTTACGGCTTTGTCAAACTCTAAACTATCCAGCTTGTCTGTAAGTCATGACGCGACACTCCCTGCTAAAATCTTCCAAGACGATGCCGCATCGCCGGACAGCACCGTCTCGTCCGAAAACAACGCAGACAAGGATCAATGCCAACCAATGACTTCTTGTCAGCAATTATCAGCTATGAGTTCTCAGGGATCGTCACAATTGGATCAGAGGCCATCCATGTTCAAAGAGCCAACGAAAGACATCGATATAGAAACTGAAATAAGTAAGCAGACTGAGCTACCTCATACATTATGCTTATCCGATCGCACACCATTGCATTTAGGAAAAGCTGACATAAAAAGCCCAGATCCAATTCCAGAAAAAATCCCAGATAATATAATGGAAGGTGATGACGAGGATAAACCAGAAGACAATTTACAAAGTAACTTGCTACTGTCTTATAATAAATCAATGTCTGAGCTACAGCCTCCGAAACCGCCGATGCCGGCGCCAAAACTTGAAGAAAATGTTGTCAAAACAATAAAAGCCATAGTCAACCAAAGGAAGGAAATGGTCATAGATTCGAACATGCAGATAACTTCAGACATGGCGCAAGAGTCTGTTCAAATATCTATTCCATCTCCTACGCCTTCCCAGGAGCGATATTTAAACGATATTACAATGCAAGACCACTCTGAAGCTACAGAAGGGAATACTAAACACGTGGAAACCTTCGAGGATATGCTGAGTATATTTGAAAATATCTCCGATGATAACAAAACGTATGGTGTGAAACACCCACCGAAACCTAGTCATGCACCTCAAAATAAGAATCCAAGTGTTAGTACTCCAAAACAAGAGCCAAAAGAAAATCAGGAGCCAACGACGTTTGCTAAGCGAGAACCAGAGAGACTAGCGTTGCAATCGGCTACTGTCCCACAGCTGTCACCATTGTCGCAGCCTGCGGAGCTGACGTCAAACATGGCTAACGTTTCTCAACAATTACGCACCATCATGTCTTCACTAAACCCCAACACGACTAAAATTGATCCACAAACTATTATAAGGAAGAACAGTGACGCTACAACTCCGACTCAAGTTAACTTTGAGAATCTGTTGCCCTCATCAAAAGTTGAAGTGGCAGCATCGAGGCCCTCACCGATACAGAGGTTAGAGAAATCCATCGCTTCAAGTTCTGATAACATGCCGATGAGTGCCATTCAAGCGATCGGCTCTAGAGTTAATACTTTATCTAGCATGGGACAAATGAGGAAATCTCCAAACGTTTCGCCGCTGAACTCTCCTGTCAGTTTACAGAATTCCTTAATGAAATCGCCCGCGCAGCCTCCTTTGATTACAAGCCAACAATCGTTTCAACCAATGGAGGAATCTATGCCAACGACTGTAGCTTCTCAAATTATACAAATGCCGGCTCTCTCCAAAATACACAGTTCAACTAGTCCGGCTAATATAATGCACTCCAATACAATTACAACTAGTATCAGTAATTTCCAACATAAGAACCAAGTGTTACCGACGAGTATATTAGGTCATACATTGTTGCAGCCATCGAGACAGATCAACACCAGTAATTTACCTTTTAGCCAGCAAAGCATTAGTTCTAGCCAACCTCCAGCGTTAGTCATGACTTCGAGACCGTCGATGAGCAATAAGGAGCCTGCGCCGAATGTAACTGTACGCACACATAACATAGTTAGTTTAGGCATCAATCAAATGCAGACTAAACCACCACAGGGATCCATTAATTTCATTACGTCATCGAAATTATTGCATACTCAATTGACTTCGCCACTAAAAAGGTCTAAGTCCACTGATGAACCAAAGAGTGAAGTGATCGTAGGACATATCCAACCAACTAAAAGACACAGCGTTGAAGCGGTTGTCGTCAAATCAGAGCCTATGGAAACTGACGAACCTCACACATCAACTGCGCCTGCTGACACTACGAATAAACATCTGAATGTGCAGCAAACAGGTAATCAAAAGAATGACGAGTCTCAAAACGTGTTGTTAAAACAGCTGCTACAAACTACGACGACAGCAGCCACGGTCGTGCCGCAGCGAACTATGACTATACAAAGAACTGCTCCTGCTCTGGGAACTATACCGTCCCTAGAAGCACAATTAGCTCGACCTTCAATACCTCCTCCAATGTCTCTTACACAAGAAGTAGAAATGCCAAAGAACTCGCCCAGGCATATAACTACTGTAAACTCACCGTTTGCTACTCGGCCAATACAAACATGTATTCCTACGTCTGCTATTTCACCCTTGACGCATACTTCTACGCAATCGTTGATGGACGTACGTAAGCCGCCAGTCAAAATATTAAACAAAGAAGAGACGACACCAATTCCAGAAAGTTCACCTACAATGAAATCTATGCAAATGTATCCAATGAACATAGAGCATCAACAGCTGCATCAAGCTATAAAGAAAGAAATTGCTCCGCCACAGCAGAGCCCTGTCAATAGATTTTCGCCATTAGAAGTAAAGAGAGAATTGCTAGATGAGAGCTCGCAACAGTCGGCTACCTCTGGCATATCCACAGCTTCGGACCAAGGCAAACTGGACCAACCGATAAAGGAAGAATTTCCTGAAAATGTTAATATGGATGTCCCCTTAGAAACAGCTCCCGAAACGCCCTCAGAAGCTAAAAAACGCAAACGACGAGAGTATCAGCAAAAGAAACGAAAGATACAAATGAATATGAAACAGGCTGCTGAGAATAACATGAGTGCGGCAAGTGCCAAGAAGAGACCGCGTAAAGGTTCCAGATATGAGGAAGACTACGACACATTTATAGATAACTTGATGGTGCAGCTCCGGTCGATGCCTGCGATGCAAATACAGGAACCAGCTCTGACCACCAATTTCGCTGTTTGTCCACTTTTTGGTTCAGGTGATCTCACTAAATTAAAAAATAAAGACTATGATATACTGAAAGGTGACTTAACTGGTGATTTTGGCAATGCGCGTATACCAAACGTTGCCGATTATTACAATACCAAACCGTTTGGAGACGAGGAACCTTTACCGGAGAAACCGCCGGCTTCCACGCAGAGAGGATTCTATGATCAAGAATTTCCACCTATTGTCTTTGATGAAGATCTAGAAGATAAGAAGTTAGACTTTGTTTGCAAAGA
This sequence comes from Hypena proboscidalis, assembly GCA_905147285.1. Lineage (NCBI taxonomy): Eukaryota > Metazoa > Arthropoda > Insecta > Lepidoptera > Erebidae > Hypena > Hypena proboscidalis. Next base: position 17,968,685 of record LR990131.1, read on the forward strand.
GCGTGACACTGACACGCCAGATAGTATTGTCAGTTGCTCTAGCCCTGAATGTCTTGATATTGACACTCCTAACAGGTTCCCAGGACTTAAACTCATAGATGATGAGGAAGAGGATGAAGACAGTGACTCTGCTGCCGGTCGCATATCACCTGTGATACCGATCATTGCGCCCGTGCCCATCAGGATAAAGTCTGCCTCGCTCTACCAAATTAAGGAAGAGGAGGAGAATCAAAAGGCACTCAAGACTCTCGATACAGATTCCGCGAAGTCTAAGAACATAGACTCGCCCGGTAGCACAGATTCTAATGAAAATGTAACTGTAACACTTACATTGACATCTGGCGCCGCAGAAGATATCCTCGGTGTATTGAAAGAACTCGCAGGCTTCTTACACATTCCACCACCAACCTCGTATCAGATAATAGAGAGGACAGCAACGCCGCCGTCACATAAGCTTGGACTGTATAGATCTAAGGGTAAAGACGGCAAAGAAGGAACACCCATTGATATTCAAAGTATCTTAAACGGAGCAGCGAAGTTCTGTCGGCACTGTGATGTCGTAATCTTGGATTCCGTTGTCAGGGCCAAAGCCTCAGAGTTCCCGTTATTATCAGCAAACAAAGGAAATGCTGGAGAAATTTTATGCGACAGCGATTCAGAACTATTCTTTTGCAGCGCGCAATGCTATGAAAGTTTTGCGTGGCGCCCAACAAATATAATTCTCGATGGAAAATCAAAGACTGCGGTCAAGGAAGACAGAAAATCAGACGTCGACACCAATTTGTCTAAAGACCGTGATGATTTCGATACTGCGTCAACAGAAAGTATGGAAACTGACGACTTGGATATAAAACCGGACATCAAAGATGAGAAAATGGATTTATCTTTCATGGATTCCCTCGATAACGATGAACTAATGAAGGAGGTCGGTGATGACGTTAGCGCTCTGGACGAAGATCTAAAGAGCGATCAAGATGACAAGAGTAACCAGAGTACAGCTGAGAAGGAAAAATATAGAGGTATTCGTTACAAGGCGTGGTCACCGGGATGTATTGGACCTCCAGTCAAATACAAAAGACCGACAGATAGAGAGCTCACCGAGTTAGTTTTCCGAACCGGTGTTGCAATAATGCCGGTGACCAACGAGGATAGTCGAAAATGTGAACTGTGTGGTATGCAAGGTGATGGCGTGGCAGATGGGGTGTCACGGCTGTTGAATTGTGACGTGGATCGCTGGGTGCACTTGAATTGTGCGTTGTGGTCCGAGGGAGTGTATGAGACTGTGAGTGGAGCACTGATGAACGTGGAGACAGCTTTGGCGGCGGGCTCCAACGCGACATGTGCGGTGTGTAGAAGGCTGGGTGCTACAGTGCGGTGCTTCAAGGTGCGCTGCGGCAGTGTGTACCATCTCGGTTGCGCGGTGAAGGATAACTGCGTGTTCTACAAGAATAAGTCTGCGTTCTGCTCATCGCATGCTCCGAAGGTGAGTTGTTCTGTCAATAGTTATACTTATCTGTGATATTCCCGACATAGATGATTAGACGAGCCGTTAGACCACATACCTTCAAAACCAAGGCTCAAAATTAACAAGATTATTATTACGTTAATTATCGGACAGTTTGTTTTTTTTTTTTTTAATTTTTGTATTCAATATTTTGTATTGATATAGTCATATATTTATATCTGTTTATTTATTTATTACGCCATACTCTGTACCGACCTGTATGTATATTTTCTTTTTTTCTATCTGTGGAAACTTGTAAATGGCCTTTGTTGTGTTTATTTTTTCTTAAGTTTATAGCTGTAAGTTTTCCAAATAAAATAAAATAAAATTGTACACACATTTTGATACGCGCCAGCGTCTACTTGCATTGGGATACATATGAGGAAAGTCAATGGTGGCATTAGAGTTCTTTATTTAGAATTTTATAAAATTATCAAGGTATATTTATCAAGATAATTATCGTGATCATTGTCAAGAACCCTGCCTTAAACGTTACTAAAGCATGACTATTCCCCCTTAGAACGAGAAAGACAACGAGCTTACAACACTGAGCGTGCAGCGTCGCGTGTACATCTCCCGAGACGAGCAGCGGCAGGTGGCGTCCGTCATGCTGCACTCCGACACCAACCATCTCATCCGCGTGGGAGGACTCATATTCCTGAGCCCAGGACACCTACTGCCGCATCAGCTTGCTGCCTTCCACACGCCCAATTACATCTACCCTATTGGGTATAAAATTGTGAGTATCTTCTAATTTTTAAATATTATAAGTTAATTATTATAAGTTTTTTAATTTATTATAAGTACTCTAAATTATAAGGGTATTCCTTTAATCAGGAAGAACACTATTCCATTCATCAATAAGACGATAACTAACTAACTGAACTTTAAGGTAAAAATGACAATACAGAAAAAAAATACAATTTGAATATACTTGCAATGTTATGGTGTGTTTACGTATAAAGTATATGTTGTCAGGTTCGTTTCTACTGGTCGATGTCCCGCGCGAACACCCGCTGCCGCTACCTGTGCTGGATATCGGAGGAGGAGGGGCGGCCTCGCTTCCACGTGCGCGCGCAGGACGAGCCGAGGCAGGAGCTGTCCGCGCCCACACCACGCGCCGCCTGGTCTAATGTAAGTTGTCGCGGCAATTCGACATAAATGAAAGAAGGATTGTTTGCAACGAACTTGGTTTATTACAAACTAACTTAAAATAACGTACAATCCCAACTAATATTATAAATGCGAAAGTAACTCTGTCTGTCTGTCTGTCTGTCTGTCTGTCTGTCTGTCTGTTACGCTTTCCCGCTTAAACCTCGCAACCGATTTTGATGAAATTTGGTACAGACAATCTTTAGACCCTGAGACAGAACATAGGCTACTTTTAAAAAAAAAAAAAAGGGATGAAGGGGTTGAAATAGAGGTTAAAAGTTTGTATGGGATTTCTTAATTTTAAAAGATAAAACCATGAAAGTTTGTATGGGATTTCTTAATTTTTAAAGATAAAACCATGAAACTTTATATTTAAGTACTTGATAAGAAATCATTCGCTTTTGAAGTTTAAATTCCTTTTAACGAATGCTCTGCATCGCCACCGCTGCCGTCGGTCGTAGTGGCGTACATTCGCCGAAGTGTGGCGGCATCTGCGGCAGGCATCGTTGTCGGACGCATGCGATTAGACAAATTTGCGCTATAGAGAATTACATTTTTCGATCCAGTAAAATTATTTTATTTTTTCGTATAACTTTTTAAGTGTTTTTTATTAATTAGGTGCTGTAAATTCATTTTGTTCATACTTGATATTTCTTTTAGTTTATAGTAAGTAGGTTAGATAGTTTCCTTTACTTTAAAAAAATCGATTTGCTTTTATTTCCTTTTTTTAATTAATCTAATAGGTCGTAGTAGATAATAATATACAATAAAATACAAACTTAACTTTGCGGTTTGTACCTTCCCGAACCGCAAAGTTAAGTTTGTCGTAGGTTATAAATGACCTATGACAAACTTATATTTGCGGTTCGACTTATAAAGATAAACCGAAAGGTTTATTTTTATATAAGTCGTACTGTATAGATTTTAATTTTAAAGTATTGGTATAGGTAGTATATTTGATATTGTACGTAGTGACCGTAGGTTATTTTATAATACTGTTAGGTAGGATAAGACATTCGTATAGATATTAGTTTATAGGGATTTTGCTTATTTATTGAGTTTAGATTAGTTATTATCAGAAATAAGTTTACCTAAGGTAGGAATTTTATTTTCTGTTACTGAGTTTTTTTATTGATGTAGGTACCTACCACACAGATGAAATCGCTGGAGATAGTTTGTTTGTTTGAAAGCGCTAAGTTTAAAAACAACTGGGTGAATTTTGATATTTAACATTACGCTAAACTCTACGGGCTGTCTCGGACGCACGTGTCGCAATTTCTATTATTTCGAAATTTGAAGTAGTTTCTTAGTAGGTATAAATCGGGGCAAACATCTTGAGCAAACGACCTTGAATGCGCAGAAACGAATTTTGGGTCTCTTTGGTTACGAGGCTGAGGCGCAGGGGGCGTACCTGCGCGTGATTGGTTGATCAGTCGACCCTTGCCCCGCGCACCGCGTCTTCGTTCCGCTCTCTCCCGAATACACGTGCGTGCAGTGAAGTACTCACTTTTGTGCTCTGTTATAAATCGTTAGTTGTTGTTGTTATTTGTTGAGTTAAAAGCGGATTTTATCACTGAATATTGTCGGCGATTTTGCCAATATTAAAAACCGAGTTAACTATTGTTTTAAATCGTAAGAAGTTCAACAAAACATGCCCACAAGCATTGTTTTCGATTTAACTATTGTTTTAGTTATGAGAAATTTGACAAAACAATGCACGACATAATGACGACATACAAAATGTTGCACATGTCGGCTATTGTTTATATTTTGGCTATTGCCTGCCACTGCACTCACACAAATACAATTGTCTATACATAATACAATATCCCGAAATAAACAGTAATTGTAATAAATAAAATAGGTAATTCTAAAAACTCGACGTAACTAATCATATTTATAGCAATATTTTGCTCGTAAGTGTACGATGCGCAAACTTTCCCCTACCACGTCACCTAATGCTCAAGAAGTTTGCCCATAATTGTAAATGAGTTGTTCCTATTTGTCTGTTTTGATTTGTTTGAATATTATTTTCCTTGAGTTTTTGTCGTATATTTGTTTTGGTCGGTTTGGTAATAGATAGGTAAGTAAGTGCATGAGTTGTACCTACTATAGTTATATTGACCTTTAGCATTTTTTGTTCATAAAACGACATCCACGCGGACGAAGTCGCGGGTAACAGCTAGTGTTGTATATTCGTGAGCTCGACCTTACTAGTTGAAAGTGGTTATTGAAAAGGAAGAGAAAATAAGAGGGTTTGATTGAAGATCGCAAGCTTTATATAATGAAAATTTGACAACTGTTTGACAGTTGTCAAGTATCTGTCAAAGTGACTTAGGAACTGGCCCTTTGGCCTATTACGTTTAGGGGAGCGTTGACACAGGCAATCTGAATGGCGTGATTGGCGCCAACATAAGTATTATAAAAGTTTGTCCTTCAGCCGAATTTCGACTACGATCAATCTCAACGGAGACTATAGTATAGTTAAAATCTCGCTGCAGACTTGGTCATAAATCATAATCGGAGTAGGGATGTGCGCTAGTTGCGCGCGCGCAAGGTCATTATCGATAACAGAATCATTAAGGCTATCACGTAAACATACTGCATTCATTAAGTATCAGACGAAGAATTTTAATTTTCTATTTTTAGTTTTATATATACGTTCTTTTGTTTATATAATATGCTTTGTAGTAAATTTGGTAATAAAATAAAAAAAAATGTGTATTAATTTCTATCACCCATTTATAATTATATAAAACTATCGATATCACTCATCGACTGCAGTAATACACAGGAATACGTGTGGGCGTGGCCTGCCCATAAGGTTTGTGAGTGGGAAAGAGATTTTAAGCGAGATTTTAACTATACTATAGTTTTTTGCGTTAATTGATACTCAGGACATCAGAAAGAATTGGTATAATTTTGAAATGAATGCTGCACGTCGCGCCCCAGTAACGTTGAAGCGAACCGTGCATATAGGCTAATATTGGCTATTTGGGTTTATATATTATGTACTAAAAATATTATATGGTTGTAGGTGCTGGACGCGGTGGCAGCGCATCGCGAGGGACGCAGCGAGGACGGCGTGCTGAAGCTGTGGCCCAACTACGTCACAGGGGAGGACCTGTTCGGACTGACGGAGCCCGCCGTCGTCAGGGTGCTCGAGAGCTTGCCGGGTAAGATGTTGCTATCATTTAATATTAACATTTTAAATAATATTAAAGCTGAAAAATTAAGAATCCAGCAGGACTCGAACCTGCACCCCCTGGGTATACGCCCCAAGTGCTTTGTCAATTCAGCTATGGATTGGCAAAGCTCTATTGAACTCTTTTGTGCCAGCCTTAGCTAGACGAACCTTGATTCTTAATTTTTCAACTTTAATATTATATAAAATACAATAAGGCAAAGCAAAAATTTAATTTAAAATATTACTAATATGAATATGTTACGTGACACGTAATATGTGGTAAATACTCGGTTTATAATTACAGCAGCCAAAGGATGCCGGATCCGTACAGGACGTAGCGGCATAAACTACAATGAAATAGTACTTTGCAGGCATAGAAACGCTGACGGACTACCGCTTCAAGTTCGGGCGCTCGGCGCTGCTGGAGGGCGGGCTGGCCGTGAACCCGTCCGGCAGCGCCCGCTCGGAGCCGCGGGCACGAGCGGCGTGGCGCCGCGCCTCGCGCTCGCTGCTGCCCGCCGCGCCCGCGCCGCCGCCCGCCGCCGACCACCCCGCCTGCCCCTACTCCAAGCAGTTCGTGCACACCAAGAGCTCGCAGTACAAGAAGATGAAGTCCGAGTGGCGGAACAACGTCTACCTCGCCAGGTACACACTCTACTCTGCTCAACGATTGTAGCAGTCTCAAAATATCACGCGTATATTTTACAGACAGGGTGTGGTAAAAATACACCCGAAATGTTGGTCTTATACCAGTTATGTTTACGTCCCATATACGTACGTATACGTTACGACAGAAACTGGCTCTGCACTGTTACGTCCTCTTTATTTAATTGAGGTACTATACATAAATACAGAAAAACAAATCTTAACCATTGTTAAAGTTATTCGAAAGCTCTGTACGAGGAACGTAATTTCTTTGTGAAATCATTTCTCCTTAAATAATAATACTTTCCAGTTAGTCTTTTTAGTTGCTACTGAATCTCATGTGCTTCACTAAGTTAAAACTAACTTTGATATAATCTACACATGACACACGACTCAAGTAGTTTACTTTATTTACATCAACAGTTCTCGAAGATGAAATGCAATCATCCGTCGTAGATGTCGATCACTCCTCAATATGGTGCTTCAAGAATTATGACAAGTATATTCATGTTATGAAAAGTATCTATGGTCTATCCTCCTCTTTCCTCTAACTAAATTTTCCCTCGGAAAAGAGCGGAATTTTCACTAATTACAAATGCTGCATGATGGCAATAATAAAATGATAAGATGGCAGAATACTGCGCCATCTATTAGGTGTTAAAATTTGTCATGCTCTTTATAATAAAGGTAAATGAGGAGGATCGACAACACAGCTCAAAATAATTATATATACTACATACAAATTGTGATGGTTTCAGGTCTAAGATCCAAGGGCTCGGGCTGTACGCGGCGCGCGATCTAGAGAAACACACCATGGTCATTGAGTACATCGGAGAAATCATTCGCTCTGAACTGTCAGAAATAAGAGAGAAGCAATATGAAGCTAAGGTAAAATGTCTAGTGAAATTGTAGGTTTAATTTTATTCTTATTAGATGTAGGATAGAGATTTGTAGATTTCATAGTTTTATTCATATACCCACTTTAATTTTAGTGGGTATATGAATAACCGCTGAGATTTCGATTATTTCGTAAAATATTTACATTAACTACCGGCAGTGGCGCTGCAAGCTTATTTGTGAAAATGGTAGCCGCTGACGATCGATCAGCTCACGACAAGGGTTATCCGAACACCTACAATTTAATTACATGTATTTTGTATTAGATATATTACATAACTTGTTTTTTAAATTATGGTTTTTTAAGTTGGTTAGGTTAGATTAGTATCGTGACCAACTACGCACGAGCCGAGCGTTATTTAATTAAAATGCTTGCCAAGGATTAGATTACAAAATAAACTACTAGTAAAATAAATAAATTTCAATTTCATAATTATATTTATAAAACCATGAAGGTATTAATGATTACAGAACTTACACTTCGAAATTACATTTAAATCAGCATTGGGCGTGCTTTCCGATTCTTACACATTTCTTTAGATTGTTTGATCTTGTCGATGTTGCACAGTCATTCTTCTTGTCATGGGTAATATGCTCATTGTTTTCAAATGTTCGTCGCATGCCACTTATGAAGCTATTGTATTCAATAAGACTTCTGCCGTCCCCAGAACCGCGGCATCTACATGTTCCGGCTGGACGAGCGGCGCGTGGTGGACGCCACGCTGTCGGGCGGCCTGGCGCGGTACATCAACCACTCGTGCCAGCCCAACTGCGTGGCCGAGACCGTGGAGGTGGACCGCCACGTGCGCATCATCATCTTCGCCAAGCGGCGCATCGCACGGGGGGAAGAGGTCAGCTTTTAGAGGACGACATATTGCTCCGCTGATGTTTATTCTTGTCTTAAGACTAGTTTGCCGAAGAAAAGGAATATTTTATTATGTTAAGCTACATTTGATTACACAATAAACGCAAGTATGTAATGTGTTCTGCCTTGTTCACAGTTAGCGTACGATTACAAGTTTGACATAGAAGACGACGCGCACAAGATTATGTGCATGTGCGGAGCGCCTAACTGCCGCAAGTGGATGAACTGAACGACTACATTCATTGCTCTGGATTTATATTTTTTTCATTGTCTAGCAAACGGGGAATGAAGCACCGAGCAGTGTGCTTACGTCTATACTTAAACACGGAATCAGTTTTTGTGTAAATGTAAGCACACTCGTATCCTCAGTTGATTTAGCATAGGCAAGGCTATGATACCTAGTTTTATGTACCAAAGTGATTGTACTATCTGTAAGTAAATGAATCATTTAGACTTATTTTACGAATTCACTCTCATAAAGCTGACGTGTGATTATCTACGAATAAGACAATATCAAAAGTTTTATGATAACTACAATTTTTATACCTATATTTAGCTGACACAAAAATAATCAGGTACCTTTTTTTGTAAATAATATTAAATCATATAAAAAGTTGTTATTGAATTTAAATGTTTTAGATGTGACCGTTTACGATAGTATGTAGTGTAAGTTATTATTTTTAACGTATTTTATTAATGTCGTATGTCGATGTTACACTGACATATAAAAATGAACATTTATTTCGGCATATCGCACCTAAGTCCTTGCAGTCTGCGTGTACCGACACATTAAAATCTCAGCAGAGACTAAAAGTTAGGTTAAGTTACCAAATAGATGAGTCTGCATTTAGTATGCATTAGAGCACAAGTTATTTAGCTATGTATATTTCCCCTTTATTAGAAATTATCGGGGCCCTCTAGATATCTGGCTAGTGGCTAGGGTTCCGCGGTACAGGGTAGTTACATAATTTCTAATGGAGTGGCCCGAAGCCACGATGTGCCTGAGCCGTTTCGCCGACCACGCTCGGCGACGTGACTGTTGTATACTTGTCTGTATGTTTGACTGTTGAATGACCACCGTACTTTTATTCACATAATTTACCATTCTGACACGATGACGAATATTAAAAATTAAAATATTAGATGACATGACGATTAGTGATGAAATTTGACGAATATTTACTCGAAAGTATCGTTTATTATTATAATATAGTTCACCATCTCAATTAAAGGGTGTGAATAAAATAACGTGCATATAGTAGTTAGTGTAATTATTTATGTAATTATAGTCCCAAATGTGATATTACCTCACATAACTAAGCGTGAATTTCACTTAGTAGTGGCATCGCAACGTTTCGTGTAGCTTGTTGACTTGAACGCGCTTGTCGTGGGGAAAGGAAGCTTGGAAGATCTGGTCGTAGATAAAATATATAAATGTATGTAGCTCAAGGAATTATTGAACGCAGGTTGCGACTACCAATGTTATGAATTTCATGCAATTTAATTTTAAGTGTTGAATGTGCAATATCATATTTCAAGTACAGAATGTAAATATGGCCGCGCCGCAGTGACGAACATTTTTATTGTAATCATGGATAGCTGTTATTGCGTTGTTTGAACAGTTGTTTTTGTATGCACTCTCATTGAACTTCCATCGATTTTATTTAAAGCATTCCCATACATTGTGCACTAAAGTTATTCAAATTTATTTTCATGAGAGAACATTTTGAAAGTTGTAAAATTATGTAAATTAGTAATATTCTATACATTAGTATTTTTATTGCATTATTTTCCTATTATTAAAATTTTAATTAGTATAAAACTATTGAGTTTTATTTGAGATCGTTGGTGTGCCTTAGCTTTCTCCCTTATCGTCGATTTACACCGAACTGGCAGCGGGGAGCAGCGACGCTAAGTGCAGTTTTAATAACAAGGCATTATGAATTTTACGGCCAATGTTACAAGGCATAGTGATCCAAGCGGGAACGACCCCTTCTGAGAGTAAAACAGCTTAGAAAAAATACTGAAGAAGATAGTTTTTTATTTCATATTTATTGTTAAATTATTGTTAAATATTAAATTAAAAACTAAATCTACATATTTATATTTTTCTTTAAAAAATTTAATTGTAAAACCCGGGACTGTATGACCGGTATATTGCCGGTACCATAATCTTACTTGCATATCTAGTAAATCCCACCAATAACATTTTCATGTAAAATTATGCCCAAACGAGGCCATAGTTTGTATGGTGAACACGCACTCGTTTGTTCACGACATCACCTTATGGTAAGTGATGATACAGTCCTCGGTGGAGGACTAGCCTATGAGATACTTATTTAGTCTTGCTTTGAAGACACCCAGATTGTCATGAGGAATTGTTTTTCTTTAATTACTGAATTTAATGACATGAAATTTTGCATGTGCATAGTTGAATGAATACACTAATTATTGGCATACATTTTACCATGCAATTCCTTTAGAACGTCGTGATATTTGACTGATTTGTAAACAGTGATCTATTCATGGTAAATTGCCCTACAACTCTTTAATTACTAACGGAACATCATTGATACTTGGCAACATGTTGCAGACACTTACAAGGTTTGTATAAACCTAAATATCTGCATACTTAAAATCTTTAAATTCAACAACATTCCGCTGGGCGAACGCACACTCGTCGAAGCGAAACGCTTAGTGCGTATTTTAGGCATATTTACCATGAAGCGATGCCGGAGTGCCGTTTGTCTGGTATTCCGATGGTGAAATGGGGATGGAAGAATAAGGTTGTACATTCGGCTCCTTATATATAATCACTAACTATATAATAAGGAGCCGACGTGTACGTTACGCCAGCAAGAAAGTGTCACCTAGAGTGATATGAGTAGAACGTATAATTAGTGCGCAATCTGCTGTAAATCTGCGCCGCATAAAAAATTTGTGCGTCTTGTAGTTTTGAAAAAAAAACGTAAAAACGATTCCTGCTGGAGTAACGTTGTTCTAGCAAGAAAATTCTAGACGAATCATCGGAGATATAAAATACATACATGGGCAGAGAGCTTATATTTGTGCAAATTTGTGCGCCATAAATATAATTTGTGCGTCTTCAGGTTTTTGAGATATTGCGTTTCCCGCTGGAGTAACGTTTTGCGAATTCGTGTATCTCAAAGACCATTATATGTGCGCCTGTAGAATGAACATACACGAATAGCTCTTAATTTGTGCATATTTGTGACATAATTAGATGCCAGATAATATTTATAATTTTCAAGTAATCGCGCTTTATTGAAAACTTAAAAAAATATTGTAGCGCCTAAATGAGAAGACGTATAAACTCGCTAAAAACTGTATTCGTTCCATCTTGACGTTTATAATTACCATAAAAAGTTTCAAAACAGAACCTACAAGCGCTAATGAATAATATTACTAAAAGTCAAAACGACGGCATCATAACTTTGACGCCATCAATCAAGAAACTGGCTCAACCTAAGATGTGTAAATGTAAACCAAAAATTAGTGCATTTATCCAATAATATATAGTAAAAATATCCAGCTTCAACTGTTTCGTATTAAGTAAATATTAAGACTAAACCAAAACAGTTATTCGGCGCAGGTTATCCGACCAAATTCGAATGACTACAAAAAAGCGACGGATTCATACGTATCGATGACCACCTTTATTAAACGTATTACACCTAAACTGTGTTCGTACAGTCACACTCAAAATGTTCGTTGAGAATTATTATTACAATGACCTAATAAAAATATAATATATATTAAATGTACTTTCTGATCAAAGAGCTTGTTGGTTTAAAAAAATATTATTTTTATTATCATAATCATGATTCTTAAAGTAATTATGGCATCAAATCACAGATCAAATTTCCTACCTATAAATATTAAAATAAACATTGTTCAATTAAACTATTTGTACCTTGTATAGTCATTTGGTATTATTTAAAATCACAGATCAGTTTTTCATTTACTTAAATACACAAACAATAAAATCACTTAAAGTGGCTCAGTACCATCATGGCGTGAAATTTAAATATTAAGTAGTTGTTGTTTTGGCCGAGATATAATTAAGTTTTGGGTATGATTGTATAGTACGCGAACGTAATAAATACCTATAGAGCGTTATATTTTGTTATGAGTTTATGTTTCTTAAAAAATAGCCGGATTTGAAAACTTCAACCCAAGTTTCACATATCGGGCTGCTTAGGTTTGGGTTTTCAAATTAGGCTAATTTTTAAGAAACATAAGCTGATAATAATTTTAACCGGTCTATACTACGTTCGCGTATCATACTATCATATCCAAAACTAAATTATATCTCGGCCAACAAATAGGTAACTACTTTATACTTGAATTGCCCGTTATGATGGTACTGAACCTTTATCACAGAAAATCACAGTTTTTTCGTTTTTCTACTGATATAATAAATGCAAATGGCTAAATTTATTTATGTCTAATCAAAAAAAAAATCTGAATTTATTTTAATAACTATTTCTACTGCACTGTACTCGGGCACAATACGTTTCAACCAGTTAGCGAGTAAAGTTAAGAAGGTCATCGATACGTATGAATCCGTCGCTTTTTTGTAGTCATTCGAATTTGGTCGGATAACCTGCGCCGAATAACTGTTTTGGTTTAGTCTTAATATTTACTTAATACGAAACAGTTGAAGCTGGCTATTTTTACTATATATTATTTGATAAATGCACTAATTTTTGGTTTACATTTACACATCTTAGGTTAAGCCAGTTTCTTGTTTGATGGCGTCAAAGTTATGATGCCGTCGTTTTGACTTTTAGTAATATTATTCATTAGCCTTTGTAGGTTCTGTTTTGAAACTTTTTATGGTAATTATAAACGTCAAGATGGAACGAATACAGTTTTTAGCGAGTTTATACGTCTTCTCATTTAGGCGCTACAATATTTTTTTAAGTTTTCAATAAAGCGCGATTACTTGAAAATTATAAATATTATCTGGCATCTAATTATGTCACAAATATGCACAAATTAAGAGCTATTCGTGTATGTTCATTCTACAGGCGCACATATAATGGTCTTTGAGATACACGAATTCGCAAAACGTTACTCCAGCGGGAAACGCAATATCTCGAAAACCTGAAGACGCACAAATTATATTTATGGCGCACAAATTTGCACAAATATAAGCTCTCTGCCCATGTATGTATTTTATATCTCCGATGATTCGTCTAGAATTTTCTTGCTAGAACAACGTTACTCCAGCAGGAATCGTTTTTACGTTTTTTTTTCAAAACTACAAGACGCACAAATTTTTTATGCGGCGCACATTTACAGCAGATTGCGCACTAATTATACGTTCTACTCATATCACTCTAGGTGACACTTTCTTGCTGGCGTAACGTACACGGAGCCGACTGTACAATTCCACGGTCTGCAGCGTCATAAAGATATCAGATGTCATGTGAAGCAAAGCTTCTAACTCTTCATGCCCTCACTTTACAAACTACACCTTGATCAAAAAGGCCAGGCCACATAGCCTTTTTCGACTTCGAAAAAAGGAGGAGGTATGGTCATCAAGGCGCGATCTGATGATGGGATTCTAGAGTTATCTACGGCAACCCTCAAATTTTAAAGGCTTCCATATTGTTTTTTGTATACTACCTAAAGCAAGTCGGATTTCATGTTGCATTTCGTGTTTCTGGAAGGTACGGTATAACTCCTCAACGGTTAGGAGTACGAGGATAATTCTTTAAATATAGGCACCTTAAGACTGTTTGCTGTTGCTAATTTTTAGACATTTAGCATCGATCATTTGCGAAAGATCATACAAACTTAAGGTTAACATTCCAAGTTTGACTTTTCGTTATTTGTGTACTAATCAGCTTAACAGCTTAAATAAAAAAAAAACAGTTTTCTAGGACTTCAAGAATAACTTTAATAATGAAAAATAAATAAAACATCTGGTTATTTCATATAAATTTTATTACAAACTTTCTTTTACTGATCTGCAAATAATATACCGAAGAACATTGTCTAAGTAAAGCTGGAGAGCCAGCGCACGTTGATCGCGACAGTTATAGACGGAAACGGCTCGTCTCCGACCGCCCGCGCCCGCCGACGGCCATCATCGCCAAGCGAATTCCGTCACATGACAATTGACTAAACACGTCACTTTTCAAACAATATTGTTTTAATCATAACTTCCATTATAACAGATGATTACAATCTGACAAATACATGATGAGTCTAAACAGAATCCCTTGTGCTTGAAACTAAACAAATATTAAAAATACTGTTTCGGATACGAGTTGCGGCACCGTCAATAACTATTAATGGAAGATATTTGTATACTAACCTTGACTGAATACGTAATAAAATTCATTTGAGGCTCATCTACCGCTAATGTAGACCAGCCGATTCATTACAATGTCTATTTGAACAATCCGAGAAAATAAATGATAGAAATAATTTACAAAAATATAACATTCGTCACTTTAACACATACAACACAATGAGCTCTATTTGATAAATACATAGTCGAAGCTATCACTCAAGTTGGAATGAGAATAAGAAATAAATATTTAAAAAATGAATTAAAATTGTATGTAACACTCTTGAGTCAAAGACACCGAGACTGTTGGTGAGACTATATATTTAATTGTAATGTACAAGACTATTTGCGACAAAGCCGTACAGTCGCCAACGAATGATACAGGTTCCAACTGCATCGCACGATTCATTAAATTGATTTATAATAGTTACTAGACTAAGCCCCAATTTCACAGGTCTCAGATTAACCTTATTGGCAGAATAAGCATATAACACACATAAATGAAAGTGACAGTTATGTTCTTTTTTCAAGTGTAACTTGTGTCACTTTTAAATTTGGTCAGATTATATTTTATGACTCGGATAAGATCTATCCGGTACCTCAGAAACTCGGTCTTAGTAGTCAATTAGTAAATAAATTTTAATTATTGGGAAGAAAAATAATAGAATTATATAGAAAATGAAAAATATCAATATTATATCACTCTGTACAACAGAGCTCGACAATGAGCTTTCGTTGACGACTGTGCAGACCTCCGCAACTTGTCCGACCTTCACAAGTTATTTGGCGATTAAATGAAACGTAATACCAAAATGACCATGCTTTGCACCATTACCTTAATTAAATAGACACAAATTCAAACGGTTTCACAAACTTAAACAACTTTGAGGATGCCAGAATCGTTTAGACTTACGTAAAATTAAAATTGTTGTTTTAGTACTTTACAGCCAAACAAAAATCACTGAACGATACAGCTAGCAGCTATTCGTAGCCAAAATTTGAAGAACCGCGTTGTTAAATCGCTAACTAGTAATGCTCGGTGCAGCACAGCCTCCTCACATTTTGTACTTTAAAGCTAGTATTGCTAGTAACTAAGTACTTGAGTTGCGGCACTATAACCTTACTGTAAAAACATTCATGTACACAGTTATATTCCCCGTTTGGGACTGCCATTTATAGTTACTTAACCTAGAAGAAAGGTACCACAATAAATTATATAATTTTATTGCAATATTTTAATCAAACATCTCAAGCCGTGACCGATGCGACAAAATGTAGACAAATATGAATGAAATCAGGTTATTCTTACTGAAAATGGCGGAGTCTAACCATTACCCAACAGTTTGATTGGCTGTCGGAATGTTTGGTTTTACATATCGAAGCAGTGGTCACGGTTTATTGAAGCATTTATCAGTTATGTCTCTCGGGTCCGAGATGCTACAAATATTATAAAGCATTACTAGTGAGCGATAGTGAGGCTGCTTACAAACGGACGCCGTTCGAGCATATAACACATCTTGTAAACGTAGCCGCAGACTTGATACACGCTCGTCACAATACGAGCTTGAGTTGAGGCGAAATTTCACAAACATAGTTAGTACACGGATTATAAGTATGAGCACAGTAAATAGAAAAGAAACAAGCTATAGTCCGCACGGCGACAGGTTATAAAATAAGGTTGTACAGCGGCTACGTTATGACATTTATATGAGAAGCATACGCGAGTATAAGCGAGCCCTGGGTTGGCGCGCAATTCAGTCGATGTACTGCGCGAGCCAGCGGAAGCCTTCGCCGTAGCCCTGGCGCTTCAGCACCGAACACATGAACAGCTCCAAGGGCCGCCCCGGCAACTCTGACCTCGATACTTTACCCTGGAAATAAACAAAATATTGTTTTATATATGCATGAAATATTGTTCCTCACATCATCCCTTGATGCACCCTTGCTGCCCAGGGTCTCACTCGAAGTCTGACTTAACCGTCAGCCCATGACGTCTCCGACGTTCTCGGCCGTCTGCAAAGACGCGCATTGATGCCTGCTATTAATTAGCATTCTCGTTGATTCATTCATTCATTCATCCCTTTTGTCTATTATGACATGAATCGTGATTGGCGAATCCAGAGGAGGATAATATATTTTTACTATTTTTAATTGTAATAATGTTAGAGGCTAACCGCACACACGCAATAATTTTAACATTAGTCCGCGTATTGAATACTCAAAGCTACATAAAGTATTTATACGCGGTATATTGTCAATTATTGACAATATTTCGCGTATTTTAGGCTAGGTCGCGTATTGCGTGTGTTAGGCTATCCGTAGTTAAAAATAAGTATGTAATAATGTTATGCTGGAATTTGACGTCAGTTAAGACACTTTATAAACTCGTTCTACTGCACACATAAATACTAGTTAGACTTTGATATTAATGGTAATTTAATTCTACTTGCGGTACTTTATATCAACATTTTAATTTTATAACTGTTGACAACCAACATTGAGGCAAATATTTGATTTTTACTTTATGATGACTTGAATCATTAGTTAATAATCGTTTACACGTTGTGTATAATAAACATTATCACCTAAACTTATCAAAATATTTGATTTATTGTAATATAACGTTGTGTAATATTATCACTATTTTATCAGTCATTAAAATGTGTTTAACAGCATATTGGCATTTTACACTATAAAAATCGATCAATCATTCTGCCGAGCCTTTTCCAAATTATATTGGAGTCGGCTTCTAGTTTAACGGATTTAGCTGAATATCAGTATTTTACGTGGAGCGACTGCCATCAAAACTCTACAACCCACTACGAGGTAATACGATACTCATTGTTCATTGTTAGTCTAGTTGTCAGGCCTCCGACTACCCCATAGAAATCTTAATAACTAGTCAATAGAAATGCTATCGACTATCTTTTAACACTGGGACGCATGTCGCCGGTTTTCAAATACCACTTACACATACATTTTGTATTCCTGCAAACAAAATTATTCTTTTTGCGATGACATTAAGACGACAATTCCTCAACTCGCACTTGTGTTCGACTAGACACATGCGCGGCGACAAGGTCACGCGTCTTTGACATTTCTATTGCCTTGTTATTAAGATTTCTATGGACTACCCGAAACGATTGCCATAGATGTTCAATGGCAACCTAGATCGACGGCTTAACGTGCTCTCCGAGGCACGGAGAAAAACTCGTTATGATAAGTCACCCATCCACGGCCGACCGCGGTTAGTGTTGCTTAACCTGCAAGATCGATCGGTCCACAACACACAATGTACACACAAATGTACACTACATAAATGTTATCGAATAATATGAGCCTTACTTCCGTATTAAGTTCATACACGTCATATCTTGGTGTTATCTGCCTGCAGTTAATGAATATGTGTCGTTGATATCACTACCGTATAAACATTGAATACATAAACCTTGCCAAGTCTGTTTATTACATTGTACATACCAGATGCGAGCATCGTAAATAATGCAATATGCTATATTATTTAATAGTACAACAAGTATAGTTATTTTTCATAATAAACATGGGCGTCTACCTGATTCTTTTTATTTTAACATTACATAAGTAACAATTTATTGTATTGATAATAGCAGCCCTGTATCTAATACATGTCCCACTGCTGGGCACGGGCCTCTTCTCATGATGAGAAGGGTTAGGCCATAGTCCACCACGCTGGCCAAGTGCGGATTCGCGACTTTACACACCCTCGAGCAGCTTTTTTAGGCACTCTCAGGCATGCAGGTTTCATCGCGATGTTTTTCCTTCACCGTTAGCAAGCGACATTTTATAATTATGATAAATATTGTATGAGTATTAATTATTGACTTGGAACATTTGAATCAATTTAACTATAAGGTACAGATATAGGTATGTATATGTAGCATAGCTATAATGGGATATAAATAACACTCTTCAAACTTGTATATAAAAAAGTTAATTTCATGCCACTTTATACTATCTGTAACAGTATAAAAGCGCCATTTAGAAGTTAAAGAAACACTGGCGAAATGCGAGAATAATCTAATATGCAATTAAGAAAAGAGTGATGTGCTCATTCCTAAATTGCATATTCAATAAAAATTTAATGTCTGAAAATTCAAACTTTAAACTAAATATTTTCTTCACTAATTATGTTTAATATGTAAAGATACTAGTTTTGAGTTACAGTTTGGGAGATATGAACTATAGAATAATACTGAAATATGTTGATGTATGTTTATTGCATTTATAAATATTTACGACCTTTTCGAAATTCATAGCATTAAATACTCATAATCTAAGGAGAAGGCCACATCTCCTAAGAAACTCTCAAGATTGGGATTTTTTTTTTAGTTAGATATTGCCATTTTCTTTAAATATAAATATGTGGTAGGTGTAGGGTAGTATATAGAACGAATCCAGCAAGGATCCAAACCTGCATCCCCCATTAATTGTCGTAGCACATGCGGCGTTTACTCGGGAGGTGCAGGTTTTTGATAAAAAATATTTTTTGTCAACCTTCATAATATTGTATAAAATACAAAAAGGCATAGCAAGGCCAAAATTTGCTTAAAATGATTACAAATAATTTATTATCTATTCAATAAAACCATTGATTAATGAATTTATTGTTTGTGCTGCCGTAACATAGTAACAGGTCATAATATCAATTGAATTATTTTTATCAAAAAATCTTCAAGTAATGTAATATTTTTATTCCTCCTATTTATTTACCGCTTATCACGGCAGTCGTTAAAACATACGTGATAAACATTACTTATTCAGCAATCACACATACACAGTATATATAACATACACAAGTCTAAATCAGCTGATAATAAATATTGTACCTATTTATTATAGTAAAGGAAAATGTATCAAAAGGCAACTTATTAGGAGTTTTAGAGAAGACAACCGTTTAAAAAAAAAAAACCTTTCACACCTAAATAGAAATTATCCATGTATATATGACCAGTGCCAGGTTTTTACCTTTGCCACACGGCTCGGTAACCCTCGACCTAAGCAAAAATGGTAATCTTGTGTACAAAGCTACTAACAGCTATACTGTTTCACTTCCATGCATAGATATGCCATCATCAGCCATCAGTAAACAGTGTTAGGTGATAAGTAACGGACAATATGTGACTGTTGATATCAGATTAAGATATCTTGATAGCACTGTCTTCACAAATATCGTACAAATACAAGTTATACAAGATTTAAAATCCTGCCAAAATTTTAGTACAAAATTTCAGAACATCATTTTTCAGAATAAGTGGTTTTGTTTCTATTTAGGACAATGTACATTCGGCCAATGATTTGGGTATGCAGGGCAAAAACTTCTAAGTCATAGTAAAGACTTACGACATCAGTTATGGATACGTGAGTAATATATCTAAATAGTGGGTATATTACACTTATTAAATATGAAATACCAACTTGCATATCTATTGCAGTCAGTTTTTACTATGGCGTAGAAGTTTTTGCCCTGCATACCCAACTCATTGGCCGACTGTACAGTATACAATTTTATAAAATACTTTTTATGGTCGAAATAACCATTAAAATATTAATGCCCGGTTTCTGAGGTTCAAAAGATTTTACCCAACCATCGATATAAAAAACCAAAGATGCACACTCAACGTCTCAAAACCGTCCACATAAAATAAGCGCACAATTTCAAATTGTGCGCTTATTTGAAATAGTCTAGCGTCGCCCGCGTCACTGTAACACTTTGTACACTCCCTTGTGAAAGCAACCTATATGAATCAGCATAAGGTTCAATTTGCAAAAAATATCATCTATAGAATTTTAAATCGTTTGAGGACAGTTTTGAATGATACTTTTGTTCGCAATTGTTCATCTATGGTTTTTTATATCGATGTACCCAACCCATAAATATAACCTGACCGAATTTCAAATTGACACAAGCTACACAGCTGTCACTTTGTTCTATGCTTTTCCTGCCAATAAAGTTTATCTAACAACTGTCAAATTAGGGCTAAATGTCACATATTAAAAAGTAAAAAAAAAAAAAAATCTCCCAACTTACTCACAACGCCATCTAGTCCCAGACTAAGCAGAGCTTTTCTATGGGTACTAGAATAACTGATACTAATACATATATACTTTTCTTTTGTAAATACATACTTATTATACATAGAAACACCCAGACTGAGACAAATCATGCACACAAAGATTTGTCTAAAGCGGGAATCGAACCCGCGACCTCGGCGTAGCAGGCAGGTACACTACCCACTCCACCATCCGGTTAAAGAAAAGTAAGATCTATAGACATACACATTTATATTTCATTTGATTTATTAATGAAGATATAATTGATGTGCTATTGTTGAACTATTTAGGCTTTAATATAAGGCAATATTTTGGTCTGTGGTGTCGAAAAACCGTCATTTATTGACATCGCCATAATTAATGATTCCAATTGACTTTAACTTGAATAGCATTTTGCGTGTTCCGTATGATAAGAGCTGAATGAATTGGGTCAGTTGGGTGTCACATCGTTTTTTTATTGTCAGCTTGATAGTATTAATGAATTATTCAATGTCATTACGATGTTATAAGACGTACAAGGTACGCAAAAAGCTCCCTAGGAATGGCTCTAATTTTTTTAAACAATCTATCTGGGTATATCATAGACGCGAATAATATAAATTTATTTAAAACTAGCTGCCCCGCGCGGCTTCACCCTCGATAAAATTTTGCCCTCGAAAATATTTTAAAAGTATCCTATGTCCTTCTCCCGGTTCTAAGCTACCTCCCCACCAATTTTCAGCCAAATCGGTTCAGCCGTTCTTGAGTTATAAATGGTGTAACTAACACGACTTTCTTTTATATATATAGATTATGCTCAAAGAATATTTAGTAAAAAATGCATACTATTCCATCAATGTATTTCTCAGGGGCAGGAATGATAATAATTAATAATTAATTCTTATATTAGATCCGATTATTTTATCTTAGCCATATTGACAAGGTACCTTAGTATTTGGTTATGATTGTCAATTATAGTGACATTTATTTAATACTAATAATCACTATACATAACTTATCAATTAACATTTTTTATTATCTACCTGTTAAAATTAAACAACTAACAAAAACTTTCTGTATTTGTAAAATTTGTATGTTTACAGAGGCAAAACATAGTGAAACAATGTTTACTTTCCTGTCCAACCATGTTATACATATTACCTATGTTATACAAATAAATTATTTTGAATTTTATGTACTCATACAAATGAATTATTGAATTCCTTTGGCAAGTGCTTTAATATCTATAACACTTAATAGATAACTTGAGAATATATTAGAAGTGATATGACATAGAGGTTAAGATTAAATGATTTATTAATTTCACTCAGGGAAGTAAGTGAAGTACATTCGATCTCAAGTCTTATAGTACAAGAACCTGTCATATATAGCTTTATTTAAGTTTATTCTTATTTAATTAAATATGACTTTTTACTGTCAAACCAACTTAGTATTCACTCCCACCAATTTAGTCAAGGCCAGATATTTGCCGGCTTGCAAACTAGCAGCAGAAATTTTATAAAAATAATATAAAATCTCACCTTTCCAGTAGTCTGTTGGTATAGGTTGAAGAACTGGCGTAGTTCATCCTCGCTGGCCGCGCCAGGTTTGTCGATCTTGTTGCCGAGGATGAGCACGGGGCAGTTGCTGAGCGTCTCGTCGGTGAGCAGCGAGTCCAGCTCGGCCTTGGACTCGGGCAGACGCGCGCGGTCGCAGGCGTCCACCAGGAACACGATGGCGTCCACCGCCGGGAAGTAGTCGCGCCACACTCGCCGCGCTTGCTGATGCCCGCCCAGGTCGAACGTTGTGAAGCGCATACTGCCTATTGACAGCTCTTCCGATGCTACAATTAAATGTTGGGTACTCAGAATAGAAATCAGTCACATCCAGAAATGTAAGTAAATGTGTTACATCCCAATTTAAAAGTTGTGAGATGCTTCATCATTGATGTTAAGCTCACTCAATTTTCATATGGCACATAGTAATTTATTTTGAATTTTTATGTATTTTCATTCACAAAGGGATGATTTGATACTATATTACAAAATAGAAAGATGAAGACCCTCCATTTCCTGATTAATGTACAATGAACACATCACCCTAAACAAAGAACAAATACCAGTTTTATCTTTTAAATACATGACTATAAAGTGCCTAGCCAATCCTATAAATCAGGTCTCCAATAGAACATCAATAAAGTTTCTTTGTGATGCAATTGTGCCAACAACAAAAGAGTGACAATGAATAAATAAT
Source organism: Hypena proboscidalis (assembly GCA_905147285.1). Classification (NCBI taxonomy): domain Eukaryota; kingdom Metazoa; phylum Arthropoda; class Insecta; order Lepidoptera; family Erebidae; genus Hypena; species Hypena proboscidalis. The sequence goes on from LR990131.1 coordinate 17,991,582, forward strand.
ATGATAATGTCTATGGAACAAATACTTATGTTAGCATAATATACACAGACATTATATGACAAAGAAAAAATAGAGTATTTAATAAATAAATAATAAATTAAAAGTTTCGAGCCTAAATTAGTATATGATATTTAACCCAAATCAATCCTAACATACTTCATTGGAATCCTTACATAATAAGAGGTGACAAATTCGGGAAATTTCAGACAAAATGATGTGAGATTTACATATCAAGATAGAGTAAAGCAAATTAGTTTTATTCCAAACAGGAAACAAGACCACTTAGCATTGTGTGTGACCTTCTGAAGTCAAAGTAGTAGTAATTCTCATCACTGTTGTTGACCAATCAAAACTAGTTTGAGTGGAATTTATTCACAATAGTAGCTGAATAGATTCATCAATATTAACTTAATTTTAATTGGCATGTTCTGTTTATCTTTCAACTGTATTTTATGTTTATTTCCCCCAAATTGATAATGTGATGGAAACTTGACTTTTTGACAGCCTAATAATTTCCTCTTTTCATAAGCCAAATTTCGGATTAGTGGCATTTCGACTACAAATAAGAGTACTCTTTATATCCACATTTTTATAGCCCAATGGAACGGATTGACCAACCCTACTGGCGAAAGAACAGGCACCAGACCATGGCGAAAGAACAGGCACCAGGCCAACAGCTCTACATGTCTTCTAAACCACGGAGGTGTAAACACCGCTACATTTCTGTCTACAGGGGTCTATTAATTCTCTCGATTTTTGGGTTTCTATGGTGCTGCTGTGCAGTATTTACCTACCCTTGAAGGGGCATTGCTTGTGAATGAGGACATGAGCATATTAAACAGATTTGCAATTCAACCAAATTAGACTTCTGTATAATTTTTTTCGTGGTGTTTAGACACACATTAATAAATTGAAATATTTTAAATTAATAATAATAATATTTTTGATACTCACTGGGATGTAATGTAGGTACATGTTGTGCAAGTTTGTCATCCTTCAACATGTGCAATAATGTGGTCTTGCCAGCATTGTCCAGACCCAGGAACAAAAGCTTGCCTGACTTTTTCCACAAACCTGTACAAATACAAATAATTCAACTTTGATCAATAGAAAATAAAGTTGTTCTGCATAGTTATTAGAGAATGTAGAAACTATAAAATGATAGCAAATAATCTAAATTGTAGGATGCTGCCTCATTGAGAGCCTTTGCCTGTACTGTAATCTTTAGTTTTAATTTTTCTGTCAATCCATACACAATTAAAATAACTAACTTTTGCAAGGACAAAGCTGCAGGCTTAAGCTAGTTCTAAATAAGGAAATGTAGATAAGTATAGTCTATTCATATAGACTTGGCAAAAAAGATAAACAATAATGGCTGACGAAAAAAAATAGTGATGTGAATCATTTAATGAACTGTTGTGAACTACTCAAAATGGCGCTTCAACATTCATTCAGTGAATGATATTAATTAATTAAAAGTCGCTAAAGTCGGTTAAAAATGGACTTTGATTTAGTTATGTGTCGTTCGCGATTGAACGAATCTAAAGAACCGAGTCGCGCGAACCGCATAGTCGAATGGGCCACTTTAGCTCTAGAAAAGGATTAATTCGTTACGATTTGTTATTCACGATAAATAGATTAAATAAAATTTAATTTAATATAAGTACAGCTTTCAATAAATTTAAGAATGTTTTGAACAATTTAATTCATCATCACTGACAAAAACGTAAATCAATCCCAATCGTTCTTTCGTTCACTTGTTCCCATCCCTAAATCAAATGTCAAACTTCCATGTCGTTTTTTTAATCTGTGGTTTGAAGTCTCCTTGGAATAACGAAATTTGCAAAAATAATACATTTGCAAAGTGAATTTACAATGAATATATGTGAATATTAGTGTGTTGGTGTGTGAACTAGTTTATACAACTCAATGTGGTAACGTACAGTGTGTTATTCTTTCGCAATATCGTAATTTGTAATTGGGGGGGGTTTGTTTACTATTTTTGCCAAGTCTAAATGAATCGACTATAGACATATATCTATGGACAAACCTTGCAAAAATATGATAGCAACCTTTTTAAGATGGTGTGGTGCTAATGTATGTAAGTAATACTCTAACTAGATAGTAGCCAAAAAATAATTTCCATCATGACTGTAGAAATGATTTTTTGCTGTCAGTCACTTGGTGAGCTTCAATAAACATGTTTTTATTAATAATATCAAGAGATATCATAATGTTTAGTTAAATGGAAAACTGTATGATAATTTTCTCATTCTCTACTTTCAATATTACAAACAAAACATATAATGAAAGTAAAATTAGTGAAAACACATTTTTGTACATGAAACACAATACACCAGCTTAAAAGGCTAAGGTCAGTGTGTCAGTGCCAAGCTTAATGTGTTACAACCTTCATGGTACATCTTTAATTAACAATACAATACTTTTTGTGTCACATATTTAAATAGCAGGTCAACTGTTAATGGTTTGGTATCAAAAGTGAAGTTGTTTTGAATGTAATAAACTGTTTATGTTATTGTTCAAGCCTGACATATTTTATTATATTTTGTACAATTATTATTTTACTTCAATGATAATTTAGAACAGTATGGTTCAAGCTGACTAAGTGCATTTAAATAGGTATAATTAATGCATGTTATTGCTAAAGGCATTTGCAAAATACAAAAGAAAACAACTACTATGAAGTCAATACCTAGGTATTTATTAATCTCCGAAAGTAATGGAATAATGACTAATACAATTATGATATTAAGTTAAACTAAAATCTTTATAGATAGCTTTGCATTTTAGTTGAAAGTGTAATGATAATTTTTTATAGTGACTGTTAGGACCAATATATTATATGTAGGCTTGTTTTTGTAGTGTAAACAACTGTTTAATAATTTTCATCATTTGTATTACAGTACAAGTAACTTGCTAATTGAGTTTAAAACACTATAATTACCCAGTACACTGGAAATTACTGATGACATGCTTGAGGAATTTCCCAATAGCTGTGTTACCTAATAAATGGCCATTGCAATGTTAATGCTATTGCTTAATTATTCTATGGCCTTTAACACATTCAAAAGAGTATTCTTATGATTTTAAAGTATTATGGTAGTTTAAATATCGCTTCTTTGTGCAAACAAATGACATTTTTAGTATAATTCTAAATGTATCAGTATGTAAGTAACTTGATGTAAACACAGGAAATCTTATTGGAATTATCACTTACCAAGGAACCCAAGGACACCAGTGAACCAATCCAAGATAAACATTTTGAATCTGGAATGTACGAAATTGTTTAATTCAGAATATTTCCACCTTCATCACAAAGACAACGTATGGGATGACTAATGACTTGCAAATCTATTACTTATCTATTACGTCTTAATCGCTGGCAATGCATTTCACTGTTTAAAGTCACGAACAACGCACATGCCTCAAATTCATTGAGACATCAAAAACGTAATATGAATACAATATTGAATTGAGTAACATGACAGAACGTCATTTCGCGTACTTGAAACTTCGAACTTGAATATTACACTAATAGGCGAATACAATACTCACTTATTAAAATTGAACTAGTTTAACTAATGCTAAAAGGAAGATTATCACAATAATTCACACTTATTTGCAATATGTTACGTCGCTAAAACCGACGATTTTTCTCAGCAAAGAATATGCGATGGAAATCTGAATCTGTTGGCAATAATGACGTACGCTATTTCCGGATGTTGTCACATTGCTTTTCGGATCCGTTCATAATTGATCACAAAACTGAACATTAAATTCTTATTTATTATAGCAGCAGCAGCATCAAGTTGTTCCACATAAAAACAATAGTATAAAAAAATATTTACCAATTAATATTTATCTACAAATTGAATGAAATACTTGGTATTATTGGAAACAAATTGAACGTATCAATATCAGTGTTGCTACTTTTAATTTACCAAGGGTTAATTTGGTCTATTGGCACGATCAATATGGATTACAACATAATTTGCATTATTTTTTAAGCATTGTTAATACAGGGTGTTCGACGCAAAGACCAACATAAACTAATGAACATCACGTTATCCGCCAAAATACACACCACAGCAGTTTAGACTATTTACGTCGTACACAGGGAAATAATAAGTCTATGACTTACGCACTGCATCTGATTCTTATTCATCATCCGTTAAAATATATAATCAACATGGGATTCAGACAGGATCCTTTCAAACTATGCTCGGAGGTTATGTCCGAATCTCCTCTCAATTGAGATGACGGACTCAGATCGAATAAGAATCGGACGTGGTGCGTTAATGCTAACGCACGCTGTTTATGCACTACATCCGAATATTATTCAATCCGAGTTTGTTTTAAGACGGTCCTAAGTGGTCATCGAGATTGCACCGCAACTTATTGCCCACAGCAATAGCTGGAACTAAATGTAGATGTCTAATAGGGAGACAAAGAGACAAGATTGTCGTCAACCTAGCGGTTAGTACATTTAGTTCTGGCTATTGCCGTCAGCAATGAGTGCTGGTTGACACTATAGAACAATAATTGTATGGCATATTACGCAATGCATCCTATATCCATCATCCGACTTTCTCAAAACATCAATCTTGGAGAAGATTGTCAGTTTAACAAGTGTAGAGAAGGAAGGAAGATTTAGGAATTTATAATAGTATCTTGTATTTAATTAATTTGTTACTTTTGAAAATATTTTAAACTGTATAAATAGATATTTTATTAAATACGAAAAATTCAACGTGTGACGTGTTGTTTAAAATAATAATATAAGGTTGTGTATTAATAATGGTAGGTATTTCTGCTATAGGCGGACCGTTTAACTCGCGTATCGCCCGCGCGGTGAGAAGGGGGCGCGCGGGCGGGGTGAGATATTACCGGGTGGGTGAGAGGGGTGCGCGGTGCTCGCAGCGCACGGTTGGTATTTTTGTTACGGACGCTTGGACATTAACGCACAAGGTAAACGGTTTGCTAAGATTAATCCGAAGATGAATCGCTCTTCCCGTTTTGCAAAAAAAAATCAACAAGCAAGCTAAACAAATAACATATAATATGTATTCCTTTTTTAAAGCCAGAAAACAAGATCATAGTTCTACGGAGTATCTTCAAGACGTAAACGTAAACAAACTTGTTGCTGAAGCTACAGGACTCTCGGTGACTACCATAAGTAAAATAGTAAAAGAAGGAAATGAACTGAGAGATGAACAAAGTCAAGTAAAGTTTAAATCACCAACAAAAAATAAACAAATCCGAAAGAAAAAAATTAAGTAGACGGTTTTACAGAGGGACACGGACTTTTGGACACGGCACGCATCGTGAGAAGGTTCCTCATATTTAAAAATATATAAAATAAGTTAAGAAATAAATAAAGAGAAATAATAATAATAATTTTAAAATTTTGATAATCTTATTTTTTCTTTAATAAGTTATTTTTTTCTTAAAATGTTCATTTTTTCTTAAAAAATACAGATACTACAATTATATTTTTTACTTTGCCTACAATGTCTATCTCGAGATAAATCTTTGGATCAATGACTCCGTGTGTAGCCGTAGTAGTCCGTTACCTACCCCCGCTCACTTCTTACGTCGCAGGCGATACACGCGTTAAACGGTCGGTCTATAATTGAAATTACTATCAAATAGGTTAAGATCTCAGTTGTAGATGCAAATAATAATTATGATGTAGTGTAATTACACTTAGACCTTCAATTTAACATTTAACAACGCCATTTGGAGATTGTGAAACATATTCTATTAATTTGTGACTGCATGTAATTGGCTTTTATAAATAAAAATGTAATAATAGTAACGAAGTTGATTGACACATAATTTCAAGCTATTACGTGAATTTTATTTTCAAGCTCAGTTGTGCTGATTGGTTGAATTGTATTTGGGTTACAATCACTTACTATACGAAAAGCACAGTGACTGTCCGAATAATTTCTTCACTTTTTTCCCTAGCTGCAGATAAATTTACCTTTATTTTATACATTAATGTATTTATTTTCATAAAATAATTACTTAAAGATCTTCCAAAGTCTTAAGAGTACGTAATCGTATTTTTTTCCTACAGGCTGTCAAGAAAGAGTTGAAATTAATAGGGGCGCTAGAGTGCTGTTCTACTGTTCGTATGGCAACCCATATAGTTCACTTCCCAGGACTTGATACTTAGCTGTATATAAAATAAAAAATAAAAAAATATTCTATTATTACCCATTATATCAAAAGCTGTAGCTAAGCGTTAAACGTCGGTTTAACACGATGAAATCGGCACTAAGTAATAGTAAAAATAATGTAATTAATTTGTACAGCAAGCAGTCATAAATTAGTTTCCGTTTCCAGACTATTTTGCCAAGCTGATTTGTGGTTTTACTGTCCTCTGTTTTTATCAATTACCAAAAAATAAAAGAAAAATATATTTGAAAAATATTTTATTTTAAGTATTTGAATAAATCTTTTATTTCTATACATATTATTAAACTGCCTCGTTGGTCTAGTGGTTAGCGTTAAAAAAAATGATCTTTTTGTCTAATAGCACACGAATCAAAGTTATCTAACACTTTCTTCGGACGACCTTTTCGGTTTTTTCCTGGTGTAAGAAATTCGCCTCTATATTGTGCTCCTCCTCGTGCAATTCTTCGAATAGTACTTACTGATTTACCTGAATTAAGTAAAAATCATAGATATAGCAGAAAAGATAAAGCAGTCCGAGCCATTTCGGAGTGAGGGGAGGGTTGAACCCCTAAACACCTCCCCTGGCTACGCCCATGCGTGATATTATTTTATGTTATTTACATAAACTATACTCAAGTATCAACATTAACCTAGTCGCGCTATACCGCAACACTGAGTACAACAAACGTCAACTAAACCAATGTGCTAGTTTTAATTATTAAATAATCCGCTTATTTTAGCAACAAATTCAAAACAGCTTTGGTTTTATCCATTACCTATACTTGATTTGACTAAAAACAACATGTTAAACTCTCACATACCGGTCATATCAGCGGTTCTTTGATAAACATTGCCGATATCCGAACGAATTTTTTTTGCCTCATATTCCATTAAACATCTTTTATATACATTGTAAATTATTTCTCTTCCAGACCTTCGGATAGTTTTATTCATTGTTTATTACTTTTTTCCTGTTTTAATTGCCGTTTTATACTCTTATAAATAAAATTTACCAATGCGTAAACTCTGTTTACATTATTTATTGACATCTGTCATTATTTTGACAATGTTGCTAACAGACAAAAAAATTATATACTATATACTATACTATATATACTATATACTATAAATAATAATTAAAATGAGTAGACGATAGTAAATGATCCCCCATATTAGTTCGTGGTTGTTGCGCAAAACACTGTATATTAATAAATTATCTTTACCGGGACGCCTGACAATAGCTTTTAATGCATCAGTCAGGCTATTTAATAGAGAGCCTCATTTTTTGAAGTCGGTTAAAAAGAGTGCGATCTCAGAATGATCGTATCACACTGAGTTAAAATTTACATATTACTGAAAATCCTGGCAACTCTATGATCTAAAACTCTTTCTAGTTTTTGACAGCTTTCAAAGCTAAAGGTATCCGCAAGATTTTTAACTAAAATCGTTTAAATTACTACGATAAATGACGAAATATCTTAAAACACAATTAGTTTAAACCCCCAACTATTGTTTTGTAGCCCTTCTGTGAAAATAAGTGTATGGATTACTCAGATTTTTTAAGGTTACAACAGTGGTTCTGAAGTGTTGTTATTTTCAGGCTAAGCCATGGCACCAAGGAAAAACAAAGTTGCGAAAGAGGAGGTCCAGGTTACTCTTGGCCCCCAGCATTTGGTGGGCGAAACAGTTTTTGGTGTAGCTCACATTTTCGCCTCATTCAATGACACATTCGTACACGTTACCGACTTGTCTGGTCGGGAAACCATTGCCCGTGTTACCGGTGGCATGAAGGTGAAGGCTGATCGTGATGAGGCTTCTCCCTACGCCGCTATGTTGGCTGCTCAGGTTTGTTTATTTCACTTACCCTTGTTCAGTATCAGTATTTTATGTTGTATTTTGAGGTTATATGTCACTTCAATGTTTAGACTACACCATGGTAAATCTACACTTTAAAAATCTGAAGGTTCTATTGTGAATTAGAGGCTATGCCAGAATTGCCACTATTATGTTTCTCTATTCTACGCACAGTTTTGGGAGGGAATCTTGTAACTAGGTACTGTGGTATTAGTTTAGCAGGGTCTATTGCATAAACCCTATTTGTACTCTCATAATAATAAATTCATTTAAAAAGCAGAGAAGATAAGTCCATTTCTCATAATATTTGATTTTGTTTTGGTAATTTAATTGACTGATAAATAATGTTGCAGCACTACTGTTTACCTGTTTGTACATTATGTGGCATGTTAATATTTATTAGAATCATTGTTGAAATGTTTGAGTTGTAATTACTCAACTAGTAATTTGATATTTCCAGGATGTTGCTGAAAAGTGCAAGACCCTTGGCATCACAGCCCTTCACATCAAGCTGCGTGCCACTGGTGGCAACAAGACCAAGACCCCAGGACCTGGCGCTCAGTCTGCACTCCGTGCCCTTGCCCGTTCCAGCATGAAGATTGGCCGCATTGAGGATGTTACCCCTGTACCCTCAGACTCGACCCGCAGGAAGGGTGGTCGACGAGGACGCAGGCTGTAATCTGATAGTTTAAGCTCACTGTGGACTTTTAATAAAGGAGTTTACGGTACTTCATGGTTTTATTTTGAAACTGTTTCTAACATTTATACAATAGATCCTAATTCTGGTAGTATAATATCTTCAGATCTTTCTTCCAATCACAGTGGGGTTGCCTTCTAATTTCAAACTATTTTGGAGGTAAGTGCTTTGGGCCCAATTTTACCAGGCCAAGTTCAATGCTGAACCCAGTTTTCGATATTTGTCTTTTCAAACAATGAATGAAAGATAGAGATTGTAATCTGGGTTCTATTCTGGTAAATTGAATTTCTGCACTTGCACTAGTACTAGGACCCGTTAAATAGCAATCTTGAAGTTTGCTGTTCATGAATTAGTACTGAAATATTAACTTTAAATTTTAACACGCGAGGCAAATACCCTCCGCGTGCGCATGCTAGAATTATTAGCAAATGCCTTAGAGAAGCTAGTGGAATCGTAGAATAATACATGCAAGGACTAGCAGGGCAATAAAGCGCACTGTTGTATGTGTTAAACGCCGCGGTACATGCATTACCTAAGATAGATTGACATTAGTGTAAATGCCAATATAGAGACCTAGAGCATTCTCTCTACGTTCGTAAACGGCGAAAATACAAAATATTTAAAGCCCCATTATGTAGAACTACCTTTGCACAACATTTTTCGCTTTTTCTCGGACCTTTTCTATATAATAGACTTGCTAAAATTATACCTAACTTTCCTAATTTATCTAAAATAAATTGTTATCAAGCTATATTTAAATATTTAAAAACTTTAAAGTATGATGATACTGAATACTTTCATAATACCTCAAAAATTATTTGTGTTTAGATCTAATTTTATTTTTATTTGTTTCTGTATTCCAAAAAGATTGCACAAACGTTTCCTAACATCAATATATTTCTTACCATCTATATATTTTTATAAGATAAAATATTATTATAACTGATATGAACAGTTACCTTCTGAGATACAGTCTCAACTAATTCAGAGGGTACGGAACAAAATAGTTGTAATAACCTTAGTTTTAGGTAAATAAGAGTGTGTACTGGTAAATTTAATGCACTCTGTATTTAATTGTAAGGTTACCTTGGTAAATAAAGAATTTGAATTTGTAAAGATTCTATAGAATATTAGTCTGAGATCTGGCTGCAATATTATTAAGTTAATCATGTAAACAATAGAACCCTAATTTGGATGCAAAGGTTAAGTTCACGTAAGTAAGGCACAAACTTGCAGCCAAATTTTGATTAATAGGCTAGCAAAAACAATTCCTTAGGTCAAATTTATACATTCAAATTAGGTTTAAATTTTATACATTATGAACGTAATGAGCCTGCAGCCCAATCTCGAACTATAATAGAATATTCTAATAACGCTCTCTCACTTGATATAAACCGCCCTAGAACGTGCGGAACATTTATAGAGCGTTCATGCGTGATGATCGGGCGTGCTCGCTCTCTGGAGCGATCTCTTCAAAACGTTCTTGTAATCTAGCGATTTAAAGTGTAACTACAATTTGCTTAGTTATGAACGAAATTTTCGTTATTTTGGAGGAAAAACAGGCATGTGATCAAAAATTACGAACATTTTGTTTACAACAAGGTGAATGGAACACACTTGTTATTTGTTATAGCTACCCTACAATATTATGGTCAATATTTCACGATGCAAGATTGACAATAAATTTCCATAAAGGAGTCGAATTTTGTTCCTCGAGTTTTTAAACTTTTTGAAGGAATTCTTCTACTAGTATCACAAAAGTTTTAAATTAAAAGTTTAATCTTCTAATTCTTTCCTCGAGTTTTTAAACTTTTTGAAGGAATTCTTCTACTAATTTAGGATCACAAAAGTTTTAAATAAAAAGTTTAATCTTCTAATTTTTCACTATGTTTTTACTAATTTCCAATTAATTGTAGGCGATAGTAGCTTCCCGAGGCCGGTTAAACATAGAGCGCCGCACGTGCAGCGCTCACTGTGGAGTATTTTTAGAGTAAATTTGTTTGCAAAGGATTTCTGTAGATAGTTAAGCAAAAAGTAGCTCCACTTTAAGGTGAGCTAAATTGCACCGTCGATATTTATTTTAATACTTTTGCAAAAAAATCCTCTTTATTTCTTGAAACAATCTAAATTACGCCATCTAGTGGTATAAAATATAATTATTTCTTCTCATTAAACTAATAAACCGTCACTAATTCTAGTTCATGGTTCTCGCACAATATTTCATTGCATTTTGCTTTCGTTTAGACTAAAAGATCAAGAAATTAGATCTTGTCCGGTGTTCGTTTAGTATAAATCCACCTATATTAAGAAGAAGTGAAATAAAACAAATAAACTGTGAGAACATTGTATGTTATTTAACCATATATTAATATTTCAGATAAATAAATAGTTACTGTTTTAAAATATACACACTATGCATTTCTACCGCGAACACTTTACAATACAGACAACTCAAGAATTTAGAAATATGAATCTAAACTGTTTTATATATAAAACCGTGTTATATTTATTTTTATAATAAAATATTGCACAAGATTGGTGTAGTAGATCAACCTATAAGGCTGGCTCTGACCTTACTCTATTTTGTGAAGACATACAATATAATTGATACATACATTATTCTAAAAACCTTCCATAAATCATGTTACTGTTTATCACAGTTTTAAATAAATCTGTTTCAATTTTTTTTAGAATTTTAAAGCTAAATTATATGGTGAGACTACAAAGCTGTGGGTAAGAAATATGTGTGATTGGAACGGTATGAGCACACATGAACCTGCTCCCTGCTACATTTCAAAATGAGATCAATAGTACATTAAACATTACTAGCACAATTTGAAAACATCGCTCCATGAGCACAATACCCACATAAACCCAGTGATATCTCGAATCACCGTAGAACATTTATATTTTTTGTCTTATACAACTTATTTAATAAAAATCTATATTTTAGATAAATAAAATTTAAATCCTTAAAATATGGATTTTAAAACTTTTAAACAGACTTCAAATTTTAAACGATAATAATGTACATAAAAATAACGCTACATAGAACACAAAAATTTAGTTAAGTCAGTCAAACAAATCCTGTATTAGATATAATCAGCAACAAATATTACAAGTATGAAATTAGCCACATTGAGATATCCCATGCCATTAAAGATGTATCCTAAAACAAAATATAGTAGATAATAATATATAAATAAGAATGTTAAAACCTCCAATAGGTGAGTCGGCGTCGTAACCACCGAGACAATACAAAACATGACCTTATCAAATACAAATATCGTAGCAGTAATATTGACCAAGAAATCATCACCCAATTTTTAATGGCAAAAGGTATATTTAAGGTGTTCCTGATGTAGCCTCGCAAACGTAGCCATTACCGATGGTGTTGACGGCAGGCAGTAGTTACCGAATGGCCACCTACCATTAAACAACAAAAGTTCAATACATTCGAATATACACAACATATCAAACAGGCGCTGCTTAAGGCAAATGGTTGGCACTAATGTACGCAATAACTCCTAGAGCTGCGACTCCATACGGACCATCGTTACGATTATAAAAGGTGTATGATATCGTTTTCATTCATCATACATCATTTCTATACTGATCTGTCAAAAATAAATACACACCAGGCATCAATTAATTAATTTTGAGCCTTTGAAAAAGTAGATTTCGGCTTTTATCGCCATGCTAACAATATGATTGGGACCTTTGGAAGCTGTTTATTGTCATCTCGATTCGAAGACAGGGGTGGTATTTTGTGATCGGGCGAACGCAGAAGTAACGATGGTCCCTAGGAGCGAGCTTCGGCAGCACACAAGAGCCTGGAGTCGGGCGCGGGGCGGGCCCGGGGCTTGCGCTACAAGCCCGTCTTGAGGCGGATCTTCTTCAGGTGCGACGGCGGCGGGTTGGGGAAGGGCCGCCGCTTGCCCGCCAGCGTCTCGTGGTGCGTGGAGCTCTGCCCCAGCGCCGTGCCTCCCGCTACGTCCTCCCAGTTACCACTAATCATATCCTCGGACGACGACGACGCCATAGCTCGGCATTGGTTCCGAGATCGATTTGCCGAGCCGCGTAGTGTCCGAGAGAAGCTGCGTTTGCTTAGTTTAGTGGCCATCATGGAAGGACGAGGACTCTCCGAGTCGTCCACCGAGCGTCGACTCACCTTGGCTTTGACGACTCCTCCTCCCACGGTTGTTTTCCCCGAGTTCGGTTTTCGTATAGCGAGAATACTCCTTCGTTTGGTCGTCGTAGCTAGCGTTTTCGGTTTGGGTTCATTCTCATTCAGGTACTTGGTTCGGGACGGAGTCTTGACGGGTTCGTTTTTCTTGGAGAATTTCATGTTCAGGTTGACGATGTCGTGCCCGGAGCGTTGCGCTAGCACGGGTGGAGCTGCGCGTTTGTGCTCGGAGTCAGTCTTAGCACCCAGGTACGTGTTTTCCTTTCGTTCCTCGACTTTGGCTTTGGATCGCGGGAACAGCGGCACGGGCGGGGAAACCGTCGCTTTTGGTCGAAGACGAGACATTGTCAACTGGAATTAATATTCGTTTTATTAAGGTTCGTAGAAGGTTATAGATATGAAAGAGTAGAGTTTTGGTAGATTTTCATGTCATCCTGACCGATGCAATGACTGGACTTAGGCATATAGCCAGCGTGACATGAAAATGTACTTTAAGATCTATCCACAGTTTAGAGGGTTTGTTTACAATACTTATCTATTGTTTTTCACAATGAACTACTGCAGAAAACACGAACAAAGTATGGCCCAGATATAGGAATGTGGATAGATCTTTATATGAGGACAAAACGGTATGCAACTAACACCACTCCTATATAACTTTAGTATTACATTCTAATGTATGTTTGTATGTTAAGTGATGACGAAACAACACACGCCCACTCCCACAATCACTCTTACCGCGGCTTTACAATCGGTGTGTTATTTAGTAGTTTAACACTGAAAATTAAACATGATGTGTTACCATCAGAGAATAAGTGTTCGAGAGTAGATGTCACGTAATATTCAAGCCCCTAATTTCTTTAAATGTTATGATTCTGTTAACTGTCTAAGTTTAAACTGACGTTGGTGATTGCTTACCCGTGTTACTACACATTGCTATTAAGAGTGTTATTCTAAACAGAAAACTCAATAACACTTAGCTCCATCCGCTGCGGATGGAAGCTAATTGTCTATGATATTCTATTCAACCAGAGCCTAATAGCAAGGTGTAATTTCGCGGCAATGTACTATCACTGACAATAACTTTTATAAAAAAGTGGTCGATATCTTAGTGAGAATATAGTTTTCAGGGTGCCATTCATTTCAAATTCAAATCATTTATTTTCATAGGCCCCAGGAGGCGCTTGAACACGTCAAAACATTACAAAAGATGTTATAAAAATAAATCATAAATAATACTTAATTATACTAATTACAATGATTTGAATAACCGGGGCTTAAATTAATTTTAACCAAACTGTTTAGAATCGACTTAAAATCAATCCAAGTACCAGCTCCGATAGGTATTGCATTATGAGAAGAGCTGGAGAGAAACTCATATGTGCACCATCTTTTAAAATGAAAAATATAAAAATATAAAAGTACATATAAAAGTTTAAACGTGGTTAATAACAATTTTAACGTTGCAATAAGACAAACCTGCCTTCGCCTATGTAAATGATAATGTAGTGAGAAGCAGAATTGTAATGTGTAAAGAAAGTGTCTAATCTACAGCATCGAGTGCTCACAAGAATAGTCTTTATTCGTACATACCTGAGGTCTCATAGTCCTTGTATGTGCCCGCAGCCAGTCGCGAACTGCGGACAGATTCCGATGGTCGGAGCAAGGTATACGGGAGTTCGGATGCTGCCCTGTTAGATCCAGTATTGAAGCTCCCAGGGACCGACCAACCTGAATGATTTTAATAATATGTAACAACTTATTCAGCTTTATCTATGTATATTAAGTTACTATATGCATACTTCGTGTTATTGCTAATTATATTATCGCACGGATAGTCAGTTTGCAACTTCTCAATCCAAAAATCATTTCATACAAATAGTTGAATGAAAGTTAGTTAAATAAATATAAAAACTTTATAAATGTATGAATGTCATGAAGCAATGCAGAGAAACAATCTAAGGTGGATATGGTACAGTGTCAAAATTAAAATAGATATTTTTTGTGTATGTGATGTGTAAGCAGTATGTGACCGTTACAGAATAATCTGGAGATTTTTGAAGAGCGTACTAAAAGCAATATACAAACTACATATAAAATGCGTCTATTGCAGACTATGGACGATCTAAAATGCATTCCTGAAAAACATTCAACCCTCGTTTTTTTATATCAGCATTTGTAGTTAGTTATAACGTCCATTGCTTTGATTTCAGTAAGTTCTTTTTGTATTACTGTATCTAATGTTAGATGTCGCGATTTTGCCGACTGTCCGCAATCGACGCGCATCGTACTAAGTATACATACGGGCAGATATGATACAGCGTTTTATTTTATATCTAACTAGCGTATTATGGACAGAGACAAACCTCCGTGGGGTCTATCTCTTCACAAACCTCCAGATTTTGGAGCTTTAAGCGAGCTGCGCGTCTTATCTGAAACGTGGTCATCACTAGAGTAGAATGTGCTCATGTAAGGGAGGAGAGAGTGAAAAGAGAGGAAGATAAATAAAATAAATTTGGATTTTTTACATTAGCTAGAACGCCAGAATCAATTACACTAACCAATGGTCCCAATGATAAGGCCAAATACACACATTCATGATGTGATTTATAAATAAAATGCAAAGATTTTATGATCAATCTGTATATCTTTATTGAGCAGTTCCACAACAACGTTTACACCTTGGCAGCTAACACAAAAAGAAGACCGGATACACTACTATTTCCGGCACATAGATTTATACCATAGATTAACAAGCACACCCAGTCTCAGAACAAATCTTTGCGAATTACACAAAGATTTGTCCCATGTGGGGATCGAACCCACAACACCAGTGTAGTGGAGAGCGGCGAGGCGACCGCTTAAACCACTACACCACACGTGCAGACAAGGTTAGAACGTAGACATTAGCACATTATTTGAGACAGATTATATACGCAAAAATGAGACTTACTATTTCTACATAAATTTATGTATGAAATCATTGACATGAAACATTTCAAGTGCATAATTAGAAGTCTCGGAAGAGGCATCTAGTATTTTAATTTTTTTATCGATTTCTTATTGATTATTTTTATAGCATTTATCTATGCTTACTTATTATACTAAGAAACAGTTGAAAACGACCTTCTGCACACCGGGCAGTTGCATTAACCAACCAGCTACGGTCGCCTCTTGGACCCTAAATTCCTCAACTGTATGATACGTTATTTCGTGACGTCACATTCATCTATTTGTTCCTATCTTAAATAGGATACAGGAAGGTCACAGGTTCAAATCTTGCCGGAGCCATAATTTTGTCAACTGTTTCTTAGTATTTTTTTTTTCGATATTTCAAAATGCTCAACATTATAACCGGGATAAGAAAATAAAATGATATCGACTATCGAGCATCGGTTACGTCTGATCTAACTATAACATCTAACTTAAGCTCATATTGCCTGTGTCAAATAATGTGGGTAGATCAATATAAACAGCTTAAAGGTCTGCACATTCTAATTCACACAGATAACAACATGATACAAGGCCGTAGCTTTGGTAGACCACGTGTCTATAACTAGCAACAACGTTATTTGATAATAATGACCATGATTGATGATGATGCACGGTTGTTATCAAGGGTGACACTGAGAGTACGTACAAAGTAACACTTATGTGTAATTTAACCTTTTTACCGCGGGAGTCGTATTTATCCGACAAAAAAAAATCGGGTTTATTCCGCCGGAGTCGGATTTATGCGTCACAAAAACCTAAATCTTATTTATTCAATTTCGAAACGTATTAAATGAAATTAAATACGATGTTTTAGCCTAAAATACTTTTTTTTTAGAAATGTATCTATTCAACCTTTTATACAAATAAAAAGTATTATAGCGAAATATGAACATCGAAAAATGTATACTATAACATCCCTATTTATTGTAGGTATTATTGTTCGATTCAATGTGCCTAACACTGGAGGCACGCCAAGTGGTAAAAATTCCGGCGGTGAAAAGGTTAACAACACATATAATTTTTAAAATATGTTTTTCACCACACCAGCACGAAAAAGATCGTTTGCTTGCGAGAATTCAGTGAGTAATAACGCTTATTACTCACTAGTGAGGCAAAGTGATTTAAATTTCGAAACACTAAATCCTTCCAATGAATAGGCGCAAAAAAAAAACAAAACAGTCACCATGTAGGTTAGTAATAAACATTGACATCAATTTTATTTAAAAACTACAAACGATACGTTTTAATTATTTTAAATTATGTAAATACACGTTTATTTAGTATTTTCATGGTTTAATATTCGTGATTAACCATTAAATTAATTAAAATCGGGTACTTAATATTAGACTCTATAAATAAGTGTTACGGAACGAATTTCCGAACGAACGATTTAAAAAAAAAAAGTCTGTGTCTGTGTCAGTCATCGCGGGCAACTAGGTATAAATTCTTTTCAGTTTATGTTTAATTGTTTACTAGAACTTTTTAACAAAAAAATAGTGAATCCAGTGATGAAGAACTTTGTGGAACTCCAAAAGAGTTGCGGTAACTTGCTTCTAATACAGAAGTTTGCTTTTCTACCAGAAAATTCACGTGAAAAGTATTTGAAAGCGTACGACATATTTAATTAGTGGCAACTTTCTAAAGGCCCTAAAACGCATTATGAATCGGTATTACTGTCGTATTTCATGTAATTATTTCAGGTTAAGCAATCGAGTACGAGTTTATTTAAATCTTAATATTTTCTCACTGGAAGAGGTGAAAAGTTTTGTATTGCAACGCGTGAGAAAAATTTAATTTCCAGTTCGTGACCTCTTAAAATCTTTCGCTTGCGAAGTAGTCTTTATTAGAATCACTCGCTATGCTCGTGATTCAATTTAAGACTACTTCGCAAGCTCAAGATTTAAAATTGGCACTCACAACAGAAATATAAACTTTTTCTCACTTGTACCATAAATAACTATTAAAATCCCTAACCTAACTGAATGTCTAATTCCTAATATTGGCGCAAAAGTTGAGGCCAATGAAAATTAGCTGATGCAAAAGATGGACCAACATTTTCTCTTACTACTACTGTCAAATTTGTATTAATAGACCCTATATTTTATAGCCATTTGCTATTCAGATTCGACCTATTCTCTATACAAATAAGCTCAAATTTTGAATAGCATTAAGTGGCAAAAGGTGATAACATAGTCCCAGCTTTCGTTACCTCAGTGCCACCCTCACTACTGTACAAGCAGACACACCCACAAACCTGGAACGGGTTTACCTCTTCGAATATGTGCGGCGTGTACTTGGGAGGCACGGGGGCGGAGGCCGCCGCGTCCTTGAGTCCGTCGCGCACGGCGGGGGGCAGTACGTTGACGAGCCGGCCCGTGTTGTAGTTGCACTCCAGAGTGTAGCAGCGCAGCAGCCCCGTGGCCTTGAACACGGCCACGCGCCCCGAGCCTTCGCGGGACATGCCGTCGCGACGGTCTCTGCAACAGAACCAGTCCTCGGTAACAACTATGATAACATAGAAAATCTGACAGTAGTCTTATAACGCCACATAATATCCATTCGTCATTAATTATTTGAATTGCCAATATATTTTTCTCACACATTTAACCACTATAATATCTTCTTATTAAATATTTTTATAGCATTTACCTATGCTTAGCAAACTATACTAAGAACCAGTTGAAAAAATTATGGGACCGGCAGGATATTGAACTCACGACCTTTGCATACCGGGCAGCCGCTTGAACCACTCAGCTACGGTCGCCTTGTGCCTGGGCCCTAAATTTCTCAACTGTGTTACGTTTTTACGTGACGTCACGTTCATCCATTTGTACCTATCTTAAGACGGAAACAAATCACAGTCACATAATTATTTCAGTTGTTTCTTATACATTATAATGTCTTCCATGTTGCCACGAGACTACCAACAATGGCTAATATTCGACAAGGTTAATAATCAACTGCTATCCTGATATCGTGATATCGGTGGCCACCATCATATGGATCACCCCAGTCATGGGGTATCATTAGGAACATTAGATTTTTACTTCTTAAAATTTTCCATAGATGGCGTTATGTATAGCAATGCAAAAATAATAAATTGTTATAAACGCTATTGTTCAACTTTTGACCAAAATATGATTTATAAAAAATAAAGCACGTATATATAAAACGTTAAAAGCATTCTTCAATTATTTCAAAGTGATTTGAGAGAAAAAAGAAATCTATGTCTCTAACGCCTAAGTCGCTATCTATTGGATACGGCACAAAATGTAAAAGTTTCGTGCGGTTAGGTTATTTGTGGCTAATAGATGGCACTTATTTCAATTTTATTTTCTCAATGTATGAGTGTGTGAGTGTATATTGAGTTATAAACAATTTGGAGTTCGACGCTTTTGTCACTCAACATGTAAATGGTCATTTACTTACGATGACGCGTTTAGTTTTTGAGTCAAAGAGTGCCTTCTAATAGTAGTTAGATATAAAATCATCATCTAACTTTTTAAATGATATATTAAATACATGGTTTTTTAATGATGTAAGTAATCAAATGTATTTTACATTTTTATAATCTAAAATAATAAAGATATCAATTGTCATGTGATGTACTTCGAACAGAAACAAAACGTTTTTCTGCAATGTTACTGAACGTTTGTTTACAAATAAACGGGCGTGTGTGTGTTTCCTTCACTTCGGTCGAAGTTTTCGGATTGTTTGTGTGCTTTTGAGGATATTTTATGTGAGATTAACTCTGACGCGGCTACTTTTCTTGGATTTTCGACAAACACGCATTCTTCGCGTTACCTGATCAGACAATTTGGACACCGACGGATACGAACGACACGAGGACTTAGGCATTAAAACTGGATTACGATTGATCTGCGCACGCGACGACATTGGCTTCGGATAACTGATTATCAAACTTAAACATGAAATGTTCATATTTTATGTGTACTAATAAAAAAGATGTGTCCATGTTTAGATTCCCGACTGGGGATCCAAGAAGATTGGCAATTTGGTTGAACAACTGTGGTGAGTACCTACCCTGTGTAATTATTCTTAATATTTTATAAACGATTCGGTTTATTGGTAAGTTCTCAGTCTCAACAAAAACCCCGTTTAAACTCTACGAATTTTAGGTACATTTTGTCTTCTTACTTACATACTTTAAAGTTTAAAAATAAAGAGGCTTAAGTTTTGAGTACATAATAATTCACATCAGATAATGCATTTTATGAAAATAATCTGTAATATTGTTAATTTGACACTGATTTTTGTATTGAAGAGTAGATGCCATGCCTATTTGTTATGCTCAAACCAACAAGGACATAATCTTAGAAAAAATAATGTTGTTATTATTCTAAGGACATAATATGTAATACATTTTATGGACTACTTACTACTGGTTAGTTTATTGCTTAGAACGCATAGGGACATGGTTACTGAAAATATTTTTTTTTCTGTAATAAACTTGTAAATGTACTGTCAGAAATATAAATGTAATAGTTTACTAGTTTTTGCATGCAGCACCAATAAATCAATAATCTTGAGACTTATTATAACCATTTTAAAAGGGACTTAATATGGAGTATTTTTTTTAATCTGTTGTTAACTATATTCATAGTACCTACATAGATAATTATATTTTATGCTAACTTATACATTGTTATTGTAGGTAACATGACAATAACTCATTTAAACCTTGAAGAGCTGCGCAATAAATATTTATGTGGGTCTCACTTTGATAAAAAATTCTTCTCAAAGACCACTCAAGGAAAGCGGATGATATAATTAAAAACAGCAGAACCAATCCACTACAAAGATTTACATCCATCATCAGATGTTGCACCAGACTCTTCATCTCCGTCGACATCTAAAGGTACATAATATTATATTTGAGGATTATTGCATTTTTCCTTCCATCCCTTGAAATATGCATGTAAGGAAGGGACTTCAGTCATGTTGTATTTTAGTCAAGCACTAATTAGCGCTCATATTACTAATTATGTAAATGCATATTTTTATTAACTCTGAAATTGTTGACCGTAAGCCGTAAGTCTATGTTTTGGGAAACAATGTAAAATAATCCACATTTTGAACACTATAAAGGTGGCAACATACTTTGGTGTCTTGGCGTGTCGTGACTAGAGTTGCTAAATTACGCGAGTTTACTAAAATGCGGGTAAACGATATTACGCATAGTTTACCGTAATCTATAATAGGGGTGAACTTTGTTTCTCATACTTTTTTATTCATAAAATCGCAAGTCCGAGGCGAGTGCCGAAAATAAACACGATGACAGAATTGTAAAATAATTAGAAAATAATAATATCTTTGAGGGTGAAAAGTATAAAATCACCAAAGCAAGTCCGTTATTTACTATAGTCATTATTGCTTGCAAATGCTACTTGCAGTATATAAAATAAGAACATAAACATAAAATTTCTTTGACACTAAAAATAAAACAGTAGAACGCAAATAATAATACATATTATGTCCAATGAAATAAATATCATTTTTTTCATGATCACTACACATGACCTGACCGGCCATAGAAAACGATAAACAACTGGTAGTTTTATAAATGTTAATTATATTTTTACTTTACCAGAACCCCGAAAGAATCAGAATAAGTAACAGAATCCATTTCACTAGTTTTTAACGAAAAGAAAAACACGTTTCTCATACAATTTATTCGGCAAAGGGTAAGAATTCTGTTACGGATTCTGAATAAACAACTTTCAGGATGCAGTACGCGACTGGTTGCTATGGCTATCATTTATTATTTTCTGCATTTACATTGTACAAGGCGGACTTAATGCCAAAGTCATTTTCTACCAGCCAACCTTTGGGTGATGCAGAGAAGTCTAAGGCAGGTGTAAAAAAATGAAATTTTTGGCAATCAAGGTCGACAAACATTTTAAAGTTTTTATTTTATACCAATGATAGCAAACGTTTATAATTAAAATATAGTTAACAAATTCACTTGAATTATTTCTCGCATCTGAGAAAAATCGATACCACAGTTAAACGAAATTGCCATCTCGATCTGCAGAGAGTACTAGAGTGATCTTGCAGCTAGGTCACGACACATCATGATCAAAACCAAAACGTGAATGCCAAAAGCCAATGCATTAATGATCGTTATTTTTGCTTCTCTTTCAATGAACTCTAAAATAATTTGTTACGAAATCTGAAACCTATTTTAAGGCTTTAGTAGTAGTAGTAGTAAAAATATACATATTTTTTAGGTGCAGATACATCGCCATTAAAAGTGCTGACTCCAAAGAAGACCTACAAGGTAAAACATGTTACCAAACCTAGAGAGGAGTCACCAAATGAACCAACTTTTTACTTGGAGACACCAAAAAAACGACAAAAACGCTGCGATGACACGCCAAAGTGCAAAAAATTAAAAAAGTGCTTACAAAATTCCGCCAAATTATTAAAACAAGAAAGGAGCAAGAACCGGACGTTAAAAAAAAAAATAAAAGTTAATTTAATTAATTTAGACGATTTTAAATTCAAAAGCAATGCTGCTAAAACCTTTACAATTATGCAATTTAAAAAAAATAAAAGACAATGGAATGAAGACGAGAAAAAGTTTTGCATGTCTTTCTATTATAAATCGCCTGCTGCCTATAAACATCTACTAAATTCAGGCATCATTTTAGCTTCGCCTTCCACCATACAGCACTGGCTACAAACTACAAATTGTTTACCAGGTATCAATGACGATGTTTTTAATAATATTGAAAATAAATTTACAAATCAAGCCATCAAGGACAAATCTTGCAGCGTATGTTTTGATGAAATGAGCATTATGGTAGATTTAGAGTACACGAGAAAATATGATTTGATTGAAGGCTTTGAAGATTATGGTGGAGGTGAGCGTTCCCCTAAGGAGGCTAAATATGCCCTAGTTTTTGTTGCCAGAGGCATTTACACAAATTGGAAAATTCCTCTGGCATATTTTTTAGCTCACAAAAATGTCGTTGCAGAAAAATTAGTAGATTTTATTAATTTAATTATTAATAAATTATTTGATAGTGGATTGTTGCCTAAAGTAATCGTTTGTGATCAAGCTTCAACAAACGTAAAAGCCATTAAATCCTTAGGGGCAACCAAAGATGATCCTTACTTTTTTATTAATAATCACAAAATCTTTTCCATTTTCGATGTACCACATTTGATTAAAAATATAAGAAATAATTTGCTCGATAATGATTTTCGAATAAATGACAATAATATTTCATTCAATGATATCATTACTGTCTACAACATTGACAAGAACAATAAAAGTAGGTCATTAAGAAAATTGACCCCAGTGCATATCAAACCAAATAGTTTTCAAAAAATGAAAGTAAAATTAGCAACTCAAGTTTTTAGTCATTCCGTATCAGCATCGATTGAAACTGCAATAGCAAGTGGAGAGCTGAAAAGCGATACTGCGAAATGGACGGCTGATTTTGTGAAATTGATTAATGATTTGTTTGATTGTTTAAATTCGAAAAATAAATTTGATAGAAATCCATATAAATGTGCTATTACTAAAAATCTAAATTCTTTTGTTAATAAAATGCTATTTAAAGGCTTAGAAACTTTCAATAAACTTCAAAAGGTAAGTATTAATAAAAATAATGTATTAAAAATCACACGTCCTCCTTGTTTTGATGGAATGATTCAAACAATCAATGCAATACTTCAGCTCTCCACTGAAGAATTTTCCCGCGGCGCTGAGGTTAATTTTTTAATGACTTACAGATTAAATCAAGATGTGATTGAAAATTTATTTGGTATTTATAGATTAAGAGGTGGCTGTAATCGTAATCCGACATCACGTAGTTTAAGAGCAATATTTAGATCACATTTATTAAATAATTTAGTTGAATTAGATACTACCAATTGTGAATCAGACCAAGATAATTTTTTGCCTAATCAGCCGCAAAATACACAAAAATCTATCATTTCACCACCAGATTATTCAACACAGGCAATAGCTGGACCATCACATGCCTTCCAACCGCAACATATAACCCAATCGCCATCCCAATCCAACTTATCACCTGATTTAACACCTCATGCAATAGCTGGACCTTCACATCAAAATCAAACTGAAAAAATTACTTTAGAATCTTGTTCCATTGTGTATTTTGCTGGCTGGTTAGGTAAAGTATGCGTAGAAAAATTTAATTGTATAATATGTGAAAACGAGTTGATTAATAACGATGTTGATTTAAATGATAAAAAGCAATTATTATTGATCAATACAACGTACTCAAATATACCTACACCTACCCTTAAGTCACCAAGGGATTTTTTGTATGATCTGGTGAACAAAGTACTTAATATATTTACTGAACAAAGCGATCAGTTTCATAAACTTGATTTGATTTCTGATTTATTGAAAGTAATCATGACTACGAAAGTGATGCCAGATGATTATCATAATTTTGATCATTTTGATTTTTTGATTCGTAAATTACTTGAAGTAAAAATACATGATTATTGCAAATCAAGAAAGAAATCGATTAATAGCAAATCAAAGCTAAAAATTCTAAATAATCAATAAATCTATCGATCAATTTCTGGGGCTTGTCGCTAGCAGGAGGCGTTGACGGACGACGATGACAAAATATAAGCTCGAATCTTCGTCACCGCGGCTCCTTTCTTGTAAACTATTACAGTTAATGTTGTACAGGATACTAATGGTGGTCCTGCTGCTCTTTTTGATAACAACTGACATTGAATCTGAAGTATTAAAACATTAAACAAAATTATGCTTGTTTTTATTAATTATTATAACCCATTAAATGATCGTAAACCCTACTAATAAGCGGTTTGTCATACTTTTTTATTCACGTTTGAATAAAACACAGGTTTGGTAGTAAGTTCTAGTTTTACATTTAAATAAATTGTTTATAGCATTTGTCAACCGTTGCCGTGGCACGCTCACTCGACTAGTGCATTGGATGGTCGCAGTTCTAAACCTGTTCTAGTAGGAACTTATAATTAATATCTTAATATTTTTTATTCTAGCAAATCACTGACTAAATGTACTATCATCTAAAATTTGTCTGTCGTAATAAATCATTTGATAAAATACCAAATGCCGTAATGTCATAATCGTATGTTATATTCTGCCAAATACGGCAAAATGACAGGATCTCATACACTTGACTGATTTGATTGGTATGATCATAGATTAATTTTTAGGGCCTATAAATATATATATAGATATACCAGAGACATTTCATTATTATTTTTGTACATTTTTATTTCAAATTTGAATATTATTTATTTTTATTATTTTTCTTTCAGATCTTTTTACAATTAAATAAATATATAACTAATATATTTATATTGACATTGTGGATATCAATAAAGTAAATAAGTAACGTAACAGTCAAAATGAAGAAATTCATGAAAAAAAAAACAAACAAATGTATGAATAAAAATAATTAGGAGTTAAAAAGAATGATCGGTATCATTAAGAAAAATATAGGTAATATAAGAAAATAATAGGATGAAAGATGTGAATGAAAACAATATTATGAATACGAAGATGAGTATGAAGTAAAATCGGAATCGCGATTTTATGAAGAAAAAAAATTATGAAAAACAAAGCACACCCCTAGATACACTAGTGGGTATTTACATAGGTACATGTTTTTTGTACTGAGTGATATTACTAAAACTCCCTCGTATTCTGCCTTCAAAGCAATCTTCGTCTAGCTAAGAATTTCGATAATAAGATTGCGACAAAAATACGTTTTAAGTAATTATTATTAGCGAACGAATACAGTTGTAAGAACATTGCTAAACAAACATGATTGCACGTTTTTATAAACAGATTTTAGATTTTTCGATCAAACTTTACCAGAAATAAATAAAGATTACTTTCTTTAGCAACTCTTTTATTGACTTAAGACGTTTAAATTGTCTTTACATTAATGTTGAAATACTTGAAATTATTATTTGAAGTAGGTACCTATAGGCAAAATAAGTAACAACGTTAAGTAGATATTATATCGTCCTTGGGAACAACAGAAGATTCACTCCCTAACGAAAGTCAAGTTTATGTAAAAATTATACCTACACCTCGCCTGAGGTACCCACTTGCACCACAGATAATATAATACTAGTCTTGCACGCAAAATTGAAACTTATTACAGCGCGCGAACTGTGAATGTTCTAAGCGCGGCGATCTGTTATGGCTAGGGGTTGGAAGGTTGGAAGACCGCAGCGCTCCGCCGCGCCGCGCCGCCGTCGCCGCGCCCCGCCGTAACTGCTTAAGCGCCAGCCTAATGCCGTACTGCTTCGCGGGAGTAGCCCCGACTATTTATACCTAACCTATGAATTGAAACATCCTTGGCATAGGTAGGCTCCAATTTGTTAGTGGTATACCTACCAAGTTTGACAGGAACTGAGAACCAGTTTAGCGCATAGCACGGCTACGTGCATCATTCAAGCGTGCTAACAAAAGTTCTATCATAATTATTAAAATGAATTTATTCTTGGGTGAATGATATTGTATTGTATAACCTTAAAAATGAAACAACTAACATACCTAAGTCTAAATCAAAATCAATTGCAATAGAAAGTAATCATTATTTTATTACATTACATTTTTATATCGCAAAACATTAAAAAATCGTTTGATATTTTGAATGAAGCAGTGTTATAGCGCTGTAGAAGGTCAAACGTCATGGTAATGTACATACTGACACGCACAAATGCAGATAATAATATTCTAAAATATTGACAGCTTTGGCACGCACACAGACACATTCTTACGCACACAAGGACGACATGTACCTATGTTACCTTTTGCAAAAGCTAGATGGCGTTAGGGTAGCGCGGTTGAGACTACTCACAAGTACGGCCATCTATTGGCAAAAAAGTGAATTAAAGTAGCTCACAGAAATAATTTTTTTAAGGTGGCGTCAATTTTTTGTATGAGATTGGGTATCTGTACTAGTATTATATTATCTGTGCCCCAGTACACAGCAATGCTATTAGCGGGTGTCAAGACAACTACGCCGTACCCCGAAATAGTATAAATGTTACTAACTTGAGATACATATTCCTCTCAGTGAAGTTGCAGGACGAGAAATGGAAGTGCAGGTTGTTGAGGGACATGATGCGAGGCAGCAGCATGCACTCCACGCAACTCTCCAGGTCATCGAAGTGGTTGCCATACATGAAGATACCTGATAACAACAAAATATCTGATAAACCCCTTTGTAGAAAGTTATGTGAGAAAGTACTATCTGGACTATTTGTCAGACTTTCTGGCATCTAACTACCCGTTTTTTTTCTTTTCTTTTGCTCTAATTTAGAATCGTCATTAAGTGCCTGTTACAAAATCATCGAGTAACAGATAATGGTCAGGTAAATGATAACTTGAACGATTATAAAAGTAATAAAATAAAATTGAAAAAGAACATTTCTAAGTTTTTACATCCCACCAAATAATATAATTCAAGGTTACACGACTCTCATTTTAACTTTGAACGTGAGTGTTCGGGCAAATTTTGAGTACTTCAGGATTTTTCTGTAAATTTATTTTAACACTTTTAATCAGTTCTTCTTCGTCGTGTCGATGGCTGAGCAAATTTTATTTTGACTTGCCATCGTGGTGAAAGGATTAGCCAATTCGCTTTGGAGAACTCGCGAATTGCCCAGGGTGCGCCGGACGCAAGAAATATAATTAATCAATAAAATAAAGGGGTTTTAAATATAATATAAAAATATTGTCAAAAACGTTTAAAGTTACCCGACTTGACTGTAGTTGCGTAAGTTTTCGTCTTCGTGAAAAATGAATAAATACAAGTCTAATATTTTTCGCTAATCTACAAAGCAACACCATTTTGTTTAGGAAACCAGTCTATAGTATATTATTAGTCATACCTTTCTTAGAAGCGTGTCCATGTAAATCAATGTACAGATACAGTCCAGACTCCGGTTCTTTGAGCGCGCAGCCACACTTGACCGGCGACGACGCGTTGTTAGGATAGCCGGTGGTAGAAGGAATGACCTTCTTCTTGGATTGCCTGTCTTGACGGATTGGCGCTGATTTGGGCTTCTCTTTGGGCTGTTGAGGACGCTGCAAAAATTCCACATATATTCCACAACTCACACACAACGCCATCTAGTGCCAAACTAAGCAGAGCTTGTACTATGGGTACTAGAATAACTGATACTAATACATTCTTTTGTAAATACATACTTATTATACATAGAAACACCCAGACTAAGACAAACCCCCATGTTCATGCACACAAAGATTTGTCTTAAGTGTTAATCGAACCCACGACCTCGGCGTCGCAGGCAGGTACACTACCCACTCCGCCATCCGGTCAATACAACATACAGGCAAAACTCATTCATGATTCGAGCTAGCCGTACGTTCAATGCGGCATGCCGGAGTGTTGATAAAGATTTAGATTTGTTTGCTCAAAGTAACGGTCAACTTAAAAAAACTTGTGTTATTCTTTCTTTCACTACATTTGCTATTTCTTGCTTTTCGTTTATTAATTTTATTGTTATATCTATATATAAATGTCTTAATGTATTTCTACTTTATTATCTGTGAAAACTTTTAATTGGCCTGCATTTTCACATGGTCTCTATCTATTATATCATATTAGCTGTAAGTTTTTCTAATATTGTAAAATAAAATAAATAAAATAAAATAAAATAAGGCTGTTTATTTTTCCCCACGTATCTATAAACTCGAATGCTCAATGCGGCTCGATGGACCACAATGTCTATCGTTATACTAAATTGTTGGATTGTATGCTCACATTGTATTTGTCGTCAACGCGCGTAGTGACCCGTGTTTGCGGTTGCGATGGTTCTTCGAGCTCCTCTGCCGAAACCGCCACGGATGTCGTCGATATCGTCTGCGTTGTGAAAAATAACTTAATGTTTATGCGAATGTATGGTATATGGGAGGGTAACGCAGATGGAACATTGCCAAACTAAATCATATTCAAGATTAAAGCGCACTATGACTTAAGCACAACCGAGCGAGACAGTTTTCGAAAGCAATTAAGCATATTAGAATGATGTAAAAAATAATAAGAACAATTGTCAATCAAATTTCAACGTTTAAATTATAAATTAGGTAATGGACTGTTGTTTTATTGTAATATTTTTAAGCAAATTATAACTTTGCTATGTCTTTTTATATTTTATACAATATTAAGGTTGAATAATTAAAGATCCAGCAGGATTCGAATCCATGGCTGAATTGACAAAGCACCTAGGGCGTTTACCCGGGGGGTGCAGGTTCAAAACCTGCTGGATTCTTAACTTTTCAACAACTATCTCTTATTTTTTTTTATTTATTTATATAAAACATTACAAAGATACATTAAAAACTACAGCGAATGCAACATAAATCCGAGGGACTTGCAACATAAATCCGAGGTATTATCATACTAGATTGGCTGTCAAACTAATAATAATAATAAAGTATTTTTGAAACGGGGCAGTAAGGGCAAGTACCTTAACCGTTGCAGTTACAGCAAAACGTTCTTAAAAGACCTTCCCTAACTTTTTGGGACATTTTGAACTGCATTCACAGATTTTGTAAAAAACTTACAGTTAGCAAAAAAAATGCAAAAAGTTCAAATTTTTTTTTTTTTATGCCAATCGATTCTATTTCATGTGGGGATCAAAAAACTCTATGGGACCATTTTAGCTTTCAGTACTAGAAAAGACAGAAATCGCCAAAAACGTTTCCCATACATTTCGGCAACAGAAACGAATTTCTACGATGGTCTAACTTTTTGTTATGGCCTGGAAGTGGGTAGAATTGACTGTAAAGTAAATAAAAAGAATTTTTACCCTCAAATTTCGAATTTGATTCGAAAATCTGTGTGTTATACTTAGTTTCAGCTGAGAAACTTCGTATGAGTTATTAATTAAGGATTTTCGCTAAAATGTCTTCTAATCGTGAAAAAATTGACTTATTAGAAGCGTATTTTGAAAGAACCCTGCAATTCCAGGTTTTTCAAAAGATTTGTAATAACCTTTCTTGTTGGCACATGCCGCAACGGATACTTATTGCGGTACCACACTAATGCAGCTCCCGCATTTCGATTATTGACAAAATACGCTTCTAATAAGTCAATTTTTTCACGATTAGAAGACATTTTAGCGAAAATCCTTAATTAATAACTCATACGAAGTTTCTCAGCTGAAACTAAGTATAACACACAGATTTTCGAATCAAATTCGAAATTTGAGGGTAAAAATTCTTTTTATTTACTTTACAGTCAATTCTACCCACTTCCAGGCCATAACAAAAAGTTAGACCATCGTAGAAATTCGTTTCTGTTGCCGAAATGTATGGGAAACGTTTTTGGCGATTTCTGTCTTTTCTAGTACTGAAAGCTAAAATGGTCCCATAGAGTTTTTTGATCCCCACATGAAATAGAATCGATTGGCATAAAAAAAAAATTGAACTTTTTGCATTTTTTTTGCTAACTGTAAGTTTTTTACAAAATCTGTGAATGCAGTTCAAAATGTCCCAAAAAGTTAGGGAAGGTCTTTTAAGAACCTTTTGCTGTAACTGCAACGGTTAAGGTACTTGCCCTTACTGCCCCGTTTCAAAAATACACCCTGTATATATAGTCTTATAGTTCTTAGTTATATAGTCTTTTTTTTTTCTTCTCGTCGTCACTAGACGATGCCACATTTGAGATCGGTTTTAGTACGTGACCATCTATATGATAAGAGATTGTTGCTTTTCAACCTTAATATTTTGTTTTATTTAATTTTTGTGGATAAAAACACGCATAAATACTAACATTAACAAGCAGCACATCGCCCGTACTGCCGGTCACCCGGTGCGATGCCGGTTGTTCCCTCACATCGGAGTTGTCACCGGCTGATACAGCGACCGACGCCGTCGCTATCGGCTCGCTTACTCTCTGCATAAGAATATTAAAAACATTATTTAAAGTACTTGCTACCATAATTATGTGAAAGAGGGTGAGCCTATCGCCATCCACCGAGCACGATGCCAACACCGTGCTGCTATTGTGAATTTCTTGACGGAAAATAACACTTTTCCCTACCCGAGAATCGAACGCGAGACCTCGCAAATCGAATCACTATCAATACTATAATCGAAGCAGTTTAGTTTAGTTTTCCTGGGCGGTATCCGCACTTAGTCCTCCTATGGGACCGTTGTACGTGAGGGGTTTCCCGTTTACTCCAGCCAGCCTATATCGGTCCAGAAGGAAAGCAGCCTCCGAGGACTGCTGCAGGCTTCCGGAAGCGATGTTGGTGACTGAAGAATTTGTGCCCGTTGGTCGGCCATCGAAGCAGCTTAATTAATTATTAGTCTAGTCAGATACTACAAAGGATTTGACAGGTTTCAAGGCTTGACGTTTCAGTTCTGCCATCTAGTGGACGTTATTTTAGAAAACACTTAATGCGGGTCCTGTCTATTACCATCTACATTTCTGCATTGGTTCCTCGCAAGTCGAGGGCAACATTACTTATTTAGGTAAAAAAGTTAAATAAATACACAGTATCTTACCAGTTCATGATTGGAATCCGTAAGATAATATTTCTTGAAACAATTTGTACAGAAATATAAGTTTTGCTCTTGCGCTACCTGTAAAAAATAATAATTAAGTGAATTCAACATTTTTGTCAACGTGTATTACCTCCTCTCTTCTTCAGCAAGATCTCTTTCTTTGCTGTTGACAATTACTAATAACAATTTATTTCACTATACCAATTTTTACCAAACACCGTTCAGTAGGTCAGTTGTGAATAAAAACTCACATAATATCTTTATGCATTTATATTCTTTCCCTATTCTTAATTCTCTCTAGTACACCTTAAACTTCCCTTTCGTGTCTCTTTCTTACTCTCCATCCAATGGTTGACTGTAAGAGATTGCCCTAGTTGCGACCGCCATTTGTACTATATATCTTCTTTTTTTCTGTATATTTATTTTTCCTTGGTGTGCAATGAAGCTTTTTATTATTATTATAACATAACATCACCCCTATATAACTCAGAAGGGTGTGCCAGAGGTGGACAACACCCACATTTCACCCTATTATGTTTAGGTCTCCAGGGATAGGGGGTAAGGCTATTGCTATCCACGGGGCACAATTCCAACTCCGTACATAAATAACACTTTGCCCAACCCGGGCATCGAACCCGTGACCTCGCAGTGAAAGGCGCATGCGCTAACACTGACAGACCAAAAAAAACACATTCTAGTTTATTAAGTTGGGTAGCTGCACCAAAAAAAATCATTTGTTTGGACTCACAATGAATATCATTTGTATTATTTTATCATATCAATATTATGTATCTGATAGAACAGTAATTTAATTAGACACATAATTTTTACTTTTTTTTCTTTTATTACCTTCCGTTCATACTCTTCTAGTTGTTGTTTCTGATGCTCCCTGTACTCTTGAATGGAACCTAACATCGGCGGCGGCGACTCTTGGGGATCTCGACTCTGCGGCTGCGACTGTGCGACAATAAGCGATCAAATTAAGACAGAATTTCACCATGGTGGTATGTTCGTCAGCAAAGTCGCATTAAACCGGGGCCACATTTGTATTACTTGCCTGATCCGTTCATCGTATCCGTATCACCGTATCACGTATCTAGTTTTTGACCCTTTATAACAACATCTAAAACAACTCGACATGGATCAGGTCGTATCACATATCGTATCAGAGCGACGGCGTATATATGTGCCTGGCTTTATATAATAATAATAATATATTTTTTTTTTACATTAGCTAGAACGCCAGAAGCAATTACACTTTCCAATGGTTCCAATGACAAGGCCAAATACACATATTCACTCACACAAGCACACCCAGTCTCAGTACAAATCTTTGCGAATCACACAAAGATTTGTCCCATGTGGGGATCGAACCCACAACACCATTACAGTGGGGAGGAGAGGCGACCGCTTAAACCACTACACCACACGTTTGTTTTATGTTTGACTATAAATCAACCTCCTGTCTTAAAATCTCCTTTAAATATTAGCATGCCAGCTTATGGTAAAACATGATAAGCTACCTAATTTCAGTTAAACACCAATGTACCTATGTTTCATGCTAATAAATCATTCATTCATTCATTCATTCATATGGTGCAAATTTTATAAAAATGGAGCGGGTCTGGTACTAACCGCGCTATAGCCGGGCACCATGCTGGTGATGCCGGGCATGGTGTCCTCGAGCTTGGACACCGCCTGTCTGCAGTCCGAGCACCAGCCCACCTTCACGTTCGACTGCCGAGAGTCCTTCGTGTCTAGGTCGTCACTGGAAACAGATCATTGTTATATTTGATTCAATAAAAAGCGTAATCTAACATAAAAAATAAATATATATATTCACTTTGACTTCCTTCGTTCTTTTTTTATTAGTTAAAAAAATGCTAATGTTGCTGGCAATACTGGCAGACGTCGCCAACGAAAAACATACATGGTCCTAATAGGGGGTGAAGAAAGAACAAATATGTAATACAAAAACCGGCGAGTAAGTATGAATGTTAAAGAAAGCGGTGTGTAAAAACCGTAGTGCATGCTCCTTAGACTCTGTCTAGCTCCATGAGATAAAGGATTAAAGTCTTGATTTTATTTTTACCCGCAAGTAAGAAAATATGCACAACGCCATTTATTGATTTTTTTTGCGTTAAGCGACTTGACAAAACCCCTTAATTCATCCTCATGGGATTATAATTCTTTTATATCTATTAAAAAAATAACTATTCTATCATTAAAATTACGGTTGTCCATAAAACCGTTTAATACTTCTTGACCCTCTTAGGGATGGAATAACGAAAATTCTTTCTTAATGCGTCCTTACGCCGTGTAAGGAACCTTCATGCTAAATTTCTAGTCCAGTTTTCTAGTCTTCAGTTGCTAGCCCAAGCGGTTTAGGCTCTGCGTTGATGAATCAGTCAGTCGGGCGAACAAATGATATAATACAGAACGAACGTGGGCAAACAATCACTTTTGGCACGAATGTGTGCCCAATACAACACACTGTGTGGAGACTCGGACACTATAGACATCTTTCACGATTCCTTGGTTAAATTCAAACGAAAGCTTTACGCAAAATCTTTATGTGATATTTTAGACTAAGTAAATTAGTAGATTTTATGTTTTTTTTTATGTTTTATGATTTTAAAATAATGATCTCAACCTTAACCATTTAGTTGTTACATTTTTGCTATCTTTAGATTTAAGATTTGTATTGTATTCTTTCTTTCTTTTTCATTTAATAACGTGTCTTTAAATTACAAAAAGTGTTGTGCATAAAAGATTTTATACAAGACCCAAAAAATTTCAACCACGTGTTACAGTGATATTATTGTATGTATATTGTTGATGTAACTATTAAATAAATAAATATGTATGTATAACGCCTGTATTACCAAGAAGGCCATAGCAAAGATGAATTGAGATCTATATTATACCTAACATGACACTCATGTCTCATGTTGTTTAAATTAGAAATACTCACTCGATAACAGACGAGTTAGACTCCATAAGCAAACTGATACTATTCTTGAGCGTATCCCTCAACGACCGTAGCGGGTTGTTTCCTCCGAAGTTGAGCTCTTCGCTCGTGCTGAGGTGCACGTTAGACCCCAAACACGCTCGAATCATGTTGTCGTTCAGTAATGAGGGATTTTCTTCACTGTTCAACTTGACAGATGTTTCGCTGGTTTGTGACGGCATTTCTTGTAGCTTTAATTCGTATACCTGAGAAGAAAATGTTATATCAACTTCTAATTGATTATATTTATTATACCATTTTGCTATGCTTAGCAAATATACTATAAGAAACAGTTGAAAATTTATGGAACCGGCAGGAATTTAACCTATGACCTTCTGCACACCGGGCAGTCGCTTTAACCAACCAGGTACGGTCGCCTCTTGCCAGAACTCCAAATTTCTCAACTGTATGTAACGTAATTTTGTGACGTCACGTTAATCCATTTGTAGCTATCTTAAGTAGGATACAAACCAACATGGCGAAATTACATTCGGCACAAATGTTGTAAAGAATTAACGCGTACGTAATTTCAACTTCTAATTGATTATTTTTATAGCATTTAGCAGCGGTTGGTTAAAGCTGTTCGAATCCTGCCGGTCCCATAATTTTTCAACTGTTTGTAAGTATAATTTTTTATGTTATTTATTTGAAAAGACATTGATATCTTTATATCTATCGATAAGACATATTCGCAAACTATACGAAAGCAGAGTAAATAAAAAACAATGATTTAAAGAAAGTTGCGATTGAATTCCTTATAAATTATTACACCACTTACGCATGCATTTGAATTTAGATCGGCCAGTTATTATAATTTTAAATTAGGATTGCTTAATTAGAATTTTAAATTTCTTATCAAATAAAAGTATTTATAGAAGATCATCCTATTCGATCTAAAAAGACCTAAAATTTATCTTATCTTCTCAGATACTTCTATCGAGAACTACGGCGAAGAAAGTATGTAGCACATTGGCGTGAATTTATGCATAAATACATAAATTCACGCCTTTATCTCAAGAGAATCGATTCTCATGAGATCGATGCACTCCCGAGCAATATAAACAAATATGTACAATTACAAAGATGGATTGCAAATTAATTATGCATATCGTAGCAAATTGTTAGCTTAATAAAAATCGGATTAGCGACGCTCGGCTGGCTTTGTTTCATATTATCTCAACGAGCGGGTAATGCCTACTGATTAAATTCGTACGGATCGGTTGCTACAAAATTAATTATGAAATTTGTGTTTGTGAATATGTATCTTTTAGATTGTATGGTTTACGAAATGCTATTACGCTTTTATAGTCGGATAGGGTACAGTAGACACGTCTCTATGACTTCTATTTATACTTTGCTAACGGTAAGTTGTATAAATCGCAAGTTCAATTCAGACTCTTTACAGATAATTAAAACGTTTGGATAATAATATTACACCCATAATATATCCAGCTATCAAGACTGCAGTAGTTTGAGTGCACGGTTTGCGTAGTGGTTAAGACGGTCGCCTCGCTACTTTCAACTGCACTGCTGTTGTGGGTTCGATCCTCACACGGAACAAATCTTTAGTGTGATCCGCAAAGATTTGTTCTGCCTCTGGGTGTGATTTGTGTGTGTGAAATGTATGTTTGTGAACACCCCCGCGACAGGAGATATGCCTAGTATAGCGACATTTAAAACAAAAAAAATCTATCTAATCTAAATCTATTCATAAGCTTGGTTATTTATGTCCGAGAGGTTTCGGGAATAGTTCTAGTCAGGTAGTAAAGGAACTAAGTTAAACAAACTTCACTAAAACATGAAAACATTTCTAAACGGCTGCATGCTCACGCGAAAAACACATTAATATCACTTTGATGGAAACTACGATAACTTAGTTCTACAAAAAATAACAGAACAATGTTGGAATTCACAGAACGACTATGATATAAACTTAACTTTTCGGCACTTTTGAATTGTTTGTGAAACAGTTCATCAAATAATTGGTTTTGGAAATAGGTTAATGACGTAAATTGACCCAGATGTTGAACTAAGCTTTGGAAACACCACTAGGGAAATTCGTTTCATTACGGCTTTGACGATGCGTACAATTTATCTGAGAAGATGTATAGTAGCCTGAACTCCCTCAAAAGCAATTTAATTTTAGCTTAGCTTTCATATTGGAACCGGTGACCTTTGGACTGCACAGTCAAAAGTTTCGGGTTCGAACCCACAGCACACACCTATGTCAATAAATAGTTAAGATTCGTCTTTTCGAAGATATGTGTTTATTTATCATATAATGTAGTTTAGTAAATCTGCATGCCTAAAAAGTACTCGAAGTCGTGTAAAGTCTACCAATCCGCAATTGGCCAGCGTGGTGGACTATGACCTAATCTTTCTCATCATGAGAAGAGGCCAGAGCCCAGCAATGAGACATTTATTAGATACAGAGTTGCTATTATTGTTTATTAGGGTTCCGTAGTACCTACAAGGAACCCTTATAGTTTCGCCATGTTCGTCTGTCTGTCCACGGCATAGCGACGAAACCGTTGGTGCTAGAAAACTGAAATTTTTTTTATGTTGACGTTGCCTTGAATCTTGTTAATCAGTATGAGGGTGATTCTTATATACCAGCGCGGTCTAAATAAATTTTCGATTGCTTTTTACTATCAACGGCTGATCAAAGGTAGGTTAAAGTTTTATCTCTGAGACCGTTTTCAGAATGAAGTTACTTGTCTAATTTATGTCTGCTGGCAACATTATCACAAAATTGGCAAAGTAATCAAGTTTTATGGCGACTAGCGGTCGCCTCGCTACTTTTAACTGCGCTTGTGTTGTGTTCGACCCCCACACTGGACAAATCATTGTGCGATTCGCAAAGATTTTTTCTGATTCTGGGTGTGCTTTTTGTGTGTGAAATGTATGTATGTTTTAAATAAATAAATAAAAAATGAAAGCAAAGATTACGATTGGTTAAAAACATTACGTCAAAATTTAAATTGCTTTGTAATGTTTGGACCCATTAATTTATACTCTTTTTGCCAAGCTGTGATCACGATCGCTGTATCATCGATATTTATAAAATATATAGATGGTGTAATTTTTCATAGACCTAGGTGTTTAACCAAAATTGACGGGCTTCTCCCGTCAAAAGTTCTTTTTACTAGTAATTTGCAAATACAAATTACTAGTATTCTTGTTATTTCCCTCCAGCTAAGCTTAATTCACTTGTGTTAGGAGGAAGTTCACGTCCGTGGCGCAATAATCAGGATTCGAACCCACGACCTCTCGGCCGGTGCCTTCCGATCCATTGCACCGCGGCCGCTTTGGACGTTTAGGCTCCTTTTTAAGGCTGCCCTGTCCTTTCTAATGCTGTCGGATGTTATAGAAAGCGGTTTGATGGTAGTCGAAGACTTAATATAATAGTATAATTTGGTTTTACTGATAATTTATTTTTATATTATTGTTTGTAATAT
Organism: Hypena proboscidalis; assembly: GCA_905147285.1. Taxonomy (NCBI): domain Eukaryota; kingdom Metazoa; phylum Arthropoda; class Insecta; order Lepidoptera; family Erebidae; genus Hypena; species Hypena proboscidalis. The sequence continues at coordinate 18,029,544 of LR990131.1, forward strand.
TTTGACGTGTTCAAGCACTTCCTGGGGCCTATGAACATTAATATTTGAATTTGAATTTAATGTTAGCTATCGGTTTGACGAACTTACCTGTTCAACCAAGTTGGCGGCTTCTCCTGTCAATGGCTTAGTTTCCTTTTTGAGGCTGTCCTTCCTGGTGCTGTCGGACCTCATCGACGGCGGTTTGATGGTGGTCGAAGACTTGGTGTTAGCGATCGGCTTGTTGGTCTTCGAATCTCGCTTGAGATAGTCATTTCTCAATGGCGAACCGGGCAATTTCTTCTTCTTTTCTGTGTTCTGGGTATAGGGATGTGATAATATTGTTTATTTGAAAATATGGATATTGTATGGTGTTTATTGATAAGGATAGCAATATAAGTTATTATGATCCTCAATAAATATGTAATATGTAAATACGAAAACTCGTAAATGGTTTTTAGTCATTCACGTGATTTAAATAGATACTGTTTGTTTTCTTACAAGATAAAAATATAATTTTCAATAGGCCAACTTCGGATTAAACACCAGGCTATATAAGCTATACATACTAGACTATATACATACACGTAGAAACATATTCAAGGAACATGACGAAACGTTTTTAAATTTCCCGTGACGATATTTCTAAAATAATGAATGCACATACCTCAAAACTTTCACAAACATTAGGAATACTGCGTGACGTCATACTCTTCGTGTCGTCGATTACGTCTTCCTTTTCACAACCGTAGTGGTAATACCTACAACAACATTAGATAAATTATATTATAGGCTAGTTTCACAGGTTCCTGATAAGTCCTTACTTAGCATAATATTATTATTATTCGACACTTTATTGACAGATAAAATGCCAAATTTGTACAGAGTTATCAGGCCGATATCTAAAATGTCATTAAAAAATAGTGAATTCGGCCCTAACAAACACAAAAAAACATTAATAATACCGATGTTATGGCTTAAAGAATAAAAATAATATACTTTTAGCAGTAGGAAGTCCAAGTTAGTATAGCAATTCAGTTGAGACAGCAATTTAAACGTACCTTATCAACGCCCTCGCCGCATACACACTCGGATGCAAAGCCAGCGACGGGTTCAAGTACACCCTGTTGAGGTTAACCCCTCTAGTATCCGTCCTGTAGTGTCCTCGTGCCACTCCATCAGGGTTCAGGAACGGCACCATCTTGAACACGTAGAGCTTGCGTAGCTGGATCGCTATGGGGTCGTTTCGGGTTAGAAGGAGGTTGAGGAACCCGTTGAATACAAAGCTTGAAGGTGTTTCGCCTGGGTGCACGCGGGCTGATACGAAGATTATCTATAGAAGGTTATTTGGTTGGATTAGGGATGTAACTCAATTTACAGCATACAGGATTTTGACGTCATGTAATCTCTGAGATCAGTCATAGATGGCAACACTTTCATTTATGTAGTAATTCAGGGCAGTCTTAAAAAAGTAGTAAAAACCGGCTCTGAAAATAGAATTATTCATTGAATTCTCTGTTGTAGACGGTGGATAAAAAAAGTTGCCAGTGGAATAATAACTTCAATATTGATAAACATTAAGCTGCATTAATGTCTTTTAAATGTCTTTTAAACATTGCTAATATTTTTCCCTGTTATAATCGTTAATAATTCTGGCGTACGGTCAGAGTATTTATTATTTGTTTTTAAATTGGACATTATCATGCACTTTCAATTTTTATCTGAAAAATGGCAAAACATTAAATATTGCGGTGGCAGTAAATACTTGAATGCAGCGAAGGTTTAGTATAAAATTAACATATTTTTAAAGAGTTTTGACAATATTTTTATTTTAAATATACCCATAACCTTATAATAAAGGTAGTTTTAAATATAGAGTTTAAGTACGTTGAATTTTATCCGTGACTCCTTCAAAAAGATCTAAATAATAGCTTTCAATCAACTGCACAAATGAGGACTTACTTTTTTGTTTTGGAATTTGTGGGGTCTCTCCTGGTTGTCTGGGAATAGATTCTTCAGTCTGTCCTCTCGCTCTGATGTCATACCGTGGTGCGAAGTAATCGTGAGCAAGTCCACTCGTCTACCTGTTTAAGAATAAGACTGGAATGTACAATGTATAATCATATTTTTAGAAGTTACAGAGTTAGTTTTTATTTTAGTATACGATTTATGATTAGGAGTACTGCCCTCTATTACGATTGATGTCGAATGTAATTGAATCTGATTCAAATGTCAATTTTTGGTACAAATTTTGACACATCAAATCAATCTGATCGGATTGACGATTATGCATAAGGCACCCATAAACTTACTCTGAAATTACGTTGGTGGGACAGTACAGTACTCTTAAACATAGATTTATAACACTATAAAAATTCATAAAAAACAAATAGACCTAGATAAGCCCGGTTGAGGGACTAGGTTCAATTACTTTACTTATTTGTTTTGTTTGACAGTTACCTTCAAGAGAGTAAATAAGACATTCCCTATGGTAGTAAATGTCATCAGGTGACTGTGTGGGGAGCCTCGGTATCATCTTGAGATCGATGGAGTTGAGCGAGATCTGCAGCTCAGCAAACGAGAACGGGTATGTGAAAGCGAAGAACGTGGTTGCTTTTATATTGTCTGATGTACGGTACTTGAAGCTCAGTGTGAAGGCGTTGTCATCCGTCTATTGGGAAAAATTACAAGCAAGATCAAAGACGGGTGGCCTACGGACTAGAATCAACAATATCATACAATCAGTGCCGGATTATGCCAGCGCGGGCCTGTAGCAAATCTGTCAGGGGGCCCATCAATAATTTTTATATATTATGGGGCCTTTGGCTTTTTGGTTACAAAGTTTATGGTATTAAATAAAACATAACTATTAACAATTAATTATAAAACAACAGTTTCTGATTTTATGTGGGCAAATTTAGATATAACGTTTTTCATATCTAGTTCTTTAAGCAAATCATGCTCTACAAGCTGGCTCATTTATATCGGTCAGTATGGGCAAGTCTGTATTTACAAAGCATACACAAATTTGTTCTTACAAGCAAGATATTTTACGCTACTATTTAAATTTAATTATTTTTACGGTCAGACTGGCGTTAGAGCGCGGGGCTCTTCAATTCGCGGGGCCCGTAGCATTTGCTACTCTTGCTATATGGTTAATCCGGCACTGCATACAATTCTGACAGCAATTTCATTGGTTATAAAAAATAATAATAGTTAGTCTAATGTAAGGTGGGTTTTAGGTTACAGGAGTAGGCTTAAGAATATTAAATGCTACATTCTGCCTGTGACTCCTATTCTATGTTAATGAAACACGATATTGGCTGTTATCAAATGATCTCCATCTTCCGATACCTGTCCCAATTAAATTGCAGCCAGTTCTAGTATAACGGATTTAGCTATCTGCCATCAGAACTCAACAACCTTTGGTAGACTAGTGGTCAGACTTTCTGCCCTTTGACTACACGTAATGACAGCCATAGATGTTCAAAAGGCAACTGTGACCGAAGACTTAACGTGCTCTCCAAGGCACGGACGAAAACTTAAGCTTTTAACTGCTGAGATCAGATGATATTGTATCGTAATATTGATAGGGTAATGCAGATACCTAAATATTTTGTATTTTAAAAGTATCATTAATATTATTCTCACATTTAGTATATTTTGTTTTAGTCAAAAATAAGAGTACCAATTTTCAAGTTACATGATTTAAAAAAAAATACTTACTGAGTGTACAGGACGATCCCTGATCCTCTCCCATTGAGGTTTGCCAGGCAGGGTCCTTGTGACGGGCGCCATGCCTTGGTTGTACATCTTGCCTTGCTTGTTCAGGTTGATCAGGTTAAGTCGAACCTTTACAGATGGTAATAAATTGTGATATAAGCAAAAAACATTAATAAATAAATTAAACAAAAACATAATTAAGATTTGTCATGGATTATTTATCATTTAATTTAACTGAATAACAAACACATCTGCAGTCAAATTAAATTCAGTTTATCAATACATATAAATAAAATTGAAGTGTCAGTTTTTAATATTAAAATAACAATGTTTTTTTCAGTTTTTATTTTCCTCTGTATATGTCTGTTTGTATTGGCTCTTCTAAACTGCTAGTCCGATTTTGATAACATTTCAGATGCTGGTAATGGACTACAAGGCGCGTAACATAGACTACTTTTTATAGATGTACCTACCACACAGACGAAACCGCGGGAGGAAGTTTGTTTGTTTGTTAGGGCTAATCTCGTTGACTGAGTGGATATTAATAATTGTTTTTGTGTTTGATCTTCTTACTATCAATAAAGGTTTTTTTAATATTTAATGTGACGCTAACACCACAGGAGCGGCTCAGTAAGGTTGAGCTCAAGTCAAAGTGCGGGCGCAGCTACTACTTATACAACAAAAATACTATCAAATTCTCTTGATATTATTTTCCAGACATAGGTGTGGGTTATACATTTACTACTTAAGACATACATTAGTTTTATAAAAACAATGTAGTTAATGTAAGTGCTATGTCCCAATAAGCAAAATAAAATAAAATTAAAACAAAATCCATGCCTACAAAGTAGTGGGCAAAAGGGGTGCGACAAAGTTCACCTAAAGTTTCAACTCCGATAATTGGAAATCCGAAAATGTTCTTCCTAACATTTTTCATCCAAACAATTACAATTCGTAACTACTCTGTTACTAATGTTTATAATTCGAAGCATTCAATTTCCTAATGTCGGTAGCAATAAACATCTATTGTACTTTTATTAGTTTTCCTATATTTTTTCAATATAACTATATTTTACACTATTATTCAAAGTCATAATTATCTTTTTTGTTTAGGTTTCTTTTTATTCATAATAATCAGTATTTTATACATAAATTTTACGTACCTTTTACAGTTTTAGTTATTTAGTTATTTTCACATAACATGTATAACATATAAGACTCATAGTACCATGGTACACAAGTAGTTAAATACATGTTTTCATATACATATTTCAATTAAATTAGTTTAATATCAGCGGTTATAGCTTTAAAATATTCACTTTTATTAGTGTATTCTGGTTTAGGTTAGGTTAAAACTGTGACCACAATGGTCACAATCAGTTCTATAGTTATTGTTTTAGGTATGGTTAGTCAGTGGACCAACATTTAATCATTCTAAACAGTTGGTTTTTTAGACATAATTATCTTACTTAAACTTCCACTGAAACCCCCCAAATAATAATCATACCCCCAAATTAAAACTATAAATATCATCTTCTACCCACATATATTTTTTATTACAGTTGGTAAATGTTTCTTTCTGAGTATGAGTGAAAAAATTATGGTAATTATGTTTAGGGATAAAAGTGTTATGATAAAAAAAATAGGAGTTTATAGTTATTTATGGTACAAGTGAGAAAAAGTTTATATTTCTGTTGTGAGTGCCAATTTTAAATCTTGAGGTTGCGAAGTAGTCTTAAATTGAATCACGAGCGTAGCGAGTGATTCTAATAAAGACTACTTCGCAAGCGAAAGATTTTAAGAGGTCACGAACTGGAAATTAAATTTTTCTAACGCGTTACAAACAAAACTTTTCACCACTTCCAGTGAGAAAATATTAAGATTTAAATAAACTCGTACTCGATTGCTTAACCTGGAATAATTCCATGAAATACAGTACTATAATAATAGTAATATACCAATTCACAATGCGTATTAGGGCCTTTTGTAAGCCGCAACTGATTAAATATGTCGTACGCTTTCAAATACTTTTCACGTGATTTTTCTGGTAAAAAAGCAAAATTCTGTGTTAGAAGCAAGTTGTCGCAACTCTTTTGGAGTTCCACAAAGTTCTTTATCACTGGATTCACTATTTTTTTTGTTAAAAAGTTCCAGTAAACAATTAAAAATAAACTGAAAAGAATTTATAGTTGCCCGCGATGACTGACAGACACATTTTTTTTTAATTTAAATGGTGCGTTCGGAAATTCGAACGCCGTAACATTTATTTATAGTCTAATATTAAGTACCTGATTTTAATTAATTTAATGGTGAATTACGAATATAAAACCATTAAAATACTAAATAAGAGCGTATTTATATAATTTAAAATAATTAAAACGTATCATATGTAGTTATTTAATAAAATTGATGTCAATGTTTATTACTAACCTACATGGTGGCTGCTTTGTTTTTTTTCAGCGCCTATTCATTGGAAGGATTTTGTGTTTCGAATTTTGAATCACTTTGCCTCACTAGTGAGTAAAAACAGTTTTTACTCACTAAATTCTGGCAAGCAAACTATCTTTTTCGTGCTGGTATTAGTAATAACAATTTACGGAAACATGATTGTTATGAACAACGCCGGTAGCACTACAAATAGTGTGAATAAAAACTTTAGAATGAAAATTTTTAGGAAGAGTGATCATTCCGATTACAAATCGTTAGGAAGAACATTTTCGGATAAAGAACTTTAGGTGAGCCAATATGGACCCGGGCAAAAGCTAGTTGTTTAAATAAATGGGACCACAGGGAACCTAAACATAAACATATCAGGTGAAATGTGTATGAAGTTTATTTTAAGATAAAACTCAAACTGTATCTTTTTTGTAATTCAAATAATAAAATGATTAATTCTTGTAATTGAGTCAAAATTTGAGGTGATCTTTTGACTCAATTGCATTTTTCTGAGACTGATTTATCTTTCCAGAAACTCATTTATTTATTAACTACAAACAACATTAACAGAACAGAAAATATGATACTTACCAGTACACTAGGCTCGTTAGGCTGCACTCCAAAGTAAAACCAGGTGCGATTGCCATTTTCAAACTCAGTCCCAGCACAGTCTGGCCGAGTCCACAAGTTAAACTCATAATCCGGAGTCTCTGGAGAATTTGTCTTGGAATTTGCACTTGGAGCTAAAAGAACAAATGTTTGGTCTATTTTACATCACTAACTGATGTTGATTCCTTACTATGATTCTACAACAAACCTAAGAATCGTCTTACATTTTGTAGTATAAGGAAGTATAAGAAATTACTCACCTGGAGTAGTGTAATAGAGATCTTGCTTTCCTACAGATTTATATTTGTTTCATACATAGGACTGCTAGCCAGTTTATTAAAGACATTATCATAACAATAATCTGTATTATACTTATAACATTAAGTCCATTATGGGCAATAATTTATACATAATATTAAATCATTCAGGTTATCAGAAGAAAAGTCTTATAGCAAGATGTAATAGAAAAATATTTGCACTGACTCATTTGTTAGTGTTTGCATTCATAATGACAAAGGTCCCCTTCACTGTTCAGTTATTTTAGTAACACCAAAATGTGATGAATGCTAGAAAATTCGAATAAGCCATTATAATTCCTAGCAGTGCTGTCTGTCAGGGTATTATCTGTGTCAAGCTAACATTCACTAAGGTAGGGTTACAACATATCAAATTAAGGTTTATGAAACAAGGAATTAAGGTTAAAGTTATCTATTTTGAGAACACAATAACAACAAGAAGTCCGTGAAAAGGGCATGAAATTGGCAACGGCGTGTGTGTGTCAGTCAAGTACGCCTTTGGACTTCGCAATTTCATGGCAATTAGAGACAATTTTGCTCACCTATTAGCTCCGTGGGCACGCGTTCTACATGTCCGAGGTTTCCAGAATCAAAATTATGGATAAAATAAAATCCACCACACTCAATTATATTGTTTTTATCCATAACTACAAAACAAAGATTATGTTACTGGGCTACATTATACAAAAAACACACCAAATCGCAAATATAATGAGTCGCTAGATACACATCCACTTATTTAATTTGTCCACTGAAACTTTTTATTAAATGTTCATGTTTTTTTATTTCAAAATGTCACTCAAAAACGGAGGCTGCACTGTTTTTCTAAACAAAATTATGTAATTTTGTTGACATCGATTGACGGATAACAGCTGATTTGTTTTATTGGTGTCCTTTTTAAAAAAATTATGTATGTAAAATCAGTTCAAATTATGCAAATTACAATTAATAAATATGCGCTGTTTTTATGGAGACTTTTAAAGGTTTACTATATGATTAAAAGTGCTATCACTAGATATTTAGAAACACACATGCCATTGTGAAATTTAGTACAAGATGGCCGACTTTTGCTGCATTTTGTTCTTTTATGCCAAGGATGCGGCACACACCAGGCTTACCAGAATAAAAAAAATACAGGTTTTACCAGACAGCATTTTATTCGTTTATCATTGTTGTAATATTTTTTTAAATATCTAATAGTTTCACTGAAATCATTTCAATCTTGTTTAAAGCTTACAGTTCTATTCTATCATGAGATTTCCGACATCATGTCAGTTTTTTAGTTTTGTATTGTATAACTATGTATTTTTTAAAATTGGCAACTCTTAAACTATAGGTTTTAATTGTGGGTACATACCTAACGAACGAAGGCCAATGAACGGATGTAATGATATTTTGAATAGCTTAGCGAACGCTAACGAATCCTTTGATGTGTCCCATTACCGCCAGGCTTTGGATTGCCAGCGAACTCCAACGAACGATCGATGGCGTCCGCTTAGCCGTCCAAAGTACTCCAAACAGGACCCAACGAACGCGTTCGTTGGCCTTCGTTTGCTAGGTCTGTACCCGGCTTAATACGTATAGGTAGGGCGTGTGGTATATTAAACCCTAGTTTACCCTAGCTGTCTTTGTTCAGATTTTTATAATTTTATAGTGTATTTAATGCTAAATAGGAAAATAACTTTATATTAAAAGTAGAGTGTTAGACACCGCACGTGCCGCATCGAAATGGCAATTTATCTTAAATATTACAGGTTCTAAAAAACACAGTCCGATCTTTCTAAATTGCTTATTTTATTAAGTAGGATTTTTTTCGAGTCTGATGACGAATTTCAATAAATAATGTTTATGTTTTTTCGATCAGGGTGGCGATAAACGGCATAATGCCACAATAGAGTTAACTCAACAATTTTATACGACTACAACAAAGGTAAATTAAACAATTGAATTGCCTTTTTAGGTAGGTTTTTAATTACTGAGATTTTGTTGCATCGATACCGTTATAAATAAACACTAATATAAGTGTTGCACAAACTATGGGTATTTAGGATTTCAAATGAATGGAAGTCATATTTAACTCAAATTTGTATTTTTATTTCATCCTTACATTTATAACAATATTAAATAAGCTTAATTTAAGTATACAATATAAGATTATTTTAGGCGTGGCACTTAACTACGGATTATAAAAAATTACATTCCATATAATTTCGAATAACTTGGCCAATAAATGCCGTCATCACAAAACTTACACTTGAATATCTACGTACAGTCAGCGACAAAAGTACCCACCTATCTAAGAAAATTGCATTTAATTTATTCTCAAACACTAGCCAGCCAGACATGATGAATTCTGACCAAAATGAAAGATAGAGACGTTTCTTACAAAAACTCTTTCTTCCCTTTTGCACAGAAATCCTGTGGTATGTAAACTCGATCTGGTTCAGCTACTTTTGTCATTGAGTGTACAAAGAGTTACTAAATTATACTTGGACTACAATTCTTCATCTACATCTTTGCTTCCTACTAAATTGTCTTTTCTGAGCACATGAGTTTAATGTGAAGTCAAACGATCGTACAAAGACACATGGACGCTATGAATTTGTGAATTTTGGCATCTTCCTTTTGGCTCATACACCAAAACAATGATCATGAATTAACTAAAAATGTTTGCATACATACTTTTTACAAAATTATACAGAATAAAATATTGACAAACCACACAAAACACACGAATAGCAACTTTGTAACAACACGCTATTAAAGGTCCATCTAATAAGGACAATATTGAATTTATAGATCCTATCTTTATAATTTATTATTGTAACAATGGACTTGGAAGGTGGGTCCTGGTAAATACCAAATGCGTGTTCTGTAATTTCATACAGTCAAATTATTCAAAAGTATTTTGTTATCTGTGGTTGGAACCAAATATTTTTTTAACTGTACACAGATTAGATGAAATAATGATACTAATAAAAAAATATCACAATCGGAACTATAATCTAGGGCTCATTTTTGTATGTACTTACATAATATAGGTACTTATACTAATATTACGTGTAAACGAATGTAATGGACAATTTCCTACAAATATTATTTAATATAAGGAACGATAATCCTACTGAGCCAATACATTTCTTCTACCGCGTATATGAGTAAGCTGAACTGCCGTAAGTGCGACTCCATCAAGAATTGAGAAGTGCGGGAGGGAAACAAACTTGACCAATCAACTGCAGTTTTAATTGAAAGAAGAAGTCAATATTACTCTTTCATTAAATAGAAAGCTACTTTTGGCTGCTCCTTATTATTCTAGTTTTCTATGCCCTAAACTTACCTATAGACCATCTCTCGTTCTTCATCTTTCAGTTAGCACTGTAAATGATTGGTAGAGGTGGTCCTGTCCCTCACATCTCATAATATGGTAATATAATATTTACGGCAGTAAAGCTACGTACATGTTATATAAACAAATTTTAAAGATAGAACGATACGACTAGAATGCCGCCACAATGAGCATTAAGGATTAACTACGCCTTACTTACGTGACGAAGACTTAGGTACTCCAAAGAACAAAGTACCTAGGACTCATTTGCACAACAACTTTTATTTGATAATAAAATTATAATTATAGCCAACGACGCGTCAAAATAATTTTGCCATATTTAGCTATTTGCATGGAATCTTTAATTCAAACTGTGATAGACGTGAGTTGTGAGATAACTTTCAATGTTTGAAGATAAGCAGATCTCACTTCAGTCTAAATTATGATTTCACAAATAGGATTCTTGGCGTATCAAAGTTAGTAAGTGAGTCTTAAGTTTACATAATGCCGGTAGTACGAATTTAATAACGAACCAAATTTACTTTCTGTTGATCTTAAAGCTCTACATTACGATGTTTTTGTGAAGCACTTAGAAACATTGGTCCACACTGACCCATTATATTAGGGCCTCAGTTTACGGAATTCATAATTAAATTAATGTCAATCATAGATTTTAAAATTCACATATGAAAAAATACATTCTGATGTATTATATTAACAATTTCAATAGATTATGTACCTGTAAATGTATGTTTGTTTAAATATTAGTACCTAATAGTTAAGTCTTGATAAAACATTGTAGTTTCATAGCCTTCAAGTGTAGGTATTATAAGTAAGTTTGGTATGAAAAGGGAACGAGTGCAAAATGTAAGACTTAACAATTGTTTTACTGATCATTTCTGAATGTTCACGTAAATAAGGCTTGTACAAACTAACAAGCTAACATGAACGAAATGCTCTGCTCAGTTCTGAATAATTGGAAGCAAAATAAAATAGACCATTCACAATAACATTCCGCAGTGACATTCTTATCTAAACTCTCATACAATTATTACATTTGGCGCAATATATTGCTAAAAGTAGGTTGTGAAGATTAAAGACTTCTGTGACTACTAGACAAGCTAAGGAGTATCGTAATTGTATTCTGGTGCCATTAATGCCTGAGAAAAAGCTGTACTGACTGATGGATTCAGTGCCAATGCGCAAATACAACTATCGTTATCTCACTCTTTATGATTGGCTTCTCTTTCTTCCTTAGCACGTTCATTTAATTCGAACCGTGTTCTACGGAAGAAAGAGTAGTTAGTATAACCATAGAGTGGACATTTAGGAGGTAACTTCTATATTTATCAATAACTTCGTAAAAAATATGTTTTAATGTAATGTATTAGCGTTATAATAAAATTCCTCCGTGAATATTTTTCTCTTGTCACAAATTTAACTCCAAACTTCTTGTTTTATTGTTGATAAATGTTTTAAATTTTCATACAATTAAGATGAACAATCCGACAGTATAATAATGTTATAGCCTAGATATCAACTACTAACATTGGCGGTGTGTTGATGATAGAATTGATAAATGTTAACCTATTTGTGTTTTTACAGATAATAAATTTCATTATTGAAAACGGTATGACTTAAATGCAGGGCCTCAATTCTTATGCTATAGAGATGATGTTATAATCGAAATACACACGAAACTGTTCTATTTAGGTGACACAATGTGCTAATCTCTATTACGACATTATCTCCATCACACGAGAATCGCCCCCAGCGGAGTTTAGTGTCGATCAAATTACTGAGGTAATTTCGAGTGTCCGATCGAGTGAGCATAGCGGAAGACAAATCGTGATCTTTTGAGCAGATGTCCCAATTAAATAATGTGATTTATTCAAAGGCTTCCTTGTAAACTACTAGACAAGTAGATATTAGTATTTCGGGGTAGAGGGCGCGCGCCCTCTAGGTGGCACCAGACGAGAGGTTACGAAAAAGTACAAGCGCCAAAGCAGGGGCGGATCAACTAATGGGGCCCTGAGGTAACACTACTTGGAGGCCCTAATCTTTAATTCAGTGGGCTCCTAAAATATAATGGGCCTTGGGCTTACGACCAAGCTCATCTCATAGGTAGATCCGACCCTGTGCGAATGAGTGAATAGTCTTCAATGTTGGTTTATTACCATCGTTGCATGAAAACCTTTGTCTAACACAAGACAAGCAAGCAAAGACAGGCTTGAAATCAACTTTAATTCCAAACTGCTTGTCTGGTAGTAATACATAAAAGTCTTTGTATTCCTTAAAATAAAATGTATTTACAGGTTCGGCCAAACTAGGCGTATCGAGGCTAGCCATTGGCTCACGACATACCAAAATAATAGTGAGCATAAACAGGCTAAACTAGCAGGCGCTCTGACTTCGCCAGGTCCATAGAAATCTTAATAACCAGTCAATAGAAATGCTATCGACTATCTTTTAACACTGGGACGCATGTCGCCGTTTTTCAAATACCACTTTTTGTATTCCTGCAAACAAAATTATTCTTTTTGGCGATGACATTAAGACGACAATTCCTCAACTCGCACTTCTGTTCGATTAGACTCATGCGCTTGTATTCCTGCAAACAAAATTATTCTTTTTGGAATGACATTAAGACGACAATTCCTCAACTCGCACTTGTGTTTGACTAGACAGATGCGCGGCGACAAGGTCACGCGTCTTTGACATTTCTATTGCCTTATTATTAAGATTTCTATGGCCAGGTCTGACCAAATCCGAAATGATTTGGTCCGGCCGGACTAAGTCAGAGCGTCTGATAGGATTAAAACATGCCGTCACACGCCCAATGTGGTCGCAGCAATCTTTACACCAAGCATCCCAGCTCACTTTGAACAATATGAATTAAAAAAAATATCTAATAAGGGAGTGGGTGTTAACCCTTGCCCTCGTCAGGTATTGTTATAGAGACTGTACTGGGTCTGTGGTGTTTGTCCGTGCTGTATACACTAGGGTTGGCGGGCAAGGGCGCACTGCGGTGGATCTCGTCGGTGGTGGTGAGCTTGCACTCCACCACGCGGTAGTTGCACGTCGGCGAGCCGCAGTCGAAGTCTGGACGTATGATCACGGCGTTCGGAATATCCTCGAGACCCTTCGGCTCCTCTTTGATGAAGGGTGGACAGCTGTTGACAAAAAGTATTAATTATAAATATACTCTTTAAAAATGTAGATGGTCTTATTATATGCATATACTACAAGCAGGTCAAAAAAAAACTTAGGTACCTTAATGGTGGCGGCGTCGGTGAACGCGACAGAGGAAAGCTGGCGACTTCCCTCGAAATCGCGAGGGATTTGATGGAGCCGAAGGTTTGTTCTGGACTTAGCGGTGCTCCGAGCACCGATGCCATACCTCTGTAATATAAAAATGTTTATTTAATATTAATTCACCTGTATATACCTAATAATTATGACCGTAAAACCAGAGTCAATATAATACCGTATGCAGGAAATAGTCTAATCAATCGCTAATAATCAAGCGCTAACTTCATTTGTATAGATAGTAGATACTTAATGTATCGTTAAGCTGTGATAAAATAAAATATTTTTATCGAAATTGGATTATTACATAAAAAATGGATACTCACACAACAGAATCCGAAGGTACTAAGAAAGGTAAAGGTGGGGGGCACGGAGCATCAGCCCTTGCCGGTGATGCGGGCTCGGCAGATCGCGGGCAGCGGGCCGCTTCACCTTCTTCTACAAGACCCAGCCAACTGCGCATCCAGCGCCACATGCCTGTTGGACTACCTGAAATTATATGAAAAAAAGGATATTAGACTTATGTATCTTGGGAAAATTTAGCTTGAAAACTCATTCCGCACGTGACTTGCGCGGAAGGAACCTTTGAGCCCTTATAAGGTCGTTAACTTTCAGGTGCGTCACAGCTCAACTTTCAAGATTGGGCAAAATTACAAAAAGGACAAAACATTCCTTAAATAAAACTACTTATTATTACCAATGGGCAAACGTTTTTCTTCCTAACTGGAAAACAACTCATAAATTCAGGCTTGGCATTTTCGCGTGTAGTAGTTTATCGTTTCTCATAAAACTTTGTCCTCCAGGGATAACAGCCACAGTAGTTTGAAGTTTCTGATATGTAGCAAAAGTCAACAAGAGGATTATTCTCAGATAATCCCTTTATCACTTTTTCTATCGATAAAAGGCGATGAAGCAAGCCCGGCAAACCGGAACTGACTTTTTCTAACTTCCCGGTTGAGTGTTGCCATTATTATTCAATCGGATCAGTTGAGCAGTCGTTGTGACCTTAATTTCGTTGATGGCCGACGATATCCGGATGGACTTCAGCTCCTTTTTTATTGAATTAAGTCGTTATTGGAGATAATCTTTTGAGGACTAAAAAGATCGAGTGTTGCCTGAGGACACATAAATCAAGCTTGTGTTCGTGTTCAGCCTTATGATTTAGTCTCTTTATATTTGAACATTACATACGCGTACTTCTTTGTGCAAACATTATTCAAAAAGACAAAGGCTTATAATAAATACGCAATGACAAAGGTGAACTTTACCGTATACGGTTTCATTTGAGGCGCCATAAGCCATTCCCAAAATAAGTAGCAGGTATTGCGTAAATGTTTACACAGATGGTATGTAATAGTATGAATAGCAACCAATTAGGTTGAAATTTTGGTAAGCCTTCGCCGAAGCGTAGGTATAATAAGATTTTCAGGTTGTATAAATATCGATACCTCGGGGCTCAAAAGGCGTAAGCACCAAAAGTCGACTTTTCAGGAGAGCCAAAAAACAAAAAAAAAAAAACTATTTTCGATATAACTTTCTTGATTTTCGACTTATATAAACCATTCTTAGACCAAAAGTCTTATTTTTTTTTGGTGCATAGCACTGTACCATCATAATTAGAATTTATTCAAAAGCAAGAAAAATAGCTGACTTATACGCCCCGGAAAATTGAAAGTTTGGGGCGGTTTCGCCCCAAAAATCAATGAATATGTGCTAAATTATGGTTGTAACCACCAATTTACATACAAATTCTAGCAGTTTATCGACAGTTACTTGTTTTTATTCAGTTGTTAAATTAAATTAATATCAAGTAAATTCATATTTTTATTTTTGTTATCTTATTACACCTATTTGTCAACTAATTACCTGACTTACGACCTAAAAATTGTTCAATAACTCATTATTATTCAAAAAAAATATATAAATAGGAGGAGGACACCCACCACTCACCCTCGCGTTGCCCACCTCACTCATCGTAATGAATTAAGGTTTGCAACTACGAACGCCTCAGTTAATAAAGGGTTTTTATAAAGGTTTTATAAAGGGTTGGGATGATACCTCCAAGATGTACCTCGCAATACTCTGCTTCAAAACCCGACAAAGTCGACACGTGTTTCGCCTCTACTCGAGGCATCCTCAGGACTGCTTGGCAGCAAATGGGCTCATTAACTGAGGCGTTCGTAGTTGCAAACCTTAATTCATTACGATGAGTGAGGTGGGCAACGCGAGGGTGAGTGGTGGGTGTCCTCCTCCTATTTCTATTTTTTCAGTAGACTTCCGCCAAGTAACGCCTACTTCTATCAATTACATTTTTATTCATTTTAAAAGTAAAATGATAAATAAAAAACAGTCATTAGAAAATAATTTGTTTATTTAACAACCAAGGTGTGAAAAAAGTCATAATAATACGAGAATCAGTTCAGTCATCTTGTATTGCTAACTAATAGAAAATAATATAAGAAATCTTTGAGGTCAATCATACATTTATTATAATTTCTTGAGATTTTTGGTAACCAGCTAATAGGTAACTTAAATCAACATAAGTGTACCTAGGTATTCATTAATAAAAAACTAACAAAGCAGTCTCATTTAAACTTATTTGCATAATAACGGTCTTACCGCAGTCTTTAAATTGACAACATAAAATCAATGGTCAATAAAGTCAATTTAAACCTGTTTAATACTCAGACAGCGCTTTGTAGTAAGACCGTTAATGTTTAACATAAACACTTTACAGTTAACAAATCTCTATGGCTTATAAAACAAGTGCTACTTATTAAACGTCTACCTTACAACTAGAAAAACAAGTAGTAAACAAAATCAACTTCTAAAATTGACTAGCATTTACATACACCAGTAATTATTTCAATAATTTGGTGACCCGTGCATTACACATCAAAATAAATTTTAGTTAGTGATAGACTATGCCACCACGTATGGTTACAATCAATCAATTCAATTAATATAATTAAACGACCCAAAATCTAAGTAAGTACCTGTTAAGGTACCGTCTAATTTACACTTACACAATCAACAATAAAATCGTAAATTATTATGTATTAAGTAATTTTGGATACAACATTTTCAAACTTAAACAACAAAACAACATTAGTTATCTTTAATCACACGTTTACATTGTATAACGTATTAGCAAGGAATGTCAGTCACAAGCAAAACTTGTGCAATTACAAATAGGTAATCAATCAAACTTGTGCAATCGCACGTAGGTAATCAAATCTACTCATTATCTGTATTTTCTCCATCCTCTGCATCTGTTTCCGCCAAAATATCAGGTACATTTACATTCGAGGGAAGATTTAAATACTCTGCATGGTAAGTCTTTGGTATGGTGCCATTCTCGCAAAGACGTTTTAGATCATTATATTTAGGGGCTATTTTATTTAGAGTTAAGAAATGTTTTAAGGCGCATCGGTCAAGTTGATTCTTTAAAAATTGGTATGTGCAGGCGTAAGCACCATTATTATCTAGCTATGTCGTTTGCTGCCCTGATTGTTATTGATCAATATGAATGATGGTTCTTATGACCCAAAAATAAAACTACTTTGATAAAAAATTTTGGGCGTAAAAACATGTGTATGTTTTAAAGTGTCGGTTGCTACCCTCCCGTTTATGAACATTTGCAGTACGTGCTGTTACGACTCAAAAACTCAAAATATCATGTTTATTTTCTACAAGAAATAGGGCTGTAAGCACCATTTTTTTTGCGAATTTGAAGATTTTAAATATACAGATCGATAGAGGAGAAAAAACTGAGTAGGACTGCATTAAAAAGTCATTTTCGCTAAAATGGCGCTTACGCCTTTTGAGCCCCAAGGTATCGATATGTGATACTTACGGGACAATTTTCTGCTGTTCTGAGGACTGAGGGGGTAGAAGTCTCCATGAATGGGGCAGTGGAAGGCAAGCCGTCGCTGCCGCCGTTGTGCCGCTCGCATCAGGATACATAGTACAATACCTGTAAGAAGATACAACTCATTTGAGTACTAGGATCTGTTGAGAAGAGCTTCGTT
Source organism: Hypena proboscidalis (assembly GCA_905147285.1). Lineage (NCBI taxonomy): Eukaryota > Metazoa > Arthropoda > Insecta > Lepidoptera > Erebidae > Hypena > Hypena proboscidalis. The sequence goes on from LR990131.1 coordinate 18,047,249, forward strand.
GTCTTTTGAACAAAACTTTTCTTTTTTATTTATTTATAAAACTTCATATCGTCGTTGTCAAACCAAAATCTGCTATGTGCAGAAATCATAGTTTTGAGAAATTGACAAAAAAAGGTCTCCTGCATTCAAGGGATTGTAGGTAAGAGGTCGTCAATAAGAGGTCGTAGATCGTCATATAATGGTCATAAGCACATGACAGTTTTTTATATGGTAGGATATAGCAGCGAACTATATGCAGAGGTTTAAAGTAGAAATCTTACAAAAGTGCACATAGCAGATTTTGGTTTGACAACGACGATATACAAAAGTGTCTTCATATACTTTAGTCTGCTGCTTAAATAGGGTCTTGTCAAAAGTTCGTATGAGCGCCGCTCTTGCACGTCACATAAAACTTGTTGTCAAAATATAGATGCGCAGAACAATGTACTATCTCCGCGCCCCCGCGACTTTTGGCAGACTTATTTGCATAGAGCTTTTTCCTCTCCATATTGATTAAGTGCTTTTTGTTCTATAACACATGCACCTTGTAATCTCGGCCTCACGCTAAGAGCACTTCTCAACGCGTACTCATGTCGTTTAATACACTCCCTGAAGCTCTTTATGTGACAAACTTTCTTCGACAAAGTTTCAAGTGATATGGAACATACCAACATATTTAATTTAAGTATTATCAAAGCCCCAGCTACGATGCACACGGGGCTCAGCACTAAAGTTACCGGTGAAGGTAATCCTTGGCGTACTCAATAAAAGTGTGCATAAATGCCACAGTATACATACCAGCAATAGTCATCAGGGCCCCAGCCACGATGCACACGGGGCCCAGCACTCTTGAGTTGCCTGTGAAGGCGATCCTCTCAGCATAGTGGTCTGGCTCCTCATTTTCACCGCAGCCCCGGTACGACGCCGCTGCAATTAGATAATTATCGTTCATTGTCTTCGTTATTTACAATGTATAGAGGTGATGGTCTGTTAAGACAGAGAGGCGGGGACTACAAAATTGTCGCTAACTAAACTAAAATATAAACTTAATTTGAGTTATCAAGCGGCCGCATAATTGTATGTCACATTAGTAGAATAAAATAGGCACTGAAAACGAATACTTAATCACGAAATTGAACTCTCAATATTTATTTTCATTTTTCATCAACACAGCGAACTCTACAGTGTGACGCGCATACGATCATCCACAAACAATTAGCTCCACCCACCAGAGGCATTACTTTTCTTAGGCTAATATTATTACATAATAACAATATATTACGAAACGCTACATCCGCGTGGATGTCGAACACGCGGTGTTTTTGTTCGGCCACCATTTCTTACAAAACGCGGTACTCTTCACACTGTATTGATGTAAAACACATTTCCTCGAAAGTATGGCGTTGTGGGAAATATGAATAAATGTAAGCTATTATAAGACGATCACGTTCCGATTCTGAATGAAGAATAGAAGAAAATAATAGAATATTATAGTCAAGTCACAGAAAAGTGGACCATACTTTCGAAGTTAGGAGATTAAGTTTAAAGTTATTTCTATTTTCTAGTTTGTAGGTATAGAATCAATTTAATGTAGAGGCAGTAGTAGGCACTTTAACTTGTTTTGAAAGCTTCGGAACAATTTATGGTTTCTTCCATGTTACCTACTTATAATAAGTGTTATAATGCAATGATTTTGTCTGAAGTTTGTATAAAGCTAATCGTGCATGGAACAAGGCAATAAATAAGTTTCTATTCTAGTTCTAACTAGATCAATATCTTCTGCACTGTCAAGCTATGATCAAATGCGACGCCGATGCTGCGACAAAAGAGGGATACATATTGGAGTTTCTAATTAGATTATAGACATCGAGGAACTCGTGGCTAAGTCGCGCACACCGATCTATCTTGTAAGTTAAACATTGTAAGCCGCGGTCGGCAATGGATGGGAGACCATCTTCAACGTAACTAGTATGCCTTCGTGCCTCGGAGAGCACGTTAATCCGGCGGACCCAGTTGCCATTTGAAAATCTATGGCAGTCGTTGCGGGTATTCAGAGGTCAGAAAGCCTGGCAACTAGTCAAACAATGAGTATCGTATTACCTCGTAGTGGGTTGTGGTAGTTGCTCCACGTAAACTACTGATATTCAGGTAAATCTGTTCAACTGGTAGCCGACCCCAATGTAATCGAGAAAGGCTCGGCAGATGATGAATAGATTATAGAGAAATAGTTGATTGTCTGAAGCAGAATTCGCTTCGTTTTTTACAAGAAACTGATTACAACATGCAATATGAGACGGTGGGTCCCGTGGCAAATAGGTTTAGCCTAATTATATGTACAAAATAGTTTAAAAATGGAAAAATAAAAAGAGATATAGGTACACTAATTGGGTACACTACATAAATACGAAAAACTTTATTCCGAAAGTCACCATCACGAATTTCAAAATACCGATATTCATAATTCCGAATGGTTCAAAATTCCGAATATAAGAACTCCGACTTATCATTACTCCTATTTTTATAAATACTACATTTTAATATTCCTAACGTTTATAATTACTATTAGTGAAATACCGAATTTCAATAGATCGAATAATAAAAAGTCCGACTTAATGATAATTCGAAACATCAAAAATACGAATACCGATTATTTAAAATACAGATTAATGCAATTACGAAATAAAAACGCCTTGTAAAACTAAATAGCAAGACAAATAAACACATAATTGCTCGTCAGAGAGAAGTATAATATTATGTTTCGTAGGTAGAATTGAAAAAAGTAATGACAGATGCGTTTTCCTACTCATAATTGCACAGATTGTTTACAGTTATTATCCTTGTGTATAATATATATCCTATAAAGTAAAATTAATTAGACATCATACTGCTTGTTTTACTGTGTAGTGTGCAACAATATTATTAGATCATATTATAATATCCAGTGTTTTGACAATGAGTGAAAACGAAGATAATAATACACAGTGCCGTACTTTCATCAATAATAAAGGAGGATTAAAATTGTTTTTGGACGGATTTACATATGAAAAAAACAAAGTGTACAATGAGTATTATTATTGGAGGTGTGAATATAAAAAAGATAAATTGTATGGATGTAATGCAACATTGAAAACTAAATTAAATGAAGATAACAATGACCAACACTTATTATTATCAACAAAACCGATACAACATAATCACGAACCTGAGCCACTGAGGATGTCTATAGCAAAAATTAAAAATAACTTAAAAGATGAATGCAGGAACACAACAAAAAAGACCTGTAACATTGTTCAAGACGTGCTGGGAAACTGCTCCGATAACGAGTTAAATAATTTGCCGTCGGTTTCAGCTATGAAACAATGTATTTATCGAGAAAAACGTAAATATAAAAAACAGGTTGAGCCAGATAATGTTCACTTTGAGGTTAATATGGATTTGATCAAATTTAATGATGACATTTTCTTGATTAAAGATATCGAATACGATGATAAAAAGAGAATAATGTTGTTCTCTACTCGCAAATTAATAAAATTGCTCAGTGAGTCTACGTACTGGATTTTAGATGGAACGTTTAAAATTGTGCCATCTATATTCTTGCAATTATATACTATCCATGGTTCTTTATCTATTAATGAGCAGAAAACTTTTCCTATGGTTTTTGCTTTATGTACACATAAAGACAAGAAATCATACGATAAATTGTTTGAACTGTTGCTAGAATATGCTTCTGAAAATGAGATTCACTTAGAACCAAAGTATTGCATCACTGATTTTGAAAAAGCAGCAATTTTGAGTATTCGTCAAAATTTTGATAATGTAGTGACAAAAGGTTGTAACTTTCACTTTGGCCAAATTATATATAGACGTATACAAACTGAGGGACTACAAAATTTGTACATAAATAATCCAGATTTCGTAAAAGACATGAAATGTATTTTTGCACTGAGTTATTTGAATTATGAAGAGGTGCCTCGCTATTACAAAGCCCTGATGAAGAATTTTAATGGCGATAGTAAAAAAAATTTAGAATGGTTTGGAATAAATTACGTTGAAGGTAAAAATCAAATACCCCCTACATGTGGCCCAAAGTTTTGGAATGTTCAAGAACTATATGAAAAAAATTTACCACGTACCCAAAATCACGCCGAATCTTGGCATCATCATATAAATGTAATTATCGGGAAAAAAAACTCAGGATTTTATAATATTGTCAACGAATTAATTAAAGAAAGTAAAATAAATTTAAGTGAAATCGAAAAAATATTAAATGGTGGGCCAACAAAACCGAAACGAAGAAAGTATATAGCAAAAGAAGAAAGGATAAATAAAATAATTTTAAAGAAAAAACAATATGATGAAGTACATTTTTTAAAGTGTATTGGTTCTCATTTAAAACTATGATTGTTTACTTTTGAATAAAAATATTTTGTTTTCCTATTTTCCTGGTATAATTTTAACATAACCCAAATGATTCACAGACAAATGATGCAGCCATTCAGCATGCAAGTAGGCATGCAGCATGCAAGCAGGCATGCAGCATGCAGCATGCAAGCAGGCATGCAGCATGCAAGCAGGCATGCAGCATGCAAGCAGGCATGCAGCATTCAAGCAGGCATGCATGCAGCAAGCATTGTTTCTGTCACGGCTCCGGCGCTGCGGGGTTTGGGCGGCCCCACGCGAGCTTATCGTCGCAGATGGTTTCAAGGCTCACCACCTGCTCCTCGGCTCGCGGGCCGCCCCACCCCTCCGCGCCTACGCGGGCTTAAATTACACTCTAGGGTAGGGCAGACAAGACTGCGTGAAGTCGGTTTTGCAGCGATTCGTTTCTGTTACAAAATTTTTTGGCACAACATGTTGACGGTTTAGTTTATTCGAAGTATTGAAAATCAGAATGTAGTTTTTCGGACCGAGAACCTTCCGAGAATTTGATTCTTCGAACGTATGAAAATCGGAAAACTAACAAATCGCAATATCGACTTTCGGTAAAATAAAATTCGTGATTTTTAATAATAGACATTATGATTCTTAGGTATTATGAAATTCGGACATTTGAAAATCGGAACATCAAAATTCGGAATTAAATATTTCGGAGTATTTGGGTGTCCCCACACTAATTGTATAATATGTCAGAGACTGGCGCATTAGAGCAAAATATTCTAGAATGAGCGGCAAACATTTTAAAAATGCATATGAAAGAGATTTATGGATTTCAATATAGTTGGTGCCGGAAGATAGTTATCGACGTCAAGATACATGAAACGCTGGTTAGAAGATTTGGACACTTTTTGTGACAAATATTTCAAAATCTAGGTAAAGCTGGCAAAATGGAAGTGAAGAAAGCGGGTATAGTATCTATAGTTGAGAAAAAAACAATACGGAGGCATTCCTCCTCTAGATCTATGACGTGTTCTAGATTTTATAGTTTCATTCTGAGGATGTTTGGTTTGGTGGTATTTACCCACGCTCATTTGCGGAAGCCGGCGGTATTACGTCTAAATTTTTTGAAATATTACTGCTTAGGTTATTTTTCTGTTTGGTAACCAAGCAACGTCCTCCATTTCCTGATTTTTTGGGTTATTTACTCAAAGGGAACTCTATTAATAAGACTTCGCTGTCCGTCTGTCCCTCTGTCACTAGGCTTTAATTCATTACCTAAATCATCTATATGAATATCATCTATATAATACTGTTGCCGCTAATTAACATTAAGAGGAAGGGGGAGCCCTAAATTCTAAATGATTAAACAGATGCTACATTGTAAGGCTTTATTTACCTCACGTGAGATGATCCGGAAACCACAACGTGTGGTAACTCAATACACTCAGCTAGCTTCCGCTTAGGTGGTACATCGATAAAATATAGCCTGGGTGTGACATGGTGACAACGCCGCTTGCCAGAGATAGTCAGTACACTACACTACACTACACTAAACTGCACTGCACTTCGGCTTCGTCACCATATCATTTACACCTTGACAAATCTATTATTGCTGACGAACCAATTTTTTTGCGGACAAATCTCTATTTTACTGACAAGTAATATAGTTTCCTTCATAATAATAATTATGTAGGATTAGTATGGCTTACCCGTCAACACGCATCCAACAAGCATAAACAGGAATCCGAATATTGGCAACACTATCTGGCAGTTAGCAGCGACCACCACGCCTGCCACTGCCAGACCTCCTTCCACCTTCTCGACCCGAAGCCTGGATATCGCTGGGGGACATCTTGGCTTGCCAACTGGAGCCCGCACTAATGGCTCTCCAGGGGGTGATGTGGTCCTGTAGGCAAAAGAAGGGAAACGTTAATTTGGGGCCCAAGGTTGGACAATGATCTATAAAAATACAACCTATGAAGGTGCTTTCGATAATATAAAAAATAGAAACAATTTGAGTTTCTATCAGATTTAGTGTGTCAGCGCTAGACGTAGGCATAATGACAAATTTTTATTTACGTATGAAATTTAAACACCGCCCGATATTAGAGACATAATTAAAAGAATTACTTTGATATCACATAAAAGCTGCCTGAGATAATACTTTTTTAAATTCCCGTTAATAATAGAAGACGCTCCAAATAAACGGCTGCAATGGTGTGACGTCACGCGTACGTTTTTTGTTTGTTACATTATGAATTTTGTTTGATAGCTATACAAAATATTGCGTTTAAGAAAATGGTTTTGATTACAAAAGTTGCTGTACATTGTGTGGGTCATTTAGTGATGAAATTATTTTTTCATAATTTCGTACTTTAAAAACTCGCCCATAAAACTTTGAATGATCATTATAATGAGTAAGATTTATAGTATTTTACAAAAAAATCTAGCATTTGGTTTTTGAATACCTGTATTTGATAAGGTTTCCTATATTTTACTATCTATAGATCAGTCACTGGTAAGTAGTTTGTCCTAATCTGCTCTGTCGTTACTAGCATTTAATCAAAGATGAACAATAACGTTTCTTTGTAAAATTAATAAAAGAGTTTAATTTTATCTAACTAGCTTTTATAAGTTCATTACCCTATGATAAATATTGTATTCAATTACAAATAGGGTTGCCAGATGTCCCTAATTAAAATAGTGTAATATTTACAGAACATTAGAGTACCTAATTCGCTTAGTAATATTAGAAACAAAGACAGTGAATGTGTACTTTGTCACTAATTACTGTTTAATGGAGTAAATAGTGTGATGGCATAGCTTCGAATATAATACTGGCACGAGACTGGTACAACCTTGAGGATTCAGCGTCGTCAAAGTCGCAGCAAAATAGTGTCATAGTCCAGGGTTCGGTATTTTTATCTGTGTTGACATGTCATCACTTTCATTGCCTTTTAGAGGTTTTGTCACCTGATATTTCACGTAAAATCACGCATAGAGCTAGTACTGATCTTGAGAAAAGGTGATGCTGCAACTAGTTCAAATTTCGAACGGCAATAAAGTAGAAGATACTATTTGTAACCGACTTCAAAAAAAAAAAGAGGTTCTGTATTCGATCCGTATGTATGTATGTATGTCACCTTTTTATGTTCGCGATTTTCTCGGAAACTACTAATCCGATTTGAATGCAGTTTTCGGTATTTTAATCCTTGTGTTTCAAGGAAGGTTTTAGTATATAATTTATCAGAATCTGATGAAGATCTTTGGAGACAGGCAACGGAACTCTTCAAAAACGAATAGCTAATGAACCACGTTTTGTGCAATCGTGTATTTATGTATTGTTTTCACCACTACATAACATAACATCTGTGTATGCTTTAAAGGGTAAGCAGAGACAGCCTACTTACCTACCCTTAAAGTACCGAAAGCTCTGCTTAGGTTTGGACGGGGCTTACGTTTCAGCATATTTGTTCTTATCGTAGTGATAACTTATGATCATGAAGATCTCAGAAAGAATTTTTTGATAATATATTATAAGGATTTGATAAAAAAAAAAAAAATAAAAAAAACTTATTAAAAAAAAAGAATATTCTTAACTCGAGCGTATTCTAAATATTATAATATGTACTAATTTTTTTCAAAGTAAAAGGAACCGCCTTCAAAAACTCAAAAGTAAAAAAACTAAGACACTAAAAAGCTTGAAATAAAAAAATAAAATAAAAAAACGCATTAAAAAAAAACTAATTAAAAAAAAAATAATTAAAAAAAAAAAAAAAAAAAAAACTAATTAAAAAAACTAATAAAAAAAAAAGAATATTCTTAACTCGAGCGTATTCTAAATATTATAATATTTTATGTACTAATTTTTTTCAAAGAAAAAGGAACCGCCTTCAAAAACTCAAAAGTAAAAAATAAAATATTCGCTAAACTTTGCTTACCTTTATATTAATTTGTTTAAAACAATAAACCCAAATAATTATGTTATACCAATTATTTATATTTTTTTGAAGTCGGCGCCAAATCACATAATTGCTGATACGGTTTTAATCGGTATTTGATTTTGTGATTTTTTCAACAATTATTTCGGTAAATACGGTTTTAATTGGTATTTGATTTTGTAATTTGGCGCCGACTTCAAAAAAATATAAATAATTGGTATAACATAATTATTTGGGTTTATTGTTTTAAACAAATTAATATAAAGGTAAGCAAAGTTTAGCGAATATTTTATTTTTTACTTTTGAGTTTTTGAAGGCGGTTCCTTTTTCTTCGAAAAAAATTAGTACATAAAATATTATAATATTTAGAATACGCTCGAGTTAAGAATATTCTTTTTTTTTTTATTAGTTTTTTTAATTAGTTTTTTTTTTTAAATAAAAGTAGGTTAATTAATGTGGGTATACCCACAGATATAGATCTACATAGATAACGCAAGTATCACGATTTGTATTGAAACCAAGCGTGCCGACTTTTTAATACCTATTGTGACGTCACAGCCGAAATTTAGTGACGGGAAATCCAAACCGATTCAAAGACACCGATGCCGCCGATGCCCATCCGCCCAGTACGTTCTACTGGAGCCGTCCGCTATGATTTTCTCTGACAAAAGACGTGCGTGGACTGAAGTTAGCGGCGACCAACCTCGACGCTTGGTCGGGGTTGAGACACGCGAAGTACATGCATTTGCGTTATCTATGTAGATCTATATCTGTGGGTATACCAGTTATATTGTAGAATATTGTATTTGATCATGTTTAATCATCGCAAGGCCGCTTAGTTTCTTGGTGTCCAGGGAAATCCTTTACTGTCGCAACCAAGGATTTTCATGTTAGTGACTCAAAGCTACAAACGTACCGTAATGTAATAGTCTCAATCCTCTGAGAACACGAACTAAGGCGTTGAAAGCTCGTATAATTTATTGCATAATATAAAAGATTCCATCCAATACTAAAATGATTTTTGTGCATAATTTGACTATAGCGACACCCGCGCGTAAAACACCGCTGAAGCATCGAAATAAAAAACAGTGTGGAAGTTGTTTATTAAAATAATGGCATCTACAACTTATCATTATTTAACAAAAAAATGCGATGAGTAATGTCAGAAAACGACACAGGAGCAAAAAACCGCAGGTCTTTTAGTTTATTTTAACGAGTTTGTGTGTCGTAAAACTAAACCAGATGCAATAAAGACATTAAAACAGTTGTTACAACTCTTTAGACAAACAACAGATTAGCAAACGTTTTGTAAAACGCTAACGGGTTTGCCAGCTGCGATAATTCATTAGACCTGAAACTTCAGCGTCATCTTTATTCTGATCATTGTTTCTTCATTGACCATCAAGTTGGCCTACCCAATGTAATCTGTAGAAGTTCAAAAGTATTATGATTATGGTTATGATTGCCATCCTCGCATAGCATTTTCATAATTAAGATACCAGTTGGAAGCAAGCGTCAGCGTCCGGCGATGTTAACATATTTTCATACGTCGGCGCGCGGAACTAGAAGCTTAAAAGTCAAGTATAGTCAAATTTTCATATACTACAAACAAAGTAGGTGCATGATTCACCTCAATACTTTTTTTGTACAGACATTTCAAAACTTTCTTTTATCAAATGTCAACATAAACCAATTCAAAGGAAATATTTGTCAAATGGGTCATTATTTGTAGCCTTTGACGTTAATAAAATAATAAACCAGAACTTTAAATAATAAAGCAAAAAATATATTATTTAAACGTCCGTTTACCACTAAAAACTCAAGTAGCAATACTGCAAGTAATTTTCCTGTCAAAAAACGTTGAACGAAGTTCGAAACTTCTTACTACTGAAAAGCTTTAAATAGTTTTCAATCGATACATATTATGATAATAACTAGGTATATATTTGTCGATACTGAGAACAAATTAAAAATAAAACATAGGTTTATTAGTGTTTATCTGTGGGAGTTGTTCTCAAGGATCCAGGTGAATTGAGCTTGTTCGCGATTAGTAATGAGCGTTGTTTCATACGGGAAACCTCGCCACAAGCCCGTATCATTACATTTCTTAAAATAATACTTTATGAATTTACAGGACTCAAAAAGAGCCTGCGTTAAAATTAATTATTTATAAGAACTACTTCTACATAAGACACTTTGTTTGATTGTAGACTATTCCACGAAAAACTTCACGTTTGAGTTCCAAGAGGTAAATATTTTGGCTGTACTTCCCTGCACGTACATTTGCTGAGATGGTTTAGGTACGTTTAAAAGAATAATATTTTGACACGTGTACGTTTTGTTAAATTTACAAATACATATTTGACGTATATTTTAAGGTAAGTGGTAGGTATTTGTTGCTTCCATGAGAGTAAAATATTTGCTACACCGTTGGAATGAGATGTAATACTGCCTTATAAGAATAGCAGCCCTGTATCTAATACATGTCCTACTGCTGGGCTCGGGTCTCTTCTCGTGATGAGAAGGGTTAGGCCATAGTCCACCACGCTGGACAAGTACGGATTGGTAGACTTCACACACTCTGGAGCGCTTTTTAGGCACTCTCAGGCATGCAGGTTTTCTCACGTTGTTTTCCTTTACCGTTAGCGAGTGATAATTAATATGATAAATACACACATACATATCTTCGAAAAGACGTATTTTAACAATTTATTGAAAGAGATGTGAGCCGTGGGTTCGAACCCGAGACCTTTGACTTAATACAGCCTTGTTTCGCTAAAATTTTCCAAGATAAACTACAATTCGACATTATGAGAGACAATTACGATCATAAACGTAGTTATCGTAGCGTAATGGTGGTTTAAGTGCTTTTCTTGTCTCCAAATTGTATCTGAATCAATGCTTGTAGAAACACTTAGAACTCAGTAATAGTTTGAGTAAACATGTCTCTTTTCCTGAAGTAATCTAAGCTCTGATTTCACCAAATATCTTAATCTGTACGGTTTTATTAAACGCGTATCTGCAACTTACTCGCTCTCTCATTCGATGTTTGTACGGGACAGAGAGATTGATAGCTTGAGTTTATCAAATTGGTGAAAAATGTATTATATACTGTATACTTCATCATCATCATTTCAGCCAAACCACGTCCACTGTTGGACTTAGGCCTTACCTAATTTCCATCACAACGCGCGGTTTTAGACCGCCTGAAGCCAATATTTACTAAAAGAAAATTATTTAATAGTTTGTTTGGATATATTTTTTGTATGAGGAAAATGCCGCTGAGTTGAAAACAAGTTGGTTTATTGAAAGCATCGGAGAAAATTATGTTTCCGGGCATTATAATTTTGTAGGTTTGTTAGAAGTATATTAAATGGAAATATAAAATTCTTTAATTTGTTATAAAATAAGAGTAGATATTAAAGATACTAGTGCTTTTGGTTGATCTAAACTAAAATTATTATAATTGTTGTTTGTTGGGATTGAACTCATAAACTATTAAACCAATTTTTTTTTCATTTCCGCTAGATTATTCCCAAGTAACCGAGGTATTTTAACAGGAAACACGCAGGCAAAACCGCGATAATTCTAGTTATAAATATATATCTCTCTGCCTTGAAGTTAAGTTTAACATGTAATTTAATCACGAAACTTTGTACTCTCATTTTGTGGTTCTTAGCTTCTAACAACATACAGAATTCTTACTTATCGTAGACACACGTAGCATAAGAGCTCTTTTACCCACGTTAAATAAAACGTGACTAAATGACGTATATTTTGGCACAGAATCTTGTCGTATAGTGGTACGCTATCGCCTAATAGACTCTCTATTACTGTCACTGTTTAGAGTTTGTCATGACTATGAGTAATATATTAATCATTTGCTGCTCTAGGATCTGCAGAATCTTGTTTAAATGTCAAAAGCACGTGATGGAAATAACTTTGGTCACGAGTCGCACACACAACTTTTCACCTCAGCAGTTCGTACTCAAAGTACAAGTTCTGCTTAGTTCGGGACTAGATAACGTGGTGTGAAAGTTATTTAACATTAAAAAAAATAGAAAAGGCAAGTAGTGAGCAAAACTCAACTTTGTTTCAAGTTAGAGTAAAACTCGAAGTATAATTTAATTTTGCTCACTGTTTTCATACAACAAAGAAAGACTTTTTGAGCTGCTGAGGGGAAAATTAAATTCCAAGACTCATCAAGTATTCAGTTTCACTAGAGATTTCAGTTTATATCAAAATAAATAACGGTCAATTAGGTACATTATAAAAAAACATGTATGTATTATTATACCTAATTGAGGCATCATGCAATTTCGACATATTTTTTGGTATTTTCATAATTTATTTTTCTGCTTGTATCATGATGCCGCAACTGTTTTATACAGTTTATAGTATACTTTGTGTTGTTCATCATTTTGGTCCAAATAAGGGCAGACGCATTTATTCTGGCTTGATTAACAATATTTATGCTTACTTTCGAAAGGTTTGACTACTAATTGAATATGACTGAATAGCTATTTTGCATACAATGGATCAATATATTTCAAGTAGAGAGTAGGTCTATGTACCTTCGCGTTGCTATAACTTTGTATTAAAAACTGAGTACTAAAATAAATTCTTTGGTACAAATACAAAACTATTTCCATATGTGTGTAAATAACTCTAGAATTCATGAATATGCCACGTTGGTTGTTAATAAACCAATTAGTTACAGGTGCTCGCTATATGAACTTAAAGGTGCGGTCGTAAAATAGGTCGGTGTTGCCATATAAATATTTATAACCCGTTAATTGAAAGGAGGATGTATGCATACTCATAATGAGGTCCACGGCATAATGAATTGTTGGCTGTGCATTCTTTGTATTATAGCTGTGGTGCGCCTTTGCCTTTTGAGGAACAATTATACTGGTGTAGGACGGTGAACATCAAATATACGTCACTTCCGTAATACTTATACGATACATAATTTATGCTATGCTTTTTAAGGAACAAGATGGTAGATGATAGAATATGCTTGCAACTAAAACGATGTCTGAAATCGGGTTTTCACAAATAGTTTCGGATTTACAAAGCTTTTCGATACAACCTTGTAAGGTTAAAGAAATTGGATTTGGTATTCCGTTTCAAAGCCGATACATACGAACAATTTGTTATTTATTGTCGACACTATAAAAAGGATTTCACAACAAAATCAGAATTCTATTTCGTTTATTTGTCGAGTTACTAAAGCTTCAGTAATTTAGCTAAAAGATTGAGAACAATTTATACAAGGCTGTGTTATTCTGTTCAACAAGGCATATTATATTTTACAGAATCTAATTTATTTTCACTTAAATAACATTATATTATTTCTGATGTGTAGTAAATTGCTGTATGTTTTTGAACTATATGTTTTTTATGACGCGACGCTACTTTTCCATTTATTTAATTTGGCTTTTGTGGCAATCTGCGTTTCCCACGATATGAGTTTTATACATGGTTGGTTCTCGATTCAGTATTGTCAGCTTTTATTTGTATTACATGGTGAATTGTGTATTATATGTGTATTTTAAGTGTATTATATTATTAGATGGTGAGACATGCTGTACTCTACACTAACTTAACACCCTGTATATACCATGTTTTAAGCAAATAAATATTTCTATTTCTATTTCTATTTCTACAAAATAATATGTGATGTGCTTTTTGTTTAACTGAATTAAAATTAAAAGCATTAGTGTACAGGATATAAAGCATAAATAGGTAATTTGTAGAGTCCCTTAGCAACTACCTGAATATGTGAGTTATGTGGCTATGACATGAATGTTGATGACTAATTTAGGTTATTAGCCTATCTATCTATGACGTTACATCGAACTTTTAGTAAAATTCGACTTACATTTATATGAAAATTCGAGAAGACTTTTTCAATTTCTAGTTTACTAAGACCGAGAGTGTTATTAAGACTGAGCAGTCATTTTTATGCATTGCCAAGTATTCTTCCTTTCTCTACTTCTATCCGTGTTCTATCTTCTACTCTTGCCATGATTTAAACCTCAAACGATTTCTCTATGGTCAGAGTTCATTCTTTATTTAAATTTTGGCGGCCATATTGGCGTCACAACAACAGAAGAATGGGCGGTAACGTTAACGGTGGTTCCGGATCGGTGGCGGCAATTAACCATGGTTTCCGATCCAGTGGCCGTGGACAAAACTCACTATTATGATGGATTTGTACATGTTCGTTGGCAGGACGTCGGAGTTTGGTGATTTTGATACGGTCATGTAGCTCTACGGTTCTTTTTGCTCGAGTTTATGGTTTATAGGGTTGTGTGAAATAAATTCAATCGATGGCATTAATCCTCACTGACGCTGTTTGGAGTTATTATAAGATTTATTGTTGTCAGCTTCGTCCGTACATAATATTTATATGTCAACGTACTGCATATAAGTGGTATAAGTAGATCGGTGGGTAACATCAGGTGTTCCTACTGATCGATCCAAATAAAGGAAAATGATTATAGCTTAGCGGCCAATTTATCAGCATTTTCGATAGTAACTTTCACAAATTACTGCCTAATTATGCCCAATTTAGATCGGCAGATAGTTTAATTGTATAAACGCGTGTGTGTTCCACGCGATGGTTATTTTTGTTCTATAGTTATTCTCGTCAGCGGGCTGCGGGAGGCAATTTGGTGTGATTAGTTGGTACAGAAATAGTCAGCGCGTCCCCCACACATTGTGAGGACGAATGATGGCCGTCGAATGTATCCTGTTGTACGACCAATGGAGGTGGAATGGTTTGTTTTTTAAAACTAATATTGGATTGTTGTCTGGGAATCTTGAATAATCGTATATTAGCTTATTACAGCCTTCTTACGATCAAGGAGAGAATAACCCATGCTATATACATGCATGCCTAAGCCTAACAAAAAAAAACATAATAAGCCTACCTATAGTATTTTGCTCTAAAAACTGAAATTGTAGTTTACGTAGTATCTTGGTGTCTGTGATATTTTCTCCTATTGTGCTCTTAATACTAGGTTATTATCGTTAATTACAAAGTTGATTTCTTTAGGTAATAACCGCTTAGGAAGTTTTTGTATCTTTTTGATTATATCAATGCACGTAAGTTGTTCATTCAAAGTGGATCTTATCTTTTTCCAAATGAAGTTGTAGTATTTTTGATTTGAAGCTGGATTCTTGCTAAAGTTATAATTGAGTCTGTGGTAGGGCATTAACATCCAACATGCCCGTCGGCAATACCCGACACAAAATGTAAATTACCAATAGAGAAATAAGCTGGTAAGTAATAAGAGCTGGCGGTCACTATACAAAGAAAGCTCATGATAACAGGACAACATAAAACAATTTAGGATACTGTTTGCATCTTATACATGTCTAATATGTCTGTGTCATGACTAATATATACATAACTGTTGTTAAAAAGTCCAAGATTCTGGCCAGTGACGCACTTGGCAATGGCATTCAATCTCACATTTAACACATGCTTGACTATAGTTAGTTTATTTTTACGTATTCCGGCTTACGTACTTACGTCTCTAAAACTGCCTTCTGAGAAATAAATCCTCTTTTAAATACATTTTAGCATCATCACATCCGCAGATTTTATTTGAAACAGATACAATGAAATCAGTTTTAACATTTATTTTTATTTAATGCTTGTAGAAACCATAAATTAAAAAGAAATAGTTCCTGAACGTAATGTGAAGCCATTGTGTTGCGTTCTTTTTTTAAAGTCATTAAACTCCACATCAAAAGTAATAAATAAAGAAAGATTTACCAATAGATTTTTCTACACGTGTTATTTTTTTATCTCAATAACCTGTTATGATGAGTTTTATCTTAACATTTATCAGCTAACATAAACGTTATTTAAATTGTGTTATTTGGTTACCAAACAGGAGACCTTTTTATATGCTTATATCTATACTTATATTATACTGAAGAAATATTTGTTTATTTCCTTGTGTCAAAGAGGCTCTGAATGCACTAGACCAATTTTGATGAGAATTGGTGTGGTAAAAATCCAACATTCAAGTAAGGAAATATCAATCCGTACGCCCATAATTACGTACAATGCCTAAATTATTTAGAAACTAAACAAACGATAAAAAATTGCTCTATCGTTCGAGTCGAGGTAAGTTTTTTAGAAGTCAATATTTATCTCTGAGCTTATCAGTTAAGGTTTTATGTGTTTTGATTCTGTGTTATCAGTCAAAAGATGCGCTGATTACAGCGTATGTTGACGTTTACGTTATACTATGTATCAAAGCTAGTAGGAATGATATTTTTATAATCACATAAGTTCTAGTAAAACACAGACCACAGATCTCGTCCTGAAATTGAGAAGTCCCATTCTGATTGCCCAATCCAGTATCTAACTGCCTACTACTGCCTAATCAGTTAATACAGCATTCCGTTCGAACAAGATGACTCAATGACATCTAGTCCGAGAGACATAGCGTCTCATTTTACAATGCAGATTGCTTAGACCGTGTGTTTATCGTAAGCCTCCTAATCTCCTCAAAGGCGACAACGATCTCCCTTCGCCCAAGACCCTAGCTCAAACACCAGGACCCTGAATCCCACGGACCATAAAATAAATCATCCAGTAAAGCCCTTGCTTGGCACGGCATGTCTAATACACTACTTTGGTCAGTAATAAAGGGCGAAGCTGGCAACCACAAGATTGCGGTTTAGCTCTAAGCTGTCCGACTTACTGAGATACAAAGAAAGAAAAACCGGCTAAGTGCGAGTCGGACTCGCGCACGTAGGGTTCCGTACCACTATACATATAAATAAATGTTTTTCTTTATTCTTTATTATATTGGAGTTGATTGAATGAAAGGTAAAATGCGGTTTACGATTTATAACGTATTAAAAAAAACTAATAATTAGACCTCGTTCAAACCAATTTTCGGTGGAAGTTTGCATGGTAATTAATGTACATCATAATAATATATTATTTTTACATGAAAAAGAGTTTCAGTTCTAAGTATGGGGAACCCCAAAAAAATATTGTTTTGTTTCTATTTTTGTATGAAAATCTTAATGCGGTTCATCGAATACATCTACTTACCAAGTTTCCACAGTATAGCTCTTATAGTTACGGAAAAAAGTGGCTGTGACATACGGTCGGACAGACATGACAAATTTATAAGGGTTCCGTTTTTTGCCATTCTGCTACGGAACCCCAAAAAAAACGGCCATAATTTACACTATGTAGATGAGATTAGGACAGTTTTGTATTTGTGCTTACATAAAAGTAGATAGAAAATGTTTTTCCGGGACTAAATTAAGTAAAATAATGTAAACAATTCTTCTTTGTTTGGTTTGCTGAAAGCAGTGGCAAATCGAAATTGTCTGAGATAATTAAGCTAAATTGCTGAGACAACAGACATAAATGAGACCTCATTCATTTTTCTTCTTATTGACAATTTATGTACGGAACACTAAAATATATAATTGACCTATATGGTTCATGTAAATAACGGTTCATTTTACGTTTTTACATCAAGTTTTCAGGTTCACTTGTAGGTTTTTCTGACTAACAATATCTGCATTTATCTAATTTAGGATTCTGTGGACCGGAGCATCTGCGCCAATTCAAAGCGGGTTGCCGTATCCTTAAATTTTCATGTAGCTTACCTATTTTGTGTAACACAATGAATATAGCACTCGTCATTAAATAAACAGCACTACGACTATTGATAATGTAAATCAAAACTTGCGAAAGAGTTATTTTAGATGCGAAGACATTTTAGGGAATTCTGTTTTGTTCCGTTTTATAAAAACCAGAGAGCTTGCATTTAACTGGAGACAACTTTAAGTTTTAAATGATATTATTCCCACTGCGCGATGCAGATAAAATTCACGTCAAAGTTGAGAAATGTATGGGATTTGACAGGTTTTCCCCGGCCCGGGGAAAATTTTCTCATCTGTGTTTTTTGTTTTTTAAATTTCTTTATTAAATAATAAATTACATTGATTTATGTACTTATCTAGTGTAAGTTTAATCCTAGATGTACAAAAATAATTATGATATATATTATGATTTAACAAGTATATGAAAACTTATCTCATATCTAGTAAAAACTGGTACTCTATGTTAAAGTCAAATTGATAGCCAACGTCCACTATGCAATAATAAGATACGATGAATTTCTGTAATAAAGATGCTCCATTATCATCCAGCACACTTCCGCACAGCGTCACACAAATGATTTTCTCCGCTTTCCCACGTAATATACTGAACAATAGACAAAGAATCCTTCGGGAATAAAGCCTTAAACAGTAGGCATGTTTTCTCGCAGTTATTATTCATACACGGTTGAGTTACCACCCTCTGCCATTCGATGGACATAACAATTCAAGGTAAATGGCAGGGAGAGGCTATTCCTGGACCACACAAATAGCAAATGGGTTTATGCTTCGTGAAATAATATACGGGCTATCTAGTAACTACTATTTATGGACTAATGGCCTAGTTACACGATGTTTGCCAGCTGGAAGGCTTTAATTGATCTTAGGAAGTGAAAGACAATGAATGAAGCTAGGTAAATGTCTAAAACCTATAGAATAATTCATAGATTCGGGAAAGGAGAGCATTGAATTTTGTTTTTTATTAAATTATAGACCAGTTTCAAAAATGATCTTCCAAAAAATAATGTTTAAACGAGATACCGTATGTATGTGTATATAGTATGTATTGTGTGAAAGCAATTTTCATAGGTTACGTCGTTGTCATGCAAATTTCCGCATCGTCGCTCTCCAAACTTCGTAAGATGGCATTCATGAGGAAGGGTTCTCCATTATAGATTCTCTTACATTTTGTTTGAGTAAGATGAATTTTCAGGGCCTTTTACGTGCAAAGGGTACTTACTGACGTACTGTTAATTAAAACTTTTGATTTACGAGTTGCGGGGAGGACATTAATGAGAATTGTTTGAGTAATGAATTTGAAATACTTATTCGGAGATACACTCATTTCTAATTCTGTACGAAGTAAAGTATGTTTAATAAAGAGAAGCTGTAGATGTTTTTATTAGGAAAATATTTTAGTCACAAACTTCCTTGAATCCGTAGTTAAAAAGAGAATTGAGAAACAAAATGGGATACTTTAAATACTTTTACATACTATAGGTAAACGTAACTATTATGAGACGTTATTCTTTAAAATAATTGTAATCAATATTCGATTAATTAACGAGAAGAGAGAGGTTCAATTAGTTCCACTACATTAGCACCAAAGACTGAAATTAACTCGAATATGATCCAAACATGATGCTGCAAGCGTCGTTTCAAAAGATTTATATAAGCAAGGCAATGCTTTACGACTTCCTTATTCGTGATATACATGTTATGACGACGTATCAAAGACATGTTTCATGTTAGAAATGAAAAGATCGACTTCTATAACGATGTTTCCGACAGTCTTTATTTCAAATATGAGTATTTCTTTAATGTCTAGATGTTTACAGAGATCTTGTTTCATTAATGATATTGAATTTCAGAAGCCTGTTTCAATTTGTTAAGTCATCTTTTGAAGGCGTCTTACAAGTATTTGAAGGAATGTTTTAGAGTGTCTTTACGTAATTAGAGACATTTAATTGAAACAGTAATTAAATTGTTACCTACGACTTATACTTAGTTTTGCGTTTGGAAACTTCTATGACATCCTGGATGAACACGTGACGTCACGAAATGACGTAACATACAGTTGAGAAATTTAGGTTCCTGTCGACCGTAGCTGGTTGTTTAAAACGGCTGCCCGGTTTGCAGAAGGTGGCCGGTTTAAATCCTGCCGGTCCCATAATTTTCAACTGTTTCTTAGTATCATTATATATATTTCGGTATTTTTATTATGGCTACAACTGAAGAATAGTGAAAAAATACCTACTATTATTCTCGTGATATCATATATATAACCATGTTAAACCGTAAATATGTTGTCGTTCGGTCACGAGAACTGTCGATCAACAGTTTATTTATTAAGTAGCAATACTAGCAATTATTAAGTTAATAGTTAAGCACTCGCGTTAATGACAATATATTTATTTGGAATGCAGTTGGAGTAGATTTTTTAAATACAGTAAATTTTATGTGGAAATTATTCAATGAATTAAGATGTAGTTTACACGTAGCAAGCATGTCTTCCGTCTGATGGTTTGTGGCAATTGCAGTCAATAAACATTTTTAACCTACAAATGCAAATAGTATCTATGTACAGTGGGCCAATGACTAATTAATTGGCCCACTGTACATTGACCTACTGTACACTGTATGCAGGGGAAAAACTTCTACGTCGCAGTGAACACTGATAACACTAGTTAGGCATGTGTGAATTACAAATTTAAGAAGTGTGTTGGCGCCAATCACGCCATTCAGATTGCCCGTGTCAACGCTCCCCTAAACGTAATAGGCCAAAGGGCCAGTTCCTAAGTCACTTTGACAGATACTCGACAACTGTCAAACAGTTGTCAAAATTTCATTATATAAAGCTTGCGATCTTTAATCAAACCCTTCTTCTTCATCTTTTTTTTCTCGTCCTTTTTCAATAACCACTTTCAAATATAAAGGTCGAGCTCACGAATATACAACATTGTACGTTATTTCAATTTAGTTTGTAATAAACCAAATACGTTGCAAATCCTTCTTTTCATTTATGTCGAATTGCTCGACAAAGTGTAATATACCCACTATTCGGATATGTTACTTACTTATATATAACTGGTGTAGTAAGTCTTAACTATGACCCAAAAATGATACACGATATTATGCATCATGTGCCGTTTATTTCCATCCAAGGTGGCTGATAGAACTATTTGGCAGAAACTTATGATGAAATGGTATTCTTTAATGTTATGAGTTTAATAAAAAAAGGTCTACTACCAGTAAGTTACGCACTGAATTGCATTGTGAATAAAATAATGTTGTTTTGGTTGCTATAACTTACACATAAAATTATTGTCAAAAAAAACAAACAAATATTGTATGAATTATTTGAAAAGATGGCGCACACGAGTTTCTCACCAGCTCTTCTCATGATGCAATACCCATCGGAGCTGGTACTTAGATTGATTTTAATTCAAATTTCTAAATTGAATTAAAGTCAATCTAAGCTGCGGTGTCAAATCATTTTATTGCAATAAGTATTATAATTTAATTAGTTAAGTTTTATTTTAATTTTATTTTTGTTGTACTTTGATGTTTGTTTTGACGTGTTCAAGCGCCTCTTGGGGCCCATGGAAATAAATGATTTGATTTTATTAGAGGTTCGCATCAAAACCAAACAATCAACAAAGGTATCAAATGCTCAAAATGCCGGCCGAAACGACCGACATTGAACAGGAAGTATTTAATTAAATACAATCACTTAAGCACAATGCTATTGTAATACAAATTTCCTTTGTGAGCGGAACTCTGCGTGCTGCCTGAATTCTAATGAGAATGGGATGACGCCTACCGTTCGATGCACCTAAGTTAAGACGCTAATAATGTGACATGTGGATGGAAATGATAAAAGCCTGGTTTCAGAGGATCCGGAAAGATCTTATCCGACCCATAAAATATAACGTAGCCGAATTTAAAAGTGACACAAGTTACACTTAAAAACATAACATAACTGTCACTTTCATTTATGTGTGTTTATGTTTATCCTACCACTAGGGTTCTAACTCCTATGAAAATGTGGTAAAAAGTAAGAAACCCCGATAATGAGCTCACTTTGAAGTTTTGGAAGAAGACTGATCGATCCGCGCGCTCTCACGTAAAGCAGTTATAATCAACTAATGGTCGATATAAATAAGCCAAAGAATTGATTCTGGCATAAAAAAAAATTATAAGGTACCTAACAATAACTATTAACTCGCGTAAAAAAAGGGTTAACTCCTATAAAAGACATCAACGCGTCTTGGTGAAACCGTTGATGTTTTATAATAAGGAAATTCTACCTACTCAAAAGTAACGATACAAATAAAGTATAATTTGTGATATGCGTTTACAAAAATAGGTCACTTATTATTCACAGTGAGATGTGTGAAGATGTGTGAAGTTCAGGCTGAAGAAGTAAACGTAAAGAGTCTTGTGCTCCCAAATATTGACAGGATAGAAAAAAAACATATTGCTCTATTATCTACTAAGTATAAGGTAATAACTATCTCAACAATGTTATCCAATAAAAAAGAAGAAACTGAGAGTAGACAGTAGACTAAGTACTAACTTTAAAACACACAAAAAGACATGCTGTTTTGTAACTTTAACTCTCTGGTTCGTAGAAATACGAATGAACCTTGTTAAAATATCAAGACACTGAATTTTATAGTTTTATTTCCATATTATAAATTCCTGAATATCAGACACAATATGGCGGTACCCATTGCGCGATGGTACCTATTGTAATATTTACATTGTCTGTACAAATACGGTAAAATGAGCAATGAAGTTATACAATAAATAAATTATTCTATGAAATACCAAACCAGACTAGACCAACACATTAACCAACTAGCTGCTGAACTGCTCAGAAAAACAGGTATACCAGATCTAGCGATAAGATTCGCAGACAGAAAATGAGATTGGAATTAATTAATACACAAATCAGCTACGTGATATATGAAAAACTGACAAAATACTTGATTATTGTTCCAAAGAAACAAATTGCTAAATAGAAAGTTACAAAAAAAAAGATGGAAAAGTAACTCTGATGTATTTTTATTAGTTCTAATTAAAATAATGACATAGAGCTTTAATAGTAATAACTTTGTTTAAGTAGTTGTGTATAAGGTAGATACAGATTAATTAATTAATTTGAACATAGTGCTTATAATACTGAAGTATTAATTTATATGTAAATAAGAAACGAATCCATTAAGTAACTTCAAAGATGAAAATAATAATTAATATTGAAATAATGTAGTTTATTCTTGAATGTCGAAAGAAAGAATATTTTAAAGGAGACTTGAAGAAAGTAATCCCAAAGCACCTCCATACCTTATTGTATATATAATTATTAGTATAAACTCAGTTTAGAATAAGCATATTAGGCATGATGCATTATATATATGTAGTCATAGTTTATTTTCTTCTCTTTAATTTTCACTTTATTGTACATTTCCATTTACCCATAGTGTTTAAGCTCGCCTTTATATATTATCTAAAATTGTGCGAAATGTTTTTGTATTATGTTTCATTTCTCTCGTACAATAAGAAATTAAGAATTAAGAAAGTAGCTAATATTTCGTTTTACACGACTTGCGAACTACTAGTATTATAAATGTTAAAATGTGTGTGGATATTTCTCTTTCAGGTATAAACTACTAAATTAATTTTGATTCCATTTGGCATAAATAACAGGTTTATCAATTTTATAATTTAAACTCAATCATTTCTGATCACGACCGGAGGTGTAAATTAGCTTTACAAGAGCTGATCGGTATAACAGGTGATAACCACGCGGACGTGCTTGCGGAAGCAGCGAGGTGGAAACCAGACGGGGTCGACGACCTGTCCCGTTCGGTCCCGGCCCGGTCGCGCAGCGGACCCGACGTACTGTCGACAACGCGTACGCGGTCATAATAAATATTGAGGCCGAATCACACTATACTTCTTGAACTGCGCTCAACGTCGAGTACGGTTTTGGATCTGTATTGTAATTATAGGTAAAATCAGGGATATTGACGGAAATTAACTGCACATGGCTGCTTGACCAATCTACGAGCACCGTACTCGAGCGGGGCCAATAACTGACCCGTGACATTTTTTTTGCGGCTAACTTCACAACCGTCAAGAGCCCTGCCAATAATTTAAAATCACAGTTGTAAGTTCAAAGTGAACTAACATAGTGAATGTACTGAAATGTAAAATATTTCGATTTGGCAATATAGCTCGTATAGTAATAGCGTAAACAAGGCTACAAAGACTGATTGCAAACAGCGAGTATAGTTTTCTCCTTACTTATTTTAATTTACCGTCAACTAGCAGTGTTTTCACTACCGTGTTCCGGTGTAATGATAAGTTAAGGCTATAATTAATAGCACAGAGTAACCATAATGTAATAGTCACCCGTTGGCAATCTCGTTTGCTCTATCTATTAATTATAAGTGCCGCCGGTTCCGCCTGCGTGTAATATAATATAGATAAATCCTAACTAATATTATAACTGCCTCGATGGTGTCTGCCTCTGGTGGTTAGCATATGCGCCCCTCACCGCGAGGTCCGGGTTCGATGCCCGGGTCGATCAAAGTGTTATTTGTGAACTTTCCGTTGCACAGTTGGCATTTTGCCTACCATGGGACCTAAACATAACAGGTGAAATGTGGGTGTTGTACACCTCTGCCACACCCTTCTGGGTAATATAGGTGTGATGTTATGTTATTTAAGTTAATATTATAAATAAGAAAGCTACTCTGTCTGTCGTTTAGTCTGATACGTTTTCACGGCTAAACTGCAAAACCTATCTTGATGAAAATTGCTATAGAGCTATCTCTATAGCAATTTTCATCAAGATAGGTTTAAGACCAGACATCAATTTTAGTAACAGACAGGCCAACAGAGAGAGTAGACAGAATAGACATAGGCTACTTTTATAGAAATACCTACCACGCGAAGCCGCGCGCGGAAGTTAGTAAACCAATACAAAAATCCAGGCTATATGCAACTTGTGCTAAATCTCATCAATCTCGATACAGTAGTTTTTGCGTTAAAGAATACATCAACGTGTTCCGAACGCATTGAAAACGTATCATTCTGCTATAATTATAATTCGTGATGACAGGATATTAACTAGAACAGATACACTTTTTTTTCTTAAGTATCGTGAGAAATAGGTATCTAGCAAAACTGTACGTTTTGTTAAGAAAAAGCCTGTTTACGAGATGACTGTGCCATTCGACATTGTATTTATTTTCAGCCACAATTTGGCACATCAATACATTTAAACTTCAGGTTTGTAAGATGTTTTAATTATACAATAAACGTGTGTTACTTTTTTTTATTCCATTGACATAATTTCAGAAAATGTAGAAAGAATATCGGCTTTAAATCAGCTCGACGACGGATTTTTTTTTACTTCATAATCATACTTCTTTAATATAAAGATTGGATTTATGAGTTCAGTATGTTTTTAAATGTCAAGGGTAAAAAGGTTAAATCATAATTAAAACAAAAGCTTGCGAGCTTACGTAATTTCTTTTTAAGGTTAATTTGGTTTTGTGATTATGTGTTTTACTCGCCAAAGGATTTAATGAGCGTTTTTTAGTAAAACAATACACAAGGTAATATAGTCTACATAACACACTTGTATTCTGAGTCTAATAAGATCTATAGGAAGGTTTTGGCCGCAAAATTATATTTATCAAAATTTGTTGTTTTAAAATATCGTGTTATAGTAGCTAATATTGAGATTGTTAGATTAAGTTATTAGCCTTATTACTAGTTTAATATAAGATACATATAATATATTTTTCTGGAATAAAGAAATTTTGAACTAAAAAAAGTTTTAATAGTACTTTCAAAGGCATATCGATAAAATAAATTGTACACAAATAATTTTTCGCTTTTCATAAAAAAATTGTATATAAATTCTCACGCTTTCTCTATTATAACCGGGTTCGATCCACAATTAATGTTTCAGTACACGCAACTATTAAAGATTCGTCAGCTTGTAGCATAGTGATTGGAGTTTGTCCAATGATTATGTAGTATCTATCTATTTAATGGTTCAAGATACTTATTGTTGTAGAGAATTTATTTTACGATTGTGAGTTGTCACGCGCTTTGAACTTTGATAATACTGAATAGATTTTATCAAAAGAAACTACTAAACATTACCTTATGAAATACAAAAAATGTTGTTAACATTTTTTTTTTAATTACACGGCGCCCGCTCTTTGACTATAACTCGCAGTAAGATATATATATATACACACACAAAGCACACCCAATGATGAAACAAATGATAAAGATTTTCAATTAAATAGATAGCCCAAAAAGATAAATAGCCGTAATATCTTTTTATTTGTGTAATATCCTTTTGTCCTAATAATAGTCCTTATAGAATTGAAAAGAAGTTATCATGAAACCTTACAACGCAAATAAATATTTTTCTTATTATAGGTGCTTTTCTAGGCCTTGAATTCGATAGCTATTGTCGGTAGCGAACAAAGGAACGTAAATAATATGGAAAGAAAGGTGAAGTACGAACCTGAGATTATTGAGAATTCTGTAATAGAGCTGGTAAATACTAAAGATTTCTCATCGAATATATTATATTCATGGTATTGATTTCAGACAACGGCCTTCGGTTGAATATGGGTCTAAAATTAGCAGATCTAAGACCCATATTCTTGTATGTAAATATATAAATACTTATATTTAAAGTGGGCTAGAAAACCAATTCTTCTTTTTTTATTAAAAACTTAAAGTCTAATAAATTTCAGTAAAATCTAAATGGAATAGTGACTGGGATGGACAGCTGTGACAACCACTGAGTTCCAATACTTCCAATATGTGTCCTGTTTTTGCAATAAAAATACCGAACACAATAAACGCAGTTCGCAATTTCTTACTGGAACAAATACATAATACAGGATGGTAATGTCATCGTAATGAAGTCGCTTACCTGTGATTCAATTCAAGACTGAGACATTAGAACCAAAAAAAAGTTTTGGTCTGGGTAAAAATAGGCTTCGGCACGATGTGATAGTAGTTAATTTATGTAAAAATATACGACAGCATTGATACATTTTATAGGCACAATGTCAATTTTCTAAAAGCTCGAAGCCGTTCATATAATCTTTTTCGTTCGTTTACCTTTAAAACCTTCCACTTCATACGAAAACAAGTTTGCTATACCTACTCCAGATTCAAAACAGGTCCAGTAAACACGAGTGACGTAATAGCTTCTATCTCAAACTTCTTGTAAACACATTGAGTACAACTCGTTATTTTAAGTATGGGAGCGATATTACCTTTCCACCTCTATTTTCTTTACTTTGTTAGAAAGTAGTGATGCAATATTTTTGTATTCGGAACAAATATTCAAATGCCTGCGCATTGAAATGATTATACTGAGATAGGTTACATACGGAAGATTTCAATGCATTACAATTTTTGTGAACAGGAAACTCATTAAACCTTTTTTGTCAAATAAAACTTTTGGTACTTCAGTAATTATTGTAAAACTAGCTTTAAGACAAATCTGGTAGTAATACTCCTGGTGATCTGAACCACAGGTTCTCCTAAATCAGACACCAGTCTCTGTGTGTACAACATTCCAATGTATTTTTTTACCAATTTGTGAAAGAGAAAAAAAATATTTAAAAAGAAAATAAAAAATAAAATATTCAAATTTATTTTGGTACAATGAGATCTTTTTATATCGCAATATGGGATAACTATCTTTTAGAAAATAGAGTATTGCACTTTATTATTAAAAAGTTTTTGCGTGTTACCAACCTAATATGTATTATCTCAAGTAAGTAATAATCGGTAAATTTCTCAACTGTATGTTACGTCATTTCGTGACGTCACGTTCATCTATTTGTTCCTATCTTAAGTAGAATAGTAATAGTAATCATAATCCTGCCGGTCCCATTTTTCGACTGTTTTTTTTGTATAATTTGCTAAGCAGCTATGCTATAAAAATAATCAATAAGAATTTGAGGTAGTTTTGTCTTGCATTTGTATTATATCATATCCCCATTAGTATTTGCCGAATAGTTAAGTCTTCTTTTCGTATTCCTCAATGAGGTATTTATTCTTCGCATCACTACTTGGAAGTGAAGTAAACTGTTCCACAGAGGATTATTCTCGCTGTTCCGCTCTTTCAAGTGGCACGAGGCTGTTTGCCTTCGCAAACAACCGTTTGCATGCGTCGTCATTGCTCTATTAAATTTAAGTAGTTTCTACTGAAGCTTTTTAAACGTGGAAATGGAACTTTTATGGTTTTTAGTTTGAATGATACTTGCCGTACCTATTACTTTCCCATGTAGATAAAATTATTCTGTTTGTGAGCGAACGAGTGTGTGGGTGTGTAAACATGATTCAACTTTACGACGTTTATAAGTCTTACTTTCGATGTCAAGTATTATGGCATAGATATTTTGAGATCCAAAGCATGGAAAGAAACATTTTCATTAATATCAGTCTCCTTCTTCATATTCTTTTTCTTTTCTTATCGCATACTCAAACAGCTCTGGCCATACCTATTTCAGGCACCAGTCTCTCGCAAATTGACCATCTTATATTGTAATAGAGTATGTAATAGATGTAATAGAAAATAAATGATATTGTATTGTATATTGCAGAAAACAAATCCTCTCGTATTCTTTTCCTTTTCTAAACTGAAGAAATCAGCAAACTAAATGAAAAACCATTCAATCGGCCTCAAGGTTTATCTTTCATGTTTTTTTAATCTGGAATACTCAATAACACCGGGCATTGACTGAAGAACATTCATGATGTAACCTTGATCTCTTGCGAGCATACCTACGTCACCATTCTCTAGTATATCGCTGAAAACCATTCCACAGCTGAAACTCTCAAGGGTTTGCTCATTATAGATGCATGACTCAAAACACTAGAATGTTTAGGGCCTGTTTTTCAATCGTCAAGTCATAGTTAACTACCAGATGTATAAAAACTTAAACATATTTAAATTACATTACATTTATTTTCATTGTGCTCGAGGGAGTGTGAAGTTTACCAATCCACACTTGGCCAGCGTGGTGGACTAAGGAATCCTTCTCATCATGAAATGAGGCCTGAGCCCAGAAGTGGGTCATGTTAGATACAGGGCTGCTATTAGAATTATTAATTACATTCATTTTCAGGTTTCATAGTCCCATAAATAAATAGGTGAAAACTAAAGAACATATATTGTACTTATTAATATAATGATGACATTTTTATTTAAAAGTCAATTCAAACGAAACAAACACAGATGTCATTTAAATTTGCTTAGGTTAAAATTTTATCATAATGAGTAACATTATATGTCGATTGAAACAGAAACAGGCGCTAATAAAAACAACTGAAGGCAAAAGTAAACTTTATTCTTGAATAGATGGTCGTATATTATAGTAGATAGGTAGAAATGTTAATGTGCATTGAGTTTTCGTCCGCATAATTGAGTATGAATCAGTCTATCAACGGTAATTCGTTTATCTAGTTATAACTAGATCGAATATACACAACAGCGATAGCCGAGTGGGAGACCGTAGGACTGCGAAGTTAAAGGTCTCAGGTTCGAACCCACGGCACACACCTCTCGTCTTTTCGTAGATATGTGTGTATCATA
The DNA here is from genome assembly GCA_905147285.1 of Hypena proboscidalis. NCBI lineage: Eukaryota > Metazoa > Arthropoda > Insecta > Lepidoptera > Erebidae > Hypena > Hypena proboscidalis. The sequence goes on from LR990131.1 coordinate 18,076,853, forward strand.
TAAATTATCGCTTGCTAACGGTGAAGGAAAACATCGTGAGGAAACCTACATGCCTGAGAGTGCCTAATAAGTGCTCGAGGGTGTGTGAAGCACAGATATAGATCTATATAGATAACGCAAATGCATGTACTTCGCGTGTCTCAACCCCGACCAAGCGTCGAGGTTGGTCGCCGCTAACTTCAGTCCACGCGCGTCTTTTGTCAGAGAAAATCATAGCGGACGACTCCAGTTGAACGTACTGGGCGGATGGGCATCGGCGGCATCGGTGTCTTTGAATCGGTTTGGATTTCCCGTCACTAAATTTCGGCTGTGACGTCACAATATGTATTAAAAAGTCGGCACGCTTGGTTTCAATACAAATCGTGATACTTGCGTTATCTATGTAGATCTATATCTGTGGTGTGAAGTCTACCAATCCGCACTTGGCCAGCGTGGTGGACTTTGGCCTAACCCTTCTCATCATGAGAAGAGGCCCGAGTCTAGCAGTGGGACATGTATTAGATACAGGGCTGCTATTATTATTATTATTATTAACTAGATCGAAATTTCGAGAAAAAAAAATGTGTGCTACTTTAAATGTTTCTAAATAAAAAAAGTGATTATACGTGAATAGGTTTTATCATCCCTGAAATTATGAGATCAATGGAAAATATGTTTAATAGGATTGTACAGTACAGCAAAACAGCTGATTAATCAAGAGAGCTCAAAACCTATTTGTGTTCGTTGAAAATTGCTAGATCGTTTGAAAAGAAACGTGATGTCAGTATCCCCAATACATAAAGAGGGTTTGGAATCCAATCGTTCAGTCATGATCCATTCATCAATAATGTCTAGTAATACGGCTACAACAACGGAGGTGAGGAAGTATTTTATCCCATGAATATAAAATATCTGCTGCGTCTATCAATTTTTAACCGACTTCGAAAAAGGAGGTTATGTATTCGAGCCGTATTTTTATTTTCTTCAGTTGAATGTTTCGGTGATGATGCGTCACGAGCGTCGCTACTGATGTATAGGAAAATATATCGTCTCTGTTTATTTAAATGTATCTGTGATTTATCTGCTACGTAGAAATCGGTGACTTACACTTTAGCGGGTACTAAATTGTTTGTAAATAGATTCACGTGTTAGGCGTATTAGGGAAGTGGTTACATCTTGTTTTTATTGTGACGATTTATTAAGTTACATATTATCTAGTCTAAAATAGATATATTCATGATTGAAGTCACGAAGATGACGTATTTTTGTAAGAAATAATCCGATGCAAAGAAAATACCATAGTGAGTCTGAAATTATTATTGAGCAGAATTCACCCTTCAATAAATTTATGTATTAAGTAATATCACTCACTTTTTATTCTATTTATTGTCCAATTGTACAATTAAAAAAATACCGAACTACGCGCGAGTATTGTATAATCGGATCAGATCCAATTACTCGTTTTGTTCGTATCCAATGAAATAATATTCAGTAACGCGTTTTATTGGAAAATTTGATCTCACTTCATAAGTGTCGTATATTCTTTTTATGTAGAAATATCTCGTGTTAGTTTGATTGGATTTATTTTTATCTGTAGTTGGGATTTGTACTGCAATGGCAATACTTACGATCTGGTTCCTTACTTTGAGAACATCCCTATTTGAACAGCGAGGAATAGCAAAATAGGCGACAGTATGGTCCGGTTAGGTTATCTGGAGCATTTTTATGATCTTTGAATGTATTCAGAAATGCATGTTTCCGCATAGTGACGTAAGCAGAAAATCTTTAAAAATCTTCAAAGGCAAACTTGGTACAGATTGGGGTATACGAATGAACGTAAAGGCACGTTTTTGCAGACAATAATAAAATATTATAAGCATATTTTTCATTATTGCTACTTACTTGCATGTTGACTGCATTATACTATACGATTTCCAAAAATATTTATAGATAGATACGATTATTTTAATATCGTATATCAAATAATTTTTAAATTTACTTACTAAAAGTAAATTTAAAAATTATTTTACACTTTATTAAAGTTGCCTTCTGTCCAGTTTCGGTGATTAACCTTAAGTGCATGCTAAGATCAAAAGAGTAAGATAGGACAATTGTACTGATAATAAAAGCTTAAGACAATATTTTTATTAATTAATTTTATTACTGTATCCCGATCCATGAAGTGACACGCACTGAAAGTAAATGCTGAAGCAATCTGTAGACAATATTTGCCAAGCTTTATAGATAAACGCCGCCCCGGATCAAATGTCTGTCTAGAGATGCCATGGCGCCGAAACTTCGTTTTATTAATCGACTAGCTATTGCCCGCGACTTCGCCCGCGTGGATTAAGTTGCTTTGACCAGCATTGAATCATACTGCTCCGCGTCTGTGGAGTTTAGCGTAACGCAAAGTATTTTAAAAACATTTTTTCGGAGTACAAAAATAATTATACAATCAAATCAGTAGTGCCCGGGATTAGGGTTATCAAACAAACAAATTATCTTTTTACCGTGGTTTCATCTGCGTGGTAGGTACATCCATAAAAAGAAAAGAAGCTTATCTTACGCGTCCTGCAGTCATTTAACGGCACCTACAATTTTATCAACATCGGTTCAGCCGACAAAAAGATTAGCTGACACAAACAAAAAGAAAAAAATAAAGACATGATTTCTGGCAAATAACCATACCGGCAAAATAATTGTTATTTTGACTTTAAAAACAGACATTTCAATTTTATTAATTATATTGATGGCAAGAAGGAACAGAATATTTTTTAGTTTTGATCGGAAAGCTCGTTTTGGGTGAATAAAACTAGGGAAAGTTTGATTTTAAGAAAGGCATTTCACAAAATGGTTTTTTGATATACGGTTTTGATCAAAGATATCATTTGTAAGGATTTTTTTTATGTGGTGGCTGGGTGTGGTTATCAGTACTTTTCAGTTAAAATTCGTATTATTTGTGTTAAACTTCAAAATTTAAACGCTATTGTTTTGGCCTTACACAAATGTTGTTCAAAAGTTATTCGTAAACTGTAATCGATCGTATGAATTTTGATACTCAGCACGTAACTATTTCAGTTTGTTATACAAAATAACCTCTAATATTATGTTTCTATCAACAGAAACCTTGTTTATACGTAAAGCATTGTACCTAGGATTACATGAGTCGATATTTTGGGCTTGAATAGCTCTACAATATTTACATATAACACAAAAACATAATTATGTGAGAATACCTACAAATTAATTAATAATTTAAGTCTCATATTGACGTCAATGCCTGTCAAATATTAGTTCAAAATTTGGTAGATATGAGTATTAATTTTGACGAGGGTTATGACAACACTGGCACAATGTCAGCCGTTCTATTTATAAAATAGGGCAGCCATCTTAAATTCTTGACATGAATGTGTCAGTTTAGAACCGCCTAGTTCTCTATTGTTACGAGTTGCAACTGAAAGTTCCTAGATAGAGCCCTTTTGTGTCGTGTATGGTTAAAAATAATCTTCAATAGTCTTTTCTTGGCACACTTCGTTACTTTTGGGTTTTGCCGGATGAACGCCAATTCCATTAGAGTAATAGACAAGATATTCTAGAAGATTGTGTTCTGTCGGATGGTAATTGGCACTTATTGGTAGCTACAGCGTCATTATTTGGTAGAAGGATAATAAAGCTAAAGTTAAGAAGCACGCTTGCTTATGTCATGGTTTTAAAATACTATTATCACTTTTTATACAGATTTGGCAGTATCATGGTAAATAAACCGAATATCAAATGTCTCTTACCTGGCAGTACCGGGAAAACAAGCAAGTTTTTAAATATTTGATCTGTTAATTGGTGAATGTAGGGTAACTACTGTAACAGGGTAAGTAATTCCTCGAATTCACCTATTACACGCGGTGAACAGAAAATTAGCTTTCAGAAAATTATTTACATTAATTAGCGTTGAATGTCATTTGTTCAATTTCTGGTTAAAGTTGAATAAGGCAAAAAATATATTTACCTGCAATGTAACTCTAGTTTTTAATATAATTTTACTCTCTGTAATAAACCCTAACTTATCTAATGTTTTTTTCTTTATTGATTTTTAAGTAGGTATTTAATTAAATTGATACTCTAAGCAAATTGCACAAGAAAATATGATGGTTTATATAAAAGCGGTTCAACTCGCCCGGACTCCCCCTATCTCTAATCCAGTACCATCCACACAATAAATGGCGGCGCGTACGACTCATCCACCAATGTAAATAGTCCTTCAGTTAATAACCGTTTCCGGCTCATTAATACGGTCGCCGCGTCTGATGATTGGATCAAGTATGATGACTACATGTTATGTTTGTATTACATATATCGCAGTCACGTTATATAAAACTATATATTTCAGCCGCTAATAAACATACTATGGCATTTGCCGCCATAAAATCTGTCCTATATTTTATCCTATGTTCGCTGATGTCCGCTGAAATCGGTAGATTGCGTCAAAAGATAAAAAAACATATAAAGATATAAATCAAATAGTTCTATAGAAAGACTAAAAAGAGAGTTGTTTTTTTAGGGTTCCGTAGCCGAATGCCAAAAACGGAACCCTTATGGATTCGTCATGTCTGTTCGTCCGTATGTCAGCAGCCACTTTTTTCCGTAACTATAAGAGCTTTACTGTGGAAACTTGGTAAGTAGTAAATCGGTGGAGCGCGTGTCGGGGCACTCGCTATATTTTAGTTTTTAAGAACCAACCGTTTTGACAGACAAACAGACAAATAGGCAGACAGGTGAGCAGACAGACAGACATACAGACGGACACGGCGAAACTTTGTGGGTTTTTTGTAGTTACTACGGAACCCTAAAAAGGCTTCTTGATAAGTTAGCAGTGAATACTTGATTACTGAATATTACAATATAACCTCGGTGTAAGACTTATTACCTACTATGCTTATCAGGTACCATTATATCCTACCTAGTTGATAGTAAATATAGCCAATAGGTAATATCCATATCATAAACAGTACGAACGAGGCAGCCACACTCGTAAATCAAGAAGTAAATCGCCATGATATCGTGATATTGTCGATAATTTCATTATACACGTGCTCGTGAATTTATTGAAAACGATAACATTACACCTACATAATTATGCCTTTTTTAACACGCTTATATTAGCTTCACCTGTATGTATGTATGTAACCGATACCTTTGGACTAGATTTTGACCCACTTTAAACGGACAGATTTCATTAAAATTTTGCACACCTGTCAAAGATCGATGACGATGCAATAATTCGATATCAAAATTTAAAAAAAAAAAAAAAAAAAACGCTTTTATAAATAAACCAAACCAAACTAATTATTATTTATTTAAAGATGACGCTGCATTTAATTAAAAAAAAAAAAACTGAATTTTCGTGATAATACCCACAATTTGTATAATTTGCTGTGTTGAATGAAGCCGAAAGTATCACGTACAATGTCAAATTATTAAAGTTTATTAATCTTAATTCAAAACTGAATTGCTAGGGATTCGCGAATCAATACCAATAAGACTAGCATAATTAATGTATAATAAAACACCAAGGCTGAGAGCCTGGCAGACCTGGTTATCCATATATTATTTTGTCGAATTCACAAAGCATTTAAATCATGTTCATTGATTTACATACAATCCTGTTGAACTTTTTCTGTATGTTCTTTAATGCCTGTACATTAAACGCTATCATAATCGCTGCAAAATAGCCCCACGATTTTCCAAAGTTAAGTTCAAAGTAATCCTTGTTATAGCTTTATAATGAAGCATGATCAAGCAAAGTGAAACTAAATTTAATGATAGAAAGTGAAATGCAACACTTGAACGGAGGCGTTTGATCTATCGTATTTGTAGAGTAACTCATTTGTGAAGCTTTTGAACTCTTTAGACGCTGTCCTTAAGCATATTAGAAGCGAAAGTAATTCTTAATTCAAAGGGTTTACAGCTAAAATGCTGAACCGATATGAAAAATGAAAAATATGATGTAGTTAAGCTTCGGTTTCCTAGCATAGCGGTGTGGAATAATGCGGTCGTAAAGATAACGGTACAATGACGTCACTAGAACGTTGCCTATGTAAAACAAATGTAGTGGTTTCCTAGAGAGCGGTGATCGACCTAACGTATTACATATTAATAAATTAACGTGTCACGGTAATAATATTACGGCCGCATTATTCCACACCGCTTTCCTAGGAAATCGAAGCTTTAAGTGGTATCCGCACATGACAAATAACGGACGATTGACAACGTCAAGAAGTCACAAATGTCAAAGAGCGCTCCCTTTGTGGTGGAGTAACATCACACCATAGACAAAGCATCACTCGCTCCGCTCGATGTTCTCTGCATCACACCACGTTTCTCTACAGTGAAAAGTGGTTGAAAGATGGTAGAAAGTAATGTGATCAACGATGAGGGCAAAACTGTGGGCCCAAGCTAGTAATGTACAAATATAGACTTCTTATTATTTTTATAGCATTTAGCTATGCTTAGCAAATTATACTAAGAAAGTTGAGAAATTTAGGGTTCCGGTAAGAGGCGACCGTAGCTGGATGGCTAAGAGCGGCTGCCCGGTGTGCAGTAAGGTCGCAGGTTCAAATGCTGCCGGTCCCATATCTTTTTCAACTGTTTCTTAGTACAAATATAGAGTTCGACAATAGCGTAAGAGCACCAAAAACGTGCAGATGCCAGAAAATAAATGTACATAGTTGTACAATAAGTATACCCAACGAAATAAATAACATTAAAAATATAAAAATGTTCCATTGCTCCAAGTGGTTTATGGTTCAGTTTACAGTAAAGTTGTATCAAAGGAACAGGTTCTGAAAAATAGATGTATACCGGAATACCCAAAAGGATTTTTCCAAAGTATTTGAGTGCTCGCTCTCACGTAGGCGCGCTGTCGCTATCTCATCTCGGCCACGATTCCCTCAGGATGGCACGAATTCCACAAATGGCATGATATCAATCACGCTAAAGGCTCGGCCTCCTGGGTACTGGCACTACGTATATTTAGTTTATATGTTATTTGAATAGAGTTTATAGATGATACGAGTGCTTTCGTACATTAATAACATTAATTGAGATCATGATAAAAAGTATGAACGGTAAAAATATACTCCCGAGCTCGACACCAGTCTTCCGAGAACAAAATCTTGGCTATGGCTTCTCAGAACAGATATAAAAAACACGAATAACGTTGCCAATTAATTCGAATCCACAAAAAATATTTATCCAACACCGTTGTGAAGACCTGTAAACCGCTCCTATAGCATTATTTATTTAATGCTCTTATCCTCCGCTACAGCTAAATAATACGTCAATACAAAATCCTCTTAAGCTCGTTAAGCATGTTAATAGTTACTGTTCATTATGGGGCTTACTGAAGCCCTACGAGCCTAGCCAGGGTCTCGGTCGCCTCAAGGTCACGCGTGCCACCGACGTATATGCGTGAGGCATGAAAATTATGGACGAAGTCAAAGGTAAACTTGAAAAAGTAAATGTTTATAAGCAATAGAAAAACGGAACGAAATATGGGCCTTTGTTGTGTAACCTGCAGGCGATGCTCTTGATTTAAGTCGAACAATGCAGACTGCAACAAATATACTTTTTCGTAGTAATGTTGACTTTTCTATGCTAAATTTGTCACCTCCACCGGGTCAGATAACTTTGTCATTATTTATCGTCAACCGTCTAAAGATCCTTGTCCGGCTATAAGAAAGGCGGATCACGTCATATAAAACGTGTTTATGATATCACACAGAAAACGTGCACGATCGTACGTTATTTTAATAAATTATGCAAATAAACTTTATGGAAATTGTTGCAACCTGAATTCATTTGCAGTTCTGTGCTTTCGTATTTAAAAATATGAAAATAAACGTTCAGAAAGGTACTTCGCCAAGGGGCAGTCGTTTACATTTACCGTTTAAAATTAAATTTGGAACTGGTTAAAATTGTTATTGACCGCTCTGCCGGCAACTGGCAGCTTTTTTGGTTATTATTATTACGTTGAATTGGTCTCAGAAGATGTTAAATTGAGTCCTACTTATTTTATCTGCCATGATATTTGCTCGCAAAATCTATTAAATTTTGAACTTTGAATGAAGACACAGTTTTAAATTGTACAACGTTATGTAAAGTGCCATTATTTTGCTTAGCAGTTCTACATCATAAATAGTTGCACATTAATGATGATATTAATATCTCGGGTGGAACTAATGAAATTATATATAAATCTGGCAATCTCCTCAGGGTTCTAAATGTAGGGCACACTGTCTATTTTAAATTAAAATGTGGGGCGAAGCCCGAAAGTGCAGCCCCAGTCGGGCAGTTTAAAATGTAGGTACACTTTATTTAGATTCATGTGACGTCACGGTAATAAAATAGATGCTAATAAAAGTTTTTCCTCCAGAGAAAAAGTATAAATAACATCCTAACTACTCGTTTTACTCTCCTAGTTATGATACTGGTGCGTTTGTTTCATGGTTCAAGGAAAATTTAAATTACCAAGGTGATAAATAATATCAAAGCTAACTACTAAAGGCAATGTGGAAATTAGAGCACTCTAGTAAATCTACTGCAATTATTTTCATACAAAACTTTAATGGAGAGCCATAGTTTTACATCGTTTTATAAAAGGTTTATAACTTACTAAACACAACTCATACGCATATAATTTATTAAATATTATGTACAGTTGTCGTCTCTACCCAAAGGCAACATGATATCGTTGTTTAAAATCATCAATTTAAAGCTGATATTGTCATAAATAAATCGAGAAATTTCATCGGCTTTTAATCAGAAGTGTTAATTAATAAATGTAACGTTTCCAATTATTGTGCGATTGTTCAATGCAAATAATCAAATTGAACGATTGTTATATTTGACCTTCGGTGGTGACATTGATTGCTATAACTTTTATTATTTAAACAACTTTCGCTAATATGGTATGTTATACGATAGCGGAAAAAAAACTGAGTAAAAAGGTTGTATTTTTTAAACGTTAACAGCAAACGTGATTCCAGACTAATCTAGGTTGTCTTAATAAAATATAAACAGTATCACGGTCTTTATTCTGCCAGTATGCTTTGCTTATATATATTTTGCCAAGAAAAAAGGAATTTAAAGGAAATAAACTCATGATCGTAATTTATCTTAAGAGTTTCAGACACATCTGGTCTGACTACGTGCCGACTCCAATAACTTGGGAAACTTACTTGAATTTTTCTTTTATACAGCTTGTGGAGTTGCGGCTATCGGATCCATGGCCCATCTGGTAAATTGCTAGTTTATTTTAACTATTTCTTATTGATATTGGCATTGCCAAAGTTACAGTCAGTTTAGTACTGTAACCAACCGAGAGCAGAGTGCTGAAACCTTTTTTTGAGAAATACACAGGATGGCTGCTCTTAATAGCGTCATTTATTGAAGCCACAGGTTTTACATGGCCCGTGTTCATGTTTGCCGAATTTGAGTACTGAGATCATGCATTTTCTTAGGCAAAAGTGAAAATATTTTTTCCCAAAATAGAATTTACCGTTTGAATTGAACTCTGACCATGGTTAGTATGTCGAATGTCGCAACCAACCCGTATAAAAAGCATTCGGAGCATTTTCTTTTATTTTTATGTTTTTATAAGCGATGAAGCTCTGAATAAAAGGAAACAAAGCTGAATTACGGCCCGAGGGTAAGCCCATACTTTTGTTTGGAAAAGATTCCTTTGAGAATCTTCTAAAACTTATTCGGCCCAAGAATCTCATAAATCAACCCATTTGAACAGATCGTACATCGGCCGAACAAGATCGTACTTTCATTTTGTCAAGAAAATAGAAATGTATATATATATTTTTTTTTATAAAAAAATATATTTATAATAATTTGCTGATTGTTGACGATAGGCTTCACCGAAAGTCACGTTAAACTTTAGAGCGACAAATGGTACTTGTTTGCGTCTGCCTAGTTCAAAAGCTCTACAACCATCCCACACGCCTTATAGTTTAGAAATAATAATAATAACAATAATTATAATAATTATAATCATAATTTCATTGAAATTAGTTCACTTGCTCGTGTATGTTATTATTTACAGTGGAAACTTTGTTTGATTAGGATAAACACATATTTTGTATTTTTAGTTTTTTATAGTTCTGTTTGTTGCCCGAATAAATAAAAATAAAATAAATAAAAAGATTTCTCTATAAAATACATTTTGTAGAGAAAGCAGTTCAATTAGATAAATCGAGGCGCAATCCATTAATCTTATTGGTGGTGCCAATCTTGCTTTATCAAGTTAAACGATGGATTAACAAAGAAAGCTCACCCACGCTCGTACCCTCAGGGTCACGGGTGCCGTGATACATCTTATTAAAACTTAGGCCGTAGAAATTTTCAAACTTTACTACTGGATCACGTGAACGTTATCGAGTATAGAGCTGAAATGTTAAGTGGCACGTTGTTTTAGTTTATATCTTTGTAATCGTTTTTATTGCAGCACAGGCTTGGAAGCTGAAGAACATTTTAGTTTATAGTTACCTGTTCAGTGATTGGAATATTTCTTAGAATCTAGATCACGAAAATAAACTTGCTGACCATATTTTAACGCGTGTCAATATTAACTCTATATAAACTTATGTAATTGACAGCTTGAGAATCGAGACGCAAATTACGAAAACTAGCAACACCGTATTTATAAAACCGTAAACCAATAAAACAACAAATGGTTTCGCTCGTTGTAAATACATTGATGGTTGCTTTAACCCGAATACGTTGTTGAGTATTTTATTTGGTGTGGAAAAGGCCGCATCTGTTAAATGTACGGTAAACATGTTTTATCATCAAAGACAGTAAATTCTATCGAGATTACGTGGTAGGGGTAATAGATGTTTTCGTGTTTTGCAAGTAACACGGCGGGATCGCGAAGTCATGTTGTGTTAAAGAAATAGTTGGTTGTTACGACTTCTGAAACTGGTCGATTTGTCTGAAAGCCGTGACCCCAGTCTTGTGAAGGTCGCCACCGTGGCAGTCGGAGATATAGCCTCTGCTCCAAAGTTACGACGAATACGGTTTGCTTACTCTTAATGCGCCTTGGATGTTTTTAATTTGCATCTAAGTTATAAACAAAAGGTCATAGCACTCCGATTAATTTGCAATAAACTTTCATTTCAATTTTCGCGAGGTTACGTTCCTATTTAAAAGAAAATGGCTTTCATATGGCAGGTAATGCCAGTGACTTACAATTTGTTATTTTAAGTTATCTACGGAGTTTTTATAGTACCTTTTTGACCGTATTGTAAAAATATTGTAATCTATAAAGTGTATTTCCAAGAAACGCTTGTTAGAACATGCAAACTGCATCTAGACCGAAATCATTATTTAGGCTATAAGGGAAATAGCAAATGGTGTTAATGTGCACTATAATAAATAGGACGCATTCACAGCTGGGGCCTTATTACAACCTCAGTGCCTTAACTACTGCTCGTTATTTCGAGGAAGCTTTTATAAAAATGCTCCCATAACTATGTATAATAGTTAGTGTGTACTATTTTCTTTACTATATTTTAGTATTATTTTCGGTCCCGAATTGATAATAATAATGAAAGTATTAATTATCTCTTTATATTTGTATCAAATAACAGCAAGAAATTATCATAATCATATATAACTAAAACTTAAGTTTATAATTTATTAATAATAAAGAAAAACCTTTTTTTTGAGTTTATTTTGGTCCATTTATCAACTCGTCCATGTTCAAAGATAAATCAAAACAGTAGGTACGAGAAATATTTTTAAGCAACGTATTGGACCGGAATTAAGCACTTTTATTTTTAGAATCTAAAATAAAATCAGAACAGCTTTATTCCTTATGGTTATGACAGTCTACCGAAAGTTTGGTCTAGATTCGAGCCAGGAAACGGATATTTATATGTAACCTTTCTTCCTTTGATGATTGCTTCATTGAATGCATTTGATATTTTATTGGTTGAGGAAATGAGGCGATAAATATTTGCAGTTTACGCTTAGATTTATGACTATATCTGTTCTCGATACCGATAAAAACCGGGACAGTTCCAAATACATTATTACATGTTACTTACAGTTAAAACTAAGCGCGAGTTTTGTTAACACAATCATTTTTAGGGTTCCGTAGTACCTACAAGGAACCCTTATAGTTTCGCCATGTCCGTCTGTCCGTCTGTCCACGGCATAGCGACGAAACCGTTGGTGCTAGAAAACTGAAATTTTGCATAAACATGTATGTTAACTAAACAAAGAAAGTCGTAGAGTAAAATTTGGAAAAATTTTTTTTTTTTCAGGTAGCTCCCCTACATGTAAAGTAGGGATGTTTTTTTTTTTGTCGCCTACCCCATAGTGTGGGTTATTGTTAGATAGGACCTTTAAAAACGTTTAGGGGTTGCTAAGACAGTTTTTTGATTTAGGGATCCGTTTGCGAGATAATTAACTTTAAAGAGCAAATTTTTGTTCGAGTAGGGCGTCCCTCTAAAAGCTAAACTACTGGATCCTAAAATCTGAAAAAAATTGTGTCGGTAGTACATGTAATGAACTTTAAAGGAAAACTATAGCGGATAAGTTCACTTCATTAGTGAATAGGGGTCCGAAATGTCAGATGCAGTTACTCAGAATATTTCGTTCAAAATTCTTGAAACATAAATAAACATACATAATACATATATAAAATCACGCCTTTATCCCACGGGGGTAGGCAGAGACGATGGAACGCCATGTGCTTCGCTCCTTACGTACTTCTTTCGCTTCCTTAACATTCATACATCTCGTCATACGTGCTAGCTGGTTTCGTGTACTACAAACATTTCCTATCTGAAGGACGCTATTTATCTGGTTACTTTAACTTAATTAGTTCTAGAGTAATTGGGGTCCAAAGTGTAAAATGCAGTTACTTAGAATAATTCGTGCAAATTACAAAAACCTTTGAAAGTAATGACTTGTATGAAGATGTTACTTGTTTAATACAGATAGTAAATCCCTTTTAAGTCGAAATATGTTGTTACGACTAGCTACGGAAGCCTACTGCGCGTGGCCCGACACGCACTTGGCCGGTTTTTTATTTGTAACTTCGTCTCCGTAGTAGCGTATTTTTTCCGAGTTAATCCTTACTTGTTACGCTTCCGTGAAGTTTAGCGTAATGTGAAATATATAAGAACCTTTTTTGAGAGTTATACTATCAAAAACAAAATTAATTATGAAAGTTTCACCTATATTTCTTAAGGTAAGCGCTATCAAACATACGAACAGTTTTTTTTCTCTGCGTGGCAGGTAGGTACATTAATAAAAGTAGCCTATGTCACGCGCCTTGTAGTCACCAGTGGCGGCTGTACCTTAAGTGCGCTCGTGCGCTGAACCACCAATTTCAAAGATTTAAAAATTACATAATAATTCTTCATCTTTTTGTTTAAAATTACCATTTTAATATTTTTTCTTAAACATACATACCTACTAAAACATAATATAACAAAAGAAAAATCCGATTATAACGATTGACGAAAAAATAAAAGCGCCTTGCTTATCTAAATAAGCTCGTGCGCTACGGCGCGAGCGCACGAGGACTGCCTAATACAACTTGTATGAACTGTGAGCTAATACGCTCGACGCGTGAAATAAAAGATAGTTCATAGAAAAGTACCGAGTAATAAGTCGGTTTTCGAGCGCCGCACGAGCGAACCGAAGATTGCCGAGAGCCCCTGAGGATCGCCGAAAACCGTCGGCGGGAAACGACGACAGAAGACATTTGATTTGACACTCTCTCGCGTTATCATTAATTTCTCTGTATCTGTGACGCGGTAATTGTTTTTTGTTTTTGTTCTATTCTGTACTGTGAATACAGTGTGTGTTGTGATTGAAAATGAGTTTAAACATTGATTATACATATTAACAAAACTTTTCAAAATAAAGTCGACATAAAGTTACAAGAGTGCAAATCGAAAAATAAAGCATTTACGCGAAGTTTTATAAGTGAAATGTATAATAGAAAGAAATGGCTGTGTGGATGTGAGCGTCTCAATGCATTCTTTTGTTTTCCTTGCATTATTTTTGGCGGAGAATCGATTTGGACAGAAACTGCAACTAAGGATTTGACGCATTTGAGTGAAAAAATAAAAAAACATGATTCTTCGCAAGTACACCTACAAAATGTGATGAGTTTGTCTGTGTTACGCACGGTCAACATTCGTAATCAGCTAGATTCTGTTTAAAGAAGCAATATCCAAAGCATTTCCTAATCTTAATACTAAGTGAGCAAGTAAAGTGAACCCCCAGTTCGATTACCTACCAGCCGCCACTGGTAGTCACTTCAATTTTATTTATTTTGTATTGATATCTTTCGTCATAAACGAACCATTAATTCTCATTAATGAAACCTCTATTTAAATATATCTTTAAATTCCTTTGAAAACAATCACAATAAAGACGGTAATGATAATTTGGTTGAGCGCGTTTTAAGAATATTGTGATTGGGGTTAAAGTCCTGTAATATGGCCATAAAAGTAAACGAAATTGTCTATAGAACCACTATTATCGTTCGAGAAATATATCTGTAAAATGTGAAGTAAAAAGCTATTTGCATGTATTGGCATTTTTGTTTTTATGCTAACGTAAATTTCTTTCCGTAGTAACGAGTGCGGAGCTCGTGTAAACTAGACCTTAGGCATGAACTGAAACTATATAATATTTCAAGTATTTGATAAAAATGTGTTATCACTCGACAGTATTGTGTTGGTCTACGCCCAAACGTATTGTGTGTAATTAAGTGGCTTATCACTCATCACACAGGTGGCGCTAAACTCAAGTAAGGTTCGTCTAGCTTAGGTATATATACTTAAATACCTATGACGCTGGCATAAAAAGGCTTGAGAAATTTCGAATCTAGCAGCACACGAATCGATGGCTGAATTGGCAAAGCACCTGGAACGTTTGCCCAGGGGGTGCAGGTTCGAGTCCTGGCGGATTCTTAATTTTTCAACAATACAAAAAGGTGTAGCGAAGCTATAATTTGTTTCAAAATATGAAGTTGAAAATAAATGACCGTATAAAATGCAGTGTGAACGGTCTGCAATGCGATAGGTACTCGGCAGTATGGCGGTCGCTGAGTTAGTACTAAGTACTGCAAAGGGCAGATTTCACCGCGGCGTACACGCGATTGTAACGATTTCCCGACGTTTTCTTACACGCATGCTCTTAAATATTGCTCTTAATCACCGCGTTACGTGATTAACAAAGATTATTCTCGAGATTTCTGGAGATAATTGAAGTTTCCTCTATAGACGAGCGATCCTAATATAAGTAGGTATGACAAAGGAGAGGACTGCGGTTCGCAAAAAGAGCTGTAGGGTATTTTAAAGATTTTCTGTAAAAATGTTTTTAGTAGCAGATGTTTAAGAAGTACGCCGTGGAAGGCGATAAGTATTAACTACTCTCAAGTGATTAAAACATGTGATTTATAACCTGTTTTCAGTGCTTATAAAAACAAAGCAACCATACTATAAAAAATATTTTCATGAAACGATGAAAATTATGTTTGCCTTAAAAAGATAAGTAAACAATATAATACTTGCGTTGAGAAACAAAACCATAGCAATCAAACAAAGCGGTAAAGTAAAGGTGTTCTTATAATAATATTATGGTTCACATGTGAATATTTACGAGATTTTTATTGACGGTAATGATGTTTTATCTGAAACAGGTCCCATATTTTATAAACATTCTGCTTGAGGTGATAAACGTTATACGTACGTTGACTCATTGATTTTCGTTATTTTCAGGTTCATAAATAAATAAAGGTAGGTAAGTATTATTTAAAAAAAAAATCACACAACATCATCTAGTCCCAAACTGAGCTTGTACTATGGGTACTAGAATAACTGATACTAATACATATTATACTTTTTCTTTTTGTAAATACATGCTTTTAAACATAAAAACACCTATAATTATTTCTAATTAATTTGTGTCAATTTAATTGGTAATTAGAAAATTTAATCAATACGCTTAAAAGTGGATTTTCAGGCCAAGGAAAAGTTATCAATTAGGCTTTTGAATTACAAAGTTGTCAAGTTAAGGCGTCAATCATTTTTTTTATATTATATATACATATTTTAAAGTAGTAGTACCATGTTTTGATAAAGTTAATCGAATATTGTACAAGTTCAAGTTAAGTTAAGATGTTTAACCATGTTTTTTTAAGAGGAAACAATTGCTTAGTTAGTTTCCAGACAAAAGTAATATGGGTTTAACTTTAATATTATTAAGTTTTATCTATTTTTATTGACAAATCATATTGAAAACACTAAAATGCATGTTTAGTCGGCTCCATTTTTCAAAATTATTAATTAAACTTTTTAGTTAGGTAACTCAATGAATGATTAAAACAATTTTAACAAAGTGGCCACGAACATAAAAGCTTTTTGGTGTTTTATATGATTTGTCTATAAAAATTGATAAAACCTTAACAATATTAAACCCATATTACGTTAGTGTGAAAACGAGGTGCTGGGAAGTCTAAGTAAAGGCAAAGTCACTTCTTTATTCCCTTCAAAAAGAGAGGGGCGAATCTTACAATGTTATATCTTTGTGTATAAATCATGTAACCTTCAGTGGTAGTGGTTAGCCTTGGGCATTTCCTCCTGGCATCGCTTTACGAACGAACCATGGTGACAGGTGGCGTTTGGGTGCTAACTCACAACTGTTACCACTTTTATTGTTTCGTCATTCACCACTGCCAAGGCTGAGTAATCGGAATCACATATATTACTTATTTTCAATATACATGGGCGTATAAAAATAATAAATAATTAAGTAAAAGTTATTCAAATTATGAGATAGGGTGTTACTCACGTAATGTTGGTCTATTTAGTTGACCGCGGTTTCGCCTATACAAGTGCACAGTGCAAGACTGGCTGCGACTCAGGCGCGACGTATCGCACTCTCTTGATAATGCCTAGACGTATAGGCGAAACCGCGGTCGACTAAATAGACCAACATTACGTGAGTAACACCCGTATCTCATAATTTGAATAATGTTACAAACTCTCGTCAGTTTTAATTCAATAAGTAAAAGTTATTAAAAAAGTCAGACAAAGTTATTAATTATTAAGTTAGTCTGACACACAAAAATTACTGCCTTTAATTTAATTTGCTATAAATAAAGCTCATAAATGATTTTTACTCCTAAAGTTTTAGTTTAAATATCATCTCGTTTTCTCTACCTTTTAACAGAGAGATTTTAAAAGGCTAAGCTTTATGCTAGACAAGTAAGTAGCTTATTAACGCCAGATACTGTTTCATTACAATAGAAGATTAAACTTAAGCGGCCGTGGCGCTATGGATAAGGCGTCGGTCTTACCATAGTAAAATAAATGGTCTTACGATCGAGAGGTCGTGGGTTCGAATCCTGGCGATTACACCACGGACGTCAAGAAGCTAACACAAGCTAGAGGGGGTTAACAAGAATACTAGTCATTTAAAAAAAATCTAATACCGCCGACGGTTTACATGTTCCTAAGCTAAATACTTATTAGGTCGTAAAAAACGAAATATGACATCACAAATACAGGTTTAAATTACTAGTTTAATAAATAATGAAACATGTCCCAAAACAAACATAAATCAGAGAGAGAAGTTTATTAAATCGTGTAGTCTAAATATAGCGTTTAAAGATTTCGGGGAGTTAGCGGCACAAATCACGCTCAAATACAAGAATTAAATGTAGTCCTAAACTTTGACTTTGCAATGGGTCCGAGGTACTTGGAATATTGGTGTGAATTGATGCTTGTAGTGATAGGAGGGTACCTGATTATGTTAAAACAAATTAAAACTATACACCACTGTTAAGAATAGACTCCCGAGCCACAGAGTAACGCCCGAGCGCTGTGTTTGCGTACTAATTGGTTTAACTTAGGTTTTTTTCTTTTTTTAATACTAAACTAGCATTTTAATATTTACTAGTTGTAAATATTAAAATGCTAGTTTTTAATGATTTTTAATATTAAATATTTTGTATTAAAAAAAATATTTATATACAATAAGATACATTAAAAAAAATAAGTTTTATCTTTTTTATAGACAAATCATATCAAAAATACTAAAATGCATGTTTGTCTGGGCCATTTTCTTTGTTGTTTGTGGTTAGAATTATTTTAGTCCCTTGTCTCCGAAATATATTATATTATTCATCTTCTAATATTTCGTTTGATGTGTGCTGATGCTATTTTTAACAGGCGCCATAGAGTGTTATAATCTTTATGATAAATATACGAAATGAACGAACTGTGAGGAAACGAAAGTAGTTTCAAATGAATCTCTCATTGCGTGGGATGGTAATTTATTATAACATCAATTGAAAATATTACAAGGAAATATTATAATATTCTACGAGTGTATTTACATTTAATCTGTAATAAACAGATATATCTTAATTTATATTTTACGTTACTCGCTAGCTATCTATTATTGGGCATTTCATCAAATGACTTTTATAATACCGTCATATAAGTGAATGTATTCGATTTCGTGTATTTCGAGACAACAAGTTCTTGAAGTACCTACCGATTACGGTAGTTGGTGATAATTCAAAGTTCATTTATTTATTATTATTATGTATTGCGTAAATTGTGTTACAATAGCAGAAAATGTAATCAAAAATTAAGATACTAACATTTTAATTGTATTTAAAATTTAACTAGACTCATTTCTTTTTAGAGTTATTTATCCATAATACTATGTTTTGAAAGTATACATTTTAAATATTACAATCATATTTATAGAGAGAAAAATATGATAGTGTACTAGTTATCATTAAATTTGTATTTGCCATAAAAATAATTTACATTGTCTCTAGTATTTGCAGTAACATAGATTGTTAAGATCTTTTCGAGTTTTGTTACGGACCTATATATGTACAATATTATAATAATATATACTCGTAACAAATTGACTCTAAATAATCACTTAACTTAAATACTTAGCATATCTGTGCTAATACCCAAAGAACGTTGTGCACAATTTATAAAGTGGAACATCTTATAATGTATATATTTTATATTTCAAGTAATAAAGTAAACTTTTCTGATAAGGTTATTTATGATAATTTGATAGGAAAACCACGTTTATTAGGAAAAATAGCGACAGTCGCGTGATACTAAACAGTTCCTAAATTTAAAGCAAATTGGATAGCTCGCTTCAGTTATCATTTGATAGCAAAGGACAATGTTCTTAGCACATTATAATGGTATTTGGGTGTATTTCTTGATCCAGGCGGAGCGTTTAAATATCCACATTATTTTTCCTATCAGGTACTTACCTAGCCCGGTAAATGTCCATATTTTGACTATTGAACAACATTGTGAAATTTTTATAACATATAAGCTGACCCGACAGACGTTGTCCTGTCCTAACTATGCATACATTATCTGTGACGATATTTGCAGCACGCCTTCTGTCAATGTTATTTTAAACCCCATAAAGTACCTACATTCAAAAAGTTCGTCAAAAGCGCTAAGGTTACGTTAGAAAATCATTAGAAAATTTAATATAGTGGTTAAGTATTCTTAAATATTATCATTTTCCACGCAAGTTGCCTAGTCTTTTATTTCATAAGGACCATCTCCTGACTATAACAAACACAACATAAAAAGAATCAGCGAAATCGGTTCAGCCGATCCCGCGTGATGCCGTGACAACGGAAAACGGGTTTCATTTTTATATAGGTTTTATAAACCATTTAAGGAAGATGCTATGCTCGGTAAATGTCCATATTTTGACTATTGAAGAATGATTGTTCAATAGTCAAAATATGGACATTTACCGGGCATAGCATCTTCCTTAAATGGTCTATAAAATATTTGCATCAAAAAGATAAAAATAACTGAATATTCAGATATTTGTTACTAGCTTAAATAAAACAAATTCTTTGAGACAGCAAACACCATACTTATAGACAAGTTAGCTACAGCATTATATCTAATCTATCTAAATACAAACAAAATATTTTATCACTATACAAAAAGCCGGTCTCCGTATTCACGGCCAGACAAAATAGTGGGCAAGTTATTTCTGCAGGGCATTAACCCCAAAACCGACATAAATATAAATAAATCTTTAAGAACTAATAGTTCGTTTTTGATTACTAAGTTCTCAACATGATGTTTCATTATTAGTTGTGAATTTAAAGCTTTTGCCAGCAGCATAGACAAGAAAAAAACTAGACGTGACGATACAAAAAACAAAAAATAGTTAATCGAACTTTGTCTGTGGAACACCAATTCAATATTTAAGATTTCTTTATATACCGATGACGCTTTTCCTTTAACTTTATTGGAAATAGTTTTTGCGTACATAAACTATTTTATAAACTGGTAAACTCGCTTCATGATTCTTCTAAAATTAAATCATGTAAGTCAATATGATGTAAAATAAATGCTTATATTATTGAAATTTATTACTGCTTTGTGTTTTCAGTGACCATATCAATAAATATTATTCTTGCAATTAATGTGTATATTCCCGATAGCATTGTTTTGCTAGTTGATGATAACACAAATCAATTTATTTTGATTGAATATAAATTATTCCTTGTTATTATAATAATTTCATTATTAGTATGACTCTGGTGACAAAACTTTATGTAGAGAGCAAGGAAAAATCACAAAAAATAATGTTGAATTTATTCGGCCTTTGTTCTCCTTGTTTATAGTTCGTAATAAAAAAATAAATATCCTATCTGTTTTAACAACCGAGGCCGTACCATGAGCTCCTATTGCCACTCAAAATCATCCAATTTGACGGTTACTAAGAGTTCCAATTTTGAATTGCGTTTGAGTGGTAAAAATAGTGATGTACGAATCTGTTTTCATCGAGTACTTGGAACAGGTACGGAGGATCGAATATTTTAGCCAAGTGTGACGCAACGCTGCGACATACTCAAACCCGGGAGCAGGTGTCCAACCAAATTGAAATTCAATTGGGTCTGTAGCCTGTAAGCAATAGAGGACAGCAGGTGTTGTAACGACATTATTTATTTACGAGAATCCTCGCTCGTATCGTTTTATTTGGAGAGTTATACTGAAAATATTACTGAAGCTCAGACGCAATTCAATCATTTTTACCTAAAATATTAAATCGAGGTCTCTTTGTACGCCTGTGATATTAATACAAAATGCATAAGCTATTTTCTACTATACACATTATTATAACAGCATTTACCTAGAAAATGGTTATTTAATAGAGTGAGCACTGTTTAGATTTTAAGAACAGCTGTTAAGTAAACGACCTAGAAATCTCAATCATCATGGTTGCGGTTGTGATTTTTACATCTCAAACGGTATCACGGTAGTAACGTGGAGGTAGTGACGTGTATAAACATTTCCCGCTACTTAGTAGTTACTCCGCCTCGAATAAAGTCTCTGCTATATAAAATGACCGTGAACGAATCACTACGGTTAGAATTTTGCTGTGTATTGCTGTTCTTCCTTAGCGATATCCGTTGTTTGTGATAATAAAGTCATCAATGAACTTTAAACTGAATTCTTGCTGCAATTGTATCGTTTCCATGGTGTAGAGTACATTGTACCGTATGAAGGATGAACTGATGAAGTATGACTGTTATGTATGAATCATGAATACCGTTGTCTCGACTTGTAATTAGCTCGCCGACCTATACTAATTCCTTTGTTAACATTGTTTATTTTTTTACTCAAATGATTAGCATTAAAGAGAAATGGATACTCTCGTTTTTTAGGTGATCATTTTATTTAAATATCTCTAATTTTTTACTGTAATAATAGTCAAGACTAGCGATCAGCCCATCAATGATCAATGCGGCCGACTAGTAGGCAATACCGATCATTAGATAAGGTTAAATTTAAAACCTAGTTATATTTAGTATTGTTCTTCGCACCACCACATGCCGTATATTACAACGCGGCACAAGTCATGTAGCACTTCAGTGATTATTGGCATTTATATCTAGTAGTTACAAAAGTGGCCGACTAGTCGGCACATCTCTAGTCTAGACACAAAATTATATGTGGTTATGTATATTTAAAATGCTTTTCACATACTTGTAAAAAAATACAAGTTTAATGCTTATTTAAATGAAACAGATAACTTTATATACAAACATTGTAACAAAATTGAATTAATCTTTACCAATTATTCTCAACGAAGACTCAAAACCATAAAGCACCGTAGCTTTGCGTTAGAAAGCACGTGCTAAAAGTGTTTTTCACTAGTACTACACAGTACAGTATGTTGGCCATGACATCGCCCACATACTCCATAACAACATAGCAACTTTCGATTAGAGTATTTTAAGACTACGGAAAGGAAGTCACTTGACATACTCTTTTTATTTGAACTGTTCTATTCTCACCGC
Organism: Hypena proboscidalis; assembly: GCA_905147285.1. Classification (NCBI taxonomy): domain Eukaryota; kingdom Metazoa; phylum Arthropoda; class Insecta; order Lepidoptera; family Erebidae; genus Hypena; species Hypena proboscidalis. Next base: position 18,099,249 of record LR990131.1, read on the forward strand.
AGTGGGAAGCATATAACAATGAGACAGATATTTACTCATTAGCGATGGGACAGCACTATTGATATATTTTTTATAATTTTAACCGTCAGAATATTTAGAATTCTATATTCAAGGCAAAGGTGTTTAGATTAACAGCCTAGTTCAAAAATAAAGGTCTACTATGCGAATCAAATAAGATTTCTCGTGTTAAAAAAGGTTTTTTTTTAAAGTATGGATTTGAGGAATATAACACATTAAATAAATAACGTACAACGTATGTTTTGTTAATAAACTACAGAGCAGTAGAAAGATGACTAAAGTATAGTAATTATATTAATAAGTTTTTGAGGTCAGCCGTGAATTCATTGCACGTGTTTTCGACAGTAACGGCAAATTTTGATGATTAACGGTGATATATTCTCAACAACAACATTAATTTGTGATAGTTATTTAGTAGGTATCTGATGAGACCGGAAATATTTACTTAATTTATTATTATAAACATTTGTTTTTTTTGTCTATTTTTAGAACGTAAGCGGCTAGCTTTCAAAATATCGAAATCTAGTTTAGTGGAATTTTTTACCGATATTCGATAGCTAGAGGCTCATTAAGCAATTTATGGTATGATTTCTCATACTTTTCCTAAGAAAGCCTAAAAAGGCCAAGATTAGTGTAAAAAGGATCAATAACTTGAAATTTAAAACATTTAGTAACATTCTATAGAAGTTAAAAATAGTTAAATATAAAAATGCGCGATATATTGTTTGAAAGAATATGAATCTAGAAAATATAAACCAAGCCCAAGTATGCGATTTCTTTGTACATTCTTTTATTTATGCAGTCTTTAATATTAAAACGTTTGTAAGAGCTTAGATTCTTTCATTTTGAATATTTTAAATCTTAGAATACATTCTAAAGAAGACAAAGGCTTTAGAAGCTATTGGATCAGATTTAATCTTGTGAATCAATAAGTAGAAATATCTATTGGTATTTTGTAAATTGAATCTTTATGCCTATTTTGATTATAATATGCCTTTCTATGCCGTTGATAAAAAAAAATATTGATTTAAGGGCTATTTTTGTGCTCGTTCCGTCAGTAAATTCTCATCTTCATTCGCTTGTGTTAGGATGAAGTTTACGTCCGTGGTGTAACGGCTAGGATTCGAACCCAAGACCTCTCGATCGTAAGTCCGATGCTTTATCCATTGCGCCACGGCTGCTTCTAACATAAATGAATAATAAATGAATAGTATGTTTGGTATAATGTTATGTTACAAAAGCAATCAGATTGGAATGTTTTAAATTATATCTGTTGTGATGCTCTTATAAATGTTTTGATTATTTTCTATCATTTTCATGACGTCTCTGTTCGCTCGACCGAAATAGATGAACGTAAGAACGAATGTATTTCGTCTGAATGTCCTTTAGACATTGTTCGTGTAAATCTGTCTAAATGGTTTATTGTTCTTTGGAATTCATATTTATGGTAAATAAATAATCACATCGCGCGTTTTATTCGTTTTTAAATATTGTACGTTTAATAAGATTTTTGATTGACTTGATTGATAGGACTAATATGAAAGTAATTCAAATAAATTAAAATACTAATTGTGTTTTTGTTATTCAACATTAAATTACAAAAGTATTTAACCATTATTTTCCTCAATAACTGTAAATTTAAAATGTCAAAATATTTTTGTTACGAGTGTCAATAAAGTAGTTAAATGAAATTAAAAACTCAGAAAGTGTTAAAATAAATATCTATCAATTTTAACAAGGAAATGTGATAAGGAAATACAAGTGACATTATTGTATCCTTAAAACAATGACTATATTAGTACCACAAATCAGACAGAAAAATACCGTCCACGTCAAACGCTCCACTAACAATACATCGAGTTCACCTGAATGAACGACTGATCCATTTACGTCATTTATCAATAGCCGCGATCAATTTACAACCCAATTGGATCAAAAACAGTTTACCTACCTAGATTTTATTAGGCAAGTAAAATTGTTACAAATTAGAGAAATTAAGCGTAACCTAGAATAGTTTATGGCGTATCTATAGAACTAGTACATGGATATATTATTATCAACGTTTTTGTTTGTCATGATCCTGATTACCTTCTATTCAAACTCATTTAATTTATTACAAATATGAATAATAAATTAATGTTACAGAGAAATAAGGTCTACCATATACCCTCTGGCATCCAATATTGCTAACAACTAGTGTAGTTTTATTAAAATTAAATATTATTCAGTATTATTTTTATTGCAATTTTGCTTAGGAACTTTTGTACTTAATACACAAGAACAATGAGAAATTATGAAAACACTTAATTAATAAAAATTTAAATCATAACAGTAATAAAATAACAGATATAAATTCAAATATAGATTTCAAAACGTTCCACGTTTGTTATTATACAATTGTATTATAGTATAAGTTGAAATAAACCTACTTTTATCTATGATTACGGCGGCTTGGAGAATATTTGCGGTTTAGATAATACAATTTCAAATAACGTGATATTTATTGAACAAGATATTGTACCTTTGGCGTTTGTATAATAATAAATTTATTACTACCGTATTGCCAAAAAAATATATTAAATAAATTCATTATATTGTTATAAATACATACTTAGTACACAAAATGAAAACGGCAAGTAAATAAATTATATTAAAATCATTGAGTTCCAAGAATGAATAAAAACCTTTTAGAAAAATCATATCTAAAACCATAGAAATATATACTATAGAAATGGCTTGTCCGAACAAATTGCCCTTCAAATTTGACATTATGAATAGCAGGATCAGTAACGCCATCTGCATTGAACTACCATGTGACATAACAAATACTTTTTTAAATTACCAAAAATATTCTCTTGAACGCCCGCGGCATAGTTCAACTAAGCGCAGTAAGTCATGTCACGCGGATATTCACGATTAAGGAATATGGCGTCGGAACGAAAAATTTTTGCAAATAAAATTGATAAAATAATGTAAAGAGGTGGATATAATAAGATATTTGTGACTTACCGGTGATATGTAATACCATAATCTTTTTTGTTATGTTTAATTTGGTAGTTAGTACAACTTTTCAGTGCACAATTAGGCATTTTGTCGTGTTTGACCGCTCACGGAGGCAGCCAACCACAGACAATTTCACTACGCGCTTTTTGTAGTCTGATTGACTCCAAAAAGGTTCAGTTCATTTATCGCGCGTTAGCCGTGTCCTTACTTTATACGTCAATGTCTAAAACACTAAAACGCATTGGATTGGATTCATTATACTCATAAAAATTTAATCATATTAAAGTTAAACCCATATTACGTTAGAATGAAAACTCGGCGCTAGGAAGTCTACGCTTAATCAGCGCTACAAAGACATCTATAACTGAGATAATTCCGTCAATGCTCTCTCTTTGTCTTATAAAAAGGAGACAAAAATGTACAAAATATCATTCTAATTTTAGCTTTCATTGTTCATTGAGGGTCTCGGCTAATCTAAGTGGGATCTCACCAAACCGCAGGTTGAATGAGCTCAGCAATATGATAAAGGCCCTCACACTCTTGACGGCATTTTATTTTAAGGATAACAACAGGAAATTGGCCTATCAAACCACGAGGTCACCATCTCACAGCGATATAATTCTTCAAACAAATAGCTTTCTTATTTTTTTCGTATATGTCATACGCGATGTGTTTACAGCTTTTGCCTGATAGTAAAAAAACTAGGTTTACGATGTCGCACTAGGTTATATTGCCCACAATTTGTAAAAAAATACTGTATTGTTATGGTGTTTGTTGTTTATCTATAAGTCTTACTTTCTATGATACTCGTATTTGCACTGTTGGCTATAATTTCGGTCAACGAACAATTCGATTTAGATTTTCAGTTCACTAGGCCGTTTAATACACTTTTACGAAATGTCAAACCTTTCGAATCGGGGTTGTATTCATGAGAAACTTTTTTAAACATATTTTTTGCTTTGTGCCAGTTCCTATCGCTAGATTGAAAACTACTTTTGCTAATGACTGTACAATTTATAATTTTGAATGGGACTGCAATGATACTTAAAGTTTAACACCTAGTACATTAAACAAATAGATTGGTTGGCTAGAATTGCCAGAACTATCAATTCGATCACTGCCAAGCTCGACCAACAAGCCCGTGCTGTTTCGGTGCTGTGGTACCTTCCGATGTACGTCGTTGATGTTTATGACATAGTTATTTGCATAGTCAATCTTGATAATAAAGCAGTATTCAATATAAAACACGTAGATATAGCTTACAAGCAAGGGAGACTTTTTACAGACTTACGTTAAAAGTTTTCAAGAAGGACTTTGACTCTACAGACTTTTTTTTAATAAATTTAATATCTTTATCTCTATCTCAACTGCTAGATAGTATTAATGAGTTATGACCCTAGATTTCAATAATTAGATACAGTGGTTATAGATTTTATTGCGGTAACCACTTGAATAACAACATATTAATATGATTGGGCGATGAGCGACAAGGTTCTTCAAATTTTGGAGACGAATTGTAGCGAATTACTTTGTTATTAAAAAAGAGCTTTTTGGGAGCATATTGTAACAAGTGAACGATCATAAATCTCTACAAAGAGCAAATGTAGGTACTACATACATAAATACCCTTTTATCATTCGTCTTACCCTACTTAAGAATTTACACAAAAAAGAGAGTAAATCATTTCAGTATTCAGCCTCGTATATTTAATTTTTTTTTTTTTTATTATATTTTAATATTATGAATAAACCGCGTCTTTGAATAAGGTTGATGTTAAGCAGTATATTTTGTTTATTACACATTCATATTTATAAGTTTTAGTATCTGTCTGTCTATGATCTCGTCCGCATCTTTGGGCCGTCATCGAAGACGTGTTATCATCATGACTGGCTAAATATTTATTATACTACTAGCTTCCGCCCGCGGCTCCGCCCGCGTGGTATGTCAATTAAAAGTAGCCTATATGTTAATCCAGACTATAAGCTACATGTGTGCAAAATTTCATCGAAATCGACCCGGTAGTTTTGGCGTGAAAGAGTAACAAACATCCATACATCCATACATCCATACTTACAAACTTTCGCCTTTATAATATTAGTAAGGATGGATGCAGATAACGAGCTTGCAGTCAGTATTCCATCAGCAGATACAGGAGCAGACCATGGCCATTCAAAATTTGAAACAATGTTTTTCAAGTCGATTTCGTTTGATGGCGACCGACGTAGGTTCTTGTGTGGTCATGAAGTTAATAAATAATTTAATTGTAGCCTCTGACAGACACTTTGTACGCCTTTGACGTAAACTAAACGCAAAGCGCTGCGGAGTTAGTTAAGAATTAATTTGGCCCGTAAAATTGGATCCTAACCTCTAAACCAAAAGAATACTCTCAATGTTGTTTAGTTGTATTGTCATTGCATTTAAAACAAAAACATAATGACGTAACATGCTAAACTGAGCATAAAAATATGTTCTCAACTGTTACCAAAACAGACACACCATTACCCCCAAATGCATGTGAGAACGAATCGTTTTCATCCACAAAGCTAACCATAAGCGTGCTCTTCTACTTACTCAGTTTGAAGTTGAGCACTTTGCATGGCGTTGCGTAACTGTACGATTTCACAAGATCGGAACAATGGACATCGCAGGCCGACAATTTTAATGAGAGCACGAACAAGAGTAGGTAACGTTACCGCGTTTGCAATGGTCTCTACAGAGATGGAAATAAAACCTCCTGTATTACCCCTTTTCCCCCACTTTTTTCTGGAACAATTCATTGTAACGCCCCAGGCTGTCTCGTAATTGAGTTTTTGTTAAAAATGTATTAAATGCCACAAAGGGGTGGCTTTAATGAAATCAAGGTAAAAAAAGGTAGACCATTTATATTTTTCTCAGAAAGAAATGTTGGAAATAAAATTAAACAGCAGAAAAATTATACACTTTCAACTTTTTAACCAAATTATATTCAGTGTCATTTTTCTACTGTTTTTTTAGTAGTATTAGAATGAGTTGTTAAATTAGAAAAAATACGATAACCTCCTAAATTGCCTATTGCCTCTAGCTCTAGCTTTGTAAAAGTCATAATGACAATAAACATTCCCGTCATCGCGATGTAATGATAAATAGTGGAATAAAATATACATTTGAATGAGAAAACACATACCAATCCCAGTCGCAGAAGTGGGATAAAGATACATACGATCCGAAACGTTAAAGTGAGATAGAAGATAATAACATTAACACCACACACCGAACTAAAACAGGTACAAACTTGTAGAAAAAACGTAGATTACTCATGGCCTGGGAACGGTTGAACGTGATGAACAAAAAAGGAAGGACTGTGGAGATGTCTCTACTGCACACTCACCTCCTTTTGGAGTCCTTTGTGACGCAGGGGTTAAAGCAGGGGTCATGGCCATTTGTCTTTTAAACGCTATTCAAACTGTCAAAGAATACCCTCACTATGTCGATGAGATGAGAATAAAGTAAGGAAATAGCAATCAAGGCATGTTTACGCTTGTGAATAGCTATAAAGCAATATAAATTGACATTGATATCGACTTTGTATTAATAAAGTTAGTGAATAAGTAGGTATAGTTTATCTTTGTGTCGTATATCGATGTTTCCTAACGTGCATCTAAAAGCTGCTATCCATTTTTTTAGTACCGGATAGAAATTGTACGAGCCAATACTGCTCGTACAGCGAATTATACTGTAAACAATAAACAGTCGTTTACGTTAGTCGCTACCAAATAAGTGGAACGAATAAACGTGTGTTTGGTGAACATATATTGTTTATAAACGTGACTCACAACTACTAAACGTAACAACAATTAACATTAGAACTTAACGATAACTTTACTATTTACAATAAACTATTTAACCATTTACAATAAACTATTTAACCTAAAGTGATTTGGTGTTACTACAAGCTACCTTCTCACAACAACAACTAATATACAATCGGGATAGCGGGGTTACAGTCAACGACGAGATAGCCCCAACAGAAATTATAAGGCAATCAAAATGAGCAACATATTTGCAAGTAATGCCGAATACGACGAAAACGATGGGCTCTGGTATTATTAAGGGTAACGGAGGTAAAACTATTTTTATCAAAATTTTAGACCTATGATGCTTCACCCAAACAGTTAAAAAATCACGACGTGACTCACGTCGAGAATAGATAATTTGCCTTATAATAAAAAAATGCATAAGTATCATGAATATCGTTGTAGATAAATGCGATCGTAAAATTTCATTTACCTAGCTAACCAATAGCAATCTCAGTCGCACACTGCGCCTAAGATTTGTTGTATAATCTTTCTTTAAGTGCAACGTGTAAATGCATACATTTTACGTAGAAAAAAGTGTTCCAAAACACCCATAACCTCTCAGTGTAAACACCACGTCAAACCGTAAGAGTTTCTATTAATATTCCTTTGATCAAACCGATTGCTAAATGAAACTGTTCTACATAGTACAAGTAGCTTTAAGACGTCTTTCTATTATTGCGTAAACATGAAAGAATTTTCATTTCGTTTGGCTCAAAGAAAGTCGAGAGTATAGGCATTTGGCAATCTTACAAGTCTGAATAATACGAGAGGACATACATTTTTATTGATGCAATCGTAAGTAACAGCTGATCTCTATGTGCTTATTTCTTATCAAAACCGCCGCGGTTTGATTGGAAATGCTTTGGAGATTACGTCAGACCTGAGAAGTGCATAACTCCATTACGAAACATGAAGGAGATTCTACATAACAAGATTAAGAAAATGTATTGTAAAGCCTCATGCAAGGACAAGATGAACGTAATATTTTTTACTCCTTCAATGTTTTTATTCATTTTCAAGCCTCCTCTAGCTGGTCTTGAAACTTTTTCCGAGAACCACAAGTGCATGCCTGTGGTAAAATATGCGTATATTAAAAAAGTTTCTTTAATATCACTCATTCCTGGCTTTGGCTAATAGGTAATGTTTAAGAGCGGTCGCTGTTATAAGCTCGTCATGACTGAAAACATTTTTTGAAGCAGATTATTTGTTCAAATAATAATAACAAACTGTATTTATACTTTTATAGTCGGATGCATCACAAGGTAAAGCATACGTATTGAAACGTGTGACACATTAAGAATTAGTAACACAATCCGAAAGTCAATTTTTTTAAATGAAAACTGAAGCACTCGTGCGTGTAAACTCCGCGTGACTGGAAATAGCACGTGGTTGTGGCCACCTCTGATATCCTTACGAGACCACATCATGAAGGGTAGCAGGAGTCACGTTTTACTTAAAATTGGATAGGCAGACTTTTATTCCAGATAGAGCAAGGAATATTGAAGATATTGGAGGAAATAACGGCATTTTCCTTAACCTTGTCAATTCGCACTCATTCAATAAATTTTTCATTTCTCACCTCACTTTCATGGCGGCTTAGAAAATAAAATCATCCAAGATTGAAACATTAAAAATTGAAATCATAGTCTTACTATTTTCACACATGTTACATCCTTAATTATAGTAAAATAAAATGGCAAACCAGCTCCATGTTTGTCAAAATGATCCGTTGTGTTTGGAATCAGATTCATGTGTCAAAATGTGTACCAATAATTGACATAATTATGAATCTGATTCAATTACAATCAACATCAATCATAATAAGGGACAGGAACTAAAAACAAACTGAGAGCCGTCCGCCTCTATCTTAGGTGTTTTTTAGTTCCTAGTTTGAGTATACAAGAATTCATGCGTTCTGAAATAAGATTTAAAAAATACCATTCCATTATAAACAAAATTTCTTAACTAAATTAAAACCCTCGACTTACAGTTCCCAAACGAAAGCAAGCAAAATGTAATGAAAACGTAAGTACTAAAGCACTAAAGGACTATATTGAAAGTGCAAACTAATCTAAGCCCGGCGAGTCAACATGTCCCGGCTAAGAAAGTTTGCTCAGGCCATCTAAGGCTCTGTTTACACTGTACGGAAAAGCTTCAGGTGAATGGAATGTGTAGCACAAAGAAAGCTTTCGGTAATGGTAGGCTATGAAATATTATGTGAGAAAAATACAATATTATTAGTCTTCGGTGTAGGCGAAAAATTAAATAAGTATGTACTCGTATCACAGAACATTCACATAATGTCATTTAAACCTAAACTAAGCAGAGTTTGTACTTTGGGTACTAGAAAAACTGATACTAATGTTATATATATTTTCTTTTGTAAACACATACCTATAATACAAAGAAACACCCAGACCAAGACAAACCTCCATATTTATGCACAAAACGTATTCCGCTACCCGGTTATCGAAAATAGAATCTATATTATCTATACTAAAGGATTATAATAGAATGTGTCCTTTGAGTATTTATTCTGCAATATTTAGGGTTATTTACCCTTTTTAATGCCTGAAATTCCAGGGTGATTGCTCGTGCAGATGTTGATAGTACAAAGTACTTGTAAAATCTGTGTTCTAGTTTGTTCCTAAAAACAATAGTTTAACGCGCATTGTCTTCAAACAATAAAATCAGTCATTTCTGCTTATGAATGAACTATACGGCTATGAAGAAAAATCATATTGCTTTGTAAGAATTACTTCTTATTCACAAATAACAGTTCCATATTCAAAGTGCCAACTGACAAGACTGTATTAAAAAAAACAACAACATTTGTCACAACAAAATAAAGCTCTTAAATCCAAATTTTATTTGAAGTTAAAAACGTAGAATCACGAATTAACATTGTATTATTGTACTTCAAACAAGTAGTATCCTTTCTTATTCCAATGTCTTTATTTAAATCGCGTTTTAACTTATAATCGTGAAATTTTCTTACAAGAATCTATTAAAGAAATGTTCTGTGGTTCGTTTTACTTCGATGAAATCACTTGAGATTGATTCAATTTAACTCGATATCTGATCAATTTGATTTTGGTTTATAAGACATTCGATTTGAAAGGAAATAGAGTGTAGCTATTGTGAACGATCGGAAGTATTGTTTCCTGGTTCAAGTGTAATCAAAGAATTGATTCTGAAGTCTTTTGTATATTTGTACTTGATATACATTTAAAAACGAAAGTAATAATTAAGAAAGCAAAATGTTCTTGCTTTCTGTACTAATATTGCAATATTACTACCTATATAATGAAGGTGACAAATTAGGATACCTACATTTGTTTTTACATGAGTGACCAAATGGATCTCGACAGATAAAAAGACATCACTGAGCGGTGACCATCTGGAAATAAGTAAATGGATCTGACATTTAAAGCGTATCTACCTTCATATCAGTGAAAATATTTGACTAACCAGACAAACGGCACTCAGGCACCGCTTCACGGTAGATATTCCACTAATACGCACTAAGCGTTTCGCCTCTACATTTCTTATGCGAACTGCCAAAGAATGGAACGCCTTGCCCGAGTCTGTGTTTCCGCATGAGTACAATCTGGATCTCTTCAAAGCAAGAGTTAATATGTATCTTATAGGTAAGCGTGCTCCACCGTAGACCGTCTCATCACTTACCATCAGGTGATATCGTGGTCAAACGCGTGCCTACCCACCATAAAAAAAACTAACCACAGATTTTTAAATACAAGTACTTAAATAATATAGCCAGACAGATACGTGCATGATATATCTCATGATTTTGATGACCATTAGGGAAATAAAGTAATATACAGGTATTAGTTTTAATATGGACATGAAGATTCATTGTTTTGTATTAATGTATGTTTCCTCAAAATAATTTAATAATAAAATTCTGAATAATGCAGTGTATCATTGCAATGGATCTTGATGACAGCCCAGGGACAAGGAAAATAAAATAATTGATTGAATGTCATTAAAGGGTATAGCTATTATATTTAGATCGAATGAAAAACACTTAATCAGCGGCAAATTTCAGTGCAGTTTACTAAGATGATAAACAACAACTATCATGTTTGCCATCATTAGATAAATGACAAATAAGTTCATTACCCATGATATACTACCTCCCTCGTACATGCATTGACTAATCATGAGGGAAGAGTGTCTTAGCTTATTCATTATTTACGAGGTGTCGTTAAACCTTTGAACATTCAAAGATGAACAGTCAGCAACAGACGTAGCTATACACAAAAAAATTTTTTAGGTCTCTTAATTCTGATAATCGTAATTATTTCATATTAAAATGAATTAAAAGTAATAGTATTTGATAAGATGTGCATTATTTTATAAAATAGCTACTTTTAATGCGTAAAATGTAACATTAAAATTTTTAAAGTGTAAGTACTGGCTGAACGTTCTGAACTAATAAACTTGAGTGACCCCATCATTATTTGTATTCAAATACCGATAGGTACTTATAAAAACAATACTATTCTGTAGACAAATACGACAAGAATATTAATTGCTTTTTTCAATTCAATTTAGTTTGAGTATTCCATTAATATTGTCGGTCGGTTTTGTGATCGTAATCAGTTAATCACACATTCATTCTGCGTCCCGACTCTAAAGCGTATTGTCAACCATAAATGAAAAGTCCCGATTGACGTCTGAATTATATCTGGAAACAATTATATAATGTTGCAAATGCGAAGCTCCTCTAAAATGTACCGACCAACAACATGTTATCTAAGACAATATTCGACTGTGATTCACATATACACATTTACAATGCAGCCAGATACTACTAAAATTAGCATAAAACAATTGCTAGGCGAAATAAATCGAACGGCGACAAGTAAATAATGTAAAAAGCTAAGGGCTTTCTAATCTACATGATGCAGATCAGTAAGAGATCTCACCAAACCGGTTGGCCCTTCATGCCGGCGGTTGTCCGTTCGAGCGAGAGTAGAGCACGCAAGTGCATCTCTCCGGTTCAGCTACGCGCACAAATTAACGCATACCATTTTTGGCTGCAGCAAATTTCACCGGTCATCTTCAATCAAACACAGCACATGTTCCCAATAACCAGATGTCACACAAATATCGTCCGGTTCGTCACTGGCACTCGCGCGCGCGACTCACTCGCGCCGTGGCTTACGAGCGACTAACCGAGCTCTGCGAGACTATACCCATCTCGCTACGGAAAAATAAACGGGATCTTGCGCGGTGTGTATATGACCTAAATGAAAAGCGTTCAACTGAAACTCGACTCTATTTTTCATGAAATAAAGTTGATAAAGACGATTTTATAAAAAAAAAACATGTGTTGTTCTGTGCGAGTACGACGACAGTGATTGTAGCCAAAGCCCGCTAGATGCAGTGGAAAGAAAGTAGGTGCATTTCCCCGTGTTGGATGCTGCAAGCTGAACTGAAATGCGGTCAGTGTCGCTGCTGTTTCATGATTTACTAATGTGACATGGACTCACAGCAAGCCGCCATCGATTTTGTTGGGGGCAAGCGAATGTGAAATAATATCAACGTCTTGCATATAAATAAAGTCCATTACACGGCTCTATCGCGAAAACAATAAATTGGCAGCGCCCAAATAAAATTAGTCGGCCAAAATTGTGAAATAAATTCTCAAATTTACCTCAAGTGAGCTTATGAAACAGTAATAGAAGATAGTTTGATGAATTACCTGCAACAAACAAAATGCAAGTTGTTAGTACAAATAATGAATGTGAGATCAAAATAAAAAAATGAAAGTTGATCTAGTGGTAACACGAAACCAGTCACAGTCATTGTTACGTATAAAAGTACTGTACTTTTGATCATGACAATAAATTAATAAGTAGTTATTTGATATAGAGCAGCGATAGCCGAGTGGGAGACCGTAAGGCGTCAAAGGTCTCGGGTTCGAACCCACGGCACACACCTCTGTCAATAAATCGTTAAGGTTCGTCTTTTCGAAGATATGTGTGTATTTATCATGTAAATTGTCACTCGCTAACGGTGAAGGAAAACATCGTGAGGAAACCTGCATGCCTGAGAGTGTCTAAAAAGTGCTCGAGGGTGTGTGAAGTCTACCAATCCGCACTTGGCCAGCGTGGTGGACTATGGCCTAACCCTTCTCATCATGAGAAGAGGCCCGAGCCCAGCAGTGGGACATGTATTAGATACAGGGTTGCTAATATATATTTGATATGCGTATTGATTATGATGAAGAATAAAATGAGCATGATTTAATAAATGTTGATATCCTGCCTGTCTGTTGTATTATATACATAAAGTATATTACTAAAATAGATACAAACAATGTTTTGTACACAGTGGTTGCCGAACTAGGTGTTCCTGTGTTTTGGAAACCTGAGTTAATAATAATATTATTACATTGTATCTGAAGTGTTACAATCAAGATTAATTTAAATAATAAAGCTTAGGTGCTTACAGATTACTGTAAAATGATGTGTGATGAATAATGAAGGTTAGCGTATGCGCCTCTCACCAAAAGGTCTCGTGTGCGATTCCCGAGTTGGGAAAAGTGTTATTTGTGGACTTTCTGTCAGGATATTCACAATAGCAGCAAGTTGGAATTGTGCCCGGTGGATGGTGATAGACTCACCCCTATCCCATTGGTTCTAAACATAATACGAAGTGAGGGTAAAACCGGCTACTTTTAATCAAGGTACCATTATGTTCAGAGCCGTAGGTGAGCGCTAGTTAATATAGACAATTATACAAAATTTCCACCTCGAGTAAAACATAAAAGCTTAATGTTAGCTACAATAGTCCGCAATGCAGATGCGAAGCAGGGAAGCTCGTCTCCTGTCATCGTCACCTCACGGCTCAACCTTGAACAGCTGAAATATGGTCGACCTTCGATCTACCGTGAACCGTCGTGAATAGCGTGATAAGGTGAGAATTATTGTCTACTAGCTCGCGTCTGTGGCTCCGTCCGCGTGGTAAGGTGTTTACAATCAGTCTATAATGTTAATCTAGCTAGAGTATTCTAGAGAGCCTACTAAAGTCAAATACCAACCGAAGCCGTACCAGTAACCGTTGCATCTAATGTAACGAAAAAATAAAAAAGAATGTACGAACGTACACAAACTCACTGTGCTGATTTGGTTACTGCAGCTGCAATGGTTACGGTGACGGCGCGCCGGTGAGTACCCGGTTTAACTCTACCATATTTTATTATTTTTTCATGGCATAAACAAGCGGTCGTCTGCTTCTTTTTAGTCTTGTTTATATAGAAAATAATAATAAGGTTTTGTTTCATTGATATTGTTGACAAGTAGGTAGGTAAAAGCCAGATAAAGACGAAATGTGTGTTTAATATTCATGTGACGATCTAATGACACAATGACGCACACAAGTAAAAAGTTTGATGACAAAAGACGTTGAACGAGGTTTCTTTTAAATATTATTCGAATAAAAACCCAGAGTTTGTTGAAGAAGTTTTTTTATGGGGTAAGATTCCAAACACATTATATTATACTTTGGTTAGTCTATAAAGTAAGACATTAACATAACATCACGCCTATATTACCCAAAAGAATATAGCTGAGGTATATGGTGTATAAGTTTTATAACACTCTCATAGTACGAGAGCCCACGACCAAAACCATGTCTCATAGTAATACGGCAAAAACCCTATAAAATCGTTAGATTGTATGATTCTGTACCCAACTAGGTGTGTAGTAACGGTCGAAAGTGTAGCAACTGCGAGGGAGGCCATTTCTGCTGTGTCAAAAAAAAAAGACAGTCGGTATTATAGCAATACGTCTGATAGTGAAAATGTACATAGATTTTATAATTTTATTACGAAAAAGTTTGTTTTCAGACATTTTGCGCGTAGCATATAGCCTGAGCGCATTTTTGAAAATGTCAACAAATTTAGCCGACCTGTATCATAGCAATACGGATAATTTTTTTTTTCAACTTTTCGTATTGCTGCCATGATTACCAAAAACCTGTTTTCAGACACTTTAAGTGTAGCATATACTACCAAAAACGAAAATAACGTTTCGGAGTCGCCTGGCCGACGCCCCTGTAAAATGTTTTTTTTTAAATTTACAGCCTTCATAGATATTCAACATTTACAATAAATTACCAAAGTGTTGGAAAGAACTTAATATTAATTTATTTAAAAAAAGACTTCGTAACTTTCTGACTGATAAAGCCTATTACAGTATAAGTGAATTTATGAATGAAAAAGATAGTGCATTTGTGTAGTTTATACTAGTTTTTAGTTAATTGTTTCATATTATTGTTTAAATTTATTTTTATTTGTTCTTTGTTAGTTTTGTAATATTTTATGCTGTCTTTGTTGCTTACATGTATTTTAACGGTTATGTAACCTTTCGCATGCCTATTGGTAAAATTTGGTGGAACTAATATTCTTTATGTAACATCATACTGTACACCCATATTTGCGAAATAAAGTATCTTTAGCTTTATCTTTATTCAAGAATCTCCCTTGTCTATTATATGTACTTTGACAGATTATTTCTTTTGTAAAAATTACTCAAGTGTGCTTTACATAAAACCAAAACTATCAAATCAATCAGTATTTAATTTTCCCAGTTTCCTTTTGTGCGATTTATTTCAGTCCTTCAACTTCAATGTTACGGTTTCGGGTAAATTCTTTGTTAATTATCATCTAATAAATTCAGGGTCGCAACGTATTCATTGGTTTGTAACAGAAAATTCAAGATGCCTCAATACGATTTTTAAATGATATCTGAGTATCGAAAAGTTGTCTGATAGAGAAGGTGCTACACTTAATTTGTCTGATATAAATTTTTTGCACATGTGGACAACTTATTTTATCATGTCCAACAATTTTCATACATATTGCTATGATACCGATCGGTAAAATTTGTTAACATTTTCAAAACGGTCTCAAAATTTAATGCGTTCACATTTCCGTCTGAAAATTGTTTTGTTCGCATCAAATAACCAAAATTTACTAATAAAAAAATTTTTCAGACGTATTGCTATGAGACATTTTTTTTGTCTCATTTTTAATTTTTTTAAGTGATTTTACGGGTTTGCGCTACACCACTAACGTCTGAAAAATATGTTTCCGGTATCTCAGAACTATCATTCAACTACAGTCTGCAAATCAGACATATTGCTATGATGCAGTTCGGTAAAATTCTTTGACAATTTTGAAAATTCGGTCAGATCAAACGCTACGCGGAAAATGTCTGATATTGGTATTTTCGAGTTCAGGATAATCGTATCTATCGATTTGATGCGGTTTTGGCCGTATTGCTATGAGACAAAAATTTTGGTCGTGGGCTCTCGTACTATCAATTTGAATTGTTATATCTATTTAGGAAGAAAGGGCGACAGTGCCGAAGGGAGGATGATCTCAAAAAGATAGCAGGAGCAATGTGGAGAAGGAAAACACATGATCGATAATTGTGGCAAGCTTTAGGGGAGGCCTATGCTGGCAAGCAAGACAATCTTCAAGAAACCGGTGTCAATAAAGTTTGTGTAAATAAAAGTGTATAATTTAAATGTAAGATTGTTGAATAAAGGCTTTATTATTATTTATTTAGGATGATATGGGGTAACCGGATGACCATCACCATCACATCACCGGGCACATTTCTAGGCTCCGTGCTGAAAATTCCTAACGGAAAATCCGAATCACACTTTTGCCCGACCCGAACGAACCCGAAACCTCACGGTGAGCCGTAATAATACCACTGGACCAAGAGGCAATTTTTTTATAATAGTACCTACTTTATCACTGAAGCAAATAATGAACGAGATTAATTAGAAGCTTTCAAAAATTATCTATAAAGTTGAACCATATTTTAGTGTTGGCTAATGTTTTATCATGGTGATGAGTGACATTTAATTATCTTCAGTTCAGGCGTGACGTTATTTGCATTAGTTCATCCATATTTCACCGTCACTGTCGCAGTTGATGAGCTGTAGACAGACTAGTCAGACAGACAATATACTAATGTACCCTTTTTTATCAAGATCGTGATATTTGATAAGCATTCAAGCTTTTGTTATTATGAGTTTTATTTTCAAATTTAGTTAATACTACTAAGGTCTACATAGTTAGAACTACAATATTATGTCTTCGAAACTAGGTCATAAAGTGTCTTATTTTTTTAATCTCCTATATATTATTATAAATCTTTTCTTTTTGCCGCGTTATTTGAATAAATAAAATTAAATGTTTTGTTAAATTTTCTCGAAGCTCTATTTTCTTTAATATTTTTAACCGACTTCAAAAAAAGGAGGAGGTTTTCAATTCGATTGTATTTTTTTTAATTATTATAAATTTTTTATGTTTGTTTTCCGGGGACTCTATTACTAAGTATTTCTTACTTTTTAGTGCATTTTTTGTAAAGTAATATTTTAGCCTTTCCGGCAATTTACTGCACACTAGTTTAATGTACCTATTCTTGCCTCGGGGAGACATGATCAATATGTAAATTGTACATTGTTGTATGAAGAAATGTATGTGTTCCGGGATTCAGCCCATCCGCGTCTGTTATATTGAATTACTACGAGAATGTTAGCGGAACTAATAAACTTGTATTTACATCTGCTTCAGTAAACATCTCTATTAATCTTATCCTTCATTGACATAAATATAGTTGGATAGGGGAGAGAAATTGGATTATTTCTGTTTTATTTTAGTTTAGATATGGTACAGGTTACATCAATATTTCCACGGAAATTGCTACTGCAATCTGTTGGTGCGACGGTCGATCAACGTTAGAATCTTAACTAACATTATAATGAGAAAGATCGGATGTTTGTCTGATACGATATAACTCGACAACTACGCGGCTGATTTAAAAATTTTTTTGCTTTTAGAAAGCTGTTGCTTGCATGCATTTCCTAGTTTTGAGAATTTGATACCGTTCTCGATGTAACGATATTGCATTTCAAAAGATGCCAGGACTTCGTGGGTGACCGTTCCTTTGGCGCCAAAGTTGGAATGCGGCATATGTCACTTGATTCTAGGATTTTAGGTTCTCCAGAAGTATTACTATCAGACTAATAGATTCATGACCCATTCGACAAATCTTTCGTTTTTAATTGTCCTTTTTTATAAGGTTCGTTCATGCAAACTTGATACTTACCACTATTAAAATTGAAATGCGAAATTATATATCAAGCTAATATAGACTTAAATGTATATCATGTTCACAAAATTAGTATTACGATGGATCATAAATCTATTAGTATGATAGTACATAACCAGAATATAATTACCGAGTTACTAGAGCTGTTGAGTATAAAAAAGATTTGAGGAAAATACAAATCGTTCGCTTGATGATGTTACAATATTATGCTACTAGTTCCTTTTAATTTTTAAGTAGATTAAGTAAAAAATCATAATATATGAAATATAGACCTGTTTTAAAAACTTAAAACTTTCAGATGTGTCATCCGAACGTTAAAATTAGACACTTTTTGCCCCAACACACAATTTGGTTAGGTTGCCCACATACATTCTTATTTGGTGTTTTCGAATGACTGACGTTTTGTTTGTATGGCATACAATACTACCTCCTACCTTGTTGGTCTAGTGGCTAGAGTATGCGTTTCTTACCGCGAGATTTCGGGTTCGAGTCCCGAAAGATTTAAGTGAGATTTTTGGGCAGGCAATTCTTACGGAGTTGGATTTATGCGTAGTATGGATGGCGATAGGTCCCCCTATCACATATGGGCATGGGTCCTAAACAGACAGGTGAAAGTTAGGTGTTATACAACTCTGCCTCAACTATCTGGGTAATATAGGCGTGATGTTATGATTATGACTATACCTCCTGCGTTGTTTACCTCACAAGGGATCGAATAACATCGTAACATGGCGATGACGAACAAACATACGTCTTTGTTTCAATGCACAAAGGTGTTATCTCAATGAAAGATTGCACATGTCTTGAAACACGACTAATTGAACGCAATACTGATGTCGTATTTTTCCTTTGTTTGAAAGAAATATAATTAATTGAGTGATTACTTTTTATTTTGGTTCAATACAAATTTAGTTTGACAGTTAATTCAAAGAGGATTGGTTTCGAAGCAGGATCATTGGTGTGTAAACGAGCTGAGGGGCGGAAGCCGCCAAATTAATAGTAGTTCTTACACTGCTGTGTTCTGGTTTGGTGGTGAGACTGATGAGATGAAGACTTGCCATAACTGGCACTTGAGGCATGTTCCTGGACTTGTCTCTTAGCGATTGAGATTTGAACACACAGCCTTGTTTGACATAATTTATCGATAGTCTATTCTACTCATTGACAACGACTGGCTCAGGTGAAAACCGAGTAAAAAGCAAATTAATTGTCAGTTGAATCACTGAGCTTTAACAAAACAATAGAGATGTTTGGATTCAGTTTACAATTTACTGATGGTTTACCGAGTCAACATGGTCCGTACTCGCTGTATCGATTTAATCAATTCTGAATGGAATCGGTGCGTCCAACCTTGGTCTAATGATAACAAACGTGTGTGTTGCGATAATTCTTTGTATGATAGGGATTCTCATTTAATCATGTATTTGGTACAAGGACATCTGAACTGCTGTTTGGATCATGTATCTGATAATAAAAGAAGACATATAATAAATTCCAATATAGCAGGGACTTGCTTATGCTCAGAAAATAATTCGCATTCTCACTTTTTGAGTAGACGCCCGAGCGCCGTGTTCTCATACTAACGTAATTTAACTTCAACATTATTAAGTTTTTATTTATTTTTAAAGACAAATCATAGCCAAAACAGCAAATGCATGTTTATTCATGGCGTCAAAATTGTTTTGTTTATTGATTGAGTTACATACGAATTGAAAAAAATACATAATAATTTAAAAAAATAGGCGGCAACAAACATGCAACTTAGTGCTTTAGTTTTTTTTTAAGGTCAGCATATTAACATCTTCATACACGTGAGTAGTACATTTTGGGGTCAACTAATAATTTCAGAATTATCAAAGTTAGTTTGCGTCTAATTAGTTTTGGCAAAACTAGTTTTGATTTAATTAGCAAGCCTGAATAAACTGTACAGAACCGGGTTAAAAGAGTGTTAATTGGTTAATTAGAACGGGTCGGTTATACCTGTGAACCGGTGGTCGGTTGTACCCAATTTTGATAAAAGTAGGAACTTTGTGCTTTTATATTAATGCCAAGGTTGTTTTAAAGCGGTGCCAGGAATATTTAAATAAGTAGTGTTTGCTTACCCGACTAGCAAGGCTCTGTTGGAATTAATAAATCTACTATTATACTAATGGTAACAAGTTAAAGATTTAGATCAACATACCATCACGCCTATATTACCCAGAAGGGTGTAGCAGCAGTGGCAGAGGTATTTTTATTAAAACTGACGTGAGTTTGTAACATTATTAAAATTATGAAATACGGGTGTTAGTAGTCTTGCACTGGCAAGACTGGCTGCGACTCAGGCGCGACGTATCGCACTCTCTTGATAATGCCTAGACGTATAGGCGAAACCGCGGTCGACTAAATAGACCAATATTACGTGAGTAACACCCGTATTTCATAATTTTAATAGTGGCAGAGGTGTACAACAACCACATTTCACCTGTTATATTAAGGTCCCATGAGATAGGGGGTGAGACACTGGCAGCACTGAGTTGAAAGTGTGCCCGGTGGATAAATATGTGTAGATTGATATCAATAAACTCAGCAATCGATTTTTCATCATTCGAAAACCGACATTATACTCAAAGAAAGGAGAAAGATGCATCGACATCGATGCGGACGAATTTTTTAACACCTGATTTTTTTTTACGAATTTTGGTTTATTTAATAATTTTATATTATTATTTTATTTGATGTATATATAGTTAGGTATTTATTAAATTAGTTTTAAAATTATACTGTAGTTAGGTTAGTAATGTAAATATTTAAATAAGTGATCATTAATAAGTAGAAAGATGATTTATCTCCAATCCATCAAATCTGAAATTTCAGCCCAAACGCTGACCTTTTTTCATAAAAAAATAAGTTATCCAATCAAGACGCGGGTTGCTGTTAGCATAGTCATGTTTTCTGAACCAAATAAAAACTACCAGGGTGTTTTAGTATGTCCATTAATTTACCGCTTCGTTAGCTGAAGAGGGTACGGGGCCAAAGTTATGGGCGTACTGAGCGAACTATTTGTTGCCGAGTATTTGTTAATAGACGTGGTTATTTTATCAGTGACGGGTGATTTGGCTTTATAATAGTAGCCCTGTATCTAATACATGTCCCACTGCTGGGCTCGGGCCTCTTCTCATGATGAGAAGGGTTAGGCCGTGGGTTAGGCCATAGTCCCCCACGCGGGCCAAGTGCGGATTGTTAGACTTCACACGACCTCGAGTAATTTTTAGGCACTGTCAGGCATGCAGGTTTCCTCACGATGTTTTCCTTCACCGTTAGCGAGCGATAATTTATATGATAAATACACATATATCTTCGAAAAGACGAATCTTAACGATTTTTTGACAGGGATGTGTGCCGTGGGTTCGAACCCGAGAGATTTGTCTTCGCAGTCCTACGGTCTCCCACTCGGCCATCGCTGCTTGCTTGATTTGGTTTTATTATAACTTATTGTATCGGTTGTTGGGTATATTCTGCAACCGATTAAATCACTTCTGAAACCAAAAGAGCTTTAATCAAATATCGCTGAACCGAGTAGCAATTAAAGAAATTAAACATTTGCTACGCGGCTGTACACAACATCTTCCCTGAAAAGAAAAAAAAAACAACTTGAGAGGTGTCAAGGGACACCCGGATGGAACGAAGTTTCTTTCGATTAATTAGTGAAGGAATTGTAATAAAATTTTATTTTTTAAATTATAATAATATTTATTTTATTATTAACACATATAATGTACCTAATATAAACTTAATCAGTAGGCTCAATTTTAGTAATATAACTGGCTAACTTCTATGAGAGAGAGAGAGAGATAGACAAACAGAGAAACACACGCACGCCGCACGGCACGGTCGTTACATCCTTTGGTCTTAATTTTTTTCGTCTAGCCCCTTTCGCAATGCGTGATTGATAAGGAACTTCGTTTCAAAAATCTTTTTTTTAACGAAATATTAGATATTATTTATTTTATTATATATTAAAATCACTTACTATATAGTCTAACAACAATTACAACTACATAGTGTAACATAAACCAGTTTAGGTTTTTCCGTACACCAATTCGTCGACGGTACATGCAAAAAAATTCCATCGGATTTACACACAGCGCAGCGCGCGCGTAAACAAATAAAATTTCTATCATGGAATATATCGTAAAACTCGCTACAACAAAATACATGGTAAATATCCCGTAATATCTAATGTTTCGTAAGAAAATGACCATGTTTAGTCTCTAATCTATGTCTCAAATCTATACCTATATATAAAATAAATTTATTGGTAAATAAGCAATTTTCAAATATGTTCGTTTTGAATGACTGACTACCAAACTTAAAGAATTCAATTAATAAAATTATCTTTTATCCGCTAAACGATCCCAAAACCTAAGCTTTGCTGTCAAATTTCTGCTTACAAAACCATCGATATTTCACGTTTTCACGAATAAACCGAAAAGTCAGTTTCGATTTTAGTCTACGCCGGAGGCTGTGCGCGTCGAATACCATTGCAATGCAATGGTAGATCTATCTCTGACACCGAATATCAAAAACGCGACACGCCCGGATTGGATTCTGATATGATTGCGTACACATCAAACAACCATCAAAGTATGCTTGATACGTACTGACGGCTACATATCAACCATAGAAATCTTAATAAGTAGTCAATAGAAATGCTATCGACTATCTTTTAACACTGGGACGCATGTCGCCGTTTTTCAAATACCTTTTTTTGTATTCCTGCAAACAAAATTATTCTTTTTGCGATGACATTAAGACGACAATTCCTCAACTCGCACTTGTGTTTGACTGACACATGCGCGGCGACAAGGTCACGCGTCTTTGACATTTCTATTGCCTTATTATTAAGATTTCTATGATATCAACCTTTACTTTTCCAGTACAAGCTGGTCTCGCATCGCACGGGAAGCATCTATACAAAGCGGGACACTCTTATACTGGCAAAGTATAGGTTGATCGGTAGCCGAGTGTACTTACGGAGATGTTGTTATAAATGTCGAGTGCACGGTTGGCGTAGTGGTCGCCTCGCCGGTTTCAACTACACTGGTGTTGTGGGTTCGATCCCCACACGGGACAAATCTTTGTGTGAGTGAAATGTATACGTGTCCCAGCGACACTGGCGTTATACATAGTGCGGGCGACGTATTTTTTTAATCAATAATAACTGGGTACACAGCCATGGCCTTCGTTCGCTAGGTGTGTACCCAGCATTATACATATTATATATTATACAACGCGTCAATTTAAAAACATATCGCAAAATCATTCGTAGAGATGAGAAGCATGCCCACAGACAGAGATGTACTAAATACCCCCTAAAAAGTATCTGAAATACTAAATCCAAGATACTTTGAAATTAAGTATTTCAGATACCAGATACAAAATACTTTCGAGAATGGTATTTGAAATACTAGATACAAGATACGTATCTTCTAAATACTTTTCAAGATGAAAATATTTTTGTAAGAAAACAACATTTTGTTCTATTGAATTTAAGATTATTTTTGACATTATCTTAATAAACATTAATGTTATTTATTTACGAATATATTATGTTAATCGCTGAAATGTGACAAGACAAAATATTATATTTTTAAGTTGGTTGGCCATTAGGTTACTTATTTTTTTCTGACCACCCTGAAGTTTTTAAGACAATAATACAAAAAGACATGACATGATGCAACATGAGATAAGAGACATAAGACATGAGGCATAATCAACAATAACATGTCAGAAATAGAAAGATGGTCAGTTCTCTAAGGTTGTCTGTTGACAACATTATTGCGAGTGACCGAAAACGCACATGTCCCCCTGCATAAGGCACGTATGAGAGCAAGAGATACAGACATTATCCCCTTCCCCCCCAGTGTATACATGTCCTATCTTGAAACCGGAACAAAACCTTTCTATTTCTGCCATTATTGGCATAATATATGAGAACAGAGATATAAGACATGCATGACATACATGACATGACTCCTATATTATTTTTATGTAAAAGGAATGTTTGAAGAACTACTTTTACTTAAGTATTTTAAAAAGACTTAAGTAAAACTAGTTCTTCAAACATTTGATCACTCATTTTTCTTCTATGTGGCCTTAGAATCCAAAAGAAAAGAGTCGGGTCACACAGGTGTTATATTTCATAAAAATTTTTGGTAACTTATTCCTAAAAGTATTTTGTCAGAAAAAGTATTTGTAAAATACTAAGATACCTAACAAAATGTATTTAAATACAAGATACAAAATGATTTTTGGAAAAGTATTTTAGATACAAGATGGAAATACGTATCTTGTATCTTGTATCTGTATTTCAGATACTTGTATCTTAGATAAGTCACATCTCTGCCCACAGACACATAAATATTGAAATATTTGTACAAGAAGGAAAAAATAACTATATTTAACTAAAGTAATAAAGTAATAAAAATTCAATTTGTCTTACAGAATTCCGTTTCTATTGGCCAAAGTAAAATGATAAAGTTTTAGGTACGTGTCAATTTAGTATTGTAGAAAATATTCCAACCAGAACCATACAAGATATTACTTTGTGAAGTAAAGTTTAAATGTAAAGGACCGCACAAAATATACCGAAAATTGCAAACTCTCAATTTTCTTAAAACTGTCCAATGGCCAAAGAAAACTTGTACGTCAGTTCATGACTCCAAAGTTGTTCAATGATAAAAAATCAAGAATAATAAAGTACGTATACTAAAGCCTACGAAACAAGATACATTTATGTTATTACAAATCACACGAATATAAATTCTATTGCTTTGTAATTTAAGTTAATTTTCATATAATAAAAACTGTTAAAAATGTCCTAAACAATCTAAATTGCAATTAAAATTAAACTTTATGGCCTGAGAATTGGGTTTATAATTGTAAATCATGAAAATTATCTCGTTTCGTTGTCTGAAGTATAGTAAGTAAACTGTCTCGATAGTCTAGTGGTTAGCGTATGCGCCTCTCACCGCGAGGTCTCGGATCCAATTCCCGGGTCGGGCAAAGGGTTATTTGTAAACATTCTTCTCAATAGCAGCACGGAGTTGGAATTGTGCCCGGTGGATGGCGATTTCTTACCCTCTATCCCATGGGACGTAAACAGGTAAAATTTGGGTGTTGTACACCTTTGCCACACCCTTCTATTTTTTTATTTTTTTTATACTACGCCCACAGCGAACGAACGTGTAGTCCACCTGATGGTAAGCGGAGTACAACCCATGGACATCAACAATCCACAAAAGCAGATAGATGCGTCGCTGCAGCTGAGGACTACGGTGTTACCACAGTACAGACAGTAAGTTATCTTCGAAGAAAGGTACATCGCGCCGTTTGTATGTACGCGTAGCGCTTGCCACGCCCCGGGTTCATGTACGTACGCACGCACACTACGCCGCTCGCCGAGTTTCTCGGTCAGCGGTAGTGCGGGCCGTGCCATTACTGTGAGCGGTCGCCGTTTGTTTAAAAAATTAGGTACGGTTACGCGCTGCACTGCAAAATGTCTTCGCGAGTCAATAGATATTATTGTGAAGTTTATGGTTGTTCAAACGACACTATTTCAAACCCAGAATTAACGTTCTTTAAGGTACCCTCTGAACACGAAAGGTGAACTTTAATAAAATACGTATTTGATAATAACTACTAAATACTTAATAATAATGTAGGTATGTTTTTTAAACGCCACCCGTGCCGTTGCCTCTTTGGTTTATTTATTTCACAAAATGGATGTTACATTATGAATATGATGCGCAATTTTGTGATGTGTTATTAAATTATTTTTATTTTAACCGATATAAAAAAGGAAGTTCTCATAGTGTGTATGTATGTTGGTCTGCGATTATCTCGCATTTGGCTGATTTTGATGTAGTTTTCAGAAGAGAACCTATATATTATATTGAGAAAATTCTCGAGGTTTTAGGTATTTTAACCGACTTCAAAAAAGGAGGTTCTCATTTTAGTTGTAGTTAAAGTTAAAAGAGAGAAGAACATGGTATTTGTTTTTTTTGCTTTAATGGTAGGTAAAGTATATGCATGTAACTTCCTAGTGTTAACTAACTAATATTATAAATGTGAAAGTATGTAAAAAAGTTTGCGAAAGTTTGACTTTGATTTGACATAAATAAATGCTTTGATTTGTAATAAAAACGTTTTTTTTATAATTAAAAAAATAATTTCAGTACAGGTAATTTAAAATATCAATCTGACAAGTGACAACCCTAAGCCTCGAGCAAGTTTAGGTAACGTGCGCTCCTAAACGCCGGGAGTTGGCTTACTATTTATTTTTACTATGGTGTTACGCCTCATGTGCCAGTAATTTCAGGGCCTGATCTCACCACCAAACCGAAACACAGTAATGGAAGCACTACTATTTGGCGGCAGGTTAAAGGTGAGACGGTGGTGCTGCCGCCCTCGAGCTCATTCACAAGAGCTCTACTACCAGTAATTATTCAAAATAAAAAAAAATACACGTTGACTTGAGAACCTCCTCCATTTTTTTCATCGGTTATAAATCTGTTGCATTTAAATAAACGGTGACATTGAAGATGATTCTTCCAATGCCAAGATTTTTTGGTCGGGTCGTTATATTATAGACAGTTATGTTCTAGTCTCAACAGAGAATTGTAATTTACAGACGTACATAATAACAGTAAAACACGCAACGTACAGTGTACATTGATTGCATATTTAATTTAGCCACTAGTTTTTGGCAGATGATGCTACATGTTTTTACTTTCTAATTGACTATTCCACTGTAAATCGAATACAAATACTTATAATATCTTGAGTTTATGTGGGGACCTGAGTGAAACATAAATAAAACTAAATATAAATAAATAAATAATAAATATTTATAAATCAAATTCAAATTCAATTTATTTCAAATTAGGTGCATACAAAATTTCATTTACATAGCAAGACAACCAATGACTTAATATCTAAGATAGTATACACATTACAATTGTGTGTATAAGTATATAAGTATTAGTATTGTTGTTGTGTATATATTATTTTATATTATGTTATTTGAACTTTATATTTTAAAATGTAGAATGTTATAGTTTTATGCTTTAAAATGTACTTTAATTTTATAATTTGTATTGAAACAAATAAAAAATGAGAAATAAATGATGATTGATGATGATGATTTATTATATTTTTTTCTAATATTGGAAGGTATGTTTTCTTGATATCACGTAAGGCCTGCGACGCCATATATGTATGTAGGACGCCAGACGCCAGGATTTCAGTCAGGTGATTAAGGGTTGGCTCTGATAATCAGAAACAATGTGTATGAGTTCGATAGAGAAATACTAGTGTATCACAAACACATAGCGACAATCAATATAACCAGGGTGCGGTCGGGTTCATAAGTTTGCCCAAGTAACAAACTTCCAACTTCAACAAATGGGTGGCTAGGGGCAATAAGTACAAAAGTAAGAAAACCCTTAACTATTTGCCATTAATCAACAAACAAACAACACATGTTACTTTCCTTTATATTACTATGTATTATATTAGAGAAATCTTTTATACCTATTACACAAATAGTTAAATATAAAAAAAAACACTAAAAAAAGATTCCAAGAATATAATTCTCTAATTCATTATTTTTTTAGGACCACGTAAAAATCTGATATTTATTACGATTCATATCTCGAATTCAACAAAATTGACACTGAATTTTCAGTGAAACTAATTCTCGGAAGAGATGTTTAAAAATAACGGAGTGAAAAGTGACGGTATGCCAGCATTTATTGCCTTTGTGATGATATAAAAGTAATATAATTACTACTTGTTACTGTGCAAGCCCTTTTGGAGAGCACGTTGTACCGTTGGCCATATATAAAATTCTCGTGTCACAATGTTAGTTACCTTAATCCTCCGAAACGGCTTTACTGATTTTTACCAAATTTTATATGCATACTCAGTAGGTCTGAGAATCAGCTACTATCTATTTTTCATACCCCTAAGTTATGAGGGTTGTTCACTCTTAAAACTTTTGGATAAAATTTCTTGTTTTTATTTTCTATAATGTGGCATTAAAAAATACATACCACCCTAAATTTTTACCCTTTTATCACCAACCCCTATTTTTAAATAGCCATTTAAGTAACCTTAGCGCTTTTGACAATATGAACTTTTTGAATGTACCTTTATGGGGTTTGATTTGACATAACATTGACATAATACGTGCTGCAAATATCGTCACAGAGAACGTATGCATAGCTATGACAGGAAAACGTCTGTGGGGTCAGCTTGTTATATATATAATTATATACAGGATTGATGCGACATAGCGACATTTATTGAAACCACAGCTTCTATACATGGCCAGTATGAAAAAAAAATTCCACATCTTCCGAACAAATTGCACGTCGTAATGTTCAAATTGTTCGGAGAATGTGATTTTTTTTTCTCGCCAGAGAATTTTTATCCGGTGGAAATTGATACTTACCATGTATAGAAGCTGTGGTTTCAATAAATGTCGCTATGTCGCATCCATCCTGTATAATGGCCCGATTGCCACTTGAAGATCTATGGCCTCCGGGGAGGCAGAGGCCAGAAAGTTTGACAACTACAAAGAGAATCGTATCGTCTCGTTGTGAGGGTCTGTTGGCAGTCACTCCATGCAAAATACTGATATTCATCTGAATCCGTTAGACTAGAAGCTGACCCCGGTCGGCGAATGAAATGCCGTGCAAACAACAACAAAATGCATATTCATCGCCTCTTTTCGATATTATATGAATAATTTATAGTTGCATCGCCTGCTGGCGGTGGGGCATCGACTTTACATGTAGACAGTCTGCTTTGGCGAGCTTAGGTAAACAACCTAATATTCTGTCTTTATAGATCACCAGTTTATGATCTTATGAGGCGTTCAACTTTATTTATTTTAAACTTTATGCACGTCACAAGTACAATGGCGGACTTAATGCCTAAGGCATTCTCTACCAGTCAACCATGAGGAGGTGCAGAGGCAATAATGGTAGATGCTTTTAGAATTTAAAAAAATAAAGTACAATCTATAAATTTACAATCCTAATTAATATTTACTCCAATAGTTATATGTATTTAAAACAGGATAATATATAATGTACATATACTAAATATTACTATTACATAATATATATAATATATTAAATACATATATTCAGGTAATACATAATTTAAACTTATATATAGATATAATATAATATATAGGCACACAATATCATTTAATTTTTCCTATCCATTTCATCCTTTTTGGTGACAAAATATTCTTTTTTGATACGATAGAATAGAACAATATATTTAGTATATCTGCCTATGTTTTTTTTTAATAACTTTTTTTTACAACAACATCAAACGGTTCAAAGTAAGCGCCAGGAGTGGTTAAGTCCAATTTTTTCAATAAAATTATATCATTTAGTTACTTACAATTTGATGGCAGAGAAGATGAAATTAACACACAAGAAAAATTTAGCACCCATACGTAATTATTAACTTGCATACCTTCTACTTTTTCTATGTGAGAATGTGTTGAATTTTTGTGACTGGTTTACGTACTTAATATTTAAAATAACCAAAGTATTTAAAGCATTTTACGAATTTTACGAAGGCGCAAAATAAACTTCTAAGAAATTCGAGACAAACTCACACTGAACATTTTTGGAATGTCAACAATTTGGAACTTTTTGGTGCGCGTTAAATAATGAAAATATGTAATAATATTTACCACGTGTATTTAGTATACGTGCTTATGAAAATAATTTACGTTTACACACACATTTTGTTATGGTGTATTTTTGTATTAATTATAAATTACCGTGCCATAGCTTGGCTATGATTTAATAAACTAATTAGAAAAAGCAGACAAATTTTATATTTTATCTCCGTTGTAAAATGTGCATATTTTTCTCTATCTCATACAATATAACAAAATATCTACGTACTATCATATTAATTACAAAATACATTTTCAGATACTTCTTCTTCTTGCGTATCAATGGTACTACAACCTTATATTACTCCCGCCCAGTGCGTGGCCACACCAATTGCGCATTCTGTAGCGTCGTACAGATCATGCGAAGAGCAGCTGTAAAGGCAATTAGGACAATTCAGCCGATGTAGCATCGTTTGTTGTTGAGCACCGCAGTCACATTGGGTCTGTTCTGTTAATATCCCCCATTTTTCTAGATTGTATTAGATACTAATGTAACGAGTAGTATCAATCGAATTTACTTAGTATCCCTTGATTTCACTGACTTCTGAGCTTTTCAGTGAACAGGGATTCGAAAAATACATTAGTCTAATCATACTTCTAATTTTCTTAGTACTTTCTTGCCTGGAAACTGCCTCTTTTCTTCAACATAATGATGTGCTTTTGAATTGAACTTATTAGTGAGAACTGAGTATGATTTAATGTGAAGCGCCTACAGTCGGATGTCCGCAGTTCATTATGTGTATGTTTATATAATTACATTAACTAATCCTCTTTAATTTTCGCCGTAGGTTGTAATCCATATAATGAAATTGAAAAGAAAACATGTAAGAAAATTAACCCGCGTTATTTTAATGTAGCATCATAAGACCACACCACATTAAAAAAATATGTGGAACTTAGTGGTTATCCGGAAATACCTATTTTTTTTTTACATGATTTAAACTGAAATAAGAATATTATTAGTCCTATAACATAACATAACATCACGCCTATATTACCCAGAAGGGTGTGGCTGAAAAGTACAACACCCACATTTAACTTGTTATGTTTAGCCCCATGGGATAGGGGGTGAGCCTATCGCCATCCACCGGGCACAATTCCAATAAATATAAAAAATAATACTTTGCGCGGGAATCGAAACCGAGACCTCGCGGTGAGAGGCGCATACGCTAACCACTAGACCATCGAGGCATTATTAATTAAATGCAGTAAAATTAACACTAAAATATCCTGAAAATAATTCGCTTTTATTACTTATGGCCGGATCTCTATCATAACTGGGACAACTTGTGTATAACGACAAAAAATTACTGCGGTACAGAATCAGGCCACATGTATTCTTTATATTTTGTCTTTATACAGAAATATATTTGCCTAAAATAGGTTAACCGTAAATGCGTAATGAAGTGTGTATAATTCAGGCAGAGTACGGAGATACAAATTTTAGTATAAATTTGTATGTCTCGACTTGATTTGAACATAAATTTGACATGCTTGCATATTTAGAGCGATACAAAACGTGGGACAATTTTTGTATTTTCAGACATTTTATTTAGTTAGTTAGCACAAGTAAATTCCTCTAAAGGAAATAAAATTATATTACTGGTCGTAGAGCTCTTGTGACGAGCTCGAGAGCGGCAGCACCACCTTATCACCTTTAACCTTTTGGTAGTGAGATCAGGCCCTGAATTAACTGGCATATGAGGCATAACACCCTAGTTCTTTGCTGCAGCGACGCATATACAATCTGCTTTTGTGGATTGTTGATGTACATGGGCTGTACTCCACTTACCATCAGGGCACGTTCGTTCGCTGCAGGCGTAGTATAAAAAGATCAGAAAAAGTCACATGGAAAAATAAATGATTAATGAGAATACGGGTTACTCACGTTATTTTAGCCGGGATATGCCGACTAGTATCGAATCTTTTACGTAGATTCATCAACTATATATAGCGAATATTGACAAAGGCAGGCAGGTCGATGCATCCGCGACGGAGTGACGCCCTGGGTGTGCCCGGGGCGTCGCTACGAGAGTAGGACTGAGTAGAGTCGGGTGCCCGGTCAGTGGTCGGACTGGGCACGGTCGCCGCGGCGAGCCCTGTGGATGTAAGATCGATCCAGGGCTCGCCGACCCACCATCTTTCGGCGACGAGGGCACACCGCGGGGTTTTAGTGGGTATTCTGTGCCGTTTAACATCGTAGGCACGGGAGTCCCACATAGCCACTCTGCCCGTCCCCCCACGGGTGGGGTGGTATGTGTAAATGCATTTCCCCGCGAAAAAAAAAAAAAAAAAAAAAAAAAAGGCAGGTCGATGCAATATACACAGATTTTTCCAGTGCTTTTGACAAGGTCAATCATAACCTCTTAATTAGGAAGCTAGAGGCTAACGGGATCCATGGCAGTCTCTTAAATTGGTTCCAATCCTATCTTGCCAAAAGACCCCAGACTGTATCTGTCAAAGGACACGATTCAGAAGTCTATTTTGCGGTATCTGGTGTGCCTCAGGGATCCCATCTTTGTCCAATATTGTTTTCCATATTTACTAACGACGTTACTAACGAAATCAAACATTCGAAATTTTCTCTGTTAGCTGACGACCTCAAACTTTACCAAGTTATTAACTCCCCTTCTGATGCAAATTTGGTTCAGTGCGATCTTGACCGAGTTCAAGTTTGGTGTCAAACCAATGCTATGGTTCTTAATCCAACTAAATACACCAAAAAAAGAATCC
Source organism: Hypena proboscidalis (assembly GCA_905147285.1). Lineage (NCBI taxonomy): Eukaryota > Metazoa > Arthropoda > Insecta > Lepidoptera > Erebidae > Hypena > Hypena proboscidalis. The sequence goes on from LR990131.1 coordinate 18,131,750, forward strand.
CTATTTCATCAGCTTATAATATAGATGGGACAGAGATACAAGAGGTCAAAGAGATTAGAGACCTGGGAGTTGTTTTGGATCAAAAATTAACCTTTACTTCACATGTCAATGCGGTTACAACAAAAGCAGCTCAAATGTTTGGATTCATCAAAAGGAATACCAAAGAATTTCGTCGTATCCAAACGAAGCAAATCCTCTACAACTCCTTAGTACGGGGTCATCTTGAGTACGCTTCTGTTGTCTAGAATCCCTCATATGCGGTTCATTCTCAGAGGATAGAAAGTGTCCAGAGAGCGTACACTAGACATTTAGCGTACATTTCACAAGGTATATCACACAGGGCTCCTTACAATCAAAGGATTGACTTTTTTAAAATGGATACCTTGCATTACAGGCGTAAAAACCACGACCTGGTGTTCTTGCACAAACTTGTTAATGGTGGCATAGATTGCAGCGAATTGTTGAATAACGTTAGACTAGCAGTGCCCAACAGAATGCCGCGTTACCCTATCACTAAGTCTTTTAATATTCCATTCTACAGAACGAACGTGGGCAAACAATCACCTTTGGCACGAATGTGTGCCCAATACAACACACTGTGTGGAGACTCGGACACTATAGATATCTTTTACGATTCCTTGATTAAATTCAAACGAAAGCTTTACGCGAAATCTTTTTGTGATATTTTAGACTAAGTATATTAGTAGATTTTATGTTTTTTTTATGTTTTATGATTTTAAAACTGATCTCACATAACCTTAACCATTTAGTTGTTACATTTATGTTATCTTTAGATTTAAGTTTTTGCATCCTGTATTCTTTCTTTCTTTTTCATTATTTTAATAACGTGTCTTTAAATTACAAAGAGTGTTGTGTACATTTATAAAAGATATGCATACAAGACCCAAACAATTTCAAGCACGTGTTACAGTAATATTATTGTATGTATATTGTTGATGTACCTATTAAATAAATAAATAAATAAACTGGTCGATTAATTGCGTTTCGTCGCTGTCGCGCGACGTCTCGCACCAAGCCCGTATTCTCAATAATAATGTCTTCACCTCACGTCGGTTTAATAGTATTGTTTAAATCAATTTCAGTAAAATTGACTCAAAAAACTCTGTTCCAATTTCTTAGGATCGACTTTTAAGGTTTGTAAAACTCATTTACTTAGCTTTTATTTTCAGGTTAAATTTCATCTTGGATCTCTCGCTAATATGGTACAGATGCCCAGATGTAATACCGATAGCATCGCAATCTCTTTACCCGAATTCTTGACAATAAATTCAATACAAGCCAATATTTCTTGAACCCTTACTCTCGTCTCGTTCGGGTTACTTATTGTCTGATAGAATGAGTAGGTACAATTCGATACTGGAGATTTATTTGAGCTAGATTAAAAATTGGAGGCGAAAAGAAGTCTGTGGAGACCCTTGCCCAACAATAGGTCGACGGAGGTCACTTAAAAAGATTTAAAAATATTAGGCAAACTTAACTTTGTAGCTTAGCATTTTCCAAAAATCATACTGTGTAGAAATTCAGAAATTGAAGTTTTGTAACTCTAATAGAGCGCCAATGAGGCTTTTCTACACAATTAAAATCGTACAGTCACAATGTTACTGTATTTTTTTTTAATGCGATATATTTATCTGCTTAAATCTTGATGTCTTTTTATACAGGGTGGATGCGACATAGCGACATTTATTGAAACCACAGCTTCTATACATGGCCAGTATGCATTTCCACCGGATAAAAAATTCTCTGGCGAAAAATAAAATCCACGTCTTCCGAACAAATTGCACGATCGCAATGTTCAAATTGTTCGGAGAACGTGATTTTTTTTTTGCCAGAGAATTTTTATCCGGTGGAAATTGATACTTACCATGTGAATAGAAGCTGTGGTTTCAATAAATGTCGCTATGTCGCATCCACCCCGTATATCAGAGCTCACGACGAAACGATGTGTGATGCATTTATTTGCTCACAGGTTTTGAAATTCATAGCAGAATATAATCTTGTGCCAAACTGCTATCGATCGATAATGGAAGCAAACTCGAAACATGAGTAGGGGCCTTGACAAACGGGATCAAATGGGAATTCGGCGAAATTGTTAAGGTAGAAAGTAGATACACTCAATTGATGACATATCGTATTATAAAATAATAATGGATGGCAATAGGCTCACTCCCTATCCCATGGGACTTAAACATTACAGGTGAGGTTTGGGTGTTGTACACCCCTACCACACTCTTTTAGGTAATGTTGGCGTGATGTTATGTTAATTCTTTATTTTCAATCGGTACCTATTTTGAAAATGAAATTGCGTGAAGATGACGATCACTATTTCTTTTAAATGACCATAGAACCAAAACACATTGTATCTGATTTAAGTAAGACAAAATAATTAGTAAACATAGACGCTTAAACAGTGCGTTATCATAACCAGCGATTAACAATATACACAGTAACAGTACCGCGTGTTCAAGTGATAATTACTGTGTATGCTTAATTGGAACGTTACATCTTGTTACTGGAGTACTGTATAATTGGATGGGCATCGAATAATTGCTTTCATGTCTATTCTATACATATTACTACACTAACTGTTGCCCGTTCGCGTGGATTTTGTTATATTAACCACAGTTTTATTTGCGTTATTTTCTACTTTGCTCCCGTGGACATTTCCCCCTTGATTTCGCGATATATTTCGTTGTTGCTCCGCTTCTCGTCCGTCGTAGTGTGATGTAAATAGCCTTCCTCAAAAATGGGCTATACATTATAATCAATATTTTGCGATTCGGACAAGTATTGCCAGAGATTAGGGATTATATTTTACTGAATATTTTTCCTACAAAAGTCTGTCTGTACTTAAAAATATCTTTTAAACCTTATTTAGATTTATGTTACGTATTTACTTACATAGTAATAAGATCGTAAGTGCGTCACTACGAGTGCTACGCATTTGTCCAACGATTACTGCGAGTGTTGTCATACTACAATATGTACATATTTAATCAGGTAAACTATTTTTAAAACTACTAATGAATAATAATGTGCTTGGCATTTCAAAGAAGTGATACCGATCGAATACTAACCCGTCCCAGTTACAGGGCACCTAGGGGTGACAGAGTCAGATTATCTGTAATGCAAATTAGATTCAAGGATGAGCACGCGCATACGCCAGAAGTTTTGTTAATGTTAACTAACTACCTACGGAATTTTATTAGTACCAAGTAGAAAAGCTTGGGTGTCATCAGTCGCCAATAGTCCCGAGGGGGTGGAATATCACTGATTCTCACAAGATATACGAACATTGAAGAAGCCAAAGAGTTATGTCAAAATTATAGAATTATAATTTTCTGCCTGGAGGAATTGTAAGAATGACTTTACAAAACTCCGGGTAAGAAATACAAACCAGGAACTAAAAATATCGGATATAGAAGCATCCGCCTCTATGTCAGGTGTTTTTTGTGCCTGGCTTGTATTTCTAACCTGGTGTTTTGTGAAGTAATTTTTTTCCTTGTAATATTTTAAAGCAAATTATAGCTTTGCTATACCTTTTTGTATTTTCGTAAGCATATTTTCTTTATTCATATAATATATATTACGGTGCATGTAATAAATTAAAAAATATTAATAATCATCAAAAATAGTGGTTTAAGTAATAAATTAATCACATTTATAGTGCATTTATCGGCGATTATCAAAAATTTTACCACAGTACCGACAAATGTTATACATTTTCAAAAATAACGGAAGCCAACGTCTTTCTGATCAATCGAGCAATAGAGGAAAGGTAGAGGTTTTCAAATTTTGGTCCTATAAGTGGGTTAGGTTTTAGTGGACTAACTTGACAAGGACTAGATTGACAAAATAAACTACCGGCAAAAGTAAAAATCTCAATATTATACTCACATTTAGCAAATCATGTAGTAATTATTAATAATCACTAGTAATTAATAATTTATAATTAAATTAAATTAATAGTTTTTCAATTGATCACAATCACCGTGACATATACACATTTTTGTTACTTCCTGAAAGGCAGTGTAACGTTATTTTCTTCCTGATATAAAAGGTTGATGTATTTTTCTAGCAGCTGTGTTGGCAGCTTCCCAGATCCTTTCATTGCACGATAAATGGATATTGTAATACATATACTATGAGTTTGTCGATGCAGAAGGAAAATTTATAGGTTGTTATGGGAAATTTGCTGGTATAGTTGTTATTTTTAACTTCAGTTTGCTTTTTTATACGAACTTACTTATCATCAAAAGAAAAGTATATATGTATTTAGTTATTCTTGTACCCATACCCTTGACTAGATGACGTTGTGTGTAAGTTGTGAGATATTCAATTATTATTTTTTTATTTATTATTTTATATATTTAGCGGCAATAAGGGGTAACACTATGGTAACACATCACTTTACATCACAACCTATATAACCCAGCAGGGAATAGCATAGGTGCATTTACTCCCACACGTCACCACATGTGTTAGGGGGTGAGCCTATCGTCATTTACTGGATGTTTTTTAAGATTCCATGGTGCTACTAAAAATAAAATCGGCGATAATGATTAAAAGATATTTTTTTTCAGTTTTTTTTTACGGGATATAATCCCACCCACACGCCCACCACTGTGACTCCTGTGACGCCAGGATTTACAGCGGTAACCAACTGAAAGGTACCGTGCATGACACACGGGCAAACCAGGGAGAGTTAAAATTGTCTTGGAACCCGCAACGAATTTAATCAGAAGTATATAGTTGGAGTTGGAAAGTATGTATCTTTACATCCCTCCAAAGCAAAGCGGGAGACTGAGTAATGCCAAATATAGACAAAGTGTCTATATGGAAAGAGTATAGACACCACAGACAGTGACAAAACTATGGGGCCTAAATTTGATTGCTATAATAGGTATCAATCTAATTTAGGCCCCATAGTTTTTTTCAGTTTATAAAACCTGTTTTATCTCACTTGATAGTCATACGTTTTCACTACATTTAGATGACACGAAGGCTTACTTCTAAGCTACTAAAGGAAATGTTTTTATGAAATCTAAGCCAATGTGAATTCACAGTATTCATTTTCACTTAAGTTTAAAAGGTCATTGACCTCACGACGCAACGTGGGAAATTCTAATTACAGTGGTATGGATATTTTTAATTTGATTGAATGCGTTTGTTGAACCCGTGACAAATAGATTGAAATGATTGCATTTATATTATAATTATATTGGTTTAAGACCATCACTATTTTAAAGCTTCGTATTTTGAAATGTATACTTATATTTTTATAATTTGTATCTTAAGAAAAGAAAAATTATACGAAAATCGAAATTCTAAATTCTAAATCGAATCTATCGAATGGAAATGTTTATTAATATACATAATTACAAATGGATTATAATAATTATTAACATAATCTTTACGTTTACGTATTCATGACGACCGAATGGCGGAGTGGGTAGTGTGCCTGTCTGCGACGCCATGATCGCGGGTTCGATTCCCACTTAAGACAAATCTTTGAGTGCATGAACATAAAGTATGTATTTACAAAAAGTATATATGTATTAGTATTAGTGATTCTAGTACCCATAGTACAAGCTCTGCTTAGTATGGGATTAGATGGCATTGTGTGTAAGTAGTGGAATATTTATATTTATTTAAAATATTCTACAAAATTTTGTTCGTAAGACTTAATCATAAACCATCGCCTTTTGCTTTATAACCATTATACCAAACTGTAACTACGAAATGAGATGAAGAACAAACAAAAACGTATTTTGTTAATCATAATTAAGTTGAAATGAAACATGTGTTTGTGGAACAAAATACGATTATGTATTCTCCTATAATGAGGCTTCGGTAACAAGGAAGCTGTGAAAGAAGGCGGTAGCAAAAGGCTAATGTAATTTTACGGTAAGACTTTTTAATTTGGGATTAGGTTGCAGAAGTAGAGGTAAATTAATTAATTATTAAAACAATTTTGCCAAATGGCAACGAACAGTCATGCATTTTAGTGTTAAGACACCCGACTTTCAAAATTATTATTTTAAAATTTCAATTCGTATGTAACTCAATTATTGTTTAATACAATTTTGACAAAAGGCCATGAACAAACATTCATTTTAGTGTTGTAGATATAATCCCACCCACCACTGTGACTCCTGTGACGCCAGGATCTACAGCGATAACCAACTGAAAGGCACCGTGCATGACACACGGGCAATCCCAGGGAGAGTTAAAATTGTCTTGGAACCCGCAACGAATTTAATCAGAAGTATATAGTTGGAGTTGGAAAGTATGTATATTTACTTAACTAGTGTTGTAGATATGATTAATCTATAAAAATAGATAAAAATTTAATAATATTGAAGTTGCACCCATATTACGTTAGTATGAAAAAAAAATCAATTTTTTTAATGTCTGCTACTTTTTGTCTAAAAATATTTTACGCGTTACTTAAGTTTCACATAAAATGATCTTGTCAACGTTATGTTTGTAACCTGTTAACTTCCTTTCGAAACAGTTAAATAACTACTTTACACAAAATACAAAATACAACTACACAAAACTGTAAATAAATAATCAAACTGAATATTTTTATAATAAGATTTATAACATTTCTCGTTCATAACAACATGGAGGTGAATGCAAATGCGTGGTACGTGGGAGAAGTCTTGGTAAAACTCCCTTACAAATAAATTACTTCATAGTGAAATATTATTCTGTTTGTTTGTGAAAGAAAGGAAACCAAGTAATTTTACTTGCATGTAATATTGAAGCAAAGTTTAACTTTTATACAATATTTTACGCGACCGTGATGCAATAGATTTTATTTTTCATTTAATATTATTTTAATAAACAACTGTTTATTGCACTTGCGGTTTCAACACCAAAGTGGGTATGTACATTTAAAATTGCGAATGCTAAACTTATAATGAGCTTAAAAATAATAGATAGATAAAGTAATCTTTATTGTACACCAAAATTAACAAAGAAAATATGTTGTAAACTATTGCACTAAAAATTATGTTGCACAATGAGCGGCCTCATCGCTATAAGCAATTTCTTACAGGCTACCTTAGGATGGACAAGTAAGTAAATGATCAATGTTACGGTCAGTTGTTGGTGCGTTAATTAAAGAAAAATAAAAGTATAAAATGAAAAGTCATGATAATGACAGTTGAAATTACAAAATATAAAGAATACAGAAATAGTAGTAAATATGTACAGTCGGCCAATGAGTTGGGAATGCAGGGCAAAAACTTCTACGCCATAGTAAAAACTGACTACAATAGATATGCAAGTTTGTATTTCATATTTAATAAGTGTAATATCCCCACTATTTAGATATATAACTCACGTATCCATAACTGGTGTCGTAAGTCTTTACTATGACTTAGAAGTTTTTACCCTGCATACCCAACTCATTGGCCGACTGTACATGTATTTTTTATCTTTTCGTCAGTTTTACCAGACGGAAATCCAACCCGAGACCTCGCGGTGAGAGGCGCATACGCTAACCACTAGACCATCGCGGCAGTCATATACTATCTAAGTATACACTGTTTATTCTGATTAGTAGGTATCTGTTAGCTAATAACGTATGCCATTGAGTGGTTTATGTAAATTCCGACAAGCCATTCCGGGTGACTTGGCAGAATTTAGATTCGACATTATTGTCTGCGATTTAATATACTGAATCCCAATCTGTTACCATTCGAGTTTAAATTGATCTATGTATTTAATGAAATCACTGCTACATAACAAATGTATTTATAACTGCTATTAAATTTAGGAATTTAGTATCTTGTAATATTAGGTTATAAATAAATGTAAAGAGAATGAAATGCAATGGCTATATTGAAAAGAGATAACATTGTATAAATATGTCTTAACCATTTCAAATCAATAGAAATATATTTTGATACTTAACTCAATAAATAACATTAAGTAAACATACATTAAATAATGTTAAATCTCTCTCGGAAAATCGTTAATGACGATGATACACGTGTGACATCAGAAATGTAGAGAGGGTCGTCGAGAGCTTTTCTGAACAAGCTTGAAAGAGAAGGCACACTACTTTACATTACTTATATATAGCCACCAAGTTATCTGCTTACTGTATTTTATATTCATTCTAAAAAAATCTAACAACATAATTATCTTTAAGTATATCTTTTTTCTAAACCTTGTAGCCTTAGAGCCAGTGGCTGCCCAACTTAAGTAATTGTATATAAACTGAAAGTATCCCTGTTAGTGCCTGTAATAAAAGTTAAAAAAATCAACAAATATGGAATTTGGATCGAGGTAGCTTCGGGAGATATTAAAAAAATTAGTTCTAAAAAAAGTTTGGTCTTAGTATAAAGCCCAGTTTTTGGATATGGTTCCTTGGTGGTCATTGAAATCATCCCTCATGGCAGACACTTAACATGGTTCCAACACCAGACAGACACTCCTTAAGTTTTAAACTTTAAGATTGTCAGTCATGGGGCTGAAGCCATGCTTAGTTTCTGCCAATCGTGGGAGATGATTTCCGTCATCGCTATGGTCAACAAACAGGTTACTATTCTTTACAACCTTTTTTAAATATTTTTCATAACCATTATCCAAATGCCACATTTTGTGATTGTTTTGCAGAAGCAGAGAAACGTTCAGCGTTATAAAATGACGTAAGTCGGACCGCTACTGGCTCCTTTAAGTCTAGAGACGATTCCTAATTTATCAGTCGTCACACGTCATTGCGCCGACATTCCATAAGCAAGCAAGCATGCAGCTTATCCGTAACATTACCCAAAAATAAACCTTTCAACCTTTACATTAGTTCAATGTTCTTGAAACCCATCGAGCGTAGGAGTGAGCTTACAGTTAACCTCTTGCAAAGTTCACAAGAAAGTATACTTTGTGAATCTTTATCCAGTTTCTTGAAAGTTATTAACGGAATTTTCGCGAATATTGATTACAAGTATTTTTACTTACAGTTTTATAAGATAAATAATATGAATATTGCGCAGTTCATACCGCTGTTGGTAGGTCGGTGGGTCAACAGTGAAACAATGATCGCTTTTTGATTAAGAAGATTCAAGAGGAATGATATTGTTAGAGCTTTCGAGAACAACAGTTTGTGCAAATGGTTTATTCAATTTACAAAAGTATGACATTTTTTATTTGCATAAGTAAGATTAAGCGTGTAACGATCTATTTGCACAATCTGTTTATGCAAGTAAGATGAGCGTGTAGTCGGTACATTCAACATCTGGCAATTAATAACACTTGCTTAAAATCTTCTATTTTTCTGGTAGATAAGAGTCTAGAATACGTAGGAACTACTAAGTACTTAGATTTTACACAGGTTTTATAGTCTTAAAAGAAAATATTGAAAGAGTCGTTATCTGCGGCGCACTCTGATACTTGATAGCTTCTTAGCCAATGTGGTATCTCGACGTTTAACGCAAAGGTACAGCTGTCGCTCTCTCTCATTTAAATACTGAGTTAGAGAAAGAGAGAGATTGAAATGCGTGTTTATTGGAGCCGTAGATTCTTGATCTTGGCCGGAGTGTCTTGATCTGATTAGCACATAAAGTGATGACTGTGGTTATGTTTAGACCTAAAAAAGCAACTAACTAATAACTCTTCAACTTTTACCAATAGAATATTATATAATTATAACTTTATAGTTATAAAAAAATATTAAAAATTATAGTGTAATAAAATGTTAATCATCTTGAAATTACTTTTTAAATAAACAGTTTTAATTTAGAGTTATAAAAGAGAAAAAAAAAATTAGCGCCTGTGACGTTCTCTGGCTCTAGACAGTCAAGATGCCATTCCTAATCATCAAAAGACGCACCAGCAAAGAGGAATCCTGTATCCCTCAGTACTTTATGCAGTATGTAACTTTGTTAGCAGTTTAGAAGGAAGTTCAAGACTCGGAACTAAAATGCAGACTGGACAGTTCAAAGTTTCATCTGGAAGTGCAATAAGACGTTTGTAAGTTACAAGTCTGTGCACGAACTTCAAAAGTGCCAGAACGACAGTAAAATATTGTTGGAATATTCTGCAGTAGCTATTGGCACGTTTCGAATGAGTATTGATTTTGGGGCCTTTCAAATACAATTGCGTTTTAAACATACACACATACAATCAATAAATTAATAAAATGAAATAAAATAATAAATTACATTATGCGTCATAAAATTCCTTCGCATCGCTGTCCACAGCGGATGTATGTGTGTGTTTTAAAAAAAGTTGTAATAAAACCAGAATTGAAGTTAAATTTTCATAACAATTAAATACTTTTTTTTTTAATAAAGAAATTTAAAAAACAGGGCTTATAAATAATGACAATATGGGTATATGGTTCATGTACTATGTTCGTCGTCCGATTGGAATTCATTTGAGTCATTTCGGGAATCACGCATTTTCCGGGATGACATAGTTTCATGATTTTCTCTGGAATTTTGGCTAAATGACACATGATTTTTTTGGTATTTCAAGAATAATCTCAATATATTTTATGTTTACAGTTTTTTCATTGGAATGACGCATGGGTCAGCGAACAGACACGTATTTCATATACCTATCTTTTAGTTTATCTAAAAACTTAGATGTTTTAAAAAACTTACAAATTAATGATTTTGCTATAATCAAATATGACAAAAGGCGAGTTTAACTCAGTATTTGAGCTCTCTTTCAGCACACCTAGAGCCATATTAAGCCGTGTTTAATTATTTATTCCTAACTAACAAAATAATTATACAATTATATATTTGGTGTTCTACAATAGAATTATTATACGCACGTTTTGGCAACTGCAGTCGCTTGCATGTGCGTTTCATTACATTAATAGAATATAATTATAAACTAAACTATGTCATCTCACCCACAGAGAAACTAAATATAGACCGTATATACCAACAATTATACCTAATACTAAAAAAACAGTTTGAAGTGGCAAGAGTCGACCTTAGATTAGTTGTTAAAGCTTCTGACCGGTGTGCAGAGGTCGTAGGTTCAAATCTTCATAATTTTTCAACTGATTTTTAGCATAATTTGATCTTCTTCTTCTTTGTCGTGTCGATGGCTGAGTCAAATTTTATTTTGACTTGCCATCGTGGTAAAGGGATTAGTTAATTCGCTTTGGAGAACTCGCAAATTGCCCAGGGTGCGCTGGACTTAGGGAATCGTTGTGCACGTCACTCGGGGAGGCTCTATAATAATAGTTTGATAAGCATAGCTAAATTCTATTAAAAAATCAATAATGAATTTTACTTATTGTTACTAGTTCTTAATTTAGTAGTTAGTATGTGTTTCTTATTATGAACAAATAAGTTTTTTAAAATATGTTTTGATTGAGTATTGAAGAAAAGCGCGTGAATTGACAGCCATGTGTACATTTAAGGCACCTTCTCAGTTTGTAGTTTGAAAACGCCGTACTTTCCTTAATATACCGGATAATACTGGTGTCATCTCATTACGTTACCTCAGTTATAACTTACCAAAGCTGTAATCGTTACCCTCCCAATCGTCTCAAAGACAAACAATAAAGTCCAAATTCATACGAGAATGTTTCATAAGATTACGCACAAGTTGAACAAAGACGACTCAAAGTCACATAATTTCGACGATAGAAACGTGCCTACTGACTCAGAGACGACATTGCTCCCTGAAACTTTTGGTCTGAAGCCAAATAATCGTTATAAGAAGTGTTTAACTGAATGACGGGCATTCCTGGAAACAGCCATTCACGAAAATTTAGAAAATATTAAGTATACTTCAGTTTGCTTGACTTTTCCTTGACAAAATAAAGCTACTTAGTATCGCGGATATTTATATGTTGCCATGTTTCAGATGAGCTTATAACCCATTTGATATTAAATAACAACAATTAATCTGTAAACATAATTAATAATTTGCTTAAACAAAGAAATTGAGAAAAGTATATGTCGTGGCTATAGTTCGAACCCGAGACCATTGACATTATAATTTATTTTATTTTATTTATTTTATTTTATTTTCTTAGGAAAACAAACAGTCTTTCTATAAACTAAATTAATAACTAAAATACTATCTTAAGACCATGTAACAGTTTTCGCATATTATATCTATATCTGCGAGTTTGAAAAGTACAAAGATAATCTTATAATTCAACGCTCTTCTCCATTCAAAGTAGCTACTTTATTACTGATATGACGTGACGGGTTTCAGGTTCAATTCTCTTGTAGGACAAAATGTGGGTTTAATTTACAGCAAGATACATACCTATACCTATATTTTACACTGATAGTCACCTCTCTACACGTGAAATGTCTGCAGTTTCCTTAAGATATTTATTTATATGTAAATAAGGAAAGTAGAAAACATTACGTTTCGAGAACTCACCTCATTTCTGAAGAGATAATACAGGTAAAGACATAATATAACATAACTCTTTATTGTACACCACAAATTGACAAAATAATTGAAAAAATAATGAAGAAACAATTGGTACAAATACTTAAATAAATATAAAGTACAAGATCGTGATTCTGCACCGAATTAAAAACAGAACGAATTTAAAAGAGTTAATTTTTGGCGTGAATATATCACAATATAGTGATAAGCACATTGAAGCTGACTGAAAAATGTCGCTGATAACGAATATTGCTCATATATGTTTTTAAACTTTCGCAATTTAAGAACATTTTTCAAAAAATAGACAACGGGTCTAAATCGCGCAATTATGTAGTGGACAATATCCGCGCTTTACGGAGACGACGCCGAGCTTTACCAGTCGGCTCGTGACCAAGAATGATGCAAGTCATTCGAAACGTCGAGATTACCTTTATAATAATTACGCGATTTAGACCATTATCGCCATTTTTCAGTCAGCTTTAATGGTACAAAATATAAGAAAGGACAGATTTCGCAAAGTTTTGATACAATGCACTATCAGCCTGCCTAAAGTTTATTAATGTTAACGTTGAACATACATAAATATATATACGTAATGACAATTAGACAACTAGGAAGGCTGATCCTACCACCAGATGAGATTCATAATGGCAAGGAAGAGAGAGAAAACATTGAGATATGATTGAATAACAGTAGAACGCTACAGAATCAGATTGTTTTTCCGTAAACAGTTCAATATAAAATCTAGAGGAAAGGAAGTAAGTAGTTCTTCGTAAATAGATGTTTACGAATTCAAAGAGCACTCCAGTTCCTCAGTAAAAGGTGTGTATCACTTTTTATTTATAGAGTAGTGTGATGCGTTGGATTAAATAAAATGTCCAGAATTTGGTAGTGACTAACGCGATTTATTGTGAAATCTAACGGTTACTGGATTGCTATTATTAACTGTTAATTCATGGTTGTGGGAGTTGACTGAAAGTAGTAAATTAAATTTATGCAGTTTCGCCCACGGCTCCACCCGCATAGATCTTTATTATGCATATTACATGATTTGTACTCTAGGATATAAAATAAGGTTTAGATTTAAGTAATTGGAATTAGATTTTTCGCATTATATAATAAAATATATTATTGTTTTTAGGGTTCCGTAGTACCTACAAGAAACCCTTATAGTTTCGCCATGTCCGTCTGTCCGTCTGTCCACGGCATAGCGACGAAACCGTTGGTGCTAGAAAACTGAAATTTTGCATAAACATGTATGTTAACTAAACAAAGAAAGTCGTAGAATAAAATTTGGAAAAATATTTTTTTTTCAGGTAGCTCCCCTACATGCAAAGTAGGGATGTTTTTTTTTTTTTGTCGCCTACCCCATAGTGTGGGGTATTGTTAGATAGGCCTTTTAAAAACGTTTAGGGGTTGCTAAGACAGTTTTTTGATTTAGAGATTTGTTTGCGAGATAATTAACTTTAAAGAGCAAATTTTTGTTCGAGTAGGGCGTCCCCCCCCCCTCTAAAAGCTAAACTACTGGATCCCAAAATGTGAAAAAAATTGTGTCGGTAGTACATGTAATGAACTTTAAAGGAAAACTATAGCGGATAAGTTCACTTCATTAGTTCAAGAGGAATAGGGGTCCGAAATGTCAGATGCAGTTACTCAGAATATTTCGTTCAAAATTCTTAAAACATAAATAAACATACATAATACATATATAAAATCACGCCTTTATCCCACGGGGGTAGGCAGAGACGATGAAACGCCATGTGCTTCGCTCCTTACATACTTCTTTCGCTTCCTCAACATTCATACATCTCGTCATACGTGCTAGCTGGTTTCGTGTACTACAAACATTTTCTTTCTGAAGGACGCCATTTAGTTAAAAAGTAAAATTAAAAATATTTTTCTACGGAACCCTACTGTGCGTGGCCCAACACGCACTTGGCCGGTTTTTTATGATGACAAACCAAACCAACGAAGAATTTTCATGATCTAACAATTGTAAGACAGTTTTATTTCTGTTTTCAGAATTTATTTTATTCGACTGACAGTATTGCCAGCATTTTGGGTACGAGGCCTTCTGACCGTGTATTATTAAGTTATTAAACTAGTTTAATTTAAGATCCAACAAGTATCTTTATTTTTCTGTAAATATGTTAAGTCCTTAGAATAAATTACTTTTAATACATCTTCAGCGCAACAAAATCGCAACGCTTTCACAAGTCAAGTTTCTCATTTTATCTTAGAACCGTAAATAATTTACGTATTCCAAAATAATTCTTAAGTTATTCTGCATAGCAGTTTTCACGAGACAAAGGGTACTATTTTCAGGCTTTTTACTGCATTTTTTATAACAAGCGATTAACCGCAGAGATAGTAAATATGATGGTTAGCACCAAGTCGTAAAGTGACCACTAAAGTAAAGGCTTTAAGGGGGCACCATTGGTTGGGCCTTTTTCATACAAAAGTAATATTATACTAAGAAACAGTTGAAAAAATTATTGGACCGGCAGGATTTGAACCTGCGACCTTCTGCACACCGGGCAGTCGCTTTAATCACCCTAAATTTATCAACTGTTACATCATAGCTAAATGCTTAATATAATCAATAAGAAGTTAAGGTAATATTGGTTTAACATTAATACTTTGAAGATTTATTTTTATTTTTATTGACCAGTGACATCTAAAACACTAAAACGCATGTTTGCTGGCGCCCATTTTTTCATAATAATTCATATTTATTTTCAGTTTGTATGTAACTCAATTAAAATGTTTAGTAATTAATTAATTAATTCAGTATCAATAATTAATTAATTAATTATTTTAGGCCTTTGCCCTGCAGTGGGACACTATAGGCTCGTAAAAAATAAAAAATAAAAAAATTTAACTCAATTCATGATTGAAACATTTTTGTCAAAATGGTAGCCAACAAAACAACTTGAAATATTTTAGATAAACCCATACTACGTTGGTTTGAAAACAGGTCGCTCGGGAGCGAAAAGCAAGCGAAAAGCTTCAATAAAAAGTCAGTTTTTCTTGTTCACGATTTGTGGAATAGTTCAGTTTTTCAGGGATTTCACGAGTTGGCGTGGCTTTTTTATGCGATGAATGTTACGAGATGTGGTATCTATATGATCGTCTTACGAAGGTCCATAAAAGTTAACTGATGCGTTTCATTGCGGATAGTCTACAATTTTAAGTTAGTGCATACATTTCTAAATCTATAGTAAACTATGTAAGAGTATATGTGTTATAGTTATAATAAGTTTATTTTTAAAGTCAGGTTTCAAACATAAGCTTTAAGGTATTACTGACTGAACGTACAAATACAATTTACGCAGTATTTTTGATCCTTTAATAACTTAAAATGAGTAGTAAACTATATAATTGTAATTACTTAAATGGAGTGTTTACATCAAAAGTGATAACTAGTTTATTTTTAGTGAAGTTTTATTTTTCTCATAATGCAATACCCATCGGAGCTGGTACTTGGATTGATTTTATTTCGATTCTAAACAGTTTGATTAAAAATAATCTGAGCCCCGGTTATTCAAATCATTGTAATTAGTATAATTTAGTATTATTTATTATTTATTTTATATCATTTTTTGTACTGTTTTGACGTGTTCAAGCGCCTCCTGGGGCCTATGAAAATAAATGATTTGAATTTGAATTTGAATTTGAATTTGAAACTTTAAAAGCTAAAAAGCTAACATTAAAGATAAATGTTAACTGGATTTTTTTTGCCAAGTACAGGAGTCAAAGGTCGCGGGTTCAAATCCCGGAGGAGCAGCGGTTACGAACATGACTCGGCGATTTGTTCAGAAAGGGTTAGGGTTAATGTTACAGGTTAAAGACCCTTAAAATAATTGATTTTGATATTTTATTAGAAGATTGCGTAGTTTTTTTTACAGATAAATAAGTTCATTAATGGTGCTAAAGGCGTTGGCAGAGACCCAAGTGACGGTATTTTCCATTTTACCTGTAGATATTAGTTCAAATTAATATCTGCACTGGTTTTGCAGTAATTTATGAATTGCGGTAACTATGGCTTGTATATAGGTATATATTTGCAAACCAATTCCTGAGCTAGCGATTGAATTACTTTTTCCAATTGCTTGGCTGTTTACCATACAAAAGTAATATGGGTTTAACTTTAACATTATAAAGACAAATCAAAATTATCTAAAACACCAAAATGCATGTTTATTGGCGCCCACCTTTTTAAAATATTTCTGTTTGTATGTAACTTAATTAATGATGTAAACAATTCTGATAAAATGACAACGAACATGCATTTTAGTGATTAAAACATCGATTGGTCTATAAAAATAGATAAAAATTTAAAAATATTAAAGTTAAACGTTGCAATGAAAACACGGCGCTCGAGAGTCTACCCTCAATGGTTAAAGGGCCTGTAATTTCAACGGAGACCGCCTATATGTTGGTACGCCAGTTACAATATAATATTTATTATGGCTTCACTGTTAACAGTGTCGTGCGGCTTGGCAGTGCCTCACACTGAGCAGCGCCGGCAGTTGGCAGTGTTGGCACTCTACCAGATACGATACTACATTATAGTAAGGTCACGGACTTGTTTAAAACATAATGCTGTTTTATATTCAACTGATAAGATCGGTCTAAACTGATAAACTTCCTCGATGGTCTAGTGGTTAGCGTGTGCGCCTCTCACCGCGATGTCTCGGGTTCGATTACCCCGGGTCGGGTAAAGTGTTCTTTGTGAACTTTCTGTCAGGAAGTTCACAATAGCAGCACGGAGTTGGTTATCCCATGGGACCTAAACATAACAGGTGAAATGTGGGTGTGGTATACACCACTGCCCTATCGTTCTGGGTATTTTTTTTTTTTATACTACGCCCACAGCGAACGAACGTGTAGTCCACCTGATGGTAAGTGGAGTATAGCCCATGGACATCAACAATCCACAAAAGCAGATTAAAGATGCGTCGCTGCAGCTGAGGACAACGGTGTTATGCCCATGTGCCAGTAATTTCAGGGCCTGATCTCACCACCAAACCGGAACACAGTAATGGAAGTACTACTATTTGGCGGCAGGTTAAAGGTGAGACGGTGGTGCTGCCGCCCTGGAGCTCAATCACAAGAGCTCTACCACCACCAGGTGTGATGTTATGGTATGTTAGATAGGTAAGTTTGCGACCCTTTGAGTTTGGGCAGCAAATCTTACATGCGAAAGCTCTGTGCTGTAGTATAGTTTCAATATTTTTTCAATAAAAACCGACTTCAATTACTAATAATGCTTATAAAATAAAAACTACTAAACCAAACTGAAAGAAATTTTTATGGGACCACCTGGCAGCTATTTCGCGTCGAACAAAAAAATAATCACGCGAATCGGTCCATTAACCGCGACGTAATTGATGTACATACATAGAAAAAAGACATACCGGCCTAATTGAGAACCTCCTCTTTTTTGGGAAGTCGGTTAAAAAGCTTGACAGACGCGTTAAAACTCATTTCATTTGTTTGTTTGCTAGTCTTGTTGCCTGTCATACATTTATGCTTTACGTATTAACACTAACTTTTACGGATTTGTTACTAACCAAGGATGCTCTTAAGCATTTGAAACATTGGGACATTAAATGTAACTGAAACATCGCAAAATGCTGTAAAATGTACTAGTTTTTTTTTTTATTTTTTTTTTTTCATTACCTATTTAATTAGTCTTCCTACATCTCATACCAATCTTTCTTATCATGATTTAACTTAAGCTATCGACCATCCCGTTACAAGGGAGGTTTACAAGGTCGAACTTTTTTCAACGAAATCGTTTTCAAAATGATTCGTGTATAAATTCAGTTACTACGCGATTATAATACCTTAGCATGGCATCTGTGCAATGCATGCAATGAGTTGTAAATATCGTCCACGTCTATTAATTAACGACATAGAAATGTCACACTACTAGAGTCGTGAGAGTAGTTGCTAGGGTTGACTAACATTCATTTTAAATATAAAAAATAGAAATAGAAACGTTTATTTGCCAAAAACATAGTAACAAAAAGATGAGGACACAACATATATTACTGGATAATCGGTATGCAAAATATATAATGTTATATCTATGTACTAATATTATATTAAAATTATAACACTAGCTTAATTGAAAAAAAAAAAAATTATATGTAAAAATGTAAAGTACTTATCTGCCATTGTTTTTTATATCTATATTTACAGTAACTGTAGACAAGTATAACTGTTATGCTTATCTATCTACATGTTATTATTATTATATTTATTATTATAAAAAGATTAAATATTGTGTCATTAACAAATAGTCACAAATATCTATTATTTGACGTCGTAGTCGACGCAGAGGTCGTTCGATTCTCGCTCAAGACAAATCTTTGTGTGCACGAACATGGAGGTATATATAAAAAGAATGTATTTATAAAATAAAAGTATATATATTATGTATTAGTATCACTTATTCTAATACCCATCGTACAATCTCTGCTAAGTTTGGCACAGATGGTGTTGTGATATATTTATATTTTTATTTATAATTTCTGCTTTTTCCCTAACCCTACTTTCCTTGGAGTGAGCGCTTATCGTCTTTTTCCTCCATTCTCCTCTTTCAGCCATCACGCTATCACTCACATCCTTCTCTTGCATAACTTCCATCACGCAAGGCATTCATCTTGTCGTCGGTCTGCCTCTTTCAACCTGTCCATGCTACATACGCCGCATATAACACAAAAATGGCATCCCTAGTATTGATGACCACACGTGCTTTGTCAGTGTCATTACCTGTTATGTAAGAACCGTAACTACACGTCTTGTACTTTGGCCAGCTTGTTCTTTGACATGATGTCGTCAAGGGGTAGGAAAGATATATTGACGCCGCGACACGCAATGATTGTATTTTACCATTCTGAGAGAGATTGGTTGTAGTCTAATATCATAGAATTTAAGAGGTAAAAGGAAAAGATAAAGATAACAATAAAATGATATATAATAATAACATATATATAACCCAGAAGAGTGTGGCAGAGGTGTATTGTATTTTGCCTGTTATGTTTAGGTCCCACGGGATAGGGAGTGGAAATGTGGAGGCCGTGGTTTTTTAAACGCCAAAACTTTACACAACCGCGAGGTGAACAATCTCAGAGAATATTTTCTTCGTATGGGTGAGGGGATGCATCGAGATGTGGTCGCGGTAGACAAGGGACTTACCCCGCTCTCCTTAGCAAAAGAGAACTGGCGCAGGCCTGAGGTACTTAGTACTGACGATCGGAGGGCTGTATGGCAGGGTAAGGAACTCCACGGCAGGTTCTACCGGGCCTTACATGGGTCCGATGTAGACTTGTTACCATCCGTGGCCTGGCTACGGTTCGGAGACCTTTTTGGAGAAACCGAGGGTTTTGTCTGTGCGATTGCAGATGAAGTTATCAAGACGAATAACTACCGGCGATATATTATGAGGGACGGTACGGTGGATATTTGCCGTGCGTGCCACCGTCCAGGTGAGTCTCTCAGACATATTATCTCTGGTTGTTCTCGTCTTGCTAACGGCGAGTACTTGCACAGGCATAACCTTGTAGCCAGGATTATCCATCAACAACTTGCCCTGAAATACAGACTTGTAGATACTGAGGTGCCGTACTACAGGTATGTACCTGAGCCAGTTCTTGAAAATGGCCATGTCATTTTATACTGGGATCGATCCATCATCACAGACAGAACTATTATAGCTAATAGACCTGATATTGTGGTGGTGGACCGATCTGAACGCCTTGCAATAGTGGTCGATATCACCATCCCGCATGACGAGAATCTCGTGAAGGCCGAAAAGGACAAACAAATAAAATATTTGGACTTGGCTCATGAGATTGTCGACATGTGGGAGGTGGACTCGGCTATTATTGTACCGATAGTCGTATCCGTAAACGGACTGATAGCAAAGAGTCTCGACAAACATCTAAAGAGACTCGCGTTGGGTGGCTGGATCAAGGGTCTGATGCAGAAGGCGGTACTACTGGACACGGCACGCATTGTGAGGAGGTTCCTCTCTATGGAGCCCTAACCATCGGTAGTTTGGTCCCTGTATCCGATGCCGGTGGGGTACTATTTTTTAGTACTTATATTTAAAAATGTAGAATTTTATACTTTTATATTTTTAAATGTACTTTACTTTTATAATTTATATTTAAACATATAAAAAATGAGAAAAAAGATTAATGAGTGAATAATAATAATAATAATAAGCTTTATTGCACACCAAGGAAAAATAATACAGAAGAATATGTAGATAACAAAAGTACAAATGGCGGTCTTATCGCTGCAAAGGCAATCTCTTACAGACAACCATTGGATGGAAAAGTATGAAAGAGACACGAAAGGGAAGTAAAAGGTGTACTAGCATGAAGTTTGAATGAAGAAGAAAGGAATAAATACATTAAAAAACTACTTCTAACAAATAAATATTAGTGTACCTAACTATAGGTACAATAACAATAATGCATTATTTATACCGGGTGCTTCAAAAAAATGTATACACACTTTGAACTTCCATAGAAAATTTATTTACCGTTCTACAAAGTTAAATTTCAGGAAAATAGAAAGCTGAAAGTCCAATGTAAATGAAACATAAATAACAAATGTTAATACTGTTCAAATTGGTGACCTGCAGCATCAATACAATTCTGAGTACGAGTCACCACAGATTCTGTACATCGTATCAAAACGTCCAATGAGATTTCTCTACACACTGCTTGAATCTCATTCCAAAGAATGTCTAGGTTACGTGGTTTACGTTTGTACACCTCATCTTTTACTGTGCCCCACAAGAAGAAATCCAGTGGTGTAAGGTCTGGAGAGCGTGCTGGAAACTCGATTGGCCCCCTGCGTCCTATCCACTGGCCCGACAAATTTTGATCCAGGTAAGCTCGTACGTCCCTGTGATAGTGCGGCGGAGCACCATCTTGTTGAAAAGTATTAACATTTGTTATTTATGTTTCATTTACATTGGACTTTCAGCTTTCTATTTTCCTGAAATTTAACTTTGTAGAACGGTAAATAAATTTTCTATGGAAGTTCAAAGTGTGTATACATTTTTTTGAAGCACCCGGTATTAAGAAACACCACACAATACAAATACACGTCGTGGGGTACAATGCATTAGAGCCTTCTTACATAGCAGCACTGCATTGCAACTGGTTCTTGTTGATATTACAATGGCGGATAAACATTATTGCACAATTATATGAGTGCAACCGGCTATCGGCTTTGCGGCGGGCATAAAGGATTTATTTTATGACTTCATTAAGAAAAGACCACGTAAGTAGTATTTATGTTTGTTGGGCCACGTTATTAGATATTGTAAATCCTTGCCTTTATATGTATGCAAGCGAATTGTAATGCAACTGTAAGTGGAAACTACAGCCTTTGAACATAAAGACAAAACTAACGACTCATTCCTTCTTCTAACTACTTTTAATTTCAGTAATTTTCAGTGTTCAATCTAATCGGCCGTGGCGCGATGGATAAGGAATCGGTCTTACGATCGAGAGGTCGTGGGTTCGAATCCTGGCGATCTCAGTACGGACGTGAACTTTAAGCGAAATAAGC
The DNA here is from genome assembly GCA_905147285.1 of Hypena proboscidalis. Lineage (NCBI taxonomy): Eukaryota > Metazoa > Arthropoda > Insecta > Lepidoptera > Erebidae > Hypena > Hypena proboscidalis. The sequence goes on from LR990131.1 coordinate 18,153,761, forward strand.
TTAGCGGGAGGGGGTTAACAAGAATACGTACTAGTAATTTGTATTTGCAAAATAACTAAGTCTTTTTTATTTCTTTTCCTAAAAAAAAATAAAAAAAACAACATAAAGAAAAGAACACACCGACAAATAAATTTTATTATGATTGTTTGTGGGTATGTTTTAATATGATTGTTTGGATATAAGACACGTTTACCGTTTCCTTCTTACTCGTTCATAAAAGTTTTACCTATATATTATCAGTTTTGACTAGTAAAAGCTTTAGAAAACCAATCTATGCGCAAAATATTGTAAATAATATTGTATACACACATTTCCAATATTTTTATTTAACATAAAGTTTTGTCAAATAGAGTAATCATATATTTTCGCACGACAATGCCAAGGGAGAAATAAATGTTTATTATTTTAATTTACAACCTTACAACCTTAATAATATTATAATCCAATCTTCTTGTCTATACATAGCTGGAAAGTTTCTCCAGTGAATTATTACAAGTAAACACTTAGGGATTTGCGTCTTAATTAAGATTCTGGCCTTGAGATCTAGGCTAGACGAATATGAAACATTATATTAGCCTCTAATGAAGTTGTCTACTTATTGACCTATAACATATTGACCTATATTAATATTGCCTAGATTTTCGGGGAGGAAAATATTTAGATTATTTAGTATTTAGATTGTTTAGTTTATTTATAAACCGTTCTATTTTACATTGTCGACATCGAGGTTGTGGGTTCGATGCCCACTTAAGACAAATCTTTGTGTGCATGAACATGGGGGTTTGTCTAAGTCTAGGTTAAATGAATGTATTTACAAAAGAAAAGTATCTATGTATTAGTATCAGTTATTCTAGTACCCATAGTACAAGCTCTGCTTAGTTTGGGACTAGATGGGGTTGTGTGTGAGTTGTGAAATATTTATTATTTATTTATTTATTTTATTGTTCGTCGCACCACCGCATGCCGTAAATTTCAAAGCGGCATCTAGTTTTGTAGCACTTTTTATACTAGTTTATTGGAATTTATGGGTAAGCCGACTAGTTGGTGACACATCTATAGATACTTATAATAAATCTGTGAAAGTCAAAATTCTGTACATTGAAAATATAAAAAAAAATGGCATGAGTGTTAGTAGACCGACACCGAACCCAAAAAAATTATTAAATATTTTTTTTCTGTCTGTCTGTCTGTCTATCTGTCTGTCTGTCTGTTTGTCTGTCTGTTTGTTCAGGCACCACGCAAAAACTACTGGTTCGATTACGATGAAACTTGGTATAATTATTCTTTAATATCCTGGACACCACACTGGGTACTTTTATATTATATACAATAAAAATCAAACTTAATTTTGCGGTTCGGGAACGGTATCCCGAACCGCAAAATTAAGTTTGTTTTTTTTTACTTTTAAGTTTGATAAAGTCTCAATAAAGGTTAAAATAAACTCCACGAGAGGAGCAGTAAGTTTGAACGCGGGTCAAAGCGCGGGAGCAGCTACTACTTAATACAACTAATTCCACGCGGAAGAAGTCGCGGGCAAACGCTAGTCTCTAATAAATCGGTACGAACAATGATGGTTGATACGTTATATTTATTTTCCTTTAATTGCTTCGCAAAATTAATATGTTCAAGGCGCAATAACACACAGGAAAGACTTAATCATATGGCTTTACAATTAGCATTAAAACTAAGTGGCGTGGCAATGTGGCAATGTTGCGTGTCTGCCATACATTACATTTGCATGCGATTCTGTAAGTATCTATCTAACGATTTTGTCTTTCAGTTATATCTATGGCTTTATTATGTAATGCTATTTTCGGTCTAACTTTTGAGTAGGTACCTATCACAGAACAACATCTTCCGTCAAGTCTACCTGTATGCGATTGACTCAATTTTTTTTATATTTATTCAGTAGTCATAGAAAAAGTTATTCATTAAGGAGTAAATTCATTAAGGCAATTAATTAAGGTTCTGGAATTATATTAGTTAAAGATTTCGGCATTAATCAATTCATCCAATGGTTGAAACAAAATGAATGGTCGTCGAGACTGAAACAAAATTTACAAAAAATATGTCCTAAGTCAGGTTGACACAACTGTAGGTTTACGTTTAAAATATGGTCACAAGCATTATTTTTGACACCTTCAATGTTTATCTTAGTTTTCACCAAATTGGATGTCTTCTAGCTATTTGGAGCACTTTTAGTTCGAACTTTTTTGAGCACAGACTCCGAAGTCCATTTTGTTTTACGTCAATGAAGTTAACTGAGTGCTTCCATTTTCAAATCTTCATGAAATCAACGCAGCGAATACTCTCGTAAACATATTATTATTCTATCTATGGGATGTCGTTTATTACTAACATCTTATCACGCCTTTTTGGCGCGGGGGTAGACAGATAGGTAGGTAGGGATCGCTTATAATTAAAAAACCTTTCAAGATAACGGCTTGACTGAATTATCACACAAAAAAAATCAGTGGGTCACGTGTTGTGATTAAACACACCCAAAGTTTGAGGAGCGATAACTTTAGCACGTTGCATATTATAGAATATATCAGTATCTTTATTATCTCTCGCTCGATAAGTAATCAGATAAATATCTTGATAAAGTGCGCACGTTTGAACAACAACTCATGAAATAAATTATTAAAGTTATCTACTAGGTAATAACGGATGTGTTCATAAACTATGTTTATTGGAGAACTAAGAGTGTGTGAATTAAGTATTTTATATACACTTATAACTTAACCATTAAATAGTTGTTCCGTTAGGAGCTGTAACATTGCTTACCAATTTAATTTAAAAATTCAGAGGGTGGTAGCGAGACGGTGATGCTTACCTGCAAAGTAAAACAACAGTAATTAATAAAATACCAAAATATCAGGGACAAAATTTAATTAACGTCTTTGTGTGTACTATGCGGATCAAATAAGAACGACCATATTGAACGTGTTTCATTCTATTGTAAACGAAATATTCCAAACGGAATGTGATAGAAAATTTCGATCATATTTAGGCGAATGGAACATATTCAATATGGCCGAACAATCTGTTTTTATTTGATTCGCAGTACGCTTTGTCATGAGATTTAATTTTGATTTTTTTTTATCACAGCCCAATAAATTAATCTTGCAAATTCTTCGCAAGATACTTGGCTGGGTAGCCGAATAATTCTTAACAATATTATCAAGCAATGTTTACCCCAGCCTGATTTATTTACCACTCTCAGAGGAAATTGACATGACGACCCCACAAAACTGATAGTAATCCATTAATTATTCCAAACACGAAAGTCGAGAAACACAGTTTAATTAATAGCGGGTTATTTGCCTGGCCTGTCAGTCCCCTGCTCAACACTGACGCCAGGATTATGTAGCACAGGAAACTGGGACAGGGGTTATGTTCAATGGTTTAGGGAAATTTAAACGGTAGCGACAGGGGACTGATAATTGCTTGGTGTTAGATGAGTGAAGTGAGGTATTTGATTTAGGTATTCTAATAATTTATGATAAGTTGTTACTTATCTGTGTTATACAAAGTACATCACGCTTATATAACCGAAAAATATGTGTCTTCTGGTATACCCATACTTCACTAGGTACTAGGTACCCACACTTAGGTCCCATATCACATGGGAGGAGCTTCTATCACGGCAGAACAAAACATGGCAGACATGAAGTTCGATTATTCTAAGTAAACTTTTTTTTTTTATTTCTGGAGCTGTGCAGTGCATCTGTTTATTCATGTGGTAAGTATTTAATAGCAACTATATCCTACAGAATAGAAAAATACTTTTGGGTCGTTAATTGCATTAGTTCTGACTTATTCATTAAAACAAAGTGAAGGCAACTCGAATAAGGAATAAAATGTAATTAAAGCACAAATTCATGTTCATGTTTTTCTCTAGCACATACCTACAAAACTTTGCTTTGATAATATTTTTCTGGAGCACTCAGCATAAATTTTTGCCGCAAACCAATCTCATTACCGCCTCCACTTCAATATTAATGCCGTTAAAAATAGACCGTTTCACATTTAAATTTTAAAAGCTGCATATCGGCCAAGCGCAAGCCTCCCGCTTAGGGTTACCAGACGAGAAAATATGGCCCAATTTTTAAGCGCATGCTAATTAAAAATACCTGCATAGTTTCATAAATGTTTGGTAGAATGTAGTTTGCGATTTTATGTTTAATTTAATTTTTTCAAGGTAAAAACAATAAATACCAAAAATTTGAGCCAATCATTTTCTGTTACTGAAATTCAATAAAGCTAAGTTATTCCTATATTTTTAATCTTAATTATTAACAAACATGAACAGTAGAGTCAAAACCATCACTCATTAAAATTAAGCGCGCAGCTTTAGTATGAGAGCTATCCAACAGAATGAGGCATACCTTGTCTATTCCTGCGCCTATTGGTTTTTTACGTCTAGTACCGGCTGTTGCCGTTGGCACTGATTGGCGATTTTGAGTATAACAGCAAAACCAAAATATCAAGATGTTCTGTGTAAATTTGACTTTTGGTTTCAATTTAACAGTCCCCTGGTACCCCTACAGTCTTTAACAAGTCCAAGCCTATCTGACCTAGATCCATTGAGGCAGCTGTTGACACAAGCCAGTTCACTTTCTTACAGCTCCAGTCTCATTTGTAGCTTAAAAGCGACGTGTTACAATTACGTTCAAATAAACACTTAGATAAGTATTTTAACTCGGGAGTTTAATTTATTTGAGTGGTGAAAAGTTTTATATACGTTGTCTATAGAAGGTAGGTAAGGTCCATAAAGTTTGATTTGATACCCCATATTTAATCTATGTAGTTCAGTATTGACTTTAATGAATACCATATCTACCTCAAAATACAAGGTGTTTGGTTCATCAACTGCCAAATTAAATTGGCTAAAGGTTAACTATAGTTTTAGAACCCCTACCTTTACCAGTTTTTTATTTTAATTTGTATGATTTTCGTAAAAAATATACGGTGTTCAGCTTTTGAATTGTACTCATTTTAAAATAAAGTATAGCTACGGCAATTGTTAAAATAAAAGAAAATTGGCTATACGGTAGGTACTTTACCTACCTTTAAGCCAACTTCATTTTTCAAACGATGTACCAAAAACCCTGTATTATAATTGCAAAGTAGCCGCCGAAGCATATGTAAGTACGTTTATTTATTGTTGCGTTGTGCGTGAAATAACGCTAAGCGTTTCATTTTTATCTGACTTCGAAAAAGGAGGAGGTTATAAAAGACTTGAGTTGACGTTGAAAACCACACCAAAATAAAAACTTTTACTCTCTCGAAAGAAACTTTATCGAGTTCCAAAGCAATGCTTTATCATTAAATATACTTGTATCAACTCAAGCATTGAAGCAATGAAAACCTCAAACTACAAAGCAAGAATGGCTCTTTAGAGACTTTACAAGTCCACAGGGGGAGTTTCCCTTTGTTGGTGTTCGTTCTACTTATTAAAGTAACTGAAATAAGCTACACGTCTGCTTTGATTCGACCCGGTACTACACAGTACAACTATGTATATCATTCTGTAAGTATAAACCCGTATTTTTGTAGTTACAATACCTCAAAAGAGGTCACACTGACGCGGGGGCCTCAATTTAGCGCGTAGTAATAAATTTTGGCTAATTATTATTAGTAACAAAATTCACGGTTGATGCTACCGTGTATTTGATTTATCTGATTTTAATAACAAAGAAATCTTAATACTGAGCCAAGAATACATTTATGAAATTATTTTTACTATTACTTTACTATTACGTTTATTCTGATTATTTCATATGTGCCAATATTTAACAAAAATTTCTATAAATATTTGCATGCCAGCTCATGGTGAAACATGTTAAGCTACTTAATTTCTGTCAAACAACAAAAATGTACCTATTTTTAATACTAATAAATCATTCCTACATTCTAAAACAAAGAACTATCATGTTCTTCCATTCACTGTAAGTGTATATGTATTTATTTATATCTAATTACTGCGCTTTGTTCCTACCGAGTACCTAATAAATGTCGCCTCGTATTACCTAATGTAAAGTACTGATCTATTTTCGTACTTATATGATGTATACGGGTTGCATGCGACATAGCGACATTAAAATTTATTGCAAGTATTGAAACCAGTTATTGGACATTTACCTAACAAATTGAACATTAAGATCATTGCACCCTGTATTATGAAACATATTTTAAATTATAAGTACAGGGTACAAGATGTTACACTCATTGTAAATAGACATTTTCGAAATACAAAAGAATACAAATAAAAAACTATGAATAACTACGCAAATTATCAACAATTTGCAGTTGTAGTGTCAATTTGCCTTGATGTCTTCCATCTCATAGTACTTATGACGATTGCAGCTTCCGGCGTCAAGAGATCGTAAGTAGAGCGACCTTGTGTCATCCAATCATCACTTATTGAGACCAGGGGACTGTGCTGAGCCCCCAGCGGAGACACGTAACTACTGGATGCAAGTAATAGACCTCCTTTATTTTTGTCGGGCTATTTTTATTCGACTGGCTTCGTCTTTTATAGTTGATTGTTTTATTTAGCCGTTTTAATGTTCATGTAATGAAGTGTCATTACTGAAACACTAACGTATCAATTGTTAATCCTTATTCTTTTTTTTGTTTTCCGTTTTTCCGTATTCGTTCTTGTCATTCCGTGAATAGACAGGAAATACACATAAAAATTAAGAGTAAATTCACAAATTGTCGGTATTTTACATTTAAATTGTCTTGTTCTTACATAGTACTTGTGACGATTGCAGTTTCCGGCGCGGAGTCAAGAGATCTTAAGTAGAACGAAGAGCGACCTTGTGTCATCCTATCATCACTTATTGAGACCAGGGGACTGTTCCCCAGTGGAGACACGTAATTACCAAAAATTATTTTTGTCGGGCTGTTTTTTTCGACTTTGGCTTAGTCTTTATATAGTTATTTGTTCGACCATTTGCCATTAAAAATAAGTCTATTTTATTTGTAATTCTCAGTATAATTGTTGTTTATTTGTGTGGTGTGGCCACCCACTGTCAGGTTACTCTTAATTAAAGCCAGAGGCAGAAAATATGAAATAATGAATTATGCCGACTCTGTTTTGGGCATTTATTTTGTACCTATAGTCTACAGTATTGCTTTTAAAACAGACCACTTACAATTTCATTATTTATTTAAAATATTGGTCGTTAAAACAGTAAAATAACACATTATATTAACAGAAACTGACCAAAATAATGATTTATTATCAATCAAGCAAGCTAATATAATTCTTCGCATCTTTTCCCTCTCCATTGTGTTGGTAAATAAAAAATCATCAACACAAAAATAGTACCCCGCGGTAATTGTTTCATTTACGACAGACATAACTAGTAATTCTTCCATTTATAGCTATTTTTGTTCAAGTTCGCCTCGCATAAGGTAATACAGGAAACAACGGCGTATCTACTTTCAAGCTGACATCAGACTGATTACTGCTCCTTTGTGAATGTAAGATGTGAGATAAAATTACAGAACAATAAATAATGTTATTTTAATCATAGTACAAATAAAGTCTGCCTTTATGACGTAGTATGAGAACTATAGTGATAATGTATAACTGCCAAATGTCAAAAATGATGATCAAATTGTATGTAAGACGGTATTTTAGATTTTAATAAAAACCACGTCGCGTCGTCGCCGCGTCTCTCGTCGCATCGTCTGATTTGTTTACAGGCTGTATTTTCGCCTTTCCTTTGTTTATTTAAACAATTTATAAAAGGTTAATGTTTGCTTTACCATGGAAATAAGGCTTTCTTTGCCTTCAAAGACAAACCACTTACCACGAAATTTCGTCTTAATTTATTTTGTTTGGATGCAATGCAAACGAGATCTTAAACGAATTTCCGTCGCTTTGGATCACGTAAATTATTATTTGCGTGGAAAATCTAATTTGGCAACGTAAGATGTAAAGATGTCGTTTTAAGATGTTATCTAAGTAAAATGAGGCTCGGGAGATCGCTAGGCTAAATCTAATTTAAATGTAGCCTGGAGCCTTATGACACTCCCGTGTCAAGGACGGAATCAAAATGAGTATTTTTGGATGACAGGGTAGGGACAAAGTCTTAGTATTTGCATTTGAAAATGATTGAAGTTGGTCGTGTGTCCTGTTTTTTTTGGTTACTTACAATTTCTGTTTTTCTTTTCTGAAGTAATTGTGCGTGATGAAGTAACGATTATAACGTTAAAATTGATTATGTGAAGCTAGCAGAGTGGGTTCGCTCAATGGAAGTGTGACTTTCCTTATTTATTTTTCTTGCTCTGATCAAATTTACGTCAGCACTGAAATGCGTAGGAAGTGAACTCTCGATCTTGCCAAGATCTTTATAGTTTTTAAATTCACTGTTTGTTTATCAACCAATGAAAATAAATAGACAACAATCACTCAAGAAATCAATAAAAATCAACAACCCTGAGCAACAAAAAGCATTCGAAAAATAAAAACATTTGAAGTTGATGTTTCTATTTTTCGAATATTTCTTTTGTGCCCTTCGTTCTATATTGTAATATCGAGCTTTTAAATATTAAAAAAAAGAACGATAGCAGCCATTTTGCTATCGTATCTTTTAAAAATACAACTGACAATACGCATAACGAGCTATTGGCTGAATGCCAACAACAGAAATTAACGGGCCGCATTCACACCGAAGCGTGGAAATGTGAAATGAGCTCGCGAATGATGAGAGGTCGTTTATCACAGACACAGTCGCTATTTCATCAAATGATAATGACAGTGTGAAGAGTTCCCTTGTGTGTAATCGAGTAATCGACGGAAATGTTATTCGAGTTAATATTTTTGGAAGGATTTATTTGACCTGATATTCTGCTCGTATTTTCTTGTAGAAGAATGGAAGTATTATGTTAAGTGAGCATTACCTCAAGGCTGCTCAATATTGTGAGGCTGTGAGAAATGTTCTAATAACGACAAGATTTCTTGCCCGTCTCCCATAAGCCATTCATTTAGAAAAATTTAGTCATTCTATTCAATTTAGTATTGTCTTAAGGTAAGGAAGGACATTTGATTGCATAGAAGAAATATTTTTGCAATATAATGTTGACTGGGTTCGTCTTAACAAAAAAAAATACGAACTCTATCAAATAAAATGAAAAATCGAAAAATAATGTACTTTGCTCAATAGTCGGTATAATGACGTCAATTTAATCAAAATTTTATACGAAAGATGGAAGTGTGGACATTCTTAGGGCAACCCAAAATTGCATATAGCAAAGTTGTTCACAACGGATCACGTCACCCTGTAATGTTAGACATCAAGTAAATAGTGCTTCAAACATCAAAAAGGGAAGCTATTTCAATATTTACCAATCCTATGTCATAATAAAGTAAATGAAATAATAAATAACTTTAATTCACCGATGTAATAACGTTTGGAACTCGCCCAAAACGGGAGCCTGCGAAACGCCACTAACTACAAATGCTGTAGCGTAATATTACTAACAAAGGCATCGCTATTTAGTTTGGTAATGGTATGCTTAATCATTTATTCTGTTATTATTACTGAGTATTATTGGTCACGTCTGCCGAAGGACCGACAACCGTTCGAGCAAACGAGCCCTAGAATGTAGACCGTGACTCGGCAACCGTAAGGTAGGACGCCCCCCAGCTAGGTGGACTGACGAACTGAAAAAGGTCGCTGGAGGGGACTAGATGTGAAAGGCGCAGGACCGGATGTTGTGGCGCAAATTGGAAGAGGCCTATGTCCAGCAGTGGACTACGATAGCGGCTAAATGATGACGATGATGACTGAGTATTAACTACTAATGGGTGATTCCTGGGAAGCTTGATTTTGACGGTCACATCGTAATATTATCTAAAATAATAGACATACATAACTTAATTAGCACTCATACGATTCCTTGACTATTATAGTAATGAGGCCTATTGATTAAAATGACAATGTAAAACTGAAAATCGGTTTAAAATCCATTTGAAACTGAAAAACGGGGTGATTTAGCTTGAATTTTACGTGTCACACGCGTAACCTGTACTTTGTAATGACGATTTATTTTGTCTACGCTTATAGCTTTATATTAATTCATATATTTTTGAATACCTAGAAAGTGCTGCTATCGTATTATAATCAAACTGTTATAAAAAAATTAAACTTATAGTAGCTATAGTCATTCAAAAACATGTCACGCGGTGGGCGTCGTTTCAACCGTGCGACGTAAAATAGCAACCAAATTCGGTTCGAACGTGGTAGGCATCTCGCGATTGGTTCGACACATCGCCAGTTTACTGGCAGTGCTCAGACTTAAAGGTGGTGTCGCTCAGTTTCGCGCAAAATAAGTTAGGTGAGTTCTTTGACTACTACACGTTTTGGTCCTACAGGGTTGATACATTCCATAGCTTGTTTTACTACGTAGTTGAAAATACTTTCACCTTAATGCTTTAAGATCATGAATACTTATATCCTTGAGTAAACTTTCAAGTAAAAATATGTATCATATTATTAATAGATTCATTGTTATATCTTAAAATGTAAATTGTCGTGAGATCCGTGCGCGCAGATCCGTGGGTTTTAAGCCACGGATCTTTGTTTTCGGCCATGAATCTTTGTCCTGTACGCTGGCGAGTTCTGCCAAAGGTACCTTGTAGACTGACACTGTTCTTGCTATTTATCTATTTACTAATGATGTCAATTAATGAAAGTGTTTTTTAGAGTTCCGTATTATCTACTAGAAAGCCATATAGTTTCACTATGTTTGTCTGTCCGGGCCCTAGCATCTAGACTGTTAGTGCCGGTAAGCTGAAATTTTGTAAACATATGTATGATAACTATGGCTACAAAGTGATAAAATTAAAACTTGAAGAAAAAAAAAATGGGGTAGGTACTTTTGCTAAGAGTAAAGGGGTTTTTTTTTCTTTCACGTACCTCTTAATGTAGAGTATCATTAAATAGGTCTTTTAAAAGCATTAAGGGTATGCAAAGGTAATTTTTTACTCTGAGATCTGCTAAAAATATTTTTAACCATGGATAGTATTTTTTTGTTTAAATAGCCCTCCCCCTCTAAAAGCTAAACAATTGGCTCAAGAAATACAGAATAATTCGTTACTGTGGTATTACTGAATACGGTACAGAAGACATGCTACATACGTTGCGCGCTCTATGTTTGCGTTGCTCGGGCATCGCTCACAGACACAATTTCTAAGACTACTTTCGTTCGCACGCGTACGGCCCCTGGACCCCCGCGTGCCCGCCGAGTGTAGGTATAGCAACTTAGGTATATGCACGGAATAGGAATACCAAAGGAAATGGGAAGTAGGCGTGGTTCGCGTGCCACAATTAAGCGTAGCTACGCTTAATCAATCCATGTCTATGACCAGTCGTGTTCTGACAGCGCGTCAAGTTGCTAATCTTGCGTATTTATTTTATATTTCTTTAACCATGCCGTATTGTGCTATTCTGGAGTGTGTGGTGAGTGTATGAAGGTGTTTCATACCATCGGTAAGTATGATTTCTTATAAAAATCATGTTTCGTTAACTTACTAAAAACATCTAGAACATTCTACAGAATATTCTACGCATGATATAATAAGATAGGTCTCCTCACCACGATGACAGTTTAGTATGTTGTGCCAGGAATGTATGAGTGTTGTCAAATTTTCATAGAACCTGGCACAAATATGGTGGCATATGTCCGTCTTGAGCATATCTGAGTTTTTTGTACCATGATTCTACGCTACTCGTTTAGTGATGTGTGAGTTCGTACAATACTGAGTTTATCGATAGACTTAAAAAAGAAAAGTAATCACAATATAATATTACAAATTCGATAGTTATTCTGTCTTTTAATGTAAAAAGGTAACAAACAGTGTTACCTTTTTACATTCAATCTGATCTGGTCTGACATAGAGTTAGCTGGGTTCGGTTATCGGGGGTTAAAAAATAAAGTATTTTTATTTTATCCAGATTATTTAAAATGAGCTACACAACATGTTAAGTATTGTTACAAAAAGATTCAGTTAAAAAACGCGAGCGGTAGCTACTGGTACCATTGTGCGAGTGTCGAGTCTATTAATAAAAAATAGTAAGAAACTATATTATACTAAATGCAACATTTTCACATATAAAACTCGTTAGCTCAAATAAGAAATCATGTATCTATCGATATCGATAATGTAATTATAAAATTCAATATTGCGCATCACTGGGTGAATAGCGCTAAAAATCAATCTCTGAAACAAAATCTCATCCTTATGTCGTACGTGTTTAAGGTTAAAATTGCGTCCATCTAAAATACTGCCATCTCTACTCAAGTAGCGGAATTATCTCGTCAGTCAAATGTAATACATTACTAAGATAACAAAACGTCGTAAGTACTTTTTGCAGTTTATCAAAATAAAGCTTATCAATAGCAGTGAAGGTATATTTTCAAATTTATAGCATGTGCTTTATGCTTATTTTTACTAAAATAAAAACGACCAATCAAATGAATTCTTTGTGTGTAGTGCGAAGTATGATTATTGGTTTATTTGTGTGAGTTTGGCGACAGCAGTTTCCATACTAATTGTGTCTTATACCATTTCCTTTGGTATTCCTATTCCGTGGGTATATGCATGAGCTAGTTTTCTGTAGCCAACGATTTTGTGGTAGTATTATAATATAATGAAGGAAAAGTGTCACGGCTAAGTCCGAATTGAAAAATGCAATTACTTGAAATAATTCGTACAAAATCCATAACTTTTGTTAATAATGAATTGTTTGAAGTTGTTACTAATTTAATAAAATTAATTAATACAAGTATATTTAATACAAGTAGCTCAAGCAGTGAGCCCCTCTTAAATCTGTATTACTAGGTATGTTCTAACGGTTGATTATGGAACCCTACACTGCATTTGGCCCAACAAGCACTTGGCCGGTTTATAATTATGCTTTTCCATGCACTGGGAAAAAAAAAAAACGGTATTCCAGCATTATTAGAGTCCTCAATTGTCTAGTTTTTATATTTACTTTATACGACGTATGTAGCAAACGAGCATGTAGTTCACCTGATGTTATATGTAGCTGTAGCCCATGAATATATCTACAATCCACAAAGCAGATTGTAGATGCGTCGCTTCATCTGAGGGCTACGGTGCTTTGCTTCATGTACCTGTAATTTCAGGACCTGATTTCACCACCGAACTGGATCACAGTAGTGAAAGCGTTCGTATTTGGTGGTAGTTTAAGGTAGGATGGCGGCTTTACCACCCCTTGAGCTCCTCTACCACCATCCCTGACTTACCTTTATTATTTGTTAAAATTAAACACGTTTTTATAATTATTCTAACTTTTGTTGATTTTGTTTTTGCTGATTAAGTGAATAAAAATATTATTACTAGACAAATGATGTTTTATTTACAATTTCGTTTAATATTCTTTAAAATAAACGACTTTTAAGCTATGCTGCCTCGTATTTCATATGCTACCTAAGATCCATGGTTTTTTACGTGAGATCCGTGGCGACCCAAAACAAACATATTTTTATTTCCGAAACTATTATGTTTACGTGAGTGCCTTATGGACAGAAAAGTTTGTTTTTTTAGCTCTCTTTTGCTACATATTTTTTGTTTTCACAAAACTTGAAAAAAAAAAATGCCATGGATCTTACGCCAGGAACGCTTCTCTCAGGAATCACCCTAATAGTCATAACATAACAGAAGATTTATAATTTCCGATTATGTACCGAACATTAACCTCACTTCTGTATTTGCTAACTGCGTATTCAAGTGTCATTGGCGAAGAATATGTATTACATAACAGCACGTTTGTATTGTAATTGAGAATTCGTACTCAGCGAAGTCGCGTGACGGCGACGAAATGAGATTGCCCAGTTGATGAATCTAGGTAATATGCAACCGGCAGGATTTGAACCTGCGAACTTCTGTACACCGGGCAGTCACTTTAACCAACCAGCTACGATCGCCTCTTGCCAAGACCCCAAATTTCTCAACTGTATGTTTCGTCATTTCGTGACGTCAGGTTCATCCATTTTTCCTATCTTATGTAAGATATATCCCTGCATACAAGTATGGCACCAGATCTGGGATCGGGGTCCAACATACTCCTCGGCACAGAAAAGTGTGGATATGATCAAATTGAATCGGTCACTCGCTATTTAACATACCGTGTTGGCAAGCAAAGCCTTTGTCCAATACACTGCTGTTGCTTAACCTTCTTATCAAACTACAGGCAGCAAAGTGCGTCACAGTTCAAATGTTATACTTACTTGCAAGCTAAGTGATAACGGAGTGTAATATACAAGTCATTCACACCACGGAGAGATAAACAGTTCTTGTGCTATTTTAAGATATTGGGTACAAGACCTCGCGCCTCTGTAATACTCTGATAACAAAGATAGTTCCGTCTAAACGCTTAAATATGGACCCCTTGTTCAAGAAAGTGGGTTATATTGAGACTTCAATCGCCTTGTTGACATTGCATTAGGTCATGCATGAGGCAGTTTTTATACCCAGAGCAGCGGGGCCCCGCATATAAAACATTTCTCACAAAGAAAAAAAGTTTAGGTACATAAAATTATATTTATTCTTCATATTTATCCATCTGTAACTTTTAGCATAATTTTTACAAACAATTTAAATTAAATATACACTCTTCGTCAGCATCAATAAAACAGCCAATATAGAACTTAAAGTATCTAGTATTAGAGACGTATAAGAGAGTCAGGAAAAGTAATAAGCGTTATAAGAGTGATTTATCCGTTATTATACAGCTCAGCTGTATATAGTCTTTATTATGGAATCTGCGTACACTTAAGGTGTTTTATCGGAATATTACAACTCTACTATACAGCTTTAATAATTGTGTAACACTCCAAGCTATTTCTACGGCTAAAGCTGTATAAAGGCTGTATTATAATACTATTCACTCGGTTATTACAGCTTTAATCTGTATTATAGTATTACTTGACACTTGTTCCTGTACAAAGGCATATGCTGACTTCATTATAAAACTAGTTTTTATGGCGTAATTTAACACTCTTATAAGTATTATAGCTGTAATAGTTACTTCTATGAGAGTATTATAGAAATAAAAAGATAAATGGCAGCTATAGTACAGCTTTATTATAGCTGATGATGACTTTAGTTTTCTTTGAAATTTGAATTTTGAATTAGAAGTTTTTAGGTAATTTTTTGCTTTCTTGTTAACGCACTTTGGGGGCCCTCGTATGCCGGAGGGGGCCGTATAATTGATGCGGCAGATACGGCGGCGGTAGCTACGCCCCTGACCCGGAGGCATACAATGTCGTCTTATTATCACTCAATTGCTATTCAAAAGGAGCGATTTAGGGCCAATACTTTTCGCAAAAGAAACACATTTGACCTCACATATATATTACACTAGCTTCCGCCCGCGGCTCCGCCCGCGTGGTATGTCAATTAAAAGTAGCCTATATGTTAATCCAGACTATAAGCTACATGTGTGCAAAATTTCATCGAAATCGACCCGGTAGTTTTGGCGTGAAAGAGTAACAAACATCCATACATCCATACATCCATACTTACAAACTTTCGCATTTATAATATTAGTAAGGATTCCGGACGATAATGGGGAATCTAATTATCTTAAAGGGATTTAGAGATATTGCCAAGCAACATGAACTCGTAACCAGGAAATTCCGACAGTAAGCCCAATACTTATCATAAGGATATTCTGTACAAAATATAAGGGTTTGGATAATACGATTGTGAATAGAATTGTATTGTTATGTTTACGCAAGATGATACGCAAAATGGGCCGATAAAGTCAATATTTTAATGGCCTCAATAGTAGATTGACGGAGTGCATATTGGCGTACCTATTTGGCGTTCCACTCCGCTCAATGTTTGTTTAACACACAAATATTTATGCTGTGTCGCGGGTTCTTTTTCGTTACTTCCCTGATTTATCTTCCCTTCCGTTATTATTTTTGAAACTTTTGATACTGTCATCACCATCGTTTGTAGAATTCAGTTATTAATCAGGAACCCTTATTAAGAACTAGCGTTTGCCCGCGAGTTCGTCCGCGTGGAATTCGTTGTATAATTAGTAGCTGCTCTAGGCTAGCATGTGCATCCATCTGCGGCTGTATGAAAACAACCCCAACGACAGCGATCGAGATGGCCCTACAAATATTACCCCTAGACCTCTACATACAGCAAGAAGCAGCAATAGCTGCTGTTCGGCTCATGCACCTAGGTCTATGGGGAAAAAACCACACGAGTCCACACACGAACATCCTGAACCAGGCAATCGAGATACAACCACTCATTGCTGCTCCATGTGATAGGACTCTTCCTGTATACAACTTCAACAAAAACTACAACATAGAATTAATTGAGGAGGCAAAGGATCAATCAGGAGCCAACGAAGTACGCGTATACACAGATGGTTCCAAAACGGATAGTGGTTCAGGTGCTGGCGTACACTCCTTTGACCTCAATATAAACATCCACATTCCGCTGGGTAATCACAGCTCAATATTTCAATGTGAATGTGTTGCACTAACACTCGCTGCAAAAGCCATTCACAAACGGCAAGTAGAGGGAATAGGCATCAGACTCATTTCTGATAGCGCAGCAGTTCTCAAAGCTCTTCTTAACAGCAAAACCAACAACAAACTAATCATAGAATGTCACGATGCCCTAGAAAAAATTTGCTCCAGGAATCAGGTCACCCTGCAATGGATCAAAGGGCACAGTGGATCTCTTGGCAACGACATTGCAGACGAACTAGCGAGAAGGGGATCAGATACGACAGTACAAGGCCCGCAACCTCTTCTTCCAATCCCCTTCACGCAATACCGGACCTGGATCCGCCAAAGATCGATAGAGACCCATAACCAACGATGGTCAGAGATCGCTGAGTGTCGGCAAGCCAAACTTGCAATACCGCAAGCGAATCATCGACTCACTAAAAACCTCCTAAGACTAAACAGAACAAATCTAAAAATAATGATAGGGTCAATAACGGGTCACTGTCCCTTGAACAAACACCTATACACCATAAAAATCACTGACAGTCCTCTCTGTCGAGGATGTCTTGACGCCGAAGAAACGGTCTCCCACGTAGTCCTGGAATGTAGGGCCGTTGCTTCTCAACGGGAACAAATCCTCGGAACAATGAGGTCACTCCGCGAAGCCTGTGAAGTCCCCAGGAAACTTCTGTGCTTCTGGGCGGAGTTAGGCTGGCTATGTTAGCCAGGACTCTCCACGCACAATGGACCAAATGAGAGTCTAAGTGCGGAAAAATGAGTCCACTTTCCATTCCATTCCATTTAGTAGCTGCTCCCGCGCTTTGACCCTCGTTTAACCTTACTGCTCCACTGTCGTGAAGTTTAGCGTAATGTTATCTAAATCTAAAAAAAAATTATTAAGATTTAACCAGTAATTCTCAAGATTACCGCTAACAAACAAACAAACTAACTTTCGCCCGCGGTTTCGCCTGCATGGTAATAACATCAATCATAAAAAATAATTATTAAAAAAACAAAAAACCCGACTGCTTAAAAAAAAGAACTAAAAAGATAAAAACAAGTATAGCATTATCTACATTAAATTCATTAACAATAAATGAAATATGTCAAACTAAATTCTGTATGATGTTGCAGGCGGTGACAAACGAAGTTATATAGTAGTAACAAAGTATTGTTTGTCCCCGCCTGCAACATCATAAAGAATTTAGTTTGACATATTTCATTTGTTGTTAATGAATTTAATGTAGATAATGCTATACTTGTTTTTATCTTTTTAGTTCTTTTTTTTAAGCAGTCGGGTTTTTTGTTTTTTTAATAATTATTTTTTATTTCACTCTTTTTAGTTCTTTTAACCGACATGTTTTTTTTATATCTATTAATTTGTAGAAATCAAATCTCTTTGAGATCAATGAGCCTTAATCGTGAGTTAAACTATCAAATTCAAAAACAATTATTCAAATTCGACCGGCAGTTTCTAAGATTAGCGTGAGCGAACATACAAACTAACTTCCACCCACTTCGGACGCGCGAGCGTGCCGATATATAAATTGGTAAATTGTGTTTAATCAGTAATATAAATGTGATAAGAAGTATATATTTTTGAAATGGTCTTTTCATGGCCTTTTATTTGATACCCATATTACTATGATGAAAAGAAAATCCATACCTCCCCCCCTTTTTTTTTTCATTTGCCGGCGCCATTTTGAAAATTTATATAGCCTATGTCACTATCACTGTTTCGACGAATTCAACGACACCTCATTTGTCAAAATCCGTCAAGCCGTTTGGGCTGTAGGGCGTGCCAAAGAAATAGACATACATACATACATACATACATACATACATACATACATACATACCTACATACATACATACATACGCTCGAAAAACATAACCCTCCTTCTGACGCAGTCGGGTAAAAAGTAGCCTATTTTTACGCGCCTTGTAGTCTTATTAAAATCGTTCTAGCCGTTTAGATTTTTCTGTTAGCCGTTTAGTTTAAATTATTCAATACAAACAGACAGACAGGCAGACAGACAAACACACACACATTGTAAAAACTGTATTTTAAGCAAAGGTATCGTGCAAACCACTATACCAGCTTGAATTTTATTTATTTGTATTTATGAATTAGCATTTGATTAACAAAAGAAAAGAAGTTTTTTTTATACTTCAATGGATATTAAGGCAAAAAAAAAACTTTCAGGGGCAAAACAAACTTCGGGTAATTAACATTAAAACAGCAGACTTGGTATATAGGTATATAGTCCGAATAATTTATAATATTCATGAAGTTGTCATAAGTTTACGCAGGGGAGCTCCCATAACGCATAACGTCTGAAGTTTTGACTTGATTTATGATTTTATGAAAACGGAAACAAGGTCAGAAGACATATATAAATTTCATTCAGTCATCCATTGTAATAATATAGGTATGAAGCGGCCGTGGCGCAATGGACAAGGGATCGGTCTTACGATCGAGAGGTCGTGGGTTCGATGTCTGGCCATTACACCACAAAAGTGAACTGCCTCCAACACAAGTGAATTAAGCTTAGCTAGAAGAGTTTACAAGAATACTAGTAATTTGTATTTGAAAATTATTTTTATTTTTTCACGAAAAAAGATATTATCAGAAAGAAAATATCTATTTCCAAGGAGATTAGTTTGAATGGGAAGTAAGCCTATTTTGAAGGAAATTGCACATTGACATAAAATAACAATAAGAAATATAATATGGAAATATTACTCAATAAGGGGGTAAATTTGGGTTTGAGAGAGTTCGAGGTAAGTTTTTCAGTTTTGTACGAATTAGCCCTAAATTAGACGACAGCTAGATTGTCTAGCACATAATAATATTGTATGTAATGTAATGTATCATCATAAAATTTCATAACATTTTCATTTAAAGCTATATATTACGAAATCTACCTCAATCAATTTTTTCTTCTTCCTGGTTTTATTCCGTTGTATTTGGGGTCAAAACGTCTCGATATCTTCTCTTTTATATCTTTTTTTAAGCAACCCAACCATCTTTTATTCTTCTTTTCGTTCTTTTTAGATGGCCATGATTACATATAGATATCCCTTTTTCACATAGTACTATCGCTTTAGTTTTTACATCAACTACTTATTATTTGCAAAACACAATCAATAAAGTGGCAGCATCTGCCTACTATGACATGTACTGTTCGACCATTGCAATCCCTTAGCAGCAGTATACCGCAATATGCTTGTTCGCTCCTATTACCCATGTGAATAATATAAGACGATTCCGAGTTTTTTCGTCATGTTGAATGTAGCCTGGAACAGCCTAATGGCTATGCTGTTAATGTTTGAAACTGCAAGCCAAATTACCCTAATTTAATCGATTTTATACTACCTCTGCAACTTGACTTATTTGCCAAAAGAGAATCATTTAGTAGAGTTTTATAAGCCCAAGGGTCTATTTCTCTATTTCGATATTCTAGGTTGCCTATTCGCAACTTATTTGACAAATGGCATTTCAAAATTGAATTCAATTTTTTTCAAATTCAAATTCAAATCATTTATTTTCATAGGCCCCAGGAGGCGCTTGAACACGTCAAAACATTACAAAAAATGATATAAAAGTAAATAATAAATAATACTAAACTACACTACTTTTGTATAGAAATTATAGAATTAACTGGCTTTAACTATCCGAAACTTTATCAGGAAGATAAATAGATCGAAAGTAATTAAATATGACAGAAAGGTAAGGTTTATTTTTGTTATGTGTCTAATTGGCACTGAAGATAATATATGATTTGGTATAATGTCAGAAAAATACTTTGACTACTTTAATATTATTATGGTATTATTTAAGAAATGTAAAACTTAGTGAGGCTTCTTCAATACACTTTAACCCACGGAATTTGCATGAAATTTGGCAGAAGTTTATAACCTAAAATACCTAGATTAACATATATTTATATTAAACTATTTTTAAGCCGAAGCCGCGGGTGAATGGTAGTTTTTTTAAATATGTATGTTGTACGAGCATTAGTTACTACTTATTTATGATAGCGTGTGCGTTGCCACAGTTTATCACAAGTTGCTTTATGTAGCCCACAGCCGCGATGCTTACGTAAAGCAGTTATCTAATAACGTACATTATTGAAATACATTCAATTAATATATTATACACGTTATATTGAGAAATGTTATTTTACAAATAAATAAAATAAATCATAAAATGAGACAAAAAAGACTCGCCTTTCGTAGCAACGACAGATTTTTGTACTTTGCCGCCAGAGGAAAAGTAGGAAAAGTCATGCTGTT
The DNA here is from genome assembly GCA_905147285.1 of Hypena proboscidalis. NCBI lineage: Eukaryota > Metazoa > Arthropoda > Insecta > Lepidoptera > Erebidae > Hypena > Hypena proboscidalis. The sequence continues at coordinate 18,174,584 of LR990131.1, forward strand.
CAAAACTTGCCCGAAAACACTAACTTTCTTTAAAAACATATTTTCCGTATGACATACTGCAATGAAGTACTTTCTACGTAGGTGTAGTATAAAGGTTATAGTATTACGATCAGCATTAAGTTCCGATTTACGTTTCAAACTAAGCTACAGCTTTCCATCTCTCTGTACCGTTCGAATATTGAATGAGAGAGATGGATGCAAAGTCATGTTTTAATTATACCGTAGATTTATTTATTTAACATTCAACATTCACTGTAATTACAGTAACATTTACAGTACACTGTAGATAAAGACGTTTGGTAATATCGGCCTTAACTTAGCTTTATTAGCTGCAATAAAGAACTGAATTGATGAATGAATATCTGAATCGATATTTATATCGTTTGAGGAATTTGTCAGAAATAGGTACCATAGTGCCGCCTAAGGAAATGTTAACCTTTCTCGAAAGAAAAATAAGTCCCAGGAGTCCACTGTAACGATCTGTCAGTAAGTACGCAGTTAGTCCGCGATAACAAATCTCCTATAAAAGTTTTATCTCCGGTCTTTACGCCTTATCTCCACTTTTAGTACCTGACTTAAGCTGAAAACTTTTGAGGGTTTATTAGAGGCTTAGAGCGCTGAATCGCGATAGCGAAATGTTCACAGCAAGTGTACATAAATACAACTTTCAATACGCTACCGTTGGACAGCTGTCCGCCAGGCAATACCACCGAGCCTGGTCTGAGGATCCTCCCTTTGTGATGGAGGAACATCACACCTTGTTCCTCTACAATTCCTAAGTTTATAAATGGGATGGGAGGCGGTAAGCGCTATGTTTATGAGTCAGCGTTTATTTGAAACCATGATAAGAATAATGATGTATTTTAAAATTATAATATATATCGTCCATGTTACATAGTAGAGGCTTAATGAGTACATTCCATAAATAGATCTCTGTGTGACCTTGTGTCTACAAGATGTCTATATGCTACATACAACATTTTGTGTCGTCACGGTACTTAGGTACTTACTGTAAGCACTTACATATGAAATTAGTTTAGTTAAAGTAATCAGCCACCAAGTATTAACAAAAGTCCTTTATATTATATTTAAGAAGTGATTTATTTGCGCCTGATTTATTTTAAGTTACTATTAACACAAAATACCTAAGTTCTAACATGAATTTCATTTACTTTCCATTTCATTTAAATTTAAAAAAAATAAAGTAAAAATTATTTATTAGAACACCAAATCATTATTAAAAATTAAAAATCTGAATAATAAAAAAAAAATCTAATTTAGGAACTAGATATAAAAATAAATATAGAATAATTACAATAATACAGTGCCTTTATACTACATTATACAAGTTGTAAATTAAATGTAAACACAAACCGAAGCAATGTGTGCTTGTAGGTAATCCTTACACATATTATAAATGAAAAAGTAACTCTGTCTGTAACGCTTTTTTGACTGAAATACAGATCTAATCTTGATGAAAATTGGTACAGTTTAAAATTTGAGAAAGGACATAGGCTATACTTTTTGTCGACATACCACGCGGGTAGAGCAGCGCAGAAGGTAGTGAAAAATAAAGCCTTTATTTGCACAATTTTAATCACAAACTATTTCTAGTCGTACCTTAAGTTTTAATTTAAACAGGAGAGCTTCTTTGATTAATCTAAGCGCCTCGTGTGATAAGCTCCGATGTCGGTGGCGCTTAATACTGCATGAGCTTTCGCCGTAAAACGAAGGATTTACGATCAGCGCTGTGCAATGTAAAAGCCGTATCGTGTAGTTTACCCACTGGAAAATTAACGGGTTCTATTACCAAGTGTGGTAACACAATTATCCGTCGCCCGTAGGTACTTATGGAACACGGAAGCTCGCACTACCCAAAGAGAAAAGAGAATGTGAGGAAAAAGTCACCCTAAAATATAGTTGCGTCATTTGTGATGAAACCGATCTCTTTTTTGTTAAGAGCGTGTATTCCTTTTCAAAATGTAACTGTCAATTTTTATAGTGTTTTGGGAATATTTCGTAAAAACTGAATGAAAGTATGATTTTATTCAACTAACTTTTTAGAATGCAAATTTTGAAAGGTAAATATAACAATTTCATTCGTAAATACAGCATAATTTTGTAATTTATCAACTTAACAGTTAATACTCTTTCAACTGATAAAATAGAAAAGTATGCTTTAGTTATTAAATGTAATTGTCATATTTACCTTTTAAAGCCCACATTCTAAAAGGTTAGTTGAATAAAATCATACTTTCATTCAGTTTTTACGAAATATTCCCAAAACACTAAAAAAATTGACAGTTACATTTTGAAAAGGAATACACGCTCTTAAGTGTAACTAAAACATGCTAAAATATATATTTATTTTTTCATGCACACTAAGTTATGTCAAATACATTATCTACTCATAAGTGATTTTAAAGTAAAACTTACATTCATAAAACATAAGGGGCCGGGCAAGAGTGCTAGCCGCATTTCACGACACGCTAATTTAAACGACATTATACGAATGCTCTTGGTACTGCCGGCGTACAGCTGTACTAGAACCCAATGGTTTGGCACGTGACGATGGCAAGAGACCGGACGGTATGTCGTTGTTGCTATGGAAGTTGGGTAGGCCTTTGGTGTGGGACGCAAACTGCGTCGACACCCTCGCGGTATCTTATCTGACAAATACGGCAGATTGTGCGGTAGGTGCGGCCACTTCAGCGGCGAATCTCAATCGGTGCAAATATAATTATCCCGTCGGTGATTATATATTTGAGCCGTTTGGGGTCGAAACCTTAGTGCCACGGGGTCCGAGCACCCGACAAATAAATAAAATTACTCAAGTACTGTTTATATACTTAATATAAAATGATAAATAAAATCTCAGCTTTGTTTGTTTTGATTAAGTGCATATCGATTGTTTTTATCGGAAGTGCCAGAAAATAAATGGCAGTTGATAAAAATATTATTGTGTTTTTACATATAAATATATCATCGGGCAAGATAATTTTTATTTGGTGTTAATGCGCAGTATGTCATAAACGTTTCAATAACATACTTATTTCACGTGTACACAGCAGATATAGAATATTGATATTATATATAAATATCTTCCATTTTTGTTCATGTTTAATAATTATATGCCTAAATAGATAAACTGTTAACAACCCGAAATCATAATATACAGGTTAATTCATTACAGTATTAGCAAAACGGAAGGGATTAACAAAAATGCACGATTTAATTTATAATTCATAATTCATTTATTCAGTTGCAAATTTAAAATTAATTTAACTATATTATTTTTCTAAGATCGTTAGTATTGAATAATCGATTTTTGGCTATTTTTAATACAAAAGTAATATGTGTTTAAATTAAATTTTATTTAGTTTTTATCTATTATTATAGAAAAATCATATCTAAAACACTAAAAATCATGCAATAAACATGCTTTTTAGTGTTTAGATATAATTTGTCTGTTAAAATATATTAAAAATTAATAATAATAAAGTAAAACCCATATTACGTTAGTTTAATTTAAATTCACGGCGCTCGGGAGTGTTAAGTCCCTTAAAGCATAACGTTCACAAAAATGTTATCAACCATTACTAAAATGCAAAATGTAATGTATCCAGTAAAGAAACGTGTAATGTATCCAGTACAATAACATAAAACTATCTAACTAGGGCAAACAAATTAGACGCGCATTACTCTACCCAGTGTTATCCAAACTTTGCAAGGTGATCGAACAAAACGGGTTGACCCTAATGATATCTCGAATTCCAAAGTTCCAACAATGCGAGCACTTGGAACTATCGGTATTTTCGTATTTGGAACGGGCCAATTGTTTTATTACTTCAAAAGACAAGTTTGAACCATAGATAACCTGATAGTACGGCCTCCTTTAAATTTGTTAAGGAGGTTTACCTATATCTGGGTGGGATAGGATCTTTTACTTCACGTTGCAAAAAAAAGCTTTGTAAGGCCTATTCCTTGCTTAGATTAGAACGTATTACCATATTAACAATTTGATTAAACTGATAGCTGTTAGTCATCATCACTTAACACAATTAATGTCGAAAATGAAAATACTGAATATTTTATGTACCTTATAAAGTTATAACAGTTGTTAGTTGCTTTGTTACTAATATCTCCATAGATGTCATTTAAATAACAACATGGTTTATGTGCAGGATTGTGCAATGAGAATATGGTAAACTGAGTGCAATTGTCAGACACAATACAGTGTTTGTGTCTGAATATGACGGTATGTAGAATTAGGTGCAAGTCTCCCGCAGAGATTCGACTGCACGCTGCGTTTTTGTGTCTACGTGTGTGGTTGCAACACATGGTTGTCGTTAGATAAAATAGGTTAAGTAGATTACCTTATTATTGATTGATTTTGATGAGAGGAACACAATTAGCTTACAGACTATAAATTACGTACACGCTATTTTTTGTTAACGTACCACTTGGGTGGCGCCGCGGGCTAAAGCCAGTTAAAAATATAATAATAGCAGCCCTGTATCTAATACATGTCCCACTGCTGAGCTCGGGCCTCTTCTCATGATGAGAAGGGTAAGGTTCACCACGCTGGCGAAGTGCGGATTGGTTGACTTCACACACCCTTTTTAGGCACTCTCAGGCATGCAGGTTCCCTCACGAGGTTTTCCGTCACCGTTAGCGAGCGATAATTTATATAATAAATACACACATATCTTCCAAAAGACGAATTGAACGGTTTATTGACATAGGTGTGTGCCGTGGGTTCGAATCCGAGACCTTTGACTTCGCAGTCCTACGGTCTCCCACTCGGCTATCGCTAATTTAAGCCAGTTTGAAAGAAGGTTAGTATGGTATAAAAATAGTACTTAAATTTTCAGTACCATAACATAATATGTAATCATTGTAGTGTTCAAACACGTATTATCTCGTTGGCTTCTGGTATTATCACGTATTATAGTAAGAGTTCTAAACAAGCAAATGTATTATTATCTACATCGTTTTACGTTATTTGATAATAACATTATGTTTATGTAGCTCTGATAACATTACTTCCCATGACAATATAAAAATTAAAAATATCCGCATATTATTTATGACTGGTGTTTATTGTTTTATATGAAGTTTAATATCGTAGTGTTAAATCTTTTTTTTTTCTATCTAGATTGGCTAGTCGTACTTTTGTCCTAATTTAAGTAATTAATTTAGAGATATGCCGACTAGTCGGTCTTTAGTATAAATGCCAATTATATAGTACAAGAAGTGCGAGATAACGTGTGACGCTTTGAAATTGAATATACCTACTACAGAATTATAGTGGTGCAACAAGCAATAAGAACTATAACGGTTTGACAAATTCATTTAAATTTAACCGAAACTGCCTCGATGGTCAGTGGTTAGCGAGTGCGCCTCTCACCGCGAGGGTTCGATTCCCGGGTCGGGCAAAGTGTTATTTGTGAACTTTCCGTCAGGAAATTCAGCTTCATTCCTAAAAGACCTTATTCAGGCCAACCAAAAAGGCGTCCTTGTCGCATCCAATTGGTTAAACTATATAGATAAAAAAATATTTAACAGAAATACTATAGACATTGACACGACATGAAGAACGAAATAAAAACTAATTCAAATTTTAATCAACTCTTGCAATAATATCACACTTTGTATAGCCAAAGGTCAAATATAGACAATTTGTCTATAAAGGCACAAGTTAATCTGATTGGCATCCAGCCTATCGCGAGATTGCAAACATCGGCACGATTCCAGTCACAACCACCCACTCACTGAGACTACTCGAATGCTAAGTCAGCAGACACTTTGCCTGGTAAAACGTAAACTATATCAATATTAAGCGGTACGTTTGTTTGTAAGGACTTTAGCTAATCTCATGAACTAAATTATTTTAAAACATCTGACGCTAATGTTTCTATTCCTCTGAGTGAGGGGGTGGGGCAATTATCGATTTGATGTCCGTATTTGATAAATAAATTCAATCCCGCACCATTCAATATTATTAAATACTAGCTGACCCGGCGAACTTCGTACCGCCTTAGCGTAAATTTGATGCACTACTTTATTTTGTATAGCTGACCTATCTTATGTATGCGTACCTATTCAATTTGAACTGGAATATCCTCCATGACATATATATTGATATGACAATTATATATTAATAGTTTTTTAAGATCTTTGTTTTGCATTTTCTGGGAAGATTTACTATGGTAACATATATATATTTTTTCACCATCAGAAAGAAGACATTTCAAAGAACAAAAAACATACCAACTTTTTGAAAAAAACTGATATTTTGACGGGTGAATTTTCGATCGAAAATAAGGGTAAAAAATCGATATTATTTAAAAAAAAAGGTGATAAAATAAATATTTCTAATCAAATAAATTACAGCGTATTTGGGACATAAAAAGGTAAGTTTTCACCAAATTTCGTGAAAAAAATTTTTGTTTGTAAAAGATAAAAATAAAAAACCAAAAACTTGGTTTTTTGAATTTTTCACATAAATTTTGAGGTTATATGAAAAAAGTGTAAACAAAAGTTTTAGATCTTTTTATTACCAACAACTTTGCCATTCGACTTTTTCCATAGGACTTTTAGTTTTGCCGGAAATCGAGAAAATACGTTTTTTACCCTTAAAACCCCCCCCTCCCCCTCTTCCCGACCTCAGATCGCCCGTAAATTATTTTTCATTAAATTTTTATCATATTCTCCTCCTTTTCCAATGGGTTTCATCCTACTATTATTTTTTTGACTTTTTATTATTTTTTAACGGATCTACCCTGGGCTATAAAGGCTATTGGAATAGATTTGGTTACGATTCTGAACAAACAGTTTTCGGGTTGCTGGTTATATAAGTAAAAATAACGTTGTATTTTCTATGTATTAAAGCATACGTGAATACGATTACGTAGGTACTTATTCCAGAGTGTTATATATCTCAAAGCAAGAATAACAAAATATTAGTATTCAGTCCTTGTAAACATTTCAGTACTTTATTTATCAAATAGGAAATGTAGGTTGGATCGGCTTCAGCTTATTTGAGCTGTCGTACATGTTTTAGGAAACATGGCGGCTAATGGAAAGCTCACTGAACTTGAGGCTCTGTGCTCTGGTCTAGCTCGGTAGAGAGCTGAAACTGGCTAGTGACGTCACTAAGCGTGCTTGTATTGACATTTGTTTAATGGAACGTCTCTAGCCAAAGATTGCAGAGCATTAACATTTTTGTGAAAATATTCAGTTTTTTCAGTACAGTTACTAAACACTTTTTAGGTGCAGTCGGGTTAATTTATATATAGGCTAATTGAACCTTATTTTAGAGATTAATGTTGTGGCGGTATCCGCACATAATAAATGACGGATGACACACACGTGACATATGTCGACGAGTGCTGAATCGCGATAGCGAAATGTTCACAGCAAGTGATTATATATACCACTTTCAATACGCTACCGTTGGACAGCTGTCCGCCAGGCAATACCACCGAGCCTGGTCGGAGGATCCTCCCTTTATGGTGGAGGAACATCACACCCTGTTCCTCTACAATGTCCTTAAACTTATAATATAAGACACGGATGGCAGAGGAGAATGCAGGAAAAAGACATTTGCGCCGACTCTAAATTAAAGAAGAAGAGAATGGTTGCAGGGAATGGTGGATGAAAAAGATGGTTTGCATGTTTTTTACTTCGAATATATTAAGCATTTTGTAAAGTCAGATTTTATAATACCTACTAGTATCTTCGTTAGTTAAATTTAATCAACAAGCAACCTTGACGCAATGCGTACACCCGCCGTGTTTTGTACCCTAATAAAATTTAAATGAAAAACTACCAGTCGCTTTCATTTTATTTATTAAAATGGATAGGACTTAATTATTCTCTCCTTTTCATGTGTATTTATTTTATTTTTATTTTATCTGGAACCTCTATCGAATTTGTAATGAAACATATTTTTTTTACAAAGTGTACGTAATAATGAAATGACTGCCGTAGCTATTTATAAACCTATTCCATGAATAATAAATTGTAATAATGTTCATAATCATCACCGAGAGTGAGAACATTTTTTGCGGATCACACGAAGATTTGTTCCGTGTAGGGATCGATCCCACAACACCAGAGTAGTTGATAGCAACAAGGCGACCGCTTTAACCACAACACCTACTGTGCACTCTAATAATATACTTCGCGATTAAATCAATCTGCGACTACTTACTAATGAAATTAAACTACACATAATTTCTGTCTATTCACAGAAAGCCCCACTGCAAAGCATTTAATTCCTGCTCGTATTGTACTGTTCTTACAATAAATACTCATTTTTACGCAGCGGACTACTAAATGGGACAGATTTAGGATTTGCGGGTTAAACAATTAAACACAAATCTCTGGCAATTAAAGCCTGTTTGGAGGGATTAAAATACCAGTGGTGTAGATTTTTTAAAAACAGGACGGCTTCAAACCATAGAGCTTCTATTTTTTCTTTTGTAGAAAGGTTTAAAATACGTTTTTATGGCAAAAGCTGAAGCGTACAGGATTAGTCTGGCGACTGAACTTATAAAATAGAATCGAAAAGCACCTGCGCAGCGCTTGAAGATTAACGGGGCTTTGGAGGCTTAAAGGGTAATTAATACTGACTGAGTCTTTTTAGAGGTTTATTCAAACGAATATTTTTTCTGAACCTAGATTATTAACACATCTTATTTGCAATCAGATTAAGTCCACAGTAACTACCAAGTATGTTATAATAAAAATTAAATCAAGGTAAACGCTATTTCTAAAAAACAAATTTAAAAATCTCTCTAAAATCTGTTTCTTACACATTTATGCAGGTTACCCAAATATTTTCCAGAGCAGTTAAGGTAACCCAATTTATAAGCAGCGGGGTGCTCGGGGCGAACACTAATAAATGTTGTTTCAGCTAGGAAGTATTTTACCTGAAAATTTGGGCTCCGTAAAACTATGTGAAATGTTTTTGTTGAGGTTTAATGTTACTACATATTTTCCAGTTTTCAGTAACGAGTGAATGGAGGAACTCGTGGCTAAGTCGATCTTGTAGGTTAAGCATTGCTATTGCATTGGTGGATGGGTGATCTTTAACATAACGAGTGTTTCTCCGTGCCTCGCAGAGCACGTTAAGCCGTCGGTCCCGGTTACCATTTGAACATCTATGGCAGTGGTTACGGGAAGTCAGAGGTTAAAAAGTCTGACAACTAGTCTAACAAAGAGTATCGTATTACCTCGTATGGGGTTGTGGAGGTCCGATGGCTGTAGCTCCACGTAAAATACTGATATTCAACTAAATCCGTTAGAAAAGGCTCGGCAGATGATGATGAGTAACGAGTGAAAGAGTAACTCGTAATATGTATTATGTAGGGGTGTAAAGAAAACATGAATTTATTACTTGCTGCCGAAGTGCTTTTTAAAAATGTACGATCTGCAGATGCTTTTATTTCTCAAAGTTCATTAGATCGGTTAATATTTAATAAAATTCTACAGATCTGAATCTTTGCTTGTTTCGAATAAAGTTTTGAGTGTATTAAAAGAAGGGTGAACCTAATTAATTATAACTTGCGCATCAATGTCACTAGTAAAAAATGTCCCCTATTTTTTGGTGAAAAATGCATTTGCTAGGCTATTTTTACCTTATGTTTTTTTAAAAAACAAAGGGCAATAGAATTACATAATATTGCTTACAGATATTGCGAACGATTGTTACGGTCCAAAGTTTTAGGTTTTAGTAACTAGAATCTAGTTATTTTATATAAATCTACTTGTCTGCCAGCAGATGAAAAATACAGTTATGCTTGCCTTAATCTAGTTAGGTTTGTCTTTTCAAATGTATAATGCTTAGGTACTGGCGTCGAACCCAGAATGACTAATTCTGTGGTCGGCACTATATTAACATATTATAAAACCATATAACCTTCTCTGCATATATATGTATATTAATCTAATTACACATAGAATATACACGTGTCTTCGGCCGGCATACAAATATTAGTCGTGCCGGCAGACGTGTAGTATGTGTGGAATCGATAATCGCGTACTTTTATGGATTATAGTTATCTTTTAATTACGTTGATGGAATTATATTTTTTTTATGATACAACCAATTTATTTAATAAGATTTCTGTTAATATAGACAAAGTACATTTTTTTTGTTTTTTCATTAAGTTTTTAATTTATTTTTTCTGGCTAAGGCAGAGCATAGTTAATTTTTTTCATGAGTAAACTCTTGGTAGCATCTCAAGCAAAGAAATTGCAAATAGATTGCTCCCAAGTATGATGTCTATCACTTACATTTTGTAAAGTGGGTGATTCATCATCTCTGGCCGATACAAGCGTGATGATATCCATTAATGGTTTCCTAACAAGTTACACCACGTTCAAGGAAGTCACGTACTAAACGGTAATAGATATTGCATTCTCTTCCCGTTTGATTAATGTAAAGTTAAAGAAAAGCGAATTATGAAAAAGGAAAACGTTAGTTTGTAAACGATCTGAGATGTCATTGATATTTATATTTGTTATACAGCCTTGTCATGCAATCGTTTCTTAATTAATTAGGCCCGTGCAAGGACTGGCTGGTCATCCCGTAAGCCAGGTCTGAAGGGACACAGGCCTCCCTGAACGTATGGCCTGTCCGAAGTTCTGTATGGCCTGTGGCATAACCGTCTTTAACCATAATGTTGTTTTGGTTGCTATAACTTACACATAGAATTATTGTGTAAAAAACAAACAAATATTGTATGAATTATTTGAAAAGATGGTGCACATGAGTTTCTCACCAGCTCTTCTTATGATACAATCAAACCCATCGTAGCTGGTACTTGGATTGATTTTAATTCAAATTTATTATTGCAATAATTATTATAATTTAATTAGCTAGGTTTTATTTTAATTTTATATTTTTTGTACTTTGATGCTTGTTTTGACGTGTTAAAGCGTCCCTTGAGGCCCATGGAAATAAATGATTTGATTTGATGCTGGGCGCGTACTAGTAGAAATTATGTTGTTAGTGTGACAACAACAACATAATTACGTTAGTCGTTCGACCATTATTCTTAATTTCCAATCTCTGGGCATTGCTGTGTGTTTGAGATATAGTCATTTGATTGTTTATTTTTCGTAAAATGCCCGGGTTTGGTAAAGTGTTATTTGTGAACTTTCCGTCAGAGAATTTACAATACAAACAGTGCCTGGTGGATGGCTATAGGCTCACTTCCTATCCCATGGGACCTAAACATAACAGGTGAAGTGTGGGTGTTGTACCCTCTGCCACACCCTTCTGGATAATATAGGCGTGATTTAATGTTAGGTTATGCTTACGTAATAAAACACAGCGCATGTGGACACACCCTAAAAAAATCTTATGGAAGTGGAAGCAATCCTTAACCCTTAATTTGACAGAGCCTCGCAATATCAGGTATTAGGAAAAAAATTGTATATTTATACTCCTAGGGTAGCAGAGACTTGAAAAAAAAAATGTATAAAATTCAGCTCCCTTCAGTTTTTCAGGAAATCATTGTTCATCACAGTGAACATTGTGAAATCAGTCATGAACTACCGCTGAGTTGTAATGTTTACTGTGATGAACATGATCAAATTAGGTCGAAAAATAAATAGATAATTCAGTTTATTAAAAATCTTTATTTTTATGAAAAGAAAACCCCAAATTACATATTTCACTTACTTTATGAGATTTTTAAGCCTTTGTTAGGATCAAAATGAAAAAAAATATTTATTAGTAGAAATGTACTTAGTATTTTTTACTTTGAGTGAAAGTTCAGAAAACAATTGCGAGCATTTTTACCAGTCACAAAACACAGCCTTATGTTGCATTTCAAACAAAAGACAGTCGTATTTTTCTGGAAATATTTGCATCGCCCCATGTCCTCTTTAATATCAGGAAAGTGGCCGATATTATCATAACGTATGGGGCTGATGGGCCTGGGCAACTTGGGAACTGGGAACTTGTCACATTATTGAAGGAGCATGCTCTAAAGCATTGACGTATAAAGTAAGGACACGGCTAACGCGCGATAAATGAACTGAACCTTTTTGGAGTCAATCAGACTACAAAAAGCGCGTAGTGAAATTGTCTGTGGTTGGCTGCCTCCGTCAGCGGTCAAACACGACAAAATGCCTAATTGTGCACTGAAAAGTTGTACGAACTACCAAATTAATCATAACAAAAAAGATTATGGTATTACATATCACCGGTAAGTCACAAATATCTTATTATATCCACCTCTTTACATTATTTTATCAATTTTATTTGCTAAAATTTTTCGTTCCGACGCCATATTCCTTAATCGTGAATATCCGCGTGACATGACTTACTGCGCTTAGTTGAACTATGCCGCGGGCGTTCAAGAGAATATTTTTGGTAATTTAAAAAAGTATTTGTTATGAATTGTCACATGGTAGTTCAATGCAGATGGCGTTACTGATCCTGCTATTCATAATGTCAAATTTGAAGGGCAATTTGTTCGGACAAGCCATTTCTATAGTATATATTTCTATGCTCTAAAGGCACAAGCGCTAAAATGCTTGCCGTGCGACCATGTGCGTTATGCTGTTGGCAACCAAAACACCAGTTTAAGCGAAAGAAAACCCATGCCCATTAAATAAACTTCAAAAGTAACTTCAGATAAAAAATATCAAGTATTTGGCATTGTTCACCGTGATGAACATAACAAATTGTAGGTACTTTATGGCCCATTTCGCAATGTTCATCACGGTAAACATTGGACTTTGTTGGGCTGTAAAACTTGATATTTTGCATAAAAGTCAACAATTCTCACCAAAAAAGAAAGATAAATAGATAAATTAGTTAGTGAAAGCATCAAAACATCGGAAAATGTGCATAAATCAAACAAAATCTTATAATTTACCTTGCTAAAAACACGTGAGCTGCGACTTGGCGACATCTTGCCTTGACAATGACAGTATAAGGGGTTGCCAGACACTTGAAATATTTTTTTACTAATAAGACTATTAATTGGTAGCAATTTAGTATAAATAAATATGAGAAATTCGTATAATTGACAACATTTCAAAATTTGAAAGTGTCTGAAATAAAAATACCGTTTCTTTATTATCCTACCCGGAGTACAAAAACATTTTTTTTAATTTTTTTGGATCAGTAGTTTTGGAGAAAAAAAATAAAAACGAAAAAATGCATCGTGACGTCACATATACGGCTTAATAAAGTATTACCTTTGCCCATGCTACGACAGAATGAAGAGTAATCGAAAATGACAGTTGTAATGTCAATATTGTCAGCTGCCTGTCAACTAACGATAAACACATATTGTCACATATTTCGCAATAATGAAAATATAAGCAATATTTATTGATTGCAACTATTATTCTTCCTAAATCGAACTGAATCCAAGTGAGGAATATACACCAACGATGGATTTAAAATATTGTTTTGTACGAACATGTAAAAACAAATCTAAAGACGCCAACTCAAACACGAAAGAATAGTGTAATGCACTGGATGTAGTTTGTTCGAAACGAGTTCTATATGTGTGTGAAGAAGCTATAGACTACATAACATTACACTACAACTTAAAGGAACGCAGCAGTAATGAAATAAGTAGCAAAAACTGGGAACAACTTTTCTTTTTTAACTTAACTTTACTTTTCCAGTCCCGTTTCTTTCAGAAACGGGACTGGAAAAGTAAAACCTTGGGGATCATATTAATGTTATAATGTTATTAAAATAATTTAATTTACTTTTATGTTCTCATCAGTAATGTTTAGATGTGGACAAGACCTGGGCCATGTGAAAATAAATTATTTAAAATATTGTATAAGTATCTTTTTATTTATGATTGCTGTTTCATATTTTGTTTATAAAAACTAACACACATGTAATATAGCATAACATCAACCCCATATCACTCAAAAATAAGTATTAATAAAAGTATTTATTTGTTTTTAACATGAGAGAAAAAGTTATGACATGTGTGAGCGAAGCAGTTACATAGCTACACATACACTGTATAACTAAAATACAATTGTATACATTGAAGAACACAATTATGACAATTATGACATATGTCACTTCAAAAAAAAAAAAAAGCAAAGGCATATCATTATTCTACCGTATATGTGACGTCATTTGGCGCTTACGTCTATTTAGAATGCACTAACTTTCAAAAAGGAAATAATGAATGAAAATAATAAAATTTCGCAAAAAGAAAAAATATGGGTCCGTTTATTTTACATCTAGTTTCAATTAAAATAATAATTTATATATGTTAAAAAAATGAAATGTTGTCAATTATAATCACTAACATTTTTTTCTTGCTATGTTTATCACAATGAACAATGTCAAATTAAGGGTTAAACACAATTCTTATTATTATATATAAATAATCAACACTCAAACTCAATCTATCTATATTTTACCCTCAAAGCTAATAAATAATAGTTTAAAAAAACTAAAAAACACGCTTTTAAAGTACTTCTAACTAAAAAGTGAAAATTGATGAATACTAGTATTATTGTGAAAAAGCGTGGGGCGCTCTGAGCCATATTTTTCGTCTATCGAGCAACCCACGCTTTTTCACAATAATACTAGTATTTTTTGCTCATTACCATTTTCAGCTTATATTAGGAATTATTTTTCACTTTTTAGTTAGAAGTACTTTAAAAGCGCGTTTTTTAGTTTTTTAAACTATTATTTATTTTCTACTTTTTAGTTTGGTTTATTTATGAGAGCGTTTTTTTTTTTTTTTTTTTTATCGAATTATTGCATTGTCATCGATTTTTGACAGGTGTGCAAAATTTGAATGAAATCTGTCCGTTTAAAGTGGGTCAAAATCGAGTCCAAAGGAGTCGGTTACATACATACATACATACAGGTGAAGCTAATATAAGCGTGTTAAAAAAGATTAATAACTCAATCAAGACCCATGGTCAATCTTAGCGCTTCAATCTGCTTGTCTCCTTCACACAACATCGATAATGTACTGAAGTGTTAACGAACTGATAGTGATTAGCTATCGTTATGGGCTCGCTGGTTCTTTAGCAACTGCTCGATAATACGCCTTTTAATTAGC
This sequence comes from Hypena proboscidalis, assembly GCA_905147285.1. Classification (NCBI taxonomy): domain Eukaryota; kingdom Metazoa; phylum Arthropoda; class Insecta; order Lepidoptera; family Erebidae; genus Hypena; species Hypena proboscidalis. The sequence continues at coordinate 18,189,667 of LR990131.1, forward strand.
TTGACGGTAATTAGTGTGATATTGAAGGACTTTGATAATGTGGTGGTAGAGGTTTTGTGATCCTGAATTCTTGATTGCAGGAATAAGTCTAAACTTGTCCGTCATCAAGACAATTTTTATGTGTAAAGATAAATTAATTTGCGGTTAAACTAAACTAGTTAGAATGGTTATGTTGTACGCATTGAAAATCAAAAACGTATTTTTTTTTGACGCGCAATTTTTTTTTAGATAACTCATTTAAATATTATTGTAGCATCTACTTCTAAGGTGAAGAACTAAAAATCATGTTATTGAATATGAATGCATTCGACAGGTATTGTTCACATTTGTTTGTTAATAGTCATTGGCGAAAGCAAAACTCAGAGCACTTTGCGAGCTGCTAAAAAAAGAAGAAGTTATTCGGGATTTTTCCATCAAAACATTCTCAATAGCAGCACGGAGTTGGAATTGTGGCCGGTGGATAGCGATATGCTCACACCTTTTCACATGGGACCTAAACATAACAGGTGAAGTGTGAGTGATATAAACCTCTCGATAACATTAGCGTGATGATATATGTGTAATGTAATAGTAAAATAGTTTTTCTTTGCTATAACACTTACGGCAATTCAGGCTCTTAAGATGTTTGTCTCAAAATAACAGATGGGCAACAGGCTACAAGTATGTTAACAGTAATGTTAACAAATTGTCTCGTATATTTTTGTACAAAATCATTCAATAGTACATTGTACACCAAGGGATGAAAGTAGTTGATTTCATTGAGGGTGTAGTTTGAGGCCCGAAGCGTAGCTGAGGGCCTTAATTCACCCGAAAGAAATCAAACTTTCGCCCGAGTTATACATAGTGCTTTATACTACACCTACAAGGAAAATAAAAAGATTGTGCATTTTTCTCACTTCTCCATTGCAGAAAATCTGCATACGCTTTATTATATCTGATCCTTGACTTTTGTGGTAAGAGGCCCTCAATCACTGCTTGAGCAGTTACTTTCAATTCCTCCGGAGTCAATAAATCGTCAGTATCACTATCACTCGACATATTAAGTTCTTCCAACAAATTGTTTATTCAAAAGTTTTAAAATGATGAGGAATTTGGAGCGAGCGAAATGCAAAAAAATTCACAATTTCTTCTTTCATACGCGCATAGAGACACGGGTAACAATCGCATGCAGCCAGCTACACTTTATGAAGTTGATTTGTGAAAAAACGTTTGTAATTATTTTGTAACAGGTAATAATAGTGATTTTAGTCGTTCATTTATGGAGTTATTATATAATTAAGTTACATTAATTTATTTATTTTTATAAAAGTAGTTATTTTATTATTTTAATATTCTTTTTTATTTATGGTTTACCAAAAAGTACAGAAAACAAAATGAAAAAAAGAAATTTTAAAAAAAGGTTCATTACTCCCATGGGAGTAATGAATTTAGGAGTAATATTTCAGACCTCTAACATACATTACTTTCTTTGATAGATATTTATTAGATGTAATATTATCCACGGCCGCAAGCTGCCCAAGGGCTCATAAAAACAAATTTGATCTTAGATCCCAGAATTCCCAGATATAAAAAGCCAGTGTTCAGTAAACATAATGACGCGTATATCTCTGTGAAGGGAAAGGTAGAGGCTGTTCAAGCCAAGAACATATAGTTTTTGGATAATTAATTTACTGGTGTGACTTTAATAATATTATTTGGTTTAGTCGATTAACATAGTCACATCACTAAGTTATTTGAGGTGGCAACACTTAATTTTGTCTCTCCCCTTTTCTATCGTACCTATGTGCGTGGGCACACGTTAGTCTTTTTATAATTTCAGTTTTATAGAAAATATATAGTTTTCTTTACAAATATTCACGCTGTTTCAATTCCAAACAGGCTATTAAACTCGTGTATTAGAATATGAGATGATACACACGTACTCGTACTATCTATTTATGGTGGTAGAATTTAGTGGACAAACTCAAGGGTGAACGCAAAGCTGAAAAATCCTCTGCCGGCCTATAAGCTGTCGCCATAACTACACATACAATCTTTGCTACACAGTACTTAGATATAAAACTATAAAAAAACAGTTTTCAGGCTTCCGTAGTATCTACAATGGACCCTTATAGTTTTGCCATGTCCATTTGTATAGCGCCAAAACCGTTAGTGCCAGAATTTGCATGAATATGTAAATAAACTATGCTGACAAAGTGGTATGGAATATTTATGTCTCGGTTTTATATCGATAGTTCAAAACATGTTGTAGCAACTAACTACGGATCCCTAATGCGCCTGGCCCGACACACACTTGGTTAATAGCCAAACTTAAGTGTTTAGAGGTATTCATTTTCAACATAATAATTGTGGGTCGAATCTAGAATCGGCTAGATCGGTCAATGAACCTAGAAGGGTCAGCTTTGTCTTACATATTATTTCTATTATATCGGCTGACAATTGATAAATGATAGTCCTGTGACAGAAAGCTTATTAATGTGAGAAAAGTCCACCGTTGGGTAGGTCACTGACATGAATCAATTATGTTTTGCCCTGGTTTTACCTTCATGGTACCTTTAAAATAGTGAGTGAAGGGATTTTAGGTAAATAAATACCCGTACTTTACTTACTTACTGGGGTGCATGAAAGGAGCCTCCCCGAGTGACCTACACAACAATTTCCTACGTCCGGCGCACCCTGGGCAATTCGCGAGTTCTTAAACGCGAATTGGCTAATCCTTTCACCACGATGGCAAGTCAAAACCTTGACCACCTTACTGACTGTCCAAAATGCCCTACCACCTGCACAAGAGAGGCGCTCATGACGCCGACGACAGCGCCATAACAGTGGACACAAGTTACTTATTGGACCAATAAAATTTGACTCCACCATCGACACGACGAAGAAGAAGAAGAAGACTTACTGCCTCGAAGGTCCAGTGGTTAGTGTATGCGCTTCTCACCGCGAGGTCTCGGGTTCGACTCCCGGGTCGGGCAAAGTGTTACTTGTGAACTGTCCGTCAGGAAATTCACAATAGCAGGACGGAGTTGGAATTGGGCGCGGTGAATGGCGATAGGCTCACCTCCTATCCCATGGGACCTAAACATAGCAGGTGAAGTGTGGATGTTGTACACCTCTGCCACACCCTTGTGGGTAATATAGGCATGATGTTATGTTAATGTTAAACACCCTTACTTTACAATGCACCTAATAATTAATCATGTATCTATAGTTATTTAATTTTATCTTCTACTTAACTAATAAAAAACAAATGGCAAAATTAGTTGACCTTAATGGTATTCTTAGTCTATTTATTAGATAAATATCATTATTATTTGGCACATAAATGGGTTTGTTTTGTTTGGATTTTTTGGTGATTGGATTTTTTTTATAGCTTGTCTATCTCTTGACTATAGTTTTATATATCGCTATAATTACAGCATTGTAAGTATCGTTGACGATAAAAAAATACAGCAAACCGAATATCTATAATACGTGTTGAGTCCATTTGCAAAAGTTATTCACCTTTATGAAATTAATATTATTGTAGCGGTAATAATATATATTATTTGTAAATCTGTTACTTTTATTTAAGCCAAAAGGATTTATTATTACATAAAGTACCGTTTTTCTTTTATTAATTTTAAAGATTAAATTTATAAGCATTTTATTTTATTTAATTATTAATCGTCTATAAGCCTTTAGGGACGTAGATTGCGCAAAGACGGTTCGTACTTGGGCAATAATTACGCAGTTCCTTTTTTATTCCGCATAAAGAAGTAATATATGTAGGTAACTAGTCACCACAATCTGTCGGATTACTCACGTATTTACATTACAAGCGTGGCATTGCACCTTACGTTTTATCATAGTTTTGTAACTAACGTGTGTACACATGATTGCGTTGCTCGGTATTGCGGTTTATTTGTTTTATTTTAAGTTCTATGATCGTTACATCATGGTCAAGATATCGTTTTCTGATTTTCTGGAACCGACTTATATTAGTTTAGTACAAATTTGCAAGAACGGCGTATACCGTAGCAATATAGATATGACACATGCTATGGCAAGTGCACAAGCACAGGGCTCGCTACATACGCCGTTTTTAATTATTTTCAAAAGTATAGTTTTTAATTATTTTCATAAGTATAGCTGTGTTTCGAGTTCACAAGTGATATCAATATAATTTATTGTACTGTGTATATGAAAAATAAAACATACCTAACCATTATTTAAGTATCCCAAAGATTATATGCCAACCCTATCAAAATGGGTAAACATTTTGCTTGCTCTGTAGAAACTTAGTCTCTGTACGTTGTTTTATCATATGGATATGGTTTGCTTGGAAGTCCTTTTCTGAAGTGTGAACTATTTGACAATGATACATGGACTTAGCTCTCACTTACAAATGACACAAAAATAGGTATCTTACGAGGAACTATCATTTTGGGTACATAAAAACAGTTTCTTTCCTAACTGATATTTCTTACCAAAACAATCTGCAATTTTCCCTATTTAAGTACAAGCTACAGCTTAGTTTGATTGTTCAATTATCATTTCCCTTTTGCCCGTTCGAACTGTAGGTTCGATCAACTTTTCCGGGCGTTTCAAGGTCACAAATATTTGTGAAACTGAACAAACAAGGCATCGCTCATCCTCATTACAATACGAATGAGAGGGAACGGATAAAAGTGACGTAAAAGAAGGCAAGAACTATCTTACATTGTATATATAGTTTCCTAAAAACATGCGAGCTACTGAAGTTTGGAAGTTTGCCGGAAATGTGCGTTGTTTTTTGCACTGGTTAGGTTTTATTCACCTTTAGTAAATACAGGGATCCAATCTGGATGTCCCTAAGCCGTCTTTGGACCCGAGTTGGTCGCTGCAAAGACAACCTGGCTAAGTGAGGATTCACAAACACATCCAACACTAGGTGCGATGTGGATCGCCCACCCAAAATTATGGCCCATCTGTTGTTCTGCCCATTACTTCCTAACCCTTGTATGTACCATAAAAGACCTTACGCGGGCCAACCAAAAAGCAATCCTAGTCGCATCCTATTGGTCTAAAACTATATAGTTATAAATTATTTAACAGAATTACTATAGTCATTGACACGACAAGAAGAAGAACCGGTAGTAATGAACACAGATAACGTCCAGAACCTGTGGTTTTTATTAAATACAACTACGTTGCATCCACCCCGTATATTGTTATTATGAGCTCTTTACCTTACAAAGTAGTGGGGCAAAACTTAAAAAAATACAGACTAATGGCTCTGTCCGTTTGACAGTAATAAATTATTAACCTATAAATGCTAGGCTCTATTTCGCTTTGCGTCTTGCGACCAATCCCTGCAGATCTAGCGATACATTTTATGTGTTACGAGTAAACAAGTTGCAGCAATAAAGTTGTTTTGTTCTCCTGAGAGGCCTGAGATAAGCCGCCCACCCACTAGATGTCGTTGTGTGTATGTAGTGTTTATTTATATTTATTTATTGGAAATGTATACCTAATAGCTTGATGTGCCGTGTGTGCTTGTAGAGCGATTGCATTGTTAACATATTAATTATTTATTTATTTATTTTGAAACGATCTTATTTTGTCATTACTTCCTAGCACTTGTAACCTAAAAGACCTTATGCGGGCCAACCAAAATGCAATCCTAGTCGCATCCTATTGGTCTAAAACTGTATAGTTATGAATTATTTAACAGAACACAATTACAATTCTATGCTACTATTGTGATTTTTCCTGACAGAAAGTTTACAAATAACACTTAGCCGGATCCAGGAATCGAACCCGAGACCTCGCGGTGAGAGGCGCATATGCAAACCACTAGACCATCGAGGCATCGAGGCACAAGATAATAGGTATTTAACCTATTAAATTAGACAAAGTAAATAAAATGTCTCAATATTTGTTGTAAGTATCGAAATAGGCAAACACATATCACATGGGACCTAAAGACGTAACAAGTGAAATGTGAGTGTCATCATAATACACTTTTGCCATACCATCCAGAATCTAGAAGCTACGATTCTGTTTTACACAACGACGCAGTAATTTTCGCTCTGCGACACAGGATTTATTGATTAAAGTTTCCCTTATCGCATCTATGTGTATTTATCTGAGATAGGACCGCGGTATTGATAATGGCGGTACATTAAACTATCTTTTATGTACCTTGTATATTTAACACAATCAATCATGTACCGTTCGATCGATATCTCTAGGTTTTAATAATAATAGCAGCCCTGTATCTTAAACATGTCCCACAGCTGGGCTCGGGCCTCTTCTTATGATGAGAAGGGTCGGGCCATAGTCCACCACGCTGGCCAAGTGCGAAATTGTGGAGTGTGGCACTCTTAGGCATGCAGGTTTCCTCACGATGTTTTCCTTCACAGTTAGCGAGCGATAATTTATATGTTATATACACACATATCTTCGAAAAGACGAATCTGAACGATTTATCGACAGATGTGAGTGCCGTAGGTTCGAACCTTTGACTTCGTAGTCCTACGGTGTCCCACTCGGCTATCGCTGCATTATAATTTTTAAAGGCTTATTTTTATTAAAACTGACGTGAGTTTGTAAAATTATTCAAATTATGAAATACGGGTGTTACTAGACGTATAGGCGAAACCGCGGTCGACTAAATAGACCAACATTACGTGAGTAACACCCGTATTTCATAATTTGAATAATTTAAAGGCTTCTCTGGGCTTTATTACTACGAAATTGTATCCATATTTAAGGTATAGATTATGTATCTGAGCCGCTTGGGGTCGAGACGCTGGGGCCGTGGGGTCCTCGCGCTCGTTCATCATTTGCAGAATTAACCAAACGTTTAGTTGACTCTTCACGTTACCAGAAGGCTGACTTCTACCTTGGTCAAAGGATCAGCATTGCCATCCAACGTGGCAATGCCGTCAGCCTTCTGGGCACGTTACCTGCGGTTGACATAGATGCGGCGGTATTTTTTGACGCCATAATGATTATTTTTTATATTTTTCTTTTCTTTTTTGTACATAGTTAGGTATTTCTCTTATTTAGTTTAAGAAATTTTAATTAATTTAATTAATTGTAATAATATCAGTACATAATATCTTTTAATACTTAAAGAAAAAGAAATATATCCACTTAAAACATCCAACTCTTTATTAATTACTTTTAACCTTTTAAACTTTCTACATCGTATAAAATATTTAAATCATTTATTCACTTTAACAAATTTGCTTGGACCAACAGCCGTTGGAGCAAACGAGTCCTGGAATGGAGATGGAGACCGCGACTCGGCAACCGTAAGGTGGGACGCCCCCCCTGCCAGGTGGACTGACGACCTGAAGAAGGTCGCTGGAGGGGCCTGGATACGGAAGGCACAGGACCGGGTGTTGTGGCGCACATTGAGAGAGGCCTATGTCCAGCAGTGGACTACGAGAGGCTAAATGAACAAATTTGCTTTGACAGACATGAAGACATTAAGATTATAAAGCATTTGTCTGGGTGGTCTAGTGGTTAGCGTATGCGACTCTCACCGCGAGGTCTTAGGTTCGATACCCGGGTCGGGCAGTGTTATTTGTGAGTTGGAATTGTGCCCGGTGGACGGCGATAGGCTCACCCCCTATCCCATGGTACCTAAACATAACAGGTGAAGTGTGGGTGTTGTACACCTCTGCCACGCCCTTCTGTGTAATATAGGCGTGATGTTATGTTTGTATTATAAAGCATACAATTTGTTACTTTTATTTAACTTTTGAATACTAAAAATAACTACGACAACATTCTATTCAATTGTGTCCTTGTTAATTATATGTTGATTTGTGAAAGTTGCAGTTAGATAGCGTTTATTAAATCAGTAATCAATTTATAAGACAAAATAATTATAGGAAATGTCTTGTAATTTAGTAGAGATCAAGTCAAGGCATCTGAGGGTATTGTAATAAAATATAAACATGGTGTATCTATAATGTGTTTTTGATAGGTCAAATCAAATCAAATCAAATCAAATCATTTATTTCCATGGGCCCCAAGGGGCGCTTGAACACGTCAAAACAAACATCTAAACACAAAAAATATAAAATTAAAATAAAACTTAGCTAACTAAATTATAATACTTATTGTAATAAAATGATTTGACACCGGAGCTTAGATTGACTTTAATTCAACTTAGAGAAATTGAATTAAAATCAATCCAAGTACCAGCTCCGATGGGTATTGCATCATGAGAAGAGCTGGTGAGAAACTCATGTGCACCATCTTTTCAAATAATTCATACAATATTTGTTTGTTTTTTGACAATAATTCTATGTGTAAGTTATAACAACCAAAACAACATTATAGCTAAATATGGTTAAAGAGAAAATAAACTTAAATATAGAAATGCAATTAAATTATTATAAATAAATCCATAGTATATAAAGGTTGCAATATCTTACACTTCAAGCAGAAAATAAAGGAGTAAAAACAATGTGTGTATACTACTGTTATATATAAGGGTTTCAGAACAGACAAAAAATATTTATATACTAATAACAAAACTATTTATACTATAAAAATAAAAATAAAAAAATTAAAAAAAAAAAAATGTACGCACAGATTGCCTTTACTTAACAATATTTGAAATAACATGAAATGAGGTTATACAAATCAAATTTAGTGACTTAATAAAGAAACTATAAGTTATGAATTAATTTTCATTAATCATCATATTAAATAATAAAAATAATGTATCAATTGATATTCATTATAATGTCAAAAGTTGAAACTTAAATCAATAATATGATAATATGATGTCAAAAATAAATTATGTCAATCTCAATATAGAATATAATATGTCAAAATAATCATAATCAATCATAATTATAAATAGGATAAAACAATGTCTAACTTGGCAATTCATTTGAAATATAATAACCATAATAATTGTAAATAATAAATACATTACTGTAATAAATACATGAGATAAATTAATATTATTTCCAAGGCGTAGTGTCGGTTAAGAAATCGTTTATTTTATAATAGCCCCTTTCCATTAGACGATTCTTAACGATACTCTTAAACTTTAGTAGGGGCAAGTTCAAGATTTCGACAGGAATTTTGTTATAAAAACGCACTCCAAGTCCCTCAAATGAGTTGTGGACTTTGTTTAAGCGATAATATTGGCCTACCAATTTATGCTTATTCCTCGTGTTTAATGAATGAACATCGCTTTTCTTGGTATATGTTCCTATGTTTTTTCGTATAAACATAATATTAGTAAATATATATTGTGATGCTACTGTTAAAATACCTATTTCCTTAAATCGTTCTTTCAGAGAATCTCGAGCTTTGAGTTTGTAAATCGCACGAATTGCCCGTTTTTGAATTACAAAAATGTTTTGAATATCAGCTGCCTTGCCCCATAGCAGAATACCGTAGGACATGACACTACACTGTGAAAATAACTAAAATAAACTAGTCGCGCAGTTTCAATATCAGTTAACTGACGAACTTTCCAAACAGCGAATGCCGCGGAGCTGAGTTTCCCTGCTAGACACGATATTATATGGGCGCCCCACTGAAGCTTATGATCCAAGGTTATTCCTAAAAACAAAGTTGATTCTACAAGACTAATGATTTCGTTATTTAGTAATAGACTCATGTTCTGTTTCTTGACATTAGGCAAAGTGAACTTTATACATTTAGTTTTATTCGAGTTCAATAATAAATTGTTGCTAGTAAACCAGTCTTGGACTAGTGCAAGTGACCTGTTAATATCATCAATACTATCCTGATTCGAGTGTCGTCTTCCCTCATCTGTGTATAACTGAAAAAACAGTTAATGGCCTATATTTAAGGAATTATTCCCGTACTCTTACGTTGATGAGTTGTTCCTTCCAGTATCACTCAGTAACACGAAATGCTGACGGCTAGATGCAAATATCCGAGAAGCTTTAGGTATTATACGAAAAACAATACAGAAGCCTTTAATATTTTAGGGTTGCCCTCGATTTCTCTAGGATCCCTATATAACCTGACCGACCTGATGATAATGGACCACATGACGAGCATACTCTACCAGGCCAAAAGATAAATTTTCAAATCGCTCAAGGCGTCTTCGAGTAATCGGAGGAAAACATAAAAAAAAAGAAAAATAGAACGAATAGAGAACCTCCTCCTTTTTTTTAAAGTCGGTTAAAATAGCATTTTGTGTCTACCATCACTTTGATTCTACCAACAGTTAGCCTACGGAATCAAATTACATTTTAATTATTATATTAATTAATTCTTACAACAGACGTCTCAAATTTATAAACGTTTTCGCGAATTAATATTTGTTTTTCATTTCATTTAAGTAGATAAGTCATATACTAGAGATAAGCTATTAAAAACGTATATATAATTCTTAATTAGTACCTACGTATCGTAAGTTATGAATGTTTAAGGGTAGACAATCGCACACACATAAAGGTATTGTTGTCTCTATCGGTCTAATATATAAATGTGTGAGTGAAAATACTCGTTGATATTCAGTTGTTACTCAACGGTGGGATTTGTTAATAAAATAGAAAGTTCATTACATTTACGAGGTTCCTTCGTTTCGAAAAATAGTAATAATCTGATGTAAAAATACTGAAAATGTCGCATTTGTCTGGCAGTTCAAAACTACGGATGTTTGGATACCTATAATTTTTAAAATAGGCAGACTAAAGATAATTTGAAATCGAAGGAACATAGATAATCATGTTTTAAATTGGCTGTGCAAAAAATATAACATTGTGATGAAAAATGTAAAAGAAACAACCATACTCATTTTGTATGAGAATTCCATACCGGTTGTTCCCCCTTTACCGCAGTGCCTGAAGACGAAAGTCTACAACCAGTGCGTCCTACCTGTTATGACCTACGGTGCCGAGACGTGGACATTAACGGTTGCACTAGTCCACAAATTTAAAGTCGCGCAGCGGGCTATGGAGCGAGCTATGCTCGGAGTTTCTTTGAAGGATAAAATTCGTAATGAGGTCATCCGACAAAGAACCAAAGTAACCGACATAGCTCGCAAAATAAGCTCGCTGAAGTGGCAGTGGGCTGGTCACGTCTGCCGAAGGACCGACAGCCGCTGGAGCAAACGAGTCCTAGAATGGAGACCGCGACTCGGCAACCGTAAGGTAGGACGCCCCCCTGCCAGGTGGACTGACGACCTGAAAAAGGTCGCTGGAGGGGACTGGATGCGGAAGGCGCAGGACCGGGTGTTGTGGCGCAAATTGAGAGAGGCCTATGTCCAGCAGTGGACTATGAAAGGCTAAATGATGATGATGATGATGAAATGATGTTCCCCCTTAAGCAGTCACAATTTACAATTTACGCCTTTCAAAACCTTATAGCTGATTGCGTGTACAAAGCATTGTCTAGTCTAGCCTCTCCTACATATTATATAGAAACGTGACGTTTAAATATAGCAATTATAATATTATAAGTTAAGGAAAACACTACTCGTTTTAATAATCAGATATAATAAATCCTTACTCATTGTAGGTAGTGGAAAACTAATCGTCATCGTATAAACGAGCTGAGACTCGTAACGTGAGGCTGATGACTTCAGAAGATAATTAGCTGATCATTTATAAATAAAAAATAATAATACGACATTCACACAGCGCCATCTAGTCCCAAACTAAGCAGAGCTTGTACTATGAGTACTAGAATAACTGATACTAAAACATATTTTTCTATTGTAAGTAAATGCATATTATATGGAAACACCCAGACCAAGACAAACCTTCATGTTCATGCACACAAAGATTTGTCTTGAGCGGGAATCGAACCCGCGACCTTGGCGGTTTGTCTTAGTCTGGGTGTTACTATGTATAATAAGTATGTATTTACAAAAGAAATGTATATATGTATTAGTATCAGTTATTCTAGTACCCATAGTACAAGCTCTGCTTAGTTTGGGACTAGATGGCGTTGTGTGTGAGTTGTGGCTTATTTATTATTTTAATTTTATTTATTTGTATGCATTGATATCCCATGGGACCTATACATAACAGGTACAATGTGGGTGGTATATCTGCCACTCCCGTCTGGATTATATAGGAGTGAGGTTATGTTATGTTTATGTACGTCCTAAATGAAATGTAATTTTAATGCACCGTCTACCTTTAATGCTACATTGAACAAAAAGCAATCGCTTTTTGTAGATAAACATGTTGACTTTGTTGATTTGATAATGATACGTACAATATAATATATAATAATTATGGCTGAATGGCGCCTCTCACCCACACGGTGCACGTGCCGTGATAGAATTATCTTCATACAGTACAATAGATTTCCTAGCTACCTAGTATAATGTAGCACCTTTAGATCAACACTATACATGTCACAGCTCATTGTTAGTGCACTTTGAACAGTGGCCTTTTGACAACAAAGAGTATCGAATTAACGTTGTGCTTTGAGGCTCAATTCACATTAAGGCAGATTTGAGCACTTTGATCCTGCATCCAGCATCCTCAGCCTTTTTTTCGGATAAGTAGGTCCATTGTGAGTTACATCTAGTTGTAGAACTACCACAAATATCCATTCTATTATGTCCATCCTAAGGTTGCCTGGAAGAGATCGCGTCAAGCGACAAGGCCGCCCTTTGTACGTTATAATTTTAAGTACCTATTTTGTATGTATGTTACAAATTTGATGTGCAAATAAAGTTTTTCTCTATCTATCTATCTAGAATTACTGTTACACCTATAAAGAACGTTGTGATTCTGTTTCTGTTAAAGAAAAAAATTACGCTCGCACTAGGAATAATTCCTGTGTCACGGTATATGAAACAATGAAACATAATTACTGTCATAACTTATATTTTCTTTAAATAGATAGGTAAGTTAATATTCTATATTTTATCAACAATATAGGAAATATAAGTCATAGAGTGTATTTTTCTTTTTTTAAACGACGCCCGCACTAGGAATAACTTCTCGTGTCGCGGGGATGTTCATAAACATACATTTCACACACACAAAGCACACCCAGAGTCAGAGCAAATCTATGCGGATCACACAAAGATTTGTTCCGTGTGGTGATCGAATTTAAAGCGGCAATGCGGTTGCCTTAACCACTACGCCAACCGTGCACTCGCAAGAATAAAGTTGTGCATTTGTCTGCCAAAATGCGAGAGCTAGATAACTTAGTCAAAAACATTTGTGTACAAGCCCAAGCCCAAACAAATTAACAATTCTATAAAAAATGGCTATACTTCGGCCGGGTTATTGCTGGCACATTCTTTTACGGAATCTTACTTAGGTAACCCGATTGTAGTAGTCGTGTTTATAACATATCCAAGTTTTAAGTTATGGTGCAATTAGTATAGCGCATTTAAAATTTAATTTGATTAATTCATTTATTTTATTATTATAAAAGATTTATTAAAATTTACTTGTTTAAATATAAGTGTTTGACTATGCTATGATAATAGAGCCTTATGTTTATAATGAGTAAACGTTCGTAACTGGTATTGCTAATGTTAGATGCTTAATAGATATATTATCGTGTAGATAGAACATTGCTAATTATGTAAACATATATCTATAATAAATAAATAAGCACGTGTTACGTCACGTGTGTGGTACGAATAAGATATTGTATCTTTTACAAATCACTGGTCATTTCCCCAGAAAATAATATGAAACATGATTAGATTACCTATATAACTTATTTTTCCTTTAAATAGATAGGTATTTTAGCAACAATATAGGAAATATGAGTCATAAAGTACTAAAATAAATATTATATAATTAACTTTGCTGAGTTTTGAGGGTACTGGTGACAATGAATCAGCTGTTTGTCCTTGGCTTGTAGTTACGCAATAATATTGTAGCATTCATTACATAGTCCTATTTGTACACTCCTAAAATATATTTTTTGTTGAACTAAACCTAATGTAGGTAGTGTAGATAAGCCTGCGAATTTCCCGAGAGATTTTCTGTGAGTGGAAATTCTTTGAGAGTTTCTTATTACATTGGATAGTGAGATAGTGCTGCAGCATTCGATAAAAACTGTTTTTTATTTTATTTTTAAAAAGAAATCGAAAAGGTGTGAGGTTCAATATGAGGAGCATCGTAATTTTTCTTACTTATTGAATAGACATATACATTCTTAAGCTTTCCTACTCGCAGATGTATTAGGCTCGAACAAAACGTGTATTGTAGAAACATTATTATTTATTTTTAAGGTAAGCTCAGTTACTCACGAAATATCACTGCTATGTTAGGAAGTTATCCAAGTCTGAAAGTTTATTTTACACATGAATACTTTCCATTCTCCTTTCATACTCCCACGCCTCATACGGCCCGTACGGGGTTGTTCTATTATTAGCCGATGACCAAAGGCCAAGACCAGCACATTGATAAAAACATACGTGGTAGTAAAATTGTTTTTGTATAAAAATGATCATAAAAAGCAATGCATCACTCAAACCTGATACAGAACTCGTTTGAAAAAAACCTTATTTTAAACAAATTATGAAGAAATTAAAGACAGTTACTAAATTCTTGAATTAAACACCCAATATTTTTGTCCTAAAAATAGCTGTACAAAATCCTTTGTTCATTTACTTATTTTTTATACGAGATTTTAGCTTATAAAATGTTGGCAAATATGTTACGTGAACGCTGAACTTACCCAATATCTCGATTGTCAAACGATATTTCCGAGGACCTGGGCACAAGGGGACGGTAGCTGGACCTCGTCATGTTGACCACTACATCACTAGTAGACGAGTCGCAATATCACAAAAAACACGTAACAAACAGTACTTTGAGCTAGACACACCTTACGTTGAGCGCATCGAACAACTAACTGATAATAATATCATTGTTTCTTGTTGCTTTACACACAACTGCGAATTGATAACTTATCTATACATGAGGACTAGCCTTTCAATTGATAACAAAACACGCCGAATACGACGTGTATTTACTATAGCATTGATACATCGCGATCAATAATATTAAGCTGGGGTGAAAGCTCCACCACGCCTCCGGGGCCGGTTTCACGAGCTTTTGTGAGTACAACTCCATCTAGCGGCGGGCACTTGAACTTGAACTGAGGGTGAATGGCTTTATTGTTGTCTTGGAGATTGCCGAGAATTGGGAAATACAATTCTTTGAATCATTTTCTGATGTTTGGGATGTGATCTGAATTGTATGAATAAGTAAGTCGTAATGATAATTATGAGCCGTTTTTGATTGTTATTTTAAAATAAATAAAACCTAATAGCTAGCAGTTAAGTAGATAGATTATGTTTTCCTGGTAAACGTGCCAATTACTTACCTTCAAGGTCTAAAAGAACTACGTAGCATACTGTTAGCTGTTCTATACCTATGAAAGTAAATACCTAGCCTGCCTTGGGACCATGGGACCTGACCAAAACTGGTATTTCACCAGTTAGGTACGTTCAGGTGGGTGTATACATCTCTGCCAAACCCTTCCGGGTAATACGGGAGTGATGTTTTGTAACTTATATTATTTCCGTAATAGCTGATAGGTACCCGTAATAGCTGTAAAGATAGACACATATTTTTTGCACACCTGTGTCAATAATTTCTAAGAAATGCGTGTTTCACGTTGTTACAATAGTTATGTCGAGAGTTATGTCATTTGTTTTGAGATCGTGGAGTAGGTATTGTGCATATAATTTTCATTCAACTGTACTACCATCCTAGTTTCTTGCAACAGCTTTGCCTGCATGCATTTTTTTATATCTTCGATTTATTTTTATCAAAATTAGTAAGACCGGTGCAGTCAGTCAGGGGTGTGATTCGATTTCGGAAATTTTGTGCATCTTTACTTTCATATAAATACGGTCGGTATTTGTTTGACAGATATTATAATTTTTAGTGATTCTAATTTATGGAATAAGATTGCGGACCTATCCGGGTCTATTCGTCTTAACTTCATATTTAATATGAAGACAAAATGAGATTAACTAGATTAGGGCTCCCAAGATCTTCAAGTGTTGTTGGCCAAGGATGTTATGGTTTATCTCTGTGCCAATTGAAATAAATAGATTTTGTCAGTTTTAGTAGAGCATGAACCTATTCGTATGTATTATATGCATACATATTATTATGCATGACAAATTAATTGGTTTTATACCATGCATTATATGAAAGGTAATCTTATTCTTCATGCTTGCCTTTCAATTTCATTTTGAAATTATATCATGGTTAGATATAAATTTATTTATTATAGAAAATTCTATAAATGGGAAATTTTTTAATGGTTCATTGCCGTTGATCGGATAATTGAAAACATATTGGGATAGTTTAGTAGGGTAACGTAAGGGCGCAATGGATAAGGCATCGGTCGTGGGTTTGAATCCTGGCCATTCCAGCACGGACGTAAACCTCGACCACAAGCTAATAAGCTTTGCAGGACGGGGTTACTAGAAACCTTTTCTTTAAAAAAAAAAACGCTTTGAACATTTCCGTATGATTGTTATTCGGGCAGCTCGCCAGGCGCCTCGGGTGATCGTAAAAGTACCTTACTCTTCCACAATCAGTCTGCAAAATCGCTAAAATCGCGTTTGCAGATTGATTATGAACCATTTCCTCGCCAAAATTATGAATTTTCCGGTGAGAAATGCTTGCACCCAGGTTTCAGAATCATGGTATTAATCACTAGTAATACAACGACTTTATCATAATGTCATTTACACCCTGTATGTGACAACAATCAAATTAAGTAAATAAGTTACCCACTCCTGTTTATTCATATTGCACTCGCGAAAGAGCTTGACATTTAAAGGTTATAGTTTATATGCAGATGAAGTGCAGACAATTCTATTATATTTTACAAATCCACCCATGCGTTATCTCTGATATTTATATTGGCACGTGGCTTTGCTTCGTTAGTCAAATTTACAATTTTCCATATATACATATTCGTTAATCTTATAACACAGTCAGGTGTAGCAATTGAAAATAGTATACACTATATTATATATATATATATATAGGCCGAGGTCGTCGTTCGATTCCCGCTTAAGACAAATCTTTGTGTGCATGAACATGGGGGTTTGTCTTAGTCTGGGTGTTTCTATGTACTTACAAATATGTATTGTATACAATAATTCTGTTATTCTAGTACCCATAATACAAGCTCTGCTTAGTTTGTGACTAGATGGCGTTGTGTGTTAGTTAGATATTCATTTATATTGTTATATCTATGTTGTTGGGTATTATAACTATTGTAGCTACCACCACAGTGTACTACACCGTACTTTTCAGGCTCTCAAATTCAGTTGGCTGACGACTAAAACAAAGCTTTTGTAAAAGCTGGTGAACAAGTCAGCAGTTTACAGAAAATTTTGATGTCTGACACCAAAAACCCTGAGTTTTCTGAATCTTTTTAGTCTAAATCTATAGTACCTCTGTTCTCTTATTGCCTAGACAAACGAGTTAAACAAGATTTAAAATTGTCAAAGATTCTAATTCTTATCAAAGGAATAGTTTATTCAAATAAAATCGAAGTGTGAATACTGTGTTACTTATTCATAGTTCCAAAGTCGAGTGAGATATAATCATTATTGATTTTAAACAACCTTGAGTGACAGCCTGCCATTAAATACATTTCTTGTCCTCGAAAGCTGGCACCGTTTCTTTAGCAGAATCTTTTTCTTCTTCTTTTTCTGTATCTTTATTCGGTTCTTCTTTTTCTTTCATGTCATTGTCGAGTTTTTGGTTGAAATCTTTCTTCCACTCTTCTAATTCTTTTTCTGCGTTAATTAGATCTTCCTCCGTCACGTTCAGGTCTGGGTACCGTCTCTGGAATTGTTTATAAAGATAATTATAGAAAGAAAACTGATAAGACTGTGTCTATTAGAAATAATGTCACATCGCGAACGTATGCTCTGACAAACATAAAAAGTTGAAATGAAACTTAAGGAATTGGTAGAAACCATGGACTTGTACCTACCCCACAGAGTCCCTGTAAACCTTGGCTAGAAAAAAAAAAATTCTAGCCAAGAATCCAAAATGCTAGCATAACTAAGATATTTTATGTACTTATAAATAACACCAATTTTCAAGCGTCCAAGCTTGTTAAACAATATGTTTTCTTTATGTTACATTTACACTAATAATAGTAGTGTAAATGTAACATAAAGAAAACTCGAGTTGGTACAATATTTATTTTCCTTCTTGCTATTTACAATTATTCGTCTTGGAAAGTATTATCATAAACATAAAAAGTTGAGATGAAACTTAAGGAATTGGTAGAAACCATGGACTTGTACCTACCCCACAGAGTCCCTGTAAACCTTGGCTAGAAAAAAAAAATATTCTAGCCAAGAATCCAAAATGCTAGCGTAACTAAGATATTTTATGTACTTATAAATAACACCAATTTTCAAGCGTCCAAGCTTGTTAAACAATATGTTTTCTTTATGTTACATTTACACTAATAATAGTAGTGTAAATGTAACATAAAGAAAACTCGAGTTGGTACAATATTTATTTTCCTTCTTGCTATTTACAATTATTCGTCTTGGAAAGTATTATCATAAGCAGATACGCGGAATTCACTCACAAAATTCAGATTCAGATAACACCTTTCCAGAGAAAATTTTTGAGACACCCACGTGACAAAACAGTGAAAAAGGGGGACTTTTATGAAACAGTGAAATTATACAGAATAATTATAATGGCATCGTCGTGAAAGCGATTAAAAAAAATTGTATTCAGAGCGCCAGAGTCATTTGCTGTATCATTAGGAAGTAACTTCGCAACGATGACATTTACACATTATATGTACTAAGAATACCTCACCTGAAACTCTTGCAAAGTGGCCTGTATATTCTCCTGCTGAGTCCTCAGCCGGTGCGGCAACCTAAATACTGTACTGAACAGCCTTATCATAAACCAGCCCATCAACGTCAGGAATCCATACATCATCATAGACTTCAGCATCGCCCAGAAATCCACGCTCACTTGCTGGTGCTTCATTTTGGACTTTTCTAGCTTAGTTAATGTTTAATATCCTGAATTCCTTATTCGAAATATTTCGGCTAACGATACTTTTTAAAATTAGAATTCTTTTGTTCGCGTTAAAAAAAAAAGAATTATAACAAGTGCTTGAATAAGAGCTTATTTTTTTAAATAGTTGTGTGTTCTGAAGGAGGTTTTAAGGTAGGTACACCATAACGGTTAATGATCACATGTATAATGGTCGGAAAGAAACGACTGTGCTTATGACAGTGACCCATTTTGCTATCGATTCTGTACTACGTGGCCCAACGAATTATTGATGCAGGCAGATGTGGTCAACTAGTTGAACTTTATTGTGGAAAAATAAATAAAATATATACTATAGCATAATTATGCCTATATAGTACCTACGCAGGAGCGTGTGGTAGAGGTGTGTTTACCCTCACTTCAACTGGTAAGCTTTGGTCCCATATGATAGGGGAAAGTCAACCATTCACCGTGCTGCCTTGTAATTTTCCTGACGAAAAATCTGACCGAAAACGCTAACCACTAGACGGAGACAAAAACTAGTTAGTATAAGTGACTGCAGACCATACTACAGTTGGCTCTGCTCTATTTTACAGGTTTAGCTAAATATCAGAATTTTACTTGGAGCGACTGCAATCAAACCTGATGTTGGACCATAGATAATACATATAAACTTGGTGGACGTCGCAAATTTTATTACACTTTACATTGTAATATATCTTAAAATAATGCAATGCAGTTAATTTAAAAATGCTCTTAATGTTTATAAATATTATACCGTATTATACAGTTAAGTTATAGTATCTATCACATTATTTCAATTCACTATGTAAAGGAAAAAGTCGGGATCTCTGTTAATAAAAGGGGAGTTGTTTCGCGAGGGCATTGACCGACAAGGATTAATGATATTTACTTTACCATTATTGTGATAAATTATATTCAAACGAGCTTTCGGCCGCGGTTAGCAAGCTAAGAAGTAACTATAGGGTATGAGATAAATCAAATCGCAGTAGGTACTTAGCTTAGAATACACTATTATCTGTTATTCTGTGTTGTGTACCTACCTATCGCTCAACGACTCCTCTTAACCTTGTCAAACGTAAATGTTCAGTAGTACCTAAAGAAGTTAAACATTAAATGTACATTTAATGTTTAACTACTACTACTACTAACGTGTTAACATACATTATTAAGGTTAAGCAAGAACTGTCCCAAAAGTAGCTGAACAACATAGTTAAGCGACAAAAGAATATTAACACACGGCAACATTAAAAATATACTTTGTTAATTTGTTAACATAATTTTGTCTTTACTGCTGTTTAGTGACATTTGATGTTCAGCGACATTTGGATTGATGGTGCACAGCGACTTTAGGAATACTAGTACACAGATACTTTGGAAATACTCGTGTTTAACAACTTTTGTAAATTTTACAGACTATTTTGTGTCCTAGTTGCGACTATAACTTATGGCATTTTATTGTGAACAGGTGTTTTGTTAAGTTCATTCTGTTCATCGACTTTTGGTGCTGACTGTACATAATGACAATAATAACAGGTACCTACAGTCAGATATTTACCTAATATTTTATCAATGCTTGAGTTTATCTCCATTGATAATGTCTGAAACACCGCAAAATATTATTTTGATGCCAAGTGTGTCAAGGCAGACGATTAGCCACAAAACGTCTGTAATATTTATCTATGTTTTGAAAATATCAACGATGATGTTTTGATATTCTTAGGCCGTTGACTGAAATATGTTATCAAATATATAATATGGTGCACATGAGTTTCTCACCCGCTCTTCTCATGATGCAATACCCATCGGAGCTGGTACTTGGATTGATTTAAATTTCCAAGTTGAATTAAAGTCAATCTAAGATCCGATGTCAAATCATTTTATTGCAATAAGTATCTTTTACATGTACCTAATTGAATTAGTTAAGTTTTATTTTAATTTTATAATTTTAGTATTTTGATGTTTGTTTTGACGTGTTCAAGCGCCTCTTGGGGCCATGGAAATAGATGATTTGATTTTATTCGATTTGAATAGAATTAAAGAATGACTCGAAAACGATTAAACTCGATTTTATTTTATCTTTGTCGATTCTAAAGACATTAAACCACGGAAGCCAATGCAAAGCGAGACCATCATATACTGGAAATGTATAAGTCAATGTTTAATAATAATAAATCTTTTATTTCAGGTAAATAACCCATATTAAATACATTTTCATTTGTACACAATCAATAAAAGAAATTAAAATAGATATAAAATTGATTACACCAAATTAAATTAAATAAAAATCACAAAATAAAAACAAAATTCAAATTAATAATGACTATTTTAAATAGCGATAGACTGACTGACTGATAACAATAAAAATTTAAATAAAGTTAAAATTACAATAAAATTAAAATTTAAAAGGCCATATCGCTCGTAGAACCGACAACCGATGGGGAAGAAAGGTGGCGACCGCGAACTGGAAGACGCAGTGTGGGCCGGCCTCCTACCAGATGGACCGACGACCTGGTCAAGACAGCCGGGATAAAATGGATGACTGTGGCCCAAGACCGTCAGGTGTGGAAAAGTCTGGAGGAGACCTTTGCTCAGCATTGGGCGTCATTATAGGTTGCAAAAAAAAAAAAAAATTAAACTAATATTCAAAAAATAAAATAAAATTTGAAAATAAATACCATTAAAATGCAAGTCAATTAAAAATACACAATTAATAAAGTATAGCCGTCTGTACTACGTCTTAGCGATCGGTACTTCGTAAAGTTGGTAGCGCCATGGGTGTGTGCGGGTACACTTGTATACTCTCATCGCAGACGATACTGGTGCCACATTTCAAGCATCTGTACTATTATTTATATCACTTTATTTAAGAAACAACAAGTGGGTTTTTCTAAATGACAATACAAAAAATATCCAACAACTAAAACTTTTTTTTTTTTATACTAGGCCCACAGCGAACGAACGTGTAGTCCACCTGATGGTAAGTGGAGTACAGCCCATAGACATTAACAATCCACAAAAGCAGATTAAAGATGCGTCGCTGCAGCTGAGGACTACGGTGTTATGCCTCATGTGCCAGTAATTTCAGGGCCTGATCTCACCACCAAACCGGAACACAGTAATGGAAGCACTACTATTTGGCGGCAGGTTAAAGGTGAGACGGTGGTGCTGCCGCCCTCGAGCTCATTCACAAGAGCTCTACCACCAGTAAAAACTCACAAAATGTTGTGAACACATGCAATCGATAAATCAATATTGTTCAGCTCATCAGTAATTACAAACGTGTGAACTGACCGGTCGTCGCTAGCGTGTTCAGAACAGGTGCACGGGTATATTAAAGACTGCGGCTCTACTAGGGCGCGTGGTAAAGGTCGTTACACACATAGGCGCACAGTTAATGTTCCACTGCAGCGTCTGTCTGAGTCCAATGTCACCTGATTGATATAGACGCCTGTGTGTAGCGACCCTAACGAAATAACTAAAAAGTGAAAAATAATTCCTAATACATATAAGCTGAAAAAAGCGTGGGTTTGCTCGATAGATGAAAAATATGGCACAGAACGCCCCACGCTTTTTTCAGCTTATATTAGGCTTATAAGCGTATTAAAAAGCTCATTTGCCAAGGGCCACGGCTTCATAAGACTGATACCAGTGAGGAGTGTAGGGAGGGACAATCAAAGGACTTCATTTTTTCGAAAATAACCAGGCTTTAGCTTAACTAATTTCCAAGAGGCCAAAGTTGGCTCCCGAAGTAGGTACAGCGTGAATCCTTACTTGCGTCTGTCTGCTCGCGAGAAATTAAAAAACGACCGACCGGGTTTAGCCAGACTATAATGCGGTTTTTACCAATAGATAGTGATTCATGAGGTCGCTAAATATACATGATTTGTCAAGGTTATCGAAGTACTTCGCACACGGGAGCAAAGAACACATAATTTATAACCCTACTCCATTCTATTTCTTCTATGTGGAAAACAAACATTATGGCCTGTTAGGTAATTCAGGTACTTAGACGCCGGACCTTACCATTCGTACCTTGTCGCTCCCTTTGCCGTCTTTTAGAGCACCTCTTGATGATTAAATTTATGCTTCACTATATACAATGAAATAAAAATAACTTTATGGCTTTGACTTTTACTGTTTTTTTTATTTTTTCATTCCTCCTAATGTGTCACTCTCAAAGCCACATTAATTTATACTTTTGTCTCTAGATAAAAATAGCACATTTAATTCAATTATAGTACTTATAGAATGCACCATCAGGGTGGTAGACGATTATGGCTGAGATACAGTTAATACTAGTACAGCTATCAACGGCGACCTCTTAATTAAGTCTTAATATTGTATTTATCTAAATTTAGACTAGCACTTAGTTTTAAGAGAAACTGTAAAAAAAATTGTTGTGAAAAATAAACTTATTAAACCTAATAATAGCAGCCCTGTAACTAATACATCCCACTGCTAGGCTCGGGCTTCTTCTCATGATGAGAAGGGGTAGGCCATAATCCACCGCGCTGGTCAAGTGGATTCGTAAGCTTCGCACGACCTCGACCACCTTTTAGGCACGTAAAAGTACCTAATATAAATAATAAATGACTCCTTTCGACGGGAATCGAAGAACTGATAAGCTCGAGGTGAAGGCTTACAAAGCAGTTGTCGCCGACGATAGTCTCTAAATCAATATTTGGATGGGCACAAAATTGAAAGACATATTAAAAAGTGTTGAAGTTTATTAAAAACTGATCTTGATACTTCAAATGATCGAATAACATAAATAAACATAGTCATTCAGTTGAATAACGTAATAATATTATAGCGCATTTACACACATATAGTTACAATAAAATAATACATCGTCATATTCATCACAGATGATTATTAACTAGACGATTACGAAAATAACCTCTTGAAATAAAACAAAATATAATATTCTCTAGGAATTTACACGGGATTGTACATATCTAGAGAGGATTGTGAATGATATGACAAATGCTAGAGATTTAGGCGTGGTGACTTGCCACGCTACGGAGACCAAGATCGTAGTCGTCAGACCTGCGTCATTTTACATAAGCTTTCATTATAATAGTGTGATCAAATAACTAAGATTGAGCCAGGCATGCACACAAGCTCTCTATATGTAGGTAGGTATATGAGCGCCTCAGATCAAGCGTCATAATACCCAGATGGGCGCTTACCCTTACGTTTACAATGCGCAAAACACATCGCGAATTGACAGTAGCTTTGCAATTCTCTGGGGATTGTCTTTGTACAGGTGAATTTAATTCAATTTCTCTCTCTTATAATAGTATCTATTAATAAAAAAAACATAATGAGGTAAGGCAGTTAAGCTGTACAACAAACAAATTAATGAATTGCAAAACTATTTACAATTATAAGGGAGGTCGTCAAAAAGGATAGGCGCGGCGACGTCATCTGAGTGCGTCAATTCAGTACAAAATCACGTCACTCTTGTGCCAGACATCTTTTGTTACTCGTTGTCCTAGCTGAGTAACAAGTGCAAAGCAGTCAATACAATTAACGCGATGACACGTGACGGTTGCTATGGAAACAGGCGATTGTATGGTGTCACATCGTGTCGCGTCGCACTTTTCGCTTACTTCGGATAACGCCTGAGCAACACGCCAATGTTAAGGTTAATATTAAAAAGATACAATGCTAAAACGATAGTGATAAGTAAATTATCTTATGTATAAAATATAAAGTCGGTATTTTGAAAGGAGCACGATATTTAATCGGTATATTATTAACTTTTATTAGACTTGAATCAGTTTCTTTTATTTGAAGTTCGATTGGGCTTTAGTTTTTGATACAGAACAGTCCTATTATTTTGACTGGAATTGAATTTTCGATCTCATAAGCATATTAATAAAAGACCGAATCGTATAATCCCCACAAAATAATATTGCAATGGAACCTTGTCACACTTTATTGACGAAAGAAGTGAAAACCCGCTATGGAATTAATACCGTTCACTGTCTTAAATAAATACAAGTGAATTGTGACAAGGCGTGTTCTCGTCTCGATGGTCTAGTGGTTAGCGTATGCGCTTCTCACCGGTCTCGGGTTCAATTCCTGGATCGGGAGTGTAATTTGTGAACTATCCGTCAGGAAACTCACAATAGCACAGAGTTGGAAATGTGCCCGGTGGATGGCGATAAGCTCAGCCCCATGGGACCTAAACATAAAAAGTGAAGTGTGGGTGTTGTACTCCTCTGCCACAGTCTTCTGGTAATATAGGCGTGATGTTTTGTACAGTTAGCAAGTTAATCTTACTCTAGATGTGTACAAGTCCTTCTTAATATAATGTATTAACTCCATCAGTCAAATCAATTCTTTTGGTAGTTAATTTTTATAATTACTCATTGACAATAATACGTAGGTGTGTATGTACATTCCGACTAGCTTTCAATTTAACCTTTGGCTCCTGGCAGATGAAATTGTTAGACATTTGTTCAACATGTACTATCAACAAAGCAAATTTATGATCCACCTTTATACTTTTATGTATAGACATTTCAAAACAATTAAGACTAAATTCGCTTGTTCTATCAACAAATGCCTAACTTATTAAATTTGACAATTTAAGAAATATTTACAAATGGGTCACGAATCAATTTTGCTGATAGTTTTTTACATTTATTTCACAGAGGTTTTAAGATACAGCTTGGCGAAATAAAAACAGAAACTATATTTGTTTGCTAACAACATTGTCACAGTAATGACATTTCAACTAAACCAATGGGGTTGCATGAAAGGAGCCTCCCTGAGTGACGTACATAACGATTCCCTACGTCCGGCGCACCCTGGGCAATTCAAGAGTTCTCAAAAGCGAATTGGCTAATCCTTTCACTACGATGGCAAGTCAAAATAAAATTTAACTCAGCCATCGACACAACGAAGAAGAAGAAGAACTAAACAAAGCTTCAAGATTGGTTACCGATATCGAACATTTTTGTATTTGGTTGGGCTAATTCAGTGAGCATGCATTTAACTAGAGAAAACAATAAATTTTAAATGAAATGATTCCCACTGCGCGTTCCAGATAAAATTCACGTCAAAGCTTGGATTTCTTTTTAAAGCTTTTACCCGGTCCCGGGAAAAATTCAATGAAAAAAAAAAACTCGTTGAAAATGAAAACTAAGATCTCTAACTCGTTTCCTGGTCAATGTCAATACGCTTCTACAATAAACTTCCATTAGACGCAGTAGAATTATCGATAGGTAAATTTAAGAAATATATTAAAATCAGATTATCTCAAAAAGCATATTACAGTATTTTAGACTACATAAATGATAATAGTATTTGGAAATGAACTGCTCTTTTTATGTGACTTTCAATATGTATGATATTATATAGTTTCTCACCAGCTCTTCTCATAATGCAATACCCATCGGAGCTGGTACTTAGTTTGATTTTAATCTGATTCTAAACATTTGGATTAAAATTAATGTAAGCCCCGGTTATTCAAATCATTGTAATTAGTATAATTTAGTTTTACTTATAATTTATTTTTATTATCATTTGTTTGTAATATTTTGACGTGTTCAAGCTCCTGAGGCCTATGAAAATATATGATTTGACTTTAAAATTTGACAGTCCAGTTTGTTGCAAATGTATAACTGTCAATTTTCATGTTACATCTTGCCATCTATTATATCTGGGCTGATTGGTTGTTTTATAATTTTATTGCCATACGAACGACACAGTATCGCCGCCATCATTTTCTACTCTTTTTTGCCAAGCTATATCTAATATTGATTTTCGTTCTACCGAGGAAGGCTCGGACAATAATATACAGAATAAAATATGATATATTAAAAACTATAGGAAATGGTTATCAGAATCGACAAGTAACAATAATTATATTATTTATTTACTGAGACATAAATACACGTTACAAGTCGCGTAAATTTTGGAATCACGACAAAACAAACTTATTTTTTATTCGTTTTAACCGACTTCAAGAGAAAAGGAGGAGTTTATTTACGTTCCCGATTACTCGAAGACGCCTAAACCGATTTGAGATATTCTTAATTTGTTTGAAAGAGTCATGTGGTCCTATTTTCATCAGGTCTCGAAAGCTACTCGGATATTTGCATCTACCAGTCAGCATTTCATTTTTTTTTTTTTTTTTTTTTTTTATGGTGGATAGGCACGCGTTTGACCACGATCTCACCTGATGGTAAGTGAAGATGCGGTCTACGGTGGAGCACGCTTACCTATAAGATACCTATTAACTCTTGCTTTGAAAAGATCCAGATTGTACTCATGCGGAAACACAGACTCGGGCAGGGCGTTCCATTCTTTGGCAGTTCGCATAAGAAATGTAGAAGCGAAACGCTTAGTGCGTATTAGTGGAATGTCTACCGTGAAGCGGTGCCTGAGTGCCGTTTGTCTGGTAGTCCGATGGTGAAACGGGGACGGAGGGATTAGGTTGTGAAGTTCCTCGGCACACTCTCCGAAATGTATCCTATAAAAGACCGATAGGCTGGCAACCTTGCGACGGTGCTCTAGACTTTGTAGTCGAGCCTCCGTCAGATCGTTGTCGCAGATGGTTCTCTTGGCTCTCCTCTCGACTGACTCGAGTGCCTCAAGCTGGTACTTGGCTGAACCATCCCACAGATGAGAACAGTACTCCACACACGACCGGACTTGCGCTGCATCATGTTGCTGAGCTGATGCTGAACAGTACAATGCCTTAACGGTTAGGAGTACGGGGATAATTCTTTAAATATAGGTACCATAAGGCGGTTTATGTTGAATATTACTTAAGTATATCTTACTTTTTAGTGCATTTTTTGTATTTTAAGTCGGTTTTTTATGGTAAATATTATACTGATTTATATCATATTAATGTACAATATTGTCTAGAAGTTAGCAAACGAAACTAGCGATGGGCAATTTTTAGAGGAGCTATAAAGAAGTAGAAGCTGTGGACGTATGAGTCTTTGCATAATATTTATACTAATTATATTATAAACTGTTAAAGTTTATTTATATGTAAGGGGTAATCTTTGGAACAACTTACGTGTCTGCACGTGTGGTGTAGTGGTTTAAGCGGTCGCCTCGCCGCTCTCCATTGCACTGGTGTTGTGGGTTCGATCCCCACATGGGACAAATCTTTGTGTGATTCGCAAAGATTTGTTCTGAGACTGGGTGTGCTTGTGTGAGTGAATGTGTGTATTTGGCCTTGTCATTGGGACCATTGGATAGTGTAATTGCTCCTGGCGTTATATCTAATGTAAAAAATCCAAATTTATTTATTTATCCGATTGGTATTTTTATTTCTAAGTTCTTTAGGTGTTTTTTTGCTTTTTTATTTCTGTATGCTATTTAACATCATGCCTTTAATTCACGGGAGCGGCGCAGTCATGATAAAACACAGAAATAACCGCGGGAAGCAGTAAGCAATTAATAATATTAAATATGATAACTTCATTAATATTTGATTTGTTTCTCGTGACTCCGTAATAAGTTATATTAAACCTCAATGTATTTAGAATTAATATTGTAGTATCTTTATTGATATGGAATGGGTTACAATAATTTACATATGAAATATATTATTAAGAATCTCAAAAATCTGTTAACTTATCTTCGATGTAGGAATTAAATAATTATATGATTAATTTTCACAATAGTTTGCAAATTAAAGAGAAATTTGAGTAATTATTTATAGTTTTTTTACAAATGAGTATAAACCACAAAATTATCTCTTAATAAGAAAACATACACATAGTTGTTCTTCTGAAAGTACGTACGAACTGTAATGCCTCGATATAAATTGTCCACAAGAAATATAAATACTATTGTCTTTATAGAAAATCATTTATTTCATTCATTCATCCGAAAGATCCTTATAAATATGTTTTTGAGCTATCACGAATTAAGAACATTAAAAAAAAATTAGACAACGGGTCCAAATCGCGTAATTATTATAAAGGTAAATAAATACCTATTGCTCGAAGTTTCGAAATGACTTGCATCATTCGTGGTCTTGCATGGCAGCATGGCAATCTTTTAAAAATCTTTCAATAATAATAAGCAAGTGAAAATAAATTTATCTATCATTAAACGCAATGATCACTGATCAACCCAAGAAATTATTTATTTTTTGATGAGTGTATTTTAGAAACAGAAATTAGAAGACGCATTAGTAAGCAGTACCTACATAACAGTGGCCATTTATTGGGCGAATAAAATTTGACTCTGCCATCGACACGACGAAGAAGAAGCAGTACATACTTTCAGAAGGACAATAGTTCTACTTACAAAGTGAGATAGAAAAGTCTAACACTACGTAACGTACGAAGTACATTTGGTACAAAAAAGTGGTCCCTCACGGCATGTTCTGTAGGCATTCCTTGATTTGTGTCCATGCTTGTAAATTCTGAAAAAGTAAAACATATTTTCTATAATATTATTGAATGTGACGTGAGTTGATAACATTTTAACTATTAAACAACGTTATAAAATTACGTGAGTATACCCGTTGTTTAATAGTTAAAATATTTTCTATAGTTCAATTTTTATCCCAGAGACTAATTTGTTAGCAAGAAAAGACAAAAGAGTTCTTGCTGTCAAATTATTATAGTACATATTTTCAACAACCCCATAGACATGAACATATTGGGGAAGTTTACTGAAAACTCAAGCATTAGATGTCGCTCAGATGATAAGCTTGAAATGTATGGCAATTAGCATTATTGTCTGTGGAACCATTTGCCGCTAATTTTTTTCATTCATTCATCATAATAATGTCCGATACGATATGGGTTCATATCCCCATTTCTCGGTAATATGTTCAACTTCAATATTTTTATTGCAAATATTTGCAATAAAAATATTGAAGTTGAACTATTCTAAATACATACATAGATGTTACAAAATAGTAACGACCACCATATTTAACCTAAGGCATGCAATACAGATCATACTTAAATCTATAAGTATTAAAGGTACTTATTACAATTTTAAGCTATATTATTTGTTTAAAAACTATTTACTATCAAATTATAAAATTTACACAAGAATGAATAACAAAATAAAAATAATAAAAATTAAATTAAACTATTATTTTTCAATCTACTAGTAATATTGCCACTAGTTCGTTAATACAACTACATGATTTTTGTACATTATGTCACTAAGAACGATTCTATTATTCTTCTATAACGTATGTATGGTTCATTTTTTAATCCCAGAGCGAGAATATTGCCCAGCTGTCATTCTATTGTTCTCATTGTCAAAGTAGTATTCGGGATCAAAAAATTAACTTTAGTAAACGTACCATGTAATGGTAAGTGATTTCTATAGGCTTTATATATCAACAATAACTGTATATGGAAGTATACTTGTAGAATAAGGAAATTACTTCAATAGAATAGTAATAATAATATTAAAACAGTATGAATGCATACCTTTTTCGCAGCTTTTACTTGTAACGTGATGAAACTAACGAGTGATTCGTGGAGATCCTTGTCTTTTTGTTTTTGGAAATAGTCTATTTCTATCAACGCCTTCTTTGAGAATTCCCTGAAAAAAAAAACATAATTTAAAGTGTTTTATAAACCTTAGATCGTGGTAATCGCGCGGTCCGATTGATCTTATAGGTTAAGCAATGCTAACTGCGGTCAGCCGTGGATGGGTGACCGCAGTTAGCATTGCATTAGCATTAGTATTTTTAACATATTGAGTTTTCCTGCGTGCCTCGGAGTAGGTTGACCCCGGTTGCCATTTGAAGGTGTTAGTGTCTAGGGTAGTCAGATTGTATAGTGGTAGATAAGAAATTAATTATAAGGTCATAAATATTATGTGTAGAGAACTTAAATGCTTTTATATTAGTTATAAGATATTGTTTTATATGTCAAACATGATTTGTATACCTTTTTGGTAAAATGTAGCGAACATAATTTATTATAAGATCTTTTGTAAAATAATACCTACATTTACAAATAAAGAATATTTCTATTTCTATTTCAGAGGTCAGATAGTCTGACTACTAGTCTAACAAAGAGTATTGTATTACCTCGTACTGGGTTTTGGAGGTCTGATGGCAATCGCTCCACATAAAATACTGATACACAGCTAAATCGGCTAGACTAGAAGCCAAAAAGGCTCGGCAGATATATTTAATAAACAATAGCTCATCAATGTTACCACACGCGTCGACAATATTGATTTTGCTGACTGAAATACATTGCATCGGTGCTTTTATACGGCGGGGGCTGGTCGCGGGTTCGATGCCCGCTCAAGACAAATCATTGTGAGCGTGGACATTGACTTTTATCTTCTTCTGGGTGTTTCAATAAGTATGTATTTACAAAAGAAAAGTATGTATGTATTAGTATAAGTTATTCTAGTACCCATGTACAAGCTCTGCTTAGTTTGGAACTAGATGGCATTGTGTTATATTTATTATTACTTATAAATACATAATATATGCAATAGATACATTTAAATATAATACATACCTACTTATTATACACAACTTCTTCTTCGTCGTGTCGAAGGCTGAGTCAAATTTTATTTTGACTTGCCATCGTGGTCAAAGGATTAGCGAATTCACTTTGGAGAACTCGCGAATTGCCCAGGGAGCGCCGGACGTAGGAAAACGTTGTGTACGTCACTCGGGGAGGCCTCATGCACCTTTCATACACAACGAAATAAATGAATATACATACTCGAGATCCAGCTTGGCTTTTTCAATGTTCTCCTTATCGGTCTGTATCTTGGCGTCGAGAGCGCGCGTGGTCTGATCGCGCACGATGTCCGGGTCCGTGCCGCCGAACAGACGGGACATCAGCCCCGACTTGCCCGCCGCCGCCCGACCACGCTCAGCTATCCTGACAAATTAAATAACATTCATTTTAACTAATTGTAACTGCCTTTTGTTCTAGAGGTTGGCGTATGCGCCTCTCTGCATCGGGAAATGTGTTATTATATACAGGGTGTATTTTTGAAACGGGGCTGTACAGCAAAACGTTCTTAAAAGACCTTCCCTAACTTTTTGGGACATTTTGAACTGCATTTACAGATTTTGTAAAAAACTTACAGTTAGCAAAAAAAATGCAAAAAGTTCAATTTTTTTTTTTTTATGCCAATCGATTCTATTTCATGTGGGGATTAAAAAACTCTATGGGACCATTTTAGCTTTCAGTACTAGAAAAGACAGAAATCGCCAAAAACGTTTCCCATACATTTCGGCAACAGAAACGAATTTCTACGATGGTCTAACTTTTTGTTATGGCCTGGAAGTGGGTAGAATTGACTGTAAAGTAAATAAAAAGAATTTTTACCCTCAAATTTCGAATTTGATTCGAAAATCTGTGTGTTATACTTAGTTTCAGCTGAGAAACTTCGTATGAGTTATTAATTAAGGATTTTCGCTAAAATGTCTTCTAATCGTGAAAAAATTGACTTATTAGAAGCGTATTTTGTCAATAATCGAAATGCGGGAGCTGCATTAGTGTGGTACCGCAATAAGTATCCGTTGCGGCATGTGCCAACAAGAAAGGTTATTACAAATCTTTTGAAAAACCTGGAATTGCAGGGTTCTTTCAAAATACGCTTCTAATAAGTCAATTTTTTCACGATTAGAAGACATTTTAGCGAAAATCCTTAATTAATAACTCATACGAAGTTTCTCAGCTGAAACTAAGTATAACACACAGATTTTCGAATCAAATTCGAAATTTGAGGGTAAAAATTCTTTTTATTTACTTTACAGTCAATTCTACCCACTTCCAGGCCATAACAAAAAGTTAGACCATCGTAGAAATTCGTTTCTGTTGCCGAAATGTATGGGAAACGTTTTTGGCGATTTCTGTCTTTTCTAGTACTGAAAGCTAAAATGGTCCCATAGAGTTTTTTGATCCCCACATGAAATAGAATCGATAGGCATAAAAAAAAAAATTTGAACTTTTTGCATTTTTTTTGCTAACTGTAAGTTTTTTACAAAATCTGTGAATGCAGTTCAAAATGTCCCAAAAAGTTAGGGAAGGTCTTTTAAGAACGTTTTGCTGTAACTGCAACGGTTAAGGTACTTGCCCTTACTGCCCCGTTTCAAAAATACACCCTGTATATACATATTATATATATATATATATTTCTTTTTTGTACGCAACAACTATGCCAGACTCTACTAAATCTATTTCCATCCTAAGGTTGCCTGGCAGAAATCACTAAAAAATGATAAGGCCGCCCATTGTACTGTAATCACTAGCTATAAGTTCAAATTGTAAACTCAAGGTGTACAATAAAGTGTATAATAAATAAATAAATATTTGCTCATAAATACTGACCCTTACGGATGGCGTAGATACTGAAAGCTGCCGGAAATCTACAATAATTTAAGGATTCTTAATGACTGCTGGTAATTACGGAAAAGTCGCGATCGCTACACACAAAAGCATGCCATCGTGTTCGAGCCCCCACATTATATGTATTTAAGTATTCAAGTCTTTATTGCACTCCACAATGTTAAAATGATCTTATAAATAGGTACAGTGTCAATTATGGACACGACACGGCAAAAGTAGGAGAGAGGAAGAAAGAGCTCTTTGTGTTTATATCAAAAACATTTAAATTTTTAAATTGTATCATACTAATTTTGGCTTTAAATATATAAATATCATACTTATAATTAATTGAATACATAGTTTTATTGCAGTATCCGTCACAGTCTAAAAAAAGTTGCTCTCAAGACTCTCAACGAGTAATTAATATATTTAACTAGTATTTAATAAGCCTTTAATTAAATGTACCTGTTAGTAAGAGTATCTTGTGCATTCTCGAGCGCTCGCTGCAACGTTTCGTGGTTCGAGCACAGCTGCTGTAACGCGCTGGCGTAAAACAAATACTCTTTTAGCTGATCGGCTAGCTGCTCTTCATCCTCCGCCACCGAGTCTATACTGTCCGCTATTGAGTCTGGAAATTCAACCTTAAGTTAGATGGTTAAGGTTCACAATCATAAATGAACCGCTACACTCTCTAAAGTATTCTGTACAAAGAAACAGTTGAAAAAATTATGGGACCGGCAGGATTTGAATCTACGACCTTTTGCACACCGGGCAGTCGCTTTAACCAACCAGCTACGGTCGCCTCTTGGTGCACGGACTCCTCTACGTCATTTCAGGACGTCACATTTAAGATAGGAACAAATTGATGAACGTGACGTCACCGAAATGACGTAACATACAGTCGATAAATTTAGGGTCCTGGCAAGAGACGACCGTAGCTTGTTGGTTAAAGCGACAGCCCGGTGTGCGTGTGGGGGTCTTCATATGTTGACTTCCACTTCCACTTGAATACATATGCGCCGGTTGCACTGTGTCCCTACAGTGCGTGTATTTTTTTAACTGTTTCTTAGTATAATTTGCTAAGCAAAGATAAATACTATAAAAATTATCAATTAGAAAATGTATTCTGGAGGCCAATTCTCGCGCACTCGAAGTTTTTACTCGGATCCGAATGTTTGATTCATTTCGATTTCTATTACAAAAATACGAAGCACGAATGCATAATCTCGAATTGTGTATTCTCGGCACCAATAGACTTTCATCACCACTCGAACCTAGAAAATGTTGCCATTACTTCACTAAAAGATTGAATGAATGAATGTCAATGCGTTTCGTTTTACGTGTTTAACGATAAATATAACGATTCTAATCGATTATTTCATAAAAATTAATTACTACTTGAAATGAAACGTAATTCTTTCCTATGACTGACAGTTGTCTTGTCAAGATTGTCATTTACAATAAATTTTCCAGAAAGACCGTTTGTTATTAATTTGTTTGGAAATTATGAAAAGTTTTCTTATATTTAAAATGAATGCGCCGAAAATATATCCCTCGCCGCAACAACGGCAGTTGTTAGTTCAACTAGTGGAAACGGATCCATAACTGCGAAGCGGTAAATTTTCTTCGCCGTTCACAAAACAGAGAGTGTAGATAGATGGCGAGATATAAGGAACCAGCTAAATGGGGCTAACAAATCATGGAAAGATTGTCGAAAAGTAAGTAAAATATCAATATTGTTGGTTTGCTACATTGTATACATATTATTATCGTCTATTCTTAAATGATCGAAAATCCATTGCAAAAAAAATATTTGCCAGAGTCCAAGATAACATTGAGGGACAAATAACTGTCCAAGAAACCCAAGGTACACTTTTTTGTGGTAGTTAGTAGTTTAGTTGTAAATACTTGTGTATCAACATAAATGTCACAGTCAATAAATTGGAAGTAGTAATTCAAATTACATGATGAACTGTTTAAAATTGTGTAATGCTTGATGTTACATTGCATTTTTCTTGATAATAAAAAAAAGAACCGTCATTATAAATTTTCATCACTTGACTGATGCATCATATTACACGGATCAAAAAATAAACTTAAAACAAAGAAAATTTATATTTTTTATTAAATAATTGAACATTGTTTTTCTTTTTGTTATAGAGAGGAGTCACCGACAGGTGAGCGGACAAAAAAGATTGACAGAAACGCTAAAAATGGCAGAAACATGCAAAAGTATGAATTATTAAAAGAAAAAATGAAATGAAGAAAATATTATGCAGAGCTCATAGAGCTGATAAAACTACAATGTGCAGCTTTGAATAAAATTGCAGATGCAATTTGGGCAAAAAAAATCACTATATTGTTAAGTATAATTGTTGATTGTTTAATTATAATTATAGATAAACAAGGAAAAAAAAGGTTGATTGTGATATTAATAATACTGTTTAAATTATAGATAAACAAGTACAAATATGTTGATTGATATAAATAAGACTGTTTTGTTAAAAATGAACAAATACAAAAACATTGATTGTGATATAAATAAGACTGTATGTATGTTTACTGTAATGTATACTGATATATAGACAAACAATTATAAAAATGTTGATAATTTATATGAATTTTTGTCCGACAAATTATAATAATAATTATTATTGCCTATTGTTATTACTATTATTGAATTTAATTGCCAATTGCCCTATGTAATTATGTTATTGACATTTATTAATTATTATTATTTTTATTTTTTTTAATTTTGATCATTTATTAATTTAGTTATATATTTCTTTGACATTTTTATTTTTATATTACTTTTGCCTGTTTGACATTCTGCATGTTCAATAATACTCCAATATAATGTTGTATACCACTATGGTAGGACATAGCGCACTCAAATGTATTATTTTATAAGACCTTTATGTTACCTATGATCCACAAATAAATGAATTTGAATTTGATTAGTGTTATAAATACAAGTGTTAAGTTATATAGATAAACAAGTTAAATATGTGATTGTGATATAAATGTTAAAGAGTGCTTGTACACATACATAGTTTTATTTAATTAGTTGAATGTGCATATCCTAATTATAATAGAAGAAACAGAAATAAAACAATGTTAAAATATTACTTTTTTTTATCCTTACAAATCCTAACATTTATCTATACATACAAACTTAATAATAAAATTGTAAATTAGCCATGACTATTACATAGAATGAAAATATTGAATAAAAACAATTCAGAAGAAACTATTGAAAATTCCACCTCAAGTAGCATTAAAAATCAATATGTATGCTATGAAAAAACATACATATTGTTATATAATCGGCATATATTTTGTTACATTACATGATTGAACACTTAAATAGATTTAAGGTAAAGAAGGTGTGCACTGTCTGATTGAGTTTAACGAAAAAAAATATCAGATTATCATGCGGATTTTACCAATAGATAGTAATGCATGAGGAGATCAATCCTTAAATTACTGTAACATGAGGCATAACATTATAGACCTCAGATGAAGCAATGCATCTGTAATTTGATTTTCTGGATTGTTAATGTTCATGGACTGTAGTTACAACATACCAATCAAGTGATGGTGGTTTATTAATGTTATCAATAAATACAAATCATCGATAGTTATTAAAAGAAGTATTTATGATTTGCATTTGTTTCTGTCTTCCTCGTAACAAATCATTTTCTCTGCCCGCTGGATGTTGTGGTGCAACAGGATCATTTTTGAACCCTAATAACTTTAAATCTTCCACAGGTTCAACAGCATCATCATAATTATGGGTTACACATAGATTGTGCAGCACACAACAGGCATTAATTATTTTTGTTGCTTTATTTGGTGTGTAATGCATCACTCTTTCTTTTCTAAGCACCTAAATCTGCCTTTTAATACGCCGTTGCAACGTTCAATAGTTGCACGGGTTGTTTTTAGACAGTTTGGTATCTCCCAGTTCCAAATAAAAGCAGTGCGCACAACACCTAAAAATATAATGTTTTGTTAAAGTAATAATGTAAAATATGGGCACTGTAGGCCATTCAGAAAGTTCATAATAATAGTATCTCAATGCAAATGTTGTAAACACATAATTTACGATTGCAATACTCAATTAATGTTGGTACTAACCTTTGTACTTGAATCTAGATTGGTTCTAGGTACTATTACAGGCTCTATTATATTTATTAAATCGATGCTTGGGCTTTATTAAGCCGAAAATGTTTCTTAAATTCGACATCCCGCATTTCAAACGGGTCCGCTTCATTACGTGGTGGCTCCATTTGTACATTTTCGATTTCGAAAATTATATTGTTTAATAAATTAACTACAAGCTCGTCCATTTGTTTTTGTATCAAATATTATTTTGTAAAACGAAATAAATAAGATAGCTTGACTGACGTTGAAATATGGCGTCATTTCGAATCCAAAATGACATCTCGACTGGTCCCGACCAGTCGAGATGTCATCGTGCAGTTC
Organism: Hypena proboscidalis; assembly: GCA_905147285.1. Lineage (NCBI taxonomy): Eukaryota > Metazoa > Arthropoda > Insecta > Lepidoptera > Erebidae > Hypena > Hypena proboscidalis. Next base: position 18,227,471 of record LR990131.1, read on the forward strand.
GAGCGGTTTTCCTTCGAGAAATGTTGGCCTCGAGATGCTCAGAATACCATTCACCGTTTACCACTCGTAAAAAGTTCGGATTCGAGTTTTTAACGAATTCGAATTCAACATTTGAGTGGCGAGAATAGGCCTCCTGGTTTCCAACCAATATCATAAAAAATAAGGAAAGCAAAGATCTCCTCCCCTGTAGAGGCAACGTCCCTCTTTAATGGCTTCATTAATGGGGGGCATGAAAGGAGCCTCCCCGAGTGACGTACACAACAATTCCCTACGTCTGGCGCACCCTGGGCAATTCACGAGTTCTCCAAAGCGAATTGGCTAATGCTTTCCCCACGATGGCAAGTCAAAATAAAATTTGACTGAACCATCGACACGACGAAGAAGAAGAATGGCTTCATAGACCTTCTAATAGCTGAGAGTGGAAGCAATCTTACCTCGCATTTAACCTGCCTGCAAATTTTAATAGTAGTGCAAGAATAACCGTTCTATTCTGCTTTGGTGATAAAGATCAGGTCTAGAAATTACCCGTCACATGAATGCTAGTCATTTGTCCTATTTAGTTCCTAGTCCTCAATGGTCAACAACACATTTAGATTGTGGGTCTTTTGTAAAATAATGTATCTCAAACTATTATAATTGTCGATACTTGAATTGATAACATGAAGTGGACAACAGCAATATGAATACCAAAGATAATGCTTTAGCTTCTTTTTTTTTAACACGCTTATATTAGCTTCACCTGTATGTATGTATGTATGTATGTATGTATGTATGTATGTATGTAACCGACTCCTTTGGACTCGATTTTGACCCACTTTAAACGGACAGATTTCATTTAAATTTTGCACACCTGTCAAAGATCGATGACAATGCAATAATTCAAAAAAGAAATTAAAAAAAAGAAAAAAAAATTAAAAACATACGCTCTTATAAATAGACCAAACTAAAAAGTAGAAAATAAATAATAGTTTAAAAAACTAAAAAACACGCTTTTAAAGTACTTCTAACTAAAAAGTGAAAAATAATGCCTAATATAAGCTGAAAATGGTAATGAACAAAAAATACTAGTATTATTGTGGAAAAGCGTGAGTTGCTCGATAGACGAAAAATATGGCACAGAGCGCCCACGCTTTTTCACAATACAACTAGTATTTTATTGCTTATTAGTTTTTTTTAACTATTATTTTTTTATTTATTCATGCTGTGACATAGACTGCAGGAAGGTATTCCAACTCCTTGGCAGTTCACATCCGGGATGTTAAAGTTATTTGTGAAATGTCTACCTTAAAACAATGCCAGAGTTCTATAGATAATTTGTCTGAAGGTAAATAATTGTGTAGAAGTAACTTGTAACAGTGTTACACAAAATGGTGTGACACAACGGGAACAAAGGCTAAGAATGTATTAATACATACCAAAATAATGTCCTGCCTTCTGCAAGCCGTCTCCCATATCTTTTTCAATGACACTCCATTCACTAAATAACTTGCCGTAGTTGGCATGTAGTTTACATAGCGCGTAATTCTTTTCTATTATTTTTGATCTGGAAATCAATAATAATAATAATAATCGTCGGTTTGTGTCCCATCACATTTAGAGCAAATGGTTAATCAGGCCTCTGCGCTGTTGGCTTCGGCCCCACGCATGCCTTCTAAAGGTCCGGGACTCCATAGTCCCGAGATACGAAACCGTAACCAACAATAATAATAATAATAAAGCCTTTTATTTCCCAATTAACAGTTATTAACTTTTTTTTTTTTAACTAACTTAATTACTTCACTTTAATGTATTATTTACAGTTTATTATTTTAATTTTATTGGGGAATCCAACTTCGGACAAAGGCCTCCTCCAACTCATGCCATTCAGTTCAAATCAATAGTTAATATGATTAAAGCAGTGTTAGTAACGTCGATTTTGGGGGAGCTACCGATTTTCAGGTTAAGCAATGCTTACGGCATCGGCCTATGGATGGATGGCCATCTTATGATCTTAATGTAACAAGAGAAGCTCCGTTCCACTGCAAGCGGTCCTAGTCATCTATGAAGGATGTTAGAAGTCGTAACGGGTAGAGGATGTCTGACAACTAGTCTAACAAAAAGTATTTGTACAGCCTCCTAATGAATAGTAGATATCATTTATTTCATTTTTCATTTATTTTTATTCAGAACAAAAATACATTTGTGTTGAAAAGGTACCTACACGAGAAATAATATAAAAAAACACACAATAATAAATAACAAATCAAAGAATAAAATAATCAATGTCATCAAAAATAATAAAAAAATAAAAACTAAAACAAATTACAACATTGAATCAATTACTATGTCAGAAGCATACAAACAAATCAAACAATAAATTATAGAACAAATTAAATTAATAAATGTCAATAAAAATAAAAAAACAAAAATATAAACTAAAACAAATTATAACATTCAATCAAGTCAGAAAAATACAATTATTTTAATAATATTCAATTAATTATCGCATTTATTCATTTAATCATTGCAGAATTCATCTATAGTGTAATAAGCCTTTTCCAGTAATAGTATTTTAAGTCTACTTTTAAATTTATAAATACTCTCAATAGTTTTTAGTTCCAATGGTAACTTGTTAAAAATAATTTTCAGCAGCGGCAGGCTTCACTTTTTTGACATTGATATTAATAATTGACTTGTAATTCTGGCATGAAATTAATTGAACTGCATGTAGAAGACGCTGACATTCAGATAAGCAGCTGATCATAATTATTTAAATGTTATATACCTACTAATATTTGCACGCCCTGATTGGCAGAATATGATGATACTTTGTAATTAGTTTAAGTCACCTATTATGTACCATATTCATACAAATAAAGATTACTTACTTACTTACTTACTTACGTTAAATACTGATATTCAGCTGAAGCTGTTAGACAAGAAGCCAATCCCAATATAAAAACAGTTTTTTATGTTTCTTTTTAAAGTAGCTCACTAGCATTTTGCAAATACAAATTACTAGTATTCTTTTTAAACCCAGTCCAGCTTAATTTGCTTGTGTTAGGAGGAAGTTCACGTCCGTGGTGTAATGACCAGGATTCGAACCCGCGACGTCTCGATCGTAAGACCGATGCCTTATCCATTGCGCCACGGTCGCTTATAATAATATGGCAACAATTTGACGAATCATTCTGTTTTAAGATGGTGATAATGACAAGTTGAATGAAGATATAAATTGAAACTACTCACCTAGTATATAGAAAGTTTCCTAAATTAGTTTCTAGTTGTTTCCCATAGTTTTTTACAGTTTCGATCTCCGAGTCTGGCTTTTTTAATCTTATTGATACTGACAGTGATTTCAACTTATTTTCTGCTTGTAGTATGTACCCTGAAATGAAAAATAAACTTATTTTATTTTTGCATGTAAATAACTTTGAAGTCCTTCTACAATCAATAATAGCTTATCAGCTTCGAATTATAAAACCAGGGTCAAAAAGAGGAAATTACATTGGTCCTAGCTTTTGTAAATGAATATTAATTTAATATTGATTTCGATGGCGTTCCCAGTGGATGGTGATAGGCTCACCCCCTATCACATAATAGGTGAAATGTGGGTGTTGTACAACTCTGCTACACCTTTATGGGTAAAAAAGGCATGATGTTACGTTATATTAAATCGATCAAAGTATTTAACAAATTGTTAGCCGTAATATAAGGATAAGAAAAACAGTTACTATACTGACCGCTGTCTGTAATAGTTTCCCGCCAACCATGCTCCTGCTGTAGGAAGTTAATGAACTGGTCATCGAAGCAAAGCCTAGGGTGTGACGCGACCCGCAGCAGGAAATTCTCCAGGCCTGCGCGCCGCCGCTCCACAAACTCTGGATCTGTTGTGTCCGACTTTCTCCATGCATATAAGACCTGTAATGTAAGACGAATAGTAGAAGCTTACAATTGAAATATTTTCGTCCCGTTTTAGCATTACATTTGATTGGTACTCTGCTGCTGTTGGTCGTACTGTAATGTTATATATTGTATAGCCTTCCTCAATAAATGAGCTATCCAACCAGAATAAGAACCATTGAATTGGACCCAGTAGTTCCGGAGATTAGCGCATTCAACCAATCAAACTCTTCAGCCCATAGACTTCTCAGATCATCGGACGTATACCAGGTAAGATGGAGTTGCTATGCCACAAAAATAAATACATTGCAAATCAAATGAGAACAGATTTTTATTTATTTGTTCCGTTTGCCTGAATCTGAACGAAATTCATTTCAATTCGACGAATCAATTCCATTCTTGTTCCTTTCGAAAAATTTCCGTCACAATTATTTGATTCGAGTTCGAATGATCGTATCAAGTAAGTATAGCTAATTTTGTCATATTATTGTCACATGGCCACATAAAAAACTGACACGAAAATAATGACATCACCATTGGGGAACTCAATATCTTGTCTGTCACGAATTGACCCCAAAGGTTTATTGGTAATAATGTGTCCAGTTTTGTATTACTTATACATATAGTATTGATTTGTTGCTCTAATGGTTAGCATTATACAACAACTGATGTTGAGATATTGGGTTTGATGTCCAGGTTAGCCAATATTCGAGATTTTATGTCAGAAAATTCTCAGTCTGGGAATTAGCCTGATATATGACTATAGGCTCACCCTTTATCATAGGGGACCTAAACATAACTGTTGAAATGTGGATGAGTACACCTCCAATGTTTTGTATTCTCCATAAAGCCGTTAATTGTTCAATCTTAAATGTTTCCAGTTTGTTTTGTTTATCTTTGTTTTAAAACCCAAAATTGGCACATTGCCTGATAAATGTTGTCATTGTATGATAAAAGCAAGATCAACATGTTTATTTGCAAATAACGAGGGTAATTTTGTATTCCTTTTTTTACGACTGCTGTCACATTACCAGCGTGGTAGAAAAATGATTTGTTTTGCTGTTGAGTGCGCCCAGCAGTGAGCCATATTATTATTTATAATTACATTACATACAGATTCAAATAATACATCAGTGTGGCAGGAAAACCAAGCATTACAGTCCGCAACTTGTGATACAACAATTCGATTTTATATTCAAAAATATATTACAGTACATAGGAATGCTTGTCAACTTCTAATTGATTATTTATAAAGCATTTAGCTATGCTTAGCAAAGTATACTAAGCAACAGTTGAAAAATTTTAGAACCCGCAGGATTTGAACCTGTGACCTTCTGCACACTGAGCAGCCGCTTTAACCAAACAGCTATGGTTGCCTCTTACCAGGAACCTAAATTTCTCAACTGTGTGTTACGTCATTTCGTGACGTCACGTTCATCTGTTTGTTCCTATCTTAAGGATACAAACCAACATGACGAAATAACATTCAGCAATAATGTGGTAAAGAATGAACACATACATTAATTCAACTTCTTATTGATTATTTTTACAGCATGTAGCTATGCCTAAGAACTTATGTCAACAGTTTCTTAGTATAAAATGCTTGTCAGTCGACAGTTTATAATGTAATGCTCAAAATCAAATTATGTAATGTTACATAAAAGACAAATGCTTGGAGGCTGGTATTACCTTTATAATGTTATAAGAATACACTTACTCTTTTCTCGGGCAGTGGAGGTATAATAACATGCGCATATGTGACTTGAAGGTAATCATGTATCTGTTCAAACTCTGTGTATCTTCTCCATATGGTGCTGATTTTGGATTGCACAAGCTTATAGTCTATGTCTGTTACCCTGAAAACAGAAATTATGTATTACTTTATAATAATAATAATGAAAAGAAGTAAAATCTAATAGAAATTACCGCAATCATGCATTATTTACCAGACGGGACCAGTGTAATCTGTCTGCTGAATTGACAAGCCTAAAACGTAAATAAATCATGATTGCGTTAATTCCTGTTACATATTAGTTAATTATGCAACATGTAAGTTAATAATGGAAATACTGGACAAGGACCCTTGGCAAAACCTTTAATGGACTAAGAAGTCTTTAAGAAAGGGCAAGTATGTAGTAACGAAACCAAAGAGCATGAATGACAAGATGAGATAAAAATAAATATAGTTTAAAAAAACTAAAAAAACACGCTTTTAAAGCACATCAAACTAAAAAGTGAAAAATAATTCTTATTATAACCTGAAAATAATAATAAACGAAAAATACTAGTACTATTGTGAAAAAAAGCGTGGGTCGCTCGATAGACGAAAAATATGGCACAGAGCGCCCCACGCTTTTTTTTCACAATAGTACTAGTATTTTTCGTTTATTATTATTTTCAGGTTATAATAAGAATTATTTTTCACTTTTTAGTTTGATGTGCTTTAAAAGCGTGTTTTTTTAGTTTTTTTAAACTATATTTATTTTTCACTTTTTAGTTTGATGTTATTTAAAAGCGTGTTTATTAGTTTTTTTTTAATCCTGGCGATCCTAATCAGGATAATGAGATAAATTTATGAAATTATTATATTGTCGCTGATTCTTTACAAGTGTAGAAAGTTTGAATTAAATCTGTCCGTTTAAAGTGGGTCAAAATCGAGTCCAAAAGAGTCGGTTACATACAAACAAACAAACAAACAAACATACAGGTGAAGCTAATATAAGCGTGTTAAAAGAGAAGTGAACAAGATGTGTAAGAATTACAGACATGGATTTATTATATCTTTGCTTACTCCTATACAATAAATGGTGTGATTTATGAAGATAATTTAATAATGCTGTCTAAATTGCCTAAACACATTATGAATTCTATAATAGTGGCCAATCACTGGGCCTCTAAAATTAGAAGCATATTCATGCTATCAAAAAAGAGAATAGGTAGACTATACCTACTTACATCTTGAATTTAGGTCAAATGACAAAGCAATCAAAGATTCTATGATTATAATTAAAGAATTTTCTTAATATTTCCTTCTAATAATAAGGAACAGGACATGTTTATTATATGTATTATATCAGTCAAACAATTTATTATAAATTTTAAGCATCACCCAGTAAATAATAAGCTAAATATTCTCTATATAAGTACTTATTATTTTGTATATAGGATAAGTAATAACTTAACCACAAGAGCAATTACAACAAGGCAAGTTGATGAGTAATAATAATTGTAAGAAACTAATACAGTCATCAATACTGTAGAATTACAGCTATATACATCAATTCAGATAACTTAGCAACAGGCAACATTGACAGCGACTAGAGCTCTAATAATTAGTCTAATTGGCACATAATGGACACTAATTTACTAAGAAAACAATGGAATCAGATCACTTACTTCAAATCAATTAGATACACAGTGTAGTGGTCCCGAACGTGTAGCGTCCCATTAGCACGTTTCTCAGATTCCACTATTGAAATATCAACGTGTTTTAACAGAGTATCCTATAAAAAACGCAATCAAATTAATAATGTATAATTCAGGGAAGAAAGTAGGCGTAGTTTCACTTCTATACCTGATTATCAAAATCTTCTGCAGTTTCTATTACGCTAGGCGATCTTGACGCCTTCACCGGCGAATTTTGAGCTGACATCTTCTTTAATAATTCGATTTAACACAATCTGCCGCGTAATTTTCAAGGTTTATTGGAAAATATGATTTAAAATAATCAGACAAGAAAACAGAACAGTGACAAAACAAACTGACTTCATTTGACAAGTGACAATTATGACAATCACAAATGACAAATATGACATAAGCATAAATAACTCAATAAATTGATAGAGCATAGAACTGGGTTGAACAGTTTACTTTTCAAGATCAATAAACTTAAAATAATTATTAATAAAAATATTATTATCGAGTTACAACTACGTATATTTTTTTATTATCGAGTTACGAATATACAGTTTATAAAATAATTTCGATCGTAATTTTTGTAAATTTTACTGTACGCAACTTTATTAATTTTTAGAAAGGGGAACATTGCTGTCAGTGACAGTATTGTCACATCAACGATTTTTTATCTACTATTATCTACCACTGTCGGCCTCATAGCTATTTTCTTAAAATATTTCCATTGTCGATGATCCCGCCGTTCAATCGATGGCTAAGTCAAAATTTTGACACATTTTACATCTTCCTGTTTCATTCTAAATTAAATAACTCAAACATAAAAAAGGCAGAGCTTAAGAGACAAGCAAAGTGAAGCTAAAAAGCAAATTACAAAATCCATGACACAAACAAACGGCACTCAAAGAAGAATGGTGACTTCACTTTTCGCATCTAGTACACTTCATCTGCCTATATATTTTGTAATATCACAACAAAACTCAAAACTATGCCCATGACTGAATTTGACCTAGAATTGAGATTTATATGAAATCATCACCTTTTTTATATCAGTGCTAACCATAGAGTACATAAAAAAAGCGCTAACTGTTAATATTGGCCATAATATTATTTTTTACTAATTTTATATAATTATTGATGTACCTTTCTATTTTATATTTAAAATCTACCTATTTCTACAAATTTTGAATCCCAGATCTACCATTTTGGCAAAATTTGATGTAACTACACTAAACAATGGTGTGTATCGTTTTGTGATTCTAGTGTTTTCTTTTATGCATTTTGTTTATAAAACGTCGTGGTTGTTTTCTGACTAATGGGTACTAATGTTACTAAGTGAATAGGAAAGGTCTTTGAGGAAATGTGACTGTCGCCATTTCGTAACGTCGTATTTCCTTAAAAGATTTGCAATAGCGTTCCAAATAAGAATACGACTGGCGCTATCTCGATGACTGGCGCCATGTTTTGACGTCACAGCTGGCATGGTTTGATTAAAAAATATATTTGCCTAAGTTTATTACATAATTATATTAATTTATTTTTTATCTTGTTTAGTGAATAAGTCATATCAAAAATATACATAAAAATATATCGCACCTTCGGTAAGACAAGGGCCGAAGTGCTAAAATTTCTGAAAATCAGTTAAATATGCCAAAGTCACTTAAAAACTAATTCTACCTGTAGGAACAAAGACATTCACTAGATTTAGTTTATTTTCGCCAGATGGCACTAGTTGCCTTTGTACCATTCGTACGTTTTTTAAATGATATTGGCGCGACAAAATCTCATTGGTCAGTTGCGGCATCGTCCGCGTGAGTAGTGGTTGTGAACTGGAGCGTCAAAGTCATTAAGGTAAATATGCCCTTTTTTGTTTTATATTTTGGATAGACATGGTCACATTTCGTGTACTTATGCCTTATTTTAGAGCACCTAATTGACAGAACAAAATCGTTTTGGTAGTTGTGCCTTTGTGAGTCCAACATTACCTAGTCTTTAAACCAAATCTAACTTTGTCATTCCAATTTTGTCTTATACAGATAACTATAATAGTATTTAAGACTTTTTCATTCCAACGGCTTTACTTTCTATGTAAAATTTATAACATATCCGTCGTTTTCGTTACAAAATCTTGTGTCTATTTATTGATCTGAAAGATAATTCCGATGCCATTTTTGCCATTTATTAAAATGGTTATGGTTAAAGTGGTTATATATCCGATGCAAAAAAAAAAGGTTCTTATAGGTTTGACGTATGTTATTTTTGTTCTGATGATTAATTAACCGAACTAAATGTCTGATTATTTTCGCTTTTAGGGAATAAAAATGGAATCTCGAGGCAAAAAAAAAATTTCAATCCTACTGGGAGCGTGGAGCACACATGAGGCAAAGAGACTTTCACGCATCTTGTGTGAAACTGATTCCGCCTGAATATCGAAGAGTCAAAATGACCGACAATAACACTCGTATTAAGCCACCTAGAAAACCAAATTCGACCTACTATTTTTTAATAGATTTACAAGAAATAAGGGTCTGTAAGATATCCGTCAACTATTTTCCTCAAACATAGTTCCAAAACTTTACGAACTATTTTATAATAGTTTATTTCAATAATACATTCCAGTGAACATGTAAATATAAGTATCCACCTTTCTTTGATTTTTATTATTTTTAAAGTTACTGTTTTGTTTTTATAAAGTTTTAGTAGCACTACTGATTTGTGTCTAATTTAGATGACTATTTTGTTAATCATTTAAAAAGATTTTTAAGTATTTAGGTTTTGAAAGTATTATGCAAAAAAATTATAAAATGTTCTTATGAATATTGTTTTCATATTCTATACTAGTTAACTTTGTGATTATCTTATAAGAAACAAATTGTGATTTCACAAATGCTGTGATTACTGACTGATTTTAGAATAACAGAATAAATAAGTCTTACGCATTAACATGGCATTTTATAGATTTTATGTAAACTTTTAGAAGTGACTTTTATGTTATTTTTTAAGTAAAGTTATTAATTGTAGTGTATTTTTTGTCAGTGATAAAGATGTTCTTAAGAAGAAGAATAAAGAAGTACAAAATAAGTAGTATTTTCATTGAATAAATCATTTCAAAATAATGTGTAATTTGGTCACAATTGCATAATTATTTAAATGTTGGGGAAATAAGGGCATAATTGTATGCATACTTTAATATTTTATTAAATATAGTATAAATAAATAAATAACTCACACTTTTAAATTACATATTTATATTCACAATTGTATAAGGTTTATTTCTGCTAAAAAATAAAATACTATTTTACATTAATATGGGCAGAAAAACACAATATCAATCTATAAAAACCTTAAAACGTCTGTCCTGAAAAATTATAAAATTAGCACTTCGGCCCTTGTCCTACCGAAGGTGCGATATAGTAAGTATATCAAAAATCATGTAAAAGTGGAATGACCAAAAGTTATATCGCCGCACACCTTGTTTTTATTCAACTAATTGTTGTTACACGTTATTAAAATATTTTTTTAATTGCTATTTCTCTAAAATTGGTTATGAATAAAAGTACTAATCCTTGTAACGATTTAAAGGTTTACTTGAAGTACTTAGTTTACAATTATTTTTAAACAAACCAATCGGCTACCCGGTTACTTGCCTGGTTCTTTTCAAAATAAATGTATTTAGATTTGACAGCTATAACAACATGGCGCCAATTCTCATTTAAAATAGACCTGTTTTAGCTGCTATTAACTACAACAAATAAATTTTGTTTACATTTATCAGTTATATCTTATATCGTGCGTGACTTAGTTCCAAAATGAGTAAAAAAGGCCTTGTGTTGGAAGGGAGAGCTCGAGAAATCGTCAGCAATATAGACAAATATTTTCAAAATGAGAGAAATCACAGCACTGCATTGGCGGCGCAATTAAAAATGGCAGACTACTGTACACAAGAGTCAAAACGGCCCGATGGCAACGTTTGTTTGTCTCGTGAATTGTACAGTTCCGTTGTGAATTACTTACAAGATAAAAAAAAAGCAACCGAGCGAGTTTGTTTGGCAACTGGCTTATCCCAAGTAACTGTGACACGGATTCGACAAGAGGCCAAAGAGGCAGAAGCTAGCGGCGGCAAACTGGAGACACCAAAAAAAAAACCACGAGGAAAGTTTATAGTCTACGGCAAGTCTGAAATTGCTGCTCTGCAGAAAGTAATTAAATCCCTCTTAGCGCAAAAAGAAATACCCTCTTTGAATAAAATATATGCCATTGCAAAAATGGACCTAAAATTTCCCGGAAGCAAATCAACTTTTAGACGAATAATGGCCGAGTCCATGGGATATAAATTCAAAAAATGTAATAGCGATAAACTAGCTCACCTGCAAAGTTTAGAGCTTTCGATGGCTTCAAGCACAGGTAATTTTTTTAAATTGAAATTACTTCCCCCCCTTAGTCGTATTACCTAGTAGTTACCAAAGGGGAATGATCTGTGTCACAAGCTTACGATATTAATACTTCCTACGAGTAGTTTTATGTATTGCCGGGTTCTACAACTGGCAAACGAAGGCCAACGAAACCGTTCGTTGGTTCCTGTTTGGAGTGCTTTGGACGGCTAAGCGGAAGCCATCGATCGTTTGTTGGCGTTCGCTGGCAATCCAAAGCATGGTGATAACTTAAAAGTATACGTTAGCGTTCGCTAAATCGACCAAAATAGGACGAACAAATCCATTCGTTGGACGTTCGTTAGCATTTGAAGATTTTATAATATGTGACTTAAATTGAGCCCGGATTAGTTATATCAAACATATTAGTATTTTCATTACTAGGTTCAGGTTAGAGTGAGTGCACGGTTGGCGTGGTGGTTAAAGCGGTCGCCTCGCAGCATTCAACTGCGCTGGTGTTGTGGGTGTGCTCTGTGTATGTGAAATGTATGTTTGTGAACACCCCCGCGACACAGGAGTTATTCCTAGTGCGGGCGTCGTTTTTTTAAGAAAAAAAAAAAACTATTTGTGATAAAGTTTCATTTTCTAAATAATAATAATTATTAAGTATATTATTCCTTATATTATAAGACAGTAGATTTTATTTTGATACAGCATCGATAAGAAGTCGCATAGGCAGTCACTTGAACAATGGCGCCTTTATCGGCGGTCCTGAAGTTAACCGCAATGACTCACGCTTTAAGTACGTTTCGCTCTCGACTGACGAGCCAGCAAATTGGGCCTGAACTATTAATACATGAAGCCATGTTTTTTACAGAGGAGTGTAGCGGCGACGGCAACAACGCAGGCAGTGATGGACTGAAGTCAGCCACAGTTGAAGTGAAATTAGAAAATGCTTTAGGTACGTTTCGCTCTCGACTGACGAGCCGCCTTTTAATTTGCCGGCCCTTCACTACAGCCACAGTATAAATATGTAACAGTATGGAAACTAAGCCTATTTCATAAAATAATTACCTACGCTCTATTGAAGCTATAGGGTTGACACTTTCAAACTTTTTGATACTGACTATTTATGAAAAAAAACTACTGAGGTGTCAAGGGACACCCGGATGGAACGAAGTTCGGTAATTCCAAATAACAACAAATCAGGATTCGCACCTGAGATTGCAGTAAAAGGTATGCGACCTTAACCACTAAACAAATAAAACAGTCTATTAATAAACTAATTATACGGTAACAAAAATTTAAACCAAATTAAAAAAAAACAAACATTAAGACAATTAAATTATCAAGCGTAGCAAGCGTACACACGATCATTCAGAATCAGTTAATCATTCTCTTAAAATAATCGAATGATACTTTTAAAATCATTGTCGAGATATTTTCACAATACTCCTATAGGCTGAATGGCTACATAACAATATTTCCTGTGCCTTACACACTCAATTTCAAAATAATTCTTATCTTCGAACTTTCGCGCTATTCGAATTTCAAAATATCAAAAGCAAGGTTCATTCAAACACACGCATAGACTAATAATGCCTAAATCAATAAACTGCTTGTATGAATTTAAGTATAAAGTTAGGCTAAAAACAGATTGATTGAAAATTATAATGCGCCGCTTGGCGGACAGACAAAGTAAATGAAAATCTGATAAATACCAGAGAGTTACACTGAACTGAAACGGCACAATTAAAGTGGCTTCACATTTCATGCGTGTACTCGGTTTCTAGGAGTAATAGTTCTATGATCACACATAACAAACCTTATCTTTAACATTATTTTTCTGCGATTACCTTGCTTTCTTTTAAATTGTATTCGCAAGTTTACTCGCGATATAATAATATCAGATCTCACTATCAATAATCTCATCACCAATCCCAATGACATAATTCGATGTGTTCTAATCGGATATTTCATGAATATAACAAAATTAGTAAACATTCTGTGGTAATATTAAAAAATAATTTGCTTTTGAATATTATAGTTATGACGCGTACACTTGCTAAACACACAATAATGGAGAGATTATAACGCGTATGACTTGGTTAGCACAATAGTAAAGAAAGGTTATAATGCGTACTTGCTAAAATACAAAAGCATTTATTATTGTCTGTATAAAATCTCTACTTACCTAAATCCATCAGCAATATCCGGCACTTGTGCAGAAACACTGTCAGGATTCATTATTGTTACTGTTTACGTTAAAAATGTAAACGAAATCATATCGCGATTAATTAATTATACTGGTCGGATTTTAGTACCAATTTTGCATCTAGATGGCGTTAGCGTCGAATTAGAAGGCGATATGGTTTCGTTACCAACACGGGTATATAAGGAGATGGTTTTTATTGTTATTTTGTGAGCAGCAAGTCGGTACTGTGTCTACGGTGGTGTATATTACTCGTGACTGGTACACTAAATTCAGTTTGATTATAATCACCCCCGCCGACCCTCGAACTTGGTCCTTTGAGTCGGATTGGTGGGAGTGTATTTGTGGTAGTATTCAGTAGTGGTGGGTATAGTAAAGTTACTACCCTACGCGTTAGTACTGGGCAGTGGATCGTGTACACCTATCGCAGCGCGCCAGCGCCCCCCCAAATTTTTTAAAAACTTAACTAGTAATTTTTTTTTCATTTTAGTTTTTTTTTTAATTTATTTTATCTTTTTTTTTTATATAAGCGAGGGAGAGAGACGGACACATAAAAATGTGTAGCACCGTAGCTGTAACGTAGCATGTAATTACTACGCCGCTACGAAAGTTGCTACGAAAAGTGTCGTTAAAACTTTTCGTTCCATTTTTTTCCGTCTAGCCCCCTTTCGCAACGCGCGATAAGGAACTTCGATCATTCAATCGTATTGGAATAACTAGTTAACAAATAAAATTTTAATAGGTAATCTCAGAGCATCGGTTAATCTCAACAAAATACGATACACAGTTTAATATGTACACAACTTGTAGATCTTTGTTTTTGTTTTGTAGATATTTATCTAAATATTACAGCACGCGGCGTACAAAATGTAATTTAACATAACATTACAAATTAAAATAAAAGAGAGGGCTAAAAGGGTAAAAGTTACAAATTATTTACTTAAAAATACTTTCATCTGCTACGACAGGTACTCACTTCCACGCGGCACTCGCTACTGACAGCACCGCGACAATCGCTTAGGGGTCTCGTCGATGTGCATGTTTATGTGTGCGTGCCGTTTCGAACGTTTGTAGGCAGTTTCCGTAGTGTTTGTACATTTAAGTTTGTGCATATTTATATTTATCCGCTGTGCTACAGCGGATGGAGCGGCCGCTCCAGGCGTCAAGGATCAGGAAGCGCCGAAGCGAAGGCGTCGCGTTACTTATGCTGGTGAAGGCTCCTTGGTGCCTATTGCGTTCTTAACGCAACGCACAAGCGCCTCTATGCTACTCCTTAGTTTTGAAAGAAAATATGTAAAAATTCGGCCTTGTAGGTGGCGGGGACGTAATATTTAAAATGGCGCCCTGTTACGCTCAACGTCGAAGCGCTCTGGTGCAAATTTATAGTTTTTAATCAGGTTCTTCAAAAAAAAAGGCGTTTCCTAGCTTTTGGGTAATCTCTCTGACTTTTAGGTTATAAAAATAATATTAAAAAAAATTGCTAACTGACTCTATCATGTCATGACCACAAGTAGCACAATTACAAAGAGAGAGAGAGAGAGGGATAGTATATACGTAGATATACATAAATTGGCATAATTAACTTTTATTTGGGGTAGATTCGTTTTATCTTGTGAAGGGAGCGGTAGACCAAAAAAGGTTGTGAAAATATCCCTGACTGTTAGCGGCGAAGGCGCTTAAGAGCCTTTTAATAAAAAGTCGGAAAAAGGGGTCAAAATTTGAACTCGCTCCCTCCATCCAGAATTTGGCCTCGGACCGTCACTGGCTATTTTTACATGTAGCCACGTTTTATTGCAGAAGAGTGTAGCGGCGACGGCGACGGCAACAACGCAGGCAGTGATGGACTGAAGTTTGTCAAAGTTGAAGTGAAATTAGAAAATGAAGATTGAGATTTAATGCGTTCTTATTTATATTAGTTATCTTCTTCATCTAAATAAATGTATAACCTACTTCACAACAAATAATTTGCTTACCCTACTTAACCGGTTGATTTGCTATATTTCATTTTAGTTTGAGATTCATTTTGCTTTGCAGCGAGGCCAACATCATAAACTTTATGGTGAATGAAATGTTCATAAAATTTATTTGTCTCATTATCATAATATTGAACACACTTAGCGACCGTACGGCGGAGTGGATAGTGATCCTGCCTGAGACGCTGAGGTCGCGGGTTCGATTCCCGCTCAAGACAAATCTTTGTGTGCATAAACACGTAGGTTTGTCTTGGATTGGGTGTTTCTATGTATAATAAGTATGTATTTCCAAAAGTAAAGTATATTTTTATTATTATTAGTTATTATAGTACCCATAGTACAAGCTCAGCTTAGTTTAGGACTAGATGGCGTTGAGTGTATGTTGTGTGAAAGTATTTACAACCGTGTCATCGCGGTAAGCTGTCTGCCAACCCTTAGGTACTAGTGGTTTCCTCTTATCCTTTGTACGGTGTACGAGCTCGCATACACCGCACATATTCTCGCTCACGTTGTGCGCACTCATCAATTATATTTTAGCACGTTTAAGTTATAATAAGTAACATTACTTATTATAACTTAAACGTGCTAAAATATATCGCAATCATCAACGCGTTCGGCTCATAGCATACCTTCTCCGTCATTCAAGCTTGCTTACTGCCAGTGATTGACTATGGAGTCGTACAACTGCTACCGAGATATAGCAAAACGAACCTCACCAAACTGGAGAGGCAATATAAAATAGCACTGAAAAGCGCCGCACAGCTACCCAGACGCACAAGCACAGATCTACTCTGGGCAGTACTTCAAGAGGACCCGTGGCACATTCGTGCGCATGATCTCCATGGCGACATGATTGACCGTCTCAAATCTCTGTCGATCGAGGGGCTAGAAGAAGAAGGCGTAGCGTACACGCGATACGGACAACACAATCCCTTTCTGTTCTCAAATAGAGAAGGCGAAATAGAATACTTAAGTAAAAAAGAAAGGCTCAAGCCGCTCTTCAAACGAATGGCCTCCTTCCGTCAGCGTAGGCTTTGACCGTAGAGTCACTCATAAGTAATAAGCGGCTAGCCGCTGGGGCTACTCCCCTTTGTTTCATCGCTATCCTCACTTAATTTATATAAACAATACGAGGAAACGACTAGGATAGGTTTCTAAAGATCCCAATCCGCGGACAGACAGAAACACGCTCTTGTTAAATAAGATTTATTTTAAGTGACTTGTAGAATTTCAACTAGTAAGTAATCATAGTAATCTGAATCTGAATCTGAATTTGAAATCCGTCAGTCGTATTCCTCATATCTGAGGGTCGTGACCTCCTCCATCCATAAGACTTGTCTTTATGATCTTACGCCATCTCAATCTATCCTCAGCCACTCGGAAAGCATCGTAGACAGTGGAGTCGAGAGTAGTGCGTATTTGGTCCGACCAACGCATCGGGTTACGGCCCCGCGCTCTTTTTTTTTCCACTTTGCCAGTGACCACCAGTTTTTCGAGGTTATTGCATACATTTAGTGTCATAAGAATTCAGTGTAATAAATCAGTTTTCTTTTAATACTAAGTTTCTAAGGTGTACAAACCGTACATCCTTACTAATATTATTTTTGCGAAAGTAACTCTGAATGTCTGTATGTCTCTTACGCTGTCATGGCATAACTACTGAACCTGTCTTGATAAGAATTGGTATGGAAATAGATCAATGCCGCAGGAAGGACATGGGGTAGTATTTATCAATGCACGAGGGCTGTCAGTCTATAGGTATGTATCTCTGTGCCTGTAATATCAGGATATAATATTTTGAATTAGTTCACAACAGTTCTACTTTAAAAAATATAACCTTTGCGGTTCGTGTTTTTGTTGTAAGTTTGTATTTCTATATTTTCGACAAGATTTATGACTATAATGTTTTACTATCAATGATTTTATTAGATCTCATCTCATCATCGCACCAAAAAAAGCAAGAGTTAACAACTAATAAAAGCTTCTTGGGTTCTTCTTATAGTTTCGCCATGTCCGTCCGTCTGTCTGTCTGTCCTGGGCATAGCGTCGACACCGTTAGTGCTAGAAAGTTTAATATTTAGTATGCAATGAGATAATTCTATTTTTCAATTCGCACTTAAAATACATGGAGGGTCGCTGCTAGTTTCGTCATTTGTGCAAACCAATGGACGAGATAGCTGAAAGCTCAGCCTCTAGATGTCGCTCAAATGATATGTTTGAAATGGGCGCCTATGATTATTCGAAGTACAATCTCAGCCACTAGATGTCGCTCGGATGATGAGCCAAAATATATAAAAATGAGTATTGTTTGTCTATGGAACTATTAACAGTTAACTTCTCCAGTAAAACTTGTATTTAAACAAAGATTTGTTTCGAGACTGGGTGTGCTTGTGTGAGTGAATGTGTGTATTTAGCCATGTCATTGCTTCTATCTAGTGTAAAAATCTAAATTATTATTATTTTTATTATTTGTACAAGACCAAGGATTTTGCATTCTACTTCAGAATACAAAATCCTTGTACAAGCTAGGGGCATAGATAAATACGGAACCCTAAATAGAGATACTACACGTTCGCTTCGTATTGGTAAATGTTAGTGCCCCACTCATGCCCCACTACTACATTTTAGGAACTTATAAAACATTTAAGATAAGGTATGATTAAGCGGGTCGGGACAATTTGGCCAACTTGAAGGAAACGGGTAATAGCTAATAACTTATTTTAATCTAATAATTTGATGGTGTATGCTAGATTCCTTTTTTTTTATTATGTTTTCATTGTTTTAATTGTATCTTCAATGTATGTAATTTGATATTGTATAACATTTTTTTTCTTTTTTACTGTATGACTTGTATGTAAGCATCTTGGTTCATAACTGTCAGCTTGTAATGTGTGAATAGTTATTAAAATTGGGGTGCATGAAAGGAGCGTCCCCGAGTGACGTACATAACGATTTCCTACGTCCGGCGCACCCTGGACAATTCGCGAGTTCTCCAAAGCGAATTGGCTTATCCTTTCACTACGATGGCTAGTCAAAATAAAATTTGACTCAGCCATCGACACGACGAAGAAGAAGAAGAATTGAAATAGATTGATAATATATTTTTCTTAGAAATAACGAACACGTATCGTCGTACTTTTGGGAACACTTAAGACAGTTAGTTTAGAACTAAGTGATCTCCATGCTTGTGCCGACCCAAAGGAACGATTCGTTTAGATAAATATATCCCACGAAGTCCCCAGGCTGTGCTCTTGCCAGCTTATATTTTATTGAGCTTAAGATATATGCTACGTGTTGGAATTATTTATATTTATTAAGACCCAATTTCACAGGTGTTAGAGAAACCTTTTTGGCAGGAAAAGTCAATAACACGCATACCTACATGAAAATGACATCTGTGTTTTTTGTTCAGGTTATATTTTATGGGGCAGATAAAAGCTATCCGGAGCCTCTGAAATTGCCCCCCAGTGGTCTAAGTAATACAAACAAATTTTCAAAGTCGCTTGATTCTGAAAATAATAATTATTTCATGATTGGATGAATTAATAATAATAGTAACCGATAAAAATAATATATGTACAAGAGTTTAGACTTGCCGACTGTGGGCTCGGCCGAGTAGTCAGTGAATACAAAGGTAGCCGACTAGTGGCGTTACCAACTAGTCGCCCAGGCCGATCATTAGTTTTGGTTAAATGAAAAAAATATATAATAAAGTAAAAAATATTTAATTTTAGTTATATTTCGTATTGTTCGTTGACCCAGCACATGTTATATATAACATAGCGGCACAAGCTATGAAGCACTTCTAATCCTAAAATATTGGCATTTATATTAACGCCGACAAGTCGACACATTGATAATAATAAATGAGCATTATTTAATTAATGGGACATTTTTAATGTGAAAAAGTTCTATAATAGAACTTTGAAAGCTTTAAAGTGTGCTGTGTGTAAGAACCAACTGATATTACTAAATAAAATTATATTTATGTATCAAGATTCTATCTATATATTTATATCTATCTATCTGTCACATTTACCATAATTTTTACAAACAACTCAAATTAAATATACAATCTTCTTGTCTTTTTGTCGACAAACTGATTTATTAAATAATTTATAGCTGATGATGACTTTAGTTTTTCCATGGACAATAAAAATACTGAGAGGTCCGTCAGGCGTTCATGTCCCATCGGCGTTCTAAGGTATTTTTTTTGGGACTCTCGTGTGCCGGGGGCCCCGTATAGTCGGCAGCTACGCCCCTGCTTAGTCAATTACAAGCTACCTATTCATTTAATTTTCAAACTTGCCGCTTGGGTTGTTAGTTTTTATTACAAAAGGAAAAGTTTACAATGATTTAGCTGACTACGTCGAAAGTAAGCTCATTATATAAACTTCCAAAAAGATCAAATTTTAAGTACCCTATCTTTATTGGCAAGTTTTGGCTGAGGCCTCAGTTAACGAAGAGTAACTTTTTATTTATTTAAAATTACTTGATATTTTAGCATGCATATTATAAAAGTTATATAAAATATTAGGCTGTGCTTAAATTGGAAAACATTTGTTTTCCAATTTAATTGTTGTCTTGGAGTCTGCGAAAGAAAGATGGAGTGCTGCGTTTTGCGAGTCCGAATACTAGATCGATTTAGATACATAAAAATTCGATCCACAATCCAAATAGTAGACTTCGGTTACACGGCAGCAAAACTGAAGTGGAATTGGGCTGGAGCCGTATGTCGTATGCCAGAAAAACTTTGGGCCAAAACTATAATACAATCCCGGTCCCGAACAAAAATAATCAACAACGTGGCAGACCCAGAAAAAGATGGCGGGATGAATTAATATCCTACCAAAATGACTGGGCACTACAAACCGCAGACAGAGACAAGTGGAAAAAGGGAAAGGGGGCTTTTGCCCTAAAGTGCGACACTATAGGCTCGTAATAATAATAAAACAACATACAACAAACAAAAATACAAATGAAGCTAAAAAGTTAAGCGAAATAGCGTATTAAAAAAAAAATCCCTGCGATGATAAAACAAAATGCAATTTTCATTCCATAGTTTACACACATACAAAATGGAACTAGTCCGAAAGTGTACAGGACACGTTATCACTATCGTAGAATTATCACAGTTAAGTGGACCAAAGATCTAATCTCAAAGATTCCAACATATTTTCAAAAGAGACAGATCGCAATGAGACAACACAATTTCAGCCAATATACCGCAAGTCAAAGCCTCCGTGACGTCTCTGTGAGTCTGTGACATAGCAATTAATTAATTTGCACCATCCAATACAACCTGAACCTTAAAATTGAGATAACGGCTACTTTAACAGAATGATATTACAGGTCTAATTAAAATGGGGGTTTGTAGCACTCTAGGTACATCAATCAAGTCCAGTGAATCGTCTTGGAGCGACCTCTAGCGGAACAATGGTGTAAATGAAGTGTTTATTGTGCGTTGAAGAGATTTATTGTTAGCAAACAGGAAGAGTCGGCATTGCGGGCGCTTGATTGTTCTGGAAGACGTAAATCTTCAGCAGTTTTCGTAGAGAAATTAAACGTGTCTTGTTTTTTAAAGCTAAGGAGGTTGAAATTAACTGCAATCTCAATGTTTTAATAATTAAATTCAAATTCAAATCATTTATTTTCATAGGCCCCAGGCGCTTGAACACGTCAAAACATTACAAAAAATGATATAAAAATAAATCATAAATAATACTAAATTATACTATTAATTAAGATTAATAATTTCGATGTTTTAAAATTAGTTAATTAACCATCAGTTGATAATTTTTGATTTGATTACAATGTAAAATTAATGCTAAGATTGTTTAAGTTTCAGGGTACAATATTGTGTTTGCAACTATCCATTAGTAAAATAATCTTTCAAGCCTTTGCCCAATTACATTGGGGTCGGCTTCTAGTCTAACGGATTTAGCTGAATATCAGTATTTTACGTGGAGCGACTGCGAGGTGATACGATACTCTTTGTTAGACTAGTTAATTGTCAGACTTTCTGGTCTCTGACTACCCGTAACGAGTGCCATAAATCTTTAAATGGCAATCGGGACCGACGTTTAATGTGCTCGCCGAGGCTTAACTAGTCATGTTTAGATGGCGATCCAACCCGGGCCGACCGCGGTAAGCATAGCTTAACCTGAAAGATCGATCGACTTACCCACGAGCTCCTACAACTGGTTATTAGTATGGAATAATATATTAAAATAAAATAAAAATAAATTTGATTATAATATTAAATTATTTTATTCACTGACTTTAAGTTTATTGACAATTATTTTAAGTCAGTATACCTAATCTCGACTCATCACATAATAGTATTACATTTATTGACTTGACACGCTTGTTTAAATATAGGTATGTATTTTCAATATCAAATCTTTGCAAATATATCACATTTTATACGTACATATTTTATTATAGGTACAAATTAATTTAAAGCGCCTAACGAGCGAGTGCTTTCTTGAAAAATAAAAGCTAGGTAGTCTAAATATTGACAAAGTAATTTTCATACAATATTTTTTTTGTACTGCGTTTCTCACCATGAGGTCTTGGGTTCGATTCCTCAATCAGGCAAAGTGTTATTTGTAAGCTTTCCGTCAGAAAATTCTCAATAGCTGCACGGAGTTGGAATTGTGCTCGGTGGTAGGCGATAGGTTCACCTCCTATCCCATAGGACCTAAACATAACAGGTGAAATGTGGTAGTTGTACACCTCTGCCACACCTTTCAATATAGGCGAAATGTTATGTTATGTTATTTTCTCCGTATATTTTTTCAAATACCTCACATTTTTATTATTTATTGGTATTGTAAAGTAACAAATGAGTGCTGTTAAAAGATTGATTTAAACAAAGTGTAGTTTATTTTGAGCTAGAGGACAATCAAGTATATTGTTGTTATTTGTCAGTTGTAAATTACATCGTTTGGTTTATCCCCTACAGGCTGTAATCACAATGTTTTGTAAAATGATCACGCACAATGAATATTTAACATTTGGAAATGTTCCGCTTTTGTTTAAGGTAGTATAGCTATTTTATCAAATATTTAAAACGACATTGCAAGTGTGGTACTGTACAGACTATGTCTCATCTCATGACCTGTGTGACGCACTGGGCTTACGACTGCAGCCATCGACGCGAAAGAAGAAGAAGAGCGATATGCTTACCCCCTATCCCATGGAACCTATATTGTAGGTGAAGTATGGGTGTTGTGTACAACACCTCTGTCACACCCTTCTGTGTAGTATAGGCGTGATGTTATGTTATGTTACATTAAAAACAAGATAAGATAAGAGCATTTATTTTGCTAAATCATGGTACAACAAGTTCTTACAATTAAATAATGTTCAACATGTTTTTATCACATTTACATGACATGCAAAAAATTATCAATTCAATTTCAAATAAATTTAACATTATAAAGTCCAATAAATAGAAACAGCAAAATATTACAATAAATGTCATAAAATTAGGATCAATAATAGAAAATACAAAATGTCAACAGGTAAAGTCCAATAACTAGTGAATAACATAATAAAAAAAAAAAAATCTATATAGGCTTAAATTGGCAACAAGAGCATATTATTGAACAATTCACAGTAACAGTCCCCATTTCTCACTATTCAAACGTTTGTGAATGTTCTACAAATATTTACTTATATTGTAAATGCGAAAGTTTGTAAAGATGTCTGTACGTTGATGGTTGTTACTCTTTCTCGTAGAAACTATCTACTGATTCGATTTCAATGAAATTTTGAGCACATCTAGATTATATTTTGGGTAAACATTTAAGGCTACTTTTGATAGCAAAACCACGTTAGCCAAACAAATCTATTCTCTGAACTAGCACAAAACACATAGCCAGCCATTCAAGCCATTTGCCATAGCTTCCCTTTTTTATAGAGGTCAGGCTGTTTTAAGGGTTCCGATGGGATCTCACAAAGAGCGTCGGATTCAGTTTTGGAACTACCCCTAACCCACCACTATGAATGTATGGCCAGTCCAACCCTGACCAAAAATCATGTTGAATAAAAAAATAATAATTTATAAAAATATATAATTATAAAATCACTCAAAACTTGACCGATACAAAATACCTTTAGCATTAACTCCAATTATGTACGAAAGTTTAGAATACAAGATTTATAAGAATAATTATTTGATGATGTTCTAATAAATAATTTTTATTTTACGTTTTACTTTACTTTGATAAATAAATGAAACGAACCCAAGAAGTTACGTGACGGTGTGACGCACGGCCGCTCCTAAAAATCCTACTTTTCACACCGTCCACGTAGTTCGGACACAATATTTCAACCTTCAATATACATTTGTGAACTGCCTAGGTACAGACGACTACACGTCAACCTAACATTTCCAATATAATCTGGCCTTACATTGAACGAGAACTTCAAACTTCATCCAGTGCGTTGAACCCCTAACTTGTGATGCCCCCTAAGCGCGATATCAACTATGCCAAAAAGACATCTCTTCCCCCCAACCCCTTTGTTCGAATCAAGGAGAGCCTTCCACTTGGCGACGAATTGCCAAGATCGATTTGGAAGTCACTCAATAGGCTGCGAACTCAAGTCGGTCGAAGCAAACAGAACCTGGTAAGGTGGAGTTTTTTTGACGAATCGGACCTATATTGCGAATGTGGTGCTGTACAGACTATGGCCCACCTCATGACCTGTCCCACTTGCTCCACCTGCACAAAGGAGGCGCTCATGAATGCCGATGAAAGCGCTATCCACGTGGCTACGCACTGGGCTCATAGAATATGACTACAGCCATCGACACGAAAGAAGAAGAAGAATTGAACGAGAGGCTATACAACGCGAGTCCATCATATACTGGAAATGTATAGGTTGATTGGTAGCCGTGTATACAATGAATTTGAGGGTTGGACATTAATTTCATGAGACTGATTGTAGCCATTTTATATTTTTTGTTTTTTTTTTGTGCGCATTTATTGGTGATTTGTGTGGGAAGTGTTTGTCAAATGTGATCGTTTTTTTTCGTAGTTAAGTTGCTATGGACGAAATAAAATAGAAAATAAGACTATGTATGTTGACCGAGCGGGATGGCGGCGCACTGTGGATGCCCTCTGCCACATCTAGGGGACACAGGACCTTAAGTCAAGTTAGTCATGTTGATTCGTATTATATTATTTTTTAGATTTGCATTATATTATTGTATGATCTGCAGCGATAGCCGGCAGGAAAACCATAGAACTGCTAAGTCAAAGGTCTCGGGTTCGAACCCACGGCACATAGATCTGTCAATAAATCGTTAAGATTCGTCTTTACAAAGATTTGTTCGTATTTATCATATAAGTTATCGCTGCTTACATGCCTGAGAGTCCCTAAAATGTGCTCGGGGGTGTGTGAAATCTACCAATCCGCATTTGACCAGCGTGGTGGACTAGTCAACTCATAATTGTGAAAAGGCCCGAGCCCAGCAGTGGGACGTGTATTAGATACAGGTTGCTATAATAGTTATATGATCTGCACACTAGCCAGTCTGGTCAATATAACAATCGAATATTAGTATAAATCTTTTAAAAATAACCTACCTACAGCCATATAATTAGCAATTTAAAGCAGGATAACGAATAGACTATTTCCGTCCCTTATCCAATTCTTGGAAATAAAATATATTACTTGCAAACTTTTCACACAAATGTAAACGCAGCGACGCACATTGAAAATTTAATAGGTAAAACAGATAAAAAACAAAAAGTATTTAACATAAATAAATAAAATAAAATAAAAATAAAATTGAATTTTTTACATTAGATAGAACGCCAGAAGCAATTACACTATCCAATGGTCCCAGTGACAAGGCCAAATACACACATTCACTCACACAAGCACACCCAGTCTCAGAACAATTCTTTGTGAATCACACAAAGATTTGTCCCATGTGGGGATCGAACCTACAACACCCGTGCAGTGGAGAGCGGCGAGGCGACCGCTTAAACCACTACACCACACGTGCAGACATGTTATAAATACGAAGAATAGTTTGGATCTCAGCACTCTCCTCTATATTTCATTCTTTATTTTTAATATTCTTGTGTACGACAAGAACAGAGTGCGCTTTTCCCGACAGTGTTGCCACATTGAAAAGCTTTTATGTAAGACCTCGACTCGTACGTGAGCATATTTACCAATACCCGTTATTGTATTAAATGGTGTTGGAGAAGTAAAATATATGTAGTGTAATATTTACAAATGAAATAGCTGCTTAACCTTTTTTTAGTTCCTGAACTAGCTTGTTAGTTATATTAGGTACTAGTTCGATTATCTCGTGGTTAGCGTCTGCGCCTCTCACCGTGAGACTAGGTCTTGGGTTCGATTCCCGGGTCGGGTAAAGTATTATTTGTGTAGTTTCCGTCAGGCAAATCACAAAAGCACGGAGTTGGAATGGTTGCTGGTGGATGGCGATATGCTCACCCCCTATCTCATGGGACCAATGGGAATAATTTCATTTCAAAGACATTGTTATTAATTCAGTCTACGAAATGGCCATGGCGTATGCGCTCTGTAGACTATGTGTGCTACGAAAGCTACGTCGTAGCACAATTAAATGTCTGATCCAGATAGTTATACAAATAATTTTTAATTATGGCCAGATATGGCCAGTTTTAATAATTATATGTGGATTTCTCAATTCCCTCAATAATATGATTTACATTAAGTACTTTGTAAATATTATTTATATCACTAATATTATTTACATCAATCAACAAAGAGTAGCTGCCTCGTTGATCTAGTGGTTAGCGTATGCGCATCTCACCGCAAGGTCTCAGGTTCGATTCTGGCGTCGGGTAAAAGTGTTATTTTGATATGCCCGGTGGATGGCGATAGACTTACCCCCTATCCCATGGGACCTAAACATAGCAGGTGAAGTGTGGGTGTTGTACCCCTCTTTTTTTTTTTTTTTTTTTTTTTTTTCGCGGGGAAATGCTTTTACGCATACCACCCCACCCGTGGGGGGGACGGGCAGAGTGGCTATGTGGGACTCCCGTGCCTACGATGTTAAACGGCACAGAATACCCACTAAAACCCCGCGGTGTGCCCTCGTCGCCGAAAGATGGTGGTCGGCGAGCCCCGGATCGATATTATACCCACAGGGCTCGCCGCGGCGACCGTGCCCAGTTCGACCTCTGACCGGGCACCCGACTCTTCTCAGTCCTACTCTCGTAGCGACGCCCCGGGCACACCCAGGGCGTCACTCCGTCGCGGAAGGCATCAGCGGGCGGCGGAAAACCCCCTCCACCGCCCGCGGCCTCGCTTAGGGCGGCATTAGGCTCGCGGCGTACGCGCGCCTTCGCCGCCCAGCTCGCCGGCGGCGGAGCGGATCAGCCAGGAGTGAGTCCTCCCTGATCCGTTCCGCCGCCTCCTTCTGCGAGATGACGCACTCACAGAAGGATGCGACCGCATCCCACGACCTCGCGCTGCCCATGGCCGCAACCACAGCCGGCAGCGAGAGGTCGCTTCCTATGACCGCGGTGAGTTCCCGGCGCTGCACCTCCCAAGCAGGACATGACTGCTCGAGAGTGTGCTGCGCCGAGTCCTCATCGCAGTCGCAGTGGTGGCACATGGGGCTCGCCTCCCTCTTCAGCCTGTGCAGGTACTTCCCGAAGCAACCATGCCCGGTCAATACCTGCACCAGCCTGAAGGAGAGAGTCCCATGCTGCCGCCCTGCCCACTCCTCGAGAATCGGCCGGAGCGCCTCCACGGTCCGAAAACCAGCCCGTGGAGCCCCCAGCCGATTCCCCCACCGGACCATCAGCGTCCGGTGGGCCTCCTCCCGCCAAGCTCGCAGCTGCTCGGGCATGGGGACAGAACCCTCGGCTCGAGCAGCCGCGCCTCGCTTGTACACTTCGGCGAGCACTTCCGCATCCAAGTGTTGTACACCTCTGCCACAGCCTTATAGCTAATATAAGCGTAATGTAATGTATGTATGTAATTATGTATCTATCAACAAACACCAGCTTTGTTTGCCACTAATATACAACAGAATCGACAATATATTTCCTGCCGAAGTTCCTCTATAAAGGACAAAAAGTCGGTAACACATTTTGGTCACGGACGCAATTGGTAACATTATTGATATCGACGATATTTCTGTTAATATGTCATTGTTATGGAATCCGGAACTAATCATTGCTTTAACAAGGGTTGTGAAGAAAACAGAATGCAATAAATATCAATTCTTCTTCTTCGTCGTGTCGATGGCTGAGTCAAATTTTATTTTTTTGAAGAACTCGCGAATTGCCCAGGGTGCGCCGGACGTACGGAATCGTTGTGTACGTCATTTGGGGAGGCTCCTTTCATGCACCCAAATAATAATAATGCAATATCAATTAAGTTATATTACATACAAAGGTGCCTCAAGGTGGTCAGTCGAGTTATTTGTGAACTTGCCGTCAGGCAATTCACAATAGCAGCACGGAGCTGTAATTGTGCCCGGTGGATGGCGATAGGCTCACTATCTATACCTTGGGTGAGAGGTGAAGTGTGGGTATTGTACACCTCTGCCACACCCCTCTGTGTAATATAGGCGTGGTGTTATGTTATGTTACATAAAAAGTTGTTTTTTAATAAGATGGTAACAAAAAATAAAAAAAAGCAGCGATAGCCGAGTGGGAGACCGTAGGACTGCTAAGTTAAATGTCTCGAGTTCGAACCCACGACACACACCTCTCGTCTTTTCGAAGATATGTGTGTATTTATCATAATAAATTATCGCTCGCTAACGGTAAATGAAAACATTGTGAGTAAACCTACATGCCTGAGAGTGCCTAATAAGTGCTCGAGGGTGTGTGAAGTCTACCAATCCGCACTTGGCCAGCGTGGTGGACTATGGCCTAACCCTTCTCATCATGAGAAGAGGCCCGAGCCCAGCAGTGGGACATGTATTAGATACAGGGCTGCTATTATTATTAAGATGGTAACATGAAACATAAATACATACCCCTTATTGCATCCACTTGTTTTGCGCTACTGTATGCCACTTTGTTGGGTTTGATATAGGATGAATGCGACATAGAGGCATTGATTACAAATATAATTACTAGACCTGGCCTTTGTTTCCACCGGTAAAAAAATAAACGTAAATAGAAAATATCATTGCGAACAAATTGAACAGGTTTCGCTAAGATTTTTCAACCAGTATAAATAAACGAGGCCTATAACGCATGTTGCATCCACTTTGTTTTCGGCTCGGCATATTCATTTCTGTTGTCTCTGATGGGCGGCTGTAATGAATGAATGAATATACATTTATTTCAGATAATTTAAAATCCATATATCTACATTATTTCAACACATAACACTACTACTTAATATGTGTCCCTATAGCAAACCTTGACTTATAATTTAGATAACAGAATAAAGGCAGATAAAGTACACAAGTGAAGCCACCAAAGCAAAAACAAATTCCATGGCACAAGACAATCACGCGTCAGCGGCACTGCATCAGCGGTTGTAGCTTCACATACGAGCTCGGTGCACTTTATCTGTCTCTATTCTATAATCTGAGTTCAGCAGACAATATAAAATAAAATTATACAAATACTACCATTACATATTATCTATTTTTTTATTTACTAGAATATGGTCGCAATTGCTATCATCGTTGATTTATTGTATCTACATCTAGACATATAATTATTGCACAATTTATGGCCTGTTGAAACTACACAATGACGCGTAATCTGTGTGTGTAACATTGAACATAGACAAGAGAGGATAATTATTGTATGCAACACAATACACACATCAATATTGGCCTAGGGATATCTTGTAAATCACACCATAACTCAAAAAGTCTACGTCCTACAGAAAAAAAATGTAAAAGAGAAACATATTAATAAGCTAAAGTATCATGCTTCCAAATTTGCAAAAAAAAAAGCCGCACACTTGCAATATTGTTTACAATTCACTACAATTTCGCGGATTGACTAGTCAAGTCTTAATGAAACCTATATTATTGTCAAAAATATTGTGTGTGTGTGTGTGTGCGCCTAGTGTGTGTGCTTCACGAAGCGACGAGTGTTCTTTTAGTCAATTCGGGAAATCACCTTTATTCCTCGTGAGCCGGCGCGGCCTAAAGAATGTTAAACTTTATGGTATCAGTCAGTACGCACCTTTAAACCGCCAAACTGTTGCTGATAGAAAAAAAAATTACAGCATAAAAGTTTTATGTAGAAGCAATCTTATTGACTTTGCCTCAAAATTAGATCGGAATCCCGTGTTCATCTCAAGGCCGAATACTCCTTTTCCTAACCCTCACATACTTAATGTGAATATATTACCCATACTGCTTTTCACATAAAACCAATCGGGCATGTTTCTCAAAACAACACCCCAAGTGTTAATTACTCTCCACCTTATGTTCTAAAGGTTTGCTACTCACCAATCCATTAATTATGTATTCACCAACAATGGTCTGTTTGCGGCCGAAGGGACTGCTTCTAGCTGGAATTCTAGTACTTACATGCAAATCAGAATGGGGTTGTTAAAGGTGTGTAGTGACTAGGGAGTAACAAGGACCGTTTAGGCGTTTATTTCGGTCAAAGTGTTATTTGTGAACTTTCCGTCCGGCAATTTACAATATCAGCACGGAGTTGGAATTGTGTCCAGTGGATGGCGATACCGCATCCCCTATCCCTTGGCACCTAAACATAACAGGTGAATGTGGGTGTTGTACACCTCTGCCGCACCCTTCTGGGTAATATAGACATGGTATTATGTAGATATGTATGTATATATATGTGTATGGATAGTTTCGCAATAAATCCGATCCGACTCCAACTCAGAGGAGTCGTAGAACATTTTTGATGGTATTCCTAGTTTACGCACTACTTACAATTTCCGTTCCGGTTCAAACGGTTAAAGCGGTCATGGCGCAATGCATAAGGCATCAGTCTTACGATCGAGAGGTCTTAGGTTCGAATCCTGGCAATTACACCACGGACATAAATTTCCCTCATAACCCAAGTGAATAAGCTTAGCTGGAGGGATTAACAAGGATACTGGTAATTTATACTAAGAAACAGTTTAAAAATATTATGGGACCGGCAGGATTTGAACCCGCGACCTTACTGCACACCGGGCAGCCGCTTTAGCCATCCAGCTACGGACGCCTCTTACCAGTACCCTAAATTTCTCAACTGTATGATACGTCATTTCGTGTATTCACGTTCATCCATTTGTTTCTATCTTAAGGTTATATCTATGCTAAGCATAGCTAAATGCTATAAAAATAATCAATTAGAAACTAGTAATTTATATTTGCAAAAAACTATTATTCTTTTATTCTTTTTTTTTATCTTTTTTATGTTGGCTTCAGGCGGCCCAAAACCGTGTGTTGTGGCGGAAATTAGGTGAGGCCTATGCCCAACAGTGGACGTCGTTGGGCTGAAATGATGATGATGATTAAGCTTGTATATAAAAAAGTGCATTATGTTATGTAAATATGAGTAAAAGTAAATTAATCACTCTGATATCGAGTCAGTCCCTATCCTAAAATGTACTAAAATCCTAGGCATACTACATATTACTAGGGTAATAGATTGTTTTAGCGGGACATGTTGACTGTTACAGATAGGTACGAATAACGTTTAATATATTGAAACGGTACAAAGGATATCGTATGAATATTAATGATGTCAAATGTCCTAATAATTAAATCTTTCGTAGGTAAATGTTTGTAGGGTGGTTATTAAATGAATTTACACTTGAATTACTGATAAAAACTGTCTATTGTGATTAAAACAAACACTGAACTGAATAAACTAAGGTTAAGTAAAAATAGAAACCAAAACAGAACTAATGGTGAGAGCGCGCGTGTCGGTTTTAATACTCGCGAGAGAAAACGCGTTGCGCATAAGCGTGGCTTTTTGCTAATTGCGCGCGCACGTTTTTTAGTACTTCGAGTGTAAATTCATTTAATAAAGAAGAAAGAAAGAAAGAAACGTTTATTTTTGGCAGATCTTAAGCTTACTAACACTTCTAAAACTACTTATAATAAAAATTAAATTGATGTGCCAATAAAAGGTACACACCTCAGCATACTACTGCAGCACATCAGCACTACAGCGCTGGTATTCTGGTGCGCCCTGATTGCGAGTAATACTACAATACCACCCTACAAACATTTACCTACGAAAGATGGCGCCCAACGTGGGGCCCGAACCCACGACCCTGAGATTAAGAGTCTCAGTCGAAGCTAGGTTCATATTGCTGTATCGGGGTGTGTCGGGGCGCGCCAGAACGCAATCGCTTTCGTTCATTCACTATGACTAGATTCACATTAGTAACACAACACACCCCGATACAGCAATATGAACATAGCTTAATCTTTGACTGTTTCAGATTAAGCTCTCGAGATATATAGACAATGTCAAAAAATAATATATAATTATGATTGTATTAAAAGATGTTAGCTTCGGTGGCCTAGTGGTTAGCGTATGCGTCTCTTACTGCGAAGTCTCGGGTTCGATTGCCGGGTCGGCCAAAGTGTTATTTGTGAACTTTGACAAGCCTTGAGCAAAATCAAAAGAAAAAAGAAACAACAATTCCAATGCAATTAACTACCGCAAATATCCATTCTATTATGTCCATCCTAAGGTTGCCTGGAAGAGATCGCGTCAAGCGATAAGGCCGCCCTTTGTACGTTATAGTTTTAAGTACCTATTTCTTTGTATGTCTGTTACAAATTTGATGTGCAAATAAAGTTTTCTCTATCTATCTATCTAACTTTCCGTCAGAAAATTCACAGCACGGAGTTGGATTTGTAAGCGATGGATAGCGATAGGCTCAACCCTATCCCATGGAACCTAAACATTACAGGTGAAATGTGGGTGTTGTACATCTCTGCCACACTTGTCTGGCCATTGTAAGCGTAATGTTATGTTATGTTATCTATGTTAATAAAATACGAATTTAGGTACTGATATTTTAGGTAAACGAAAGTTTGTAAAGAGCGAAGCACATGGCGTTCCATAGTCTCTGCCAACCCTATGGTATAAAAGTGTGATTTTATGTTTGTATGTATGACTTAAAAAATCAACCAACTGAATTTTTCCATCTGTAAAATAGGTATTAATAGAAAAACAAAAAGCAAAATTTCAATAACTTTGATTTTTTCTAATAAACAAAATTTAACACTTATTAGGTGTATTTTCAACAACTTTAATTTCTTTTTTTTTATAAATACTACGCCCACAGCGAACGAACGTGTAGTCCACCTGATGGTAAGTGAAGTACGGCCCATGGACATCAACAATCCACAAAAGCAGATTAAAGATGCGTCGCTGCAACTGAGGACTACGGTGTTATGCCTCATATGTCAGTAATTTCAGGGCCTGATCTCACCACCAAACCGGAACACAGTAATGGAAGCACTACTATTTGGCGGCAGGTTAAAGGTGAGACGGTGGTGCTGCCGCCCTCGAGCTCATTCACAAGAGCTCTATCTACCACCAGTAAACTTAGAACTTTGAATTCTTAATTAAAAACAACTTTTCAATTCCATAACGTAACATAACTTATGACGTCATATTCACGAATGAAACACTGCTGCCTACGGACACCGAGGAGTTAGTAAAGCTGTCCCAAAGGAAATTGAACGAGCCGTCCTCCAAACTGCGTTCTATGCAAGCTTTATACACAATTCAAAATGGATTCTAGTTTTGCCATCCAAATATCTATCTAAGTTGTAGAATATTTGATTTAAACACCTTTTAAGAGCCGTTTTATTCTGCAGAATCAGATAACAACATTTAAAGCATGATTAAAAGCGGTCAAAATTAACTAACAAATGTTTTTTCTTTTTAATTTAAGTTTACTATTAATTTGCAAACAGAAATTACTAGTATTCTTATTAACCCCCTCCAGTTAAGCTTAATTCGTTTGTGTTAGTAGGAAGTTCACGTCCGTGGTGTAATGGCCAGGATTCGAACCCACGACCTCTCGATCGTAAGATGCCTTATCCATTGCGCCACGGCCGCATCTACCCCAAACAATACTTTGTGATATGAAGATAATTTTCAATATTCTGCTATTACCCGCGCTTATGTTAAGTTATGACATGAAACATTATGACAAGGAATAAGAATTAATCTGTTAACTAATTGCGCAACAACCGTCTACAATGAAGATCAGTAATAACTTTTGAAAAAAAAACCTACTTCAAATACAATAAGTTTAGACTTATATGGTTTTCTTATGGGTGCCATTGTCAGAACTGGATCACACGGAAAGCACCAGCTTTCAAATAAAAAAAAGAATCATTAAAATCACTTCGACCAGTCGAAAGTTATCTGGTTAACTAAAAAGTAAACTAAAATATAGGCGAATTGAGAACCTCCTCCTATTTTGTAGTCGGTTAAAAATATACTTCTTTGAACACTTACTATTCGAGACTAACGGTACATTATACATACCCATATTTTAATATTATATTACGTATCAACTAGACTTCTTACACATGAGGGTACTTGTAAAATATTTCGTCTGTACAGAGCCTTTAAGAGATCGTAGGACCAATTCGTTAGTGTATTATTTTTTTTGAGGATTTCATTACGAGACATAACTAAATGTACCGATCCACTGGTTCTTATAAGATTTAAAGGTTATTTTGTAAGAAGGTTGTATTGATTGGTTCCACTCTATTGCTAAACTTTGTCGTTCATAACGATTTAGTATATGATATGATCAAAATTAAGCAATAAAAGGTTTGGCATCGGATGTTAACATAACCGTAGTAAATAGTTTTAATGATTCTTGTAATATTTTAAAGCAAATTTTAGCTTTGCTATGCCTTTTTGTATTTTATATAATATTATAGTTGAAAAATTAAGAATCCAGCAGGACTCGAAGCTGCACCCCCTGGGTATACGCCCCAAGTGCTTTGCCAATTCAGCTATGGATTCGTATGCTGCTAGACTCGAAATTTCTCAACTCTTTTGTGCCAGTTTTAATGTTATTTCATTAAAACTATTTACTACGGTTATATATATATATATATATATATATATATATATATATATATATATATATATATATATTTATATGACGCCATATTATGACGCCTCGATGGTCTAGTGGTTAGCGTATGCGACCTGTAATCGCGTGGTCTCAGCCGCTCAGGTTCGATCATCAGGTCACAGTCACTTTTCATTATGGGGTGTATGAAAGGAGCCTCCACGAGTGACGTACACAACGATTCCCTACGTCCGGCGCACCCTGGGCAATGGGCGCGAGTTCTCCAAAGCGAATTGGCTAATCCTTTCACCACGATGGCAAGTCAAAATAAAATTTGAATCAGCCATCGACACGACGAAGAAGAAGAAGACTATGGGGTAGAAGTTTTTGCCCTGTATACTTAATCGCTTGGCCCACTGTACATGGCGATTGGCTCATCCAGGATCACATCGGACTTAAACATAACAGGTGAAGTGTGGGTTATTACCTACACTTATACAACTATGTCATATAAGTTGGGTATAAATATAGCACTTGATAAATTGCGACCAAATAAGTTTGAAGTAGAAGCATCTTCAGGCAATTTAATTAAAAACTGTAACGAAGGAACCTCGATGCTACTACGCAGTGCACAATAATTAAATAACCACAATATACCAAACTCGCCCTTGTTAAATTGTACCAGGCAACATAGCAAAGAAAATTACAACTTTCTTGTTCTTAAATAGTTGCCGACGGTTGAAAATAATTTTATTATGACTTGCAGTATTTTCTACGTCAACAATTTAATGTTTTTAGTTTCTTCCAGAGAGTTGGAAAACAAAAAAATGTACCAGAATTGCGCTGGTGGGTTGATTCAACTAAAGTCGATATAACATTGGTATATAACACAGACCTAAGATAAATTTCGGTGGTATATATTAGAGTATGATCGGCTCACTTAAGAAAATAATCTTATTTACTGTAATTGGTCAATAATATTGCATTGAATTTAGACATGTGCAGTAGTTATAGTGTAGCACTCTGTAGTGAAGTGAAAAATATGTTATTTCTACCGGTGTCATAAATAAGATTTGGTTGTTATAGAAACAGAACAATCTATTGATATCGATTCTAAAATATTAATAAATGATGTATCGAACTACGCCAAAGTGCTGTGTGTGTGTTAAAGTCCTGAAATCAACCAAAAATCAACCGGTATCAATAATTAACCTAAATAACTTTATAACACTTACACACACATTGTGTGTGTACACAAAAGATAAATAGACTGATCCTACAAAAATAAAATACTTTAATTAACTTACTATAATATTCAATAGATAAAAATACATCTTACCACAGTAACCCTTAACTGCCCCAACAAAATAATAAACGTATATCTTATAGACCTTTTGACCCAAATATTTTATTATATAGATACTTCGAAGCGGACGAACCATCTTAATAATACATATTTGGGGTCCATAAATGAAATACGAGCACCAGGACTTTATTTCAGATAAAAAGGAAAAAACATTTTCAAACTACTTCTTCTTAAGATGCCCACCGTGAGCATTTACTAGCGTTGCAGATTTAATTTTGAGCATTTTAAGCATCGCAAAAAAAGTAGAAACTAGATGTGTATTTTACGCTCACAATATTAATTTAAGCAGTAGGGAACTCACAAGTCGCAGAAACAGCGCTTACAGTAAACCTGTTTAAAAACATGTCTTTACAGTTTATTAACAAATGTTGCCTAATAAATATGAGGCTTGACGTTACAATTTGCCTCCCTGACAGACAAAAATGTAATTGTACATTTTGTCAAATAAAATTTTAATCAATTTTGAACTGTACAGGTTGTGCACGATAACCACCCTAACTTTTTTGTTTTTTTTTTTATAGTACGCCCACAGCGAACGAACGTGTAGGTCCACCTGATGGTAAGTGGAGTACAGACCATGGACATTAACAATCCATAAAAGCAGATTATAGATGCGTCGCTGCAGCTGAGGACTACGGTGTTATGCCTCATGTGCCAGTAATTTCAAGGCCTGATCTCTCCACCAAAACGGAACACAGTAATGGAAGCACTACTATTTGGCGGCAGGTTAAAGGTGAGACGGTGGTGCTGCCGCCCTCGAGCTCATTCACAAGAGCTCTACCACCACTTATTAACAAGAGCTCTACCACCACTTGAAATGTTGAAATATTGGAATCTGTAACAGTTAAATCCTCGCGTTTTGGAACCACTTTCAGGTATTTTTTTTAGCATTGTACGAAGTCAAATCTCTTGATTTTAACCCGTTCAAAAGCTTACCAATGATGTAAGTATTGTAATATTATTAAAATCAAACTATAAAGTCGTCAAAACACAGCGGGTAATTCATATTAAATTATTAATTCACTATTAATCGGTGTGTGTGTCATGTTCGCTCATAGAAATGTATAGAAATTGCATTTTGAAATTTATACACTGAAATAATTCGTATGTGTGAGGAGAATTGTGGATTTGTTTGCAATTTCGTGCTTTCTTCTTATTAATAATATTAATTCAGAAAAGCTTTCCAGCTGTATGTGGAACGCCTAACAATAAATTGACCCTACTCAATAGCACAATAAAAGGAAGCCGGCAATTCACATCCTTTCAAATATCAGAGGCAATACTGCAATAGCCAACGTTTAACGTTGGCGTCAATTGTAGTTAGGAGCCAATCTTAGCTGCATGTTATAATATTATTTAAACCATTTAAACCATTTATTCACCACGCATCTAACATAAAAAAAAAACAGTTTACACAAAATATGAATAATACACAGAAAATGTGCGGCAAGGGATCTAGCTCAGTATTTGCTGCGCGCAATGCACAGCACTGATTTTCAGCTAGTACCTGCCAGAAAAAACAACACAGTAAATCAACGATCACAAGAATAAATAAAAAAAGTAACAGAAAATATAAAAAAGTAACATTACAACCAAACATACAAGAAAAATAACTAAAAATTAAAAATTAACGAAAATTGCCAGATACAGATACAAGACACGAGGAGAACTAGAAATTAAAAAATAATTATTTATTAAAAAATAATTGAAATTGATTGGATTAAATTATGTGTAGCTAAGCTTTTTTTAACTTTTTTTTAAAAACGACGCCCGCACTATGAATAACTTCTGAGTCGCAGATCGTTTACTAAACATTTCACAGAACAAAGCACACCCAGACTCAGTACAAATCCGAAAACGTCGGTAGCTAACGCACACGTTAAGAAGCCTCGATGGTCTAGCTAGTGGTTAGCGTATGCGCCACACTCCGTGAGGTTTCGGGTTCGCTTCCCGGGTCGGTGTTATTTGTGAACCGCCAGGAAATTCACAATAGCAGCACGGAGTTGGAATTGTGCTCGGTGGATGGCGATAGGCTCACCCACTATCCCATGAGACCTAAACATAACAGGTGAAATGTGTAATAGGCATGATGTAACGTTTCAGTAAAAAGAATTAGGATTTGTTTAAAACTATAATTTTGCGTCATAGTTGTGACATATAAAAGAACGGGGTGTAGTGTGATTGGAGGAACATCACGTTGGGGTCACCAATGTAGAGGAACACGGTGTGATGTTCCTTCCATCACGTCGGGGTCACCAATGTGGAGGAACATTACACCCCGTTCCTCTACATGACACGGAAGTATAATGTACTTATCTTAAACGGATTACGTAGCATTGTGGCCCACACAATCACACTCTATCGGAACAGAATTGATTCTATTACTGTTTCGCTACCGTTGAGGACACAACACATTACATATCAGTTATTATCTTTTATGGTGTCCTTAGCGTTTGTTATTATATGTTCATTAGTATTGATTAATGAACAGATAATTAGAAATGTAGGTAACTTACTTTGGGGGGGGAAGACAGGGTATAAGCCTTGGTGGGCATCACTGTTTGTGAGGACAGTATTGCCTACAAAATGCCAAGAAACTTTCTGCAGTGTTAGTGGCGGAACACCTTTTTAAAGCAGAGCCCTAGCAAGTCCGAGTCACCCACGTCCCCGTCGGCCCTCCTGGAAACTGCTGCAACCGCGCAAATGCGCGACCGCCACCATTGGGTGCAGCTGAGCTGAGGGTGCAGGGCGAAAGGCGAATATTCTGCGCCTCAAAACAGAACCAAATCACTAGGGAGGAAACCCGAGACAAAACCAAGCACGCTCGCAGGCTCTAAGGTGGCAGCCCTACCAGTGGGCTAGGGTATAGTGGGCTAATCACTCGCTTACCTAAACCCAAACGATTAAAGAAACAGATAAAGTGCAAGAAATGTAGGTGGACGCTCGTAATATTCTTTGATATTTTCTTGGTATACATTACCCAGAAGGTTGTGGCAGAGGTATGTAACACCCACATTTGCTTTTATGTTTAGGTCCCATAATAATTTATAATAATAATTTGGATTTTTTTTTTTACATTAGATAGAATGCCAGAAGCAATTACACTATCCAATGGTCCCAATGACAAGGCCAAATACACACATTCACTCACACAAGCACACCCAGTCTCAGAACAAATCTTTGCGAATTACACAAAGATTTGTCCCATGTGGGGATGGAACCCACAACACCAGTGCAGTGGAGAGCGGTGAGGCGACCGCTTAAACCACTACACCACACGTGCAGACCATGGGATAAGGGTGAGTATATCGTCATCCAGGCACAATTCTAACTCCAGGCTGCTATTTTTTTAAATACTTTGCCTGACCCGGGAATCGAACCCAAAACTTTGTGGCAACAGGTGCATACGCTAACCACTAGACCGACGAGGCAATAGACTATAAAATCATCGTTAATTCAAAGTGATGACTTGTATTTTTGAAGGTTCGTTTTATGAGGGTTGTTACGATGACCACGTACGAGTTTAATATTGCGGTTTATTGGCTGTTACATAAACGATAAGAATTTGGGAATCAAATATATCTTTCTACTAGGAAAAGCATTCAAGAAATTAAAGACGAGAAGCTGCATCTCATCTTTAGATTGACGCTCAACAGAAGTAAACATATTATTATGCTCTTTTTTTTATACTACGCCCACAGCGAACGAACATGGACATCAACAATCCACAAAAGCAGATTATAGATGCGTCGCTGCAGCTGAGGACTAAGGTGTTATGCCTCATGTGCAAGTAATTTCAGGGCTCTGAAATTACTGGTACTGCAAGGCTATTATTCTGGCTATTGAGTCTTCAAATGTACTATAAACTTTCTTTCATGTGTATTGGCTGTTGTTTAAATCAAGAAGACGACAAATCTGTTTATTTAACAGCAACGAATAAAAAAGTACCTGCTTAAAAATCACTCAGAAAAATATTTACACCAGTAGTATTACATACATACATATAATAAAATTATACCTATTTTTATTACCCAGCCAGAAGGTTGTTGCAGATGTGTATAACATCCACATTTCGTCTGCTATGTTTAGGTCCTATGTGAATGAATGAATTCCAGCTCTAATCTGAGGAAAAAGTCCTCAATAAAAAAGCTCTAGTTGTATGAAAATAGCTATACATAAATAGTTGAATGAACAAACCTCAATTATGCATTGTATAATATATATAACATCAAAAACACTAAAATAAAATGTGTGATCGATCATATTTTTCATTTTTTTTTTGTTTTTCAGTTTAGCAACTTAATTAATGATTAAAACACTTTGGAACAACGGCGTCGAACAAACATGTATTTTGGTGTTTTAAATGTGATTAGTCTATAAAAATAGATAAAAACTGAATCATATTAAATTTAAACCCATATTACGTTAGTTAGTATGAAAACAAAACGCTCGAAGTCTACTCTTAAAACGTATAAATTGCAAGTCTGTTAAACTAAATAAAGGTTGCAGAACCGTACAAAGGCTTGAAACAATGTCGGATATAACTATTGCCTTGTCAGCTATTTCCGACCAGCTTTGCTTCAAATAATAGCTTGTCATGCGAGATGAAACGACCTGGAGCTTTTATTATTGTTATGATACTAGTGGTTTTAATAGAAACGACTAGTTGATTAGTAATTTATGTGCTTTTAAAGAAAATGTCGTACTTCACGAGATTAGCTGTATTCATTCGAGCAGATACGTAGATTTATTATTATATTAGCTGAGCAATGAACGCTAAAATCTATGCAAATAATGCTGACAAAACTTGCGGGGGAGCAGGGGATATTGTGCCGCGCCAGTGTCAAATTATAGGATTTGACAACTAGTTTTGTATGACGTGCAAGAGTGGCGCTCTTACACTATTGGCAAGGGGGGACGCCTGACAATGACACCTTAATTGCTCTGAGTCAAAAAGGGAAATCTGTTTATCTACATCTCTTAAACATAGAACCTTATTGTTTTAATTAAATAAGTTTGAAAACTTATAGCTATAGGTATAAAATTATAGAAAAAAAAACCTGTTATTTATTTTTATCATACAAATCTTATTTCTACATCACATAATTTGCGTATTGCGTTATTGCGTACCTTCCTTCATCCCATAGCAAAACTTGCCGTTTGGAAAACTTTAGTTGCTGCGGTCAATTTTCAAGGCAAAAGATACTTTAATTGGTTTGTTAAGTGAAATGCATCAAACCTGAATTTAGCCACCAGAAACTTCAAAAATCAGATTTGATGCATTATTACACAAAATACAAATTAAACAATACTTATATCAATACATAGTTAGTGCAAAACCTAATAACATCCTTCCAACCATTGAACTAAAATATATCTTAAAATAGTCATGCCATTCATATTGGAATGAACTATTTGTCAAACTATTCATCTATAGGGACTGATCATTAAAATTCCAGCGCGACCAAGTTCTTGCCATATCTTCATAATTGGATGCTAGGGATAAATATCTATTAAATATTTGCTTCTAAACTAAAGTCGTAGGCGTGAAGGGGCTGAATTCTAGTCTATTTTAAAAATAATAATGACATCTTACTCGGGGCTTTTACAAACTATTTAAAAAAAATATATTCCGGGACTTAACATAATTTATTTGGGATTGTCAAAAAAAACTAGATATTATTTAAGGAAATTACTCATCTAGACTAGATTATAATGTTTATAACGTATCTAATGTTTAGAAACATCATAAAAAAGAATGCCTACGGCATTAAGCCCGCCTTGTATACAAATTCTGTATATGAAGTTTAAATAAAAAAAATAATTAAAAAAAACAAAAAAATTAAATAAGTCCTTTAAAATTGACAGAAAGTTATTGAAACTTCTCTTAAAGGTACTCACGGACCGCGAGTATTTGAATATTACATACATTGTATGTGTATATGAGGCGAACCGTGCACTACAGTGCGCAACCTGTAATGATACAATTCTAAATTTGAAATTGTTTTTAAGAAAAGAGATGCGTGCCCCGACGTGACGTTTGTTCGCGCATCTTTTTTGTACGAAAATATGTTTTTATACGCCAGGCGTTGACGCTGACGCTTGCTTCCAACTGGAAGATTTACACTCCAGGTGAATGCTTGTCAATCTGAGAGGCAGTTTGTAACGTTAAAATCGAAACATTACACATTACATTTCAGGCGAATTCTTGCCGGTCTGGGAGCACCTTTAGAGGTTATTAGTATTTTCAATTACCGGGTAATTTTATCAAAATATCAAATCAAAAATATTATTATGAGTTGGAAATCCATTTGATTGAAGCATTTGATGTCATGCATACATGTTCGACGGCAAAATTGGTATGTCGAAATAAGGTTCGTATCGTTTGATGTGACAATTTAATTATAAATTCAAAATTCAAATTCAAATCATTTATTTTCATAGGCCCCAGGAGGCGCTTGAACACGTCAAAACATTACAAAAAAATGATATAAAAGTAAATAATAAATAATACTAAATTATACTAATTACAATGATTTGAATAACCGGGGCTCAGATTAATTTTAATCAAACTGTTTAGAATCGAATTAAAATCAATCTAAGTACCAGCTCCGATGGGTATTGCATTATGAGAAGAGCTGGTGAGAAACTCATGTGCACCATCTTTTAAAATGAAAAATATAACAATATAAAAGTACATAAAAAAATCACATAAGAAGAGCAATTCATTTCCAAATACTATTATCATTTATGTAGTCTGAAATACTATAGTAAGCTTTTTGACATAATTTAGTTTTAACATATTTTTTAAATTTACCTATTGATAATTCTATTGCGTCTAAAGGAAGTTTAGTTATAATAACTTGTATATGAAATTGCCCAATTTGAATCAGCCAATTTCTTAAAATAAATATTCTTTAGCAACTCTGGATCATATTTTCACGGATTTGGTTCAGATTTCGATTGTACTAAGAAACAGTTGTAAAAGATATGGGACCGGCAGGATTTTAACCTGTTACCTTCAGCACACCGGGCAGTCGCTTTGCCAACCAGCTACGGTCGCCTCTTGCCAGGACCCTAAATTTCTCAATTGTATGTTACGTCATTTCGTGACGTCACGTTCATCTATTCCAACAAAAAAAAACAAGATTTCGATTGTAAGGAGTATTGACGTAGTAGTAGAATCATGCGGCTATCCGCGGTGGTCGCTGGTGACGTATCGACAGCTCCAGCAGCCATCATGCAGTTCGATGGCATATGGCAGTGTTTTAGTGGATTGGGGCCCTTCATAGGCCACATAACTAACCTTACATAATAGCCAGGTTAATGAAGCTGTGCCATTTCAATTAAATCAAGCTAAATATACTATAGGCTTTTTATTTTTGCTTTAAGTTTATTTACTAATGCATTCTTCACGAAAATATTGTAACTTCAATATCTATTTTACTTCTAACCCATGTTATTTTTGTTTTTACTAAAATCCGAATGTTTATTGTGTGTTTGCTGATAGATATTGTGTACCCATACCTTGTTGATCATGCATGTATTACTTGTGTAACAATTGTAGGCGAACCTTTAAATAAATAAATAACCACACCATACCGTATAAAGGTGTATATATGTATATATACTGCCACATAAAAAGTATGTATACATCAAAAAGTCAACATCCCCAATTCTAGGCAAATATATTATAATTATACGTCAGTAGGAAGGTCGCTGTCAAAAAGCACTTACCTACTGAATATCAGCTGTTTCCTGTGACGCCCGACCCATTAGTATATTTACTGTATACAGGGTGTAAATGACATCGTG
Source organism: Hypena proboscidalis (assembly GCA_905147285.1). Taxonomy (NCBI): domain Eukaryota; kingdom Metazoa; phylum Arthropoda; class Insecta; order Lepidoptera; family Erebidae; genus Hypena; species Hypena proboscidalis. The sequence continues at coordinate 18,271,526 of LR990131.1, forward strand.
ACGAAGCCGCTTATCAGTGATTCAGAATGTGATTCTGAAGTACAAGGGTACAAAAAATTTCACTGAAAAAAAACAGTTTAGTTTTTCACGTTTTTCGACCCACTATAAAAGAGTAACGGCACTCTAGACTATCCCAATAACTTTGCAATTTGCCGGTTAATTTGTGATTTTCCAATAAAAATTAAATGAAAAGTTTACTTTTCTAACTTACGTCTACTTTATATAAAACTTAGCATTGGAGTTAAAATTAGATACTTTACTAAAGTTTATAAATTACCAAGTAAAATCGCTGGTAACTTTTCCTTTTGTAATAAAACTAACAACCCGTTTGACAGATTTGACAATTAAATTGCCTAATAAATAATAATAAGTTCGTGAATAACGTCGAAACTTTTAATTGAAGAGTCAATAATCGTTATTTTTTTAAAAGGTTCCTAATACAATCTATTGCTGAAAGTAAATCGATTTCAGCCGCGTTGGTCAAGCTAGTGGTAAGCGGATGCTGTCTCTCACGGGTTCCGAGTTTGATGCCCGGGTCGCGCAAAAGTGTTATTTGTGATTTTTCTGTCAGGATTATGTTATGTTCATACACTTAATGCCTTTCGCACACTATGCGAGACGAGTCGACTGACGTACAATTTTTGCAATAACTGGCCGACATCTCAGCTGTAAATACTTTTCAAATACAAATCTCTGCATCACCCAAAGGTTGACTGGTAGAGAATACTTTTAGTATTAAGTCCGCCTTTGTACATTTTAGTGCATAAAGTTTAAATAAATAAATAAGTCCACTTGCTCGAAGGAACTATATAAAACACAATATTGCCAGGCTGTATAATCAGCTGTTCACGCTAAACCCAGATACGATTTTTCTCATTAATTCTCATTCTAAGTTGGAAAGAGACAGCGAGATCAAAAACGTTTCATGGTTAAAAGTCAGTTCACCACGTTGCAATTGGTGAAGTTTGGATTAAGTTTGCTTCGCTGCACGGTCTGTTGACAGACAAGAGTATGGAGTCTGGGGAGATACATAACTGACCAAAAGCGGCCACAATGATAAAAACTTTGTTTCTCTAGCAGTAGAAAGTCCTATCTTTTATCTTCAACATGTAAAGTAAGGAGTATGTATGCCGACAATGCTGGAATCGCGCCAGTTTTCTATTTATTAAACTTTGCTCCACCTACGTCGTTCATGAAACTTTGCCTGTCCTACATTTTTATGAAACATTCTTTGTACTATTCATATTTGTTATTGAATGATATGCAATGGAGTAATATCAGAAAAACTAATCAAGGAAACTGACGTCGAAGGAATAGTTGTAATATCGCTTTGAAACTACTTAAAGTTTGTACTAAGAAACAGTTAAAAAAAATATGGGACCGGCCGTATTTGTATGTATGTGATATAACATACAGTTGAGAAATTCAGGGTCCTGGCAAGAGGCGACCGTAGCTTAGTGATTAAAGCAGCTGCCCGGTATGCAGAGGTCTCATGCCGGTCCCATATGTTTTTAACTGTTTCTTAGTATAATTTGCTAAGCATAGCTAAATGCTGTAATATACTAATCAATTAGTACTTGAAGTTAGTATGTTATTACAATTCCTTAAAGAAAAACATCAAAGTTTTCTAACGGCTAATAAAGTTAAGTTTACCCGTTCCTATTCCAAAACACATGCATGATAATAAAATCAACCTCACTATGTGGAAGTTTGCCCTTTAATGAATAAATTGCTCCCCCTAGTTTTTTTTGTAAAAAAAACTGCATGGATTAAATTAATATTCCATTTTACTTAATTGTTTAATACATCTAAAACGTAATTTAATTTAGTAGGTACAAAAATTCAAACCATATATTTCAGACTCCTTATTACTTAGCTTGCTATTACGAATTTTCAAATAATTCCAGAACGATTATTCTAACTGTTTTTTACGATTTTGGACTAGACAAAAAAGGTTGACATTAAACTTCAGCTAATCTTTTTCTAATGTACCTATTGTTCAACAATTAGTAGTATTACCATAAAAGTAGATAGAATTCCAAGCAACATACTATATTTTTTCAATAAGGCAAATTACCAAGTAGTGTGAAATACATAATTTTATACCTCATAGTGTCATCAAGTGATAGGACAATTTTATTAACTATTTTGTATATTGTATTGTAATGATTGTAATAGTTGAAAATGATAATGTTGCCAGGAATGACATTGAAATAATTAATAAATCTTTCTATAACCTATAATCTTAAATTTATAATATTACTACTCTTAGTTTATAATGTATATCTATGATTACTACTAGGTATTTCATTTAATACTACTATAATCGTCATTCTATTAATTAATTTAATTGACATTATTATAATATATATAATCTTATTGAATTTTCAAAGCAATTTCTAGGTAATTATTTCATTGACAGTCCTGATTTTATTTAAATGATTGTAGCAGTATATATTTTTGCATGTCTGACGGCTTTTCTGCAAAATAAATGATTTGATTTGATTAGTGCTTAAAACTTTTTAGTTAATTATCAACCTTACCGCTCGAAAAATTATACTCTTCTACGCAAAAGTTACAACATTTATTTAACTTAGAAAGAGCCTTAAACATATAGAGCACGGTTTAAGGCTTTACGATCTGATTCAAGTCGGACACTTGCTTGATAAGGTAAAGCGCACAATCTATGACCGCCATTCTAGGACACACTTATTAATGTACTTTTTAGTCATAGTTCACACTGTTGTGTTAAATATTCTTGTTTTATTTTAATCCTATATTATAATGGCAATTTAAATCCAATGAAAATGATGTCTCATTTTTGCGTCTCATTAATTTGAGGGATACTTGCGAAAAGAATTAATACTTCTATTATGGTTAGAAATAAATCATGTTCCCTCGATCTCTCTGTTTTTATATTCTCAACGACACAGGTTATCCAAGTGTGGAGCCCAGGGATCAAACACAAGTGTACTAATTTTCGAGACAATAAATGATTTTTGATTATTGATTTTTTTTTGAGAAAAAAATTAACAATCTTTAATGATGGAAATCGTTACTTTTATAGTATCTTTACCAATACTATGAATTCGAAAGTAACTCTGTTTGTCTGTCTGTCTGTCACGCTTTCACGTCTAAACGGCTACACCGAGCTTGATGAAAATTTGTATAGCGATGCTTTAAAGCTGCAGGAATAATGAAGGTTATTTTTTATTAACATACCACGTGAACGGGTGGACGATAGTTTCGAAAATGTTTTGGAATGCCTTGTAATTTTTCATCGCTACGGTACACGACCGCAGTAATTAATATATGTAGTATAGACCAGGTTTTATTCTTTGTGAGGTTCGTAGAGATTAATCTGACTAGGTTTGATTAAATTCACGTATTTGTAAGTGTCTGCCTGCACGACTGCACAGCGCACAGTTCTATCGACACAAAGATAATGTTAGATTTATCGCTTGCCTTCGTTGGATTGAAATATCACTTTGCTATCACTGGTTCCACAATTCTAGTGTTCTGAAATTGTTACTTCATTAATAAATTATTTATTAGTAAAATATTACACGCCAATACAGTAATTTTCATCGCATAATCCATTTCCAAAGCATATATATAAGTATAGCAGAGCAACCATACTGTTTTCTTACTTATTTTTCTTTTTAATATTATCCTGTTGTATCTTTTTTAAAAAAGTTGTGTTGATTCAAATCAACACAACTATTTAAAAAAAGATATTGAGATATTGAAATAAAATATAGTAACAAAAACATTCAAAGAAAAAAAAAACATGATAATTAATTTTATGACAACAGAATTATAAAACAAGGCACAATGTTAAATAAATTGGGACTTTATTACATAACAATACCTAAACAACTGAATCAATTCAAATAAATCATTATCAAAGATGAAAATATAACATGAATGTCTAATACATTTTTAAATGTTATCATTCCTGAACATAGAATAATACATGCTTAATAAACTATCTTTTGAGACGATACTTTAAATTGTTTAGGGTTAGGGTTATAATCATAGATATTTGATAGAAGGAGATATGCCCGGTAGTTAAAAATGTATCAGAACCCGATGTCGCTAGGTTGGCCCCACCACCGCGCCACTACTACAAATGTAGTTCAGTAAAAGCAATAGATACACAGTCGCGCACACACTTGCAATTCATAAATCAGAACATATTACACAATCAATTATAAACCTTAACTCGTAACACACAGCGTGCATTTACCATGCACCTTACATCTTACTCACACTTAAACATCTGTCGCTATCGTTGTACTGTGCAAAAGCAATTTATTTTACATATACGCTAGTGATTGACTAAATCGGAAAGTTATCGATACTTCCGATAAAGTTAGGGTCCTAAAAATAAAATTAAAATGATATGTCCAGAAAGTATTATAATATATGAGGCTGCGCGGGCGGTTCGGCACATAAAACTGAAAAGAATTTATATTTGCCCCCGATTTCAAGCAAGACACAGACACAGACTTTTTCTTTTTTAAAATGCGTTCGGAAATTCGTTCCGTAACATTTATTTATAGAGTCTAATATTAAGTACCTGATTTTAATTAATTTAATGGTCAATTCACGAATATAAAAACATTAAAATACTAAATAAGCGTGTATTTATATAATTTAAAATAATTAAAACGTATCGTTTGTAGTTATTTAATAAAATTTATGTCAATGTTTATTACTAACCTACATGGTGGCTCTTTTGTTTTTTTCAGCACCTATTCATTGAAAGGATTTTGTGTTTTGAAATTTGAATCACTTTGCCTCACTAGTAAGTAAAAACGGTTTTTACTCACTGAATTCTAGCAAGCAAACTATCTTTTTCGTGCTGGTGTGGTGAAAACTTACTTTACGACCGTTGGTTATGCATTTATCTACTAGGTACGCTGTAAAATAATCAAAAACAGTAAAAAAGATTATTTTACATTCTCAAGGGTTTTCCAACCGTACTTAAATGTCATCCAATCAAGTATTCCAACCGGGCTAAAACGGTTGACAAAAATTTTAAAATAAACTATGATAGCAATATAATATTCGTTGGGCAATCGACATTATTATCGAAAGCCTTCGTTAGTGGATCTTAACCACATCACTATCTCGCCGCAAGACACATCGGCTGTACTATGCGACGCTCCGTGTAAAAAAAGTATCGTTTTGTTATTTTTACATTGCTTGTCCAGTCGCTTAGCGACATACTAAAGGTAGTGATTAAGGAGCAATGTATTTTCTGCAAAAATAGTACAGCCGCTGCGATATTTGAAAACAAAAATAACGTAGTAAAAGCAAGAAATCTTTTACGATTTGTTGTTTTTTATGATTTTAAAGACAAATACAGTAAAATACTGTTATTTATATATGGTAAGTGATTCCGTGAGATACGAAGTTTTTAATATCACTTCGGTTTTTGCAGGAAACTACCGAACAACAAGGCATTTTTAGAATATATCGCGACCACGGTCGAAAGTGCACTAGTTCATGGAGACGGCCATTTGCCGCGTATATGCACAGCTTGCGCATATCGCGTGGACACAGACACGCCCCCTTGCCACTTCTCCTGTTTTTAGATTTCTATGGTTATAATAATAGCAGCCCCGTATATAATACATGTCCCACTGCTGGGCTCGGGCCTCTTCTTATGATGAGAAGGGTTAGGCCATAGTCCACCACTCTGGCCAAGTACGGTTTGGTAGACTTCACACACCCTCGAGCACTTTTTAGGCACTTTCAGGCATGCAGGTTTCCTCACGATGTTTTCCTTCACCGTCCTCACGGTGTTTTCGTTCACCGTTAGGGTTAAGGCATATGGAATATATACCAAACGCACAAAGCGAAGCCACAAAGTAAATACAAAATCCATAACATAAGTACATCTGGCATGCTTATGCCGCAATCTGGCACAACGGCACACAAAGAACAATGCACAAGCGTAATCTCATGGTTAAGATATCATTCTTGTTTGTATCTTTGTATAAGTTTCTAGTTTTTACTCTAATATGGAGAATCCAAAAGAGGCAATAATTAATTTAAGCCCATTAAAAAAATAAAATAAAAAGAAGCCTTTATTGCCTATATCTATCTTCTATCAACTAACTTATTTTTTTAAATTATTATTTAGTATAAAAATATATATAATTAGTATCTATCGGCAAACAGTTGTAGTAATTATACAGATTGTCTTCCGACAAAGGCCTCCTGTAAAGATTTCCATCTAGTCCTGTCTTTTGCTGTACGAGTCGACGTTGGACCTGCTGTTTTCTTGATGTCATCCTCCCATCTCATAAATTGTCTACCTCTGCCTCTCTTACCATCCCAGCCCATTAGTCATTACTAAATCTTTATCTCCTGTAGTATCGCATAACCTAACTAAAACGCAAAGTCAGAAAATAATATTTCACTACTATTTAATCGGCTGCCTCAATGGTCCAGCGTATGCGCTTCTTACCACGAGGTCTCGGGTTCGATTCCCGGGATGGGCAAAGTGTTTTGTGAACTTTCCGTCGGGCAATTCACAATAGCAGCCCAGGTCGAATTGTGCGCAGTGGATGGCGCTAGGTTCACCCATGGGACCTAAACAAAACAGGTGAAGTGTGGGTGTTGTACACCTTTGCTTACCCTTCGGAGTAATATAGGCGTGATGTTATATTTAATGGGAGTTAGAAGTTATAATTGTGTAACCCAAATCACTAAAATAACTTAATTTGATCCGCAAAGTTTTGATCAAACACCACATCATTTATTTCCATAAAAGGTCAACATAAAACAATTTTCTCATCAAATAATAATAATAATAATAATAAATAATAAATCATTTATTTCAGGCTGCATAGGCCCATAGATATATACCTTAACCTAAAATACATACATAATTATAAATTCACTTCCTTTGCACTAAGTTTTTGTGCGTTCTTGGGGTATAGTTCCGCGGAAGCGACGGAAAACAACACCCTGCGGCCAAAAGCTTTCATCAAGCACCTGTTCCAGCATACAGGTCGGCACTCGCACCACGAACGCCCTGAAGTTGACGTTGCGGCGCGACTCCAACAGCTGCACTCTTAGCACATGATTCAGCTTCTGGCTGACATATCTCGCGATATCCTCTGCCTCGGTGGTGTAGTGCAGGCGCGAGATAAACACCGGGGTGTTCGGCGCGGCGGCACGTACCCTATGTTTCGGGTCTACAGGTGCCTTGCCATAGCCGTTCTTCGTGTTTCGTGAACGGCGCTTTCTCCTTTGCACCGTCACAAAACCATCCTCTTCAGCCCGAATCGTTGCCTGTGTAGGCGCATGATTAACCGGGGGAGCAGTAGGAGTGCTCGCAATGACCGGTGAGTCATTCGATTGTGTTGTTCGAGCAGTGGCGCGGGGAAGAGCCGCGGGGGCGGGCGCGGGGTTACGTGACACACGCGCAGCGCATATCGCAGATTCAGCAGGCGGCTTCGGCGACAAAACTGCTGACGCGAAGCTGACGACCGATGCATCGAGGCATGCACCTCGACGCGTGTTTACATTGTTGACACGCGCCGGTGACCCAGTTATTGGCGCATACTTGCGCAATTCTTCCACTTCGGAACGCAAGTCTGCGACATTGTTCTGGGATTCATCCAGCCTCTTCTGTACGTCAGCCAAACTTGCCTTCAAAAAGACGATGTCTTTGAGCATGCTTGACACATCGACGTGTTCGTAGGTAACTACAGGTAATTTGTGTAGCTCCTTCGCCACAAACGTTGGCACGTCGTCAGGATCAGTCTCCTTCAGCAGGGTGATGATGTCCTGCAAGCTTTTCTTTGTCCCGTCACGCCGTCGAGACACCATCTGGTCGCTTTTGTTCAGCAACCGGAACAGTAACAGCTTAGCAGCTGCTATGTCATCTTCGCTGAAGCTACTTACACAGATCTGAACGGCGGACACCTCGTCCATCACGTCCAGCCTCTGTTGCAGGAACGCCAGCAGCTCATTTGCCACAAGTGGGTCACTCATGGCAACAAATTTAGCGAGCGTCGGCTTACGCCGCGTTTTACGTTAATAATACGAATTATTATTAAATAGCGTGTTACACGTCCGCCGCGGAGCGCGCGACGTGTAAAGCAAGCTCTCATCTGTTTAATAGACTGTAGTGAAGCTATTTAACTTATAATAACTTAGGTGTTGACTTTGTTGCAAGTATAACGGAAACAGAAACTACGTTATAATTATATTGTTAAATCGATGAAATTTGTATATAACATAACAACATGCCTATACCTATTACCCAAAAGGGTGTAGCAGAGGTCCCATGGGTGAACCTATCGCCATCCACCAGGCGCAAATCCAACACCGTTTTGCTAATGTGAATTTTCTGATGGAAATTTCACAAATAGCACTTTGAAATTGTACTAAGTATATTGTTAAGAAAACATTTTCATTTTTGTCATAGTTACCAGAATTTTATGAGAAATCTGTCAAAACGTATGTACATCAAAGGAAAAAATATCACATCGGCCGAAGCAAAGACAACATAATACGGTGGGGTTTTGCAGATGAAACCGATATAAATTGTGAATGTGGGGCCACAGAAACCATGGCCCATATTCTAACTTGTCCTACGTGCCCCACTACCTGCACGAAGGACGCGCTAATGAACGCAGATGAAAGCGCTGTTCAAGTAGCCACCTACTGGGCTAATAAAATTTGACTTTGCCGTCGACTCGAATGAAGAAGAAGAAGGAAAAATATCTGAGCAACAACACACTACTGAGGAATTCACCAACATTTGCAACTTTTATCAGAATTTACCGAACACTATATCGTTTTAAAACGACGCGCTCCTAGAAGGACGGTGAGTTCGCAATATGGTGAAACGTTTCGATTTTATTCAGCCATCACTTCAGACATCTTGTCTCGAGAGAGATGTAAAAATAGCATTGTGTCATGCCACTGGACTTCAAGGACTTGTGGTTCGGAAAACTTAATATTGAAGTAGATTATGCATTAAAGATGTATTTAACCTATCAACCTACGAAAAGTGAAACAGAGTTCTTTATTATTGTCGTAAAATCAAAAGAAAGCCACAACATGTTTTTGTGATTCACAAAGATTTGTTCGGAGGCTGGACGTGCATGTATGAGTGAATGTGTGTATTTGGTTTTGTGGACCATTGGATAGTGTAATTGCTTCTGGTTCTATCTAATGTAAAAATCCATCATTTTTTGATACTGTAAAAAGTGGTACATACATAGGAAAATAATGTCAAAACAAAATAAGCTTTTCTAAGCATTCTCTACATAGTAGATCTGTACAAATTCAATGCCTCGGTCCATCTTCGAATATTTGTATTGGCGTGACTAGTTTCTAGCTTGAAAAGCATTATTCGTAAATATTTCATGTTTCACTCGATTTCAAATCCATATCCGTGCTGCTATTGAGGATTTCCTGTTGAGTAGGTCCAAATAACACTTGCCAGACCAGAGAATCGAACCCGAGACCTCGAAGAGAGGGGTCCCTACGCTAACCACTACACCTACGAGGCCTTAGTTTGTAACGAGGTACTAATTTATATCTACTATACTATAAATCTAAGTTCCTCGCAGGTAATGCTCAATGATATGTATCGTAATATTGTAAAGCAAATTTTAGCTTTGCTATGCCTTTTTGTATTTTATATAATATTTAAGTTGAAAAATTAAGAATCCAGCAGGACTCGAACCTGCACCCCCTGGGTATACGCCCCAAGTGCTTTGCCAATTCAGCTATGGATTCGTATGCTACTAGATTCGAAATTTCTCAACTCTTTTTGTGCCAGCGTCATAGGTATATAATATACCTTAGCTAGACGAACCTTACTTGGTTTTAGCAATAGTTTTGACAATCCATAGCTGAATTGGCAAAGCAGGTGTGCAGGTCCTTGCTGGATTCTTAATTTTTCAACTTTAATATTTTATAAGATAATATGTATCGTGTTATTATACCCGAGCTAAGTTAAATACGTGTGATTTCCCGTCAGACGTTCTTCCCGTCTCATCCCACCAAAAACATTTTCATGTAAAATGTTGCCTAGGCCATAATATGGCCTACATTGTCGAAAAGTTACAAGAACTCATGTAGAGACAAACTTTTAACTCTACAAGCACGTACTTTACCAGCCCTAACTTCACAAACTCTAGACCATAATAATATCCCAGTACCTATCATTGAGGATTTCGAAATCAAGGTCCTGAGTCACGAAGCTGTATCAATTTCAGTTTAGTAGATAGGTTACCAAACTAACCAGCAAAAAGATTACAAGTACGGTCAGCGAAAACAATCGAGGTCTTTGAAGAAGCAATATTTTTAAATAGAATAATTACCTAAAGATGAAAGATTGACATTTCGTATTACAATTGCGGTAATTTGCAGACAGCTAAAAAAAACAAGGCATTGTGAAAATAAATGTATAAAATTTCAGACATGTTACCATCCCATTTGCCAAAAAAAAAACCCAAAAGCGAGGAACCACATTTTAATTAACTTTCAACCCTTATTTACCAGATTGCAATTTTTACATTTTACACTCACTTTTAATTTACAGGGTTGCGTTGTTTTGCGGACGCTACGACCCGGGGCGTACTGGTCGCAATCTTATTTCCCTGCCGTTTTATAGACTAAATACCGACTAAAAATCATGTAGCTATGAATGTGTATCCATGTGCATTTACGCACAAATCTATTTTTATTTTTATTTACCGTTGTAGTTGAAGTTATTGATTTCATTTAATATTGAATTACGTCATGTTTAAAATCATTAAGATCCTTACAAGGAACTTTATTTGAATAAATTAAGTTAATACATTTTTAAGTACATGAACTAACCTCAGTATTTTTTGTGTCGTCATAAAAAGTTCTTAAATAAGTTCCATTTTATCTTCTTCCACGTCACTTGGAACGATTCTGCAAAATTAAAGTTAGCGTCAGGTCGGTTGATCTAAAGATAAAGATATAGTTTAGTTTAGATTACATTAGAAACATAACATAACATCACGCCTATATTACTCAGAATGGTGTGGCAGAGCTGTACACAACCCACATTTCACCTGTAAGTGGAAACAATTTGTACCAAGCTTAGTCAATTCTCGTTTGCACTTTACAGGCTTGCAAAAGTTGTGAATCAATCTGCAGTAATCACTGCATACCGCGGACATGGACGGTTTTCAAAAAAAATTTTCGTTGCGTACCGGAATTCCACCCAGAAAGAAAAGAACAATAATAAAATTAAACAAGTTATCGGCTAACTAGTTATATCATGTTTAAAAACATAATAAAATATAATATGATATATTGTTAATTAAGCGAGAAAAACATATTTTAAGGAGGGATAGTAACTAAAAATTTCCGTTACGTGACAAAGTTTAGATTGGTATTAAAACTCAGTGGTAAATCAAATAAGATATTTTTTTATTCTAATATATTTTAACAAGAACAGTCTTCAAAATCACAAACTTATAATTAGTAATTTAAATAAAATCAACGTTTTTTCTACGAAAACTATTCCTCTACGTTACTTTATGGCACATTTCATTCCACAGAAAAGCCCCTACTTTGGCAATTTTATATAAAATATGATAAAAAAAAATTGTTTCATAAAACTTTTAAATAATATTATAATACACAATTTAAGTAACAGTAGTTATCATATGAGAATATTTTAAAATTAAATCCTAATGTCACAATGAAAGTAGGACAAGTGACGTTAATAGAACAAATCGTCACGTTTAGGAAATATTAAGCACAGTTTACATTACTTAGAATTAATCAACTTTAAAACGTAAATCTAGAATAAAATTAGTCATTTAAATCAGTCTAAAATAACATTTTGAGAAATTCTTAACACATATGTATGTATCGTAACATTCGTATTTTTAATAACGTATGTCTTTAAAATTGTTAAAAAAATATAAAAGTCATTATTATTGTATTTTTAACTTAGTGCTGATTATTTCGTAAAATAATTCAATTATTTATTTTGTACGAACGAATCTACACTAAGAAAATTATAGCATACTGAGAAGAAAAAAAGTGTCAAAAGCTGCATAATTTACGTTTCTATTACATAAATTAGTAACTAACCGATTGATTCAATTACCTATTTAAATTAAACCTAAATGCTTTACTCAATTAATTTTAACTAAAAATAATCAATCAATCTTTCAACAACTTAAAAACATTTTTTATTTAAACTATTTTGATTATAAAAACTATATCGACATGAGTAAACCATGCTTTAGAATTCCACTACGTCACACTTGGCATTCCGCTAGTAAAAATAATTACAAAGTGTCTTTCCCAGCAAATAGGACAGCACAATTAAATAATAGTATATTTTGCATGATACCGCGTATTTATAATCATCTTCCATTATATATATATTAAAGTGCTCTACCATCAATATGTTTAAAATTGAGTTGTATAAATTTCTTTCTAATAAAGCATACTATACAGTGAAAGATTATCTTAATGACAAATTTATTTATGATTAATTGAAATACTGACATTCTTATTTGTAATAATTTTTAAATAATTAATTAATATTTTTGCAAATTGTTTAATAACTTTTTTTGACGTGTATAATTGTAGCGATAATTCTAATAACTCTAACATTGCATGCTGAAAGGCAAAGTATAGTTGTGTTCAATATTTGTGTAAAAACAAATCAATGTAACATCTTTTTTGACCTGTATTTGCAATAAATGATATGAATATGAATATGTAATGTTCAGCTCCCATGGGATAGGGAGTGAGCCTCAACGTGTTCGTGTTCATGCGCCCTTTAGGGCCCATGGAAATAAATGATCTGATTTCTGAACTCCGTGCTGTTATTGAGAATTTCCTGACGGAAAGTTAACAAATAACACTTTGCCCGACCCGGGAATCAAACCCGAAACCTCACAGTGAGAGGCGCACTTGCTAACCACTAGACCAACGAAGCAGTTATACTAATAGAACTTATAAATATAAATTTGTATCTAATCCCAAAACTAAAAAAAAACTAAATTACATGCCATTATGATAGTTAAATTTCTATTTTCAAGTATAACAATCAAAAACAGCGCCGTCCTATAGACGACAATTTTGAAAGCATTTCAGACAATAATGGTACTTTATTACACTAATTTGAACTTAGAAAATGTCAATAAATTATTCAGAGAATTTCATTTTTGATATTAAAGAAATCGTAAAAACCTCGTAACTTCACCCGGCCAGAAGACGATTCACGAGAAATACTCAATTTGAGACAGGCAGCTTACAATTTGTAACAAATTGTATTTTTTTTAATAAATACTTTGTAGTGATTTCAATTAAAGGGTCTTAAAATGTACCGCGACTTCGTCTGTGTGTTATTCGTTGTATTAACTAATAGCTGCTCCCGTACTTTGAGCAGCGTTAATCCTGACTGCTTCGCTAACGTGGAGTTTAGCGTGATGTTGAATATTTCAAAACCTTTCTTGATAGTTAAGCTATCAAATACAAAAATAATTATTAAAAGCCAATCATTCGTTTCCGAGATTAACACTATCAAACAAACAAACTAACTTTCTTTGGAAGTTTCGTCTGCGTGGTATCGATCAAAAATAGCCTATTTTACGCACCTTGTAGACAATGACCTGCTTCTAAAGTTTTATAACCATCGGTCAAACCGTTTAGAAGATAAGCCGATACAAACAGACAGACACACAAAAATATCAAAATTAAGGGGAATTTTGTAAAGGTCCATCAAATAACTATACTAGGTTAAAACATTGTTATTTAGACATTAAAAACAGACACTTCAATTTTATTCATTTTTATTGATGAAAAATATTCACATTTAATGTCAATATTTTTCAAGAATACACATGTAAATGTTAAAGAGATCTTTTACATGAGACTAATGAATGTTGAAATCACAATTTTAAAACTTCTTTTACCATAAGCACATGATATTTATTTATTTATTTATAAGCACTACCAACAATAAAATTACAGAGATACTTAGTATTAACATTAATCTGCTTAAATTATATGTAATTTTACAAATAATAGGTGTGCATAGCATTCACATTGTAACTTTAGTTATTGCGAGTACAAAATTTGACATGCGTATTATTATTACTAAACAAAAGGTGCCTAAAGGAAGCGAGTGTCATAGCAAATACATCTAGTTTGAGGTTTCTACCCTATAATTTAAAATACAGTTACATTACGTCTGTCTGTTATCAGAAATTCGGTCTTAGATGATGACAACTCATAGGTAAATCGAATTTGAATGTGAATATGCTTGTGAAAACACTTCACGTACTTAAACGTGAACTACGCGAAGAAACCATACCGCTTAACTCTGCGGGGCTCTTAAAACGCGCAAATAAACGTTTTAAAGTGTGATCACTGAATGCCGACGGGATTGCGCAAATACATTTTGTTACAGTCAAAATGAATCAACGTTGCTCTCTAAACGCAAGTTTACTGCTGTAATAATTTCAAGATTATTAAATTCGTAGAAATTATGAATACATTGCTTCCGAGCCAGCTAAATGGGATTTTCGTTGTGTAGTTTGATATGGAGTTTACTTGGTAACTGAGAAAAGTAAGGTTTTAGTTTATTATTATCCGTAACTGTACAATTGTTATCTGTAACTTTACATGGTTTGAAACCCCATTAATTATGATAGTGTATGTGACTTTAAGAAAAGTCCAGACTCGTTGGCAGACTCGTGCCAAAGTAACTATGTCTGTCTTTGTCTGCCATCTAAACCATTTCTCGATAAAAAATATTATGAAGATAGTTTAAGCCCAAGAAGGCAGAAATGCCACTTTTAGCCACAGTTTTAGAGGTGTTAGATAAACCTTATTGGCAGGATAAGCCAATAACACACATACAAAAAAGATGTGCGCGCAATCGTCACGTTTGGCGCAATGATTATATTGTCTATGAGAATATACTAACATACGCTGTACGTGGACGCTGACGCTTGCTTCCAACTGCAAGGTTTAATGAAAATAACAGCTATGTTCTTTGTTTCAGTGTCACTTGTATCCCTTCATATTCGGTCAGGTTATATTTTATATGACAGACAAGAGCCTGCAACTCTGAAATTGGCACTTACTCTTTGTACTTACTAGCAGCTACAAATTAAAATAAAGCCGCGTTCTAACTATATTACCGACCAGCACATTGCTTGTTATCAAAGCTGTTAAGCAAAATAAAAAAGCGTGCGATATTCGACTATAGACCAAATTTGGCTTACAATAAAATTAAATAATCGCCGATCAAAGTGTCGGTAAGTTTGACATGAAAAAGGTCTGAGTTATTTATTGGTACAGACATTACAGACGTGTGATAAAGGTCGCTTATGTATCCATTCTTTGAAGAGGAAGAAACTTAATATTGTTATTGTAAACAAGCGAGCTTCTCCAACAATAACAAGAAGATTGACTGGCATGAAAGATAGTGTAAATAAATTGTGTGTACCTACTTTCTTCTTGTGTTTTTTTTTTGCTGAAATAAAGGGCAAGAGACCGCACAGTTTAAAGAACAACACAACACACCTATATTTCCTGAGCGCCGGGTTTTCATACTAACGTAATATGGGTTTAACTTAACCTTTAATTTTATATAATAATATAAATAAACTTAATAATATTAAACTTAAACCTATATTACTTTTGTATGGCAAACATCCTAGCAATTGTTTCCTCTTAATATAGCTAAATTGCACTGTGAAAAATAGGTTTTATTGTCCAAACTCCACGGAAATCTTTTGGCTCATGGGAACCAATGCGATAAGGTTGTTTCTCCAAATTAAATAGGTAAGAATTCAGAACTTTCCTCTTTCAAAAGTTGAAACAAAAATATAATATCACAAGTAAATGTGGACGTATTTTGTAATTTGTTTTAAAAGCGTTGTATACTCAAATAAAGTTGGACTCGTTGAAATATACTGAGAGTTGCCATTTCAGGTACGCTTTGTGAAATTTCATGAAATTCTTTGTTAAAATTTTGGCTAAACGTAATCCGTAAAAGTATATTTTATACCTAATGTGCAGCCAGAAACTAATGTTGGTTAAATAATAATGTAACTGTCTTTTAAATCTTGTAGGGCAAAAAGGTAAATATACTTTTGTGAAATAAAACCTAATATAAGGCGAGTTTTTAAAGGCGCTTAATGGGGAACAATTGGTTGGCTGTTTTGCATACAAAAGTAATATGGGTTTAAATGGGTTTAAATAGGGTTTAACTTTAATATTATAAGGACTTACTTATTACTTTAATATTTCAGATTATATGTAACTTAATCAATGAATAAAACAAGTTTGACAAAATGGCCACAAACAAACATGCATTCAAGAGTTAAAGATATGATTTATGATTATGATTAATATCGAAGTTAAACTCATTTGAAACTAGGCAACGTAATATGAATACCATAAATATAAATATTAAAAGAGATACAAACATGCTCAATATGAATGATATAAAATGTAGCAACTAATTGCTACAAAGTCCTAGAAAATGAGTGGAAAGTTTTCCTAGCAATTTATGATTCGTAGCGTCTCAAAATCGTCTAATGGAGCGAACTTTAACAGTAAAAAGAAAATATTAATATTATTTCTGGTTAATAGGCCACTATAATAGTTTAGTTAAGGTGCTCGAAAGTTATTCTATAATCGGAACTATTTAAAGCATGCCAACCGTAATGAACATCACTACATAGTATAAAACAAAGTCGCCTTTTCTGTCCCTATGTGCGCTTAAATCTTTAAAACTACGCAACGGATTTTGATGCGGTTTTTCCAATAGATAGAGTGATTCAAGAGGAAGGTTTTTATGTATAATACATGCATAGAAAGGGGGAATTGTTTTACTCCAAATTTAACGCGTGCGGGCCACGGGCAGTAATGAATAAATCAAACTACTGGATCGATTTTAATCATTTTTTCAGTGAGTGACATAGGCTATATATTATATACCCGTGCGAATCCGGAGCGGGCCGCTGTGTTTTTATATACAACGTTCACAGTTTTTCTGTAGTGTATTTAGTATCAGCATTGTACCCGTGCGAAGCCGGGGCGGGTCGCTAGTAATATATATAGAAAGAAAATGACAAAATATATGGGCCCCATTTTGTTATGAGAAATTTATCGTGTCGCAAACTTTATTCAAGTATAGTTCTTTTGAATCTACGAAGGCAGTTGAGTTTTACTTTTGTGCAACTTGAAATCTACACGCACACAAGCATGTGATTATATGTGTGTGAGTCCAAATGTAACAATTAAACCAAAGATTGCCGACTCGCCCGAATCGTTGGTAAATAAATATTAATTGCAATTGTTATTATTAATCTATTGAAACCGCGTTCCATATTACTTTTGGTTGTTAGAGCTTTTTGATCTTTCAAAATTGATTTTGTGTGTGTATATATGTGTTATGTTACGATCCAGATCTGAACTGCATATTACCATGATTGTAATGTGTTTTGTGCGCCTAATAAATAAATAAAATAAAATAAAAATAGTTTTAAAGCACTAACTACATACATTTTATATCTCACTTTTGTTTTATGACAATGAATGTTATGTAAACAACAATGTTCTCATGTAAATTATGTAAATCGCATTATGAGAATAAAGTATCTTTTAACTTAAACTTAAATACAAGTTAAGCCAACTGCGTTCTTGAAATGCAAGAACTGTAAAGTAAAATCAGCCATTTGGAAACTTATGAGGTTAACTGCAAATTACATCGATACACGGCGGAACCTGTCTGAAACATTGTTTCATTTTACGGTTTATTTTATATCAAAAGTATATTTTTAAGGTTGTTTTGTTTTATGTTTTATACAAAGTATATCAGGTAAAATTAGGGTGTTAAATGTCTCTGCCACGACCTTGTGGGTATAGGCATGGTTTTTTACAGGGTGTCCCAGTCCAATATCATAAATTATGAAAGTGTGCATGAAAGGAGCCTCCCCGAGTGACGTACACAACAATTCCCTACGTCCGGCGCACCCTGGGCAATTCGCGAGTTCTTAAAAGCGAATTGGCTAATCCTTTCACCACGATGGCAAGTTAAAACCTTGACCACCTTACTGACTGTCCAAAATGCCCTACCACCTGCACAAGAGAGGCGCTCATGAACGCCGACGAGAGCGCCACAACAGTGACCACTTATTGGACCAATAAAATTTGACTCAGCGATCGACACGACGAAGAAGAAGATCATAAATTATGACAGTTATCAGAAAAAAACAACAATTTCTATATTATCCATATGGGTGTGGCAGAGGTGTGAACAACCACATTTCACCTGTTATGTTGAGGTCCAATGGGATAGAGGGTGAGCCTATCGCCATCCACCGGGCACATGTAAACTCCATATTGCAATTATTGTAAATTTAATGAAGGAAAGTTTACAAATAACACTTTACCTGACTAATCGAACTCAAGACCGTACGGTCTAAGGCGCATTCTAGTCTAAGACTATCGTGATTAGTAACTGACCAATTAAGGGTCTTGATAGTTAGAATAATTAAACTAAGAAACAGTTGAAAAAGATATGGGACCGGCAAGATTTGAACCTGCGACCTTCTGCACACTGGGGAGTCGCTTTACCAACCAGCTACGGTCGCCTCTTGCCAGAACCCTAAATTTGACAAATGTATGTTACGTCATTTCGTGACGTCACGTTCATCAATTTGTTTCTATCTTAAGTAGGGATACAAACCAACATGGCGAAGTTTTATCAGCACAAATGTTGCAAAGAATGGACGCGTACGTTATTTCATGTTCTAATTGATTATTTTTATAGCATTATCAAGATAGAATAAATAATTAAAGTAGTTATTGTACACACGACTACACATAAAGCTATACATTTCTAGAATAACGTGGTATCTTGGCTTGTATAAGAAACCTATATAATGCACGATCATCTTATACTGGAATTGTATAGGTTAATGTGTAGCCGTGCGTACAATTTATGATGTCGTGACTGAATACAATAAGCTCACGAATAAGGAACTTATGTTCTGAAAACATTTTATTTATGACATCTATTAACACTTCACAATTAATGATATCCTTAACTTGGGTAATTTACTGGAAGACACCATTTTTATTTAATCCAAATTAAAACATTTTTATGTTAGTAGTATTTTTTTTTTTACATTAGATAGAACGCCAGAAGAAATTACACTATCCAATGGTCCCAATGACAAGGCCAAATACACACATTCACTCACTCAAGCAAACCCAGTCTCAGAACAAATCTTTGCGAATTACACAAAGATTTGACCCATGTGGGGATCGATCCCACAACACCAGTGCAGTGGAGAGCGGCGAGGCGACCGCTTAAACCACTACACCACACGTGCAGACAAAACTAAACATAACATATTTTTATTAAAACTGACGTGAGTTTGTACACTCTAAAAAATCGAGGCCAACTAAGAGAGATTTTCTCTTAGTTGACGTTAAAATGAATAAAACAACCATGATATTACGAAACTCAACGATAGCTGATTAATTAAAGCAACAAGTTCATTTTGATTGAACTAACAATGTACATATGTTCATTAATTCTAACACGTATATACGTTGTTTGTATCATTATTCACTTCTTTGTGTAACTTAATCATTTTTATTTAGTTAATATAAACAAATACATTAGTTGAATCAATTTAGAATAAAGTATTAAAAGCAATCAAAATCAAATGATAGTTTCGATCATTTTTATTTATAAAATTAACAATTTGTCTTGTTAGATTTAACTAAGATCTGATAATAACGTCAACTAAAATTTAATGTTACATTCTACTATAACTAAAACGTTGAATCGACTTTCATATTAGTTGAATTAATCATTCGATTGATCGTTTTGATCAAGAGATCGACCCCTCCCTATGCCTCCCTCTACCCGCCCGCATCTATCTTTGGTGGCACTTGGCAGGTGACTGAGCGTCACTGAGCGATGCAAGCAAAGCAAGTCTAAACCAGTTTATTTCGTGCCGTGGATTGGCCTGCTGTGCTTCTTTTCTCTGCTTAAAGTTAGAATCTTGGTGGTCATTTCATGTTATAGTATCAAGTAATTTAATTTAGTGCGTTTGATATTGTAGAGGATTAGGTATATATTAAACGTTGATGATAAGTACAAGTGCAGTTATCCCGTGTGATCCCGTCTTTTGACTACTGGAAATGAAAGACGTTAGCAAACTGCTCAAGACATTGGATTTAGAGGCTCTAATACCAGTATTCACCCGTAAGTATCTCAGTCGCAAGTTATTTTTTATGGTGCTTATTGAAAATGTAATAGGTACCTACCTGAACCCAAGGGTTTAGGTAATTGTACCTGGGTTTAGGGGTTTAGGTAGGTTTTGGTTTTATTTTATAGCCGATTCGTGAAATAAAAGTAGCGTAAGTTATCCCTTATAATATCGGCTATCAGCCAATAAAAGTCCCGTTAAAATCGACCAAGCCGTTTCAGAGATTTCTTGAAACAAACAGATAGACAAAAAATTTATAAATTGATTTTTTGATGTAGGTACCGTATATACTTTTTTATGCATTTAGTGAAAAGCTGACCCTTCAAATTTGTTTATGTAGTAAATAGATTCCAATAAAATTTGTTGCTGACATCTTTTTTTTTTTCAGCATCGAATGAATATACATCAAATTTAGCCGAATTTTTATCTATACCGTTTTTATTAAAAGCGGCAGTTAAACAAAAAAAGAAACGCGGTTCAGATGCAGGTCAAAGCTGGAAACCAAGTAAAGTTAAGCCACGGGAAGGCTTTATAAAGCATGTAAAATCTAGTGCAGAAATCCGTCAAGCAATAGAACTCCGCCTTTCAACCCTTCTCCAAAAAGGAGCGCCATCCCGACCTTATATTATTTATTGTAGTGGGTGAGTCGCTGGACAAAATAAATACTTTTCTAATAGTTGCGAATAGATCAGTCATCTATGAGAGAATGTCTGTTATACACGCAGTTGATAAGTGTTATAAAATAATATGGGCCCTAAATGCAGAGTATGGTATCGACACATACCCTGTGTGGTACTTCATACAAAAAGCGTTTTATAAAATGTCATACACATTTGATAAAGGATCAACTGCTCCTGAGTCTCTCCTTGCGGATTGCAATATTTAAATACCTATTGTATTTTTCTTTTTTAATAATTGTTGCCAAAACTGTTAATGACTGATAATAATTAGTAACTTTTGTTTATGACATTGTTTATGTTAAAATTTCTCTTTACTATAATTCTTACTTAAGTATTTAGTTTTATACCTATTTAGGTACATAATAAGCAAATTGTTACAACAAAGTGTAGTTTGCTTTGGTTGTAATCATTTTAGACCACTGTTAATAATATAATAAACAAATAATATTGTGACTGATGATTATTCATAATTGGTTAAGAAATAAGCTGTGTAAAAATTGTTTTCTCTGTTAAATATTGTAATTAAAAAAGTTAAAACGCCGATTCTCTGTAATATAAATGTTTTAAGCAATGGCAAAAAATATGTTACACTGCGCTGTACTATCTAAGTAGTCGATGAATATAATATATAACTATTTTTAATTATATTTTTGTTTCATTTTGACCAAATTTATGTACCTACTTACAAAAATTATGTTAGACAAAATAGTTACCAATAGATACAGTTTGAATATACTTGTATTAATACACTAATTAATACCCTCAACTCAGATAACATTCTGGGTACGGTCTTGAGATGCTATCTTTATTTTTCTTTCTTCTTTTCTAGAAGAAGAAGAATGGCGCTATCTTAATTAATTGGGTTAGGACTTCAAATGCATATTAAGGAGCAATTTCGGTATTAAGTGCGATTTTTAAATACAACCCTTTTCAAAGCATTTCAAAAACCGGAGGTAAGGGTTGTATTTATAAATCTCAATTAATACTGAAAGTGTTCTTAAATACGCATTTGAAGTGCTGACCCAATTAATAGATCAGTGTTAGTTAATGAGACAAAGTATCTCAGTACATTCGATTAAGAGTAACTTTGTTGGTATAATAAAATGTTTCATATTTAAAATAACCATGGTTTTAGTAGAGTCTACGAACATGAATTAGTTATAATGACCACGTTCTTAGTAAAGTCTATGAACATGAATTAGTTATAATGACCACGTTCTTAGTTGAGTCTACGTAGATGAATTAGTTATAATGACCACGTTCTTAGTTGAGTCTACGTAGATGAATTAGTTATAATGACCACGTTCTTAGTTGAGTCTACGAATATGAATTAGTTATAACGATGAAGTTCTTAGTCAAATTTATTAATGAGAATTAGTTAGAGTAGTCATTTTCATATTTATATTAACCAAGACCATAGATGAATATATTATGTTGATATCGTGATATTAGTCATTTTCTTGTTGACTTTGATTAAGGTTTTAATTGTTCTGTTTAAGAAGCAGATAGTAAGAGCAACAAAATCCACCTTAATTGATTCATATAACGTCTTGTTAGGCTCAAATGGAATCAAGATGCTTGTTTGCAATAATCACAATCTTGTTAGGAGCAACCAATTTTTTTTTAGAGTGTAACATTATTCAAATTATGAAATACGGGTGTTATTCACGTAATGTTGGTCTATTTAATCGACCGCGGTTTCACCTATACATTTCGGCATCTTCAAGAGAGTACGACACGTCTATACGTGCTCAGTGTAAGACTGGCTGCGACTCAGGCGCGACGTATCGCACTCTCTTGAAGATTTTTAAATGTATAGGTGAAACCGCGGTCGCCTAAATAGACCAACATTACGCACTAAGCGTTTCGCCTCTACATTTCTAATGCGAACTGCCAAAGAATGGAACGCCTTGCCCGAGTCTGTGTTTCCGCATGAGTACAATCTGGATCTCTTCAAAGCAAGAGTTAATAGGTATCTCATAGGTAAGCGTGCTTCACCCTAGACCCCATCATCACTTACCATTAGGTGAGATCGTGGTCAAACGCGTGCCTATCCACCATAAAAAAAAAACATTACGTGAGTAACACCCGTATTTCATCATTTGAATAAACATAACATTCAAAATGGCGTCAGTGGAAACAAATAATAAATATTAAACACAAAATATAATTAAGTAATACCTTGGTTTATTACTACGCAACGTGAATTATTATGACAATAAATTACTTTAGAAATTATTTTACAAAGAGAAAAAAAAATCGTATAGAACCTGCCTTTTATAAGGTGCGACGCACATAGCCGACTTACATAACATAACATTACATAACATCACGCCTATATTACCCAGAAGGGTTTGGCAGAGGTGTATAATAACCACATTTCACCTGATATGTTTAGGTCCCATATGATAGGGAGTGAGCCCATTGCCTTCCACTGGGCACAAATACAACTCCGTGCTCCTATTGAGAATTTCCTGACGAAAAAATCCCAAATAACCCGGACCCAGGATTTGAACCCGAGACCTCGCAATGAGAGGCGCATACGCTAACCACTAGACCAACGACCAAAAATATTTTACAATAATGATTGCAAAATGTTGTTTTGATTTTCCACAGCAAATACAGATCAATTTACGAATGAATGTGAACATATATTGCTAGATGAAAAATATTAACTACAAACGTTCAGGGTTCCAGCAAGAATTATTGTTAATAAAGGCTATACAGAATCGCTTAGAGTACCTCTTGTCTTAAAATTAACTCAAAAAGAGAGCGAAAATATTGTATAGCACATTATATTACAGAAAACTTAATAGAAAAAATAATTTAAACAAAATATTGTAACAGCGCCAAAACGCGTAGTGTGAAGAGGCCTTAACTCAAAATGTGTTGGCAGTATAATTATTTTTATAATGAAATACGCTGGGTAGCGTGGCATGTTAATTTAAGCTCATTATTTTGGTTTGTTACGCCAATTTTATTTGAAAACCAACCTCACGTGTAATAAAATGAAATTATATAAACCAATGTCCAGCATAAATATACTTAAACCGAAATTGCTTTTGTTTACGGGGTCATTTTAAAAATACTATAATAAACTTTTATAGGCAGTTTCTAAATTTTTTCCATTTCTTCACTCCAAACAAGTTTTTATCGACGCTTCACGTCTTCAGAAGGCTGGCTCTTACTTAGCTCAAAGAATCAGCATTGCTATTCAACGTGGCAATGCCGTCAGCCTTCTGAACACGTTCTCTGCAGCAGAGGTCGATGCGGAGGAATTCTATGTCACCATATTATTTGTAAATTTGTAAAGAGGTATTTGTTTTTGATTTATTTTTTATTAACTTTTATTGTACATAGTTTTATTTTTTGATCTTATAATGAACTGATGCTGTATCATAATGAGGTTATTTTGTTTGAAACTAATAAATTGAATTATTACCTAAGAATAATAAAAATAAAAGCAAGCCTTAAATTGTTTACCATAAGAAAATTATGCCAAAAAACATTAAGTCAAACAATAGCTATGCTGAAAAAGTTATGCCATATGAAAGTATTAGAAGTTATATTTCTCAAAACAAAAGCAAAACAATAGAAAATCCAGCAAAAGTGTGTCGTCTTACCTTAAATAAAAAGTTAAAGCAACAAAGATGCATGAAGCATAATATTCATTTTGGCATCTAACACTGTTTATTCCGTAATGCTAGCCTTGCTCTCTGGGTGGTGCAACATGATATACCTACAACAGTATTTTTTAACTCTAAATAAGGCATATTTTCCACCAGCATTACAAGGATTGAACGAGAAAAAAGTAAGGTCTTAATAAACCCCGTTACTATAGGTACTTGAATTGAAATCATTACTTAAAAAAGTAGTTTATCAGATCACCAATTTGGAGTTTTGAAACAAATATACCGACAAATTATGCGTTTTGCTAATATGCCTGTTATTGGACTTGATATGTCAAAGTCAAGATACTTTACTACAACTCTCTCACAGCTTTTCGAACAATTCGCAGAGCTCCAGGATTCCTCGCACTTACTCAAAGCGGATTTATTGATGTCACTGGCTCTTACAGGCGCTGCTTCTGTCTTAAAGCACAGAATATAACAGAAAGCAAGCTATATACAAGGCGTGTCCGATTTCAACACCATTTTCGTTCGCGCGCGTATAAAAACCGGTATAAAAGCCGGAGGTACAGGTACATAGGTACATACATGAGCTTGTCTTCTGCACCTAACTATTTGGTGCTAAAAGGGTTATTATTATTTACCTGATCGATTACCGGAAACGATGGACACAGTGTCAGCTGTTTTTGTTTGTCATCCGATACCACCATAACCTTGATAGCTAATTTGGTGGAACACTAATGGCTCCATCAACGTTTTTGTTCAGCTCATGGGCTAATGTTCGCTTGTGGAACCTTTTATTGGATCGATTTAAACATGATTAAGTATTGCCAACTAGAAAATGTTTAAAAAGCGGAGGCCGTACCTTGATGACATGACATTTCAATATCAGCAAAATAAAAAATAAAAAAAAACCTTTAAATCAACAAATCCAATGCAACAAACTACCGCAAATATCCATTCAATTAAGTCCATCCTAAGGTTGCCTGGAAGAGATTGCGTCAAGCGTTAAGGCCGCCTTTTGTACGTTATAGTTTTAAGTACCTATTTCTTTGTATGTTTGTTACAAATTTGATGTGCAATTAAATTTTCTCTATCTATCTACCTATCACTAAGATACCAGCCATATTGAGTCGTCATATTAGTAATGAGTATAATCTCATTAGTTTGTTTACTCATAGAAGCTTATGTTATAATAGCAGCCCTGTATCTAATACATGTCCCACTGCCGGGCTCGGGCCTCTTCTCATGATGAGAAGGGTTAGGCCATAGTCCACCACGCTGGCCAAGTGCGGGTTGGTAGATTTCACACTCCCTCGAGCACTTTTTAGGCACTCTCGGGCATGTATGTTTCCTCACGATGTTTTCCTTCACCGTTAGTGAGCGATAATTTATATGATAAATACACACATATCTTCGAAAAGACGAGAGGTGTGCCCTGGGTTCGAACCCGAAGCCTTTTAACTTCGCAGTCCTACGGTCTCCCACTCGGCTATCGCTTATCGGCAGAAGCTTATGTTAACAACGACATAATTTTCTTTACGATAAATAAAGCCATTATATTATATCGCCATTTTCTGGACGTCCTAAGACTCCAATAAAAAATTGTATTCAATTGATTTGTTCAGTTTTACTACGGGTGTTGCCAAAAGTACGATCGAGTCGAGTTCTCAACATAAAAGCTTTTCAATGCTTTGGCACTGTCGGATTATGCGCACTCTATTTTGAGTCGTATACATGGCTTCACATCAAGCTATACAATTCCTGTGTAAACTGGTCTTGCGTTGCACGGAGAGCCTAAACAATGCGAGACCAATTTATATTGGAAATGTATAGCTTGGACTGTAGTCGTCTGTACATGACCATAAAGAAGGAAATATAGGGGAAAATTTAGAGATTTAGTATTAAGAGTATTTTAGTAGTTTTCCTCGTTATTGTATTTTTATATGCTAGAGGGTTAAAGGTTTTCTTTATAGTATTAACGTACGATACTTTCTAATATTGCAACTCTTTAAAGGGCTACTTTTACCGTATTTATTGAATTGAACGTAATGTTAAAATCGGTTTTTGATCTCTATGTCCCGTTCAAACATAAAACGAGAGAGGGATATCAAAATAATATAATAAAACATATTTTTTGTTTAAAAATAATAATATTAAACCGAGTTCAGCAATAATTTCAGCTAAATACAACCAACAAAGATAATATCTTCCATTCCTATCAACCAACAACGATACCTTCCAAAAATTTACCTTGATCAATCCAAAAATCTCAACAGATCTAATTTTATTTCCAGCATTTGTTCTAAATTCAAAATTCAGTCTGATTCTTGTTATTTTTTTCATGACGTTTTATAGCAAAAGGACTTTGTGTCCATCTGTTGGTAAGTAGTAAGGACATCAACAATCCACAAAAGCAGACTAGATGCTTCGCTGCCTTTGAGGACTGTTGTGTTATCTGCCTCATAGGCCAGTAATTTCTGGGTCTGATTTTACCACCGAATCAGAACACTTTGATGCAAACACTAATATTTAGCGGCAGGTCAAAGGTGAGACGGTGGTGCCACCGTCCTCGAGCTCGTTCACAAGAGCTCTACTACCATTCAAGTCTTTGGCGGAGCAACTAAATATTTTATAATAGCTTACATTTTTTTTAAAATTATTGATAATAGCAAATCTCTTCAACGCACGCCAAACTCACACTTTACACCACCTTTGTTCATGTGATTCAGCAAGATTGATTGTACCAAGAGTGTTTCGAACCATTTTAATTAGACCTGTACTGTACTTGTAGATATAGTGCGTTATTTTTCAGTGAGGGTTCAGGTTGTATTGGTCGTTACGGATGAATTAATCTCTATGTCTCAGATACGTCTTAGTGGCTTTGACAGTTGCGGAATATTGGCTGAAAATGACTTGTCTTACTGCGTTCTGTACCTTTGCAATTCGCACCGAAGACTCGTAAATGCATTTGTTTTGAAATTATTTAAGCTTTAGCTATATCGCTGTCGGGAAATCAAATGGACTACGGCTCTGCGGCAAACTATATTGTCAGTTACCTATTTATATTTTCTAAAAATGAACCTACGTAAATGTCAACCTGACTTGAGACATTATTTTTCGTGAAATTCCTTTCAGTCGCGTCGTTTTTTCTGCTGAATATCATAAATACTAATATCATAAAGAAGTTATAGTATGTAAGGTGGTCCGGTTAAATATCTGGCGATACAGAACCGATAAAACGTACACTTACAATAAATTTAATATATATCATTATTATTACAGGTTCATCAATGCAATCAATTGAACTAACTTCTAAAAAATAATTCCTAATATAAGCTGAAAATGGTAATGAACAAAGTAGAAGTAGCATGTTTTTTAGTTTTTTGAAACTATTTTTATAGTTTTTATATTTTCTACTTTTTAGTTTGGTTTATTTATAAGAGCGTTTTTTTTTTTTTTTTTTTTTTTTTTTTTTTTATTTTGTTTATCGAATTATTGCATTGTCATCGATCTTTGACAGGTGCGCCAAATTTTAATGAAATCTGTCCGTTTAAAGTGGGGAGTCCAAAGGAGTCGGTTACATACAAACATACATACAGGTGAAGCTAATATAAGCGTGTTAAAAAAAGTCCTTTTGTAAGTGTAGGTAAATATAGTAAAATTAATATTTCTGAATTATCTTTTCTAACTAAGAATTCATATATCTTCTTCATTAAAATGCTAGAAAGTTTCAGAACACAATGAAACTAAAGTAATTATTCGTTGCCAGCAGAAGTTGTTTGTGTTCAATGAATTTGTTCCGCCTCTACTGTTTAAACGGTCGATAAAACTTAATGAAACACTCGATGGATTTACTTGATTTTAATTTTATTTATTTTAAAGGATTATGTTCAATTGAGTGCGCCATACAAATGGAGTTTGGTTGTGATTTTAATATTTTTGTCAAATATGTATGTTTTGTCAAAATTATTATTTTATTAATATTATAAGTCTTCGTCTATTTTATAGACAAATCATATCTTAAATAAATATTTTTTCTTGCCCATTTTGTCCAAATAATTATTTCAATAATCAGTTTGTTATGATAATCAATTAAAAATTGACTAAAAAACTATGCTATCACTGATTTTCGCGGATATATTGTAGTGCCTCCTTTGCTTGTAGCGTCATATTATAAAGCCTATACAGCCTTCCTCAATAAACAGGCTATCCTAATAATAATCCTAAATAATATAATATTTTTGTACATGTTTTTTTTTATTCGGAACCTCTTGAAATCGACAACAAAAGAAACAAACAAATTCTTCAGCTATATAATATTAGTAAAGATATAGGTATATTACGTATATAATACTAATATAATTTTGCTATATTTTTCTAAGCTTAAAACGTACCTGCCACTCGTTTTATGGTGAATCCATGTATACAAAATCTTAAGTTATTGAAGATACGTCGCCACTTCATGGCTTCATGGAATCAAGGGATTCGAGGTTGAAGACATGAGGAAAATAATAAACAAAGAAAGCGGGACGTTGTGGTGTGTTTTTATTCAATATTGTTAACGAAAAGCAATAAATATTTTTTACACCTACGTACTTGAATGTTATAGTTTGAGTAACTTCTAGTAAATAAAACACAGGATTTATACATGCCCATTTGAATTACAGGTTCTAAACTAACTTAGGTCAAAGTATTAGAATGAGTTAAAATAATAGTTTAATAACAGAGGCTTTTTTACTTTTCTTTTTATAAAAAATAATTACTGTATCGCGGGGGTGTTCACAAACATTCATCACACGCACACAAAGCACAGCCTTAAGCTTTTCAGTCTTTTGACATAAACCCTACTGGTGACGCTAACAGCGGGGAAAATTGTAATCAAATTAATGAATCCAAAAACTAATTTAGTTTCTTTGCTTTTCGTTTTTCATTCGCCGAGCCTTTTCTCTTTGTGTTGTTTTTCAAACGTAATTTTAAAAGCAATTATTATCAGCAAACCTGAAAATTGTTTAGATATTTTTGGAAAGTGCCTATTAATTATTATAAGCCTAAGGAATTATAAATTAGTATCTTGGTTACTTTACCTGCTGTTGGAGCAAATTTGATATTAGTAAACAATAGTACCAATGATTAAAAGTAAACAAAAGTTTATTTATAATTCCACTCAGTTCAGAAATACCTTTTATACCAAGAAGGGTGTCACGTCTTGTCTAACGTGACGTAAGAATCAAATAGATTTGAAGTATTTTTATTTTTTATTTATTTACATAAATACAGAGCCATCATTACAGGTAAATACAACCTAATGCAATAGGTGTATTATAACAACAATATGCTTAATGATATAGTTTACTAATCTAAGATTAACCTTAAGATTAACAGTACAAAAAAAAACCTCTACTTAATAACTTATAAGTGGCCTCTGTGAACAAACTCAGTGAACACGAAAATATGTCAACCCGGTCAGACACCGCGCAGAGCACACGCAGCGTACGGCGTCAGTGACGCGAATTGCATCAGGTTGGTGCACGCTCGCGGGACGTCCAGTATTGGTGGCCTCTAGTATAATGAATTCTAAATCTATGATCAATAATACACAAAACGTAATAGTTTTTAGTACATAACATAACATCTCGCATTTATTAGCTATAATTGAGTGGCAGAGGTGTACAACACCCACTTTTCACCAGTTATGTTTAGGTAACATGGGGGTGAGCCTATCGTCATCTACCGGGCACAATTCTAACGCCTCCAACTGCAATTGTGAATTTCCCGACCCGGGAAGCGAACCCGAAACCTTGTAGTGAGAGGCACATATACTAACCACTGGACCATCGAGGTAGTTCGAATCAAGAAACAATTGAGATGATAGTGCAATAATATTCACTTTATTTACCTTGTGTATGCAAATCTTCTTGTTACTTATATGATTTGTTTGTTTATTTAATTTATATTTATTATTTTTTATTTATTTATATAAAGGTGTAGTTGTAGTTGTTTCCTATTTATGTAATTTATTTTGTTTCTCTAAAAATATATTTTGTTTATTTGTGACACAAAAAATTATAATAATATGTTTTTTTTTCTGTTGTCACACTTCTAACTCACGCAGCAGAATATCAGCGCTGCGGTGCTTTGCGCTGCAGGATTGTGCTGAGATGCGTACCATTTCCGGCATTTGAATATTTTTTTTCTTTTTAGGTTTAGTCGCTTTGCAATTATGCCAGAATAATTGATTTTTCTTTTTCTTTTCTTATTCTTTAGGTACTGTTTACAAAATCTGTCTATTTACAAATCATTCTATTCTTTAACGATTTCTTGGCTGCCTTCATAAATAAAACATTTATTGGGGACATTTTTGAAGTCAAACTTGGCAGATAATTTGATCGACGATCGTTTAACTCAAGCCAAGTTTTGATCGATGGCTGTCATAAAACATGCAAATATTACTAGGAATTAGGGTTCTATATCAATAGTTTTGAGATTGACATGCCCACGAGGATAAAATAGCTTCACTATTTACTTAAGCCCGTTTACATTAAGTCCGATGAAAAAAAAGTAATTCATATGCTATTAAAAAGTATAGCGATGAAAAGGACCTACTTATACTTTGTCCATTCCTTTATTTTCTTTTTAACAGATCACGCCTATGAATTACCGTTTTTTTTTGTCAGATTAATGTACTACAATAATAATGTACTTTATTGACAAGCGACACTTTTTAGGGAAGTTCACTGTTTGTAACAAACAACCACAGACTATAAATCAAATCGTGAAATGAAATAAATCGATCATTATGAGAAAGCATAATTTGACTTAATAATAATAATACTTAATTTTGTCTATATTATAATATATTTTATATTATTTATTAAATATTGAAATACTAATCAATATTACACATCTTTTATTGAATAATTATATTTCAGAATGACATATCAAAATGTAAACAAAGGTAACTAGGAAACCGTCATAGACTAAGTATGTGACATTATTATTATATTATTATTTTGTATATTTATTTAATCTAATAAAAACTACTAATAGACGAATAATTAATAATGAACTAAAACCATTTCGATGTAATTAATCGGTTGAAAGTTCTTCTTAGACAACATCGATTATGATTTCAAATCGAATCAGTAACGTGTGAAGGCATCCCTAAATGTAATCTGTCAAAAAGAAAATAAACGAATGGACAGAGTATAATAATTTAGGCAAGTATCAAAAATACAACTAAAGGATTTAACACGAAAAAAATGTAACATTGCAATTTGTGATTTTATTTTTTACGTATTAAGCTTAGCAAATAAAGCTTATCATACATAACATTACGCCTATATTACCCAAAAGGGTGTAACAGAGGTGTACAACACCCACACTTCACCTGTTATGTTTAGGTCCCATGGGTTAGAGGGTGAACCTATCGCCTATCACCGAGCACAATTCCAACTCCGTGCTGCTATTGTGAATTCCCTGACGGAATGTTCGCAAAAAACACTTTGTTCAATCCGGGAATCGAACCCGAGACCTGGCGCATACCCTAACCACTAGACCATCGAGGTAGGTGACAAATATTAAATAAAATAAAAACGTTTTGTTATCGATAGCTAATGAATGACTAAAGAGAGTGGCGATATGTTTGCTATTAACTAACTAATCTGACCGGCATGCGTACTCGATAAATGGAATCACACGTAATTTAATTTGTTGTCAATGAAATATCGAGCGTATTCATATGGAGGTAAGGATGCTTATAAATTTCAAAACTATACACTTCCTTTACATAATCGCATTACGGGATTGCTATAGTGTCTTCGTAAATACTAATACAGTAATATTTCTTGTTGTGACATTTTCTTCATATACCTATTATGAATATAAATTTTCATGAAATACTTCGCTGGAAGATCCCTCGCAGTTTCAATACGCGACGCTTAAATTATTTATTTTCTAAAAACGTTATTTGAAACGGAAAATTATTAAAGTAGTAGCCTATATACTACAACAACATACATTATGTGCCATAATTATAAATAATTAAATAAATATCTCACAACTTACACACAACTATTCCCAAACTAAGCACAGCTTGTACTATGGGTACTAGACAAACTGATACTAATACATATATATACTTTTCTTTTGTAAAAACATACTTAATATACACGGGGGAATCGAACCCGCGACCACGGCGTCGCAGGCAGGTACACTCCACCATCCGCAATCCGATCGTCTAACTACAACAATGCATGAAAGGAGCCTCCCCGAGTGACGTACACAACGATTCCCTACGTCCGGCGCACCCTGAGCACTTCGCGATTTCTCCAAAGCGAATTGGCACGACGAAGAAGAAGAAGACTACAAAAATATACATTATGTGCCATAATTATACTACAGCAATTATGTACATTATGTGCCATAGTTCTACTACAATATAACACATTATGTGGCATAATTATGATAATTTTCTGACCAAAAATGCTCAAATAATACTTTTTTTTAACTCAAAAATAGATATCAACCAAACCTTACCACTCTTACCAGTAGAACCACAACTTTAACCGTCGAAATACAATCGTTGCATTGAATACTTAGTATACTTAAACATTAATAAATACCTATATTACTGCCTCGATGGCCTAGTGGTTAACGTATACGCCTCTCACCACAATGTTATTTTTAAGCTTTAGACAGGCAATTCACAATAGCAGCACGAAGTTGGCATTGTGCCCGGTGGATGGCGATAGGCTCATGCCCTATCCCATCCCTAAACTAACAGGTGAAGTGTGGGTGCAGAGGTGTAAAACACCTCTGCAATACCCTTCTGGGTTATATAGGCGTGATGTTATGTTATGTGTTAAGTTACATTGTTCGCCATATAGTTAAATTCGGGTAAAAAAAACCTCATAATATACTACTTTAATTAAGCACCGACCGAGACAGTGCCATTAGCCGAGTAGTAGGTACACATATAAAGATGAAGATAAACTTGGATTTTAGATATAACGCAATTACACTATTGAATGGTTTTAATGTCAAGGCTGTACACACATTTACTCACAAAATAACACCCAGTGTCTGAACAAATCTTTGCGAATCACACAAAGATTTGTCCCATGTGGGGATCGAACCCACAGCACCAGTGCAGTAGAGAGCGGCGAGGCGACTGCTTAAACCACTACACCACACGTGCCGACAAAAACGAGTAAAAAAAATAAACGAGCAAGTTACGGCCGAGTAGTGCGTATGATGAAACCATAAAATGGTAACTTATGAAGATCTAATGTTTGGCGTAGATGCCGAACACATAGGACGCCAAAGGGAATAAAACCCTGTATCAAAATTGGTTTAATGCAAACCAACAAAAAATACATGCAATAAAATACTCACATGCAATAAAGTTGCGATATTTACTACGATGGAACTTTAAAAGGCTGTTACTAATTGTGGTACTACATAGAAAAGAAGAAGAAATAATAAAAAAAAATTCTAACTAGTGAGACACAGATGAATAACAATATACAAATAGAACAATAGACAACATTTTACATTATGCTCCACTGTTGGTTTAAATAAATCCTGATACGTATAATGTTTGATTCAAGTCTCACACTGGTTTTCGATCAGGCCTACGGTTTACAGTGTCCAAGTGGCTTTGTTTCCGAGGTCGTGGGTTCGATTCCCACTTAAGACAAATCTTTGTGTGCATGAACATGGGGGTTTGTCTTAGTCTGGGTGTTTCTATGTATAATATGTATGTATTTACAAAAGATAACATCTTTTTTTTTTTTTTTAATTTTTTTTTTAAATTTTTTTTTTACATTTTTATTTTTAATTTGTTTTTTTTTATATATGTATTAGTATCAGTTATTTTAGTACCCATAGTACAAGCTCTGCTTAGTTTGAGACTAGATGGCGTTGGGTGTGGATTGTGAAATATTTATTTTATTTATTTATTCATGTTTGAGATACTCCTGCACAAATTTATAAATTACGTCTTCGGTCCACTTTGCCATTTTGTACAACAAGCGCCCGACGCTACGCACTAAACGCTAAACACTAAACACTCCTGTCCAAACGTGCTTAGGGACAGGCACGCTGCGAGTGAGAGGAAGGGAGGGCGCGCGGGACGAGGCTACTACGCAGTCCACTCGCAAAAAAATAGAACACGCTTCTATTCACTTTACTACACAGCCAACTAAGCACTCGCACTAATCAGTCGCTGTCCACACCTTGTCACTAAACACCTGCACTAATCACTTGCACTCGCACTAAACAAAGTCTATACCGGGCTTAAGTGACAACACGGGTATCAATACCCTAAATATTAACATTACAACAAACAAACGAAATTGAGAGAGCATTTTAACACCAAAATACAGAAAAGTTACGAAATTTGTTTTCAGGTACCTTAGCATAAAAAAATTCAACATCATCTAGTACTATAAAAACGAAAAAAGAAATAAAATTGGCACGTGCCTAGACACTCTTTAACATGTCAGAAAAGAAGCTATTTACTGGGGTAA
Organism: Hypena proboscidalis; assembly: GCA_905147285.1. Classification (NCBI taxonomy): domain Eukaryota; kingdom Metazoa; phylum Arthropoda; class Insecta; order Lepidoptera; family Erebidae; genus Hypena; species Hypena proboscidalis. Next base: position 18,306,652 of record LR990131.1, read on the forward strand.
GTTTATGAATCCAAATACAGAATTATTTATTTCGTTTCGAATAGAGGTCACATATTTGAGATAAAGTATCTTTTACATGTTTATTGCTAACAAACTAGACGTGTTTTCAATATAATGCTCTAAAAAGGTGTACTATCGGACGCCCTCCTCAAACAAAAAAATATTCTTTTAACTGTCTTACCAATTCCTATATACGCGACAGTAAAAAACACCCAATTTTTTTTTTTTTTTTTTAAACGACGCTCGCACTTGGAATAACTCCTGTGTCGCGGGGGTGTTCACAAACATACATTTCACACACACAAAGAACACCCAGAGTTAGAACAAATCTTTGCGAATCACACAAAGATTTGTCCTATGTGGGGATCGAACCCATAACACCAGCGTAGTTGAAAGCGGCGAGGCGACTGCTTTAACCGCTACGCCAACCGTGCACTCCCTTTACATGTAAGGGAGGTTATCAAGATTATATTCTACCACTTTTTTTGACATAGTTATCATACATATCTATGCAAATTTCAGCTTTCTAGCACTAACGGTTTCGACGCTATGCCTCGGACAGACAGACAGACGGACATGGCTAAACTATACCCTTGTACTACAAAACCCTTAAAAAATACAAGTCAATGATTTTATAGCATTTACGTAACAGTTGCGATTTGGACCGGTTTTCAAAATATCTCCTAAAAATTTAACTATTGCCAGAAAAAACACAAGTTCATCTTAACCGAGATTTTTTAGTGAAATGTATAGTATATTTCCAGTCCAGAATAATGTCAGTGTTCCTGCAGTCGTCAAAACTACATTGTTACATAATGGCTGCCGGTACATTACAATACCAGAGACAAATTTGTAGAATTGGAACTAATTGTCTTAAAAGTTTCATAAAATTATGTCTGATACATGAACTCCTTGAGTGAGTTGTGATGTTTTGCTCAAGTTTTGAGAAACCGTTATAAGAGGGTTATGTATCGAAACATTAAACATTAAATTGTAATTTGTAGTCCAAAAATTTGCCACAAATGGCTAAATAGTTTAACTACTTATGGATATCTATTCTACATAGTCTGTAACCACGGCGGTGGCCCGCTAAGGCAAGCTAACAAAGCGCAAGAGCAATACCTACCATTTCTCGAAATGAAGGGAAATTGAGGGAAACCCTGAAATGTTTCAGGAAATTAAGATGTTTTTCTTATATTTTATGAATCTATCTAGTCTATCTAATTGCGTCTGGCAGCTATCATATTATATTGTTGAGGCGATGGTGCAACTCTTTAACGGTTAGGAGTAAGGTGATGTTTTTTAAACACAGGCTCCTTTGAACCGCCAGTTGCATTATTTTAAGGTAAATTTAGATGAAACGCTGATGTAAAGTGACTATAAAACTTATAAATACATAGGTACTTAACTGAATAGAGTAACATATTTATAATATTTATAAAAAAATGAATAAAATAAAATATTAAACCAACGAAAAAGAACTTACAAAAAAATAGACCGTTAATTAGATTATTTTTTGGCGCCGACTCAAAATTAGTAAAATATAAGTAATATTTTATAGTTTATTTAACTAAGTTCAATATCCAAGACTTAAAATGTTCACTTATTTTTACTTCTAAGTTTTTTTTTGTCGGTTTAATTTTTGTTGAAAATATTATTTTATAACTCAAATCTTCCAAAACTTAAAACTATCATCACCGCTTCGCTTTCCAACCGTATAGTGGAGACATAATTGTCTTCATTATGCGACTGCAAAACGAAGTGATGATGACGGAAACACACAAGGCAGCTTGATTCGATTCATTCGGAGCGACATAATGACTCGGCATAATGTTTGCACAATTTGTGACCACAGACAATATTTGCGTTGTTCGCATGTGCCAGTTCAAGTGTCACACTTCATTATATTGTTGGTTTGTAGCTGTAATAGACAGTTTCCAGTTAATCGGTGTGGGAGCGGTGCAGTAAAATATTCTTATAGAAATAACTAGGGGGGAATTGCCAAAAATCCCTTCTTAGTGCGTGCCTACGTCATGTAAGGAACTTTTGCCAAAATTTCAATATTTAGATCCAGTGGTTTAGGCCCTGCGTTGATGAATCAGTGAGTCAGTCGGGCGAACAATTATTTAAGTATAGATTATTAGGCCCTTGGCACTTAAACAAAAACCGAGGGAAAATTTTGGTATTTTCAGATTTTTTGTTGTTATAGAATAAGTTGGTCGTCTCGTCAAAATAAACCAATTATAACTAAGAAGCTTGATACTAATGATCTTTAAAAATTTAACTATATAATTATATATTTATTGATCTGTTGACAATTAATCAAATATATTAAAATAAATGTTTGTTTCAACTAAATTAGAGAAGTACCTATGTACAAAATGAAATGAAAAAAAAAAAAAATATATATATATATATATATAATTTAGGCGTCAAAAAATACCTCCACATCTATGTTAGCCACGGGTAACGTGACCAGAAGGCAGGTGGCATTGCCACGTTGGATGGCAATGCTGATCCTTTGACCAAGGTAGAAACCAGCTATATAATTATTATACTTTATAATTATAATGGATACTTTAACAGGATCGTCGACCTCTTTAAGGATGAGCCAAGTTTGCAATACTCTGGCACCATAATTTGTAACGTTCAATGAAAACTGTAGGTACTTTATCGTTTACGACAATCCCTACTGAAAGCCTTTAGTTATACCGAGCCGTCAATTTTAATACCCACCCCTATCACGGTTAATGAAAATCTTAACGATAACGTCTTGTGTAAAGTGACGTTAGAATAGATTTGAAGTATCATGAATTCATGACCTATGTTTATTTATTTATTTAGGTTAGCTAATGATTGTTTACACTAGTAATATTACAAACAAATTTAATACAGTTGAATCATGCTTAGCGTAACAACCAATTAAAAGCTAACACCACTTGGACGGTTTGGTTAAACTTAAATATTAAAAAAAACATTATAAAAATAAAAATTATAAAAATGAGGGAGATTAAATAACAATGTATAATCTGTAGTAAAAATTAAAAAAAACAAAGCATACAAATTAGATAAAGGAAATAAAAATTTTAAGATATACATTGTAATAAATTAATTATAGGGTTAAATTCAGATTAATGGAGTATGACAATCCTTAAATTACATCTTAAAAAATATGCATTATTAAGCAAAAATCTAATCATTATTTTTTTAAATATTCAAAAATTGTTCTCATAAATGTGCCCTTTGTATCCACCTGTATGTCTATCAGGTCACTAAATTTGTTAAAAATTTTACATAATCTAGGTAAGGGTGAATTGGCACCTAGAACGGTTCTACGTAAATGAGGACACAAAGGTGTAATTATGTTTCTAGGGTACCGAGAGGGAGCCCGGAATCTCACAAGTTCCAGTAGTTTGGGACAGTCAATTTTGTGGGTCAGGAGCTTGTAGATAAAAATGGCATCTGTAATGTCTCTATGTTCAACAATACACAAAAAGTAATAGTTTTACATACATAACATAACATCACGCCTATATTACCCAGAAGGGGGTGGCAAAGGTGTACAACACTCACTTTTGACCTGTTATGTTTAGGTCCCATAAGATAAGGGGTAAGCCTATCACCAACAACCGGGCACAATGCCAACAAATAACAAAAACAAATTCACAAATAAAACTTTGCATTGAACGCGAGACTTTGCGGTGAGAGGTTATATACGCTAAACACTAGACTATAGGCAGTAATAGTTTTATGTAGCATTATTTCAACTACCTTCATTGTACCTGTGGCGGTATCTGCACATATTAAAAGACACGTGACATTATGTCGACGAGTGCTGAATCGCGATAACGAAATTTTCACAGCAAGTGACTATATATACCACTTCCAATACGCTACCGTTGGACAGCTGTCCGCCAGGCAATACCACCGAGCCTGGTCGGAGGATTCTCCCTTTGTGGTGGAGGAACATCATACCCTGTTCCTCTACATACCCTTTAGGCTAAAATGCCGTATATAAAGGCCACTGAAGCCATCGATGATTTAGCTAGTGTCATAAAGTGGCAATAAACATTCGCCATTTTTTGTAGGAACACGAGAACACCACCTGGATCTAATCTGTAGTAAACTGAGCTTACTAATATGACTTTACACCATTGATTTATTATGTGTACGCTACGTTTTTCAATATATCTTTATCTTTCAAATAAAACCGGCGAGCATATATTACACAACAGACACAGCAGTCACACAAATCTAGTCCCATACTAAGCAGAGCTTGTACTATGGGTACTAGAATAACTGGCAACTGACTAATACATATATACTTTTTTTTTGTATATACATACTTATTATACATAGAAACACCCACACCAAGACAAACTGCCATATTCATGCACACAAAGATTTGGCGTCGTAGATAAGTGCACTACCCACTCCGCTCTAGTAGTCTATATATGACGAGATGTATGAATGTTGAGGAAGCAATGTATGGCAGTAGCGAAGCACCTGGTGTTGCATCATCTCTGCCTACCCACGTGGGATTTAAGGCGTGATTTTATTTATGTAGGTATGTATATTTTCAAAAGGCTTATATTACAAAAGTGTCCTAACAAACTGGTTCGCTAAGCATCTTATATTAAAAAGTTTTCACAGTAGCGGCATGAAGTAAAATTTATATTACGAACATGTAACATAAATATAAGGAGTATGTCCCCGTACGAATTTGGAATCGTGCCATTTTTAGTCCCAATATTAATCTTTACAGAAATTTGATCTTTATATTGTAAAACTTTGTTGTCCCTCTATTTCGTAAAAAAAACTTAATAAATATTTATATTAACTTTTGTTTTTACAATGAAGTAATTCAAAACTGATTTACTTATTTCGTTCGAGTTGTGTTATTGTTGGGCAACTATTTTAATTTATTAAAAAAGTTTTGAATATTGTATTTGATATATTACGCAATTGCATTTGATTTTTTGAGGCAATTGCAGCCTTTACGTAGTATTATAAAACTAACGGGTTGGTTTGTTTCTTTGATTGATTGGTTGAGAGAATTGTTTTTTTTTGTGTCTCTTCTTCTTTCGTGTCGATGGTTGCAGTCAAATTCTATCAGCCCAGTGTGTGGCCACGCGGATGGCGCTTGCATCCGCATCCATGAGCTCTTCCTTTGTGCAGGTGGTGTAACAAGTAGGTCATGAGATGGGACATCGTCTGTACAGCACCACACTCGCAATGTAGGTCCGATTCGTCAGCAAAACCCGTTTTGTGTCGAGTAGCGTGTTATTTATTGAGGAAGCCGTTTGTCATAGGTTATATTATAACATCACGTTTTAAGTGACGCGAACAAATATTTGAAATATTTTGAAAGACTGTCTCGATAGTCTAGTGGTTTGCGTACGCGCTTCTCACCAAGGTCGGGCAAATTTTTATATGTGAACTTTCCTTCAGGAAAGCACGGAGTTGGAATTGTGCACGGTGGATGGCGATAGGCTCACTCCCTTTCCCATGGGACCTTAACATAACAGATGAAATGTGGGTGTTGTACACATCTGCCACACCCTTGTGAGTAATATAAACGAGATGCTATGGTATTTTGAAAGATTACCTACGTCATCAATACAATGATTAATTATTTATTGTCATTAGTTAAGCAACTATATAACTGATGACGTTATCTGTGGTTAGAAGGAAAGAGACCCAGAGGCCGTAGCCCGATACCCTTGTCTGACCAAGTCCGCACTAACCTTGACATCATGGTCCACACCGCACTGCACACAGCCCAAGATAGGCACAGGTGGCGGACCATCGCACGGGATATTATGGTCCAGAGAAGAGGTCACGACCCTCAGAATTGAGGAAATCGAAGCAAGGAAAAGTAACTAGTTTGTATTAGATCGATAATTTTAAGCTTTCAATTTATTTTATGGTCTGATGCTAATTTTCAAAAAATATTATTGTATATACTTTTAAATTATATTATTAAGAAATCTAAATTTTATTTTAATAATTTGTATCAATTTTTAAATATTGACTATAATATAAATTGTTATTGTGATTCTGATATTAAGTTAAATGAAACTACCATACTATCTTACTACCTTATTATATTTTTGTACGCCTAAGATGGCAAAACATGTAGAACTATGTATAACCAATATTATCTATCCTGCATGCAAGCTTATATCGGGTACTGTACACACATGTTTGACAAAATAAATATCTTTATCTTTATCTTTAGAATCCGTATTAAATATTGCCTGACTACATAAATTTTGTGAGCATAGAATACAGCAAGCAACGAATTGTCAAGTTATACTTCAGGGTATACTTCATCTAGACTGTTTAGAACAAGATATATTTACTGTCTACTACAATCCCAAAGGGGTGATTAATTTTGATAATGTATTATATCTTACAACGTTTCAAGGCATTAAATATTTTATTGAGTGTAAATTATATTGCTGTGTATGTTTTATGTTTCGTAAAGTCTCCTATTTACGCTCATTTTGACTACGTGGTATCTCGGTAAAATATAGCCTATGTGACTTAGGACATATACGGGGTGGATGCGACATAGCGACATTTATTGAAACCACAGCTTCTATACATGGTAAGTATCAATTTCCACCGGATAAAAATTCTCTGGCGAAAAAAAAAAATCACGTTCTCCGAACAATTTGAACATTGCGATCGTGCAATTTGTTCGGAAGACGTGAATTTTTTTTTTGCCAGAGAATTTTTTATCTGGTGGAAATGCATACTGGCCATGTATAGAAGCTGTGGTTTCAATAAATGTCGCTATGTCGCATCCACCCTGTATAACCTTGAACCGTGAAGGCATTTTTAAAAATGGTTCAGTAGTTTTAGAGTTAAATCTTAGCAAACATACAAACATATTAGTTTGGTTATGATAATAATAATTCAATATATTACACATATGCATTAGGTTTAAGACCTGTCTTTTCCTTTTTTTTTTCTTTCTTTTTTTTTAAAACGACGCCCACACTAGGATTAACACCTGTGTCGCGAGGGTGTTCACAAACATACATTTTACACACACAAAGCACACCCAGAGTCAGACAAATCTTTGCGAATCACACAAAGATTTGTTCAACGTGGGGATCAAACCCAAAACACCAGCGCAGTTAAAAGCGGCGTTTCGACCGCTTTAACCACTACGCCAACCGTGCACTCTAATAGTTTTAAGGTTGTAAAAAATAAATAAATAAAATAAGCTAATTACATTTCTTGAATATATTTCTCCTTACTTTTAATTAGACCCCGTTCCACAACGAAATCAAACTTCAACAAATAAGCGAAGAAATAGTTTCTTCAAATTTAGTGGGTAAATTCAAAATCTGTTTTGAACAAAGTATACGGTTACGGTGAGGTTTCATAGAACGTACGCTACAGGTCAGCTCGTTCTATTTCCTACAGGACCGCTTTGCTAACCTTCGATGTACAGTGGGCCAACAAGTTAGGTATGCAGGGGAAAAATTCTAAGTCATAGTAACGACTTACTACACCAGTCATGGATAAGTGAGTCACATATTTAAATAGTAGGTATATTAGGTACACTTATTAGATATGTAATTCGTATGCATTTTTTAATTTTAAAACGACGTCGGCTGGAATAACTCCGTGTCCAGGGGGTGTGAAGTTCACATTTCACACACACGGTCTAGTCAGTTTTCACTATGGCGTAGAAGTTTTTGCCCTGCATACCTAATTGCTTGGCCCACTGTACATACGTAACGTAGTCAACATGTGTTTTATTTAATGGATGTGGTGTTGTAGATCTGAAGATACTTTTGGGTTTCTTAAGATACAAGATATTTATGTCAAAAAGAGTCTTATAGGCAATATAGCAATAAGTGTAGCTTTATGAAATTGGGTATTATATAATTTATTTTGAGCGTATAAATGACATTAACATAACATTACGCCTATTACCTAGACGCGTGTGGCAGAGGTGTGTAACACCACATTTCACCTCTTATGTTTAGGTCCCATCAAACTTCCATTAAGCACCGATAGCCGTGTGAGAGACCGTAGACCGTACCACGGCACACCTCTGTCAATAAATCGTTAAGATTCGTCTTTTCGAAGATATGTGTGTATTTATCATATAAATTATCGCTCGCTAACGGTGAAGGAAACATCGTGAGGAAACCTGCATGCTTGAGAGTGCATAAAAGTACTCGAGGTCGTGTGAAGTCTACCAATTCGCACTTGGCCGGCGTGGTGGACTATGCATAGATAATACATATAAAGGACTATGGCCTAACCCTTCTCATCATGAGAAGAGGCCCGAGCTCAGCAGTAGGACATATATTAGATACAGGGCTGCTATTATTTTGCTATTAAACTTTCTACTAATGTAAATTTCCTGACGGAAAGTTAACAAATAACACTTTGCCCGTCCCAAATCTAACCTGAGACCTTTTAGTGAGAGGCGCGTACGCTAACCTCTAGGCCATCGAAGCAGTATTTTTTTTTATCTTTATACGAGATGAGATAATATTGGCACATGTCTCAAAACTACGCTAAATAAGTAAGAATTGGAAACAATATCTAAACAAATATGTCTATCAGATTGCACAAAAGATACCATGGCAATTCTATTCCTAAAGCCACGTATACACATACACAATTCTTTTTCTATTACAGTGTTAGAATTTGCAAACATACATGCTGCGAATTGGAAATAGGACCAAATATATCGTATAGTTCTTTTAAATTATATCGATTGACTTTTTTAAACTGTAATGGGAAATGGCATTGATTTTAACCATATTTTTTTTACATGAACATGATAATAATATGTCGCTTATCACATCCACCTTGCTATATAGTGACATTTATTAAAACCACTGAAAATGGAAAAATTAAAAAAATAATATGAAAAAATGTTTATTTCTCACGAATTTCACATTAATATAAATAGAAGTATAATATAAATAACTTACTAATAGGTAAATTATACAATAGTATGTGTGGTAGTATATAGTTAGCAGGTAACTATGTACTGGTGTATACATGGTCAGTGTTTATTCCCACCGGTATTTTTTTGATGGTTGTAAAATTATCCCTTCTATGCACAATTTTTAGGATGTGTAATTTTTTTTCGTATATAAATAAAAATACCCGTGGAATTAACATTGAAAGGTTTTGAAAGAAGATTTGTTAAATATAAAAATAAACTGCATATTTTTTTTTTTTCACAACTTACACACAACGCCATCTAGTCCCAAACTAAGCAGAGCTTGTACTGTGGGTACTAGAATAACTGATACTAATAAATATATACTTTTCTTTTGTAAATACGTACTTATTATACATAGAAACACCCAGACTAAGACAAACCCCCATGTTCATGCACACAAAGATTTGTCTTAAGCGGGAATCGAACCCGCGACCTCGGCGTCGCAGGCAGGTACACTACCACTCCGCTATCCGGTCGCCAAATCGTCGTTTGTTCATGCTAAACATGCCTTTAATAGAGAATCCGTTACCCAAATTTATAAGACGAGACAGGTGTCTTCTTAACTGAAAAAGGATCGTCCTGAATAAAGAAAATAAAAGTCTGGCAGTGGCAGTTAACTCGTTTATACTTACTTAGGACTCACGCCGCCATTTTATACGTTGCACAAACGGAATTTTAAGGACATTATATTTTGTATAAACATTTTTATGCAAAGCAAGATTTAGTTTGCATCAGAATACCAAAAATGATTTTTATTATTATTGGTTAGTTCGGGAGATTAAGGTGCCATATATTTTTTTGAACAGGTTTAATGTTAGTAGAATTTAATTTAATATAAGTTACCTTAAACGTGTCATAGGCATTCGTCTCAAATATGATTTTATTATTGTAGAACTAGATCATTTATACTTGTTCAATTCACTGGAGGGTCCAATTTTATAAAAAAATATATAATAATATATTTTAGACGTTATCTAAGTTTTTTTTATGAAACGCATGACGTCATAAAGTTACGATTCAGCTTACGTGTAGCCTAGATAATACCTACGCCGTAGGCTGTTTTAGAGTAGTATCAAATTTGGTGCTGTAAAATAATATATTACTATAAATAAACTTGAAATGCTTTTGTTATCCCGTTATTTCAGTAGTTTTACGACACTGTTGAACGATGCATAGTGATACTATTAGAATATCAATTTGAGTATAAGACAAGAAACAAGACCTGCTTTCATTCATACAATCGAAAGAAAATAATAATGTAGAAATCCAATAAAAAGTCGAAACGCGGTGAAACTGACACTTAATGAGTACCAAATGGAAAGAAGCCAAGAAACTTTAGTCATCTAGTAGTATAAAGTGAAGTTTTAGAGTATGTTAGAACCAACTCAGGGTACTGTAAAATCACTTCTTATTCAGTTTCTAGTTTCGAAAGAACAAATATTTCATTGTCAATTTATATGCGTATGAATGTTTCTAATATCAGTAGTGTCATTGTGTTAGTTTTTGAACTCTCTCAAGACTTCTAGACCAATTCTTATGTTTTTTTTTTGTGTATATTTACTATTTAGCAGGTAGAACTAATAGAAAAAAAGAATAGGTCGTTGGTTTTTTTAACGCTTCAGGAAGTAATGTCCATAGGCTGTAAGAACTATACTGAGAGCCCAAAAAGAAAAGTTAAAACATAACATAATATAATTTACGCCCATATTACCCAGAAGGGTAATTTGACGACCGGATGGTGGAGTGGGTAGTGTACCTGCCTGAGACGCCGAGGTCGTGGGTTCGATTCCCACTTAAAACAAATCTTTGTGTGCATGAACATGGGGGTTTGTCTTTGTCTGGGTGTTTCTATGTATAATAAGTATGTGCGCAAAAAAAAAAAACATGCAGCCTATTTTTATATTCAACAACTGTTCTTTCAAAACCTTTCAATGTTAATTCCACGGGTATTTTTATTTATATACGAAAAAAAATTACACATCCTAAAAATTGTGCATAGAAGGAGATAATTTTACTATCATCAAAAAAATACCGGTGGGAATAAACTCTGACCATGAATACACCAGTACATAGTTACCTGCTAACTATGTACTACCACACATAATATTGTATAATTTACCTATTAGTAAGTTATTTGTATTATACTTCTATTGATAATAATACTTATGTAAAATTGGTGAGAAATAAACATTTTTTCATTTTATTATTTTTATTTTCAGTGGTTTTAATAAATGTCGCTATATAGCAGAGTGGATGTGATTAGCGACATATCACGTTCATGTAAAAAAAATATGGTTAAAATCAACGCCATTTCCCATTACAGTTAAAAAAGTCAATACGATATAATTTAAAGTACTAAACTTTTTATATTTGGTCCTATTTCCAATTCGCAGCATGTATGTTTGCAAATTTTAACACAATAATAGAAAAAGAATTGTGTCTGTGTATACGTGGCTTTAGGAATAGAATTGCCATGGTATCTTTTGTGCAATCTGAGAGACATATTTATTTAGATATTGTTACCAATTCTTACTTACATAGCGAAGTATTGAGACATGTGCCAATATTATCTCATCTCGTATAAAGATCAAAAAAAAAATACTGCCTCGATGGCCTAGGGGTTAGCGTACGCGTCTCTCACTAAAAGGTCTCAGGTTAGATTTCGGACGGGCAAAGTGTTATTTGTTAACTTTCCGTCAGGAAATTTACAATAGTAGAAAGTTTAATAGCAAAATAATAGCAGCCCTGTATCTAATACATGTCCTACTGCTGAGCTCGGGCCTCTCCTCATGATGAGAAGAGTTAGGCCATAGTCCACCACGCTGGCCAAGTGCGGATTGGTAGACTTCACACGACCTCGAGTACAGTGACAGGAGTATCTCGCAAACAGACAGACAGACGCGGTGGAGGATTAAGTTTTATATTATGTAAGGATATATATTTAAAAAAAAAAAAAATCTAGTCTTCTTCGTCGTGTCGATGGCTGAGACAAAAATTATTTTGACTTGCCCTCGTGGTGAAAGGATTAGCCAATTCGCTTTGCAGAACTAGCAAATTTCCCAGGGTGCGCCGGACGTAGGTAATCGTTGTGTACGTCTCTCGGGGAGGCTCCCCGAGTGACGTACACAACGTTTTTCTAGTAAAAAGCATTTATTTTCGTCAAATGGTTACGCTAATTTGTATAGTGCAACAGTCTTTTCTCTCCAATCACGCTGACTCATCATTCAAACGGTCTGTCATCAAATTCACATTCCATGAACTTTTCAATTGATTAATTAAATAATAACTTGAATCGGAATCGAACCATCGGAGTGAAATGGTGGTAATCCAATACTCGATAATTGCCACTGAGCTGGGCAACATTTCCATTTACCTTGTTATTGAAACAATAAAATTGTGGATATGAATGCGGGCAAAATATCCGTATTGAAAAATAAATGGAACTTTGCATCTCGAGATAATAACAACAACAATATTAATATTGATATGCAACAATATTAATATGACTCACAAAGTAGCAGGTAAATTATATATATAAGAGAATAATTATGTGCCCGTGAGTGCGCCCCAATCAAAAGGAGGTTGGTTGTAATTAACCGACTTCCCAAAAAGGAGGAGGTTCTCAATTCAGCCGGTATGTTTTTTTTCTATGTATGTACATCGATTACGTCGCGGTTAATAGACCGATTCGCGTGATTCTTTTTTTGTACGACGCGAAATAGCTGCTAGGTGGTCCCATAAAAAATTATTTCTGTTTGGTTTAGTAGTTTTTATTTTATAAGCATTATTAGTAATTGAAGTCGGTTTTTTATTGGAAAATTATCTATTTTCAAGTCTAACTTATGTCACATTTAAATTAGGTCAGGTTATATTTTATGGGTCGGATAAGATCTATTCGGAACATCAGAAGCTGGCCCTAAGTCTTGATCTATTTTAAGAGACATTCAATGTAAAATACACTTATATGCTTAAATTTGGTAATTAGATAGCTAATAGCATTGATTAACAGGTTACTGAAAGCTACATGGTTCACAAAATTTAAATTCAAACCAAATTATGATTTGAAATTTTCATAGAATTGTGAGAAAGTAAAAAAACTTTTTGTTTAATTAATTCTACTGTCCTGTCAGCTGCAATCAAGAAAGAAGAAAGAAAAAGCAAACTTGATTTTTCAATATCATTTTTAATTCCTTTGATAATTAATTTTTTCACTCCTAGGTATATTAGCCAGGTTATTTGCATTTCAGGTATATTTTGGTACAAAGTTTTGTTACAAAGAAAATCTTTTTGTATTATTCATCCTATCGTTCTACAAAAAATAAGCTCAAGTTTGTGAAAATGTTTGTTACTCTTTCACGGAAAAATTGTTGAGTAGATTTTAATTAGATTAATACTTAATTAATAATTAGGTAAGTTTAAGTGCAAAGTTGGGGTGCATGAAAGGAGCCTCCCCGAGTGACGTACGATTCCCTACGTCCGGCGCACCCTGGGCAATTCGCGAGTTCCCCAAAGCGAATTGGCTAATCCTTTAACCACGATGGCAAGTCAAAATAAAATTTGACTCTGCCATCGACACGACGAAGAAGAAGAAGAAGAATTAGGTAAGTGTGCCTTCTTCGCGTGCCATTGGTTGGCCTAGGGCACTTATTTTCCCAATACCTACTAAAATGTTGGTATGATATCATGTTGTTCATTTGTTTGGTAATAAACATGTATACGTTTGATCACACGGGTGGCGTAGCGGTTAAAGCGGTCGTCGCCTCGCTTTCAACTGCGCTGGTGTTGTGGGTTCGATCCCCACACGGGACAAATCTTTGTGTAATCCGCAAAGATGGGTATGTTCTGAAATGTATGTTTGTGAACACCCCCGCGACACAGGAGTAATTCCTAGTGCGGTCGTTGTTTTTTGAAAGAAAAAGCCATTCAGTTGGATGGACTAACCCTATTTATTTCTTTATTCAGCCTTGTTATTTGCTCAATATTTTGGTGGTCAGTTTTATTCAACCCACTCACATTCTTGTAATATCACCTTTATTCTCAGAGGTCAAAGGTTACAGCAGTAGTTATTCATCACGTTGCACCACGAGGAGAGCTGCACTGGAAAGGCTTGCATTACGGAATAAATCGAGTGTCAAGCGCAATAATGAATACGCTACATATATCTTCGGTGTACTTTTTTTTATAATAAATATAATACCATGAAAATTGGTTCAGCAGATCTCGAGTTATAAGTGTTGTAACAAACCCGTCTTTGTTTTATATATATAAATTATAGTAACTGTGTTAAATAAATTGATAATATGTGTGTAGCAAACGAAAAGTAAAAAAAATAAGTGGTAAAGTCACAATTTTTCTAATCACCGACTTATCCGTGCTAATGTTGTTAGAAGTATTTTTTGCTCTGATTTAGAATCGTTATAAAGGACCTGTTACAAAATCGGTGAGTAAATGATATCCCTCAGATAAATAATAACTTGAACTTATGTAAAAGTGATACAATTAAAATTTAAATCAAACACTTTCGTCTAAACTTTAAAATACTCGAATATTATCATCCCACAGAAAATATTATTCAAAGTTACCCAACACACATTTAACTTTGAACACGAGTGTTTGGGCAAAGTTCGGGTACTTGTGATCTATTTTGCTTAAATTTTCTGTGTTAGATAAATAAACCAATTCAAAAGAACACTATTTATGAAATAATAAAAAGGGGTAGTGAATAAAATAACACTGTGAACCTGTATAAAACGTTCAAACTTGAGGTTACCTACTAAAAAAATAACTATATGTGAAATGTCAGAATGCCGTAAGCACTGCGTCAAACGACTTTTCCTGAAAGCTAATAAAAGGTAACAGCGATGCATTAGCTTAAAACTGTGCTGAAAGTTGCTACAAAAGTGTCATCTATGTCCATGAAATTGGAAATTCAAATTTTGTACGCTTTTACATGTTAATCCGTGACTACGGAAGTTTGTGTTTGTGTTGCGATTGCACTTTTTACATTCGTTTGAATATTCTTAAATCTTAGATTCCAAAATAAAGTATTAAGGGAAATCGTGAATGTACCCTGGTACATCAGCATTAAGGATCTCCATCGTGACCTGAAGGTGAACCTTGTCGCCAGTTTAATACAACAGTATGCTGAAGCTCATGAACGACGACTTCTTCAACACGTAAATGTCGAGGCCATCCAGCTCCTTGACACCACAGACATAGTTGGAAGACTTAAAAGGACGAAACTTTTTGAGCTAGTTCAGTTAAGTGAGTGCTTCAAGTGGTTAAGTGCTACTTAAAAAGAACACAAAAACAAAGTGCAATTTTTGATAATAGAGACAGTAAGGTAGATGTTAATGCACACATTCTTAGCAAAAAATAATTTAGTAGCTTAGGTCAAGTGATGCCTTAGACTCTAAGGCATCAGTAATGTTGAAATGTCAAGAAAAAAATAAACGGTTGGAAAAGTTATATTTGATTGATTGGTTTGTTTGTTACAATTCTAAATTGACTAGACCGATATCAATTTTTATTTTACCTTACCTACCTAGATTATTTCTGAATATCATGGATGTACGAGCAAACCCGTACAACACAATAGTTTTAGTTTTATGCTGACATCAACACGCAGCGAAGTGAACAAAATGCATACATTCGACACAATAATCAGTAGTTGCAATAAATCGGTTCGGGCAACAGCAAACGTTCCTTTCGCCGCGTGTCGGTCATTTAGCATTAGATTTAAGTTTTTCTATCTGACTTAAAATACATTTCTTTTAACTTTATCTTATGACTTATCATTTTCATGTACCTTCCCCGTACAATGGACTATATTTTATCGAAGTTTTTTGCTAAAAATATTACTATTGTATAAATTTTATTTTTGATTGTTTTTTAGAAACTGGATTGATTTAAATGAAAATTGGCGCGGAGCCACGTGGGCTGAGCCGCAGACGGACAATAAAATAATTAATTTTTTTAGAATTTAGAAAGAAGACAACAAAACAATGCATTCAAACATAGCTTTAAAAGCGACATTTACAGTTATTACTACACTACCTATTCTATTGAAAGATAAACAATAAAATTTAAATAATCTCAACAACTTCGCTTCAAAGAAAACGCCTATAAATTTTTCATTCGATTGCGTGACATTACCAATATGCGATGATACTAATATGAAATTTTTTATTACATTCCATTCGATTGTAACATATCAACAATATTAGATCTCGCTTCGACGACATAAAAGGTTTCGTGTTCTGTCTCGAGTTATTAAATATTAACAGAAAAAAGTGTTTGAAGGGCTTACACGTTTGTAATAAATTGAACTTGACTTCTGAAACTAAATCTTTTCCTTTGAAGAAAAATAGGATCGTCTCCGTCGCTCAATTTTAAGGGGACTGTTGTTCCTACAAGGAACCCTCAACGTGTTTGTCCATAGGTACGGACAGACGGAGTTAGCTCAAGTTTTGCATAGATATGAATGTTAGTTATGTCAAGAAAGTGGTAAACTTGAAAATGTTATTTTTTCGGGTACCTCCCCTATTTAAAGTGGGGATGTTTTTTCTTCTGTTGCGTACCCCATAGCGTGGGATTTCGTTAGATAGGTTTTTCAATGACATTACGGAGCTGCTAAGACAGTTTTTAAAGAGCAATTTTTTGTTCGAGTGGAGATTATGTAATTTAGGATATTCTCACATTCTAATAGTGAAGATATTTTTGAAATCGGTCAAGTAGTTCTTGAGTTAAATAATAAAAATAAAATATACTTCCTATTTGTAATATTAGTTAAGGTTTAGAAAATTTTCAACATCTGTATTTGTAAAAGTTGATTAAAATGTCGAAAAAAAAGGCAAATCAGTAAATATCTGATTTAGCAAAATCGGATAAAAATGCATACGTTAATACAAACTCACAATAGGAAGTCCTGCTATGTGCTCCATCTTATCTTGGATCGTGTTTGTGTGGCCAAGATAGTTTAAATTGCGAAAATTAAAAGAAAACAATATTTTTTATGGCCGCTCTGTACAAAAACTTAATTCACCATAAAAAAGTATTTTAACCTTCTCGTAATTTGTAACGGTCTTGGTAATTACAAGCCTGAGTTGTGTCCGTTGTTATCTTTACGAGGTGACACATAAAATGCCTCGTGAAATACATTCTACAACTCCTTAACGTAGAAACAGGTCAGTGGAACACTAAAAACACAGGGTATTTTTTTTACTTATTGCATCTTTAATAGTAAAGCGCGTTGAATTGTCAAGATATAATTATAATGCTTCTTCTATAAAATCTTATAAATAACATGATACTTTGGCACCATAAATGCTAAATATAATTTGTGACGTCGCTAGAAATAATGATGTTAAAATTATATTAGTATTACGAGTGTAATACGTCATGAGCCTCCCCGAGTGACGTACACAACAATTCCCTACGTTCGGCGCACCCTGGGCAATTCGCGAGTTCTTAAAAGCGAATTGGCTAATCCTTTCACCACGATGGCAAGTCAAAACCTTGACCACCTCACTGACTGTCCAAAATGCCCTACCACCTGCACAAGAGAGGCGCTCATGAACGCCGACGAGAGCGCTATAACAGTGACCCCTTATTGGACCAATCAAATTTGACTCAGCCATCGACACGACGAAGAAGAAGAAGAATACGTCATGAGAATCGCATTAACAGCTTTATTATCAGTCGTTCAAATTATGTTAATTTCATTCATAAGGAAGCAAGCTTTTCACCAAAGAAAATTATTTCGTGAAAACTTGCAAAGAGACTGAAAAAAACTAGTCAGTAGTTTCATTAAGAAAATAACTGGAATATGGAATACGTTTCATTTTAAACCATAAAGTACTCATCACAAGTACTTTATTTTGGATTTTTTCGTCTGGAAATTCTCAATAGCACCATGGTATTGTGCTCGATTAATGGCGATAGGCTCATCATATAGAACCTAAACTTAACAGGTGAAGTGTGGGTATTATACGCCTGTCACATATACCTGGGAAATATAGGCGTGATGTTATGGTTTGTTAAAAGTTTTAACATAATATAAATACAGTCGTACGCTGATTAGTTTTTAGAAAAATGAAAACGCTATTCCAGTTATTTATATTTAATGTAAATTATATCTGCTGACGTTTATAAATTTCATTTCAGTTTGATAGACTGACAGGTATTTAAACAATACATTAAAATTTTAATGAAAAACTATGTTTAACTAAAGAACTGTCAAAATATTATTTTGGCATGACATTTTGTAAAATAAATTTAATATAAATTTTTACGTCATAGAAAAAAAATGGCCTTTCTGAAGCGGGCGCAAACCAATGAGTTTGCGCCCGCTTCAGAAAGGCCATTTTAAAAAGAAAGGCTATTTACCGGGCACGATTCTAAAAATAAAAAACAATCCAATTGCAATAGGTATAAAATAACTACTAATACTAAAAAGTTGTTGTCAGTAATATTATTATAAGCTAAAGGATTATTTGGTCAAAGGCAGGCGGATGACAATGATAACCTATTCTTCTTCTATCTTTAGTCTTTTATTTTTCATCTTTAAGGCGTACTTTATGTTACCTTAATCTTACAATAAACCTATTTTAGTTTAAACTATCCACTTAAAGCGGCACAAAATGTGGATTCGATTCAAAGAATTGAATTGAATCGTGTCAAGAGAGCAGCGAAGAGTCACAGCCAAAGAATTTAAATAGGATGTTCTGAAGAGGCACAGCTGGTACCTGCCCACCGGCAAAAGTACAATCCAATACAGTTGTCTTAAAATAATGTTTTCATCAAAAATTTCATCCTGTTTAGTACACAGGATTAATGGAGTGTATTGGTATTTTTTAGAATATGTACTAATAAACACAATAATAAGCTTTTATTCAAGTGGTCCCATGAGTTATTGATAACTCTTAACCTGTAGGTATCACGCCTGATTGGAAAATGCAATATTTGTTGAAGAAAAGTATTACAGATTTTTAAATATCCAACGTTTGCAACAAAATAGATACCTTCGTCCATTTTTCAATAGCATGGTAAGGAAAAAAGTTCATGAATCTTGGCATTTTTCAAGTCTGCATATATGTATGTACTATTTCATTATTGTTCTATGATTTCATTGAAAAATTACCTAATAAAAATATTTTTATCTACAATTTTCTTTTTTGGACACTTACGTTGTACAAAAATGTAGGAGACCTGTGTGCCTATCCCGAAAAAAATATGCCAGTTTTATTGTGATTCCAAAATAGTATAAACATGCCGTAGATCTATTTTATACTTTAAAATATTTTTGATTGTTTGAACCAAGACCTATTGAACAAAATGGCAATAGGCTCACCCTCTATCCATCGGGCATAAACATAACAGTTGAAATGTGGGTGTTGTGCACCTCTGCCATACCCTCCTGGGTAATATAGGCGAGATGCTTTGTTTTTAACACGCTTATATTAGCTTCACCTGTACCTATGTATGTATGTATGTATGTAACCGACTCCTTTGGACTCGATTTTGACCCACTTTAAACGGACAGATTTCATTAAAATTTTGCACACCTCTCAAAGATCGATGACAATGCAATAATTCTATAGATAAAAAAAAAAAAAAAAAAAAAATCGATAGACGAAAAATATGGCACTGAGCGCCCCACGCTTTTTCACAATAATAATAGTATTTTTTGTTCATTACCATTTTCAGCTTATATTAGGAATTATTTTTCACTTTTTATTTAGAAGTATACTTTATAAGCGTGTTTTTTAGTTTTTTTTAACTATTATTTATTTAGTACCAATTCCAATATTCAGACAGCGTAACATTGATGTTCGTGAGTGTACGACTTAAGTACGTTTAACTGGACAACAGCTTCAAGGCGATCCAATCTCCGTAGAATTTGAAGAAGGAATAGCTTTTAACAGTTCGCTGAAGCAAAATGTTGAGTGGCATTGGAAGTGCTATTCAGTTTTTCAGGTTGATAGTAGACTTTTTATACTATGTATGTAGTCAATGGGCGTGTACAAGTCTTCACGGCTGTTCGCTGGACTTAACAATTCGTATCATATTACGGTAATATACGGCTTGAGTTCACGGTTGGCAGCAGTGGTCAAAGCGGTCGCCTCGCCGCGCCGTTTTTAACTGCACTGGTGTTGTACCCACAACACCATTCGATACCTTCATTTGTCTGACTCTCGGGGTGCTTTGTGTATGTGAAATGTATGTTTGTGCACACCCGCGCGACACAGGAGTTATTCCTAGTGTTAATAGTTATTGACGAACGGAATTTATATTTTGCTACTTTATTTATGTAATTACAATTATAATAAAAAGGTAAAGCAAATATATATTATAGCTATTTTTGGCAAGTACAACTTTTTAATTATTATATAAAGGATTATATCTTGCTTGCTTTTTGTTGGAACAATTTTAATATTGGTTTACTTTCGAAATACTAACAAAGGACTTATTTCTGTTTAAAACAGAATATTAAAATTTACCGAATGATAAAATAAAATATATTTTGGCCGTTTGGGTCATTTCGAGATTTCTGAAGAACCTTTCGGAAGAAATAATCGATTTTGGTAACAAAACAAAAAAACCGGCCAAGTGCGTGTCGGGCCACGCGCAATAGGGTTATGTAGTCAGCCGTTCTAATTCAGGAAAGTCTTATCAAGTCTAAAGTCAAAATAAGTTGCAATGGAAAGTAATCTTTTTTTTTGATTCTGTCTTATTGCAAAACACTAAAATTCGTTTCTTATTTTGAATAAACCATACGAGGTTTAATAAACCATACGAGGTTTAATAAACAAATACAACACTTCCAATCCTACTCTACCAACCGGCATGTATACTCCGTAAATGTAAAGAAATGAATTTGAAATTTTTGACATCAACATATTTACCGTTGCATGCACTGAAATTTCGAAATCAATCATTGCATTTACAGAATCGTATCCAAATTATGAATGAGAACACAAAAGCAAAACCTATAACCTACTACCTAACAAAAATAAAATTGTACAACTAATGATAAATAGTTTTTGTTATTAACATATATATAATTATTTTCTTTTGTCTGTTCTGGAACCCATATATATACAGTAGTATACACACATTGCTTTTACTCCTTTATTTTCTGCTTGAAGTGTAAGATATTGCAACCCTATATACTATGGATTTATTTAAGTATTAATTTGATTCCATTTCTATATTTAAGTTTATTTTCTCTTTATAACCAACCATCTTTAGCCATAATGTTGTTTTGGTTGCTATATCTTACACATAGAATTATTGTCAAAAAACAAACAAATATTGTATGAATTATTTGAAAAGATGGTGCACATGAGTTTCACACCAGCTCTTCTCATGATGCAATACCCATCGGAGCTGGTACTTGGATTGATTTTAATTCAAATTTCTAAGTTGAATTAA
Source organism: Hypena proboscidalis (assembly GCA_905147285.1). Taxonomy (NCBI): domain Eukaryota; kingdom Metazoa; phylum Arthropoda; class Insecta; order Lepidoptera; family Erebidae; genus Hypena; species Hypena proboscidalis. Next base: position 18,328,076 of record LR990131.1, read on the forward strand.
AGTCAATCTAAGCTCCGGTGTCAAATCATTTTATTACAATAAGTATTATAATTTAGTTAGCTAAGTTTTATTTTAATTTTATATGTTCAAGCGCCCCTTGGGGCCCATGGAAATAAATGATTTGATTTGATTTGATTTGATATAGCCACAAAACTACGAAGCTACCGTGAGACGGTAACAAGTTGTGTGCAAATGCATCACATAAATGCTTTTTAGTCGGAGCTAGATTTAAAACTAGAGGAAAATGAAATTGCGACCATGCGCTCCGGGACGTACTGTCTGCAAAATCATGCTACACCCTATGGTAAATGGTAAATGTAAACATAGATTTAGCATTTTGTGTATGAAATAATAATGACATCTAATTGACTATATTTATAGCATTTAGCTATGCTTAGCAAATTATACCAAGTTAAAATAACGGCCCAAATTAAACAAAACTGTTATGTCTCGGCTCAAAATTTCGAATATAAAGCACCAATTTATAACAATAAATCGAAATCAGTATTCCAATATGTAGAATCTAAGTTAAGGGAAGGTGACATCAGCGGTGCTGCCAGATTATTATTTAGCAGTGATGTGTTGGCGCCTTGCTCTGGAGAAACGCTCACAGCTCTGCAGAGCAAGCATCCAGCGCCTTCGGATGACCTCGTTTTCCCAGAACCACCTAATAATGAAGATCCGCTTAGCATTGTAGCCAAAGACGTTTTCACAGCCGTTAGCTCCTTTAGAACTGGCTCTGCTGGCGGCCTCGACCCTCGACCTCGATCTGCTGTGTCCGGGCGCCGGGGAAGCTGGTGAGGCCCTGTTAAAGGAGCTTACGGCACTTATTAATCTTATGCTCGCCGGTAATGTGGACGATGCCATCATCAGTATTTTATATGGAGCAAATTTATGTGCTTTAAGTAAGAAGGATGGTGGCATTCGTCCCATTGCCGTTGGTTGTACATATCGGCGTGTGGCAGCCAAGAAATGTTGTAAATATTACAGTGAAGAATTGCGGAATGAATTCCAACCTATCCAATTAGGTTTCGGCTCTCGGGGAGGTTGTGAAGCGGCCGTTCACGCACTGTCAACATATCTTGGCTGTGGTGAAGGAGAGGTCATCCTAAAGGTTGACGTGAAAAACGCATTTAATTCTGTAAAAAGGGACACCTTGTTGACAGAAGCTAAATTAAAAACACCCAAAATTTATAAATACCTTTGGCAAAGCTATAGGCACCCTTCAAAATTATTATTTCAGGAAAATCTTTTGGAATCGGCGGTTGGTTGTCAACAAGGTGACCCTCTCGGACCAGTCATCTTTAGTTTAGCCATACATCCCATCATTCGACAGCTAAATTCTAAATTAAACATTTGGTACTTGGATGATGGAACCCTAGGAGGCGACGTACAGACAGTTCTACAAGATTTGGCTTTTTTAAAAAATAAATTCAATTCCATTGGCTTAGAACTAAATTCAAATAAGTGCAAAACTTTTCTTAGTGACAAATTAGTCGACAAGTTTTCGGTTTTATCTAAATTTAAATCTCTGGCACCAAATATTAAAATCGTTCAAAAAGATTCCTTACGCCTCCTAGGAGCTCCAATTCATGAAGACGCCTATGATGCTTTCATAGCAGAAAAAATACAAAATTTTAACGACATTTCGGATCGCCTTCTACAAATTAATATGCATTCGGCTTTCACGACTATTCGATACTGTCTTTTCGTCCCTAAATTTACTCATGCCCTCAGATCCACTCATTTTTGGAAAAACGTTACTCTTTTAGGCCAAATGGACAATATTATCCAAAACACAATTAGCAAAATTCTTAATGTAACTTTGAATGACCGAGCGTGGCTACAGGCGTCCTTACCGGTTCGCCTGGGCGGCCTCGGCATTCGCAAAATTTCAGATATTAGTTTGGCAGATGGCTTGTCCGAGCACAGCCGTACCGACTAACCCTTTCTCCCAGAGACAATGAGACGGGCCGCTCTGTAATCAAAGGATGAACAACCTTTTGAATACAGCCTCTAATGCGGCCGAGCGCGCTCGCTTGTTGGCTGTGGGAGAATGGGAGTCAGGTCTTTGGCTTTTTGCGCTCCCGTCGCCTAGCTTAGGTACAATGCTGGACAACGAGACATTCCGCATCGCCACCTGTTTTCGTTTGGGTCTACCTAGTGTCGCTCCGCATCCCTGTCACTGCGGTGAGAGCGTCGATTGCCTCGGACACCATGTCCTATCGTGCAGCAAAAGCGCAGGTCGCATGTCGCGGCACGCGCATCTTAACGATATATTACGTCGTACTCTTGTCACCGCCGCGCCGGCGTGCCAGCCGTTCTTGAACCTAATGGCTTGGCGCGTGACGATGGCTAGAGACCAGACGGTATGTCGTTACTGCCATGGAAGATGGGCAGGCCTTTGGTATGGGACGCTACTTGCGTCGATACCCTTGCGCCATCACATCTTCCAAGCACTGTAAGTTGCGCGGGTGCCGCGGCAGCATCCGCCGAAAACCTCAAACGGCGCAAGTATAATAATCTCGTCAGTGGTTATATATTTGAGCCGTTTGGGGTTGAAACTTTAGGACCATGGGGTCCGAGTGCTCGGGCTTTATTTAAAGATATTTCAAAGCGCCTAATCGACGCTTCTCGCGACCAGAGGGCTGGTTTTTACTTCGCCCAGCGAATAAGCATTGCCATTCAACGTGGCAATGCTGCCAGCCTTCTGGCCACGGTATCCGCTGTGGACAGTGATGCGGAGGAATTTTATGACGCATAATGTATTTAATTATTTTATTTCATTTTATTAATTAATTTATTGATTGTATGTGTGTGTTTGATATTTATACAATATTTGTTAGTTTTTTGACAATAATTCGTTGTGTAAGTAATCCGATTGTAAATAAATAAACCATCATATCATAAAAAAAAAAAAAAAAGTTAAAATATCGTACGCGTTAATTCTTTACAACCTTTGTGCTGAATGCAACTTCTCCATGTTGGTTTGTCCTATCCTACTTAAGATAGGAACAAATGGATGAACGTGACGTCACAAAATGACGTACCACACAGTTAAGAAATTTAGAGTCCTGGCAAGAGGCGACCGCAGCTGGTTGGTAAAGCGACTGCACGATGTGCAAAAGGTCGCAGGTTCAAATCCTGCCGGTCCCATATTTTTCAACTGTTTCTTAGTATAATATTGACATGTTTTCTAATCTTTTATTTCAACAAAATAAGTCCTAAATAAAACTCAACCATTATTCAAATAGGAATGTCATTACCACACCCCATGGAAGAATGATATGGAGTCATTGCCGTCGCCTCGGGGCCCAACGCGACCCTTTTTATGTAAATCGAGTGGAAGATAAAAAAAGTAAGGAAAACATTCTCCCAGAAAAATCCCAACAGCTGTAAAGAATTACACTTAACCCCCAGTTTTACCAAACTTCTTAATCCGCGGTTAACTCTAAACCCAGCTTCGATCTTTCTTACTTTCTTCTCATCCAATGTTTAAACGGGACAGAGTTGTAAACGTTTGTTCAGCGTTAAACGTCGGTTTTACACAAGGATGAAAGTGTCGCTTAGTATACGTTGAGTGATCTAGACTAGAAGTTGAGTGTCATACTCAACTTCAAGATCATACTAACAAAATATGCCGTAAAACTTGTCTATACAAGGTTTCATGGCATATTAAGTTACGAAAATTGAAATAAATATTTTACAGTTGGCTTAAAATAATTGTTTGATGATCAGCATGAAATTTTAAAGGTCATTATGAGTATTTTCTTGGTTTAAAAGTAGCCATTGCGCAATGGATAAGGCATCAGTCTTACGATCGAGAGGTCGTGAGTTCAAATCCTGACCATAACACCACGGACGTGAACTTCCTCCTAACACAAGCGAATTAAGATTAGCTGGAGGGCGTTAACAAGAATACTAGTAATTTATTATAGAAAAAATATGTATAGACACTGGTCGATTTCATTACGCGAGTGTACATCTTGGATCTCTTCAAAGCAAGAGTTAATAGGTATCTCATAGGAAAGCGTGCTCCACCGTAGACCGCATCATCACTTACCATCAAATCAGGTCGTGGTCAAACGCGTGCCTACTCACCATAAAAAAGTAGGTACAGGTACATAGTAATAATGATATCGTTATGTCAATTTTTATAATGTTTCAATAATTAAACTTTATCCTTACGGGCAGATACTTTATTATTACTTACAAAGTTCTTAATTGATCTCACACGGTACCGCGGCTCTATATTTATCTTTAATTTACTCATCTCAAACATGTATCAAACTCCAGAATTCGTAAATTAAGCAATAAAATACGAACAAAGTTTGAACGCCTCAACATACGAGAACATGAAATTAATACAGCTCTGTATTATATTCATTACACAGGGAGGCTGCTAATTTAGAAATGTACCTACCGTTCATTTAATTTATATTACATTCATTAAGATTATTTGTACATCAAACTGTGGTTAAAGTTGATGATGATATCTTTTCTCGAATTGCCTTCATACGTCGCCGTTGTATGTCGTAAACGCAAGAGTAGGCCAACTGATGGTTAGTCATACCTACAGCCCAAGGCCTGATCTAACCACCAAACCGGAGCACAGTGGTTCAAGCACTACTATTTGGCGGCAGGTTTAAGGTGAGACGGCAGTGCTTCCACCCTCAAACTTGTTCACAAAAGCTCTACCACCTAGTCTTTCGCTTATTCTGACTTCTTACCGTATAACTACAAACTCGTCGAGATTCACGGGCTTTCTTTTTTATGGTGGATAGGCACGCTTTTGACCACGATCTCACCTGATGGTAAGTGATGATGTGGTCTACGGTGGAGCACGCTTAACTATGAGATACCTATTAACTCTTGCTTTGAAGACATAGTTGTACTCATGCGGAAACACAGATTCGGGCAAGGCGTTCCATTCTTTGACAGTTCGCATAAGAAATGTAGAGGCGAAACGCTTATTGCGTATTGGTGGCATATTTACCGTGAAGCGATGCCTGAGTGCCGTTTGTCTGGTAGACCGATGGTGAAAGGCTTAACTAATAGTTTAGTATTGTTTATCTTCTTAACTCAAAAGTAGTACTAGACCTGCTGTCCCTTGGCTTAATATTCTAATCCACAGATCCAGATACACAAAGTAAAAATATTGTACATATAATATAACCTACAAACCTACACTATGAACGTTTTCGGCAATAGGAAGTGTCGAACATAAATAATTAGCTATATTGATTTTCAAAGATTACTAGGATTCACGTGTGAATGATTTTCATTTCAATTATTTGAAAGAAACAGTTAAAACAAGTACGTGTTTAGTAAAACTACAGATCATTTCAACGAAGAGTCTTCATTTTAACGAGGTGCTCCACATCAATGTTTCTGATTGGAAGGCAACTTCAATTTTTGTAGTGATAAAAAGTGTTAAGATCACTGTATACCTTTAACTGCTATTTTTAGGTAAACGATAACATTATTTAAATAGGGTGATTTATTTATTTATTTATTTATTTATGGCACTCCAACGACTATTCACATTTACATTTTAGGAAGATAATCTTATGCATTCATGTGCTAGGTGAACTTGTCACTTAAAGGTGTGCACAGCACTTACAGTTTATTCTGCGATAACATTATAATTATATTAACTGTTTTAACTAAATAACATGCAATTGAATTTAATGAAAGTTAATGATAATAAAATGTGTTACATTTGAAAAAGATACATGATTAAAAAAAACAAAATTACATAAAACATTGATACTTGAACAAATTGCAACATTCTAAAACAAAGTAATATTGCAAAGACAAAGTGAAGTTAATATCATTTTAATAAACGCTAATATTAATATTAATACTAATAAAACACATGCAATAAAAATTAACATAAATTAAAATTACACGAACATAAATTATGTTTACATTATTTACAAATTGAAGTGATAATTAAACTGACTTTTTCGATTAGCATTATTCGCCTCTAAATTACTAAGTTAGCATCCTGAACTAACCCGTGGCTGACTATGAAATGGTGTTAGTGATATATTAATGATATATGTATATAACTTACATACATCACGCATATATTACATAGGCAGAGGTGTACAACACCCACACTTCACCTTTTATGTTTAGTTCCCCTGGGATAGGATCTATCGCCATCCACCTGGCACAATTCTAACTCCGTGCTGCTATAGTGAAATTCCTGACGGAAAGTTCACAAATAACACTTGCCCCACCCGGAATTCGAACCCGAGACATCGCTGTGAGAGACACGCTAACCACTAGACCATCGAGGCAGTTATATGTGCTGTATTTATATATTTGCAGTTACACATATTATTTCTTATATAAACTCAACAAGTAGCTCATTAAATAAAACGTAGGATTGTTATTATGAATATATTCCTATGATATAGGTTTCTCGTTTCCCACGGATGCCCATTCGATATTCAAAATATGCTGTCAAATAAAAATACCCTCGGCATCTGTAACAGATATCTGATAGAAAATAAATGTGAAATCCCAAGACACAGTGACCCGTGGCCATATTTATCTCGATCGTATATCTAAGGAACAAATAATGCCTGTCCAATTTTATTTATTGAAATCTGATAGAAGATACATACGAGTATAGTACCGATATTTGGTATGAGTGTTTCTATGAATAAAAAATAAATATTATATCAAGTATACTTATATATTAGGACCAGTTATTCAAGTACCCATAGTACAAACTCTGCTTAGTTTAGGACTAGATGACGTTGTATGAATGTCGTGTGATACTTATATTTGTTTTTTGGCAAAGGTTTTTACTCTAATGTAAAAAAAAGACTTAAAAGGTTTCCTCACCATTATTTTATTTGCTATCAGAGATTATATCTAAAACTAGATAAAAAATAAAGTTGGCAAACAAAATAAAGTTGTTTATGGACATATTTTGCATGAATTATTTCATAATAATTCGATAAACGAAATTTGGATTAATATTTTGGTAAAACATGACTATCTTAACTAATATTACAAAATTTATAGATTTGTTTTTTATTTGTTTGTTTGTTTCATTTTTAATCGAAAAATAGTGTACTAATTTCATAATAAACATGTACATAATTGCATTGATATTTACTTACGTTGTACATAGATAGCAATTAATGTCAAATTAGTTACAAAGCACATTAATCGAAATAGCAGGCCGTCCATTGAATATTGCTTGTATTATTATGTACTATAATGTACTGTATCTAATAAGATGCTACATAAAAATACAAGCGATATTGATTCGCCTGTTTATATTATTTGCTAGGAATAGCTAGGTGTCGTATTACCTTTGATGAATTGTCGTATTACCTATTAAAATATCGGAGCACAGGAGTGTAAAAACTATACTTGCCGGCAAATATTAAATAGACAGCGATTTTTATTACCAAAGCGTTTTCTCAAAGAATTAAATACTTAAAAGAAAATAAAAACGAATGATTAGACATGGTTTTTCTAACATAACAAAACATTACGCCTATATCACCCAGTAGGGTGATATAGGCGTAATGTTTTAATAGTAAAAGTTTTAGTGTAAAATTTTCATAGTAGGTGAAGTGTGTACAAACCCACACTTCACCTACTATGAAAATGAAAATGAAAAAATCTTTTATTTTAATAAAAATCGAGTGTAACAATAATTGATTGGAGTCTCCTTTTAAGCTAAAAAAGCCTGTGTGTTATGTTCAGTGGTTTTATTTATTATTATTTTTTTATATTTAGTGGGATAAGGGGTAAGGAAATCGCCATCTACCGGGCACAACTCCAACTCCGTGCTATTATTGTGAATTTCCTGACGGAAAGATCACAAATAACACTTTGCCCGACCTGGGAATCGAACCCGAAACCTCACGGTGAGAGACACTTACGCTTAACACTACTAGACCATCCAGACAGACATATTTTTCTACTTTTAAATAATATTTTTAGTTGACAGTATTTAATTTAAAACAATAGTATTAAGTATAGCGATTATTCAGGCAAATGTTTTTCTTAAAGTATTGTAGATTTGATTTCACTTCTAAAATTGTTTTAATATTTGCTTATTTTATTGTTTTTCAATGTTATGTTTGTGAAGAAAATGATTGACAAGTTAATAGTTTTCAGTAAAATAAATTGAATGTTTTGAAATTATATGTCATCTCACAGGTACCTATTATTATATTCAAATTGTCTTCTATATATCGATAAATAGACGTCTAGACCAAAAATTGTTCAGTATGGTTTACCTCTACAATTTTATGGATGATGAAGAGTTTCTTAGAAGTACCAATTTAGTCTTAGTAATAGAATAGTAAAAAAAAAACAGTCTAGGCTAAATTTTTTGACTAACAAATACTTAGCACCGCAGCCGAGCACAGCTCCGTTTAATACGCAAAAGGCAGCCTAAACCTTAAAATAAGACAAAACATTAGTATTTAAAACTACATAAAATCGTTATGAAACAGTAAACAAACCACTTAGTCACACAATATTATTAGTAGGCAAAGTATGCTATTAAAGAAAAGCTCTCATTTTTAATATTTATTCGTGTAAAGGAACGGTAAAAGAATTCCCAGTAGACATCTCTCGCTATATTAAGAATTTTATTCATTCTAAGGACATATACCTACATACCTAAATAAATTAGACAAAAACACTCCCATTTTAACGGGCTGGGGAAGACAAGACCAAGAAAAACCAAATTATATTTTACTTTGACAAAGCGTATGGGATTACTGTCATAATTAATTTAGTAATATTGTCCAAAAATTAATGGTTGTTAGTGTTTTGTACGAATATTTTACTTTTTCTTTAAACGACGTATATAGCGAGTGGACTTGTTGCCCACCTGATGGTAAGTGGTAACTGGCCCAGGGACATCAACAATCAACAAAGGCAAATTGTTCGATGCGTCGTTTCATCTGAGGACTACAGTGTTATGCCTCACGTGTTAGTTATTTTAGGATCTTATCTCATAACCAGGCCGGAACACAGTATTGCAAGTATTTACTATTTGGCGACAGGTTTAAGGTGAAACTCATATAGAAACTGTAGTGAAATCACATTGTTCTCTGTTTGAGGCATTTTTGATGATTCATCTTAAATTAACTGCTACTAGATATTTTTTAACCGACTTCCAAAGAAGAGGAGGTTTTAAATTCAACTTTTTTTTTTCTATTAGTTCGGCGATTACTCGATGCCTGTTTCGAGTTGAGAAATTCTATTTTCTTATGAAAGGGTATACTTGTCATGTGGTACCATGGCCATTGGTCACGATCTGATGATGGGATCTTAGAGAAATCGAGGGTAATCCTCAAGTTTTATATGTTTTTATATTTTATTGTATATTACCTAAAGCGACTTCAAAGTACATTAAAAAGCATTGCAAGCATAAGAAAGTCGATTAAATGGTTTTTGAAGACGGTGTTCATAAATTGTAATGGGTAGAAAATGATCAACACAGACTACAACAACTATTTTATCGACTTATGGCGTTATTAAATGCTTTTTCAAGGTACGTTGAAGTCGGGTTTTTCTTTCAAAAACCTTTTTTATTTAATTTTAAACAATTGGTAAGCCAGCGAAATCAGATTCAAAACGTCGACGTAGTTCTATAACTTAACAAAAAATAAATAAGGTTAATATTTGATTGACAGAAATTAAAATTTCATGTGATTTAATTTATGGAATACGCATGAACTCAGCTAAAATAGCTTTTGTATGATTGAGACTTAAATGAGTTCAGATGAAAGTTACAAAAATGTTTGTGACATTTCACATCCGTTGTTTGTTTTCTTTTGTAACTGAATTCTTTTCCAAACTCGAGTTCGCTGAAGTGTTTTTGAAATGTTTGCGATCGCCGGACATACCTACGCCTACTGTTGCTATTTAAAAAGTGAAGCTGCTTTAAAATATCTACAAACAGTTTTTTATACTACGCCTGCAGCAAAGAACGATTAGTCCACCTGATAGTTAGTGGGGTAAAGCTGATGGCCATCAACAACCCACAAAAGCAGATTGTAATTGCGTCACTGCAGCTGAGTACTAGGGTGTTATGATTCATATGCCAGTTATTTGCCTGAGCTCATGAGGACTACTATCTGACGGCAGGTTAAAGGTGAGACGGTGGTGCTGCCCCTCTCGAGCTTGTTCACAAAAGCTCTACCACCAGTAAAATGATTATTATTTTACATTGGGACTTGAAATTTAAGTGTTAAATTTAAACGTTTATACAGCTTGTTATGACAAGAAAAACGGATTTCACGTAAACACCTACCCTAAAATGTAGTTTAACTTATCTCTTACGCCGAAAGTATGATTCTTGATTTACACAAAACGCTCCTATCCGAAAATATAGCATGTATGCCATAAAGTCAAGTGCTCAGGGAAGTGAACGCAATACCTATTTAATTATCTGCTCAATAAACTCGTAATCGGAAAGATGTATTGTGACGTGAAATGATGAGCCTCTGAGTTGTGTTTACATGGAATTTATGGATAAATATATGAAATTCGTTGGGTTTTAGATATACATTTTGTTACAGATAATAAATAACTTTTTATCTATGATCAACATAAATAATATTATTTTTATTAAAACTGACGTGCGTTTGTAACATTATTAAAATTATGAAATACGGGTGTTACTCACGTAATGTTGGTCTATTTAGTCAACCGCGGTTTCGCCTATACGTCTAGGCATTATCAAGAGAGTGCGATACGTCGCGCCTGAGTCACAGCCACGAGTGACGTATTGCACTCTCTTGATAATGCCTAAACGTATAGGCAAAACCGCGGTCGACTAAATAGACCAACATTACGTGAGTAACACCCGTATTTCATAATTTGAATAATAAATAATATTATTAAAAAAAATAATTAATAATCAAAAACATTAGTTGTCTGTACAAGAGATTTTACATTCGTTGATATTCCTTCTTATATGAGTTAAAAATTGACACAGAGATATTTTCCTTTTCACAGTGAGTCAGTTGAAGTTGAAACGTAAATTGGGTGGGGACATTTTGACGTCCGTGAATCCAAACGTGATAATACTACTAAGTCAGACCCTACCAACCCTACTCTATCAGACACTAGGTACTCCATCGAGTTTGGCGAATGAACAACGCTTATCTCGCACTTTGGGATATTATGAATGGTTAAATTATATATTATTTCCAGTTGAAATTGTTTAATCTGCAAAGAATTTAAATCCTCTACACCCGCGGTTGCCCTTGGCAGTTCACAGGTCTAAGTTACTTGAGAAGAGAATAGCCAACAGTGTATTGTATGCATTCATAGATCCAATTTCGAGTCAGACATATAACTCGAATCCTATTAAACTTGACATTAATTATAATGAATTTCATCTATCAAATGTAAAAGAATGTATTTTTTTGGGAATAACCGTCGATCAGTTTTGTAGCTGGAAGCCTCACATCGACCGGATTGTAAATAAGCTAGATCGCTTTGTCTTTGCTTTAAAGAAAATTAAACTCATCGTTAATTTGGATGCTGCAAAAACCGCTTACCACGCCTATGTATCATCGGTAATCAGATATGGTCTAATAATTTGAGGCAATTCAGTGGATGTTATTAGAGTCTTCAGGGCACAAAAGAAATGTGTACGTGCATTAAGTGTTGCTGACTACCTTGACAGCTGTCAACCACTATTTAAAAAACATAAAATACTGCCATTACCCTGCAATTTGAGGGTTGTATGTTTGTGAAAAAACACCCTGAACTATTTAAAAGATTTTGTGACAAAGAAAGTAGCCGAACTAGACATAAAAATAAGCTATGCCTGCCAGCTATTAGACTAGAGTTGCTTAAGAGAAATGCCTACTATATGTCTATAAAATTGTATAATCATTTACCTGAAAATATTATTAATTTACCAATGTTATTATTTAGGAAAAAGTTGATACTACTATTACAAATTAAAAATTATTACAATGTAAAAGATTACCTAGATGATAAGAATTTATAATAGAAACTGATTTTAAATAAATTTATAAATGTATTTGCACGCCACTTGTGGTAGAATATGTGGAACTATTATTTATATCTGTAAGACCGTAATGTACATACCATATTTGAGCAAATAAATATTTCATTTCATTTCATTTTAAACCATGTATTCACCACACATTATTTTACAATTAGAGAAAATAAAACATTTCACAGAAAATAGTGCGGCAGTATTTGCAGCGCGCTATGCACAGCACTGATTTTCAGATAGTCCCTGTGAGAAAGACCAATACAGTAGATCAACGTTCACGAGAAAATATAAACAATGAAACATTAGAACCAAACAGTATTACAAGAAATTTAAACTGAACATTTAAAATGAAAATTGGTAAATAAAAAACAGAGCAAAATGATGAATATTTGTAAAAAAATTGAGGTTTACACTTATAAAACATGTACAGCTCAAGCAAAGGTATTTTATAATTTTAATGATTCAAGGATTAAACATATACAAACACAAACATAGTTTCATACACAATACACATGTCATATCCTTTGTGGATATGTGTATTGTGTATATGTGTATATGGAACATAAATATTTTAAAAAAATATATATTTATAATTTTTTCTTCTTTTTAACCTGCTTTTGGGTACACAAAAGTTTCTTGAAACTAGAATTACATTATTATGTTAAACTAATCGATTTGATCGGTTCACGGGTCTTCGTTACTTGAGAAGAGTATTAGTTTAGTTAGTTTAGTTTTCCTGGGCGGTATCCGCACTTAATTCTCCTATGGAACCGTTGTACGTGAGAGGTTTCCCGTTTACTCCAGCCAGACTATATCGGTCCGTGTATCGTATGAATTCATAGCCCCAATTTCATCAATATGTTTAACCAACTTTTTACCACCCAATTAGATTTTTTCTCTTATTCAATATTTGAAGGATAGAGGTAGATTATAAACAGCAGCCCAGCGTTAACCGCGAATTAAGAAATATGGTGAAATCAGCATTGAAAATCGGTTTGTATCTCTTGGTTCTGGTTCCTTTAAACTAACAATTTAACCTCTCTATAAAATTGTACTATATAGCACAGATCAATATCGATCTCTAGTTACCTTAAGAGTAGTGTAGGTATCAGTAATAGAATCAATTCTGTTCCAATAGAGCACGATTGTGTGGACCACAATGCTACGTAATACGCCTGAAATAGTAGGTGCATGCAGTAGATACGTGGCAGAAGTATCATTTGAAACGATTTCTGATTTCTTTTATTCAATTACTGGAATATAAAATATTTTATATATTATTAATATGTTCAAATACTTTTACAGGTATGAATTTAATAATATTAATATCAAGCGGTTACCCACAGTACACCCGCGTGGTAAGTCGATAAAAAGTAGCCTTTATGTCTTAATACAGGGTATAAGTTACGTGTGTAAATTTTCCTCGAAATTTCATCAAAATCGATCGGGTATTTAAAACGTGAAAGAGTAAGAAACATCCATAATTCCTTCTCACAAATTTTCGCCTTTTAACATTAGTTCGGATTAGCTGATGCCCGCGACTTTGTCCGCGTGTAATTCGATATTTCCTACAAAATTGAGGATTTTCTTTATTACACTTAAAATTAACCCAAATTAACCCCTATGGGGCGGGGATTTCCGAAATATCTATCACAATGCAAAAGCGTTTGGCGTTCTGTATCATATTTTTCGTCTATCGAGCAACCCACGCTTTTTCACAATAATACTAGTAATTTTTGTTCATTACCATTTTCAGCTTATATTAGGAATTATTTTTCACTTTTTAGTTAGAAGTACTTTAAAAGCGTGTTTTTTTAGTTTTTTTAAACTATTATTTATTTTCTACTTTTCAGTTTGGTTTATTTATAAGAGCGTTTTTTTTATTTTTTTTTGTTACTTTTTTTTAATTTTTTTTTATCGAATTATTGCATTGTCATCGATCTTTGACAGGTGTGCAAAATTTGAATGAGATCTGTCCGTTTAAAGTGGGTCAAAATCAAGTCCAAGGGAGTCGGTTACATACATACATACATTACATACAGGTGAAGCTAATATAAGCGTGTTAAAAAGGTATCCTGTTTTTCTGCCCCTTGATTGTACATTGGCAGCAAAGAGTCAATGCTACAGATAATACCAATTGCTCGCTTTCACGTGTTGGCTGGAAAATTGTGGAGTAGTATTTCAGACTTCAGTGTACGCTTTCAAGTACTGCCTCAGCGATTTGAAATATTAAAAAGATATTGTGTCGGATGTGAATTGTCGGCTTCCTTTTATATTGCTCTGAAAATTGTAGCTTACTTTAAAGTGGTGTTCCACTATTGTCATCATTTGTAGGCAATTTTTATATTCTATGTAGCTTGGGTTTTGTGAATTTTATTTGGACTAACTTAAGTTCAGAGTTGTAGGAATTCATAAATGATAAGCTGTTGCCCGCGACTTCGTCCGCGTGGAATTTATTTTATTAAGTAGTAGCTGCTCCCGCGCTCTGGCACGCGTTACTGTCCCGCTTTCATGGAGTTCAGCGTAATGTCAAATGTCAAAAAGCTAAAATGGATAGTTAGTGGTGTGCTTATGTGAGTGAATGTGTGTATTTGGCCATGTCATTGGGAACATTGGATAGTGTAATTGCTTCTGGCGTTCTATCTAATGTAAATCCAAAGTATTTATTTATTTAGACTATCAAACACAAATATAATGATTAAAATCCAATCGTTTGTTCCCGTGATAAGCGTTAACAAACAAACAAACTAACTTTCTCACGCGGATTCGTTTGCGTGGTAGGTACACCAACAAAAAGTAGCCTATGTTACGCGCCTTGTAGTAAGTTACCTGCATATGCAATTTTATCAAAATTTGTTAAGCCGTTTAGAAGATTAGCCGATACAAACAGACAGACATGCAGACAAAAAAAAATTCTGGAATATTTCCGTCACGCCATTCGTACCTCATCGAATTTGTCACGTTCTGTATCGCAGAAATGACGAAATTGTGATACTAGTTAAATAATCAAGATTACCATAAAACTTCTTTGTGAAGTATTTAATATATTAACCTACGAGAAAAAACGAAGGAGAAAAAACGGAGGAGGTTCTCAACTCGACCGTATATATTTTTTTTTTGTGTGTCTTCAGTCCTCATGCCGTTGTTTCTTAACCGATTTTGATGATTCTTTTTTTCCATATCATAACATCCAAAAAAAATAACTAAAATAGTAAGATACAAAATGTATCAAATGAAAGTAGAAGTTTTTTCTACTGTAAAAATATAATGACTAATAACTGCAAATAAAGTAGGCAGCAAAATTAGCAAGACATTTCGTTAATGCTACCCTTATGTATGATATTTGAATTAAGGATACAAAATCCGTATTTTAACTTAACATTTTCTATCACCAAATGAGAGTTTTCATCAAGATCTGGATGTTTAACGTCAAAAAAAATTAATTGTGATGGTGTATGGAATTGTTCGTTTTTCAAAAATTAGACAACGAGTCTAAATCGCGTAATTATTATAAGGTAACTTTTTAGGTCATTTCGAAACGTCGAGCATAGGTATTTATTTACCTTTATAATAATTAAGCTATTTAGGCCCGTTGTCTAATTTTTGATAACGTTCTCACATCACGAAAGTTTAAAAACAGAAATTATTCGTGTAATGTAACTTACACACTGCTACCTACGCAATTCGGTTAAAATTCTTCTTTCTTACATTGTTTGTATTTGTTATATTTTTAGGAAAACGTTGGTGCTGAAAATCTTCCCATAAAATAAAAAGGCGATCGTCTACTAAATTTATTTCGAATACCATGTCATTTATAAAGACGAGGCTAAATCGTTATCAAAGTCGTAATGTGTTTCAAATATTATCTCAATACAAAATTACAAAGGCACAAAATATAAACAAATTCAAAACATGTATTCAGTCCTCTTTATGAGGAGGCTTACCGTGGTACTATTCAAATACACTTGCCGGCAAATACGGTATGGTATATACTATATAACATATATTACATATATATATACGTAACGTACAGTCAGCTACATAAGTTGTAGAACACTTGAAAATTTTCAATTTACCATAAAAATGTATAATATATTTTGAACGTCATCAACCGCACCGCGTTGGTCTATATAAAGAGCGCGCTTGGACGGCACGATTGATCACGATTCATTTGCTCGCTGGCTCTCGGAGAGTACGAACGTCTTGGGATAATCAGTGTCGATCGTAATTAAGATCACGGAAGCGATTTTGTTGGTAATTTTAATAAATTTATATATGATTGTTGAAGTTTGCAGTATTTGTTTATGAAAGTCTCATTGTTGATTTTATTTTCATTAAAATTATAATTAAATGAGCTGTTTTCTTGTTAATTTGTTTCTTTTTTAATATAAATTCCTTTTTAAAGTGTTCAGCGACTTTTGTTGCTAAATGTACGTAAGATTTATGTTTTCCTTTGAAGTATTGCTTGTATTTGATATTGGTTTTTCAGGGTGGATGTGACGTAGCGTTTTTAGCGACATTTATTAAAACCTCAGCTTCCGTTCATGGCCAGTATTCATTTCTATCATTTCAAACAATTTTATTGTATAAATAAATTTTACCGAACAAATGGCAATATTTAAATGTACAAATTGTTTGAACAACATACATTGCGTGAAATAATTTTGAAACGGTGCGGTGGAAATGATTAATACTGACCATGTATAGAAGATGTGGTTTCAGTAAAAATGTCGCGTCCACCCTGTATGTAAGTACCTGTAATCAAATTGTATACTGTACTTAATAGTTAGTACATTAGGAATTAGTTTTTTTTTAACTTAACTCTTATAAACATAAACATGACATCACGCCTATATCACCCAGAAACGACAGATAATTGGCAATTTTGCATGATATCAATTTCTGTATCAACCCATGCGACATGCCATCAAAATTCTTAAACGATTAAAAAAAATCCTGTTTTGTAATGAACTTAGTTAATATACATGTATTTTTTTTAATATATGATTTTCCATTTATGTTAAGTTACAAAGAATTTACAGAAAAATAATATAACTAAAAATAATGATAACCCTATAGATAGATAGATAGATAGATAACTCTTTATTGTACACAAATTAAAAAGACAGTTTCATAAAGCACATCATTTAGATAGTACAATGGGCGGTCTTATCGCTATTAAAGCAATTTCTTACAGGCAACCTTTGGATGGACAAGAGAGCTTAAGAAATTATATATATAACATAGATAATTAATAAATAAAAAATAATAATTATATTATGCGTGATAAAATTCCTCCTGCAGATAGCAGATATAACTCTCTAACTATAATAAAATTAAATAAAAAATACTATTTATTTGCCTAATCGATGCTTTTCGCGACCAGAAGGCTGGTTTTTACTACGCCCAGCGATTAAGCATTGCCATTCAACGTGGCAATGCTTAACCTTCTGGCCGCGAAAAGCGTCAATTAGGCAAATAAATAGTAATTTTCTTTTTCTTTTATTATAGTTACTATCTCAATATCCAAAGTTAAAAGCAAACTATAATAAATGGGTGGCTCATCCTGAAAATTTTAAAGCTGCACCTTTGAATAAACGTTGATAAATCGAATCCGGAACCTCCATTCTACGTCCGTATTGCGGAGTGGGTAGTGTACCTGCGACGCTGAGGTCGTAGGTTCGATTCCCACTTAAGACAAATCTTTGAGTGCATGAATATGTATGTATATACAAAAGAAAAGTATATATGTATTAGTATCAGTTATTCTAGTACCCATAGTACAAGCTCTGCTTAGTTTGGGACTAGGTGGCGTTGTGTGTGAGTTGTGAAATATGTATGTATGTATGTATGTATTCTACCTGCATGTTCCAAATGACATTTATGAAAAGCCACACAGGTTAATGACATATTCTGACATTTCTGACACTTTATTATAATGTATACAACTTTTGTAGTTGATTTTTTACACCTTGTGTCCGAAAAACCCAAATATCTTACGGAACCCTATTTGTTTCCAATATAAAATTTAGCCTATGTTTTTTGTGGATAATGTAGCTTTCGAATGGTGAAAGAAATTTGAAAAACGGTCTAGTAGTTTTTAAGCCTATTCATTACAACCAAACAAACAAAGTTTTCCTCTTTATAATATTAGTTATATATATATACCTATATCTTAGCTGAAATATGGCGAAACAGGACTGCTTCTAATATTTACCAATAAAAAAATGTAGGATATCGTTGGTCGCTGTATATTATGGGCATCAATATTTATGGCCATAATATAGATTTCTTCTCTTGAATCTGTGCTTGGTCAATATATATTATGAAGTGAATAAACTGAGAAACGGGATGAGTTGCCCAAAAATCAGTATAAATAAATAAAAAACATTGTTATTTTGACAATAAAAATAGACTCTTATTTTAAGTCTGTTTTTATTGTCAAAATAACAATGTTTTTTCAAACTGGTATAGTGGTTTGCGCGATACCTTTGGTCCTCAATAAAGGTCTTTAGCTATATAATAAAATAAATAATAGTTTAAAAAAACTAAAAAACATGCTTTTAAAGTACTTCTAACTAAAAAGTAATAGTTTGGTTTATTTATAAGAAAGTTTTTTTTTTTTTAATTTTTTTTTATCGAATTATTGCATTGTCATCGATCTTTGACAGGTGTGCAAAATTTTAATGAAATCTGTCCGTTTAAAGTGGGTCAAAATCGAGTCCAAAGGAGTCGGTTACATACATACATACATACAGGTGAAGCTGATATAAGCGTGTATATTACGCTTAACTCCACGGGAGCGGAACCAGCTACAAATTAATACAACGAATTCCACGCAGTAAGAGCTAGTGTTAAATAAACTAATATCAACCGTAATAAGTTGGTTTAGTCTAACGTTAAGACTACTGAACTGACTGAGCGTGACATAATCACTGAAGGCAGACATGCCTATGTCTTACGCCGTTTCCTGATGATAACACGGCGCGGGAGCGGTGCAGTAAAATATTATTACATATTTGCGCTCGGTTTTGTCTCAGTATGTTATTCTCTAACATAACATCACAGCTATATTACCCAAAAGGGCGGCAGAGGTATACAACACCCATACTTCACCTGTTATGCTTAGGTCCCATGAAATAGAGGGTGAGCCTATAGCCATCCACCGGGCACTCCACCAACTACGATCCGGTATTGTGAATTTCCTGACGGAATGTTCAGAAGTAACGCTTTGCCCGATCCAAGAATCGAACCCGAAACCTCGCGATGAGAAGTGTATACGCTAACCACTAGGCCATCGAGGCATTTTCTATGAGGATAATTTATCACAACAATGCCGCGCTGAGTTATCAGATCAGCCAGACAAAGTGTCATTTGCATTTTACAGACGTTCTGACGAAGTTACCGTCAATTTATTTAACTTAAAGACAAAAAAACAATTAATTTAAAGAAAAATAAATAGTATCTTAAAACGTAACAAAAAAAGAATTAATTAAATAATAGCGGTATTTTTCAAATATACTGTGACTTAGCTCTAACTTAGCTTCGAGTCAATATTTTACTTTTTCTTTGTTAACAGTATAATTTTAATTGGGTACACAATAAATAAAATTACGTTATGCGATATAAAACAGAGAAATTAAAGATTGCCTTAAGCCACGTGGAGAACTTGTTCATCATTTATTATACTGAAAACTCCAGTTGATAAGTTATTATAAGACAAGTAAATTATAATTTTATGTAAGCGTCTACCTTACATAAAATCAACTTAAGTTTTTAATGTCATAAGGTTCTATTTCTTTTATAAAATGATTAAATACAACGTCAACTTATGTTTTAAATGTCAAAAGTTCCTCAATAGAGTAGAACTTACTATAATGTAGTAACACCTATTCAAACTCTTCCAAACTCTTTTGTAACCTGAAGCTAGGTCACTTCACGAATCATACAAAACAATTTCATGTAAAATTACGCCTTCTTGGTCCAAAAAGTTTAAAAATAATGAAAATTGAAAGCCTCAGAAGCCTTCAATTAATTTGGATTTTTGCAGATAAATCGAACAACTCTTTATCTCTGGCGGACAGACGTCAATTAAATCCTCAGGGATTGAGGCCAATGAAATGAACGTTACACACCGCTGTTACTAACTTTTACAATATTTTAAAAAAAACACTATCTTTTTCTGTACATTGACCCATTTTACATATGGCTACAAATCAAGCTACGCATTCCCAGCATATAATGCTCTTGCATTGTATAGGCATCCCGTGAAATACGACACCTATTGTAGGTTTTTTTATGTTTTCGTATAATTACCAACTGTTTTAAATAATTAAATTGTAGATAATTGTAAATTTAAGTAGGTAACGACAACACTTAGTTGTGGGGTAATTACGAATTGAGATATGGCAACACCGAGTAACGCCTATCTTTGAGGAGAGATAACCAAAAACAAGGTTATAAAAAGAAACGCTTGGCCATTAGAGGCAGTTTTTGCTACCAGTTTCTAGGAATAGTAACTAAGTGATATTACTGTGTCTTCGCGTCGGTATTTTTATACCTAGTTTGAGTCGTGATAAGTAAAGTGTAAATAAAGCCAGTGAACCCTCAGTGTAGTTTTATTACACTATAAAGCTTAAAATAATAATTATATAATAATAGCAGCCCTGTATCTAATACATGTCCTACTGCTGGGCTCGGGCCTCTTATCATAATAAAAATGGTAAGTCCACCACTGGCCAAGTGCTTTACACACCCTCGGCACAGTATAAATATGTACAAACAGTACGGAACGTGCGAAACGGCACGCACACATAAACATGCACACCGACGAGACCCCTAAGCGGCACTCGCTACTGAGAGCACCGCGACAACCGCTTAGGGGTCTCGTCGGTGTGCATGTTTATGTGTGCGTGCCGTTTCGCACGTTTATAGGCAGTTTCCGTACTGTTTGTACATATTTATACTGTGCCCTCGGGTACTTTTTAGGCACTCAGGCGTGAAGATTTCCTCACGATGTTTCCTACATCGTTAACAAGCGATAATTTATATGATAAATACACTTATATTTTCGAAACGACGAATCTTTACGATTTATTAATAGAGGTGCACGCCATGGGTTCAATTCTGACACCATTGACTTAGCAGTCATATGGTCTGCCATTGGGCTATCACTGCTTAATTATCGTTTCAGGTACATTATATTAGTAGTAATTATAATAAAATTATTAAACTGCAAAGAAAAGTAAACGTTTCTTAAATGGGATAGTTAAGTTTATTTTTAAAAGCTTAATAAAACATTATGACTAATATATTATCACAATAGACCCACGGAGGTCGACGTGAACACCCAAAGCCTCGTTCCAACTATAATAATAATGACTTATATATTTGATAGGACATACTATTTACTTATTTCTCTCAAAGTAGATTTTTTTTTTTTTTTTTTTTTTTTTACACTTAATGTACAATATCGCACATAGGCGGACTTAATGCCATAGGCATTCTCTACCAGTCAACCTTTGGGTGATGCTGAGAGTAGGGTAGTAGGTGCAAAAGTTGAAGTTCTAATTAAGATAAGAGTAGAATAATAAGAGAGACTCATGTCAAGACGTAATGAAAAGATAATGTTAGCTTTATAATATGTTCATGTAAAATGTAACATTTGGCGTTCAATTTGGTTCAATCACAAGTCTTCGTTTTTAGACGTAATTATTTATTACTCATATCTTCTAGCTCTTACAAGGTTACTTTCGAATTTACACAACTACTGGTGGTAGAGCTCTTCTGAATGAGCTCGAGGGCGGCAGCACCACCGTCTCACCTTTAACCTGCCGCCAAATAGTAGTGCTTGCGTTACTGTGTTCCGGTTTGGTGGTGAGATCAGGCCATGAAATTACTGGCACATGAGGCATAACACCTAAGTCCTCAGCTGCAGCGACGCATCTATAATCTGCTTTTGTGGATTGTTGATGTCCATGGGCTGTACTCCACTTACCATCAGGTTATACTACGCCCATTGCGAACGAACGTGTAGTCCACACGTTCGTTCGCAATGGGCGTAGTATAAAAAAAAAAAACACAAGGATATTTATGTCATGTTGAAGATAAGGAGAAAAATTTATATTAAAACTAGCTGTTAAAATAAGTGAAAAACATTTACAAAAAAGACGATACTTGATTAGTTATCGAGCGGGATGAAAAATGATTAAATTACTAAAATGGCTATTAAAAAATAGGGGTTGGTGATAAAAGAGTACAAATTTTGGGTTGTATATATTTTTAATGCCACTTTATAGAAAAATAAAAACAAAAATGTTGTCCTAAAATTAAAAAAAATATTAAGCGTGAATAATACTTATCACTTAGGGATATGAAAATTAGATAGTAGCCGATTCACAGATCTACTGAATATGCATATAAAATTTGGTAAAAATCAGTAAAGCCGTTTCGGAGGAGTAAGGTTACTAACATTGTGACACGTGAATTTTATATATTATATAAAATTCACGTGTCACAATGTTAGTAAACGATATCTTATATTATAAGATATCGTAGCCTACAAAACGTTTTTGCTGCTTTCTCATTATACTTAGGTAGGTACAAACAATAAACATAACATCACGCCTATATTATCCAGTAGTGTGTGGCAGAGGTGTACAACACTCACATTTCACCTGTCATGTTTAGGTCCCATGGGATAGCGGGTGAGCCTAACGCCATCAACCGGGCACAATTCCAACTTCGTGCTACTATTCTAAATATCCTGACAGTTTACAAATAACACTTTGTCCAACCCAAAAATCGAACCCGAAACCTTGCGGTGAGAGGCACATACGCTTTGACATAATAATTAAAATACATATTTCGTTACAGTTAAGTCTCTACGTCCGGCGCACCCTGGGCAATTCACGAGTTCTCCAAAGCGAATTGGCTAATCCTTTCACCACGATGGCAAGTCAAAATAAAATTTGACTCGGCCATCGACACGATGAAGAAGAAGACAGTTAAGTGAGCAGTATGTGAGCTAAAATAATATCTATATTTAATTTGTTGTATAAAATACGGCAACCAAATACCCGCAACAAAATTCAAAATAAATTTGTACGGTTATATTGATTGTTTGTTTTTAAACAAACAACCTAAAACCTAACCCGGGTATCCTTCGAATACATAAGATAGGTACACATGGATGAACGTGACGTCACTTAATGACGTAACATACAGTTGAGCAGTTAAGGGTTCTGGCAAGAGGCAACGTTAGCTGAGTGGGTAAAACTGCTGCCCCAGTATGCAGAGGTCGCTAGTCTCATTATTTTTACAACTGTTTATCATTGAAATTTGCTAAGCATAGCTAAATGCCATAAAAATAAGCAATAATTAGGTTAAACCATTCTAAAAACACATTGTTATTCATTGCTGCCTGAAAAATGATGACGCTTTAATGTTTAAATTTTTTCTACCACAATTCACTCCGTCATATTTGTCATCGTCTAAATGTTGGAACGAACCCAACATTTCAAAAGTGTGTCGGTCCATGCCTTGGGCGTTTTGAATAATTAAACGGAGCTGTGGACTGATGAACCAAAAGCCAAATCAACCTACAAAATTAAAAAAGTTTGTCTTAACGTTTTATAATCGTGATGTTCCGGTTTGTCGTATGGTTCTTCATTTTATTTTCATGAAAGCTTTACAATTTTAACTTCCCCAGAAGGTTGTGGCAAAGGTGGACATCACCCACACTTCACCTGTTACGTATTGGGTCCTATGGGATAGGGGTCATCCACCGGGCACAAATTCAACTCAGTCCTATTGAAAATTTCCTGACGGAATGATCTCTTAGTCTCTTGCGTGTAGTGTAGACTAAGGCCTAACCCTTCTCATCATAAGAGGCCCGAGCCCAGCAGTGGGACATATATAAGTTACAGGTCTGCTATTATTATTATAATTTATACATAATTTTCATATAAACTTACACCTTTAATTTACCCCATTAGGGATAATGTGAAACGATGAAACATTATATACTTGTTTGTAAGTTAGACATCCAGCTAGGTATCAAATGGAAAGTCATAAACAACCATTTCAAAAAAATAATATCCTATTATTGATTATCCACAAATTGTAAAACAAGAATTACAAAGTTTTAAAATAAAATAATTTGTAATGTTATCGCAGAACAAACTGTAAGCGCTGTGTACACCTTTAAGTGACAATTCATAAGATAATATTATATCTAAAATGTACATGTGAATTGTCGTTGAAGTAACATAAAAAAAATGCCGTCGAACCTAGTACTGTACAGAATGTAAAATCATACCTAATCAAATTCATAAATACGCTGTTTATACAAACCTATTTAGACAAAAATAGCCGCAAGGCAAACCTCAAATACAATAAACATAAGTAAGGTTACAAAGCAGGATGAGGCCCTAAAGCGAAACAACAATACGATTCTACATTAATATTTGACGACAGATTACGTTACTTTCTTTTCTCAAGATATGAAACTTTTAAAAAGCTTAGTCCTATATAAAACAGAGCGTTTATTGAGCCGTTTTTGTAAAATAAACTTAAAAGTACAAAGGCATTTCGTATCAAAAGAAAAAAATCTTCATTGCGTAAGCCACTAAAATTTTAATATCCTGTAAAAGTAAAAGAAACACAGTAGCCTAAGACTCGTCTGCCTAAAATTAATTATCTCATCGTCTTATTAAAAAACTTAATAAGAAAAACTTACAAAGCTTACACTTCCTAACATTAAACTTTAGTTATAAAGTTACAAGTTACGTGTGCTTTACGATACCGTTCATTTTAATACTTTTTGAATATTAACTAACAAGAACTTAGCCTGTTTGAAGGCTATTTTTACTGACGTAGGCAAGATGTACGTTAATAAAAATAGCCAATAACAATATTTTGTTCATTCAGTCTAGAACATACCTGTACACAATAATTAAATTAAGAATCACTGAATATCTTTGATCAAAGCACTCAAACATCATATTTTCACCTGTAAGTTCGTAACATCCAATCCTTCACCTTAGCAATAATATCAAAGAGTGACGTCACAGCCCAATATTGTCTCATAACATATCAAATAGACACCGACTCTATGACACAAGTGTAATAGAGAACTGTCTATTTGCCGGCGCTCTCAGTAAATTAACTGATCACTTTTGTAATATACACTTAATGGAATAAGGTGAGCACCTAATTGATTTTTCTCTTTGGGTAACTTGTCGGGTATAATAGTAACGTTTGATAAGCTTATAGTCTTAATGGCTAAAAGATCATCATCGTTTGTCTAGTAGTGGTTAGTGTATGCGGTCTCGAGTTTGATTCCCCGGTCGAATAAAGTGTTATTCGGGATTTTCCGTCAGAAAATTCTCAAGCAGCACGGAGTTGGAGTTTTAGAATTTTCTGTTAGATTTAAGTTAATCATGCGCATCAAAACTAAAAGTTAAAAGGTGAAACGTGGGTATCATACACCTCTGCCATACTCTTCTTGGTAATAAAGGTGTGATGTTATGTAAAGAACTTATTAACAAGAAGTTTGGGAACGAAGGGAACCATTTATATAAGGGTCTTCAAATGTCTGTGACAGCTGTTATTAGCAGGTGTCTGTAACGAGAGTCTGAACTAGAACGGACTTGTTATTTAATCGAAGAACCCTATCTGAATGGAATAAGTATTTCAAGATTAAGCACATTCATAAAATCGACCCTTTATCCCATCGAAGTAGGCAGAAATGAAGGAAAGCCATGTGCTACGCTCCTTGCATACCACTTTTGCTGCCCTAACATTCATACAAAACTCGGCATACATGCTCGCCGGTTTCATGATCTACCTGTATTTTAAATAAATAAAATAAATATTTCACAACTTACACACAACGCCATCTAGTCCCAAACTAAGCAGAGCTTGTACTATGGGTACTAGAATAACTGATACTAATACTTTTCTTTTGTAAATAAATACTTATTATACATAGAAACACCCAGACTAAGACAAACCCCCATGTTCATGCACACAAAGATTTGTCTCTAGCGAGTATCAAACCCGCGACCTCGGCGTCGCAGGCAGGTACACTACCCACTTCGCCATCCGGTCGTCGAATTTTATTTTAAATTTGTTATTTCATATTAATTCTTGCTTGTAACTTTCATAATCCTGTGTGATTAATAAGGGATGCAAGCGCATACATCAAACTAGCGCGCGCAACTTTTATGTATAAATAACTTGCCGAGACGAGCGCTCACTCTCAACTGCGACCCCAAGAACTGGGGGACTGTCTCGTGATCTAAATACCCATGATATAATGTGCCACCGCTTAAAGTGAGGTCTTGCGTTTGTTCAACCAGTAAGGAATTATGGTGATTGGATTTTGATTCTGATTTTATGAATTTATTTCAATATTATTTAAATAAGATAAGGAATTTGTAATGACTGTTGACAATTTTCGTACATAAAATCTCGGGAATACAACAACTAGTATTTCATTAATCGCGTTATTTTGCAACTTTTCTAGTAAAACCTTTTTTTCGAGTTCAGTATCTGAACTTGGCAGTAAAATATTATGTGTAAAATGTAGAAGTGTGCCAAGAAGCCTTTGAAATGTACTGAAAAGCGTGCAAGGAAAACTATTATACTATATATCGACGACAGGATGGCGGAGTGGGTAGTGTACCTGCCTGCGACGCCGAGGTCGTGGGTTTGATTCCCACTTAAGACAAATCTTTGTGTGCATGAACATGGGGGTTTGTCTTAGTCTGGGTGTTTCTATGTATAATAAGTATGTATGTATTTACAAAAAAAGTAGATATTATGTATTAGTATCAGTTATTCTAGTACCCATAGTACAAGCTCTGCTTAGTTTGGGACTAGATGGCGTTGTGTGTAAGTTGTGAAATATTTATTTATATCCTTTTATTGAGAGAACAATAACATCTATAAGTACCGAGATTTTACGAGCATGAAAATAGGCAAATAATAAGATAAGGGGTTTCGAAGTTCATAATATGAACAATTTTATGAGCACATGTTTGTCAGGGCCGGCTACGTGTTAACTACGTATTGGGCAAGAAAACTTTTTGAACATAAAGATATATCAACTAGTTTATAGCTAAAATATAACAAGATCGTTACAAGTTCTCAACGATCCAGATGTAAGTTTAGAAAGAAGGAAACTTAGTTTTAACTTAGTTTATTTTTTTATGACAGCGTTGTTAGAGGTTTGTGTCGTTATATTTCTCTTCTACTTAGTACCTAAGTGAGTTCGAAATACAAATCCGAAGACCTAAAAACCTAATAAAAAACCCACACATGGTTTCTTATTAGGTATTGTGGTTACTCGTTTCGAAACGTAAACGATAAAAGAACTTTTAATAGTGGAAATACAAGTATTAGACTACCAATCTAGTGATTGATACTAATGAATTTGTACCACCCAATTTACAACAGATTTTGCCTGCGTGTAACTCTTTTTCTTTTTTTGTAGAAAATGATTCAAATTTTTAATACAACTGATTGTGGTGCAACATTATCATAACACATTATCATCTAGTGCACTAATAACGCATTAGATTAAGTAAGAAAGAATCTTGGTTTTAAAATTGAATAGATTATTATAGAAAATAGTAGTGCTAATCAAACGGAAGTTATAACGGTAAGACGTGGTAACGTTTTTTTTAAGTAACTGTCGTTTTATTTTAGTATAATCTTAACAAAATAGTTTAGCTTAAGTTAAAATATAACCTAGATGAGGTAGTAGAGGTATTCGAGTTAACAATATCAAAACAGTTATGATAAATGATATTTATCATCTTTAATTAACCAGATCAATCAGAGATCCACGCTTACGTTCTAAGACAATGCTAAAAATACTCATACACTGACAAGGAGTGGAAAAGAAATTGTAAATTTTGTTAAAACTTCCTTCTTGCTTTTCTGAAAAGTGTAGAAGAGATAACAGTCATTTATTCTTATTCCAACAACTACATAACAAATCAATAGTTACAAAACATTTACAAATAGCGTTTTCACTAAGTTAGAAACCGTTTAGTGGGCAGTCGCCAAAGTTTCTTTGGGTGTTGTTCCATTTAGAGATAACCGACGCGCAATATTTCTCTGACTGGTTGAAATATCTATTAAGGTACTTCTGGGATGTGAAATGTATGTTTGTGAACACCCCCGCGACACAGGAGTTATTCCTGGTGCGGGCGTTGTTTTTTTAAAAAAAATCACACTAACTTGTGTATTTTTCCTCGATATTGTTTAATAGTAAATGTTAATAGACATGTTTTTAGTTATTTGTTATTTTTTTAATATGATACCGTCCTACCTCTCTCTGGCGCCATCAGAATATCAGCGCTGCAGGGCTTTGTAGCTCTGCAGCATATGGCTGAGATGGTGTCCTTTTCTGACAAGATTCATGTTTACTGTTTTATTTTTATTTTTTATTTGTGTTTTTGTGTTTGTCAGAATAAATATATTTCTTTCTTTCTTTCTTTCTTTCTACGTGTACTGACTTAATTTCACGCAAAGAGAGAAAGATAAATTGTTGTAGATTTTAATTTAAAATCATCAATTTAGTCTCAGTGCCATTTTAATTTAAAAACCACAACTTTATTATTAAAGTAATTATAAAAAAAACATGCATAGATCGCTGGATTAAAGTTTTCTAATTTAAAAACTTTCTTATTTTTGAGCTTTGTAATGCATTGGGGATGCCTAACTTCAAAGACAAAATATAATTAAAGCTTTTTTTATTGCCTTTAAACTTGCAATGCGTATTATGCCCGACAGCCTAATAAACGTAGGATACTATAGTGATCGTTTGCTTATTGCATTGGGTATAGCCCTGTTATAATAGATTCGTTTTACGCAACAAATTTAATTCATCACGGAGCCGTGACTTCACAGAAATCCAACTTTATAAACTGATACAATTTCTGTTTGATGAGATGCGAGCTAAAGGCCTGAAGTGAATTAATATACTAATATTAATATAAGCAGTGACTAGGAGCGTCCGTGTTGCAATGGATAAGATCGGTCTAACGATTGAGAGGTCATGAATTTGAATCTAGCCATTACACTACGGACGTGAACTTTCTTCTAACACAAGCAACTTAAGCATAGTTGGAACGGACCATAAGACCGTAAGAAAAACAAATTATATATTCTACTGATTGTTCATGAACAATGAAGCTTACAAGAAACGACTAGTGATATTAAAAATACATCTGCAGCTAAGTAAATAAGTTATATAGTTAGGTATTTATTTAATTATTTTAAAATATTAAATTATAGTTAAGTTAGTACTGTTAATATTTAAATAAAAGATATGTAGTTGAAATTGTTTTAAATTTTAAATAAAGTCTTCTTTTAGGCAAAAAAAAAATTTAATAAGTCTATTTTTTTTTTTGCATTATCATTTTTCTACACTCATCATAACTTTTTTATATTAATAACGCGTATTTTGATAAGTATATTTATTAGTTTTAAAGGCAAAACACTTTAGTAATAAACAAAGCTTTGGATTATGCGCAACTCTATAATTTATTTTATTGCCACAGTCGTTGGCACACATTTATTAGACTACATATTATGGAATAAAGTTTGAAGGGCAGAATTATATTAAACTCTTGACACCGTTCAATGAATTTAAATTCAAACGACAGCTGTGGGATGACAACGCGAAGAACTTCAATATCGTGAAAGTTTGACAAAGTTCAGTTTTATTATTTCCAGTTCTATCACTGGAATTTCAAAGGTTTTGTCTATAACAGTGCAATTACACGATGACAAGTTTTGCAAGGCATTTGTCTTGCCATCACTGTATTTTTAAACGCAATAAACAAAGCAGAATGCCTAATCCAAAGCAAGTATCAAAATTGCGGCAATTCTATTATTTAATCTATAAGATAGAGATGGCAAGAAGTCTTGCAAAGTATATATATATACCATATAAATAGGGCCCAATGTTTTGTCTCTTTGCATTCAAGTAACTTAATTGCGACAACTTAGTTGCTCCGCCTAAGAAGCGTCTAAAAGATAAATAAAAAGTAGAAGTTTAAGGAAAATAAAGGTAGCGGTTCTAAGCAAGCACACATCGTTTTTGTTTGAAAATATAATAAAATTGTCGGCCGCTGACGCTGACGCTTTGTTTCAACTGCGACCTTTAATTTTGCTACATGGACTGACGTGAAGACAAACGAGCTTGGAACGACAGCATTACTCATAGAAATCTCTATTCGTAGACATCTGGTTTCGCCAAAAACTTTTTTAATAAAACTCATAAGTTCCTAGGTACCTTTGTTCATAGATAGTTCTATTGATAGAGATCGCTGTTCACAGAAAGCTCATTATTATTTCACCCTCTTAATTATACAAATTTAAATTTATACAAGCAGTGCTTTTGGATGTAGGAGAGTCGCACAATAGTGTTGCTGTATTACATTCCAAGCTCAAGACTAAACTCGTAGATGACTGCATTTTAATCTAAATAATTTTATGAATCTTGGTAATCTCATCTGAGAATATGACAAAAAGAAATAAGGTTTTTAATAAAGACGTGTCTAGACAAACACGACAAAATTAATTATATTGTTGACAGCACTTTGGACTCTGGATTAGCCGTGACAAAGATGAATTTATATTATTATTATGACAAAATTATTTATTTTGTTATATTTTTTTGCCTAGCGGAAGTTTATTAATTCTTTTTTTTTTAATACACAATAAATGCTATATTTCCGTGACACTTACGGCTTTTACATGTAAGTACATAATTATGGAATTAAACAATAAACTATTAAATTTCATGATTTTTTGTAACGAGTTTTTAAAGAGGATACACGGCCTTCTAATGAGCTAATGTTTTCTTTAATTATTTTTTTATGCTAATTTGATCCAAAATTTTCATAAAATAGTTATTCCATGAATAAAAGCGAATACATGTCATCTAAATTTCACAATTTATAATAACACTAAAATGCATGTATGTTGGCGCTCACTTTTTAAAAATAATTAAGAAGTTATTTTTTGAGTTTGTAAATACCTCTATTATTAGTGATTAGACCAATTTTGACTATACGTTCACGAACAAACATGAATTTAAGTGTTTAAATTATGATTTGTGTAAAAAAAAAGAAAAAAAATGAATACTATTAAAGTATAACCGTTAGTATGGAAACACGGTGCTCGGAAGTCTACCCTTAATTCAACCGTCAATTCCGTGTTCCGTGAACGTAATGTATGTGCCAACATGCGACAACGCGGTCGGGCTTTCGGACACAAGTCGCATGTTGTATGGTGGTTTACGACTGATTTCACCAAGCTTCTCAATCTTCAGTTCACGGGTTGGGATAAGTGTTACGATTGTTCTTTTCTTGGATTATTTCATCAAATATTAAGTTTTAAATTTACAACATAACTTGGGATCAATTCACTTATAACTTTAAACCACTTTAGCAAAGAAATAATTAATTTAGACTAAACTGAAAAATATATAACTTAAATATTTACAACTATACACTAAGAATTAAAAAAAAAAAAATAATATTTATATACAATAATATACATAGAAAATATCAAAAGATATTTACAAAACCTTAAACAGCATCAAAAAATTCCTCCGCATCGACGTCGAATGCCGACATCGTGCCCAGAAGGCTGGCAGCATTGCCACGTTGTATGGCAATGCTTATTCTTTGCAATTAATTTGGCTGGCAAGCTAAACTTATGCGGGGCTATACGTTGCTACAAGGTGGCGGTTAAACCTTGTCCCAAAGTGTTGTGTTAAACCTATTATGCACTATAATATAAAAATATGTAACAAATCACAGAATTTTCATAAGTTTTTATTTTTATTAATTACTAGCGACCCGCCCCGGCTTCGCACGGGTACAATGCTGATACTAAATACACTACAGAAAAACTGTGAACGTTGTATATAAAAACACAGCGGCCCGCTCCGGATTCGCACGGGTATATAATATATAGCCTATGTCACTCACTGAAAAAATGATTAAAATCGATCCAGTAGTTTGATTTATTCATTACTGCCCGTGGCCCGCACGCGTTAAATTTGGAGTAAAACAATTCCCCCTTTCTATGCATGTATTATACATAAAAACCTTCCTCTTGAATCACTCTATCTATTGGAAAAAACCGCATTAAAATCCGTTGCGTAGTTTTAAAGATTTAAGCGCATATAGGGACAGAAAAGGCGACTTTATTTATACTATGTAGTGATGATGCGCACACTAGAGACTAAACATAGTATTTTTTACGAAATATTAGATATCACATGATATGCATTGTTTTTTGTTGTTGAGTTTTCCGATATGTTGCAGCTGTTGCAAACCAAGTTCACGATAACAATCGCTTCAACAAAATACATGGTGAATATCCCGTGATATTTAATATTTCGTACTTGTTATAAGTTTAATAGCATACAACCTATTTAATAGATACAATGTTAGTGTTAAGTTAGGTAGATCAAAAAAAAAAAAAAAAAAAAGTTAGATCAAGGGTGAAACATTCTACCTTCCCTTTCTTTAAAAAAGACCATTGTACCGTGAAATATCGGTGCTCAATTTTTTCGATCTCAATTACCTATCGTTGAGATTGTCCTCTAGCAAGCCGATTGTTGTTAAAGGTAATCGTTTAGCAGAAATGTTCGAGTTGGTTCGGCCATTGTAAGTGACAAGTCACAGGAATTAATGCTAAGTCATTGTGCATTTAGAAACGTTATAGATAGGAACTTTAGTCGAATCTAAGAAATTCAGCTGAAGTATACAGTAGTAAAGTTATTTGAGATTGCATTTTTTAAATTATATTATTATAGTCCTTAAACGGATACGCCAGCTAAGCTCGCACAGATTATTTTTATAATAATGTACAAAAAATAAATCCTTAGAAAAGTAATCTTTAAGGAAATACCAACATGCCAACGTAGTCATTTTCTAGCATTGCTGTGTGCATGTTAGCTAGAATCCTATTAAATTGTAATCAAGAGAATTTGCGTTCCAGTTGCGATCCATTTCACGCAAAATACGAATAAATACAGAGCACTGAGGTATAACTTTGAAAACTAAGCCAAACATAAAATTAATTAAAATTCCGGCCAAATTGATTAACTAAAACGTGACGATATAATCTTCAATGTGTGTGTGCGATATGTTCCATTAATCTTCTAAAGTTAATTAACTTGTTCTAGCAGAACAATAGTTTAAGGGTCAAATTGAACTCTCGAGGGCTTTTAAATGAAGCGGGGAACTGGGAGTTTAATGCTAGCCACACATGTAGTAATAGACATACGTAAACTGAGACAACAAATAGAGCAAAGTTTTTATTTTTTTTGAGTGATAGTAGAATCACGAACGAGGGACTTGAAAGGACGAGATGTTAAAACTTTGATCTCGTGTGGCACATACAACTTTTCACCTTAAAAGTAGAGTAAAACTCAACTTTGCATCGAGCGAAAGCAAAACTGGCAGCAGAATCGAGTGTTACTTTTTGAGAGGACTAAAAAAAATCGAGTTTTGCAAACTATTTTCATACGACAATTAACTACTTTATGAGAGCAGCTGCTGAAAAGAAATAGAATAAAATAGTATAAGCAGTAGTAACGAGACGACACTAAGACTATAACTTGATTTATTAAGTCAAAATTAAGAACGAGTTGTACAACTTATCCTAGCTTTTTTATATAATGTATTTTAAATAAGTGAACTGACTTCCCAAATGAGGTGATCATCTGCAACATATTTTAACTTTGTTTTGTTAGTTGTCCTACGCCTTAAAATAGACTAAAAAAATTCTGCACTGTTGGCTGGAGGTTTTTACTAACTACATTACCATATTAGGATTATAAAATCGTACACGGAGTAATGTCAAGATCGTAGTACAATAAAATGTAGCATTAAAAGAGCTTTCAAATACAGACAGAAATACTAATCGTTAAAATCGCAATCTTAACCCACGAAGTACTTAACTAGGCTTTGAATAAATGTATTTATTACTTCCATTTCTGTATTGTTAGCGCGAAAAGTTATGTTTCAGTTTGTTTCAAGCCAATTGAAGGGATTTCACGACTGACGAATTTCAATAAAAATCTGCCTCTGGTTTAGTGGTACTGTAATGCAACTTGTCACTGTTAGATCCCAGGTCAAGAAAAGGTATTTGGGATTTATCCGTCAGGCAATTTTCAATATCATTCTTGAATTATGCCTAGCAGAAGTCGATAGACTCAACACCTAAACAGGCCCTTCGTAGATTACGCTACCAATAGTTTTCAATTCTTCACAATTTTAAAAGAAATACAAATAGATAGATGTCCGTACACTTTGGCATAGCGCGTTGCGTCGTACTGAGTACGGACATAAATGAATTTATATGGTAACTTACTCGTGATATTAAATATCCATTTATTTAAATTGCAAAAAAAAACAACTAAAATTCTACCAAAAGGATATACCTACTCGAATTCTTCAACAAAATAAATCTTATTTTGCGGTATTTACCCGCGTTATTTAGTTCTGGATATAAGGAAGATGGATTGTGTGAGCTCTGTACAATATCACTAGGAGTAGGTGAGTGAGGCGTTAAACAGATCGGTCTATACCCTCTGCTTATTCACACTCACTGGAATGAATAACCGTTAATCCAAGACTTTGAATTCTGTATGCTTAGAATTTTATATTTCATGCTATTTCCTTTGACATTGAGGAACTTTCCTAATACACTTTCACCCCAAATTCAGGTAGTGGAATTACAACCTCTAAGTGAATTAGGGGTAATTAATTAATGTCAATCTAGTCATTGCCAAGTATTTCAATTTTGGCAACGTGTTTATCAGACCAAAACTTAAAAATCTTTACTTTTCCTGTATTTCTCGATTGATCGCCTCATTCTAGCAGACACCGTGTCTACGGTCGGTGAGTGCCAAAATCAAAATGGTTGCCAAGGACTTGATTAACAAAATAAATTACCGGCAGAGTTATTACTAATAATCACTAGTAAGTATTAATATTTTTCAATTTTCACATTCACCGTAACATATACATAAGTACCTCGGCAATTTCACGTACCTTCACTGCGTTTATATTACCTACTATATATTGTCCAATTTCCACTAGTCGCCGTTACAATAATTATAAATCAAAGTTAATTGGCAAAAAGGCGATAGTACGGCCTCTGTAAGAACAAAAGGGTTGGAGTGCAGATATGTTGTGAGCACCCCGGCACTCTCACTCAATACATTGGCTTTAATATCGACGGCTCACATTCTCATTGAATGCAAGCCGCTTTGAGTTGGAAATGCACTTCGGATTGCTGCAGTACCTATTTGTGTAAAGTTTCGGAATTTTCGGTGGAGTTGACTATTCAATTAGAAATGTATAAATGATTTATTGCAAAAGTTAGTCACTATATATATTGCACTTCAGTTCTTTTTCTCATATTGCACCTACCCTTGCTTTTCTCTGCCACCCTAGGTTGACAGTGAGAGAATGCCACTAGGCATTAAGTCCGCCTGTACTTAAATATGTGCAAAAGTTTAAATAATAAAAAAAAAAGCCTAGGACAATGATGAAGCGTTCCCATTAAAGTAAAAAAAAAACGTAGTAAGAAAAACTAAAGCAATGGCAAGCCCTAATGTATACCTTTACCTACTTATTCATTATACCAGTATAAAACAAACTAAATACCTACATAATTTAAAATATTTTTTAAATAAAAAAAAGTTTCTAAAAACAAAATTGTAGTGTCATAGCGTAGAGGTTAATCTATATGTCACACTCGCAATAGACTTTTATTTTTGTCTGTATTACTGTCGCATAGTAACAAATATTTAGCCCAAATATACAGAAATTTGCATGAATATTAAATTATTTGTCTAGTTAAAGGATTAAACTAGTTGGAGGTAATAATATAGGAGGTATATAATATTTCACAGCTATCTTTGATAAGGGTCCTACAAGCTTTAAATTACAAACAGGGATAGTTGGTATTACCTACGCCTTATCTTGGCACATACATTTTGGGTATACTTGACTTAGATAGCGCTGACAACATGATCAAAGTGATATAAGTGGTTCATGTAATGGATACTAACATAACAATTGGAGATCAAACGAATGAGAGTCGTATTTGGGTCTTATCTATTAGGGTTTAGATTTGTAGGTTGAAACTTATTACGAGTCTTACGTAGACTAGTGAGAGTGAAAATACACAATTTTAAGGTAGACAGCTTTATGACCAATTTTATTCGCCACTGGTTCTACGTTTAACCCGGGGAGTTATTCGCTATTTGAGATTTACGATTTCTTAACAAATAGTTACTGTCAATTTATAATAGTTTCTGTCAATTTGTAATTCTTAAATAAGAATGCACTAAATCCGATATGAACCAGTTACTATCGATATTCTTAGTGGATTTCAAAATCGACGTGAAATTAATCACATTTACGGAATAGCATAGCCGGTTTTTAAGTCGCCGCAGTACGCCATATAGCGCTATAGTTATATAGTTAGTTAATCTTGTGATTATTGTGAGACAGATATAAATAAAGCTTTATGTACTTAAAAAACATTATTAAAATTATGAAATACGGGTGTTACTCACGTAATGTTGATCTATTTAGTCGACCGCGGTTTCGCCTATACGTATCGCACTCTCTTGATAATGCCTAGACGTATAGGCGAAACCGCGGTCGACTAAATAGACCAACATTACGTGAGTAACACCCGTATTTCATAATTTTAATAATGTTACAAACTCACGTCAGTTTTAATAAAAATACTTAAAAACGGTTAAAACGACTGCCCGGTGTGCAAAAGGTCGCAGATTCAAATCCTGCCGGTCCCGTAGTTTTTCAACTGTTTCTTAGTATAATTTGCTAAGCATAGCTAAATGCTATAAATATTACCAATAAAAAGCTTTATATGTTACGGTGAATGTGATGAATTGAAAAAATAATAATTACCGGTGATTATACCAATGATTACACTCGCCGAACGCTACCGTGGCCTCACCCACCATCTCCTTCTCTTATTTAATGTTTGAACAGGACAGAAAGATCAAAAAGTGGGCTCCGTGTTAAATTGAATTGGGGCCGGTAAAATAGGCCCAAAAGCGCCACTTCAAAATTGTGTTTTTGCACTTACACTAATCTTCGTAAGATTCGTCGATACAGAGTGTAATGTGTTTTGTTTGTAATATTTGGATTTGGAATGGATTACGCAACGCAGTCTGATAAAATTGGCCGACTTTTACGCGTTTGTCTGCTAGTTTTCACGTTGTTCTGAATATAACTGGGCAAACTGCTTCGTTTGTCTAGTGGTTGGCGTATGCGGCTTGTCACCACAAGGCCTAGATTTTGATTCTCAGGTCGGAAACGTGTTATTTGGCATTTTTCCGTCAGGTGATTCTCAATAGCAGCCAGAATCTGGAATTGTGTCCAAAAGGCGATATCACATGGGACCTTGAAATAACAGATTCATTGCGGTTGTTATTTATACACATTTGCCACACCCCATTTGTTAGGAATGGAACGCAACCATAATGTAAAAGTTCTATGTTTAGTCGTTGTGTGTCGCATCTCTATCGGTGCACATCTATTGTCTACGTTAGCGAGATTGAAATAAATCACACGTTTATTAAAATACTTGTTTTGTTACCAAAGTTCCTACACCATTCTTCTAAGTAATATGTTATGTAAATCATTTTACATCCAAATATCAACCAACTCCAATTAATCTAATTTTACATGAGTAGAAATGCCTTTGCTCCCATGATGTATTTAGTAACCAGATACTGCGGGCGTTGCGTCGGGCGTCCACTCATCCAATATTGACTGTACTACAATTGACAAGGCGACCATTTGCATTTGTATTATTAGGTCGTCCACTCGATGCTGGCCGGTGGAGTAGACTAAAATCAGTAGCTTTTCGACATTTGAGAGTAACCTTAGCCTATGTTTTCTAGAAAGTGGTGTGAAATTTAAATGAAAACGAAAATATTTTGTTATTCAATGAAAAAATATTTTCCTATTAGTTATTTTTATAGCATTTAGCTATTGTTAGCAATTGATACTAAGAAACAGTAAAAAAAATATGGGACCGGCAGGATTTGAACCAACGAACTTCTGCACTCCCTAGCGTCTTTGCTTTTGTTCGCATATCAGTCTTTGTCTCGACTATGGAATATCACCTTTATTCTCAGCTATCAAAGGTCGCAGCATTGTCATTCATAACGTTGCACTACGCAGAGAGCTACAAAGGCTTACATCACGGTATAAATCGTGTGTCAGGCGCCATAATGAATATTGTGCTTCAAGCATCGTCGTTGTGTACACTTTCTTTTACAGAGGTAGTAGAAAATAACACAGGCTTTGAATAATAAACAGCTTGTTCAAACTTTTTAAAGGAGCAGCAACGATATGTGAAAACTACAAAGCTGAAAATAAAATTTTGGTTGTCACATTACTATTTTTTTTTAAAGGTTGTACTAGGAATAACTCCTGTATCACGGGGGTGTTTACAAACATACATTTCACACACACAAAGCACACCCAGAGTCAGAACAAATCTTTGCAAATCACACAAAGATTTGTCCCGTGTAGGGATCGAACCCACAACACCAGTATAGTTAAAGCGACACGGCGACCGCTTAAACCACTACGCCAACTGACATATTAGTACGGTATTTTTTGGTATCACGATAATATTATAGGTACGTACCTTTTTTTACTTACGTTCTTCTTAAATTACTGCTTCGATGGTCTAGTGGTTA
The DNA here is from genome assembly GCA_905147285.1 of Hypena proboscidalis. Taxonomy (NCBI): domain Eukaryota; kingdom Metazoa; phylum Arthropoda; class Insecta; order Lepidoptera; family Erebidae; genus Hypena; species Hypena proboscidalis. Next base: position 18,366,907 of record LR990131.1, read on the forward strand.
ACGAATGCGCTTTTCACTGCGAGGTCTCGAGTTAGATTCCTGGGTAGGTAAAAAAAATAATTGTAAACTTTTCGTCAGGAAATTCACTATAGCAGCACGGAGTTGCGATTGTGCTTGGTGGATGGCGATTTGCTTACCCCCTATCCCATGGGACCTAAACACATCAGGTAAAGTGTGAGTGTTGTACACCTCTGCCACACCCTACTGGGTAATATAGGCGTGATGTTATGTTATGTTATGAACTTAAAATAAATACATTACGTCATAGACACACACAATAATTTATTTACTTATTTATTATTTTTAATTTATAATAATAAAAACTTTATATTTAGTAAATAAATAAATATGTTAATATAAATAAGTAAAAATAATAATTAATTTTGTAATTAATCATTTCTTTTTGTAATAAAACTGTATTGCCACGAATGAGCGGAGTCTTCTACCAAAGGCTTTTTCAGCTCAAAAGGAGACGCCAATCAATTATTGTAACACTCGATTGTTATTGAAATAAAATATTTTTTCATTTTTTTTTCTAATTTTTATACATGCTCGCCGGTTTCATATACTACATATTTTTTATTAATACCTATAGCTTATTTCCAAGCAAAGTTTATCTTGCTATGTTATATGCTTTGTTGAATTGTAATTTCGTATAGCGACTAAGAGCTTATTGTCGCATCAGCAGAATGTTTCTAATAGTGTTAATTATGTCATCGACTGTTAAATTGTACTTTCCGAAATTGATATACGGACTTCGAAAACAAATTCCGCGCACGTAACAAGCTGAGATAAGTTACCGAAAGAATGTCTGTCACAATACTTCAAGTAAATAAAGTTATCCGGGCATGTAGCTATTGCTTAAACATTTTTATCAATTTCTTTATATTTTTATAATTTCATTAAAATGGATCACAAGGAAAGTTATTCCAAAGTTTTCTTTAAGACTGTCGCAAACATCTTTCGAAAAAAAGAATGAAGTTTTTCTTATTTTATCAATTTTATTTAGTACTACCTAGTTACACGTGACATTGTCCGCGCGGGTTTAGATAATATAATAAACAAAAATTGCCTCGTTGGACTAGTAGTAAGTGTATGCGTCTCTCACCGCGGTCTCGGGTCCGATTACTGGGTTGCGCTAAAGTGTGATTTAAGATTTTTCCGTCAGGAAATCCTTAAATAGCAGCAACGGTGTGCATGAAAGGAGCCTCCCCGAGTGACGTACACAACGATTCCCTACGTCCGGTGCACTCTGGGCAATTCACGAATTCCCAAACCGAATTGGCCTGAATTGTGGTGAATCCTTTCACCACGAGATGGCAAGTCAAAATAAAATTTGACTCAGCAATCAACACGACGAAGAAAAGAAGAAGAAGCAGCACCAAGTTTGAGTTGTTCCCGCTTGATGGCGATATCACCATAACCGCCTATCACCCAAACTTAACAGATGAAGTGTGGGTGTTATACACGTCTGCCATACCCTTCTGGAAAATATAGGCGTGATGTTATGTTACATTCCACACGATCTCCTTTTACTATTCGTCTGAATTATGATATTAAATTATTATAGCAATAATAAACAATGTAATTAGATACTGATTGGAAAATAGGCAGATGTAATAAAAGGTATTAGCCATAGCACATATGCTACTTCTAGCGACCTAGCTAATGGCGAAAGGCGATTTGGTGACTTTTATCAAAACAGTAATTTATATTGCATAAACATTATATTTCTAAATAATTTATACAATTATAGTTTTTTGACACGCAAAACAGTAAATATACCATAAAACCATAAAATCTAGCATGTTAATCGACATTACAACGGTTGAAATTCACTCCGCGTGTTAGCAAATGTCGTCACGTACGAGTCGAGTTCTTTATATAAAAGCTTTTCAATGTGGTGACACTGTGAGATTACGAGCACTTTTTATTTACCCACTTGGATATAAAGAAGGAAATATGGACAAGAGTGCTAAGATTCAAATGGCGAAGGGTAAAGAGCGTTATTTGTGATATTTGAGTATGATAGTTTCAATGTCGCGTTTAAGCGTATTGTATCTAAAAAATCGTATGAAAAGTATTGTGTGTGCTATTGCCTTTATTTCTGCGTACAACAGCCAAGCTTTTCAGGATGATACCCAAAAAACATATTTGCTTAGTCTTATTTCGCGTCAATTTGTGTACTGCTAATTAATTTATACCATTTGTTGTTTCACGTAAACGAAAACAGTTCAATAGCAATTATCGAAAATTGGATGCCTGTAATTTGATGATTCGATCCCAACCCTATAATAGATTACACAGTTATTCATTTCACTAATCAATTTTGGTGGGAATTCGCAGAAGGAAAATTTTATGACAAGAATAGCGACATTACTTGAAACCACAGTGTTCATTCCGATTATTTTTTTAAACAACGGAGCATACAGCTTAGTAACTAAATGACGAGATTTATTAGACTTATCTCATTAGTTTAACTTTTAAACTTACGCGTTGCATGTTTAAATAAAATATAACGGGAATTAACGCGATGAAATTCGAAAACATAAAAATTTTAATCGGGAAGATGGGTATAAATTGTCTACCGCGTGGAATCCAGTGATTAAAAAAGCAAAACCTCGCTTTAATATAAAAAATATTTTATTTATCTCATTAGTGTTAATATTAATTTTTATTAAAAAAAAAGTACGAAGTCTGCACTAGGAATAACTCCTGTGTCGCGGGGGTAATCACCAAATACATTTTACACATACAAAGCATAAGAAATCTTTGAAGTGTGGGGAATTAACCCCCAACACGTTTGTCTGCACGTGTGGTGTAGTGGTTTAAGCGGTCGCCTCGCCGCTCTCCACTGCACTAGTGTTGTGGGTTCGATCCCCACATGGGACAAATCTTTGTGTGATTCGCAATGATTAGTTCTGAGACTGGGTGAGCTTGAGTGAGTGAATGTGTGTATTTGGCCTTGTCATTGGGACCATTGGATAGTGTAATTGCTTCTGGCGTTCTATCTAATGTGAAAATCCAATAAAAAATAATTAAAAAAAAAACACCAGCGCAGTTAAAAGCGGTGAGACGACCACTTTAACCACTACGCCAATAGTGCACTCAATTATAGTAATTATAAAGTCTTTGAAAATAGATAGATAGGTAATATTTTTATTATAATTTTTTTATGAAACCTTACACAAAACGCGACATTGAAACTATCATACTCAAATATCACAAATAACGCTCTTTACCCTGTGCCATTTGAATCTCAGCACTCTTGTCCATATTTCCTTCTTTATATCCAAGTGGGTAAATAAAAAGTGCTCGTAATCTCACAGTGTCACCACATTGAAAAGCTTTTATGTAAAGAACTCGACTCGTACGTGACGACATTTGCCAACACGCGGAGTGAATTTCAACCGTTGTAATGTCGATTAACATGCTAGATTTTATGGTTTTATGGTATATTTACTGTTTTGCGTGTCAGAAAACTATAATTGCATAAATGATTTAGAAATATAATGTGTATGCAATATAAATTACCCATATGTGTAGGGTATTTATGGATAGGTATTCAAAAATGATGTAGAGGTTTCTAATAATTTTTTTTTTCTAAACTAAATAGTTTGCTCGAGAGACGCTTCCAAAGTGGCAAAATATTTGTGCCCCCCCCCTTCCTCGTAACTTCTAAAATAAGGGAATGATAAATATAAAAATAATATATGATGTACATTACCATGCAAACTTCCACCAAAAATTGGTTTAAACGAGATCTAATGATTAGTTTTTTTTTAATACGTTAACCGCATTTTACCTTTCATTCAATCAACTCCAAAATAATAAAGAATAAAGAAAACATTTATTTAGATGTACAGTGGTACGGAACCCTACGTGCACGAGTCCGACTCACACTTGGCCGGTTTTTTTATAGTATATACAGGTGTCCTACGGATATGCCACCTTATTTTTTACTAAAATAAAACTTTATTCGGTAAAATCTTTTAACGTCAATATTTAAGATACTTCCCCTCCATGTGGCATTTCCGTGTGACACTCTGTATAGTATATTTTTTAGAATAAGAAATAACCTATAGCCTTCGTACTTAGTTACCCAGTTTCAAATGTGTTGGTTTATTTAGCTCTGTATTTATGTTTACAGACGATAATTTAGGTATACTATACTAATAATAGTTTCTAACTTGTATACAATTTAACAGAATATTTTTAAAATACATTTTAAACTGAACGATAAACAGAGTTTGTAGTCTGTACCAATAATAACAAGATTATTCCTAATATTATAAATATTTGCCGAAGAATACAACAATATTTTAAATGCGATCTTGTCCCAAAATAGGTTTCCAATAAGTCCTTTAAGGTCATAAGAGACGCTCGTGGAATATTTGTTAGGTAGCTGAATCCAACTCCCACATGGCAATTAATTTAGCTGCTTAACATTATTAGGGTCAGGATCAGGGTATACCTAATATCTCATATATATAAAAAAACTTTTGTCACAGTGTTATTTCCTGACGCTCTTGAAACCCAGCTTATTTATCCACAGCTACAAAATAATTGTGTTAAATAAACCATGCAAATTCTACAAGATTAAAATCCTTAGTTTACCTGTACACTAAAAGATGTATATACAAGGCTAAACATCAAGCTTATTTATAGAACCGTTTGTTAGGCGCTTTTAATTTTTTTTATTTTTAATCGTTAACGTGCATGATAAATTACTATGAATTGTATTTACTGTAATTTTAAATTTTAAAACTATATATATACTACCTAACTACTATATTTATTTAATTTTTAACATTTTTAATTTTAATTTAATTTAATTTTTATTTGGAATTTATATTTAAATTTTAAAATGTCAATTTAATTTTTTGTAATTTTAGTCAAATGAGCTTTTGTGTGAAACTGTTATATTTTGTTTTGTTTTTAATGTTGCTTCTTAAGGGTCTTGTTACTCGAAATAAATGAATTTTATTTTATTTATTTATATATACATTTCAAGTATACTTTAAGACACTGAAACGCGCGGTCTTAATGCTGCAACCGCATTATTTCGATAGGAATAGTAACTGAATCACCGATCACTGATGCTTTAAAGTTGCTACGGCAAAATTAAATTTTAAATATAACCTTAAGCTGCCTCGTTGGTCTAGCGATATTAATGATTTTAAACTATCACGATTTGTACACATAATTATATATTATAGACACGGGTCTTAATCGCGTAAATATTTTTAAGGTATAAATACCTCCTTGCTCGACTGTTTCGATCGAGTCACACCGATCGTGGTCACGAGCTGACTGGACTAGCGATATTGTTTGTGAAACGCTCACCGCCAGATCCCAGATTTGATTCCCTAGTCGGGAAAAAGTGTTTTTTGGGTTGTTCCGGCTGAAAATTATTAAATGAATAGGCAATAGTCTCACCTCTATATCATAGTAAATATAAATAGGTGAAATGTGGATATTTATCGCCTCTGCCACCTTACTGAGTAATATAACGTGTGATGCAATGTTTCAGTTTCGACATATACTAACTACTATTGTTTGACCGCAATTAAAGGCCTTAAAAGTTTATGAAATGGTCCTAGCATTTTTATTTTCTTTTTCGTTTTTTCTTTTCTTTGTTAAAAAGGTTACCAGTAATTTTCTGATACAAATTATTAGTAACTGAATTCGCTTCTGTTGAGAGGTTAAGAGGAAGTTCACGTCCATGGTGTAATGGCCAGGTTTTGAAGCCATTTGACCTCTCAATCCTAAGACCGATGCCTTATCCATTGCGCCACGGCTGCTTCAACTGGTTTTTTGTTTGGATCAAGAGATGTTTTTTTATATTTTTAATTCAAACCCTAAAACTAAACAACCTAACTTCTAGAGTGTATTTTACTAATACAATTTTACGTACACGTAGACCAATTAGTAGCGAAGTATCCAGTTCTACAGAAAGTTAATTCTAGTAATATCTAGTTCTAGCAAGCTTATACTAGAAATTAAACACTCGGGGTTCATTATACACTGGGTTTGTTTCGAGTGTTCTAACTCCTACTGCAAGTTCATTGCAGACTGGAAAACTAAAGTTACTTGGCTTCGTTCCATTGGATAGATAAAACGGCGTTTCTCTTATTCCTGTAGAATTTTGGATAGTAGAGATATATATTTTGGATAGTTTGTTTGTATTAATTTTGCTTTTAGTAAATGATCAAATCAAATCATTTATTTCCATGGGCCCCAAGGGGCGCTTGAACACGTAAATGTAAAAGAGTATGACGATTTAACGATTTATTATTCCTGCCCTCAATAAAGTTGTGAGTGGATCAAACATTGCAGAGTTTTACCAGATATATTTTTCTGACTCACCCTCTGTTGATAGAATAACAATAAACAGTTGCAAGGTACATTAAAGGGTTGGACAACCCTTTAATGTACAAGTGTTTCTATATTTGAATTTCTTGTACTCTAACATATTTTTTGAATTCGTTCAATATTGCGATCTCTTTATGCTATAATGATGCTACGCTCCGGTACGCTTCGCTCCCTGTTACCTGCAACCCTTAACTTCTTTCGGCGGGGTTAGCGGGTGGAGGAGTAAGAACGCAAGTGCACGCAGCGCGCACGCCTGAGAATCGCGATTGAATACTCTGTTTACTCTGTTTCTTGATCTATATAGTGCCTACATCGTAGCACAGCCTACGGCTACGGCGTAGCAATACAAACATTGTGGCTAACTAAAGTAATTTATCATAGTATGTCATGTAAGTACATTGTAAATTGAAATAGTCTGCAACTGTAACAGTGTAACTCGAATCAAAACTTACTTGAAAACTAAATAGACTGGTTAGTTCAAAACCCTTCTCAGCGACTTTAAAAAAGGAGGTTATTTGCATCTCCGTATATTTACTACCATAAAGCGAACTGGCTAATCTTTTCACCACGATGGCAAGTCGAAATAAAATTTGTGGCAGCCATCGACACGACGAAGAAGAAGACTACAATAAAGTGGCAGTTACATTGCAATGCAAGAAAATCGTGTCATTATCTAAATTGAATAAAACTAAATTTTCATTATACATGGTGGATGCGACATAGCAACATATATGAAAACCACAGCTTCCATATATGGTCTCTTTTCTTTTTTTCTACCACGTCAATTGTTTTTCACGACAAATGAAAATACTTCACGTTTCGTGGATGATCGCACTGTTTAATATGTTTAAGAAACGTGAAAAAATTTACGTGAAACGAAAACGTCACGTAATCAATATCAGCATCCCCAGTGATAAAACCTTCAATATGTCGCTTGAAAGGTTTCAAGGCGCTTCCGACGACATACAAGCAAAGTTACAAGAGTTAAAGGATAGTGAAAACCTTGCAGACTCCGTAACATCCCACGACATTCACCATTACTCAATGATTTACTTTCTATTTGGAGTAACAATGGTGATCGTCATCGTCATGGCGGTACGGCGCATTCCTCATACATGGCGCTGCACCCAGAGGCAGCAACCCAGTAATGTCGAGCGAGCATCAAGTCAGGCGGTCCTGGAGCTGAGGACGCGCGGCGCGAACGAGCATACTGCGAGGACGGCGCACCGACTCCAGCGAGACACAGCGTGCGCGCCCCCAGATTCCAAAACAAATCTACAAGTCCCGTTTTCCGAAAATTTAACGATATGTTTGATAGTTCTCTTTAATGTATTATTTTCAAGTTTTTATTTTACATTGTAACTTTCAATATTGTTATGTTATATCACTCAGCATCCCATCTCTCTGGAGATTTAAACCGTTGGAAATATTTATACACCATGTATCGAGGCTGTGGTTTTAATAAATTTCGCTATGTCGCATCCAAGGGTGGCTGTGTAGCAACTATAAGTCAAAAAAGGGAAACAATTTCGTGATTTTTAGGCCACCGCTCTTTGAGCACAAGTCTTAAAAAAATGGTAAATCTGGTTTTACCAAAAAAAGCAACGTGTATGATTTATTGTTAACGTATGTATAAACAAACTTTAAACTGATACAATCTTCATGAATAAATACAAATAATATCCACAGAATAATATTCAGCTAGTACAAGGAAGACGGTAAGAGGTCGTCCCCGGGATAACTGAGTCAAGTGACACCGCAACAGTTGTGTTTTCTTTATTTAGGACAATCCTATTTCAGTTAGAAAGACACCTGTCTCGTCTTATGAATCTGAGTAACGGATCCTCTGCTAAAGCTATGTTTATAATGAAGACATATTAAGTTCGTTTTTATATTCTATTTACTCTCCAATTTTGGATCTTAAATTAAACTAGTCTAATAATTTAATAGAGGAGGCCTTTGTCGGAAGAAAAGCTGTATAAGTACTACAACCGTTTGCCGATAGAAACTAATTATAGTTATATTTTTCAAACTAGATATTTATTTAGAAGTATTTGGTAATAATTCATGGGTATAGGTATAGTAATTATAGATATAGGCATATTTGTTTTTAATATTGGTATATTTTGTACTACAGCAATAAAGGCTTTTTATTTTATTTATTTTTATTTAATAATTTAATATGAACTGCAGCCAGCCTTCTGGGCACCATGTAGCCCTTTGACATCGATGCGCAGGAGTTTTTTGAAGATCTATAAAATTTGTGAATATCATATTAGTTTTAATAAAAATGTTTATTTAGTTAAGTTATTACAATAAATTACAATAAACAATAGACCAATGCCTTGTATAGAAATAAAGGGACAAATCTAATAAGTAATATAAAATAAAAACTGTATTTTATTATTTAAGTCAATCTTAAATTAAAATTTACAACCTTTAATATTTACACAACTAAAATAATAAAAGTATAATAATAATAATTTCAACAGATAATAAAAATAATAATAAGATTAGGCATCGAAATACTCGTCCGCATCACTGTCAACGGCAAACGTGCCCCGAAGGCTGGCGGCATTGCCACGTTGAATGGCAATGCTAATTCTTTGTGCAAGATAAAAGCCAGCCTTCGGGTCACGTGAAGCGCCAACCAATCTTTTGGATATTTCATGAAATAATGCGCGTGCACGTGGACCCCACGGCCCAAGCGTTTCGACCCCAAACGGCTCAAACACGTAACTACCAAGAAGGTTGTCGTATTTGCGCCGCTTGAGAGTCTCCGCGGATGCAGCAGCAGCGCCAGCACAAGCGGTTGTGCTTGGCAGATGTGATGGCGCAAGGGTGTCGACGCAAGTTGCGTCCCACACCAAAGGCCTACCTAACTTCCAAGGCAATAACGACATACCGTCTGGTCTCTTCCCATCGTCACGCGCCAAGCCATTGGGTTCAAGTACGGCTGGCACTCCGGCGGTGACAAGAGCACGACGAATTATGTCGTTGAGGTGGGCATGACGTGGAATACGGCCGGCACTTCTGCTGCAAGACAGGCCATGGTGTCCAAGGCTATTGACCGCTTCACCGCATTGACAGCGATGCGGCGAAACACACGGAACACCTAATCGAAGGGAGGTCGCAATGCGGAATGTTTCATCGTCCAACATAGTCCCTATGTTAGACGACGGGAGTGCGTACAGCCAAGCGCCAGACTCCCACTCCCCCACAGCCAGCAAACGCGCGCGCTCCGCAACACCGGTGCTCGTGTTGATAAGTTTTTTACGAACGATGTCGCAGAGAGGCACGTCCCACTGTCCCTGGGAGAAAGGGTTGGTCGGCAAGTCAGTCCCGGGACAAGCCATTTGCCACGCGTTCACAGCGTCGGTCATGCACAGCACTTCCGAATTAACCAGTGTAGGAGACAGAATTTTCCTGGTTAATTCTTCCGTGCTGTGGACCGAAGACATAATATCATATTATAAGTTATTGTAGGTGTGTATATTATTGTATTATAACTGATAAATAGTTTAATCATATATAAACTTAATAAGTCACTGTCACAAGGCCTCGTACCCTGCTGCTGGCAGCATTACCGCGTTGTATTGCGATACTAAGTTGATGTCCGGAATATAAGCCAGCATTTCAAACATGTAACAGCTCGTCATGATCGTAGAACAATGTCGGATTTGAAAAAAATACTAAAATGACTTTTTACCATTTTTGAATACTACATCATGAATACTTGATTACTGCATGCACAAAAAAAATATATATGTCGTGGATTTCAAAGTAACCAGTTGGTAAACTGGCGGATTTGATAAGCGCTCATAGTAAAATGACGGATGTTAGCGCTCGTCTCTGTACGAGGCGCGCGGGCTGCCCGCCGCATCACCCGCCCCCCGACGAACCGGCACATGCGTCACTGTTCTTTGAACTCGCGTACGCGTTGCATCGAATTTGTTTAGTTTCGTAATTTATTACTTAGTTCAACTTTATATTTATTTCGCAGCTAGTTTTTGTGATAATATGTTATTAATTAAGCCACAATGCCCACAATGCAGTCAGGATGATCAAAACTTATGTTAAAACTTGTGGAGCAATCAAACAAGGATACACAAATTACTAATTTTACTAATGAAGATTACATTGATGAAGAGGACTGCATACCAGGAACTCCAGGTAAGTTAATGAATTACATATTGAGGATTTATTCTACTTATATCTTGTATTTTTACAAAACTTCCCAAGGTAAGCATATTAAAACGTCGGTTGAAATTATCCGTCTGTTTTCTACGGAATATTAACAATGTTCTTTAAACTATTTATATTATAGTAAAATAATGTTTGCTACCTGACAGTTAAATTATTATTGTGTTTGTACCATATTTAACGATGTTCGAATTTTCGAGGTGTACGTAAATATACTACGTTTTTCTTTGAACATGATACTGACGAGTGATCAAAACCGACGTTATTCTATGCACTCGCTTGTTTATCAAAGAGACGCATGTGACAATCCTACTTTATTCTTGGAATAAAAATTCACTTCCGCCTTTTTTCTTTTGAAAAACACTAATTATTTTAATTAATTTAACTTTTTTTAAATGTAATTATGATCTAACTGGAGTAATATTTATTCCTGATTATAAAATGCAGTATATTTATATTTATTGTTGTACAAAATTTTCATCTTCAGCTTGTGTACCTTTGTTTAGTGAGTTGATATAAGTTTTTTTTTTCAGAATGCCTTTCGCCGCTACCCCCACGAGCTCATGACGATGTCTTTTTGCATGATCAACAAGAAAACATCAATCCGAATATAACATCACCACTTGCGTGTATTCTAAGAGAAGAACCTTTTATGTCCGTCAATCAAAATGCATCCCCATATTTCCCACAGGATAATCCTCAGTGTGCCATGTCTCCTCTAAATAACAGCTCAGCTCGGACTCCGTTGCATACATCCGCCTTGATTTCAGATTTGTCGCCGTTCCCCCAATCGGGCACACCGACTATTGACATCATCAGCCACACACCTATGCCATCCCCAGCTAGCAGCCATAATGAAGTATGTAACGATTTATTTTGTTCTAATCACGATGGTGCTGATTGTAGTAACTGTCCATCAATCAACTCAGCGGCGTCTCCGTGCCTGTCGTCTCCAGCTCCTGCTCTTCGATGTCGGGGAAAAAAGCGTGTGCGAAATTACAATGATTGGAAAGAAATTAAGAGGAAGCGGTTGGCAAATTAAGGAAACGAATACTCTTCAAAAAAGGGCATTCTTGTTCCAGCAAAAACAATACGGAGCCCTTGTTCATGTCGAAATAAATGTAACACTATGTTGACTCTCGAAGAAAGAAAGGATGCATTTGAAAAATTTTGGAAATTAGGTGATCGCGAGAAACAATGGTTGCATGTTGCAAATTATACGGCAAAACAGAAAAAGAAAAGGGGTCTTCAAAAAGATTTAAAGCATAACCGTCAATTCACATTCAAGTATTTCTTACCAAAGGATTTATCAAAAGTAGAAGTATGTAAAACAATGTTTTTAAATACTTATTCAATTAGTGAAAGAATGGTAAGGACAGCATGGAGTAAGTATGATGGCAGCACTTTGGTAGATAAAGACATGAGGGGAAACATACAAACCATTATCGGATTGTTGATGACGAAATGGTAAAGTCGGTTTGTGCCCACGTTAATTCATTTGCCTAGGGTCTCATTATAATAGAGCAGCTTCGAAAAGGTTATACCTAGATGGCAGCTTAAGCATAGAGTGGATGTTTAATTTATATAAAGAATGGCCCGAATTAGACAATTATGTAAACAAAACTTCTTGTCTCAGACAATATATAGAGACATAATATTAAAAGAATAAGTATAAACCCTACCTACCTTAATTACTAATTATTGACACGGGTCTTAATCGCGCAAATATTTTAGGGTATAAATACCTCATTGCTCTACAGTTTCGAACGAATTGCACCGTTCGTGGTCACGAGCTGACTGGTGAAGGCTCAGCATTTACGCGATTAAGACCCGTGTTAATAATTAGTAATTATGTGTACAAATCGCGAGAGTTTAAAATCATTTACTACCTACCTTATTTTCTACTTTATATTTTATAATATATTTTTATATTAAGTTGCCTAATTGTAACCTACTATATTGATCTCTTATTTTGTAATTGTTGAGAATTTATTAGATAATATTAAGAATCTATGTTACTTACCTACTAATAGTTAAGTATAATTGTGGTTCCTATGTTTTTATTGATTAAGCAGAATAGGTCTACGTCTCATTAAAAAGAATAAGTATCTACTACTATCTACTAACTACCTACATTATTTTCTACTTTTCATTTTTTATCAGAATTTTAGCTGTCTTCTATAATTGTTACCTACTATTTTGATTTAAGATTTTGTTTTTTTTTGAGAATTTTTGTTTCTGTTACTTACCTACTTACTTAGCTTTATTAATTATTGTGATTTCAATTAAAATAATAATAAAAGAGAGTTCGTCGTAATGATCTGAATTTTATTTAAGATACATTTTAAACATTACCTAGTACCAACGTATCCTATAAACCATTCTACCTACTTAGCTTATTTAGCCACCTTATCCACCTACCTACATTATTATACTCATTTACTTACCCATAGTGCAATATAGATAACACATCCGTCCAAATATTTCTTAGGAAGTCAATAGAACATGATCGTACAATAACATTCGTCATTCTATCATCAGCAAATTTCCGAAGAACAACGTCGGAAGGTACTTTATGACTATGGTGAATCCGAAGTAAAATGACGCAAGTGATTTTTCTAGAAAACCGTGTAATTAATTGTTATTACTTTTATTCCATCTTAAAATAAACACTATCAAGCAAACATATATATAAAATTTCAACATTACACATTAAGTATTAAAAAAGTTATGCCAAAAAGTAAACAAAAAATGGTTCGTCTAGCTTCGGCTGGCACAAAAGAGTTGAGAAATTTCGAGTCCGGCAGCATGCGAATCCATAGCTGAATTGGCAAAGCACTTGGGGCGTATACCCAAGAGGTGCAGGTTCGAGTCCTGCTGGATTCTTAATTTTTCAACTTTAATATTACATAAAAATAAATGCATAGCAAAGCTAAAATTTGCTTTAAATATTACAAGTAAACAAAAAATATTTGTAATGGCTGCCCTGTAAAATTTAACATTTGCTAGATCCGTCACTGTTCTACGATCATGACGAGCTATCAAGCGTGCTATATATATGAATATATAAGGCGAATATATAAGAACTATAAGGGTTCCTTGCAGGTACAACGGAACCCTAGTAGAAATGTATATATTTTTTTCTAGTTTTTTAGGTTTTCATAGGCATTTAATTAGTTTTTTTATAAATTTAAGTGGTACAAGAAAAAGTGACACTGATAGACAGACCGTTATCAAACTTATAACATCCCTCTTTTTACGTCGGGAGTTCAAAAAATATTATGAAACGTTGTCTATCTGTAAAATACCTCTCAATAGTACAGCACAAATTCTATTTGAATACAAGTTGTATGGGTTTTATAAAATCAATTGAATGCGCTTGAGAACTCCTTGAAACTCTACACGTGGCAGCTTATCTACAAGTGCTATGGAAGTTCTGAACAAAAGAGACGTTTTCCGTTTGTTATCGTTTTGTTCCAATACAAATGTTGAATGTATATTGAAGGGCTTTTGAGGTAAAACCGGTGAAGTGTGGCTTTTAAAAGACTGTGAAACTCTGAGTACTATTGGCGTAATACGTATTCCTGTATAAAAAATCATTTTGGGAGCAAATAAAAGGTATCAGAGTGGGTTATTGTTTCTGGCAGGTTAAAGCTCTGGAGAGGGAAGAATTGAAGTCTTTGGGGGAGACCTTTGCCCAACAATGGGACAAAAAAAAAGAAAAAAAAGTGTTTCTTCTTTAACCATATTCTCGCTTATATCACACCCCAGGAGCTTGAAGTCGACAGGTAAATACTTCTTCAGCATATTCGTAACACTTCCATCTCCACACCCTATATCAATGAAATCTATTTCACTAAATTGTTGTACTCATTCTTGTTTTTAATATAGTAAAAACTCACTTACAAGCTAAAGCAGAATTGGTTGTAGCTGGGTCGTAATAGCTAACTACATAACATCAAGCCTAAATTACCCAACAGGGTGTGGCAACGTGTACCTATAACACCCACACTGCACCTCTTATTTTTAACCATGTGGGGTAGCCAATCGCTATCAACCGATCACAATATGCATGATAGCAAACTTTTATTTTTGTACGTATTTGAATTACTTTGATATCACATAAGCTGCCTGAGATAATACAATTTGAAGTTCTCATTAATAATAAACTCACCCTAATGCTCCAAACAATCGGTTACATAAATGTGACGCCATCGTTTTGTAGCTAGTATGCGAAGTTATGCATTTTGTTTGATAGCTATATGAAATATAGCTATATATTGAGTTAATATAAATTGTTTTATAACGAAAGTTGCTAAAAATTATGTGGGCTATTTAATGTTTTTTTAACAATTTTGTACTCTTAAATGCACTTACCCATGAAACTTTAAATGATTATAAGATGAGTTTGACTTAAAGTATGTAGGGTGCATGAAAGGAGCCTCCCTCCCTCAGTAGTATTATTTACTCACACGCACATACTTAAATTAATAATTGAAAGTTACGACATAACTAAGAACCGAGATTTACATGAAAAAATATGCGATATAAAATTTAACTACTTGGCATCAATGAGAAACTTAGCAATAAATATATTTAAACGCACTTACGGTTTACGCGTAACATTGGTTCGAACACTGCACTTGCTTAGTACCGGATTCCAAGATGACAATAAGCGTAACTACGAATGATGCAAGTCATTTCAAAACGTCGATCATAGGTATTTATTTACCTTTATAATAATTACACGATTGAGAACCGTTCTCAATTTTTTTTTAAATATTCTCAAATCTTGAAAGTTTAAAACCATGTATGTACGAGTGCCCATATTCTTCGTTAAAATATCAACCGCTTTTTTTGCAAACGTTGAACCATAACCTGCACGATCGTACATTTTCTACATCCCTTTACAGCCATCTTCTTGAATAATGAATAACTTGAACATTCCTTTTGGCGAAAAATCTGCGCTATTGAGTGAAAAATGGACTTAATTTATTTAGTTTCTGTACCATTTCACTGTTTGATGGCGCGTCATGACGCTATTGTAAGAAATCTCGGTGATTTAAAAAAATAATTAGATACCTTGCCCCGTTTAGTGCCATGGAAAGACATTTTAATGTTTAAGGAAATGGAGACGAGCAAATTAACTCGTAATTATATTCTCTTACATTTAAAATAAAATATCCAATTTTGGTAATAAGAACACTATCATACTGCATACTTAGCAACTGCTACGTTAGCAACATAATGTGTTACCCGAATAATTTCTAAACGCAAAAATAATAAGAAAATCTAAGCTAAACGTTCGTTTCTGAACGAAGTGTAACATGATTTTTGTGGCTTTCTTTTTAACACTTGAATGGATTAAGTGATGTATAAGGAAAATTGAATCTTTTTCTTAGGACGCGTGTACAATGCTAGGAGGAACATGATAAGGGATATAATATGCTAATGCTGCTGTTGCTGTTTTTAATGTCAAAATGTTTTTTTTCTGTTAATATAGTTTTTTTTATGTCTGTCTGTTTGTATCGGCTAATCTTCTTAACGGCCAGACTGATTTTGATAAAATTTCAAATGCAGGTAACTGACTACAAGACGCTTAACATAGGGTACTTTTTATTGATGTACCTACCATGCAGACGAAGCCGCAGAATAAAGTAAGTCTGTTTGTTTATTAGCGCTTATCTCTAGAACTACAGTGCAGATATTAATTACTTTTTTCTGTTTGATAGTCTAAATTTCAATAAAATACTTTTAAACGCTTTACTTCACGGGAGCGGAGTAGTAAGGTTTATCGCGTGTCAAAGCACGAGAGCAGCTACTATTTAATACAACTAATTTAACGTGCAGGACGTGGAACGTGGGGTGCATAAAAGGAGCCTCCCCGAGTGACGTACACAACAATTCCCTACGTCCGGCGCACCCTGGGCAATTCGCGAGTTCTTAAAAGCGAATTGGCTACCACCTCAATATGCCCTACCACCTGCACAAGAGAGGCGCTCATGAACGCCGACGAGAGCGCCATAACAGTCTGAGGCCACTTATTGGACCAATAAAATTTGACTCAGCCATCGACACGACGAAGAAGAAGACGTGCAGGAAGTCGCGTAAAAGCTGGGTGGTTATAAACATAGTACGGCATGGAAACATTGTTTGTGGAAAATATTGGACGAAAATTACTCTTTGGTATAAGTTGCATCTAAAGTGTTAGAGTATATTCTGAAATTCGATACAATGCAGTTTGTTGTTGAATGCCATATATTTTGCCGAAAACCACCGCGTGTAGTTAAGTAGTTTTTTTTGTAGAGTTTGTAGAAGCTGCTCTTAAATGACCTATAATTTTATTTAAACCACGATGGTCCAACCAATGGTGGCATCAATGCTGGTCTTTATTTCGGTCAACGAATAAGCATTTTTCTAGCATTTTGGGTATGTTGCTCACTGGCTGCGATCTTTTAGATTAGGGTTTTGGTATTTAGGTGTTTATTATTAATTTTCTCTTATTTTTAGTTAGGTTAGGTTTATTGTTGTTAAAGCTTATGCATTTTTTATAAATTGATTATAAAATTATTAAGATATGAGTCAACAATAATGACGAGCTAATTCACAAAGAGCCTTGCGAGAATGTCGTTTAGTGTACAGAAATTTAAAATATCGTTATTTCTTGCAATAAATCTGTAGGCTATTGCGAACAGGTTTAATATAAAAGTCATCTCTGAATCAAGGTCTAATAAATTCAAGCATAATCGCTAAGCAGCGACTGTTATTGCTTCTAGGATCATATTTTATTCGCATCTAGTGCTGAATTTTAGTTAAAGGACATTCGCTATTTTGGCCCAAATCCAAAAATGCCGCTTGCAATTCTGTATTTTACAGTTTCAGATATCAAAAAGTTAAACCAGCATTGTGATTTTTTTACATAAATAAAATAGATGGCAACAAGCGTGTTAGCTACATGACGAGTTTCTTGAGACTAAATAACATTATAAATAAATATTAAATATTTCACAACTCACACAACGCCATCTAGTCCCAAACTAAGCAGAGCTTGT
This sequence comes from Hypena proboscidalis, assembly GCA_905147285.1. NCBI lineage: Eukaryota > Metazoa > Arthropoda > Insecta > Lepidoptera > Erebidae > Hypena > Hypena proboscidalis. The sequence continues at coordinate 18,384,537 of LR990131.1, forward strand.
ACTATAGGTACTAGAATAACTGATACTAGTACATATATACTTTTTTTTGTAAATACATACTTATTATACATATAAACACCCAGAATAAGACAAACCCCCATGTTCATGCACACAAAGATTTGTCTTAAGTAGGAATCGAACCCACGACCTCGGCATTGCAGGTAGGTTCACTACCCACTCCACCATCCGGTCGTCTATATAATAGGTTAACTTAAAAAGGGTTCTTTTATAATCTATGGAATAAAAAACTGAAATAAGGTTCGGCAAGCGTCGATGGAGAAACGCTCCATGACGATTACCGAGTTACAAATTATTGTTATTTTGCTTTTCGAATTTGAATCTAAAGTGTATGGCAGCCGTGTAAAGGTATATTTAAATTTTAACGTTAATTAGTATATTTGTTTGATTGTTGCTAATTAAGTAAAAATCAATTGCAGAATCGTGTTTTTGCTATTTTATTTTGCAAGTGTTTCATTCTTTTCTTCCTTGTCAGTGTAAAAATTCAATAATTAATAAATAATATTTATCATATACCTATATATACAGCTATACAGTATGTGCTCGATAGCTCTAATGGATATTAAATTGTTGAAATTAGAACTTCTGTTAAAATGTTTCTCAAAGCTTAATTAATTAATTTCTCTCTACATTTATGTTGTGTAAAGGTTTGTAATAAGCCCAATCCATTAATGTATTTATAAACAATGGTCTGTGTGCTACTTTTTAAATACCAGTGTAGGAATACTAGTCGGACTCCTATCTTTGTCTCCTATCTTTGCTTCTTCTACACTGGTGACCCCGACGTGATTTGCGGGGGTAGAAGTTAATCATTCCTAGAAACCTTCTCAGCTCTTTCATTGTCTTTTCTTCGTAGGGGTCACCAGTGTAGGAATCCTAGTCGGACTCCTATCTTTGTCTACCGCGTACTGGAGTCGAACCGACGTGATAAAGGTGACCTTACACCAGTACTAACATGCAAATAAAGCCTGTCAGAAAATCAATATAGATATGTGTAAGGTGATCCCTGACTGGCGAGCATTCGCCTGTAATATACCTAACGTAGCAGATTTGATATAAAAAGATAAAGATAAAGATTAATTTGGATTTTTTACATTAGATAGAACGCCAGAAGCAATTACACTATCCAATGGTCCCAATGACAACGCCAAATACACACATTCACGCACACAAGCACACCCAGTCTCAGAACAAATCTTTGCGAATCACACAAAGATTTGTCCCATGTGGGGATCGAACCCAAAACACCAGTGCAGTGGAGAGCGGCGAGACGACCGCTTAAACCACTACACCACACGTGCAGACAAGCATTACGTTTCAAAAAGACTGCCAGACTGACAAGCATTATGTCTGTAATGTACCAAAGGTAAATGTTTCTACAGTCGAAGGTTGAAATAAACACCAAACGCAGTTTACTTAAAATATGATTTTAATTAAAACCAGGCAAATACAATTAATACTTAATTAACATAATTACTGTTCATATTAATAATTATAAAGCGTCTAAAACTTACAAGCAAATGCTCGCGGTCTAGAAGCACCTTAAATAGATATAGAAGAGAATGAGGGTGAATGCCTTCATTAAAACGATAACAATGGTAATGGGAGATTAAAGGTATGTTAAAGGTAAGACAATGGCGCTATTTTCTTTTCCACTTAATTGTTCTTACGAGTATGTTGAACTAGCTTTTACCGGCGACTTCGTCCGCGTGGAGTTAGTTATAGATAGATAGATAAAAACTTTATTTGTGCATAAGACATAGGAAATACATTTAGTACGAAAGTTTCAATTACAATATATGCACAAAGGGCGGCCTTATCGCTTAACGAGATTTCTTCCAGGCAACCTTTGGATGGACATTATTCAATTCAATTCAATTCAATTCAATTTATTTCATTTGTGAAACACAGGTGGATACAGTTGTTATTACAAATAAATAGGTACATTCCATGTTCCGCCCATACAGGCATACAAAGTTTTCCCTCAAGGGTTCTTAAATTAAAATAATACATTAATCAAATAAAGAGTAAAATCATGCAGTCGTAATAATAATGTAGATTCAAAAATAATTGTAGATAATAGTAGTAACATGTCAAGAAGTTTAGAAAATATCCTATTAAAATGTCAATAAATTAGCATAAATGTGAACAAAAATAATGTCAATAAATTGTTTTATTTAATAATATTGATCAACAACAAATAGGAGGAACATAAATATATTGGTATAAGAATAAATTGTATTTAATTAAAATCGATCATTTAAATATTCATTGACAGAATAATAAGCTTTGCCATTCAATAACTGAAAAAGTTTATTTTTAAATTCATTTATAGTCTTGCTTACCTTTATTTGGTCGGGCTTGCTTACCTTTATTGTAAAAGATTTACAGAAGGTAGTTTTAGACAGCAACGAAAAAAAGAGGAAAGAAATAATAATAGGTATAATACTAATATGCTACATATACTAATATAAATCCAATATAATACATACAGTTTCAATACAGTTATATTAAGTAGTAGCTGCGTTTTGACCCGCGTTGCCCGCGTTAAACGTTACTGCACCGCTTCCATTGAGTGCAGCGTAATAATAAATATCAAATCTTAATGGATAGTTAAACTATTAAACGCAAAAAGAGTAATTAAAATCCATACGTTAGTTCCTGAGATTAGCGCTAACAAACAAACTAACTTTCACTCGCGGTTTCGTTTCATCAATAGAAAGTAGTCTGTTACGCACTTTGTAAACAGCTACTTGCATTTAGAATTTTATCAAAATCAGTCCAGCCGTTTAGCCGATGCAAACAGACAGACGGACAGGCAGACAAAAAATTAAAGCAGTGTTTTATGTATAGGTACAGATCATATAACTATATCAACTGAAAATACATTGTTATTTTGACAATAAAAACAGACACTACAATTTTATTTATTTGTATTGAAAGTATTTATTTCCATTATTGTGTCATCAATTGTATCCTTAAGTAAAATAAAATTAACGAAATCTAATAATAAATTACTGTAATTTAGACCAACTTGTATTAACAACGTTAATCATTAAGTAATATTACAACTGAAATTGTATGCTTATTCATTAATATTCAGTTGTCTTTCTTCAAAGTTATCATCACTCATTCTTGAGCACTCGTACATTTAATTGTCTGGAATATTATTTAACTAAAACACAAATTACTATTTTAATAAAACAGTTGAAGAATACGGACGAGACGTTTTCAATTTCTTAAATTTCGCATCATATTTTTTATAACTGCTTCAATGGTCTAGTGGTTAAAAAGTATAGAGTATCACTTACCGCGAGGGTTTGATTCCCGGGTCGGGTAAAGTGTTATTTGTAAACTTTACATTAGGAAATTCACAATAGAAGCACGGAGTTGGAATTGTGCTTGGTGGATGGCGATAATCTTACCCCCTATTCCATGGGACTAAAACATAACAGGTGAAATGTGGGTGCTGTACACCTCTGTCACACCCTTCTGGGTAATATAGCGCGATTTTATGAAGTTATGTTATTTTCTTATCTATATATAGGTATAAAAATGAAACCTGTTTTCCGTTGTCACGGCATCACGCGGGATCGGCTGAACCGATTTTGCTGATTCTTTTTATGTTGTGTTTGTTATAGTCAGGAGATGGTTCTTATGAAATAAAAGACTAGGCAACTTGCGTGGAAAATGATAAAATTTAAGAATACTTAACCACTATATTAATTTTCTAATGATTTTCTAACGTAACCTTAGCGCTTTTGACAGTATGAACTTTTTGAATGTACTTTATGGGGTTTGACATAACATTGACAGAAGGCGTGCTGGAAATATCGTCACAGATAATGTATGCATAGTTAGGACAGGACAACGTCTGTCGCGTCAGCTTGTTTAATAAAAAAATATGTTTGTGCAACTAAACCAAGTAATATGACGAAAGCCCTGTATTTTTCTACTAAACCATTAATATAAAACAATAATAAGGTCACATAAAAAAGGTTCAAGTAGATAAAAACACAAAAATTTAAACTTTAAAAAAGTTCGCCTGGCAGCAATATTGAAATAAATATCATAGAAATAGCCACTTGAAAATGTTTTAGTGCTATTTTCAACCGATAAAAAAAAAGAGGAAGGTTCTCAATTCGAATGTATTTTCTTTTATGGAAAAGTGGTTTAGATATACATACATAATATTCAGCTGAGCTACCAATGCTATGCCTCATAACTTTACGTTTTTATTTAACAATAGAAAAGACTAACATATTGTAATCCGCGCAGGAAGGATGAAAATTATAAACTACACCAAACATTTAAATTCAATTTCCTGTGCATCACAACTTACTACACAGAATAGATTTGATAGCACAACTCAGTTTGCAGGATGCAAATCTCTTGATCTAATTTCGTCTGTTCTTGGAGCAGTTTATTGGCGTATAAACTCACTCAGTGCACATCCAGGCCACGGATATTACCTACTCAGGGCTGAGGGAAAAGTACAGCTGGTGCTTAAATCTAGTAAGATTGCAGGAAATAACTTTAACTACACTATTCGTAAAGCTGTACTCGATGTAAAACAAGAATTAAGTTTGAACCCGACTACGTAATAATTGTGTACTTAATTATGGTTTGCTGCTCAGAAAGGACCGCGAGAACTCAACGACCGCATTTAAACCATAGATTTTAACATAAGACCATGGTTAGCGTAGTGGCTGATATTCAGCTAAATCCGTTAGACTAGAAGCCGGACCCTATGGAAAAAGGCTCGGAAGATCGATTCAGTTGCTTTCTGAAATAATCACATATCAGCAACAACTGTCGGAAGGTATAATCCATCTAAAACGAAACCATGCCCGGTATATATCAAATAATTGGATCTCGATTCTCGATATCTGGACTTAAAATGCTTGGTATCGATCCAGGAAACTCAGGCGAGAACTAGAGCTATATAATTCCACAGAAATAATTCCAGAGTAGTTGATAGGAAGCAATATCTACCGATACTCCGTAAAATAGAACTCGAAGTTAAATAAGATCAGCAATATTCCTCGGTCTGTGAAGTTCCTGGAAGTTTTGTCATCAGTGTCGACAGTTAAGATAGGAAAACTTTTAAAACCAAGGTAATTCTCTGTAATATTTGAAGAACTTTACTATTTATCCGTGGCTAATATGAAGTCAGAACTACCATGCGGGCTTTTTTTATCAGTAGTGAACGCACATAAGGAGTAAATTAAGCCGTTTTATAAAAAGGTTTAAAATAGAAGTTTTGTAGTATAAACATACTATGGCGGTATTCGCACATAATCAATGACGGATGACATTGGCAACGTCAAGAAGTGACACACATGTCACAAATGTCAAAGAGCGCTGAATCGCGATAACGAAACGTTCACAGCAAGTATATATAAATACTACTTCCAAGATGCTATCGTTGGACAGCTGTCCGCCAGCCAATAGCACTGAGCCTGGACGGAGGATCATCACACCCTGTTCCTCTACAATACGAAACCTCACGTTTCGGTCTGGTAATTTTTCTACTTTCTTACTTGGCTCGAACAAGTATGCAAGTTTACATATTATTTCTTGCAACGATTTTTTAAATTTGATCCAATCTTTTTCAAGATTTAAGCGCGTTGAATACGGTTCATGCGGACGAAGTATGTTTACTACTATATTACTCAAAAACTAACAGACCGATTTTAAATTAATTTTGCACAGATATAGTTTTTATAGTCTAGATTAATATAAAGGCTATTTTATCGACCTACTACGCAGGTAAATTTATAAATTCGTGGTTCCAGTATTGTATAATTCCATCGTCAGTCTAAGCTCCAGTAAGTTGAAGTCAGTTGTGCCATCGTCCTGTACGTGTTTATCGAATAGCTAAGTTACTTAAGCGGCAGTTGAGTTACTCTTGCGTCCCCAATTTGTCAGTTTAATTTCTGGTTATTATTTGTCTATAAAGTGATATGATGTCCCATTAAGTTGTGGAATGAGATGTGTGCGGTTTTTAAAATGAAGGCAAATAGATTTTTTAGGGGTTCGGCAACGCACAAGTGATACCTCTTTTTTGTTTTTGAAATGTTCTTGACCGCATACCACCCATTTGGAGCAACGATGTGGTTATGTGGGGCCCGCACCCACTAAAGCAGTACCGTGCGCCTACTCTCGCCTTTTGGACGGGCCACTGGAACTATGTCATAAATACATTAGTGACTCGTCTGAGCATATGTTGCCCCTGATGTTGCAAGTTGCAAGAAAAGCTACTTGGCCGTATACTTGTTCGTCAACTCTATAAATATTCAAAATTTTAAATGTGACGAAATAACAGAATGGTTATATTGCTCGTTGTAAGAAGTTTAAGAGGATTTAAAACGGGAATTAAATACTCTGCGAAGAAATTTTAATCAGCTTTCAAACTTTTAAGGGCGTTGCCGGAATTGATATCGAAAGTATTGAATTATCATTATATTCGTACATCTGTGAATATCAGTTATAAATGTAAATGTAAAGAATGGTTTTCTTTTTGCTTTGTAGCAATTTAATTAAGTTTTTACGCATTTAGGGGAAATGTTTTTTTTTGGTTGTGCATAAGAGAGCAAGGGGATTGTTATTTATTTATTCGAAAAGTACTGTAAACTTAAATCCCATGCAATTGAAAATGGAATTTGAAATATTTCCAGTAACGTTAGTTTATTCTTTTTTTAATGAATTTTGATTTAAATAAAATAAATTATAATCTTTTGAATTTAACTTAAGATCCAACACGTCACTGTTTATTTTTCTGTGAACAAATGTATATTATTCATTTAAATTAAAAGTAGGCATTTAAAAAAGCAGTACAATAATCTTTTAATGATTTTTAATGGCGATGGAATCATGTTTTGAATTTTGTATCAAGTTTGAAAGGTTGTACAACACACAATTCAACTTGTGAAGGACACATACATTACCATGCCAATAAAAAAAGTACTCAAATCATAACTCGAAGCGAAAACAACCTCAATTTGTGAAACAAATCCTTAAAAACTCACATTTCGTAACTCATCAAACAAGTTTTACGAAAGCTTTTAGAAAAGCCAAACCCGGTCTTTAATCTCTTTATCTCCTCTCTTTCTTTCTCTTATTCAATGTTTGAACAAGACAGAGAAATCGAAAACGATAATTTAGCGTTAAACTTAGCTGGAGAAATTAGCCCTTAGTGAAATTTCATAATGGGTTATTTTATTACTTTAAAATTACAGGACATGCCAAGCATTCTGTGAAACTTTTGAATATAAAGCAAACAAATGCTGTAGTAATGTTGATTAATTGGAATTAACATTGGTCAAACGGAATAAGTCTTATACTAAGAAACAGTTGAAAAAGATATGGGACAACTGTTTCTTAGTATAATTTGCTAAGCATAGCTAAATGCTATAAAAATAATCAATTAGAAATTGGAATAAGTCTTGTCATTTAAACAATTATAATAATTATTGAGCATACGGGTTACTCACGTTATTTTATAATGTATAAGGGGTTATTGTATAAGGGGTGGGAGCCTGGTAATCTGCGACACAGGTCTACCTACTGCAGAAACCAGTCTCTCACAAAGGAGTTTTGGATCTATGTAAGCTGTATTTTTTAATTATTTGTTATTGTTATTGTAGACTGAGATTTAATAGAGCGTAATATGCGAATAAATGAAAACAAAAAAAAAAATTGCCAGGATATTCCGACTAGTTTTAGCAGTCGTGACGGCGACGAAACGCGATTAATCTAAAACTAGTCGGCATATCCCGGCTAAAATAACGTGAGTAACCCGTATTTTCAATAATAATGTCGTCACCTCACGTTGGTTTTAATAATATTACAATTATAATAGTTTCCTTGACTGGCTAGTAACTTGAAATTTGGCATGAAGATGTCTCACATGGCGTAGGGGTTTAATTTAAGTTAATCTAACACCTGTGAAAATTGAGTTTAGACAAAGTTATTTCGTAAAATTTTGATTATTTACTACATAATTGGTTGAAGAAATGTTTTTATCTTTTTTTTTTTATTACGCCCACAGCAAACGAACTTGTAGTCCACCTGCTGGTAAGTGGAGTACAGCTCATGGACATAAAAAATCCACAAAAAAGCACATTATAGATGTGTCGCTGCAGCTGAAGATTACGGTGTTATGCCTCATGTGCCAGTAATTTCAGGGCCTGATCTCACCACCAAACCGGAACACAGTAATGGAGGCACTACTATTTGGCGGCAGATTAAAGGTGAGACTGCTGCCACCCTCGAGCTCATTCACAAGAGCTTTACCACCAGTAAAAACTGTTACTTTTAGCTATAGCACTGTACACGATTTGTATCATAAAGGGCAGTAGAGATGGTACCAATCTAAGATGTACGCCATTACTTTTAATACTTGATTTTAACGACTCGCGAGAGAAAGTAACTGTGATATATTATATACTACGGATTGCTAGCCCTTCGCGAATTATTTACTGCTAGTGTTTTATTGCGTTTATTAACACTCCTGAGATAACTAATTTTATTTAACTCCGTCGTGGTAGAATTAGGAGTCGCTGGCGGGACGACCAACTGGTGGGCAACTGCAGGACTGGAAACGTTTGGGGAGGCCTTTGCCCAGCATTGCGACAATGGAGGCTATAAAATGCATATAGTTTAAAAGAAATAATAATATCGCAATTCGGAGATGCTGCAAAAAATCTACAAGAAAAAGTTTTAATTATCGTAACATTTTATTCAGTTTAATTAGACTGGATAGGGATATAGTATAGACAAACAGACACTAGAAAGAAAACAAAAATATTTTTTTTAACAAAAACAAAAATAAAATCGAAGAGGTATTGTCTAAGGCCCGTATAGAGCCACGATTTACTAACATTTGCATGGCATAAATACGATTTATAAACATGTTATATAGGTACACTAGATACAATACAAAATAGTACAATATACAATATTCAAAACTATCTTCAAAATTCACGTTTATTCTTTACGAAATATGTTCAAGTAAAATCTGATGATTTTTTGATTTAGTATTATTTGATCATAATTATTTTTTACTCACATTTTGTGAATGAGACTCTTAGTATCGAATTATCTGTTACGAGTAAAGTATCTAGGATACTTCACTACTGTGCACAACAAGCAGGTAAACGTAGCCGTAATCCACTTTGAAAATTTCCGTCGCTTGTCATCAGTCGCATATTTTATACGCCACCTGTAACACATAGCCAGAACCTTTGACTCTAGTTCAATTCATTCACCAAGCCCGTGAATTATTTACAATCGAGAAAACACTGAAAACGAATTGTGTGTTATTTTCTTTTACATTCGTACTCTTTGGTTAAATAAATCATATTTATCAAATGGAATCGGTATATTTTCTGTTTTGTTTTCTTCTTTATACTCATACGACATACTTATAATAGTCCACGGACGTGTAGTGCAAGCGTCCACTTGATAGTAAGTGGTAAGTACAGCTTATGGACATCAACCATTCAAAAGCAGATTGTAGACGCGTCGCTTTATGTGAGGACTACGGTGTTATCAATACAAATAAATAAAATTTAAGTGTTTGTTTTTAATGTTAAAATAACAATGCTTTTTCCATTTGATATAGTTATTTGCACAACAACTATGCCTGAAATACAGTTTTTATTTATTTTGTCTGTCTGACCGTATGTTTGTCTGTTTGTATCAGCTAATCTTCTTTCTTTCGACCGATTCGACTACAAGACGCGTAACATACGTTACTTTTTATAGGTAGACGTAGACGAACCCACGGAAGAAAGTTAGTTTGTTTGTTAGCACTAATCTCGAGAACTAATGATCGGATTATAATAATTATTTTTTTGTTTGATGGTCTAACTATCCATTTAAGTTTTTTGATAATTGACATTACGCTGAACTTCATGGAAGCGGGGCAGTTACGTTTAACGCAGAAGCAGCTACTACTTAATAGAATGAATTCCATGCAGAGGAAGTCGCGGGTAACAGCTAGTGCCTAAATAAATTACTAATTTAAGACATAATAGAATATGTTTGATATCGCTCCAATAAAATTATGCCAATCATCTACGCAAGCAATTTAATTAAGTAATGTAAATGAGGTTAATTGCCAAATATATTGTAGGTCTGTACGTTATGATTGATTGATATTAAAAGTCTTGGGTATAAAATGCCTTACAAAGACATGTTCGCCGTCTAGACCTGTGATAAATTAGGACTAATGATTTCTCGAAAAGTAGCAAGTTAATCCTGAAGGTTGTATTTCTTGGAATATTATAATAGGTAGACAGATTATTAAAGGCAACACTAATGCGATGCTGTAGCTTTCCTGACTTTATTTTCGGCACAAAAAACTGTTATTACATCGTTTATGAAACTATGTTCTTATTGCCCAAGTAGTCCAAGTGTTAGAGAAAGAAAATAAAAAGAATTTCGAAATGCAACTGCAATTTTGAAAACTGCAATTCAAAACTGCATAAAGCTATACTGGTTGCATTGCTTAAGGGTAGACTCTGCACACATATAAAGGTATTGCTGTCTCTATCGGTCTTATATATAAATGTGTGAGTGAAAATACATGTTGATGTTCAGTTGTTACTCAACGGTTCAATACCTAGGATTTGTTGTTTGATAAGTCTGTCGATTTTCAACAAAATTTTGTTGCTATGGTAACAATAGCGAGATTTGTATGTGGAACAGGGATGTTTATTGTTCCACAGTCAGTTGCATTATGCACTAGTCGACCAACTAGTCGACTAAAAATCTACTAAATATAGATATTCTATACCTTTAGGCATAATTCAGACTAAGAACTTACGACGCTGTTTTAACAGGCGGGCAGGCAACTAAAAGAGATAAAAGATTTCACGTCGCGTTTTACGCCATCGGTTTTTTTTACATAATAATATTTATATTTATACATATCTTCATTATGTGGGCCTGCTGGAAATATATTAAAGATTAGCCTAGCAATTTAAAAAAATCATGATGTAATGAACTTAAAAAGCTGATCTGTTTATGTTGTTGCTTTTCAGGTTCATTTGCATTTATCCATACAATTTGTCTACATCTATCTTGGGCTAAATAGGCCATACAAACTGGACGCAACACGACGACGCAGTGCTTCTGTGTCTACGTCACAGATTACAGATAAATATGAAGCTAGCTAGTCGATGTGAGTTGAGCCTAAGGATATAGCGCGTCCTTATTCTGTAACATGATTTAATTTTGGCGTCCGTATTCAGTTTGATTTTGATGATTATGTACAGTCGAGTTCAAAATTGCCATGAGGTTTACAGCAAGGGTAATTTATTGTCGCTTTCGCAATACGTCCAATTTGAGTTCGCGTCAAGGCGTCAAGGCGTCAAGCCTTGCCCGACGCCCACGCATGAAAATAGAGGCTATAGACACAAATTTGATATCAATAAAACTTTGCGTGTTTAGATTTTTTTTTTTTTTTTTGAAAACCTTACTAGCAATTTGCAAATACAAATTACTCGTATTCTTGTTAACCCCACCAGCTAAGCTTAATTCGCTTGTGACAAGAGGACGTTTTACGTCCGTGGTGTAATGGCCAGGATTCGAACCCACGACCTCTCGATCGTAAGACCGATGCCTTATCCATTGCGCCACGGCCGCTTAATTAAGCGGGCTTTGTCAACAAAAAAAACATTAACACTCATTAAGATCGATTAAACGATTTTATTTTGCAGGAACAACAGACCGACAGACGTTCAAAGTTACTTTGGGATTTATAATATCACTAGTTTCTTCTGCGACTGCACCCACGTAGTATGTCGATAGTGACGTAGTATGTATGTAATTGCATCAAAACATTAGTACTATAATATAATAGTACCGTTTAACTCTTGATTCTGAGTGTTTTCTTTATTTAAATAATAAAACAAAGTTTAGAAATGATACTGTATTATTTAGGGTATATAATAATAATACTTAATAATATTGCTCTAATATTTAGCACATTGCGTTTTTCTTGAGACAGTGATAAAAGAATTGCATTATTCTGCAACATGGCATTCGTTATTTATCTAATAATTATTACTTTCTTCAGCTCTATTTTACGTTTAATCTTATTCATTTTTCGCTCTCGTGAAGTATAAGCTGACAAATAGGCCAAGTCTCTTCTTTTCATTCTGCGGTTCACTAAAAATACAGAAATGTAAATAATTTACCTCAGCACAAACTCAAATGACAAAAATCTTTATTACTATGCGGTTTATATGCTGTAAATATATTTATCTTATTTTTGTTCAAATAATGAAACGGTTATGTATTTGATTGTACATATGAAAGAACAAAAATGACATGCACGATATAATGATATTACAATTTAAGTATTCGTAGATATAATGATATAATTACTATGTAAATAATTAACAATACACAATGTAAAGATTGTTTACCCATATTTAAGTCCAGAGAAACTATTTAAATATTATAATCAACATTATAAAATACAAGTGTGACATATGATATGACACAAGCGAATTGCAATGAATGACACTGTAATTAGGCCAAGAGCTATGCATTTTAAATGAATATTGTATTTGCATAGTTATTATTATGCATGTAGAAGGTTTTAGGTTCGAAAGCATTTAACGATTATTATTATTACTCCAACTCAATGATAAATTAACAAGACAATTAAACGTTGTCTATTCAAAGATAATGTGACATGTTTCTATAGATACTAATACTCTCGGCATATATAGCTGACTATTAATTTATAACAGCCCTTGAAAGTATGGGGTGATTAAGGACGTGATAAAAATAAAAAAAACAGATTATGATCAGCCTCATCATTTACACATTTTAACAGTCAATCGTTTTAACATTTACACTTTGTCACAATAGTACAATTGTATACAGTTGTCTTTTGAAATAATATATAAATAACTATTAATAAGTTATTAATGCAAAAAACAATCATTGTTTTCAACTAACTGTTTTTATTTCTGTTATTCGTTTAGACTTTGGTACTTTTAACCCATATGCCATGTATACAGCTCAGTCCCTAAATGATTATTTACATAAAAATATAATTCAATTATGTTTATAAAGAACGAAAAGATTCTGCAGCTAGATCTCGGACTATAACTTATTGCAGTCGTGAATGTCAAAAAAGGTTCAATGCAGTTCATTGCATACTCTCTGGTCGGTATGTCATATCTCGGCTTGGTTCGGTATCTCACTGGCACCCCTCCTTCACTTCCGAGTAGCTAACGAATGGCTGCCTCACCCCCCTTCAATGAGTTGAGATAGATATTGTAATTTTCTTTAATTTGTAATATGGTATTTGATGAATGAAAATGAGGTACTTTGATGATAATTATTGATAAAATAGAAAGTACAGTATATTTACGAGGGTCCTTGGTTTCGAAAACTTGTAATAATCTGTTGTATAATACTAAAAAAGTCGCATTTGTCAGGCCGTTCAAAACTACGGATGTTTGGATGCCTATAATTTTTAAAATAGACAGACTAAAGATAATTTGAAATCGAAGGAACATAGATAATCATGTTTTAAATTGACTGAGCAAAAATTATAACATTGTGATGAAAAATGTAAAAGATACAACCAGACTCATTTTGTATGAGAATTCCATATCGGGAGTTCCCTCTTAATGTCGTAAACATTTGTCCTGACTCTGGGCGTGCTTTGTGTGTGTGAAATGTATGTTTGTGAACACCCCCGTGACACAGGATTTATTCCTAGTGCGGGCATAATTAAAAAAAAACAAAAAACAACGTTTTGTACAAAAAAGTTATACAAAGCAATCTTTTGTCAAAGTATTATTGAGAAGTTTGGGACTTAAAAGTAAGTCCCAAACTTCTCAATAATACAAATTTAACGTCCAGTTTACAGCAAAAGCCTAGTTTAAATAAAATGCTACCACTATGAGTACCTATTAATATGTTCTAACTGCTAATGATAATAATAATAATATTCAGCTACATGATATCAGCACTAAAGTATTTGAACATAATTTGAATTAAGAACTTCTGTAAATTTCATCTTAAATTGCATTCGTGGCTTGCTGCAAAAATAGTTAGGTTATTATAACGCGAAGGAATTTGCAGGTGAATGTGACCTTCTTCGTAAGAACATGACGTATTTTTTACAGCTGAATAATTACAGAAAAAGAGATATGTGTACGTGCTATATTTTTATAATAACATTATTTCATAATTAGAACATTATCTACTGTTGAAAATTTATATAAGTTTACCCTAAATATTTATAAACAAATAGAAGCTATGTTAACTAGTCTGTGGGTCAGTGTGTGTGTGTCAGTAGGCAACGTTCCCGCGGAAAGCTGGCAGCATCATTGGCACGTTAGATGGCAATACTAATTCGCAACCAAAATATAAACCAGCGTTTCATTTCATTGTCATAGTTGAACACTCGACAGATTCTTAATAGCTTGGCGTGTTTACACTTACCTCCAAAATGAATAGTATAGACCATACAGGTGAACAAAATGAAGGTTTGCTATAAAATCGAACGAGATATAAAACGTAACGTCCAGTACTTGAGAGTTACGACAGGATCACAACAATTTTTGAGAGTACCTTCACGTTCGGAGTACTGTAATGTGGGACGTAAAGAAGAACATTATTTGTACGTGTTTCACAATACATGTGCTTAAGAAAATTATTTGTGTTTCAGGGATAAAGTTTATCACAATTTATGACCATCGCTAAGATCTATGTAAAACCTGCTTTAGGAAAAGTTCACTTATTTAACAAAACATAAGATCACGCCTTTATTTTCTAGAAGGGTGGGGCAGATGTGTACACCATTTACACTTCACCAGTTATGTTTAGGTCCCATTGAATAGGGGGTGAGCCTATCGCCATCCAACGGGCACAATTCGAACTCCCTACTGCTATTTAGAATTTCCTGACGTTTCAATACGGAAAGTTTAAAAAAAATACTTTGCCCAAGCCGGAAATCAAACCCGAGGAAACTGATCACTATGGGACGGTTCAGCTCAATACCAACTTGAGGCACTCAAGAGAAGAGAATCAATCATCAACGATAACGATCTGACGAGTACTCGACTACAAAGCCTGGAGCATCGTCGCAAGGTTGCCAGCCTATTGGTCTTTTATAGGATACATTTCGAAGGACTACACAATGTATGTACCGAGGAACTACACAACCATATTCCTCCGTCCACATATCATCATCGAACTACTACTACAGACAAACAGCACTTCGGCATCGCTTCACGGTAGATATTCCACACACACGCACGAAGCGTTTCGCTTCAACATTCCTGATGCGAACTGCCGAAGTATAAGTAAGTAAACTTGCCCGAGTCAATGTTTCCGCATGAGTACAATCTGGGTCTCTTTAAAGCAAGAGTTAATAGATAAGCGTGCTCCACCGTAGACCGCATCATTACTTATCATTAGATGAAATCGCATGCTTATGAAAATACATTTGCGATTTTGACGTATTATTTTTTTTAAAGACCGATTACCGATGTGCCATTTCCGATGAAAATAATTACCACCGAGGGTCGCAGAATCATATACTGAATCACTGATAAGCGGCTCTGCGTCATGCTGCGTAGATGGGTAACCAATACAGAATCTGAAGATCATGTATTGGTTACCCATCTTTACTTCACTGCGCAAGCTTTTCTTAACCTCACGATTGATAAACCCAAACGCGCAGCCTTCATTACACTGAGCCACGATTACCACAAATAGAGGTTTATTATGGTTAGTTAAGTGAATCATTAGTTGAGTAGAATTAGTGAGGGCTTAACGTTTAAACTACTCAAATATTAGCATAATCCCGCTTCTAGTTGGCGTGTCAATATACCTTAACTCCCGAGTGCCGTGTTTTCATACTAACGTAATATGGGTTTAGCTTTAATATTATTAAGTTTTATATACTTTTATAGCTTTTATACCTTAAACACTAAAATCCATGTTTGTTCATGGCCATTCTGACAAAATTGTTTAAATCATTCATAGAGTTACATACAGCGCCATCAAACATGCATTTTAGTGTTTTAGATATGATTTGTCGATAGTAATAGATAAAAATGTAAGAATATTTAAGTTAAACCTATATTACTTTCGTATGGAAAACAACCAAGCAATTGTTTCCCCTTAATAGAGTTAATTAGAGTAGTAGTTTAGATATTGAAATGTTGAACTAGTCAGTTTCTCTTTTTTAATTAATTTGGTTCTACGAAATAATCACGTTTATTTATTTAAGACCATTAATAAAACACAGAAAATTAAATTAGATTCAAGTATGCTTAAAATAAAACTAAATTACCGAACTACATACCTATTCTAATAGACCGTTCCCAAAATGCTGACAGCATTACTACGTTGTATATATAACAACTCTTAAGGCGAGGCAGTTCGAAGTCTGTCGAAAAGTCAGATGTTTTATCTTGCGATGAGAAGAAAGCTATAAATAAAAATAAATAAATATATTTAGATTTTTTACATTAGATAGAATACCAGAAGCAATTACACTATCCAATGGTCCCAATGACAAGGCCAAATACACATTCACTCACACAAGCACACCCAGTTTCAGAACAAATCTTTGCAAATCACACAAAGATTTAGCCCATGTGGCCCAATATAATCTAATCTTATTATAAGCTATAAAGGATGCTATTACACAACAAATATTGAGATATATAGAGACACAATAGTCGAACAGAATAATTGATAAATGGCTCAGTTTTTCTGAAAAATATCCTAAATATAACAGGTTTGCTTTGAGGCGCCCCCACTGTGCGGATAAAACATTATATATATCCTGTCGACTTTGATGTTTATGTGAATATTGCGAATAGCTTTGATGTTATCACAAATCAAATGAATAAAAAAAGCTTGGAAAATATTTCAAAACCAATCCTCTTAAGGAAAATCATTTAATAAAATAAGTTTTTCGTACATCATTCCAGTTATTTTTAGGACAAATATACAAAGGGCAACCTTGTTTTTTTAACCGACTTCAAAAAACTACAGGAGGTTTTCAATTCAATTTTTTTTTGTTTGTTCTCTGTTTACTCGAAAACGCATGGACAGAGATGGCACGCCGATTGAGACAGCTTTTTTTGTCTGAAAGAGGATACTTGTCATGTGATCTAATTTCCATCAGGACACGATCTGATGATGGGATCCTAAAGAAATCGAGGGCAACCCTAAAATTTTATAGACTTCCATATTGTTTTTCATATATTACCTAAAGCTATTCAGATGTTTGTTGGTTGGAAGTACTAGGATAATTCTTTAAATATCGGCACCTTAAGGACGTTTACTGTACTCTTTCAAGTTATACACAGATGAGGCGAGACTGAGAATATAACTTAAGTATTTCTTACTTTTTAGTGTATTTTTGTAATTAAAGTTGATTTTTCTTGGAAAACTATTATATTTCAAAAATTAGACAACTGGGGTCTGAATCGCGTAATTATTATAAAGGTAAATAAATTTTCGCGATTCAGACCCGTTGTCTAATTTTTGAAAAATGTTCTCAAATCGCGAAATTTAAAAAAAAAACTATTATTTATTTTTGACATAAATTCTTATTCCCAGTTGATTTCAAAATCCCTTTTAAAAGCCCACAAGAGTTATATCCAAACCTAAACTATTGTACTCCTAAAACATGTTAATTAACTTTGGAAGGATAAACGAGACTTTTAGTGCTCACACATTGATAGAATAGTGTGTTAGGTAATAATGTTATATTGTTCGAATAAACTATTTTAGGCAACATTTTGATTAAGTTAGGTTTGGCTTAGTTGTGATAACAGAGCTATACGCGTCCTTAATTGTATAAGTTTAGGTATCCGAAGCATTTAGGATTGCTCTTTACTTTATGTTAGGATGAGTTACTTAAGTTCTCAAAGTTCGGATAGGTTAGTAATTTAATTTGTAAATTTGGTACATGAGTAGATTAATTTAATTCACCATAGTTGAAAATTAGTGGTCAAGGATTTTACTATATTTTTGTACAATCAAAGTCGTATAGTTTAGTAATACGAACGATGCAGAGGATAACGGATCGAACAATAATAGGGACAAAAAGACAATAAATGCTGAGCGCTATATTTCAAAAAACATTAGGCAAACGTGCACCACCGTAGAGCGTAAACCGCGTCACATTCATCACTTACCATCATTTAAGATTGTAGTGAAGCTATTAGCTAGCTAGCTATCCTATCCACCAGAAATTAAAAAAAACAATCGGATGTGGGGTAGTAACACACTGCCAAAGAATGGAACGCATTGCCCGAGCCTGTGTCCGCATGAGTGCAATTTGGATCTCTTCAAAGCTAGAGTTAATGAGATCTCATAGGTAAGCGTGCTCGTAGACCGCATCATCATTTACCATCAGGTAAGATCGTGGTCAAACGCATGCCTATTCACCATAAAAAAAATAACTAAGCAGGTATGAAAAGTTGAATGTGTTAGCCATAGAAATTCTGTTTTATTATTAATTGTGTGTGTTGTAAAACTTACCATCGCTGTAAAAACAGTAACATTATCGAAAGAAAATAATTTACAACGAATTGAAATAAACCTACCGTACAACAGAAAACTCGTTCAAAAGATTCGATAAAGTAACAATATGCATAGTCGAGTGAACGAATACAATTCAATAAGGGAAAATTGGCGAGCACTAGAAGGAAATGTATTTCGCTATGCGAATGCGTCTTGCGAACAAGGTCACGACTGTAATATAGGTGACGTAAATAAAAGATGCATATTGTCATATACCTTCTTTCTAAATTATTGTTAGTGTGTTCGGTTAAGTTGCAATAATAAGGATATTGACTTAAGCTATTTTAAGTCATTGTCCGTATCAGATTGCATCTTAATAGAGACTACTAAAAATATCATTTTTCAAAAATTAGCCAACGGGTCTAAATCGCGTAATTATTATAAAGTTAAATATATATAGAACTATGATCGACGTTTCGAATGACTAATTTTTGAAAAATGTTCTCAAATCGCGAAAGTTTAAAAACATATAAAAAAAACATTTATTTTCTCACCACAATATTTTAAGAACACAAATAATTATGACCTTATCCTATTTCGACAGTTATATTGTGGGAAGACTGGTGCCTAAGCTAGGTGTGAATCCTGTATTTCTGGTCACCAGGCATCCGCCCTTTTGTATTACCATTAGATGTTTTGGTTTTGCGCCTGTGTTTTCGGTAAAGTGGTAAGTGGTCAATGTTAATTAGAGTTACTGTTGTTGTACGACGTTTAAAGGATGTATGCATGTGTGGTGGTGTCTGAGTGTGTATATTTGTGTGTGTGTGTGTCTGTGCGTGTGTGTGTGTGTGTGTGTGTTAAGAAGGTGTGGATGATGATGACGATAACTTATTGTTTTATAGCAAGATAAACATTCGCATGGGGTTTACACATTATATTTTTAAATATTACTCATGACAGGATTATAGAGTAAAGATACTTTTATAAAATAATAACAGGTTTAGCGTTAATAAGCTTAATAGTAAACTTGATATAATACACTTGTGCCTATTTCTTGCTTTAATTAATTGTTATGTCTATATGTAAATGTCTTAATGTATTCCTACTTTATTATGTTTATTATCTGTGAAAACTTTTAATTGGCCTTCATTTTCACATTATATCTTTCTATTATATCATATTAGCTGTAAGTTTTCCTAACAATGTAAAATAAAATAATCAAATATTTGCCAAGATATACATGAGCAATTTGAAGAATGGCCTTTCAGAGACCTACTTGAGATCTTACAAGTAATCCAAGGGATCTATTTTTTCTCATTCGAAGGATAAAACCTTCTATCAAGAGGCAGAAGCCGCAGAATTAATGGTATTACCATTTGATCCAAGTTTGGAGGGGATATTGGAAACGATATTTCTTTTTTGCGAACAATTGTTTGTTTGTTTTAACTAGTTACTGGCCGCGGCTTCATTCTTCAATATAATTTAATATATAAATTAATTAAAAATTTTGATCAAGATCGGTCCAGTAGTTGTAGAGCTTTTTTGGAACAAACGAACAATACAAGAATTATTTCTTTCTTTTATACAGCTTCCGTTCGCAGCTACGCCCGCGTGGTATGTCAATAAAAAAGTAGCCTTTATTATTCCTAAGGTACTGTAACTCCTAACTATCACCGCTTTTTATTAAGATCAGTTCGAAAGATTTGAAGAATTTTGGATACAAACAAATAAACTACTTACACTACAAGCATCTGTCTCCATAGAAAGGTCTGCATTTGTTATCCCAAAATTCATCATAAATCAATTTAAATTTTTTTTTAGCGTTTCTAAAAGAAAAGTTTTTAAATTCGCGTTCATAATTCAACCAAAAACGGTTACAAAAAGACGGAAATGAGTTGAGTTTTAATATGTTTTCAAAAAGGTTTTAATTTAAGCCTCGAAGCGAGGGAAGTAATTAATATTACTGGAAAAGGAAGCTAAAGTTAAATAATAATTAACATACGCACGTTTAACGTTTATGACAATAAAAGGCAAATGATTAATTAGCTTTAAATGGTTCTATTTCTGATAAACGTAAATAACATTAAAATTACCGCTTCTGTGCGATTGACGATTGGAATTTCAATTAAATAATTAATAAAAATTATAAAACTCTTTATAGATTCTATCCGACCCATTAAATATAACCTGACTGAATTAAAATGTGACACAAGTTACGCTTAAAATAAAGTTGTCATTTTCATTAATGTGTGTTATTTGCTTATCCTGCCGTTAAAATTTAACTATCTCCTGTGAAATAAAGGCGAGGAGATAAAAATCTACTTACTCCCTAAATTTAACAACAAATACTTCGATACTTTTGAGTATTTACTCAGATAAAAATCAAATAAGACTTATTTGTGAGCTATATTATAATATTCAAGAAATTTCTACCTTCACTGAAAGACAGCTCTTATTATATAGAATTCAATATCGATCCATTCCAGTAAATGTGGCAAATTCCTATATAGGCAATAACGCTCCGTTTGGTTGTTGTAGGCAATCTTAAGTAAGCCATATCATGAAACAATAGCGATATATTGGAGGGAGAAAATGCCTATTTATTTTAATCTCCTTATAGGTTTTATTTTATTTTATATTATTGGAAGACCAACAGCAGGTTATATCATTATATATTTCTTAATTCTATATCACATATAGCTAATTACAGGTCTTCGCTGCTAAAATGAAATGCGTGAAATGAATCGCGTTTAAATATGACTATATTATGCTAAATGATTCCAACATTACCATAGATGTAGATGATGAGAGTCCACAAAAATGTCGTATTATTATTATTTTTTTGGGAGACACACCCAGAAGGGTGTGGCAGAGATGTACTACACCCACTTCACCTGTTAGGCTCACTCCTTACTGACTCGGGAATAGAACCCGAGACCTTGCGGTGAAAGGTGCATACGCTAACTACTAGACAATATAGGCAGTTCTCTCTCTCTTATTTTTCCTTTTTTTGGTTTTTATCTCCATAGTAAATGAGGATAGGTGATTTTTTTTGTAATTTTTGTATCGCTATAATTGTCTAAATTCTTTTGACATGAATAAGAATAAGAATACGTTTATTTGTCTTTAAAATACATAACGATTTTCAGTTGAATCCTTATACAATAGTGTAACCTAACTTAAATTACTCAAGTGATAATCGATGAGATAGTATAAACAGATGAGATAGTTGTAGTCCATATATATGTCATTAGTAAGTACACATTGCAAGAAAGGGAATAACTACCAACAATCATATTGATAGTTGTTCTTTTATCTCCTCCGGGTGCGCTTTTTCTTACATAACTTTTTAACTCCTAACATCGAAAGTCCGAAAATGTGTTTCATACAATTTTATTTCATAATGATCACTCTTCATAATTTTTATTTCAATAAATATTAAAACGCCAAATGAATCGACTTCATAATTTTATTTTTCATACATTTATTTGTACTCATTTTTGCTTTCATATATTTCTTAATCAGAAGTGCTATTTATCCTATACATCAAAATTCATACTGTTAATAAACATACATCACTTTTAGTAAAGTAGTAGGTTAGGTTAGGTTAGAACTGCGACCATAACACAGAATAGCTAGAATCAATCTGTTTTTAAAACATTTACAAACATACCTACATTTTAAACAGAATGCTACAATTTAATCTTATTTGAGACAACGATAAGTACACAAATAATATGAACATTGTCTCTTATGAAGAAAACTATTCTGAATAAAAAAAATATTAATTAAACACCGTCTTAATGAAAACATTATGAAATAAAAAAATATGATGACGGGGTGTTATGAGTTCCGATTATAGGAATATTAATGTATGAACATAAAGTTTATGAAGAAAAAAATTATGAAGAGTGATTATTATGAACTCCAATTCGTAGTAAAATCGTAAATATGAATACAAATTTTATGAGAGCCGATATGGACCCATCTCCTCCATAATGATACAAAAGAAAGAAAAGAAAAGATTGCATGTCTACATTTACAAAGTCACACAGATGTTTTATTACCAAGATAAACTCAAACTCAAGGCATATTTTTATTGAAATACGCCGCAGACAAGGCCGCGGGCATAAACAAGTATGAGATAAAATTGTTATAGGTATGCATAAGCACAAGAATATAAATTTATTACTAAAATATTATGGGACAAAAATTACTTCGATACCTTAGAAGCTGTAAAAATAGATTTATTAAAACGGGGTTCATGAAAGGAGCCTCCCCGAGTGACGTACACACATAACGATTCCCTAGGTCCGGCGCACCCTGGGAAATTCGCGAGATTTCCATATCCAATTGGCTAATCCTTTCACCACGATGGCAAGTCAAAATAAAATTTATCTCAGCCATCGACACGACGACGAAGAAGAAGAAATTAAAACGCATATAAATAATTGTATGAATCACGGACGCAAAAAAGACTGCAATGGATTTTTATTCGCTATTGTGTACGATTGTAAAACGCGGATTCAATAGAACTCCAACACTTGTGAGAAACTGGACAACTTTACGAGTCAGGTCGGTCCACAATCAAACTGAGTGGTGGAGGTATAGAAGCACTTTAAAACACTTAAGGCGGGAATACTGCCAATATATCCGTGACATGATTCTGTAAGAGAAACTGTCGGTTTCGAAAATGTGCATCCTTATTTTTATTCGAATACAGTTGATATTAGAATGGCAGAAATTTAAATTTCGTGTGGACGCATGCCGGACACATGTTGTTGTTTTTGTTTCTAGTCGACATTTTTGATGCAAATCCGTGTTTTACATCGCCACTTAATCTTGTTTAGACAATAAGGAATAAAAGAAAAACTATTAGCGTTAATTGAAAGTTGTTTTATATTTTACCAAACGGTAGTTATGGATTCTACAAAAATATCACGTGCTTTTTTTACTATATTTATGGAATATAGACTTTTAACCAAAGCTCGAGCGCTTGCGACCGGATGGCGGAGCGGGTAGTGTATCTACCTGCCTGCAAGGCTGAGTTCGCGGGTTCCATTCCCGCTTAAGAAAAATCTTAGTTTGCTTGAATATGGAGGTTTGTCTTAGTCTGGGTATATCTATGTAAAATAAATATTTATTTAGAGAGATTTCGATTTAAGAAAAGTATAATGTATAAGTATAAGTTATTCTTATACCCATAGTTCAAGTTCTGCTTAGTTTGGGACTAGATGGTGTTATAAATATGTATGTTGAGTGATATTTATATTTATTTATTTATACAATTTGGAGCTAAATGCCTAAAGGAATATAATTGTTTTATTGATGTCCTTATTGGAATGAACATCCACAATGAAATAAATAAATATTCTATTCTATTTACCTAGGAACCCAAAAAAAATGCAATATTAGGTAGCTTTATATCTCATAACACTCTTTTGGAACGAGAAAGTAACAGCCTCGCTCGCACAAGAGTATTCTGGGTCACCTGTTGAGTGGAACAAGATAATAATATACGTGTCACAAATAAGCAAAGTAAGAAGGTAGAACATTTTATCGTGTTGCTATTAACGGATCTTGTACGATATAAAATATAAATACTTATTATTCTTATTATTACTGTCCTTATTCTTATTTATTTTATAAATGTGAAAATAGTTCTGTTTGTCTGTCTGCTACGTTTTCACGGCTAAACGATTGAACTGATTTGGATGAAAGTTGGTATGGAGGAAGTTCTGAACTGAGGCAGGTAGCACGCCGGCGGAGCTGCGCGCAAAGTCTAGTATACTATTAACTAATGTTATAAAGAGGAAAACTTTGATTTTTTGTTTATTTGTTTCTATATAATTCGAAAGCTACTTGATCGATTTCAAAAATTTGTTCTCCGATACAAAGCTGAATTATTTCTGAGTAACTTAGGCTATACAGAGCTAAGGACAGAAGCTAGTATTCAATAGATTAAAGTTAACATTGGAAATAGACGCTTTTTCATGTTATTTGTCAACAAACAAGAAAATCATCAAATATTTAAAATTAGATGAAAATGTTTTTATTACTTAGACTTCACAAAGTACTTGAAGAATTCAACAACAACCACCATCTAAGTAAGAAGTGATAAAAATTATAAATTTTGCTTTTATTTCATCGCCGTAGTGTTTTAATGTTTTTACACAACCAATTGATAATTGGTTTTAAAGCTGCGAATGAGTTTTAGAGAATGAAATGGCGAAACACGACCAATTAAATGGGATTGGGAACGAAATTAAGAACTTAATGGATACTACAATAACAATGAATTGTAAGAGAAACAGGTAGTTCAACTCAATGTTGAACTTTTTAGCTAGGTTTTTTTTCACAGAGGATTATTTGCTTGGCTGTTTTTCATACAAAAGTAATATGGGTTAAACATTAATATTATTAAGGTTTTATGTATTACATATATGTATTATAAACAAATCATATCTAAAACACTAAAACGTATGTTTGTTGGCATCCATATTTTCATAATTGTTTTTTTTAATTTGCCAGTTTATATGTAATTCAATTAATGATTAAATCAATTTTGTAAAAAGTACAACGAACAAACATGCATTTTAGTGTTTTAGATATGATTTAACCATTAAAAAAATATAAAAATTTAATAATATTACGTTACTATAAAACATACGCCGCTCGAGAATCTACCCCTAAGGTCACATTGTGAAGATTCAACATGCGTTGTTACATAAGTTAATTTACTGAATTACTATATAGTATATGTTTTTGATATTCCCAGTAATCACCAAGCTCTTAAAAGATTACTCATATTGGCTTAATTAAACAAAAACTCTTTTCGTATATAATTTAAAACTGACATTATAAATTCGATCAAATAACTTGAATTTTATAATTATAATTTGACTTCATAAACAAACAACACACCTGGGAAAGAGACAAAATAAGGGACCAAGATACTTTATAATATCAAACAGAGCCATTAAATTGTCACAACATCAAATGTCAGATATATTAGATGTTATCATGAACTCATTTCACATAATGCGATCCTCCGGGATTGATAATAAACTCCTGTCAAATATGAGCCCATCCCTATGGAAATATATGAGCTTGGCAACGTGCGATAAAACCATTTTCACATGTAATTATACGAAAAACGATTGGAGTAAATTAGATCGTAATAAAATATTGCAAAAGTGAAATTGTTATGCCTACGTAAAATGTTTCGGGGGGTACATTTTTAGGTATCAAGTTTAGCTTTAGTATTGTTTAAGTAAGGTATTATTCATTTATTGACAAATCAATTGTAGATGAAATAGTTGTCAAAACTTTAAAATACGGTGAATTGTTGTTGAGTTTGAATTGCTGTTGTTTGACGACCGGATGGCGGAGTGGGTAGTGTACCTGCCTGCGACGCCGAGGTCGCGGGTTCGATTCCCGCTTAAGATAAATCTTTGTGTGCATGAACATGGGGGTTTGTCTTAGTCTGGATGTTTCTATGTATAATAAGTATGTATTTACAAAAGAATAGTATATATGTATTAGAATCAGTTATTCTAGTATCCATATTACAAGTTCTGCTTCGTTTGGGACTAGATGGCGCTGTGTGTAAGTTGTGAGATATTTATTTATTTATTTATTTATAATTAAGTGGCTAAAAATAAGCTGTTTCTTGACTTCATCCACGTGGAATTCGTTCGTTATTAGCCGCTTCCGCGCTTTTTTGGACCCACGTTTAACATGACTGCTCTGTTCCTGAGGAGTTTGGCGTAATGTTAAATATTTGAGTGAAAGTGTCTTTGTTTGCGTAGTAGTTATTATTTTAATAATTTTAAATTACTCATATTTTCCAAGGTTCTTGCTAGTGTTTGTTGGTTTGATTTGGAATCGTAATTGTATTTACAAAGCTTATTGTTTTGTGGGTTTATTACTTCGATCCCCACACGGGACAAATATTTGTGTGATCTGCAAATATTTGTTCTGACTCTGGGTGTGCTTTGTGTGTGTGAAATGTATGTTTGTGAACAACCCCGCGACAACAGGAGTAATTCTAAAAAAAATATTATGTTACAGTAATCTTTTGGTGTTTACCTTTAAAATGTAGTTAAATATTATTATTTTCACATCTTTATATGTAATTAAAGTTAAATATTGCGTAGAACTGATTAAATTTAGAGAGCATGCCTTCTTTATTAATATTATTAACCCGACGTGAGGTGAAGACATTATTATTTCTGAATACGGGTTACTCACGTTATGCCGACTAGTTTCGAATCTAGTTCGTAGATTCATCAACTGGGCGATAAACCGTGTGTCGTCGCCGGCAAATCCCGGCTAAAAAGACGTGAATACGGGCTATTCTCAATAATAATGCCTTTTTTATTAATTGAAATTAGTCAGGTTTAGCAACGCTAGCTACTATTAGTTCGGGGATAGGTAAGGGACGTTTGGTTAGGCATTATTGTATTCTGTTGCCCCAACTCCTTTTACCAACTGCAACTTGGCTCACATGTACGCTGCAATCGTCACATAGAATCGAATAAAATTGATAATGAAAATGAAATATAAAAAAATAAAATGAAAAAATGTTTATTTCTCACCAATTCCACATTAATATCAATAGCAGTATAATACAAATAACTTACTAAAAGGTAAATTATACAATATTACGTGCAGTACGTAGTTAGTTTGGTGGTAATATTTTGATTTTATTTATATTGGAGAGTTCGTTAAACCGTCGCAGATTTTGTTAGTCATTAAAATTTCAAGCCATAAATGTTAATGAGTATTGATAAATACGCACAAAGCGTTTTGCAACAACTCTCCTCATGCGAATGGCCAAAGAGTACAACGCCCTACCCGAGTCTGTATTGCCACTCGACTACAAAAGCCTACATTCTATTAGAAAATGTAATTCAGCACATGGTCCTTGTCCCTTTCGGATAAAATACAAACACGTCGTATAAATTACCATTATTTTGAGTCAATGACAGCCGAGTATGAAAGGGAGGGAATATGAAAGGCTCAACAGGCAATAAAGTCGAGGAGGCTTCAATCGTTGACGTCAATATCACATAAGGGTCGAGTTTCGTTACATATTCCAATTACAGAGGCAATATAGTGATTTGAAAATATTTTAAAATACATTTGATGTTAAGGTTTCTACTAAATAACCTTATTTTATTTCATGAACACAAAGAGGTTGTAAATAACTCTTTTACAACGAAAGAGGCTTAAATATAAAAGCATAGCAAAATGTTTGCACCTGGGTGCGCCAAAGTTCACCTAAAGTTTCAACTCCGATAATTGGAAATCCGAAAATGTTCTTCCTAACATTTTTCATCCTAACAATTACAATTCCTAACTACTCTGTCACTAATGTTCATAATTCGAAGCATTCAACTTCCTAATGTCGGTAGCAATAAACATCTATTGTACTTATATTAGTTTTCCTATATTTTTTCAGCATAACCATCTTTTACACTATTATTCAAAGTCATAATCTTTACTGTCTTAATCTTTAGCTTTTATTTTGTGTAATCTGATTGTTACACAAAATAAAAGCTATAGTTATAGCATAGGTCAATTATGGGTAAAGTAGTAGGTTAGGTTAGGTTAGAACTGCGACCATAACACAGATGCATGACACCATGCTAGAATCAATCTGTTTTTAAAATAGGTGTAGTATCTACTATTTTTACAAATTTGCAACAGTTCTTAAATAGGTGCTCACTATGAAATATATTAGTGAACATATTTTGGTGCAGTGCATTCAGTATATTTGGTGGAACAAAGGCAAAATTAGTTAAATTATATGGGAATAAATTGAAGCACTTTTAAATACCATCCATTATGTTTAGGGATAAAAGCGTTCTGATAAAAAAAAGTAGGAGTTTAAATGTATTTACATTAATGATATTAGTAATAACAATTTTCGGAAACATGAGTGTTATGAACAACACCGGTAGCACTACAAATGGTATGAATAAAAACTTTAGGATGAAAAATTTTAGGAAGAGTGATCATTCGGATTACAAATCGTTAGGAAGAACAATTTCGGGTAAAGAACTTTAGGTGAGCCAATATGGACCCGTTTGCACCTACATGTAGAGGAACGGAGGCTGTGATGTTTCTCCACCACAAAGGGAGGATCCTCTGACCAGGCTCGGTGGTATTGCCTGGCGGACAGCTGCCAGACGGTAGCGTCTTGGAAGTGGTATATATGTACACTTGCTGTGAACACTTCGCTATCGCGATTCAGAACTCTTTGACATTTCTGACATCATCCGTCATTTATTATTTGCAGGTAGTGTCAAAATTCACCTATGGAGGTCAATGTATGCATAATTTATGTATTTACATGTGAGGGTAGAGACACTCTGAGGTTTTATGTAACATAGACAAGCCGTTCTATCTACTTCTACTTTTCTCTGCTTCATGCAGTCACGTCAACAAAAAAAAAGTGCAAATAAAAGTAGTAAAAATATCAATAATTAACCGACTTTTAAAAAAGAGGAGGTTTTATATTCGACTATTATAGTATTGTTATGAATATGTAAGTTCTGTAAATATCATAAAGTAATCAATCTTGATTTAATCTTTCAAAAGAAGTTTTGTTGTTGAACAACCGAAAGCTTTTTTGGTACTGTTTATTGACGAAAAAGCCAGTAGAAGCTCATTTCTCTCACGGAATGAATCTTTGGTCCCGCGAACTAGGTAATTAATCTTTGAAGTTTGTCACATCAATTTATTTCCTTCAGGTGACTTACGGTATCTTACATTGGTTTGCTTTTGGACTAGCCGTTTGTTTTAATTTCTATTGAGTCATTGGCAGAATATATCGTTGGTAAATTGTTACTTAAAGGGCTTTAAGCAAATATTTCGATGGCTGAAGCATCACTCAGGCTTTTTACTATTCAGATGATTGAAAATAAATATTTAACCATATTGTTCATGGCTTCGTTAAAATTAATGATGATGCTTAAGTGTATCTTAAGGTACGTTTACTTGATAACAGACACTAAACACTCAGTATATTCCAAGACAGTCTACGTGTACACTCGTAGATGTATGTACATCTAGAAAATGCTTACCGTATAGAGCAATAGACACTAGCATCGACATTTATGTTAAGTGTCAGTGTCGTCTTGTATCCAAAGCATTAGTATATTTTTAACATACTTTGCAAATCAAATAAGATCAGATTTCTCGGCCATTTTGAATGTATTTCATTTGCCTTATTGTGAATGAAATTGTTCGAAAGGAACAGGAATATGATCAAAAATGTTGGTTATATTCAGACAAATGGAACACATAAAATAAGAAAGGAAAAATCTGTTCTCATTTAAGTTTTTTTTTTGGTCACGGCCTTTATAATATTTATATTCTTGGTATAGATACTTATTGAAAATAACCTCGATGATAAATTATTTTAGCCGCGACAGTGACTTGTATTAAATGAAGTTTATGCAAGGCGTGGTATATCAATCCATCATTCATCTTGGACGGTGACTTAGTAGGTATATCACAGAACCTTCTGTCACAAAATGATAGCAAGGAAATCTGACTTCGTAATATTGGAAATGTGGGCGCCCTGAGTTACTCATTCTTAAAGTTGAAGCTTTAGTTGTCAGGGGAATAAAACCTTGGTCTTTATTTAAAAGACCTTTTATTTTTTTATATACAAGCTCTGTTACCAATTTAAAATAAAATAAAATTTATTGTTCCATTTAAAACAGTCTAAACGAGAACAAACACCTAAGAGGACTTTCACTTAAACTGTGAACAACTACACATAGTTTGCTACGTGTAGTTTTATTTATTTTATTTTTCACCTCTGAGACACTTCTTGCCGAATCGTATCATAATAGCGTAGAACAAACGCCGAGAAAGTATGATAAATGCACCCAGCTTAAACAGTTTCAAAAACCAACTTGACCAATACCCGATTATTTTATAAATAATAATTTGTGCTACACTAGTTGATTATAATTTAGGCAAATTTAAACATTATTAGGTTCTTTGGCCGTGGTGGGCCGGCCTTTTTTTACTCCATCCAGGCGTCCCTTTGATACAATGTCGCTTAACTGAAATGGACGCTGCAATTATACATAAAATATGTCTAAAACATTTTGTTAGATTGCAACGTTGTAATAGAGTAGGAGATTGCCGTCGCCAAAGTTTTGCAGCTAATCTAAACTGCAACGATCCGACGCGCATTTCCAACTCAAAGCGGCTTTCATTCTATAGCCGTCGATATTAAAGCCAATGTTTTGACAGTGCCGGGTCGTATACACGGCTACACAGCAAGCTATACATTTCTATAGTACGCGCGTTATCATCTGAGTCGTCAGGTCATAAAAGTCAAAAGGGATAAGAATGTGCTGCGCACCGGACCCTAGATATCGATAAACGGCTACCTGCGCACGTGCTAACAATAAGTCACTAATTGATGAAGAAGATACGATAATAAACGTTACTGATCGATAATACGTTTTTTATTGTTACGCCTTCACTAGACGGCTCCATAAGACACATAAGTGCAAGCGAGATAGATATAGAGAAATGATTTATGGCCCTCAGACTCAGATGATAACGCGCGTACTATAGTATAAAATAGTTTCACATTGAATAGGCTTCCCGAGCAATACGAGATCACCCTATATATATCGGCAATGTATTGTCTGTTGTGGTCGTAGATACACAATATATCTAAATGGTTCGCTACTGTAGGGTACTGCATATTCAAATATTCGCTCTTTAAAAGACGCAATCATTTCCAGTCCTAGTTACAGAAGCCATTGAATCAAAAACCGGTGCACAGAAGTTGTAACAATGATAAATGGAAGTGCTACAGAGCTTGAAACTGTCGTGCCGACAACTTTTAGTTCGTTACCTATTCACTTGAATGACTTGAAGTAGTAGATTACAGTTTAGTTTGAACGAAACAAAGCTGAATGTCCAGTGAATGCAAGCCGAGAGCTAAATTAAAGAGTGAGAGGATAGGGTGGTATGGGCATGTAATGAAAAGAGATGAAAGTTAGGTTATAAATAAATGTCAATGAATTAATGTTAAAGGCTATAGAGGGTTAGGGGACAGAATAAATTATTTATTTATTTATTTAACACTTTATTGTACACAAAAGATTACAGAAAAATGAACATATTACAGTAAGAGTATACAAAAGGCGAGCTTAACTCAGTGCTTGAGTTCTCCTCCAGCAAACCTAGAGCAATAGAGGAGACGATGATGCCATAGAGGGCAAGATAAGTGTACAACTTAAGTAGAAAATACAAAATATAAATATAACTACATATACATAACATATACATACATAATATTATTCATGAATAATATATATTATAAATATATATATATACACATGACGAATTATGGATCGCTTGTATGAATGAAAGGATGTAGGCACTGAGATGAAGTTTTATAGGAAGGTATATAAGTATAAAACATTGAGTGCTAACTCTAAGCTCAGGATAAGGGCAGTTGCATGATGATGTGCAAGAGGACAGCCATTCAGCGTTACTTTTAAACGTAACATCACGCCTATATTACCCAGAAGGGTGTGGCAGAGGTGAATAACACCCACATTTTACCTGTTGTGTTTTGATGGTATAGGGGTTAGCCTATCGCCAGCCACTCGGCACAATTCCAACTCCATACTGCTATGAATTTCCTGTCAGAAAGTTAAAAAATAACACTTAGCCCGACCCGGGCACCGAACATAAGACCTCGCGGTGAGAGGCACATACGCTAACCACTAGACCATCGCGGTTTAAATTAAAGTTCTAATCCCATTATTTTGATTTTGATTATTGTCAAATATTATTTTATGTGTTTTTTTTTTCTCTTCTATGTATAACGTCTTGGTCTAAAACTGTAATGTTGTACATATGTTTAAGTAAATAAATAAATTAAATTAGAGTTATATTAAAACCAAAATTCCACTACAAACAGTGACCATAGCTCGTCAAATTCGGTTGCTACCCTGAACTACTTCTTAAGTAAGTTAACTGCTCAATAAACACGTACGGGCGATAGCTTAACTGACGACAACTTGCTGGAGCTCAGACTTCGGGAAATACCAAGTTATACGGTAAGTACTAAGTTAGAACTAAGACTTTATCAATGCTTTAGACTGAATTGTTCTGTTTCCGTTTGATATGGCGGGTACACGTTCCATCTTATTGATACAATTTTTTTTTACGAGTTCTTGGTGTCTCGGGTTCGATTCCTGGTCCGAGAAAAGTTTTATTTGTGAACTTTCCGTCGGGAAATTCACAACAGCAGCACGGAGTTGGAATTGTGCCGGGTGGATGACAATAGGCTCACCCACTGTCCTATGGGACCTAAACATAACAGGTGAAATGTGGAAGTTGTACACCTCTGCCACACCCTTCTGGGTAATATAGGCGTGATGTTATGTGTAATTTGTGTAATTGTATAGCCCTGGTTTAGTCGGCAAAACGCAATTCTTTTGAAAAATATTTATTTAGAAAGCTCCAAATTCTACATCAAAAGCTTTTCCACTAGTTTGTTACTAAATATAATATATAAAATATATTAATACTAGGTAAAATAAACACCTTCATTTTCATGTATCACGTAGTAAACATTTTTGGTTTCGACCGTGTCCACGTCACGCCAATAATCGTCACTGTCAAATAATTCCGTTGGCCGAATAAAATCCATTTAAAGGCTGTTCGGTTTGAAAAGGAAAAAGTCTAATTTAATTCCAGTGGCTAAAATGGAAGGTTGCCTGGCCAGAAGTGAGTTACAATGAAATTGTACCCTCTTGATTCATTTAACATAGCTATTTTTGAGATTTTCTGAGGTGTGAGGCGCGTGGTTCCTGTTTTTCTGTCACCCGTATAAATTTGAAAAAAAAATGCTTCTTTTTCACCTTAAAATAGACGCAACAGTACTATAGAAATTATACCGCTACTACTAAATATGACCTTGTTTGTCTACGGTGGCGTATGCGGCCTCTTACTAAGAGGTCATGGGTTCGATTCACGTGTCAAGTTACGGTGTTATTTTGCAATATTAAGTATCTGTCACACATTAAATTAAACTAAATCATAAATGTGATTGATAGCGATAAATGAAAAACACATAATATCCATTTTTTATAAATTAGACAACGGGTCTAAAGCGCTCGACGATTCGAAATGACTTCCATCATTCGTGGTCACGAGCCGACTTAGGTATATTCATTTACTTTTATAATTATTACGCGATTTACACCCGTTGTCTTATTTTTGAAATGTTCTCAAATCGCGAAAGTTTAAAAACGCTTAATATCCATTTATTGCAATTGGTTACAAAAAAGGGTAGAATACTCGCAATGTACGTCTCGCAACATTCAGACTCTAAAGAAAGAAAGGCTTAGCGAACGCTGATGAATCCTTCGATGCTACCACTAACGATCGATCAAATTCGTCGACTTGGCCATCCAAACTAATCTAAACAGGAACCAACGATAACGTTCGTTGGCCTTCGCTTACCAGGCATGGACCTTGCATTTCGTTATCAAGTTATTTATCTTTCATGTTAAACAAAAATGTGTGCACAATTTATAATTTTATACGGATTTCAATTCCACGAATATTTGATAGCATTGAAATCTGGGCATACATATTTTATTGACTGATGAAAACATACATAAAAACCTTGTAAAATATTTCATGAGATATTTCGTTTAGTACCTCTGTGCCATACAAAATAAATATCACGTTTTTATTCCATCGTTACAAAGTTTTGTGATTTCAGGCGGAGGCATCAATACAGTTTTATGTTTCAACTTTAAATTATTTAATTCAATTATACGTATAAAGAATTAAAAGTTAGTTTGATGTATTCCCATTAAAAGCCTCAAATGAAGTGCCGCAGTAATAAAAGTCTAAGACTCTAACGACTCCAGCTATAATTTAATCTGTTCACATCACGGTCTATTAAATGTCCTGAAAGCCGTTAATCCGGCAGTAATCCGAAGGTTTATCCTTTGTACATACTTATTTACGATGATTCAGTTTACACGAATGAAAAAGATTAAATTAACAATTAAATTGTTGTATGTTTGTTGCATTTTTGTATGTTTGTTAATCTATACATATTTTAAAAATAAATACGATTCGGATAGGTTATCTTTAATCTAGAAAAATGGTCTTATTTTAAAAATTATTAAGATCAATTTACTGCACATTTCATTCGAAATAATTTTATAGTAATCTTACGGTTTTCCTAGCGGTTAATAATGATGATGATAAATTTTCGTGAATCAGCGAACAGCGACGGACGCATATTTAAAAAAAAAAGAGAAGCACGTGCAAACGCCCTGCAGACGCGCGCAACTGTGATGCATGTTTTTCGTGTTCATACAAAAAAGCGAGCAGCTTATGACTGGAGAGCCTGACAGCATTTTTCATAAACTAGCCTAGACATAACCTGTCTAGGCTAGTTTATGAAAAATGCTGTCAGGCTCACGTTTACAAATCCATTTAACCATTCGAATTGATCCATTTGAATCTTCCATCCATTCCTAGAATGGATGGAAGATTCGTAATATTATTAAATTTTCTCTGTGTAATTTATCTACTCGTATATTCTAAAGTCACGTACGCACTTTCTGGTTAGTCACACATATTATTTTTTTTATTTTCATAATTTTTTTTTGTAGTTTTTATTTGCATTGCAATGCGGCGGCTCATACTAATTATTAACTAGATGGCAAGCCGCAAAGAGCGCAGGGGTTCTTCATCAATTGTCCTATCACTTAAGCTAGAGTAATGTCCATGCCCTGGATGTGCACTGAGTGAATTTATACGCCAATAAACTGCTCCAAGAACAGATTAAATTAAATCAAGAGATTTGTATCCTCCATTCAGGGCTTTCTATATGCATTTCTGTGCAAGTATTACTAGGGTTTAGTTTATCCACCGAAACGGTACACAGCTAAAAATAAGTTATGACATCACAGAGTGAATAAGCATTGATTGACTTTTATAAACATCTCATATACCTTAATGGTTGGTTACAAATATACCATTTACTAATGAAAGTATAAATATTGCTTATATACTGGTAAAAATGGCTCATTTCTAAAAAAAGTACCTAATTAGTAAATTGCAAGTACAAATGCCTAGTATTCTTGCTAACCACCTCCAACTTAGCTTAATTCGCTTTAGTTGAAGTTCACGTCCGTGGTTTAATGGCCAGGATTTGAACTACGACCTTTTGATGCCTTAACCATTGCGCCACGGTCGTTTTGAGTATGTAAAAGATTCAGATAGTAAAAATTATACAAAAAATCTACTTCTGAATCAGTTATGTTTATTTATACAAAAACGATCTTAGATAAATATTTTTTGAGTAAACTCAACAGAGATTTTTTATAAGGACAATATCAAATGTTGGCTTTTTCGTGGTAATGGTTTTCCTCAAGGGTCGGAAAATATATTATTATTATTGTATAATGTTATTTAGTACTCTCCCGACGTCCCAATAAATCTTGAACCATTATAAAAGAAGGTTTTAAACGTAATTGGTACTCTATTGTAATTAATTAAATAAATAAATAAATATTTCACAACTCACACAACGCCAAATAGGTACTATGTTCGAAGTTTGTTTGCACGTGTCGTGTAGTGGTTTGAGCGGTCGCCTTGCCGCTCTCTACTGCATTGGTGTTGTGGGTTCGATCCCCACATGGGACAAATATTTCTATGATTCTCTTTGTGTGATTCGCAAAGATTTGTTTCGAGACTAGGTGTGCTTATGTGTATTTGGCCTTGACATTGGGACCATTGGATAGTGTAATTTCTTCTGGTGTTATATCTAAAGTAATAAATATAGTTTAAAAAAACTAAAAAAACACGCTTTTAAAGCACATCAAACTAAAAAGTGAAAAATAATTCTTATTATAGCCTGAAAATAATAATAAACGAAAAATACTAGTACTATTGTGAAAAAAAGCGTGGGGCGCTCTGTGCCATATTTTTCGTCTATCGAGCGACCCACGCTTTTTTTCTGGCTATAATAAGAATTATTTTTCACTTTTTAGTTTGATGTGCTTTAAAAGCGTGTTTTTTTAGTTTTTTTAAACTATATTTATTTTTCACTTTTTAGTTTGATGTTTTTAGTTTTTTTTTAATCCTGGCGATCCTAATCAGGATAATGAGATAAATTTATGAAATTATTATATTGTCGCTGATTCTTTACAAGTGTAGAAAGTTTGAATTAAATCTGTCCGTTTAAAGTGGGTCAAAATCGAGTCCAAAGGAGTCGGTTACATACAAACAAACAAACAAACAAACAAACAAACATACAGGTGAAGCTAATATAAGCGTATTAAAAAAAAAAAAAAACAAATTATTATTTTGGTAAAAATGTATACCAAAAAGCCAAATAAAGAGTTATAACTTTGCAATAGGTTTAAATACGTAAAGGTAATACTAGGTTTCACATATCTCATTGATAAGGGTTCAGCATGCTTTAAATTTTAAACAGGGATATTTGAACTATCCACACATTATCTTAGCAAATATATTACAGGTAAACATGAAACTGTTAGCGCATAGTTTGAAGAAGGAAGTTGTATGGAATATCATCACGATAATTATATTTAAAGGATCAAACAAGCGGGAGTAAGGATTGTGTTCTAATAAAAATGATCATAACATTTTTTATAGAATAGCTAATGCGTTGAAAATTTTCAATTCTATGAGAGAAAAAAAGTTTTAAATATAGTTTCGTCACAATATAAAGCGTATTTTTTGTTGTGTTTTGCATTAAATTACGCTTTGTGCTATGACGTAACCTTTTAAACAACTTTTTCATATTTACCAGAGCCACCATGATCTAAATTCCATATATTGTGGTCGTTCCTGCCGGTGTTTTGGAGGCACACTCAGGGCAACTTTCAGCTTTTATAAAATGACGTAAGTCTGCCACCTACGTACTCCTTTCCCAGTCTATATTCATGTATGTACCGAGGAGTTTTTGATCTAATATTTATTACTTTTTGTTGAGACCAAGGATGTATCTGGGAGTTTTTAGACTTATGTTTTTACTTTTTGTTCGGTCCAAAAAGTTCTGTTCATAATCATATTATACTAATCAGTTAGTATAGAGAGAAGGTTAACATATTTATTCAGACAAAAAATAAATAAGAAAATAAAACAATGAAACTTACAATACTAAACAATTTTTTTGCCAGAAGTGGACAACATCTCAGCCATATGCTGCAGAGCAACAAAGCCCTGCAGCGCTGATTTTCTGATGGCGCCAGAGAGGGGACGGACAATATCACATACAAAAATAACAATAAGTTAAAAAATTTAGTACATATAAACATCAATAAATAAGAAAGGTAAGATCTAAAATATAATTTTAGAAAATCAAAGAAACTTAACAAAACAAAACAGAGAAAACAATAAAATAATACATAATAATATATACTAGTAAACAGAACGCAACCATGGCGCTCGGGCCATAGCGCGAAACGAATGGCCAATGGTGGCGTCCGTATAGCAAACAAAAGTGCAATCGCCAATCATAGCGCTTCAATTATCATTTGGACCTATGCGAAAATGATAGAGAGTACTACGATTGGCGGGCACATTACAGATTAACAGACATGGAAAATAAAAACAAAAGAGAAATACGCTAAATTATTATAAAAACTGCTCAATTATTATAATAGGTTCTCAATTAAGTGCAGAACTTACAACAAATACAAAAACTGCGCACGGGCTGAACCTCATCAACAATTTACATGTAAAAACAATTTGAACTCTTTAAATAAGACAGTTAAGGTAAGATTAAGTTGAAGTTATTACGGCTGTTGTTTTGCTACAGTTGAACATTACATCAACCAATCCCATTTTACATGAGTGGAAATACCTTCATTTCCGTACTGTTTTTAGTAACCAGATACTACGGGCGTTGCGCCGGGCGTCCACTCAGCCAATATTGACTGTACCACAATTGACAAGGCAGCCATTTGTTTTTGTATTATTGGACCATTCACTGCTTACTTGTTTCATTAGGCCCAGTTTCCACCATAGTGAAGCGGAAAGGAGATATGTCTTCAATAATCTATCACATTTCGTTAGATATATCCACATCTCCTCCTCGCTCCGCGTTGGCAGAAATGGATCAAGCGGAGAAAGGCGGAGAAGTCTTTTTTTAGAGATCTGTGCAGTTGGCGGGCCCCTGACAAAACGGAGGGGAAAGGAGAGGAGAGGATCTGACAGGTCATCCGTCCGCTAAGCACATCTCACCGCGCACGCTTTGGTTCACAAACATACATTACAGATATACAAAGCGCACCCAGAATCGAAACTAATCTTTATCTTTAATGTAAATTCTGCCAAAAAGATTAACTTATTCCAAAATTAGGAAAATATATCGTAGATTTTCCCTGTGACGAGTCCAAATAGAAATAACAACAAACTATCCTGTCCTATATTTGTAATTGTAACATTTTCACTTTTGCAGCCTGAAGCCTCATTTTCTTTAAAAGGTTTGTAGCCGTTTGGGAAATTACGGGGATGCATGGATGTCAGCATGACAATTCCTGAGAGGACATAACATATCATAATATAACACCACGCCTATATTACCCAGAAGGGTGTGGCAGAGGTGTACAACACCCGCATTTCACTTTTTATGTTTAGGTCCCATGGGATAGGGGGTGAGCCTATCGTCATCCACCGGCAGAATTCCAACTTTGTGCTCCTATTATGTATTTTCTAACGAAAAATTCGACCCGGGAATCGAACTCGAGACCTCTCGGTGAGAGGCACATACGCTAACCACTAGACCATCGAGGCTTTTTCACTTTTTCAGCCTGATGCCTCATTTTATTTGAAAGGTTTGTAGCCGTTTGGGAAATTACGGGGATGCATGGATGACAATTCCTGACAAAAATCGTGATTTCAAAATGCAGTTATTATCTACTTATATTTAACCATAGTAGTTAAATTTAAGGTTTAAAATATATGCAAAAAAACTTGTTATTAATCAAGTTGGTAGTTTTTATACGATTTTTAAAATCCCCCTCTGCAGTGAGTGTACAATTTTCGCTTCTAGGGTTTTACACGCGAAACTTCTAGCATAGGTGTTCGATGACGATTTGGTGAGTGTTTCTATTGAAACAATTGACTGTTACCATAAAAATTATTGACTCTGCCTCGATCCTGGCATTAGAATCACGCGTTTTAGTGACTAATAATAATGCGTATAGTTTTATACCAATCATTATCCGTAATATTTGTCAAGTTAAAAGCATCTACCGTCACATACTTCTTTAACTAACACTAAGTAATATCCTCATTGAGCTGAACGTCTCTAAATCCCGCAACAACCAGAACATTACTTATGAATAATTAAACACAGGCCTAACACACACAATCCAGGAAAGCTCGCATGCATTTTTAATGCCGCACTCCGTAGTACAGGGTGTACTGCCATACATTTGAATTTCTAATCTGGTAGTGCAAGTAATGGAAATTAATGTTCTGCCCGCCTTGGCTACTAACTGAACATATAAGTTGTTAGAACTTTACAAACACACATGACATGTGCACTCAGGCACATCAAGCTAAAACATTTCCAGTATGAGATTGCCTTGCGTTGCACGGGAAGTTATACAATGCAAGATCACCTTATACGTGTCTCACGCAGCACGTATCAACATACATAATAAATTGACATTATATGTTGACAAAGACTACCTACGTCATAGTATAGTATAACTGTCGAGGTGTGAGGGGTGCATGAAAGGAGCCTCCCCGAGTGACGTACACAACGTCCGGCGCACCCTGGGCAATTCGCGAGTTCTTAAAAGTGAATTGGCTAATCCTTTCACCACGATGGCAAGTCAAAACCTTGACCACCTTACTGACTGTCAAAAATGCCCTACCATCTGCACAAGAGAGGCACTCATGAACGCCAACGAGAGTGCCATATTGACTCAGCCATCGACACGACGAAGAAGAAGAATAACTGTCGAGAGTGGCAAGCTATGCTAAAAGAGCTAGTCATGCAGTCATTGTCATTTCTTTGCTAATTGCATCCTATATAAGTTTATTTAAGCATTTTGTAAATAGACCCAAATTATATCTCATATTGAGGCTATATATATATAAGTATATATATATATATATAAGTATATTCGATCGAAGCGGCCGTGGCGCAATAGAAGCATCAGTCTTACGATCGAGAGATCGTGAGTTCGTCTCTCCTGGCCGTGAAATGAAAGAGAATGAAGCTTAGCTAGAGGGGAATACTATTAGTGACTTATATTTGTAAATTTCTATTAAAATTTTCTAAAACAAAAGTCTAGGTATGGGATGAGCAATGATATGCAGCAGAAAATTATATATAAACGCAGCTATTGTTAAACGATCAATTGTCCCGCATCCGGACTGCAATGGGCAAATGTTGGTAAACCAAAGCGGATGCCATTACGAACTTAGCTCTGTTACTGAGTTTGATTTATAGCGAGATTTGTTTCTTGTAGTTACGGTTTAAGATAAGTAATATTATTTAGGAAAATATTTTTAATGGTGGTAGAGCTCTTGTAAATGAGCTCGAGGGCGGCAGCACCACCGTCTCACCTTTAACCTGTCGCCAAATAGTAGTGCTTCCTCTACTGTATTCCGGTTTGGTGGTGAGATCAGGCCCCGAAATTACTGGCACACGAGGCATAACACCGTAGTCCTCAGCTGCAGCGACGCATCTATTATCTGCTTTTGTGGATTGTTGATGTCCATGGGCTATACTCCACTTACCATCACGTGGACTACACGTTCGTTCGCTGTGGGCGTAGTATTAAAAAAAAATTATATATTTGGTAGTTTTTAAATGAATACTTAACCTTAGGAGCTTCACTGTAGACCGCATCACCTTATTACATCATCATTATCATTAGGTATAAAAATTACCATGAAAAGCTTTCAGATTATCAAACAATAAAGCAAACAAGAAACAATCTTGGTCGTCGATTTCCTTAACAAATGCCCCGAGAGCCTTTCAACTCAACAAATTTAATGTCGATGCTCTAACAACTTTGTTTGGCGTACGGACTCGGCGTAGACTTGGTTGAGATTTAATCTACAGGCAACTTGTACTTTTAAAAGTTTAGGCAATACTAACCAAAAACATGACTATAAAGGGGAGCAATTAAATAAGTTTTTCAGATAACAACGTAGACTGCTCGACCATCAAACAATAAATGAAACACTAATGTTAGAAATAGGTTTGGCGGCATTTTGGAATAATATCTTATGGTACTTAAATATCCTAAGTAACGTAACAGGAAATTATTGTTGATAAAATAAAAAAAAACTACTTTTCTGAAAAAGATGCATTTTAAAAGCTTACTACTTTTACTTTTTTCCGACCATTACAAGCGTTTAATTGACTGCTCTGTCATTTTTCATCCCGCATCGTACTGTCCAAATTAAAATTTAAATTCAAATCATTTATATTCATAGGCCCCAGAAGGCGCTTGAACACGTCATAACATTACAAACAATGATATGTATAAAGATAAATTATAAGTAAAACTAAATTATACTAATTGAAACTAATTTGAAAATCTATACCAACAAAAAGCGTGTACTTGTCCCAATAGGGAAAAGCTATGTAATTTTATCACGAAGACCAAACAGCGAAAATACACACAACTAACGTTGAAGAAAACATTTCTTACAACAAAAAATCGACATAAGAAAAAATCCTTTTATCGACAACCATACGTTTCCGAACAAATAAATGCAAGCGATTTCCGCACAGATTGTGATCGAAAGTCCCGCGGGGTACATTTGAAATGCCAATTTGTTTTGTAAACGCCCGCCTTCGGCTTCCATCACGATGTCTAAATACTGACTACAACATTCAGTACTGTCTACAAGGATTTACGATCGCTAAAGGGATGGAAAATCGCTTTTTAATTGCGCACCGCATGGCTATTCCGTAAATGTGACTAATTTTCGGTTTCAAACGAAATTTCCAGTCGATTTCGAAACCGACTAATAATTTGGCAAGTAACCGGATTTAGTGCATCCTTATTTTCATACACATACGGTTGATAACTGCTTGGCAAAAAATTGACAGCTTGCCAGTTACTATCCTCTAGCAGATTTGACAGCTTTTCAGGCAAGTAACGCAATTTCTTATGTCAAAATCGGAAACTGGTCATGGAGCAGTTTCTTAGTAATTTCTTGTACTTTGGCGAGATAAAATGATGATATTTAAAAGGTTTTTGCACTTCAGATTAACGTTATACAACAAATTAATAACTGTTTAATACTATGCATGTCATAAAATACTTATTAAATACGTAATGCAATAGAATTTAGGTCATATTATTTTCAGTCATAGATCTCGAGTTTTTTCATACGAAAACTTAATTTATGACGACTTGTTGTTACTTAATGCAGAGATATGGTATTATATATTATAGTACCATAATTTTATGTGTAGAGTTCTCTATTTATTCATAGGTCAATAAAATGAGTACCTACCTTCTATATATGTATTATTTAATT
Organism: Hypena proboscidalis; assembly: GCA_905147285.1. NCBI lineage: Eukaryota > Metazoa > Arthropoda > Insecta > Lepidoptera > Erebidae > Hypena > Hypena proboscidalis. The sequence goes on from LR990131.1 coordinate 18,427,656, forward strand.
AAACTTGTGTCATAACATAACAATCCTAAATACGTAGGTTGTACCTTACTTTAATACTAAAGTTTCTTTAAGTTTTATTTAGGCAAAATTACAATAAAACAGAAAACCAGAAATTTCAATTAATTTACTATTTTTATCATTACATGATGAGCCAATAATTCAATCATTATTAATATTATGATAGGTCAATCGATTTGTTCTTTATCCTATCCTCTATTGTTTTGTTGACTTGAAAACATAAAGTTCTGAAGTATAACGATGGCCCTCAAATTAACATATTTCTTGATTATATTCTGTTGAGATCTGAAACAGAAAAAATGCGCATATATTTACCTACAACAGCAAATTGGTGTGAAATAAAATAACATACATGTGGTCAACGATACACTTTTACACCAAATTTGTATTTAATAAGGTTAATAAGTCGCCCGAATTCACAATTCAATAGATCAGCAAATCTCACTAAGCTTCAAAGGCCCAGGACACGTTTATATATAAGTGGAATTTATAATTTAGTCCGACAACAAAGTCATTCAAACTTTTATTATTTGGCGTAGATCAGCGCTTACACACACTACCATAATTATGTACGTTAGAGACACATACAGTTTTTTTTTTACTAAACAATGTATTGTAGTTTATGGTTAGTGGTGAAACTGAGATAACACGTTCAATCTTAATAGCATGCAATCGTTTGGGCTGGCAGCTGGCAGCTTGTGTAGAAAATGTTCTTTCTCTGGAAAACTACAAACTCCTTCAAAATGGCTTGATCAGTTTTACATGAGTTAGAATATTCATAATCCTGTTCCATAATATTTTTTAATCAGCATCATGCAATCAATATTATCTTGTTTTCATAAAGAATGAAAGAAACATATATATTCTGACAAAAAAGCAAATAATAAAACTTAAAATACTAAACAATAAATTTGCCAGATTTATACCATCGATTTAAACCATTAAAAACAAGAAATTAAAATGTTAGATCTAAAATTTGAGTATAAATATCAACTATAAAAAACAAATGAAACAGAAATAATTTCACAATTGAATAAAAATAAAAAACGGAACGCAACCATGACGCTTGGACTTTGGACCATAGCGCGAAACGAACGGCTAATGGTGGCGTCCGTACAACAAACAAAAGTGTAATCGCCAATCATAGCGCTTCAATTATCGTTTAGACTTACGCGCGAATGAAAAAGAGCGCTACGATTGGCGGCATTGGCGGTCACGTCGGTTTACGCATTACGCAGCAGTGCAGTGCACACAGTCAGTCAGTGCAGTATTAAAGTGCTTGGCATAAACAGACAAAGTAATGAAAAAGTAAATAAACAAATTAACTGAACAGGAAAACAAAAGGAGAATACGCTAAATTATTACAATAGTGATTGGTGCAATGCTGACACTATACATTGAACTTGCGCACAGGCTGCGACTTATCAATATTTTACATGGAATGAAATCCATTTTGAAAACTTCATCTAAGACAGATAAGGTTAGTTGAAAAGTTTTATGGCTGCTATTTTTGCTTGAGTTTTATGTTTATAGACTGCCAATTTAGCGACTTTGTCGCCAGATCTGTCGACTTTTGAGTATGCTCTAATAGCCAATTTTCTGACGATTTTTGAGGTGCACCATAGCACAACATTATTTACTTAAAAATTAAGCTAAAATTAACTCTTTATTATTGAACAGACTGCAGTTTTTGTCATTGTTATGATTGAAACGAGAAAAAAGTAATGTAAATGGTAAAGAATGATAAAAATTAGAAATAAACACGTGAGAATTAAAAATATAAATTTAATGTTGATTGCCTAAAAAAAAAGCTCATAGGGTGCAAGGTAATGGTATCTAGCGACTTTTGGCACTGAAAAACACTGCACATACTCTTGTCTAGTCTTATGTCATTCTATTAGGAAGCAAACAATAACAAAATTTGCTAACTTTAAACTAAGTACTTCTAAGAAGAAATAATGTATTCATTTCAGGGTACTAAGAAATTCAATTAAAGAAAGAATTCAAGAAAAACAATTCAAGAAAAGAAATTCAGTTGGCTTGGACAATATAATCTGCAATAGACAAGTAGCAATATTTGTCAATGAATTCTACAAAGAAGTCACCTATATTACCTACTGCTATAATCTAATACAGTAAGTTTCAATTCCAATAATGTATAAATATGTCAATATTTTCTTTATATCTTTTAAAAAGTTTTGTAAGTACATCGTTATAATAAAACAACCAAAAACATATTTAAATATTGATTTACTTCTTACAGAGAATATGAAAATGCATGGATTGTAAACAGCTAAAGAGCATAGGATGAAGCTTCAGTCTAACCATACGCTGTGATGAAACTTAGAAAATAGCTCAGCGTTGAACTCCACGGATGAATGTTGTCCTTTAATTATTATGCTAAGAAATTTAGAACAGTAGTAACTAATGTACTTGACTGGCTAACGGTTCATTTAAAAAACAATGTAGATCTAGCAAAAATATTTATAAACTTTTTACTAATAATGAAATAAATTAATATAACACTTTTTAAACTAAATTAGACAAATACCTACATAGGTACAAATAGAAAAGGAAAATGTAAAAAATTAAGGCATCAAAAGATACCTCCACATTTGTCAGCCACGGGGAACTTGCTCAAAAGCCAAAGATCTTAAATTATTAATTCATTTTTAAATTCATATGATTCAACTTTTTTTATTATAAACATAAATAAAAATAAAATAAGATACATTTATTTATTTATTAAAAACTAACTATTTCTATTTAAAATGATAACATACCTTATAGGATTTCACTTCATGTAGACCATAAAATGGAATAAAGTTAACACCTTATGGCTGAATAACAAATCAAAAAATAAATTATCATAGATAACAACATTTTGTACCAATAATTTAATAAATTATTACGACTAAGTAATTTATTTTATTTTATTTCTTCAATAATGGCTAGACACCACACACTAAAGTTGTTTAACACAATATTGTTAAGTATGCATTTTTATATCATGTACATATAAACGATTGATAGAACCTATCTTAATTAACACATTTTCAATAACCTAACTAACCCAGTAACTATTTGCATTCTTTCATGTCTAGTTCTTCTCTTTCTTCCTTCATTTTCTGAGAGAGTGAGTGAGAGTCTTTTCACACATTTAACCTAAGTCCTGGTAATCTACATAATTTTAAACATTTATTAACATTATTTAAATTTTATATATATTTAATTAGACAATAGACAATATATTTATTTTCTCACCACAACAAAAATTAAATACATTATTATTATTATCATACTTTGTTGGTTTATATATCAGCATAGCTGGTTTTTTGTATGTATCTATATTGTATCTCTAAATATTTTATATTCTTAGCTCATAAGCTAGTTTAAGTTAGGCACAATACTTATTGACTTGCCTTTTTTTATCAAATTCGTATGTTACTTTTTTTTTTTGTTTTTTGCCTTATGATGTCTACCGAGCACTTGTAAAAATCTTCTGATGTAATCGTAATAGGCACCCACAGGACAGGCTTGTCTAGTGTGGGGCCAATGGACAATCTAAATCTGTACTTTTCGTTGGTAATAAATGCTTTTTTATTTATTTTTTCTTTTTTATTAGTTTCCGGGAAGCGTACAAATTGTCGGAATACCTCGACTTCATTTAATGCATCTGTCACTGCCCGTATCGATCTTGATACTGCCGGCTGGCTCTGCCCATGCATGAAACTCATGTCAATAGGTTTTTGGTATTCTGAGCCAGTGGCATAATTTTTTTGATGCTGAAATTATAATGCTGCTAGTATCTGAAATATGAATACAATTTTAGTAAGCTAATTACGTAGGTAGGTTAATTAATTAATTTAATAACTAGGTATAGTAGCCATTATTGTCAATTGCAATGACAGTTTGTTAACTGCAATATAAATAAGTAGTATTTCATACCTTGCACTCTGAGGTTTTGTAGAGCTTCGTTGTTGTGCAGGCAGGAACGGGCGAAGCTCATGACACAGCTCATAAAACAGTGGCTTTGTTAAGCAATAGTGTGCCCTGAAGGCAACGTGAGAGATGGCTTGAATGGATTGGTGGATGCTTAATCTTAGCATTCTTACTCGGCGAGACCACTCCCTGACATTGTCCCTACGCTCCTGCTCCGCTAAAGCTTCTAACATAAGTATATTTGCCACTGAAAGATAAGGTCAACTACATGATATAAAATTCTAGAATAATGGATAAGTATAATATAATTTCACAAGGGTAAGACCCTAAAATAAAAAGAAATTGGTACTTACTGATAAAATATGAATAATTGCACGAACAACAAAACTGAACTAGCTAATTACACATTAGTCACCTTAATTAATATTTAACAATTATTTTTTATTTGTTTTTTGGACCTAAATAAATATTTTTATTTTCAATTTATTAATGCAGCAAAAAGGGAAACAATTTTTTACGTACTTTATTATGTAAAAAATTGGCCGCCCGTTTTGACGTTCAATTTATTTTTCTTTTGCTCATGCACGCTTTTTTAATTAATTTTTTGTCTCAATTCCAGATAGACAATAAAATAATAGACAAATTTAGTGTTTTTTGTTTTATTTTATTACGTGTGAACGAAGCATACATTTGAGGAGAGTAATTTGATTGCGTTATGTCAAAAATGCGTGTTTTGACAGTAACTATTACTATTTGACAGTAACTATTACTTAAGAAACCAGAAATTATATCTGTTTGACAGGAATAATTACTTTTTGACAGGAACTATTGCAAAAGAAATCACAGTCATCTTTAGGGAATAAGCACCCCGGATTCACCGCCGTAAATTTCGAAGACGCCCGCAGCAGTTGCTCTAAATTTACTAAAGCAATTGCATGATCTTTATATAATGAGGTTAAAGATATTAACGAAGCCGGAAAATTAAAGGGTTGAGATTAACTTTCATTTAATGGACGAGATTACTGGCAGTTCAGCCACCAAAGGCACTTTAATGATGCGCCAAAATGTGGTATGTAGAAAAGATTGATTCGTGTTTTTCTATTAAACTTTTTGACAGTAAACTTCTTCATTAATTTCGAACGGATAGGCTACTTACGGCGCCTGCTTCTTTGATGTTTGTAAAAATTTTGTCAGCAACTTTTTTTTTCTTTTGATAGCTCAGTATTGTTCCTCTTTTGGTTAGCGTCCATTTTTAACTGACTTCAAAAAAAGGAGGAGGTTCTCAATTCGGATGTATGTTTATTTTTTATTTTATTTTATCACTAGCTTTTACCCGCGACTTCGTCCGCAGGAATTTTAGACATAAGTATCGTGTAAATAACTATATTTGCTAGTAATTAACAAAAAAAAACCGACTTCAAAAAATAGGTAAACTAAAAAGCAAAAAAAAAATTTTCTTTGCACAAAATAATACGTTTTTTTCATTTAGTTAAATAGAATTATTAAATAATTATTTTATAATTTTGAAGTCGAGTTCAGTTAAGTTCAGTTTGACCTTCCAGCATCAGCACAGCAACATAAAATGCTGACTACTAGATGCAAATATCCGATTAGGTTTAGATAATATACAAAAAACAATATAAAAGCCTTTTAAATTTGAGGGTTGCCCTCGATTTCTCTAGGATCCCATCATTAGAACGTGACCTGAAGAAAATGGGACCACATGACAAGTATATCATTTCAAACAAAAAAAGAATTTTTCAAATTGGTCCAGGCGTCTTCGAGTAATCGGCGAATAAACATAAAAAAAAATACAACTGAATTGAGAACCTCCTCCTTTTTTTGAAGTCGGTTAAAAAACATTGTTATTTTGACACTTCAATTTTATTTATTTGTATTGGTAGCAGTATTTTAACCGCTACAAACTGAAGTTGGTAACAATGATAAATCAAAATATTCTAGAAAGCTGGCAACTCTTGGAGGTTCTAGTTTCTATCTTATTCATCTGACTACTTTGGAATGGTAGATATTTAGTTAGTACGCAACAATGCTTCTCTTTGAAACTGTTCTAAGAATTTGTTGTAAAGTTACGGGCAATGAAACCTTTAGGTATTGTTATTTTAAAAATACGGAATATTTTATGAAAATAAAATGTGCATTTTATTTTTGTTTGACAAATATATTTATGAAACCATAGGTACTTATATTTTCTTGTGAAATATCGAAGGGAATTTCTTTATTTCTCAAATATTGGTAAGTTTCATCTCACTTTTGACAAACTTTTCCTATTTGCACATGTCTGTCTCTATAGTCAAAAAAATTTTGTTAATGTTCAATCACTATTGAAATGCTGATCTTTTTTAACTTGAGATTCGACAGTTTTATGGCAGACATGCATGTAAGACAGATTTAATAAAAATAAAGCCTCTTAAAATATGTTGGTTTATAATAATAATAAATATCAGTCAATGGACTGATAGCAAAGAGCCTCGACCAACATCTTAAGAGGCTCGCGTTAGGCGGTTTGACCAAGAACCAGATGCAAAAGGCGGTCCTTTTGGACACGGCACGCATCGTGAGGAGGTTCCTCTCTCTGGAGCCCTAACCACCGGCAGCTTGGTCCCTGCACCTGATGTCGGTGGGACACTGTTTTTTATATTTTTAAATGTTTTTTTTGTATTTTTTATAAATCATATTTAAAAATATATAAGATAAGTTTAAAGATAAATAAAGAGGAATAATAATAATAATAAATCTTTTATTTCAGGTAAATAACCCATATAAAATACATTTACATTAATTGGCATATACAATCAATAAAATAAATTAAAATAAATATAAAATTGATTACAAAAAATTAAATTAAATAAATATCACAAAATAAAAACAAAATTCAAATTAATAATTACTTTTTAAAAAGCGATAGACTGATAACAATAAAAATTGAGGTAAAGTAAAAAGTTACAATAAAATTAAAATTTAAAACTAATATTCAAAATTAAAGTTTACAATAATAATTAAAGATTAAAAATAAATAAAATAAAATTTGAAAATAATTACCATTAAAATTCAAGTCAATTAAAATACACAATTAATAAATTAGAAATAAAGTTGGGAAATCATTATCAAATTTAAATAATAAAAAAATGCAAGTCAATTAAAATACACAAATTTAAATAATAATATAACAAAGAATAAAAACCAAATTTAAATTAAAGTCAAAATCAAAATTAAAATCGTAATCAAAATTAAAATAAAATAAATGCTATTTACAAGATTGTTCTATGTGATGCCTTGACTGAGTTACCATTCTAGTGTCTCGGATTAGATGATATGTGGGTCGCACATAGTTTGTGGACAATACCTTCCTCATTTTTACCGGCAATGATTTGCAAGAGACTGTTATCGCTGCCACGTACGCGTCGCAAGAGTGAGGCGGATCTCTTACGCATTATCTCGAAGAAGTCGTCTGTGCGAGCTAAACTAAACATCTGAGATGCGCTGCAATAACGTAACGTTTAACCCTTTCGCGAGCATTGGCAATATATTTGCCACGACCTTTTTTTAAAAAATGCGCCAAAATTACGAAACAATATTGTCATTATACAATTTAAGACAACTAACACCATCTGTTAGAATATTTTTACAACAATTTGAACTTCGATGAATCAACTTCATAGAAGAAAAATTTGACAGATTTGTGACATGGCGTGGAATATGAGGTTATTTTTGAGTGCTCCAACCTAAATCTGTTACAATCACAAAAATTATCGTGCAAAAAGTAAGTAAATGTTTGTTTTTCCTTAGCTATTGATCTAATTTATTGAATAAATGTATTATTTCTTTATATTATTCACTTTTAGTACCTTTTGCTTTATAAAATACTTGACATTGCCACTGCCCGAAATAAACGGCAAAATAGTTGCCTATGCTCGTCAATATCGTTTGATATGGATCAATAGTTGCCAATGCTCAATTGTGTTTGCTTTTTTTTAGATGGCGCCGCGAAAAGCCAAAGCAACCACACTAACAGAAAGGGATATTGTCGAATTAGTGAATATTCCTGATGATGACGAATCCGAAGACGACTTACAGGACTACGAATCAGAAGAAGAAGGTCCTTTATCAAATGTATCAGCCTCAACCTCGTCGACTATATCATCTGCGTCTGCACCAGTTCCGTCGCCTGTACCAGTTCCGTCGCCAGCTACTAGAATATTGTCAAATCCGGCATGTATAGATATTGACTCTATTTTTTGTGATGATGATGGTTGGTCATCAAGCGACGATGAATGTTTAGAAACGTACAGACATAGAGTCATACAAACTGCACCTCTAAATGTACAAGACGATGGTGATTTGTGTCTGAGTGACGATGATTCTGAAGAGCAAGAAGATGATTCGGATTCTGAAGAAACAGACTGGAAAAAATAAATTTGAAACAACAGACTGAAATAACAAAAATCTTTGAAGAAGATGGGTTTGATACCAATATTTATCCTGATTATTTTTTCTCAATTGTTTCGCCACCAGTTGATTATTTTGAGAGGTTTTTTTACCAAAGAGATAATTGTATGATCTCAGATTGTATTCATTATGTTACTTTTATAAGATAGATAGGCAAAATATGCCTGAAACAATTGTGATCTCAAAAGTGATTCTAAGATTAAGAATAATGTGCCTATAATATGCCAATGTGATTGGTCTAGTTCTTAATTTTTTATTAATAAAACTTCATTATGCTCAAAATAAGTTGCTGTTTTCTTCAAACACATTATTAAGATGATTGTGAAAATAAATAATTTGTATGAGTAAATATAAAACGCAACCAACAGGGCACTGGCAACATAAAATAGACAAAAACGTATAAGGCATTGGCAATAATGTTGCCATTAAAAAAGTCACAAACGGGCATTGGCAAACATATTGCCATAGTCCATAAAAAAGGGGGGAGGTAAACTAGGGGGTGGAAGTGATAAATATCAATTTGCTAAGGCTATTTTATAATGCTTTCTGTAGTTAAAACAAAAATCAGAGGTGCTATTAGTATTGCCCGCGAAAGGGTTAAAGTGAAAAAAAATATTTAAAAAAAATCGGTGACGTGTGAGTCCTGTTTTTATTACACATAAAAATGTGTAATTAAAACAGGACTGGTAATACAACAAATGATTTTTTAGTAGCTGAATCTGGGATATTCCTACGGAATAGTAAAAAATATTGCAATTTAGGCCTTATATCTACAGGAAAGACACTTTTTTTTTTACAGGAAAGCCCTTTAATGAAAACGTCGAATTACCAATAACCTTGTGAACAGAGAGTTTAACCACCAATTTTTATATCGTATGGTAAATATTTCTCGATTTTACCAGTTAAAGTATCCACATCACGCCAGTTTTCGTCACTGTCGAATAAATCCGATGACCAAATAAAATCCATTTAAGGCTGTTCGGCTTAAAGCTTCATTTAATTCCAGTAGCCAAAAATAGAAGGTTGCGTACGAAGTTAGTATGTTCTATTACTCATTTTGTTTTTTTAATACTCAATTAACATTGAACATGTATAAGGCTTCGGTTATTATGATTACGGATTACGTAATTTCGCCAGGTCATTAATGAGTAAGTTGTGAAAATGTCCCAAAATATGAAGCATATCAATAAAATCTTTACATTCTGTAGGGTTCCGTTGTACCTACAAGGAACCCTTATAGTTTCACCATGTCAGTCTGTCTGTTTTTCTGAGGCAGAGCGTCGAAACATTTGAAAATCTGCACCTATCTTAAGTAGGATATAAATTAATTATAACTAATAAAAAGATACTTTGACAAAATCCTAGCCTTTTGATACTATCGCTTACGCTATTACTTTGTCAATAAAACTTTTAACAACTTTAAATTAATATCCGCCTTCAGTCCAGTCCGCAAAGAGTTATTGCGATAAATCAGATCTAATTGGCGTCTTTGATAAATGCAAGACCGGAGGTTGAGCTTTTAAGCTTTGTCATTTAATTTATTTTCATCTTACTATAAATGAACGAGTCAAGGACCAAAAATATTGCCTCTGCTGGTGTAAAACTTTATTCGAAACAAAATATTACAAAGAAATTGCTTTTTTTTAATATTACAGTAATAGTATACAAAAGGCGAGCATAACTCAGTGCTTGAGTTCTCTTCCATCAAACCTGGAGCAATAGAGGAGACGATGATGCCATAGCGGGCAAGATAATTGACTGTAAATGATTTATGCCAATAATGTTTTTCTTTGCTAAAACATGCAATTTTATTAGTAAATATCAGTAAGGCAGTCGCGAAGCAGTTCTACTTCATTTGTCATTTGGTTGCAATGTCTTGGATTCATTTTCCTAATTAAGCAAATAAGCTTTTGATTGTGTGCAGCATGAAACTCTAGTCAAGAAGTTACACCACTACGGTATAAGAGGCATCGCTCTGGATCTTCTTACTTCATATCTAAGCGATAGGATTCAGAGAGTAGATGTCAATGGAAAGCGTTCGCATGGATCAGCTGTAGCAATGGGGGTGCCACAAGGCTCTATTTTAGGGCCTTTCCTGTTTCTCTTGTATATTAATGATTTACCTCATCTTGTTAAGGATAATCATGAGATAGTATTGTTTGCGGATGACACTTCTTTAGTTTTAAGGTAAAAAGACAACAATCAGTAATTGACGATGTAAATCAAAGATAGTGAACTGGTTTAGTGCTAATAACTTGCTTTTAAATGGTAGTAAAACGAAATATTTTTTACAAAAAATGTTAAGCAAGTCAAAACTAGTGTGGTGATGGACAATGAGGAATTGGAAATGGTCAATAAGGTTGTCTTTCTTGGTATAACATTAGACTCTAAATTACAATGGGGCCCACATATAGAAACGTTGTCTGGTAGACTCAGCTCAGCAGCTTACGCCGTAAAAACAATTCGTCAACTGACCGATGTTGACACTGCGCGTTTAGTTTATTTTAGCTATTTTCACAGTATATTGTCATATGGTTTATTGCTTTGGGGTAGTGCCGCGGATATAGATTCAATATTTGTGCTCCAGAAACGAGCTATTCGAGCTATCTATATGATGAGTCCCAAGGAGACACTAAGAAATAAATTTAAAGAGATACATATTATGACGTTACATTCTCAATACATTTACGAAAATTTAATGTACGTTCACAAAAACCAAACGAAATTTAAGAAAAATAGTGATCTCCATAAATTAAATCTAAGGAACTAAAACAAACTCGCTGTGCCCACTACTAGGCTCCATAAAATCTCTAACTCGTTTCCAGGTCAATGTATACGCTTTTACAATAAACTTCCTTTAGACGCAATAGAATTATCAATAGGTAAATTTAAAAAATATGTTAAAACTAAATTATGTCAAAAAGCTTACTATAGTATTTCAGACTACATAAATGATAATAGTATTTGGAAATGAATTGCTCTTCTTATGTGATTTTTTTATGTACTTTTATATTGTTATATTTTTCATTTTAAAAGATGGTGCACATGAGTTTCTCACCAGCTCTTCTCATAATGCAATACCCATCGGAGCTGGTACTTAGATTGATTTTAATTCGATTCTAAACAGTTTGATTAAAATTAATCTGAGCCCCGGTTATTCAAATCATTGTTATTAGTATAATTTAGTATTATTTATTATTTACTTTTATATCATTTTTTGTAATGTTTTGACGTGTTCAAGCGCCTCCTGGGGCCTATGAAAATAAATGATTTGAATTTGAATTTGAAGTTATTTTGGATTCATATACGACATAAACATAGTTGGTGAAGCGTGGGTGTTATCCATATGTACGTGCTACATCCTTCTGTATCATCCTTCATTTTTTTTTTAATTAATGAGGAATTATGTTGTGTTAATAAATTATTTTGTATGTGAAGTTAAGAACTTTGTTTAATTACTATACGAAATATTACGTTTATTACAAAATTTGCTTAAAATTGTGCGGTAAATTATTAATTTTTTTTTTTAAATTTTGTACTTTAAAAATGGACTCGCAAAATAAACTTTGAATGATCAAAAAAAGAATTATCAAAATTTCAGTAAAAAGTTATTCGTGGTGTAACAAAAATAATAAAAATAAAATAAACACGTTGACTTGAGAACCTTCTTCGTTTTTTTCGTCGGTTAATAAAATGAGTGAGTTTTATAGTACAAATATAGCATTTGGTTTATGATTCTATATTTTTTGATAACGTATCCTAAATTTTACAATCCATGGATCAGTCACCATGCCTTTTCTAGTTAAGTTTTTTTTTCGTACTAAGTACACAAAATTACAATATTATTTTTAACACTGATGTGAGTGACTGTACAATTTACAAACACTCCACGTTTAACTGGACAACAGCTTCAAGGCGATCCAATCTTCTTAGAATCTGAAGAAGGAATAGCTTTTAACAGTTTACTGAAGCAAATGTCCTATTTGAACAAGCTCTCCAATTCATGTTACTGGCAGAAAGGCAGGGCATCAAGAGTGTTATTTGGAAAAAAAATATACCTAAACCTAGGTTTACCTTATATCTCTCCCAATTTGAGTACACGGTTGGCGTAGTGGTTAAAGCGGTTGCCTCGCCGCTTTCAACTGCGCTGGTGTTGTGGGTTCGATCCCCACACGGGACAATTCTTTGTTGATTCGCAGAGATTTGATCTGACTCTGGGTGTACGTTGTGTGTGCAATGCATGTTTGTGTACACCCCCGTGACACAGTACTTAACCTTTTTTTTAAGTAAAATGTATCTAAATACATTGAGAAAGGTTAATACGTGTCGCTAGTACCTCTTGCCGACGATTTTCATCCAAAACCTTCATTTTACGAAGTAACAGTATAGACATTATGTTTAGAAGATAAAGCTAAAAAAACGACAAACCGATGCACACACGCATAAAATAAAACAGTCCTAAAAGAAAACCGTAAATAAACGTTCGCTATAAAGTAAATCATAAAAATGAAACAATGTTGCAGAATGCAGATATGTTGAGATATCTTTGTATGTCGTTCATGTGGTGAACTGCTCTAGCTTCACTATGGATGCTTTGTTCAACAGAATAGCTTGCTTGAACACATTTGTTTCTACATCTGGAAGAACTTTGTATATCTATATCTAAGAAACCATTGTTTTGATACTACGCCTGCAGCGATTGAATGTGTAGTCCGTCTGATGGTAAGTGGAGTACAGCCCATTGGTAGCAAATATCCTCAAAAGCAGATTGTAGATGCGTTGCTGCAGCAGAGGACTACGGTGTTTCGCCTCATATCCCAGAAATATCAGGGCCTGATCTCACCACAAACCGAAACGGAAGCAAGCACTACTATTCGGCGGCAGTTGAAAGGTAAGACGGTAGCGCTGTTGCGCTCGAGCTCTACCACCAGTAAAAATGTTAAAAATGAATTCAGTTATTATTTTAAAGGCCTATTTTTAATTGTAATTGCATGAAAGCTCTGCTGCCTCCCCGAGCGACGTACACAATCAACCCCTACGTCCGGCGCACCCTGGGCAGTCTGCAAATTTCCACCAAGCAGACTGGCGAATCCTTTCACCAAGATGGCAAGTCAACACCATGAGAATATGACTGCATCCATCGACACGAAAGAAGAAGAATTGAAATTGCAAAAGCTAGGTTAGTTACTGAATCACTAGTTAATTAAGTACAAATAAAAAGTAAACTTAAATTCAACGACAAACCTTTTTCTGTGACCCAATAAAATATAGCAATATTAAAATAGTTCAATAGCAATATAATATTTTGTAAATTTTTCTGTAAATAAATGTAAAATATTTAAACCTGAAATCCCAAGTCAAAAGTTTTGATGAACTATTAATTTCTTTATTTAATTAATTATAGATCTCCAACAAGAACTATACACATTATAGACATATATCAAACAGTTGTAAGCAGACCACTGCTTACAAATATTAGATAAAAAGTTTAAGTATAAAATTTACATAAAAAAATACATTATAAGAGATCAAAACATATAAGTAATAAAAAACTATGAGCATATCAAAGTCACAGCCCGGTCCTAACTAGCTTGTTATAGGTTTGTCAGTAATTATACTTCAACATTTTTTAACGAAGTTTTTATAGGATAGCTAGCTAGCATAGACTCGATCACAATAATGAACCTATTCCAGCAAGCCAGGGTATTCCTGACACTAATTAAATACTAGAAAATAAAACACGGAAAGATATTTTCCGAGATAATAATATACAAAGAACGGCGTCTTACATAATCCCTTGAGGGTGAGCACTAGGTAGCCTATTACTGGTGTCTGTTAGCCGTAACAAATAGTGAATTATTTTATCTGTATTGTTGGTTTTATTGTTTAAATTTAATAATAATATAATAATAATAATCATTTATTTGTGAATCATAGGTAACATAATGGTCTTATAAATGTATTGACGTGCGCTATGTTCTACCATAATGGTGTACAAATTTATTTAATGTCTTGCATGCAGAATATAAATCTAATTACATGAGAATGTCAAACAGGCAACAAATTATAACAACAAAAAATAGCAATGTCGAAGAATTGAATAAGAAAATTTATTATAATAATGTCAATTGTATAGTTAAATTGAATTAAATTAAATTAAATTAGCCAATGTCGAATATAAGAATTAAATTATGAATAATAATAAATTAATAAATTATGTGTGATGTGGTAATAACAGTGGCAATGCAATATAAGTTATAACAATTTGTCGGCCAAAAAATCTGATATATTATAATAACATTTCTCCAGCAGTAGCTTTTTCAGATGAGCCTTAAACATATTTAAGTTTAAATCTTTAATTAACTTTGGCAATTTATTGTAGATCACAGGTGCCATATGAAAAATACTTTTGTGCATCAGTGTCGTTTTAGTTTTTACCATGCAAAGTCTACTTCTATCTCTCTGAGATCGATTAGATGCTTCTGTTGCTAGAGTAAAAAGACTAGGGTTGGTTTTAACAAACATAGCAACTTCATAGATATAAAGTGATGGCAGTGTGAGAATGTTGTATTTCTTAAAGAAAGGTACACAACTTTCGATAGTCTTTAATCCAAACATCGCTCGCAAGCAGCGTTTCTGGGCCTTAAAGACCATGTCTTTGTCTGTCGAATTCCCCCAAAAAATTATGCCATATCTGATAACTGACGCCACCATGCCATGGTACGCCGTTACAAGTGTACTAGTATTAACTATTTGGGCCAGTTCATGTAACGCATAAACAGACTTACTTATCCTTTTACGTAATTGTTCTATATGCTGTTTCCATGTAAGTTTATTGTCAATTATAAGGCCAAGAAATTTTGTGGTATCAACTTCCTCAACTTTTTCGTTATCAAAATGTACGCTCAGATCTTTTACATTTGTTGTACGCTGGCTAAATTGCATAAAGTTCGTTTTTTTCAAGTTAGCCCGTAAGTTATTTCTTTGTAACCATGCCATAACCGTGCTTAGTGAGTTATTGATATCCTCTTCATAGGTATTCAGATCTTTACATTTTACGGTTACCGTGCTATCGTCCGCAAACAAAGCTATTGGATCATCAGTCGCACTAGGTAGATCATTAATATATAGAATGAAGAGAAGAGGACCCAATACGCTACCCTGTGGTACTCCATAGCACGCCATTCGCTGCTTAGAGAGGTAAACCTCTTCTATTGTACTAGCGTTATTGATTCGCCTAATTTCAGTGTGCTGTATTCGATTTTTTATATAAGATTCAAGGAGTTTTAATATGTTTCCTCTAATCCCATATGCACTAAGTTTCGAAAGGAGTATTTGATGGTCCACGTAGTCAAAAGCCTGAGTCATATCCATGTATATTGCACATACTGGAGTTCTGCTATCAATACTCATCATGACCACTTTTAGAAAGTCATAAATTGCCATGTTTATGGTCTTATTTTGACGAAAACCCTTTTGCTCTTTAGCTAATATTTGTTCATTTTCTAAATAGTTACATATCTCTTTGTACATATATTTCTCAAATATTTTTGAAATTATAGGAATAAGAGCAATGGGTCTATAATTTTCTACCTTATTTCTGTCCTCTTTCTTGAAAATTGGTTTTATTATGACTGTTTTTAGCTTATCAGGGAATAAACCTGTTTCTATGCTTAAATTTAGGATATGACTGAGGTGGACACATATGTCTTCCCCCACATATTTTATTACTCGGGTAGATATTTCATCAGATCCCGTACTGTTGGTGTTTTTCAAGTTTTTAATAATTTGCAGTATTATGTGGTGAAGAAGGTTTCATAAACATGGAGTGTAACTTTGTATTTATGCCATGTTTAGAATCAGATGATTGAATATTAGTATTAGGTACTATTTTATCAATAATATAATCATTAAAAATATTAGCTATTTCTTTAGGGTCAGTAATTGCTTTATCAATAGTTTCTAATTGTGTTATCATATCATTTGGCTTGTTTTGTTTGGTTCTATTTATAATGTTCCACGCAGTTTTATTTTTATTGTCTGACGTGTTTATGGCGTGATTATTTTGTGCACGTTGTGTCAGCTTGGTAACTTTTTTAAATCTCTTAGTGTAGTTATTCAGTTTAATTTTGTTTTCTACACTAGAGTTTTTACGGTATTGCCATAGTAGTTTTCGTTTTTTCTTGCTACAAAGCCGAACAC
Organism: Hypena proboscidalis; assembly: GCA_905147285.1. Lineage (NCBI taxonomy): Eukaryota > Metazoa > Arthropoda > Insecta > Lepidoptera > Erebidae > Hypena > Hypena proboscidalis. The sequence continues at coordinate 18,444,285 of LR990131.1, forward strand.
CTTTGGATACCCATTTAGGCTTCTGATTATTTTTAATCGTAACAATTTTGTAGGGAAAGCATAGGTCATAGAATAGTTTATATAAGTCAAAGAACAAGTTATAAGCCAAGTTAGGATCGTCAGTTGTGTACATTTCAGAGAAAGACAGATCCACAATACATTTTCTAAATTTTTCAAGATTTTCTTTTGAATAGTCTCGACGCTTGATTTTCCAGCTTTTTAATGAATATGTTTTTTTGACATTACATCTTAACAGCTGGGCTGTGTGGTCGGATAAAGCGAGGTCCAGTACTATTCCTTTGCTGCTTTTATTACAATTATGAGCAAAATTGTCTATGCATGTTTGACTGATTTTTCTAGTTGGTTCCTTTATCTCTAGTCTTAGGTTATGATTTAGTAAAAGACACTCAAATTCCGAGGTATCTCTATTTTGTTTCAAAATGTTAATGTTAAAGTCACCCGCTATTATGATATTATGTCTATTAAACTTATGCTGTATACAAGATAACATTTCATCAAGCTTACTAAAAAATATACCAAGATTACTCGGTTGAGGTACTCTATACACACATATAACAATGATTTTGTAGTCCATAAGTTCTACAGCACAGCACTCGAAACTTGAACATGTAGAGAATTTCATAGTTTCCGATATTGCCTTGTAGCGCAGTCTTTTATTTATAAAAATACAAGTTCCCCCCCTATTAGAATTATTTCTACTAAAATTAGCAGCTAAAAAGTAATTGGAGAGCATAACTAGATCTTCGTGTCCACTCTTCATGAAATGCTCCGTTATACAAACAACATCAACTTGTGTTTTATTACTGGATAACTCTTCTAAGCAAACTGTCAACGCATCAATCTTACCCCTTAGGCCAGCAATATTTTGGTGCATAATGTTAATAAATTTATCCTCGAAAAAAAGTATCCTTAGAAGGGCCCTCCATAATACTATCAAGGTCTGTGGAATAATACTTATCTATATCATAAATTAAAGTGTTCAGATCCTTAAATATTTCATTCATGCCGGTATTGTTTACTTTACCCAGATAACTGTACATAGTGTAGTCATATTTCAAGTTAAGATTTGAATCCATTATGAAGGCATATTCGTAGGTTAAATTATCTAAATATAACAGATTATTAAAGGTTTCCACTCTAGAGTTAAACAAATCAGTGTATTCGGCATTCTTTCTATAAGTTGGTAATGAGATAATGATATTAGTATGTTTTATGTCTTGCAATATATGTCTTATGGTAGTGACGAGATTGACATAGTTATTTGAGCGCTTAAAATCTTCTTCTCCGATCATTATTACAAAGTAGTCATTTAATGTGAAATTTACTAATTTATTACTTATATTCTGCAGTAGTCTTTCAATTCCAGCCTGTGGTTGTATATAATGACAAATGTTGGAATTGTGGCAAAAATAGGTATTGGCGAGTGATAAAACCTTATTGACCGTATTTGTACTTAGTATATGCACCTTATTTTTAACTTTTTCATGACAATTCTTACTGCAGTTATCAATTTTCTTACCATTAAGTAATACAGGTTTGTTGTTAGTGTCAATAGTGTTAGATATATCCAACTGAACTGGAGTATCTGTTTGTGATTGCTTATTTTTTGTTATTCTTAGCGTTTGTTTTGGTGTTACACATTTTATTTTGGCAGGGCTACTAGCAATTTTTTGATATAAGTTATTTTTCTTAATTAGGCATGCAATTTCCTTCTTTAGAGTAGAATTTTCAAGTGACAAAGAGTCTATTTCTTCATTAGCAGACATCAGTTTTAGGCTAAGTTCACATATCTTATCATTTAACTCTGTTATTTTATCGGTGTTCTCATCCTCTGATATATACGGAACGCTTCGTGTAGTCCCATCCAGTGACTGGTCGTGATAAACACTCGTATCTCCATCCGATGAAGGAGAGGTCGCGCGTGCCGCTCTTCTATGTGTGACATTTTCCATTTTTTTACGTCAACTTGGCAGTAATTTATGTAGAAAAATTCCAAGACATCACAAAAAGACAAAGTTGTCCGTGGGGTTCGAACCACCTCTATGTGATTCCGAACGTAGCACAATATCCACTGGGGCTACGTGATTTGTTACCAGAAAGGTTGAATTAGGAGTCTATATGGCTTTAGTGACTATTAGTTGGCCATGTGACGCAGGAATGTAGGTCCAAAGTTCAAACTCGTCGGCACAGTAATGGCGTGAAGTTTATGAATCACTTTTTATGCAAGTCATTATTTATTTGTTGGTTTTTTAGCAAATTTCTTCTATTTTTTGATTACTTAGAGGCAATATTATTTAAGTGAGCACTTCTAATGGTTCTATATTAATAAATAGTCACATAAACGTCACATTAAAGAAGTAAAAACTTCACAGTTGCACTAGATTGTCGTTATTGTTTTTATTTCACTTTATCATCGTATTTTATTGTCACATAGTTTGGATAACGTTCTCACACATGGTATAGTTAGTTATTTCACAGATTCACACATTTGTTTCACTGTTAGAGCGATAAAATAATTTTAAAATACATAAAAATACGGAGCTAGTACAGTGCATGGCCGAGAGCGCCATCTGTCTTAAATTATTATAATTTTGGAAAACCAGCTCAATATCGAGCAACTTCACAAAATTTCTGCCTTAGAACAATTCTATTCCCAATTGATACAGAGTCTCCCACAGTTGTGCCACATGGAGGAAAAGTTTTTGAAATAATGTAAATACTTTTTTTTTCACAAATCAAGATTTCATTTCGATAAAAAACAATTAAAAAAATATGCTCAAATTGGAAAATCAAACCTTCTTTAAGCCGAAAAATAAACATTCTGTAATATATCTATCAAAAGCGTCAATCACAAAATTGATCAAATCTCTTTGACAAAATATAATTATCGTCAGCTTATAGATGTCCACAGAAAGTCACCAAACAATTTTCACAGCGCGTTGTTATCCCGCGACTAACAAATAAGGCTATTTAAATGAAAGCTATAATCCATGTGGCATAACCGTGGGACACATTGTATAAGGTCAGTCTTCCACAAAGCCTGAAATCCCATCTGTCACCGCGATGCCGACGTAAAGCCTTTTTGCGTCCAATTTTATTCAAGTGTTTAACGCTTTGTACCAAATAACGAATTAATGTTGACATTCACATGTAAAATGTAAATATGTTTCACAAAGTTTTAAACAGAAAGTTTTGAAAGTAGGTACGAAATAAATTTTCAGGAAACGGTTTGAAAATGTAGACACGACCTCGAACGCGTTTGTAGGTTGTTGAAAGTTGGTGACGAGCGACGTCGGACAAGTTAACCATTAAAATGTTTGTATATAGACTGTTGGAAAACTGTTTAGAGTAAAAATTATGTGCCGTGTTTTTCTCACTTTATAGACTTTTTGTGATCATAAAAGTATGACGACAACAAAACTGCAGCAATAGCTGCAGAGTTAGTGCTATCAAATTATTAATATGCGAATATCATAACCTCACGATCAATATTTATACAACTCTTATATATGAAATGTAATTGTGATTATAATTAGCTAATGAACTGTTCTTGAATGATGATGAAAAATATCTAGGTGACTACTGATGCCATATCATTCCTCATTGCCATGCAATTGCATAAGACAATGTTAGAAAGTACTATCTGTCGATTAGTAAGGAAACTGATTACTGTTATCTGGGTGCTTGGTTTTGGGAAATGACTAAGAAATAGAAATAACAAGCACTCGTAGTGTACTTACGGTTAGAATGATGTTAATGATTGTAATGGTGAATGTAATTTATCTTTAATTCAATACAATTTAATTTAATAATATTATTTGATAATGATATTTAGAAATATTATTTCTTCGTGTGATTAAAGTGTTAATTTTGTGTACTCGTGTACTCGTTATCAGTGCAATATAGCTTTGGTTTTTGCGTAGGATCAGCTCATAATTTGATGGACGGATAAACAAATTAAATTCAGGTATTTATTTATTTTTTTGTTATTATGTGAAACTGTTTGTTAAGGCGCATAACCTATAAAAACATCAACAACAGGATAAACCTACATTCAGACTAAGATCGTTTGTATTTAATACTGTCATATTTTATGCCAAATAAAGACTGAAATATCAAATCAATGAAATTAAAAGTAGATGTTCCAATAGCTGTCTGTTTAGAAATTGCCTTAAATGTAGGCAGAGTTTTTTAATTTTATTTATAAAACTCTGCCTACAGTAACAGTAACAGTTTATAGTATAAGTAATAAATGTACAGAAGAGTTGTCAAAAGTTGGCGTGTATCACGAAGTTACCAAATAATGGTAAGTGCTTATACCATTACACTAACTACATTACTTTAATTCATCAAACTAATTAGCCGTATGGACTTGTAATACGTGGGAATTAGTACACAATACTTTACTATTAGGAGCGCTGTGTTTGCATACTAACAAAATATGTTTTTAATGATAACTTTATGAATTTTATGTCTAGTTTATAAATATATTGTTTCTTTAGTTTAAATTCTTAAGTCCAATTTCTGTATAGACGCTATTAATAACCACGATACAGGCTTTGCCTAGTGTGGTTATTACTGTTATATCTTTTTATGTACTTGTGGACTATAATAAAGATTATTCTTATTCTTATTCTTAAATATGGGTTTAACTTTATTATTATTAAGTTTTTATAGCCAAATCATACCTTAAATACTAAAATGTATGTGTCATCGTGGCTATTTTGTCAAAATTGTTTTAAACCTTAACATTTATTAAGTTACACAAACTGAAAAAAATAAAAAATAATTTAAAAAGTGGGCGCCAACAAAAATACATTAAGGTAAGTATTGTAGATATAAATATTTGTATATTAATGTTTATCATGAAGACGATGAATAAAAAACTAAATACAACTTCATAATATAAAAGTTAAACCCATATTAATTTTGTATGGACAACAGCCAGCCAGTTATATATAATATTAAAGTTGAAAAATTTAAGAATCCAGCAGGACTCGAACCTGCACCCCCTGGGTATACGCTCCAAGTGCTTTGCCAATTCAGTCGTAAGCTGCTAGACTCAAAATTTCTCAACTCTTTTGTGCCAGCGTCATAGGTATATATATATATATACCTTAGCTAGACGGACCTTACTTGGTCTTAGCGCCACCTATGCGATGAGTGATTAGTCACTTAGTCACATACAGTAAGTTTGAATTAAGATCAACACAATACTGTCGAGAGATGACGCATTTTCATCAAATACTTGTAATATTTTAAAGCAAATTTGAGCTTTGCTATGTCTTTTTGTATTTTATATAATATTAAAGTTGAAAATTAAGAAATCCAGAAGGACTCAAACCTGCACCCCCTGGATATACGCCCCAAGTTCTTTGCCAATTCAGCTATGGATTCATATACTGCTAGACTCGAATTTTGTCAACTCTTTTGTGCCAGTGTCATAGGCATATACGAGTACATAGGTGTATACCTAAGCTTAGGTTAGAGTCCTGCTGGATTCTTAATTTTTCAATTTTAATATTATATAAAATACAAAAAGGCATAGCAAAGCTAAAATTTGCTTTAAAATATTATAAGCCAACCAGATGTTTCTCCTTAACGAAACAATTCGATTTTGATCATAACATTACAAACCGCCTGCCTAACTGACGAACATTCACGTGTATTGTAATTTTTTTTAGAAGTCTCAAGAATTACTTATTCTATAAAAACAAAATCCATGCACTGCCAGTCGGTTAAAAATGGTGTATACGATACGGTTATTATGACTAATATAAAATTATTTATTATTACCGATAACTATTAATAATTGGCATTGAATTGGCATTCAACAAGCGATGGCCGTATAGGAGACCGTAGGACTGCGAAGTCAAAGGTCTAGGGTTCGAACCCACGGCACACCTCTGTCAATAAATCGTTAAGATCGTATCGTCTTTTCAAAGATATGTGTGTATTTATCATATAAATTGTCACTTGATAACGGTGAAGGAAAACATCGTGAGTAAACCTGCATGTCTGAGAGTGCCTCAAAAGTGCTCGAGGGAGTGTGAAGTCTACCTGAGCCGAGCCCAACAGTGGGCTCAGGCCTCTTCTCATGATGAGAATTTTACATTATATAATAAGAAATACACAATACAAATTCACATTCACCGTAACATAAAAACAATATTTTGTGGTTCATGCCGCGAATGAAATTTAATTTAACTCTGTAGCGGTTGCCAGTTTAGAGTGAACCGTATAATATAATGTTATGATTTCAAAATTATGATCTATGATTCCGTTTGATGTCAGGCACTAATTGCCTGAGATTAACAATAGAGTTAGTTCAGCTGTAAACATTTGGGTTTTCACGTAATACTAAGAAACGTACTAACCGGTTTGAACCCGTGGCCTTCTGCACACCGGGCAGCCGCTTCAACCAAACAGCTACGGTCGCCTCTTGTCAGGGCCCTAAATTTATCAACTGTATGCTACGTCATATAGTGACGTCACGTCACGTCACAGTTGATATAATTTGCTAAGCAAGCTAAATACTATGAAAATAATCAATAAGAAACTATAGAATGTGTTTCTGTTGTACACTAACAACGATTACTGAAGGCCAGGAAAGACAAATTTATATTATATTTTTCTTTACAACCAGGTTGTTTTACAAATCAAGCGGTTAAAAGTAAAGACGAATCACTTTATGAATGTACAAATGATGCAAATACAATTTTAAGCTATAAAGCAGTGGTAACAAAAAATAATTTGAAATGGATTCCAATACCGTGATTAAACTGCCGTGAGCATTCGGTAGTAATGTGACCTTACTTTTGGTTAGATTCAATAATTCCCCAGTGTGGGAGGATAACTGAGCAGTGTACCTGTAATGTTTTTGTTTTTAATTATGCCTCATGGTTTCCTGCACATTAGACGTGCGCGATCATCGGGCGTGTGGGTTGTATTCTATTCTGTGGTGTGGGCGCGCTGGCTGCACTCACGCCACACAGTGTCGCGTGTTGCTGCCGTGTGATGTATGTGCAGCCAGCGCGCCCACACGCCCAACGATCGCGCACGCCCATTATGGGGTCAGCCTAATTATTACACGGGAATGCTTGCTGTCTGGCAGTGCCTAAATTCCCCAGAGCCATTGTTAATCCCATTATTTCAGTACACTTGGTTCAATCATAGAAGCTAGGAGCTAGTATACAAAGTAAAGGCACATTGGCAGGGATATTGCCGAAATTTCCAACTTGCAACCAGATTATTGATTGCGATTAAAGGAGGTATATGTTATTAGTAGCTTGTTGTTTCATTGATTAAGTATTTATTCGTTATTAAAATAATATTGCAGCTGTTATCAATGCATTGCATTAATTTAAATTTTATTTGAAAATAAAGCTAGTATATTAAAACTCAAATCAATCAAATCAATTTATTTTTCAAATTAGGTGCATACAAAATTTCTTTTAAATAGCAAGATAACCAATGACTTATAGTATATTAAAACTATTTAAGCATATTGAAATGTAATAGGTATTTTTCTTAATTTTCCTGATTTTCGTACCCATTAAGATTCATTAAGACAACTGATGGTGTAAAAGGTTCTAGGTGCCAGTTTAACCAGTTCCGGATTTCTATATTCGTCAAATAAAATATAAACTGACATTAAAATTAACAAATTTGAAAATAGAACACAGCTGACACTTTCATGTGTGCTACAAATGCGTTTATCTTACCAATAAGGATTATTAGACGCTTGTAAAACTGAGTCTAAGACCCGATTTTTGCCAAAGCAGGAGGGGAGACGTGTTTGAACAACCAATTGGGTTTTGCTACCGAAGCAAAAAAGATATGTAGAAATAACAAAACCTTACTGTCCATAAAAACATGTCACCTCTCGCTACGATTTGGTGGAAACCAGGCCTTGATGTTATAAAAATAACAAGATTCCATAATGAGGAGTGTCTCGTCTCTGGTGCGAAGCATTGTTCCCGAGGCTGACTCATCACTTATACATTCTCACTTTACTCTCCAGAATGTACTGCCTTTGTATGGGAAACAAGGTTTTTAATAAAACGTTTTCAGAAACGAACATTCTTTAGGGCTTTCTGTCTGTGGTTTTTTCAAGATCACTAGTTTTACTAAAGTACGGACGCTGAAAGAATGCGTAATTTTCCTTGGGAACAATTTATCGATGCAAAGAATAACGCGTTTTGTGGAACTTCACCCGTTTGCTGTACTACTTTTTGCTGTCTGTTTTAACTGGTTTCAGTAGCACTGCTCCCCGTGTTAACAACAGAAAATCCATTTTTTTTACTGACTTTTAAAACAGGTGGAGGTTTTCAATTCGATTTTTTTTTAAATGTTTGTTCCCCGATTACACGTTGACGTATATACTGATTTGAGAAAATCTTTTTATGTCTGAAAGAGTATACTTGTTATACGATCCCATTTTCATCACGATCTGATGATGGGATCCTAGAGAAATCCTTCTATATTGTTTTTCGTATATTACCTAAAGCTACTCGGATATTTTCGTTTAGCAGTCAGTATTTCAGGTTGCTGAGCAGATGCTGGTAGGTACATCTCCTTAACGTTAAGGAGTACGGTGATAATTCTTTAAATATGTGCCTATATTTAAAAGCCCGTTACTCTATTTTTAAGTGCTTAAGGCCGTTTACTGTATTTTTTTAAAGCTATACAAAGATTTATTTTGTATATATGGAAAATTATTATTTATTGATTTAAATCAGGCATCGGGGCCCATATCATATACAATAATACAATCTAAAATATACCTTATAAATACTGATTACTTTAATTTAACCTCGTAAAAAAAGCTTAACCAAAATAAAACCAGTACACAACATAATAATATACGAATTAAAACAACGAAGTTACCGAACGTTACGGTAACAAATCGAGTTGTGTGCAAATGCATCACAGAAATGATTTTTAGTCTGAACTAGGTTTAAAACGGGAGGGAAATGAGATTGCGACCAGAACGGCCTGGAACGGAGCGTCCGCAAAACAATATAATATAACAGTATAACGTCTTAAATAATACATGCCATAGTCCACCACGCTAGCCAAGTGCGGATTGGTAGACTTCACACACCCTCGAGCACTTCTTAGGCACTCTCAGGCATGTAGGTTTCCTCACGATGTTTTCCTTCACCGTTAGCGAACGATCATTTATATGATAAATACACACATTGTGTGTATTTACGGTCTCCCACTCGGTTATCGCTGCTTCGCAAAACAATATTACACTCAAATTTCAATTTGAAATTTTGCAATTTGATGATTAAAAATAGTTGGTTATTAATTTTGAAATTGCTGTCTAGTTTTTTAAGGTCATTTAAGATTGTTCTCTAATGTGGGTAAATGATTATTTTTTGTGTATATTTTTGTGTTTTTCTTTGAACTTAGCTTAATTTAATTTTACTTCACTATCATCTTTTTATGTTACTGTACCTGTTTTCTGTTTGTGCCGTCAACCATGGTGGTTGCTGAAAATCAGCGCTGTGGAAGTTTTGCAGAAATGCAAGACTCCACAGCATTAAAGCTGAGCAACCGCCACTGTTTTCTTACTATTACATTTTGTATAATACCCGTTTTGCATGTGTAAGTTATGTAAGAAAATAAAAAAAAAAATCTTTCTTTTCTTGTTTATTAGTTTCAGAATTATTCAGAATTAGGCTATAAGGTATTTCTAGTAATTTGTGCTTTATTTGTTAATCTTATGGAGTGGGTGGTGAGCGAAAAAATATGCAAGGTGGATAAGACATAGCGACATTTATTGGAACCATAGTATAGTTTCTAAACATCGTCAGTGTTCTTTTTCACCATTTATTTTGCCCGAGATTAACGCTAACAAATAAACGAACTAACTTTCACCCGCGGTTTTGTCTGCGTGGTAGGCACACATATTAAATTTTATCAAAATCGGTCTAGCCGTTTAGAAGATTAGCCGATACAAACAGATAGAAAGACACAAAAGTTTAAAAACTGTATTTTAGGCATAGGCATCGTGCAAATAACTATATCAACTGTAAAAACATACTTAGTTTGACATTAAAAACGGACACTTTAATTTTATTTATTTGTATTGATTAAAGTTTATTGGTTTACGTCCATAATCTGTGGTTTTAATAAATGTCGCATCCATCCTGTATACAATGTCAAATAACAATTTATTTTTAAGTTTTTTTAATTGCTGTTTGTCTGTCCGTTTGTATCGGGTAATTTTCTAAATAGGTGGACCAATTTTGATTAAATTTTAAAGGCAGGTAATTAACAAAAGGCGCGTATCATAGGTTAATTTGTATCAATGTACCGTCCACGCAGACCAACCGTAGGAAAAAGTTATACAAAATTTTAGATATTTAAAATATTGATAACTTAATATTTGTTTTTACATATTATTATTATAGCTTCCAGTTGAGATGATAATAATATTTATTTAACACATTTTTTACCATACTTTACTACTTCAATAAAGAAAAAACACAATATAATAATAGGATTTAGTACCACTAGTCTTTTTTAATATATCAGTAGTTTTTGCTGACCGTACCGTAGGCTTTTATGGCAGTGCAGTGGCGCAGACATTCGGTTACCAATTGTCGAGACTGAAATTGATACAGCCAGTGTATCTACGGGTTTATAGACTACAATGTATTTTGAGCTTGTCTGTTTGATTTTTTTACTTGTTTAAGTAATTGATAAATTTTGAATATGTCATTTAATAAATGGTCTTCGATTTGACTCCCGGTTCGGGAAAAGTGTTCTTCTCGAAAGCAGCACGGGTTCAGGAATTGTACTGAACAGACGGTAATAAAGTAAGTTAAATGTATCAAAACTAATTTCAGATTTTGTAAAGAATAAAATAATAAATAAATAACTCACAACTTACACACAACGCTATCCAGTCCCAAACGAAGCAGGACTTGTACTATGTCGCAGATAAGAAATAATTATTTTAAAATAAATACCATGGTGCCAAATAATAAGATGAATACCACGTTAAGTCTTCTTAATTTGTTCTAGGTTGCAAATAAATTACAGTTAATTCGTATTTTGTTTGGCGCCGACCCAAAATTTGTAAAATATATTTATAATAGTTCTAAGTAACTAAATTATATGTTTTTAAATTAATTTATTGTTTTTTCTCTCTCTGCACTATGTCATGACTTCGCCTACCTTGTTATCTCTGCACCACCTGAAGGTAGACTGGTAGAGAATGCCCTAGGCATTAAGTCCGCCAATATAAACGTGTCTATGAAGTTTTATAAATAAATAAGTAAATAAAATAAATTTAATACCCTTGACTTCAAAATGTTCACTTACTTTTTAATTATTCGTTATTTTTCGTCAGGTTAATTATATTTTAGTTATATATAATATATAATTTAGTTCAAACTATTTTTTATAATATAAAAGTGGGATAGGACAAACTTTGATTTGCATTTATTCCGAATGATTTTAAAATATTTTCCACACAATGCTGGCTATCAAGATTGTTCAACCGGCGAAACCTAGGTTGAAATAGTTCAATTTTGTAGTGGGTCCGTGACAAATGACCGTTCATTACGGAAACGTCACCATGCCTCAGCGCTCTCGGCTCACTTGTCAAGCCATCTGTCCGGACAAAGAGCACTAAATCAATATGGAGAGGAAATGAAAGGAAATATCTATGCAACGAAGTCTGCCATAACTCGCAGAGGAGCGTGGCTAGATTATTCGGCGCATCTATAACTTGACGAAGAGCGGCGCTCTTCCACATTTGGCTGGGGAAGCTTGATGATGATTAACCCTTTTGGTTTAACTTTCATGGGTTCGGATATTTAAAGATGTATGCCACTTGTTTAAACCTGTTTCCTTTTTTTAATTGTACAAATATCTTAATAATCAAAGATTGTTTAAACTGTTTACTGAGTTCAGTTACGAGTGTATGTAGTTATGTGTGTGTGTGTGTGGATGTGTGTATGTGTGTTAGGTTAATTAGTCGTGTTAATTTTGTTTATTTATTGTTATTTTAACATTAAGTACCTATGTTGATATCCATGTTGTTACTTTAGCCTGATCGTAAACCAGCGCCAGTCTTGAGTCCGACATAATGCTGAATCAGGATCTATTTGATGCAACTGTGAGCATAACGTTAAATATTCTTTTTTCCATTTTTCATTTTTTGTATATTAGTATTTTTTTTTATTTATCTGTGTCCCGCTTGTTGTAACAATGTTTTTTTCCTTCTATAATTATAATTATTATTATATGATTATAATGTCGCCAACGAAAACCTATATATTTTAGGCTGCCTACATTTTCGCCACATTATCAGTGTGAGAACTTATGAAGTATTATGTAATTCAAGATCTCTATCTCAATTAATTATATTAACTCTACATTCCTGAATTAACAGCCTCTCAGTGTAATGAATACAGATCGGTATTAATTTCATGTTGATACAATAGGCCAAGGAATAAGTATGCAGGATAAAACTTTCTACGTCATAGTGAAGACTGTACGAGTTATAGTTATATAAATTACATACCTGAATAGTGGGCATATTACACTTCACACAAGCTTATTTGTTAAATTTAGTCAAGTATAAAATTTTAACTCTAGAAATAAAGATAAATTAGTTATAATAATATGAGGAAGGAGATTTTAAAGAGAAATAGTTATCCAATGGCAATTTAAGTGTACAATTAACTACCAAACGATATAAAATCATTGAAATCTCCTTTAATATTTAAGAGAAAAATATTTGATTGGCTGGTGAACAAATGATTTTTTGGTGTTAATGAATATCTTAATAATAAGAACAGACATTAATAAATTTATTTATTTAATTGACTTATAGAATTTATTTATTATTATATACCTATTGACATTTGCAGTTTCTCTATTAATAATTCAATTCAATACTTATTACATTGCTTTTCATTAATAACTATAGTTCTCAATTTATTTTAATTGTTTTAATTTGCAGAATTAGTGCCTAAATAATTTACATAAGTACTCGTATTTAAGAAACAACGTTGAAACAATATCTATCTAAAGCATCGTCCAGTCGTCCACAAAATAAAACATTTTCTAGTGCCATGACCCAAAACCATTTTACATCCCCCTAAAGGAATATATCCGGAGTGATAGCTTAATAAAATCGAAACAGCCCGCCATATTGAGAACATACCGCCTCTATACGAGCGACTGGTTTTAAAATGTTATTGATAGAATTCCTAGACAAAATTCTGACACATATTGAAAACAATGATGGATGAAGTCTCTTGGTGGTTTGTAGCTGTTTAATATAATATTTGTTCCTCATATATTTCATCGACGTTGACATCAACTGCCTCGATAGTCTAGTGGCTAGCGTATGTGAGGGTTCTATTCTCGGGTCGGACAACGTGTTATTTGTTAACTTTTCGTCAGGAAATTCACAATAGCAGCAAGGAGCTGATGGGATTAGTCCATGAACCTAAACATAACAGGTGAAGTGTGGGTGTTGTACACCCCTGCCTCACCCTTCTGGGTAATATAGGCGTGATGTTATGTTATGTTATTTTTTATAGAGGATGCCAAATGGCGAGCAAACCTAGGATGAGAAAGTATTTCACCAGACCCAGTTTTGTAACGAAATATTTTTGTATCCAACGATATTTTTTCGTCATGTTAAAATGTAAAAAATATTATTTCTTACAAATTTTTGCTAAGGTAACGGCAAAACACTCCATCTTAAAAAATATTTATGAAAATTTCAATAAGCACAAGTAATTTTGGACGTGTAGCGGGCAAAAGGACCTATTTGATATTTTTATAATTTATTACTAATGAGAAATGTATACATATAATTATTATAAATAAATATTCATGGTTATATTGTACGCCAAATATGGCATGTTACACATGGAGACTTAATTTCTAGTACATAAGAACTGTATACTTAACACCTGTAACAAACAATTAATAAATAATTTGAATTTGAATTTGTACAAATTGTTTGTGCATAAAGAAGCCCGGCACTTTAGGGCTATTTCTTAGTTGCGCCCTGAAATATTTAAACTTATTGGAAGCTTTCATTCCCTCCAGACGTATCTAAAAGAATTATTGATAGTAAGTATTGCTCTCTGAATACAACGGCTGGCACTGACATTTAAAAAGGCACCGTCCATTGTATTTACTCACAGATCATTCGTCTGTCAGTGCAATGACACTATATTAGGTTTACGTTTAGAAAAGAGTTTTAGCAAACAGTAAAAAATACACAGCGAAATTTTATTGTTTTTGAATGTTCAGAATCAGTAACACATTCCACTAGTTGAAAGAAGAATTTCACGTTTTCCGAACAAATAATTGTTTGTTTGTTTGTTTGCTTGAACGCGCTAATCTCAGGATCTACTGGTCCGATTTGAAAAATTATTTCAGTGTTTAATAGCCTTTTTATCGAGGTAAGCTATAGGCTATATAAAGTTAAAGCGTATATACGCTAAGACCAATAGGAGCGGAGCACCAATGAAGAATGTTCCAAAATCGGGAGTTTTTTTTCCTATTGAGAGCTTCCGCTGCGTGCGCTGCGTAAACGGTTAAAATTTCGCAAAAATCATGTGTGACAGAAATGTTTCCCTTTAAAAGATCTAAAAAAAAGGCCCCATCAGCATATCTCTATCTTTTAAGGTTTTTTTTATGCTAACCAAGTTTGTTTTAAAATAATGCGTTTTTTGCGAAGGTGTTTTTTTATAAACATGATATTATCCAAAAAAATACCTTATTCATCACAAGTATTTAATTTAAAACAATATTTGTCTGTACATCATTTGATTTAAATGAATATCTTAGGAGATATCGCAGTTTTAAAATAACATCACAGCAAAATAATGATCGAGTACTGCGCGCACTATGTGCAAAGCTGGCGGGCAGTCAGGAGGGGGAAGGGCGGTGGCACAAGTCATTAGTTTAGTTTTTTGAGAATATCAATCTGCATGGTATAAGATTATAAGACCCAGTACTTACTCACCTATATTAACGAAGTCGCGGGTTACAATTAGCGTTAGCCCAAAGTAACAATTCCACGCGGACGAAGTCGCGGCACAGAATAATAAGTAGTCGCGGGCAGAAGCTAGTGTGTTATTTATTTATTTATTTATTTATGGTTAACCAACAATTGTTTACACTGTGCGATTACAATATTAACTAACTTAAAATACTTACATAAGTGTAACAATTACTTAAAGGTTAACACCGCATGCACAAAATAATAAAATAATAAAAAATAATGTTCAGTAAAAATTAGGAATAATAATTATCTTAAATATTATTATGGAAGTTTAGTAATATTACAGTTATATAATACACTTACAATAATAAATTAAATTAAATCTAAAATGGAAATAAATTGATACGTTTTAAAATTTTGAAATTATGCATTTTTTTTACATTGTGTTTGTACTTAATTATGGCAATTAACAATATTTCGGTGAAATTCATTAAGGCTATCATTATAAATGTCTGTTATGTCACTACAGCTATTTAAAACTTTACATATTCTGGGAACTGGCGAGTTTGCACCTAAAACTGTCTTACGTAATAGTGGACATAAGGGCGTAAGAGCGTTTCTAGGATATCTAGATTTGCCGCGCTTATGAAAAACGCACTAAGTGCGATTTTTTGCGAAATTGACTTAAATTCATATTTGGAATCAGAAAAACGAGCTCTATAACTTTGTCATAGAGACCATTTCAATATTTCTATTAGAACCCGCTTTTTTTGGTTATCATAAACGCATTAACTTAAATATCAATTAATGTTACATTTACCAAAAATGCATCATCTACAGTTAGTGCAGTATGTGTCATAAATAATTATATTAATAAGTACAACGTGATAATGAATACTAGTGATTGTTTTGTTTTTAAGTGCTATTTTAAGAAATAAAGACTTTGCATAGAGAAAAATCTTTTATTTTATCAGACTAGTGCATGACTAGGTGTTAAATAATAATTCCTTTACTTTGTGTTTTTTTTTTGAATTAAGAGATTTTGCTAAACATAAACGCATTAATCGAAGTAGTTAATGCACTTATTGTTAGTCTAAATAAACTAGTGGGGTAAAAACATTATATTAAAAAGTGCATTAAAATATTTGACTAAGTATAAATGCACTATGTAGTATATTTTAATGCGTTTATGATAAGTTTGAATATAATAAACCCATATTGATTGCTAACAATAAGTTATTTTTTTAAATTATAAATAAAACTATAATATTTTAGTAATATTAATAAAAGCCAGAGTGTATCGTATACTCTGTTGCTACCCCTAGTTCAAATTTCACATCAATAGCTAGCTTCGTTCCGGAGATACAAGTAAAATAAGAAAAAAAAAATTAAACATGTTTTTCTCAGAAGTTGTAAAAAGGTAGTTAATGCGTTTTTCCTAAGCGCGGCAGAGATGGGGCCCGTATATTTATTAACAGCAGCAGGGGAGGACAATCAATATGACTACGGAGAAGTTTGAAGCCAAACAAAGCATCCGTTATTTCTCTGCGAACTGACAGTGGTTGCATCCCAAAGTACCTACTGCAGACGTGTGTTGAACGATGACAACAGTTTAGATTTCCCCTCGCAGAAAGCGAGGTGCCAGAGAAAACGTTTCTGAACGCGCTCCAGTCGCAGCATATGCCCAGCATAGTGAGGTCGCCATACAACACAACGTTATAAAAAATATTTTTTTTGATTGTTTTTTATAAATAACAGTGCAATTTTATCCGTTACTGATTCTGAAAAAACCCTTAAATTGCAAAAATCACTGTAATTTCACTGAAAGGTAAATAAAATTAAACACGATAAATTCCCGTTAAATTATATCAATGACGTATTTATCTAGACTCCAGACCATTTGCTTTTAGTATTAAATTATTAACAACTATTTTTTTTTGTACCTCTCGATCGTAAGACTGTTGCCTCATCTATTGCCGCTTCAAATGTTTACAAATAGGTACTTGATTCTTTCATCAATTTATAATGACTGCAAATTGTAAGTTATACAAATGATTGACAAGTTAATAGACTTTATTAAAATAAATTGAATTTGACATATTCAATTTATTCTATTATGGGTAGTATTTCCAATTTTCTTTCAGTTTACTGCGAAGAATAGGCGTCTAGACATGTTAAAGTGTTATTTGATTAGTTCTAGTATTTTTTTGTATTCATACTTTCGAGTACCAAAATAAACAAATGTATCGTTTTGTCAATAATCTATAGAATTATTGCCTCGTTTGTCTAGTGGTTAGTGGTTATGCCTCTCTGCGAAATGGTCGAGCAAAAGTATTATTTGGCGTTTATCAATCACAGCACGGAATTGGAATTTTGCCCAGTGGGTAGCAATACGCTCTATCACATGGGATCTAAATAGAACAGAAGTGTTAATCGGGCGGTCAGTCAGTGAGGGCGGTGTCAACCTGTAAAAGTATTGTGCGTCCTAATTAGGAATGGAGCTCAGACGAACCTGGGCCCAACGCGACCTCAGAAATAGGAAAACGCGCGGACAACCGCGCGTCCCAGAATGGGGTACAGACGCGCCGGGCAGCCTTATACAATATGTGGGGAGCGAAGCCGTGTGCGGGGACAGACTGATCGACAGTGGAGATTGATACACCCGCACAGGCCAGTAACACTTTGGGTGGAGAAGGGCTTTCGGCTGCCCGAAAGAAAATGAAATGTTTGTAAATTTTTTAAATAAAAAATGAATTTGAATTTGAATTTGAAAAGTTGTTTCTACAGAATTAATTCAGCACAGTAGCAATTTTTAACACAGTGGCAGATGGCGTGGCAGTACCATCTATCGTGTCAGAATGACTAATATTACATTTTGACGCCCTGCCGGGCTAGCTAACACGAGGTAATTTTTGTCGCGTTTTTGTAATGATTCTCCATGCAAAACATGAGAAAAACGCTAAAAATATATTTTGCGGTCGTTATGGACTGCAAATTGCACTAGTGGTCTCGGCATTTTTTTTACTTGATCCTGTTAATACTTTCTTATAAATAATTTATAAAACGAAAATCACTTTGTAACGCATTTAGATAAAAAACGTGAGTTAAAATACGTAAGTGATTGATACCCAATACGATAAGCCTTTTTATTTCATCGGTAAAATCTTTGAATTTGCCACTTAAATACTAAATCTAACTTCAACAAGTCCAGTTCAGATGAAGAACTTTGGTTTTTTGAAGTAGGTTCGACAAGGTAAACGTTTGTTATAATAAACTTTTTGGTAAACTTTGTTATAATAAAGTTAGTAGTAGACTATTGAAGTGGTCTCAAAACGTTTGAGAGGCTGGTTTCAATAAAATTAAAGTATTATTTTTCTATTAAACATGATAATTTATATAAGATTTTAGACTAAACATGGTTATTTTCTTACGAAATATTAGATAGCACGGGTTTAGCGGCTTGCAGCAGCTGCGAAATATCGGAAAACTCGCTACAACATAATACATGGTAAATGTCCCGTGATATATAATATTTCGTATGACATTTTTTGTCAATAGAAGGCTCTACCAACGCGTTGCTTAAAATGTTATAAAATATAGCAGAATCTCAGATCTGATTGCTTGATATCATTAATTAAGTTACCTTCGAGTTATTAAATCTGGGCAGGAATATTATTTGAGGATGTATTTAAAGCAGAAGATCGAAGAAAATCACTCATCATAACACAATTAGTAATATTATTAAATAATATGTATAGAGGTACTAAAACCCGATAAGGTACAGTTCTGTTATGACTGCTATATTAAAAGGTTCATGTTCAAAGGTCATGTAGTGTGCAAGGCCTAAAATCGTGCATAATTTATGGCACTGCCTCGGTCTAGTGGTTAGGTATAGCGATGAGTGCGAGTTTTTGAGATTCGATTGCCGGGTCGGGTCAAGTGTTAATTGTGAACTTTCTGTCAGGAAATTAATAGGAGGACCACGGAGTCAAAATTGTGCCCGGGATCTTAACATAACGGTCTTCATAGCAATAAAGCCGTGATTCATGTTATGTGAAATTCATGGACTTCAATAAATAATTTCTATCAAATAAGAATGGACAATTTTTAGTTGGGGGATGAAAGATCAATTCAGTGTTAAGTTTTTTTCACTGTAAAAAAACAACGGCCACATTAAAATTCCTGTATCGCAAAGGATTTCACAGACATACATATTACACACACAAAATGATAATGAAAGCGTTCTTGTAGCCCTCGGAACCTCACCTTAATGTAATGTGTTATATACTCTGTGGTGTAACCAAGAGCACTGTGTAACACTAAAGACAAACTCGTAGATTTCGTACTGATTGTCTCCTTACGTTTAATTAAATAACGTCAGGTTCACGAACTCCTTGAGACATGTCTGTTTTGCTTGAGTTTCGAGTTGACATTTTAGTGCCGATTCCTATTCCTCCTACGCTTACTGACGTTTTACGCTAAGTTACAGCGATTGATCTTTCTGTCCCGTTCAAACATTAACTAAGAGAGGAAGATGAAATACGGGTTAAAGAAAGCCGCGGTTTAAGAAGTTGAGTGAAATTGGTGTGGCAACTAAGGGTGTCGAACAATTGTGTCTCCAACAAACATTCCTACGGTTTAAAATTGAATCCAGATTACGGAAGTAAAATCGATTCCGCTAATAAGTGGAGTTTATTTTACTTCAAGTCGATTAATCCGGGCCATTATAAAAATCGATAGAAGCCTTTCATCAAAATTTTATGTACTCTTAGGTGCTATTGAGAAGCATACGATTTTTTTACAGGACTAGGCCAAAGCCACCACAAAGAGTTATGATTTTAACTGTCTATGATCTATGGCTTTGCCATGGAGTGGATAGTGTACCTGCCTGCGACGCCGAGGTTACGGGTTCGATTCCCGCTTAAGACAAATCTTTGTGTGCATGAACATGAGGGTTTGTCTTAGTCTGGGTGTTTCTATGTATAATAAGTATGTATTTACAAAAGAAAAGTATATAAGTATATATGTATAAGTGTCAGTTATTTTAGTACCCATAGTACAAGCTCTGCTTATTTTGGGACTAAATGGCGTTGTGTGTAAGTTGTGAGATATTTATTTATTTATAAATCATTATGATTATCATCCATCCTTCAATTAAAATGACACATTTTCTTAAAATAATAGCAGCCCTGTATCTAATACCTGTCCTACTGCTGGGCTCTGGTCTCTTTTTCATGATGTTCTCATCGTGGTTAGGCCATAGTCCACTACGCTGGTCAAGTGCGGATTAGTAGACTTCACACGACCTTGAGTACCTTTTAGACATTTAGGCATGCAGGTTTCCTCACGATGTTTTCCTTCACCGTTAGCGAGCGATAATTTATATGATATATACACACATCTTCAAGACAAATCTTAACGATATATTGATAGAGGTGTGTGCCGTGGGTTCGAACCCGAGACCTAGGACTTCGCAGTACATTTTCATTACTAGGATTAACAAGACAAATTAGCTTATAACCCACCATGTCACTAGAACGTTATCATAACATTATTAGATGGGTACGTCAAAACATAGCAAGTACATCGTTAAATCTGTTACTAGCAATGCCAAGGTGAGAGCACCAAATACTTGCATTTATTCCATGAGAGCATCATAAAATGTTTTATGTTAAAAGCTTTCATACATTTTTCGTTTATCGCGAGCAAGTGGGAGAACTTGGTATTTTAATAGAAAACAGACCGCGCTAAATGGATTGGATTTGGTGAATGCGATTTGTTTGGGTGTGTTTTCTTCTCTTGTTTTATATTTAATGTGATTGTTTTTGTTCAAATCAGAAAAACGTAAAACTGAGAAGCAGATTATTTTGTACTTAAAACATACTAAGCTATATTATTATAAAAAATACAAATAAATAAAATTGGAATGTTTGTTTTTAATGTCGATACACTTATATATTGCAAGATACCTATGCCTTAAATACAGTTTTTATCAGTCTGTCTGTTTGTATCAGCTAATCTTCTAAACGGCAAAACCAATTTTGATAAAAATTTAAATGCAGTTAACTTACTACAAGACCCGTAACATAAGCTGCTTTTTATTGTTGTACCTAGCAGACGAAACCTCGGTCGAAAGTTAGTTTGTTTGTTGGTTAGTGCTAATCTCGAGAACTACTGAGCAAATTTTAATAACTCTTTTGCGTTTGATAGTCTAACTATTAATAAACGTTTTTTGATATTTAACATAAAGCTCAAGTCTACGAAAGTCGCGCAATAAGGTATAACGCAGGTCAAGGCGTGGGAGTAGCTTCTACTTAATATAAAGAATTCCACGCCAACGACGTGGAAGGCCAAACCAATTTATATAAAATAAATCACGTCTAGAAAACCAAAAACCACCGATAGGAAAAATAAAGTAAAATTATTTACATCTCACTTTTCACACGAGGAAGCAAGATGAAAGCAATTCCAATTAATTCAAATATCACCTTTTGATTTGACATATTTTCTGACCTTAATTAATTATATCCACTTGTTAAGGGTTTGGCGCTTTCAAAAGGGAAGCTTTGATGTCGCGTGCCAATTGACTTCATTAGAACTCATTGATCGTAATGGCAGTCACGTCTATTTGCAATTAAATTTATTCCCGTTTTCCCGTTTTTGTTCATATTTGTGTAAGGTAGATTTTTATTGAATTTGAATTGGAGCTCAATAAGAGGTATCTAATTTGAATTCGATCACTTTTTATGCGATCATAACATAAACATAACAACACTTCACGCCCATATTACAAAGAAGGGTGTGGCAGAGGTGTAAAATACCCATACTTCACTTGTCATGTCCAATGTCACATGGTAAAGGGGGTGAGCCTACATGGGGCACAATTCCAACTAAAACTTTGCCCGACGCCCAGGAATTGTAACCAAGACCTCGCGGTGAGAGGCGTATACGCTAACCACTAGACCATATTGTGCGATAATAAACTGTTTTTTTCGCTCTATCTTATTTAAATACACTTAAACATTTTTTGTATTTTTATCTTACAATTTCGTCCGCGTGGAATTTGAGTTGTCCTACAAAATCGAGGAACTTTTCTCAAATACTTTCAACCCCAAATTGACTCCCATGTGGAGTGGAATTTCCAAAATCTTTATCTTACCTCTGTGCTGAATTATGTGCCAACTTTACATAACCTTACAATCCCTAATTCACCCCTTTGGGGAGTTATATTTGCAATATATCTCACAGTTCATTTCCGTTATCTTAGAAAACTATGTGCCAAATTTTATGCATTGTCAAGTTTCCATATAAACTTGCACCTCTTAATTTACCCCCTTAGGGACAAAACAATTATTTTCATGCTAACTAAGTAATTTTGATGATGCAATTTTTAATTTCGCAGCTTATCTAATTAATTAATTTTCTCTTTGGTTCACCTACTTTCAAAATTCGAATACCAACTCAAAGACTCAACTTTACAACAAACGCCTACGAACTTCAAAAGTATAAGTACGTCAAATATATTTAAAATATTTATTAGACATATAAATTAGCATCTGTTAGTACCTAATTACCACGGGCGAATACGTTTTTGACGAGTTTATGCTTAGTTTGTGGAATCGTGGGTAAATTTTAATCTGATTTAGTTTTAGTGCACTACCTACATACATTTAATATTTTACTATTGTTTTATGACGCCGGCTGCTAAAATTATGTTATGTAATTCTATAATATGATATAATATCTATATGATAACACGGAACTAGTGAAAAGACTAAAACGAACGAAACCTTTCAAATTAGTGTAGTGATAAGTGACAAATAAATTAATGCGATAATTGTCGTTATAAAGAACACATGAAAAAAGTAACAAAAACTAAGTAAAGTGTTAATGGACGCTTTCTTAGATTATATTATAACGTAGCAATTTAGGTTAACATAATATTACTTATAGCCTTGATAGACTAGATTGTAATGTAAATAAGATATCATAATTTTAATAAAATTAAATGATTTCTTATAAAAAAAAATGTTATTCGTATTAACATTTAGATTTTCATCAACCTTGATAGTGGTGGGTATTAAAATTTACTGTAAGGTTTAACTTCGCGCTTTCCTGCAGGGATTGTCGTAAACGATGTTAGTACGGCTCTCATTGAACGTTACAAATTATGGTGCCAGGGTATTGCAACCTTAGTCCACCCATAAAGAGGCCAGCGATTCTGTTACGGTGTCCCATTAAATATTAGAGGGGAGATAGGACCTCGAAATTTCATTGTTATTGCAGGCAGGTTTCATATTCGTTTTGTCTAGGTTTGCAATCATTGTAATATTTACGTGTTTAAGCGAAGACGTTGTAAGCAGTAAGCATATATACGTTTGTACATAATTTTTATTCAGAAAAAATAACCGATTTGACAGTATCTGTGTATCATTTAATTTTACATTCTACGATGAAATATACCACTTGGATCTACGTTTTTTTTAAATACTAGTATTCTGCCTCTGGTCTATATATAATTTCGCTTACCGCAAAGTGTTATTTGTGAACTTTTCGTCTGGAAATTCTCAATAGCAGTACGGAGATGGAATTGAGCCCGGTGGATGGCGAAGCACTTACCCCCTATCCCATGGGACCTACATATAACTTTAGGCATGATGTGATGTTACGAGATTGTTACATTAGTAACAAACCTCGTTGCCTCGTTGGTCCTAGTGGTTAGCGTATGCTATAGGCTCCTATCATATGGGACCTAAACTTACCAGGTAAAATATGGGTAGGCGTGACGTTATATCATGTTGAATGTAGGACTAGAGCTTTTTTCTAGATGGATTTTTTTATTTGATTTCAAAACCTGCCGAAAAAACAGATGTTTTAGCTCCCAGTATAAAAAACTATGAAAGATATGACTACACGAAAAATATTGTAAGCAGATAAATTAAGAGCGTTTATTCCTTTTCAAAATGTAACTGTCAATTTTTGTAGTGTTTTGGGAATATTTCGTAAAAACTGAATGAAAGTATGATTTTATTCAATTAACTTTTTAGAATGCAAGTTTTGAAAGGTAAATATAACAATTTCATTCGTAAATACAGCATAATTTTGTAATATAACAACTTAACAGTTAATACTCTTTCAACTGATAAAATAGAAAAGTATGCTTTAGTTATTAAATGTAATTGTCATATTTACCTTTTAAAGCCCACATTCTAAAAAGTTAGTTGAATAAAATCATACTTTCATTCAGTTTTTACGAAATATTCCCAAAACACTACAAAAATTGACAGTTACATTTTGAAAAGGAATACACGCTCTTAACAAAAAAAATAATCTTCATCAAACAGAATTATTGAAAAATGGCTCAGTAACCACAATAACCATTGTCGTGTTTTGTAAAATATACAGCAAGATGTGCCTTCTCAATTCAACAATACTTACATTAACGAAGGAAGTAAGTGATTTCCGTGCCGTCTTCCAATGCACGAGGCATGAAAAATATCAAATCTATATCCGATTGCTATGTCGCATCACCCCTGCATTTATAAAGTCTGTAAAATGACAAAGCCAGCTTACGACATTTATGATGTAAAATTTTACTCACAAAATCACATCATCAATACATTTTTAGGGTTCCGTAGTACCTACAAGGAACCCTTATAGTTTCGCCATGTCCGTCTGTCTGTCCACGGCATAGCGACGAAACCGTTAGTGCTAGAAAACTGAAATTTTGCATGAACATGTATGTTAACTAAACAAAGAAAGTCGTAGAATAAAATTTGGAAAAATATTTTTTTTTCAGGTAGCTCCCCTACATGTAAAGTAGGGATGTTTTTTTTTTTTGTCGCCTACCCCATAGTGTGGGGTATTGTTAGATAGGCCTTTTAAAAACGTTTAGGGGTTGCTAAGACAGTTTGATTTAGAGATTTGTTTGCGAGATAATTAACTTTAAAGAGCAAATTTTTGTTCGAGTAGGGCGTCCCCCCCCCTCTAAAAGCTAAACTACTGGATCCCAAAATCTGAAAAAAATTGTGTCGGTAGTACATGTAATGAACTTTAAAGGAAAACTATAGCGGATAAGTTCACTTCATTAGTTCAAGAGGAATAGGGGTCCGAAATGTCAGATGCAGTTACTCAGAATATTTCGTTCAAAATTCTTGAAACATAAATAAACATACATAATACATAATATATAAAATCACGTCTTTATCCCACGGGGGTAGGCAGAGACGATGAAACGCCATGTGCCATGTGCTTCGCTCCTTACATACTTCTTTCGCTTCCTCAACATTTCCTTTCTGAAGGACGCCATTTAGTTAAAAAGTAAAATTAAAAATATTTTTCTACGGAACCCTACTGCGCGTGGCCCGACACGCACTTGGCCGGTTTTAAACTAATTTTAAGCACTCTTCTATACTTTAGATCTTCAATAAGCACAAACACAATTAATCAATTAATTATTTCACCTTTCAAATATTATTTACACAGTAATTTTAAAAGCTATATTAAAGTGTTTTATTTTCTTGTTTCAATATTATTATCACACAACCTTCTTTATCCCAAAGCCTCTCTCTAACTACGCCATTTTTGCTGGTTCTTTGTTAATCTACTCTATGGAGTGCACCTGCGATACGGACAATATTGTCGACCCATCTTACTGTCCGACGTCCAACGCTGCGCTTGTCATCTCTTGACCACCTCTCCGTTAATGCGATGATATTAAAAAAATACAAAGCAATTAGTAACATATATTTATTTTGCTTGCCTACGATAGTTCCATCATTGGTATGAATGTTTACAAAAACCGTGTGTAATCCATTACATTATTAATATAAAAAATCTTCCAATTTGGTAGATTGCCTTTCTAACTTTCTTTGTTCGCAGAAAAACATGACAACTATTTTGTGAAAATAGGTTAAGACAAAGTTACAAGCCACCACTCAATGTAAGACCCTAGTTATTCCAGAGATGAATGAGCTACACTTCACTTTTTGCGTGAACATTGACGGTACCGAGGCCAGCCAAAAGATAATTATGCCAGTTCATATTGAAATATACGGGATGAAATCTTGTTCGTGTCCGCACGAACGTTTTTTTTAATATTTTTATATAAAACATAACATTAAGCCTATATTATCCGGAAGGAATAGCACCCACACTTAACTGTTTATGTTTTTAGGTCACATCTGGTGGTGAAATTATTTAATGTCGGCGAATAACCTATAGTTATTTTTTATAATTTATTTTTAAAAGGAAATTGAGCTTTATATTTAGTGGTCATCCTAATGTTTAAAATATATTCAAAGCTTCTATGGATGCAGGTATGATCGTTATGCTTTATCCAAAACTTACTTTACGAAACTTACTAAACACTGCCGAAAATAACCAAAAACTACCAACACTAATAAAAACTATCAAAACGTCCAATATTTACCATAAATACCAAAACCTACCAAAACTTCCAATAACTGCCGAAAATTACCAAGAACTACCTACACTAGCAGAACGACAAAAACTTAACCTAAAACTACCTAAAATACAAAATCTACCATAATTCACTAATGGCAGCATAAACAACAATAACAACAAACAAATCATAAAATAGAATAACTAAAGCGTAGGTAGTTTTTCTACTTTTAATCCTCCTGCGCAATTTTATCCTGGTTTTCCGAACTCGCCCGAAATAACTTACTTTCTTTGATAGATATTATCCGTATTAGATACTGCAAAGAGGTTAAAGAAAGTTACAAAGTTGTTTGTGACATTTCTCGTCCGTATGTTTTCTTTCGTTAGTAACTGAATTCTTTTTCAAACTCGAGTTTGCTGAAGTGTTTTTGAAGTGTTTGCGGTCTTCCGGACTCATGCTTACTTTTTTTATTGGGAGTAACTTCTTTAAATTCTTTATGAAATTTCTACATTTTTCTACAACCACACAGTATTTAATTTATTTTGTTTCATTTTACATGTCAATTTATGATAAGTTGTTTATTCGTTTGCGCTGAAAAAAATAACATTCTTACGTAAAATATATGAGGAAGAAATATACAATTTGGCATACAGCCTTGATTACATGAGGTTGCTGAACTCGTCACGAATGAATGAGATTATGATGGAAACACGTAGTAATTTCGTTAATTAATTTTCACATGGTTACAATATTCGTGAAAGAATAGCTTTTAGCGATATAATGGGGTTATTGACGTTTTATGTTTGTATTTAGAGATAGCTTGGTTCTACAGTTAACGACCGTAGTTGCCTAGATTTTTGGGTCGACAAAATATAAGTATTTATATTACCTACAGCTAATGAATCTAATCTAATATACCAAAACCTCGTGACACACTCCGCCGAAACGTCTTCACCGATTTTCATGATTTGTCAAAAAATATTTTCTTGCCATTATATTCTATTTTCTTTAACCTTACAGCTAGCTATTTTACTACAGTAAACTATAACCTAATTGACTATAATCTTACATACATAACATCATGCCTATATTAGCCAGAAGGATGTGTCAGTAGTGAACAACACCTTAATTTCACCTGTTATGTTTAGGTCCCATAGGAGGGTGAGCCTATTGCCATTCACCGGACACAATTCCAACTCTGTGCTGCTATTAAGAATTTTCTGACGGTTCACAAATTCAATCGAAAGTCGCTGGAGGAGACTGGATGCGGAAGACGCAGGACCGGGTGTTGTGTCGCAAATTGGGAGAGGCCTATGTCCAGCAGTGGACTACGAGCGGCTAAATGATGATGATGATGATGATAAAGTTTACAAATAACACTTTGCCCGACACGGGAATCAAACCCAAGAGCGGTGAGAGGCTACATACGCTAACCACTAGACCAACGAGGCAGAGACTATAATCTACTTGCTATCAATAAATATTAGAATGGATAGTTCTGCCTATTAAACTGAAAATCCACTTAATCCAGTAGAATGATCGCATTTCTCTGAATAGCCTAATAAATCAAAGCTAATTGAGGTGTACCCTTTAACTTTAGGATCGCTAGGAGTTTCAACTTCCAATAGAGTCGACAGAAATTAGTCAATAATAAAATTAAGCCTTTTAAAGGTATTAATGTCATGAAGATAGAAGAATTCCTATTAGTATACCCAAACTGAAACTTAAACATACCTATATAGTAGTACACTATTTTCAGTTCTTGGTTTGGGTATAAATACATATTTTCAATTCAGTAAAATGTGCTCCACGAATATTTCGATATTCACTTTGATCCCTAAATTCCAGCAAAATATGCATTCATATTTTCTTTTGTTATAAACTTCGACTATGTCGAATTTCATATCGGAGCAACTCGCTAAAAAGATAAAGTGAGGGTTTTCACGAATAAGTTTATAAAATTATCATAGTTATTTAACTTTAAATGTATTTTAATTTCAGTTTAAAATAGGCTACATTATAATTTAATTGCCACTAAAGTTGACGTTTTAGGACCTGTCTTTTATCGCTTCTCTTTCAACGACAATGAACTGGTGGTTATGATGCCAAAATTACTGACATACCGCAAAGTTTATTAAAAAATAAAGAAGAAGTAATATGAAGAAGAAGCATACAACAATTTAAATCTGAAGATACCTGAATATATAATCTACACTGGCAGTATTAGCTACAACAAAGAGGCTCAGTTGCCATGAACAAAAAAAAAGAAGAAGAACCAAAGTCCCTAATCATTGTTAAAAAGATCCTATGGAAAGCTTTGAAGCAGCACAAATCGAAGATTTTCAATCTTTTAAACTTCTGTTGAGTTTTAAAATCGGCAAATACATAATATAATGAAGAACATGTACCTACTGTATTTTTTTTTCAAGAACTACCTACATTTTGGGAACAAAAATTAAATCGATTGAAATGAATTTTATTGATTACTGCATTTTTGTAGGCCCTATCTAGGAATGCTTAATAAATGCTTATTGCTTGTTATAATTTATTTTTGTCTATTATTTTAATGTTTATTTGATTACATCACTGGCAAATACAAAAAAAAAGTTATTTTTTAATTTTAGGAGCTCGTGGTTGTGCTTAAGTTGATGCCGCGATTGATCTTGAAGGTTCAACGCTCTCCGCGGTTGGTAGTAGATGTGCCTAATGAGTTTTCCTCCATGCCTCGACGAATGTCGGAGAGCACATTAAGCCGTCTGTGTTTTTCAAGATCTATGGCAGTCGTTACGGGTAGTCAAACACCAAAAAGTCTGACAACTAGTCTCACAAAGATTAACGTATTACCTTGTTGTAGCGATGATGGCAGTCACTTCACGAAAAATCATTATAATCATTCACCTGAATCCGTTAGTCTAAAAGTCAAAATCAAAGTGATTGGGAAAACGCTCGGTGAAAAGTAATTATTTACTTGTAATATTTAAAGCAAATTTTAGCTTTGCTATGGCTTTTTGTATTTTATATAGTATTAAAGTTACATAATTAAGAATGCAGCAGGACTCGAACCTGCACCCCCTGGGTATTCGCCCCAAGTGCTTTGCCAATTCAGCTTGCTAGTAATAGTGTTGATCTTAATTCAAACGTACTGTATGCGATTATGTGAATAAGTGACTTATTACATCGCATAGATGGCGCTAAAACCAAATAATGGTTCGTCTAGTTTCGGCTGGCACAAAAAGAGTTGAGAAATTTCGAGTCCGGCAGCATACGAATCCATAGCTGTATCGGCAAAGCACTTGGGGCGTATACCCAGGGGGTGCAGGTTCGAGTCCTGCTGGATTCTTAATTTTTCAACTTTAATATTATATAAAAAAAAAGTAATTATTTTTTTGAACATCGCATCGATCAAAACAAAATTATTGAGGTCAGTGGCTACTTATAGAGAAACTGTCTCCCCACAATATACTAAGCCCATTTTCTCAATCGTCTAATTGAATGATTTGAACAAATAGGGATAGGTTACTCGGTCAACGGATAAAATAACAACCAACAGTGGACTTGGTCTAAGTGTATTGTTGGATAGATTCAATTGTTTTTAGTGACTTCTTTAAGTAAACTTCTTTGATTCGCAATCTATTGATACCTGATTTATAAAAATATATCTTTAGTTTAATACATATTTGACATTAATTTACTAACACTACTTCTGCTTCGTTGATATTAAGGATAATATTCCCCACTATTTGTTAAAACTAATCGCTATATAAAAAACATTGATAAATTGATACAATAATAAGCATCAAATTATCAATAGCGCCTTAAAAAAAGTCACGGCAAAAAAAAAGAGAATCAGAATCCTTAAATGCATTCAAACAAAGCCGGGTCATTAGAGGGCGGCAACGACAGTTATTTGCCTCAATTACTCAAAAGTATAAATGACCGTTCATTTCTGCCTAAGCCTCTGTCCATCATACAATTTTACAGGTACCCTCAAATCTGACAAATACCGCCGCATTTGTGCCGGGTTGTATGGAAATGTAACTTCACAGTTATACATTCCCGGCACACGATACTTGGTGGCCTTTGTATTGAGCAGACTATACTTCTATTAGATCATGCCTCAGCTCGAGCCTTTAACTTTCCTTATTTTTCACTGGCCGAGAGTTTATAGCCAACCGGGTTTGTAAGGGACGTAAGGGTACCCATTTTTGGCTGCCTCGTTGATCTCGTGAGCGCTAATGTGCAGATTAAAGTCATTTATTCTCTAATTCTTAATTTTTAATCTTTAAGGCTGTAGAGAGACGAACAGCGTCAGCAAATGTTATCACATTACTTAGTCATTTTAAGACTCATGCATCAACATTTACCAAACTGTTATATAACCTGTAAATGGTTTCCGAACAT
This sequence comes from Hypena proboscidalis, assembly GCA_905147285.1. Taxonomy (NCBI): domain Eukaryota; kingdom Metazoa; phylum Arthropoda; class Insecta; order Lepidoptera; family Erebidae; genus Hypena; species Hypena proboscidalis. The sequence goes on from LR990131.1 coordinate 18,475,106, forward strand.
GCTGTCCTAATGGAAAATTATTTCAATACTCAATATTCTGCATGAACATGGAGGTTTGTCTTGGTCTGGGTGTTTCTATATATAATAAGTATGTATTTACAAAAGAAAAGTTTATATCAGTTATTCTTGTACCCATAGTACAAGCTTTGCTTAGTTTGGGACTAGATGGCGTTATATGTAAGTTGTGAGATATTTATTTATTTATTTATTCAAAATGCCGACTATATCCGACTTTTTTGCTTGTAGTGACAAGCAAAAAGTCGGATATTGTCGTGGCCTGATACACCTCGATGTTTTCCGGGACCGCAAAAAGCTCCCGCGACGCCTATTCCAGTCCTGAATGTACTCGAAAGAAATAATAAAACGATTATTAGGCAATGTAAACTCGCAGATAGAAGTAAACACGAATAAATGTCATGAAATTACTGTCATGGGGATCGAATACTATGAACAGTGAACAATCAAACTCACAAGAGACTTCCTTCGTGTAATGTCAAGGAAATTTGCGTGCTCGTAAAAAATAGTGTTGCTGTTTTAAAAGCTTTTATTTTACTTGCTGTGTGGGTGATGTATGTATGTATGTGGGTTACGAATCTTGTAAAGCATTTTTCGAACACTTATAGTTGTGTGTTGCTTGCTCAAAAAAATTGCGTACCTGTGTAATTCCGGTGACAATGCAATAATATGACAGAAACGATCTGTCGTCTACTATTACGTACCAAATATAGGTAAATCATAGATCTTAGTGGGTCGTAAAATGCTCTGTCTCTATCGCTCGTGTAGGGTTCACGCTTTGCGTTTATCTTGCTCTCACTCTCTCGAGCCGCCAAGAAGTTTGACGTTTGGTGATCTTATTAAGTACACAGAAGTAGGTGGTAAGTAGGTGATTAGCATAGCTATAGTGACTATTATCTGAATCGACCAATATTGTTGTTCAATCGTGTAGTCGACAATACATAGTGATACCAATCTTCTAGTCGCTGAGCTCTAATGTATGTAGATACCATCAGAAAAATAGATATCTTGTATAGTCATTCTAAAATATCAGTCTTAATTTGTTGTTTAACTCATGCTACGACAAATATTTTCCCAAAACATATTTAAGTATGACCATGTACTATCAACCAAGCAGATTCATGATCCACCTTAATACTATTTTTATAAAGACATTTTAAAACATTTAAGGCCCGCTTTTTTATCAACAACAAATTTCAACCTTACGAACTTTGATTATTTCATGAATCAACTTTTCTGATAGTACAACAAACCAATATTTACCTTATTTACTGTGACAATTTCTGACCAAATCTTGACAAATGGATCATGAATCTATTGGTTTGACAGTACAATAACAATCAAGGCACAATCTCATTGTACGTGAATACAATATTGATAATTATCATAAATTAATTATTCTTACATATATTTAGTACTGAATTGCATTGCACGTACAATAATAATATGCTAATGGTTCATGAATTGTAACAATGATTAATCATACATGCATAATTCATGTTTTAGGTACCAAATCAAAAAAAAAAGGTCAAGTGCGTGTCAGGACACGCGCAATAGGGTTCCGGAGGTAGCCGTTAAAACATATTTTTACTTCATCATCAGCCTGTAGCAGTCCACTGCTGGACATAGGCCTCTCCCATGGTGCGCCAGAGTTCACGGTCCTGCACCTTACGAATCCAATCGCTACCAGCAATTTTACCCAGATAGTCGCGCCATCTTGCGCATGCTTGGTCTCCACTCCAGAACACGTTTACATAAACGGTTGTCGGTTCTGCAACTAATGTGGCCAGCCTATTGCCATTTCAGCTTGCTTAGTCTCTGGGCTATGTCGGTGACTCTGGTTCGCCGGCGGATCTCCTCATTTCGGATTATTTTAACTTATAAAGGACTAAATGTGCGAACTACTTCAAGTAACTGCATATTAAAATTATGGTCCTTATTACTCTTGAACTAACAAAGTGAACTTAGTCGATATAGTTTTCCTTTAAATGTCCTTTCGAGTCAACTATTTAGCTTTTAGGGGGATGCCTTACTGGAGCATACATTTTCACTTCAAAGTTAAATTTCTCGTAAACAGATCTTTGTGTGAAAAAAACGTCTTTGCATTTCTTACATGTACCCGAAAGGTTTTAAAATTGTTAAAATACATTAACATGCAAAATTTATTATAAATAAAAAAAAATACATACATATCCATGCAAAATTTCAGCGAATACTAATGGATTCGACGCTATGCCTCGGACAGACGGACAGACGGACATGACGAAACTATAAGGGTTCCTTGTAGATACTACGGAATCCTAAAAACGGGGAATATGTTATTTATTTATTGTATACATACTGATTCGTCTGCTGATTCGTAATCCTCCAGACAAAAACATCAATAAAACCATCTGGTCTGGCCCTTGTTTCATCATAGTACGCCAATACTAACGATTTACTAACAACTATGGGTATATCTAATAATATCAGACAAATATTTTTTACGGAACGGGCCACACGTTGCTTAAATACAATGGCCATCAGTTCGATTACTCGTATGATTCTGCCATGTAACTAATGGATAAATAATAATCGTGATGTTTTTATCGTTTATTGTACCCGTCACATAGTAAACACACCATAAATATTACACTGTAGCCTGAGTTTCGCACCAACGTGTCCATCCTCCAGGAGCTCGGTATCAAGCAGCGCCTATCAGCCGTAGTACAATCACGCATACTGCAGTACTTTGGCCATGTCTCTAGGCGCAACAACGACTCCATAGAGCGGCTGGTTATTCAGGGAAAAGTGGAGGGAACCAGATCGCGCGGCAGGTCACCTATGCGCTGGACTGACCAAATTAAATCTGCAGTAGGAAGCCGCATATCTGACTGCACCAGAAAGACTGCCAACAGGGAGAGATGGCGAAAAATCGTGCGGAAAGCTATGTCCACTACTGCCTCCGATGTGGACGCCTCAAAGTGACCACGACCGCTCTGCCAAGAGCGAAACGACAGAGAAGAAGCCTGAGGAGCTAATAAGTAATTTAATTATAACTTACATTGCTATTATTAGAAATCTAAGAATGTGTCCATTAACACTAATCTTATAGTCTCTATTACCGGAAAGAGACTTGGTTAATGAGTTTTTATGTGTAATTTTATCCAACTACACTGTTCTCACTTCATTACAATATTTTAAAGTTAATATGTTGAGAAATTAAAATATTATCAATTTCGGCCTCACGTACAGTGCGACGTGACGGTGCATATTGAAAATGTTATTTGTAAGTGTACTGGTTTGTTTGTATTCATATGATAATTTTTTTTTTATTTTATTGGTCGACATATTGTAAAAAATAAGAAATTATGACCTAGATAAAACGACGCATTTACAATCTGCTTTTGTAGATTGCTGATGTTGTATGAAACCGTACATAATGATGCTGGTCTACGCTGGCGATCTTGAAGATAGCATGTTCTGCTTTTCCTTCACCGCTTCTAATCGCTGCTTTAATTGTTGTTCATAAGTTTCTATGAGTATATCAGAAAAGGTTGTTACACGAAATAGTAATGTGACAACCTTTACCAATAGATATTGCTGAAAACGTGCCTCGTATAAGATAAAAGAAAAAGCATTGTATTTAACATAAGAGGCAGAAGTTTGAATCCTTTTTAGGTTTCCGTAATACCTACAAGGAACCCTAATAGTTTCGCCATGTCCCTTTGTCCGTCTGTCCGAGGCATAGCGTCGAAACCGTAAGGTTCTAGCCCTTACGGTTTCGACGCTGTACTATCGAAAGCAGTTCCGCATGCCCACCTTTAAGACGGTAATCGCATAGCACCGCTCACGGCGTGTATACTCGATGCTAACGTTCTGACCAATGGGGAGCGCGAACGATATTCGAGTTGTATGCGTATAAATATCTATATGTATAATTGTTACACTCACACTAAGCGAGTGTGCGCTCGGTTAATTGTAGATGATTTTTAAATAAATGTAAATCCCATCCGCGTGAGCTCCTTGTTATGAATAGTGTTATTGCCAGCGAGAAACAATTTTGAACTTATTACTATCTTAAATGTTTAGATAAAAAAAATATATTGGTATTGCCAAATATATTCAAATGATTATTTGAACTTTCTGAAACAAATTTTATTTTTGATAAGAATTAATTTATTCAACAATTTATTTTAGTTTTATCTTTTTTTATTTATTAAAAATTTCTTAGTGACTAGATTATGTTAAAAGAAATAAATTGATAACTATCCTTGGGTTATTTTTGGGCTTCAATTGAAATAATATATTTTAACAGAGGCTGCTCAAGTCTTCGAACAAGTGTTAAGTTAATCTGTGAAGAAATCTTAAATGGAATGTATAAATAAATCTCTGATAAAACTGATTCCAACGGCGCGGGCGCATTGAATATCGTAATATCATCATTGTGTTAAAAGATGAATGGATTGATATGCAAGTATTTGTAAATAGGATTTTTATATTGATGCGTTTAATGGGGGTGAAATAACTGTCTTGATTGCTTATTATTTGTTAAATAAATTAAATGACTGTGTTAAATTATATACTAGTAAATTCATTTTAAGTTAGTTAAAAGTAGATTTTATCACGGGATATTGTCGGCGATTTTGCCAATATTAAAAACCGAGTTAACTATTGTTTTAAATCGTAAGAAGTTCAATAAAACATGCCGACAAGCATTGTTAGCGATTTTGAATCACCTTACCATAGTTGTTAAGTAGATAAGGTGCAATATTGTTTAACATGTTTTAACCATCATTTATCGGCTTCTAACACAAAAAAAATAGCTATTGTTTAAGTTCTGAGAAATTTGACTAAACAATGCACTTACAAAACGTTGCACATTTCGGCTATTGTTTATATTTTGCCCACTGCACTCACACAAATACAATTGTCTCAAAGGGGGTGGGGTAAGGAAGTGTGGCTATTGAGCTTGCACTCACACAAATAAAAAAATGCCTCTGATTCGTTGGTTCAATGTGTGCGTTACTACCTGCGCTGTCGCAGGAATATTTTCTAAAGTGGGCATGCTTATCTGCAGCCGATAGTACCTAAGCTAAAAGTTTTTATGATTATTATGATAACTATGTTATGAAAGAATAAAATCTTGAACATATGATTTTTCGGGTATCCTCCGGTATTACTTAAAGTGGTTTTTTGCCTGACCCATAATATGGGATGTCGTTAGATAGATCTCTTACAACATTAAGGAGTTGCAAAGACGTTTTTTTCTCACCAATTTACAGCCAAATTGCTTAAGCCGTTCTTGAGTTATAAATAGTGTAACTAATACGACTTTCTTTTATTTATATAGATTATTGGAGATTTTTTTAGCTTTTTAGTTAGTTTCTCTTATATAAGTTCAATATTATAATAGAAATAAACATTTAAAACAAAATTGCAATCGCTACAAGCCTTGTTTGGAATAAAATCAGTTAGATAGCTAGAACCAACTATTAGATACAATGCTTTCCGTTGAAAACATCAACAATTCGGATCAATGTGCGCAGTGAAACCTCATTTGCATCAAAAAACCCTCATTAAGGGTTCCTTGTAAACAGAGAAAAATTGTCAAAGGAATTTCGCAATAAACATTAAAATTTTAGGAGCCCAGTACCTGAAAGTTCTAACTAATTTATTTTGTACCGCTAGTTTTGAAACTTTGTTAGGTGAAATGTTCAAAATTTCCAATTGCCTCTAAGTGCAGCAAACAATTAGCCCTAAGTAATTAATTTCCATTTGTATTGAATTAGTTTTGTAATACTTTAATAGGAACAATTTAGCAAAGTTTTTAATTCACTAGGTTGGCCAATTTACAGGTTTACAACTTCTTTTCGTCCTATTAAATTTTTGGTGTCATATTTGATATTTCTTTGATTACAATTAATCAAAGAGGACTTGGCGATTTGGTTCTGAGCATAATTTTAGCTGTACTGAAAAAAAAATGTGCTGGTCAAGTTTAGTAACACCAAAAGTTGGCGCATCTAATAAGAATTCTAAAATTTTATGACAACTGTTTTATTTGTTGAATTGTGAAGTTTTTTTTTTAATAAAACTCAGCACTGAATAAAATTAATATTTTTATTCGGTGTTTAGTATTCCCTTACAACAATCGTTTTTTTTTGTTTGGTAGGTGCTTTTAACGTAACGTTGCTTTTCTTTCCTTCTTTATTTTTAATGGAGTAAAATTATTTCTTTCTTAAACTCAACATTTAGAAAGAAAGATTAGACAAACAACTTTTAATGAAACAAAATTTAGAACATTCATTCATGTTCATAAACAACTTCAATACAGATGTTTTTCAAATGGAGATATAACTTGGAGATTGGCACTTTTAAAATGTTAATAAACTGACACTATTAATTAAAAAGTAAACTTAAATAGATACTAGTTTGCTGGTTCTATAATTGGTTTAATTTATCGACTAAGTACCGTACGCTATTTATTTATATGGAACGGCGCGCGGCGAAGCGGCGCTCGATTTTATTAATTAAGCACTGTAGCGGAGTAGACATACTAAAGAGTTGAAAGTAAGTATGTATTTGCACTAATTAAGCTGGTTTCATTCGTTCACCTAAAATGGCAGTTATTTTTATCACTTACACCGGTAGAAGAGGATGCTTTATATTTACACTATCCATCTTCTTTTTAGAAATCATTAAAACATGAAGTGAGCTATACAAAGACAGCATTGTTTAACAGGCAAAGGAACCTTTAAATGCAAATACAGTCCTCGTTAAAATGTACCTGGCTAGAACAACACCATTATTTGATGCTGAATACATTTTCTCGATGCATAATTAATTATGAATGAATCACGTCTAGAGCTACACAAACTGAACACTTTATAATTTGTTACATGTTTACATTCTTGTTGTTTAATATAAATTCGATTAATTATGTTATAAAAAATTTACACTTTAAATGTTGTAAAGTATACAAATTATTATAATGTTGGTACATATAAAGGAATATGAGATTAGCACAGACGATCCGGCCTAAACCGATGCGCCGTCTTTGACTGTCACTGTATGTAACATTTAAGAGTCAAACGCGCGTTATGGTCATCCATTGTTGGATGCTTACCTCTATTCATAAGACGTCCGCATTCCGACAATTAGTATACCTACATAATATCCCAGATTTATTTGTAGTGAATCAGATAATTGACTTAGCTGGTACTGCACCACCTACATAATTAGGTCGCGTAGTTTTTTATTAAGAAAATCTGAAAACTATTATGCGTGTTGCCAATTTCCACACGGACATAATTATGAATATAATATCTTTCCCTTGTCTTCTCTGTTCTTCTTTCTTAATACTACACACTCGTGCACTACGTGAATATTGATTTAACCATACACAAAGGTTATCTCAACATAATTTGTACTCCATTTTCATCGGTTTACTTAGGAGAGTCTCTTCAGGAAATGTAAGTGCCACTTATTCGATTTACCTCTCTTAACAGAGTCTACAAGAGATCTGTTCTGTCTATTAAGTTGAAACATTAGGAGATCAATCGATATAAATATTTATTCTGTAATCTTATGACTATGTCATTGTAGAGGGTAATAATTGATTAAACGATAAATAAGTAAGGTCTATTTAATAACAAAAGCCGTCATAAAAATTTTAAGTAGCTTTTAGTTGGCCTTAAGCTATTAAGAGCGCCCCAAGCGTAATTTTTTCAAACTAACGTAATATGGGTTTAACTTCAATATTATTAAGTTTTTATCAATTTTTAAAGACAAATTATATCTAAAACACTAAAATGCGTGTTTGTTTGTGACAATTTTGTCAGAACTGTTTGTCGGGTGACCAATAGTATAAGGTATATTTTTATTGTGTCACAGACTTCATAAACGCATTTTTTTGGCGAGCATACAATTGAGACGCATTCGCACTATATCCGATTTTCATCCGTCAAAACGTCGGATTCCTTCCGAATCTCATGTCGATTGCTTTGACGTATCAGAATCGGATATCATCATATACGAATAATAATTTCGTCATATATATGTATCATCATAATTATACATCAAATAATAATGTCCTGTATCTGTTAAATTGCTACCGCCCTCATAGTCTTACTCACGATCAGGGTGCACCAAAATACCAGCGCTGTAGTGCTAATGTGCTGAGGTGTGAGATGTGTATTATGCTGAGGTGCGTACCTTTTCTGGCACATTAATATAATTATTATCTTTGTGCTTATTCTAACTGCTTAATTATAAGTAGTTTTAAAAGTGTAACACTAAGTTTAAGATTTGCCAGAATAAACGTTTCTTTCTTTCTTAGTTGAATTCTATTGCTTAGAATAGTGTATCTTAAAACACACCTCGGACGTGAGCATTCGCTTATGGAGCTTAATGAGAATTTAAAGAGAATACCTGGCTTGTCACGCCGAGTGGGTTTACTGGCAGCAATTGAATTTGAAGCGTTTTTGTTGCTATCTGCAATCACTGTAGAAGACATGCTCCTGGGCGCTCTTGTGTGATTTATGTATGTATTTATTATAGTACGCGACAGATCGAGATTGCTATTGGGGTCGACAAAGAGTCGAGTCGGAAGAGGCTTGCGTGCTACGTACTTTAATTTCTCTGTTAATAATTATACGCTCACCAAATTTTTTACTTGTTGCGGACAATTGACCAGCACACAAATAGGAAATGGAGAGATATTCATTTACCCACTTCGTAGAAATCTCAATGGCTGAATTCGTCGTCAAACAACTTAGTATTGTTTCCAAGGATGGGGCTAACGTGGACGTTTGTGTCTAACTGGAGTTGCACCGTATATATACACAAAGAGCATTCAAAACATGTGGACTGGTCTACAACGGACAATTAGCTCTAGGTACCTATATGACCTACTAGCTGGGATTTTGTATACAAATTGTTGGTACATTTAGGTCGGAAAATCAAAATTGTTTTTGTTAAAAATTTGCGTGTATTATTTTTTTAAATTTCCAGTATAGTGGGATTAAAGAGCTGAGCTGATCATGGAGCACGGAGAAAAAGATACCCAGGGGTACTTCATTTCTGGTTTATATAAACCCTCATAGCGTTAGGACTCTTTAGCTTTGTCTCAGTAAGCAATTTAAGGACAAGAGATGTTTAAGGTCTAATCTTGGACTCTGCAAGGTATCCAGTGGTTAACCTATACTGATTCACATTAACACATCGATATGGGCCTCACTAGATTAGTCTCAATGAGCATTTTCATGACAAGTGATTTTCAGGGTCTGATCTCGGATTCTAGAAATGGTGTAAATAAACTTATCGTTGGCTCATTACATTTGTCTTAATTATTAGAGTTATTATTTTTTCTCTATGCTAATGTAATTTTCAAGCCAAATGTTAATAAAATGTATATGATAGATTAAAGAAAACCAAGCGAGGCTCAGTTTTCAGGTACTATTTCTTAGTTATCATTTTCCAATTATCTTCCCAGTAGCTGGCGTCATACTCTGTGCCATAAATCGAAACGTCGAGCATAGGTATTTATTTACCTTTATAATAATTACGCGACTTAGACCTCAATTTTTAAAAAATCCTAACAATGTCGCTCTATGTGGTGAAATTGTTGTATTTCCTTGATATATGTCTATAGAGCTTTTAGAACGCTTGAAACAGACTATTGTACTATATTACTGTACTAACCTCATTTTAAGTCACGAGACAGTTATTAATTCAATAAATTCAATAAAATACATTTTTTTACAAGATGAATGAATATTCTGCGTGAATAGCAGAAATATCATTCAAATAAATAAATATCAATGCAGCGACAACCTACTTAATAATTGATATTCAACTCACTTGAAATGAAAATTAAATTACGCCAATAAGAGCGCTTGACTTTACGATTAAATAAATATAGAATAGCTTCACAATACTTTCATAACAATGTGCGGTTTTATCAAATTAATATTTTTAGTATAGTTCATAGGTTCCCAACGGGGACGGTACTGCCCCCTTGGAAACGCTGCAGCTCTTCGAGGGGGCGTTAGTGAGTCCAAATGAAATTGGAGGGCGTTATTATGGTCAAGGGGGGCTATGGTTGCCATTCGTACTATAGGTAATGCAGTGGAGTTTCTTAGTTTTTAAAGAAATTATTTAAAAAATGTCGGCTCCTGCGGCGCTCTTTTTGACACTTGCTGCCTCGGCGCGATGACAAATAGGAAATGATTAAGAAAAACAAAAATAGTGGGCTACCTGTCGTTTCTTAGTTTCTAATGAAAATATTGAAAAAGAGGATGATAGATTTTAAAGAGAATATTTATTGGAAAAGTCAACGCCTGCAGCGCTCTCTGGTTCTTTGATTTTAAGGATAATATTTTTAAATAAATCGGTCGCTGCAGCGCTATCTCACTCTTAAAGTTTGACCAGAAAATTTATCAAAAATTCAGTAGTTATCTGAGGCTTAGAATTTAAACTCAAAATTTAAATTTAAAATCAAAAATTTACACACAATGTTATGTTTTGACGGGTTCAAGCGCCTCCTGGGGCCTATGAAAATAAATGATTTGAATTTGAATTTGAAACAGAATATTTATGAAAAGTCAAGGCCTGCGGCGCTATCTGACTGTTAGATTTTAACAAAATATTAATTAAAAGTTGGTGCCGTCTGATTTTTGCAGGTTCTTCGTATGGCAAAAACGCGGTCCGTCCGCCGGACTCTTTAGAGTATAGATTAGATTTATTGATGTTTATCAAAGTCAAGTATCCGGTAATTCATAGAACAAGTATTGTATAAAAACCATGACATCCACCTAATTGGTACTTACTATGTACTTCAGTGATAACTTATCTACACTTGAATTGATATTAAATTGATAACTTATGTATTTATATTTGAGATTTATATTTATATTTGTTATAAGAATGAATAGTAAATTGCTGGGTAAACTGCAATGATGTTTATACCCACGATATTTAGCCTTTTTTGTCCATATTTATCAACCCCCGACGCAAAAAGAGTGTTGAAGTGTTATAAGTTTGACGTCGATGTCTGTTGCCTGTCTATCTGTCCGTCTGTCTGTCTGTGTGTGTGTATGTGTGTGTGTGTATTTTATTGCTGTCTAAATCATTCTAATTTGATGATTAGCCAGTACCTCATTTAATATTTTAAAATTTTAGCTTTAGATTTGCGCAGGAGGGTTACCCTACACTATTTCCATTCATTTCAATATGTCGGTAAACTTTAAAATTTTCCGATGAAATATTTTGCCATATGCAGATTTTTGAATCAAAAATTTACACACCTAAAAGTTCAAAACTATGTTGTTAATCACTAGAAAGTGTTTCGCAAGTTTATTCTTATAAAGGCGCGATTTTTATGACATCTTAAATGTTTCCATGACCGATTTTAACGGTGTGGAAATTTTTAAATTTTAAGCGGCTTTAGCTCGAAGTAATTTACCATGCATGAAACGTGCGACTGCGTTCTGCTCCGCTTCACTTCGCTTCGATGGAAACGCAGGTTTATAATTGACATTAAGAGCGTGGTAAGTTAAACGTGGAAATGTTGACCACGTGAAGAAAGAAAAGTATTGTTACGAAAAGTTCCCAGTTACATTGAAGTCAATCAGTAGTTTACTTCTAATGATTGCTATCAGGCCTCAACAAACCAGGTAAGCAAAACTATTCATCAGACTTTCTGATGTCTGACTGCCCATTACATAGAAATCTTAATAACTAGTCAATAGAAATGCTATCGACTATCTTTTAACACTGGGACGCATGTCGCCGTTTTTCAAATACCACTTTTTGTATTCCTGCAAACAAAATTATTCTTTTTGGCGATGACATAAATACGACAATTCCTCAACTCGCACTTGTGTTCGATTAGACTCATGCGCTTGTATTCCTGCAAACAAAATTATTCTTTTTGCGATGACATTATGACGACAATTCCTCAACTCGCACTTGTGTTTGACTTGACCATAGAAATCTAAAAACAGGAGAAGTGGCAAGGGGGCGTGTCTGTGTCCACGCGATATGCGCAAGCTGTGCATATACGCGGCAAATGGCCGTCTCCATGAACTAGTGCACTTTCGACCGTGGTCGCGATATATTCTAAAAATGCCTTGTTGTTCGGTAGTTTCCTGCAAAAACCGAAGTGATATTAAAAACTTCGTATCTCACGGAATCACTTACCATATATAAATAACAGTATTTTACTGTATTTGTCTTTAAAATCATAAAAAACAACAAATCGTAAAAGATTTCTTGCTTTTACTACGTTATTTTTGTTTTCAAATATCGCAGCGGCTGTACTATTTTTGCAGAAAATACATTGCTCCTTAATCACTACCTTTAGTATGTCGCTAAGCGACTGGACAAGCAATGTAAAAATAACAAAACGATACTTTTTTTACACGGAGCGTCGCATAGTACAGCCGATGTGTCTTGCGGCGAGATAGTGATGTGGTTAAGATCCACTAACGAAGGCTTTCGATAATAATGTCGATTGCCCAACGAATATTATATTGCTATCATAGTTTATTTTAAAATTTTTGTCAACCGTTTTAGCCCGGTTGGAATACTTGATTGGATGACATTTAAGTACGGTTGGAAAACCCTTGAGAATGTAAAATAATCTTTTTTACTGTTTTTGATTATTTTACAGCGTACCTAGTAGATAAATGCATAACCAACGGTCGTAAAGTAAGTTTTCACCACACCAGCACGAAAAAGATAGTTTGCTTGCTAGAATTCAGTGAGTAAAAACCGTTTTTACTTACTAGTGAGGCAAAGTGATTCAAATTTCAAAACACAAAATCCTTTCAATGAATAGGTGCTGAAAAAAACAAAAGAGCCACCATGTAGGTTAGTAATAAACATTGACATAAATTTTATTAAATAACTACAAACGATACGTTTTAATTATTTTAAATTATATAAATACACGCTTATTTAGTATTTTAATGTTTTTATATTCGTGAATTGACCATTAAATTAATTAAAATCAGGTACTTAATATTAGACTCTATAAATAAATGTTACGGAACGAATTTCCGAACGCATTTTAAAAAAGAAAAAGTCTGTGTCTGTGTCTTGCTTGAAATCGGGGGCAAATATAAATTCTTTTCAGTTTTATGTGCCGAACCGCCCGCGCAGCCTCATATATTATAATACTTTCTGGACATATCATTTTAATTTTATTTTTAGGACCCTAACTTTATCGGAAGTATCGATAACTTTCCGATTTAGTCAATCACTAGCGTATATTCGCACACCGGGTGCAATAACGTCATAAGTGCTAAAATTGCAAAAATGAGATTTTGATCACAAATGCTGTTAAACATGCGTCTACATCCGGTGCAAAAATATCATAAATGTAACTCCAAAAATGACCCTCTGAGGGCCTAACTGTCGTTGTGGTTTTGGCGGATTTTTGAGAACTCTAGTGCGAGAACGTCCTAATTGGACGATTGCGCGCGGCCTCTCGCAGAAAATGTTTGTGAGTAGGAGCAACAACGTCATAAAGGGAATTATGACAAATTTTCATACAATTTTGGGGTATGAATGTCATAAGTTCACACTTCTGACTTTGTAGTCCTATTTATTTTAAAAGCAGTAAGTAGTTCTGTCATTTATTACAATTAACAATTTAATTTAATTACAATTAAAACGCTCTACGGAAGGCTCGATTTGACCATATTCGCCGCATTGGGAACAAACTCGCGAAATCAGTCGAATCGAACTTCTGCCGCCCCTTACTACCTTCACTGCTAAAACCTGATGGGTCACTTGCCCACACTGCCGAGGAGAAAGCGAACTTATTCGCTTCTATCTTCGCAGAATCTTCGCGGCTAGATACGACTGGCACTATACCCCCCCTCGTCCACTAGTTTGCGTGACTTCTATGTCAGACATACGCATACGTCAGACAGAGGTTCGTAGGATATTGCGGAATCGAGACGTGAACAAAGCAAGTGGTCCCGACGGTATTCCAGCCATGGTTCTAAAAACCTGCGCACCTGAACTGTCTTCCATATTGACGCGCCTCTTTTGCCTCTCCATGGCTTCTGGACAAGTCCCAAAATCCTGGCAGCTTGCTAATGTGCAACCAGTGCCGAAAAAGGGTAGCCGTGCCGACCCTGCCAACTATAGACCGATTTCGGTCACTTTTAAGTACTCTTACAGAGTATGGAACGTGTACAGACTCCTGGCATACCTAGAAGCGAACGACCTCCTCAGTGACCAGCAATACGGGTTACGCCGAGGCCGCTCTACTGGAGACCTTCTAACGTATGCCACGCACATCTGAAGTGAAGCCATCGAGAAGAATGGAGAGGCTTTGGCAGTCTCGCTCGATATCTCGAAGGCTTTTGACAGGGTTTGGCACGAGGTCCTTATTAGCAGGCTACCGTCCTTCGGTCTACCCACTATAGTCTCTGTGATTGGGTATAAGACTTCTTGAGGGACCCATCGATTCGGGTTGTCGTTAATGGCAGCTCGTCCGATCAAATGGCAATCAATGCCGGAGTCCCTCAGGGATCCGTGCTCGCAGCAACGCTTTTCCTGCTTCACATAAACGACCAACTGATAACAGGTACGTTTGGATACGCAGACAACACAACGGTTGTTGAAAGCTATATACTCAACTCACGAGCTAGTCGTGTACAAATACAGTCGCTCAGAGAGGCAATGGTCGAACGTATGAACGTGTCTCTGAAGGCAGTCTCCAATTGGGGTGAAGACAACTTAGTCACTAGTCACTTCAATACTAGTAAGACGGCGTGTCTTATCTCCACAAAACGGAGTCTATTTATCCTGACTCCTACCTTCCGAGATGTATCCCTTCCAATAACCGATCGTCTTGAGCTACTAGTATCTCGCTGACTTCGAAATTTAATTTCGGCTTTCACATTGAGTCGAAAGCTCAACTAGCCACCAAAAAGCTGGGCATCCTCAACAAGGTGAGACAGTATTTTACACCGGGGCAGTTACTTGACCTCTATCAAGCGCAAGTCCGGTCCAGGTGTGGAGTACTGTTCTCATCTGTGGGACGGTTCAGCCAAATAGCAGCTTGAGGCGCTCGAGTCAGTCGAGAGAAGGGCCAAGAGAATCATCTGCGATATCGATCTGACGGATACTCGACAACAAAGTCTGGAGCACCGTCACAAGGTTGCCAGCCTATCGGTTTTTTATAGGATACATTTCGGCGAATGTGCCGAGGATCTACACAACCTTATCCCTCCGTCCCCGTTTCACCATCGGACTACCAGACAAACGGCACTGAGGCACCGCTTCACGGTAGACATTCCTCTAATACGCACTGACTACGACTGAATAAGAAAAAACATATTGGGCAGATGCCGCCAAAACAAAATGGCCGCCGCAGATTATTAACATCGACCCGCTCTATTTGAAAGTCCCTTTATAAGACATTTAGAGGTTTAGATTTTTTGTTTAGTTCTGCCTTTATGACGTTATTGCACAGAAAATTTTACGTTTAATTTAATTTTCTGCACAGTAATGTCATAAATGTAGGTATAGTTTTAAAAAATATTAAAGATGTACCACATATATACATTTTTTTTTTTTGAAACAACCTTAATTTTAAAATATGGAGAACAAACAATATTTTGGTAATCGATATATAAAAGTATTGTAAATGCATTTCATTTTATCAAAACAACAACTTTTAAATCGATCTCCTGAAAAAAACGTAATTTGTTACTTATGACGTTGTTGCACCGGGTGTGCGAATGTAAAATAAATTGCTTTTGCACAGTACAACGATAGCGACAGATGTTTAAGTGTGAGTAAGATGTAAGGTGCATGGTAAATGCACGCTGTGTGTTACGAGTTAAGGTTTATAATTGATTGTGTAATATGTTCTGATTTATGAATTGCAAGTGTGTGCGCGACTGTGTATCTATTGCTTTTACTGAACTACATTTGTAGTAGTGGCGCGGTGGTGGGGCCAACCTAGCGACATCGGGTTCTGATACATTTTTAACTACCGGGCATATCTCCTTCTATCAAATATCTATGGACTTGACAGATGCGCGGCGACAAGGTCACGCGTCTTTGACAATTCTATTGCCTTATTATTAAGATTTCTATGGCCCATTATAACCGAGACTGAAAGCTCACGTGCTTTTTGTTACAATCGACTGAAAATAATTGTATAGATATAACAAAAAATAAAGCGAAAAGTATGTCTTTAACCATTTTGTATCTTTGTTGAAAAACTTCAAGTAAAATGTTAAATAAAAGACAAAATTGAAACCACTAAAGGTAGTTTTCGAATTTCATTTGCTAAAAAAGACTAGCAAAGGTTGTAATATAGTTGAAGAAATCATACAGAGTTTCCAGCACGTTCATGAAGGTAATTGAAACTTAAACTTTACTTTTCTATTTTACGTCTAAATGCTCCTAGTTTTTCGACAAAAAGGTTATGGGTTATATTTTTTTTTTTTTTATAGTACGCCCACAGCGAACGAACGTGTAGTCCACCTGATGGTAAGTGGAGGACAGCCCATGGACATCAACAATCCACAAAAGCAGATTATAGATGCGTCGCTGCAGCTGAGGACTACGGTGTTATGCCTCATGTGCCAGTAATTTCAGGGTCTGATCTCACCACCATACCGGAACACAGTAATGGAAGCACTACTATTTGGCGGCAGGTTAAAGGTGAGACGGTGGTGCTGCCGCCCTCGAGCTCATTCGCAAGAGCTCTACCACCAGTATCTTTATCTATACATATAAAATGCTTAGTCCTGAATGACTTACTGACGGATCAGCGCAGTCTAAACTACTGATTGTATAGACCTGAACCTTGGAGGGTGTGTTCTTTGTACTACGTGCTCGTTCGCTACTTACGCGTAGGTTTGATGATACGTGTCCGAACCCCATTGAAGTTTATACACGTTCCAGTGAACACGCTAAGAACGAGACCGTCGAGTAAATATTTAATGTACTTAATCTGCACCCGCCATTTGATGTTGGGAAATCGGCTGTATATGGTAGGTGTATTTTTTGCTGAAATAAAAACCCTTAGGATACCACTATGAAAGGCGACCAATATTTATTTTATTTATTTAACTTTGCACATATAAAAGTACAGAGGCGGACTTAATGCCTAGTGGCATTCTCTTACAATCAACCTAGGGTAGTGCAGAGAAAAGCAAGGGCAAGCAATATTATTCTTACCTATCCTGGAATACAAACCCGGCACCTCGCAATCGATCAATCAATATATTTATTTGCGAAAAAATGGTTACATAAAGATCTTACAATCGTAAATTGTCCAACATGTTTCACTGTAAATTACAGCATGCAATTTGAAAAAGACAATAAGCAAAATATAAAAACCATTTTTATTTAAATAAAATTGAAAAGATACATAATTGAATATAAATCATTGAGAAAAATATTCTATACTATAAAAAGGCGTATTAGGTAAAAAAAAATTCAGACTTCTTTTAAATCCACGGTCTTAGATTAGAGAGGGTAGCGAGACATTTTATTTCTAAAGTTACACGACAAGGCACTATGTTATGTTTAGGTGTGCCTCAATCTCACTCAATTTCACCGAGACTCCAATAAAATTATCATAATTGAGTACTTACTTATTCGCGTGTTTGTGAATACTCAGCAAACTTAACTTACTTGAATATCTGTGGAAACAACCCCGAGCGCAACAGATTGCTGGAATTAGATTTACAACTCGTTTTAGTACTAAAAATGTACGTGTTATACATGGGGTTAATGGCTTCGTAAGGTATACGAAGCCGTGTTTCAGTAATTCAGTAGGTACTTCTTGCTAATTACCACATAAGGGAACGATGAAGTTTAAAAAAAAACACGTCATAAAAAAATCGCAGATCTTAGATTAAAAACTTGTGAAAATCCATTGATTAAGAACATGACTTTGAAGCTGTTGGTGCGAAAATTCTTGATAAGAAAGTTTAATAAATGGGAATACATTTTTAATTAAACCATAATATTTGACAACTAAAGTGTTGATGTCACTTTTCGTGTTTTTATAATAAATATGTCTCATAAAACGTGTTTGTTGTTGACTAAACTAAGTGCTTTATTTTACTAGCAGGCAAAATCCCTATTTTTTTATATTATGTGTAAGAATGGGAAAAAGCTGGTTTTGCCACCAAAGCTTTTTTTGAGGTACAATTTAAGAAGTTCAAAAAAAATATTATTTTACCAAATTTTACAGAACAAAACATGCCAATCTTATTATTTTTAATGTCGACGAATGTTTAAGTTTTTTGGTGGTGCTGAACACTACCAAAACACTTTTAATAATCAAATACTTAAAAATATTCCATCTTCCGTGATTAATATAAAATTAGGATTATTATAGTAGGTATACGAAAAACAAGCGGTAAAACATAGGACGTTTGCGCGAATCTACGGACGAAACCCAAATCGCGATCGTGGAGCGGCGGGTCGGGTCAGCAGTGTCAGTTCGACCTAGCGCTCACAAACACGAGTCGAGCAGCGCTCTCCCCGAACGCGCGGTATTCGTACTCAAAAAAAAGTTTTAACGACATTAAAAACTCCTTGTAACCTGCATTAAAAACTCCTTGTAACCTGCAATTCTAATGCTCTCTAATTGCTTTTATTATTATTGTGAAAAATAAAGTGAAAATTGTTTGTGGCACAGTTTTGTTCAGTTTTAAAAGTGTAGTTAAACAATTTGTGTTTTTTCTAAGCAATAATATTAACCTGTTTAATAATAGTAGTTGTAAATTAGTTAAGTGGTGAGGATATAAGTGTTATTCTTTTGAACCGGAAAATAGTTTTCTCTTCGTAAGGTAAGTTCTATTCATGAATAAATCGTCTCATTTTAATACTATTATTTTTTTCTAAGGTTTTTTTTTTCTGTTGAAAAATTGTCTATATTTATTTTTTTTTGTTAATAAATAAATGTAAGAAATATTAATGCGTTATGGGTACCTGCCTGTAGTAATGTGTACGAATATTGAAACTGTTGCTTTATAAGTACGCTTTGATTTGTTTGCGTTATAAATATAGCAAATTGATAAGATAAGCGATCTAAATAACACTATTCTGCGTATTCAATATTTTTGCCCTGTTATAGGAGTATTATGTTGAATTATTTTATTATTTATTTATTATGGAGGTCACAATACTGTTAATAAATTGCAGTGTTTAATTAATTAAATTGATCATTAAAAAAACGCGACATAAATCATTTTGTTTATTTGTTAAGTCACTATACCTATTACCTACTTTAATCCTATTTTTTTTTAAATTAGTAAACGAATTTATTATTATAATAAAAAATATGATATTTTATTTAAAATTTCGGTAGGTATAGTTATAAATTTTAAAATATGAAGGTTTCACAATCTTGAATTGTAAAATCCAATTTTATTATTTAATTATTAAAATAATGATCTGTGATCTACTTTTATACTTTAACCATTTATTTTCATATAAACATTCATTAATACATTTTAGTAGAAGACCAAAAACCACAACGGCTAAAAGGTGAGTAGGTCTTTGAGGCATTTAGACCGTAAAGACTTTGAAAAACACCACTTTTCGTTTGCTACGGTCTTAGTACCGCCTTTTTCTTGCTTTTAAATTAAAAAAGCGACGTCTTGTGTTACGGATGAGAGTTAAAAGAAAAGTTATTTTGCAATTATTATATTTTGGTTTAATTTTAAGGTACAACGTACGTCGTTGAGCACTTATATTTTTTAAGTCAAAATTATTTAATAATTTGATGAATCAAAACTTAGTAGTATTTGATAATATATTATGTGTGTTAATTTATTTAAGTGCTTCGTTTAATGGGGAAAATGTAAGGTTGTTTGAAAATTTTAAAGTGCTTTATTACTTATGTTGCTGACTGTATATCAAAAATTAATTTTAAAAAAAATCTTATGTTAAATGTGTTTGGGGAGTTAAATTATATGACAAAGATACTGTCACGCTTTAGTTTACTAAAGAGTGAATGGTTTATCTTTAAAAAACGGATTAGCTGTTACATAGTTTTTTTTGGAAGATTAACCCATTGACATTTCAAGCTAGAATAAAACCTCAAAGTATGTAAAAGATAACAAAAGCTCTTTTAGAAGAAATTGGAACTGTCTTGGAAGTATGACAGAGATAAGATGATAAATCGATTCCACTGAGTAATCGACCATTTTAGATCGACTTTGCATTGTATTAAAGGTTTAATTTATATCATGAATAAATTTTAATCGTTGATAACTTGCTAAATGGATGATATTGAACTCATTATAAGGTTTAATTTCAAAATTAATTTACTTTTAGCTTCGAAACGTCAAAGAATGCGGGTACCATCAAATGCTTTGTTCAGAACTGACTTGATTGGGTGCGAATACCATCAATTTATTAATTGATTTGCCGAATGAAGCAAAAGCCATTTGTTCTCTGTTCAAATTGAATGGTAAGAATTCGTCAAATTTTCTTTGTCCGTGCTCAAAGTGGAAATAGGGACCGCCAGGAAAAGATTAACTTTTAGTTACAAGCAGTCCGTATCTATTCTTTTTATTGTCCATTTTATGATGAAAAAGTAGATTACTTGTCACACAAATCGTAAAATTTACACACAAATTATTTAAGTGTGTGCTACGAAAATATGTATTGCAGTCTTACATCATTTATCGCCCAGCCTTTTCCCGATTACATTTAGGGTCAACTTCAAGACTTGAGGATTCAGCTGAATATCAGTATTTTACGTGGAACGACTACCATAAAACCTCCACCACCCACTACGAGGCGTTACCGTACTCTTTGTTCGACTAGTTGACAAACTTTCTAGCCTCTGACTACACGTAACGATTGCCACCGATGACTTAACGAGCTCTCCGAACCATGGAGGAAACGTCGTGATGTTGTAAAGCTCACCCATCTACGGCCGACCGTGGTTAACATTGCTTAACCTTTAGATCGGTCCGCACGGCGCAAACGTAGCTACGAGCTCCTTTTGCAGTCACACAGATTTATTAAATGATTGCCGGATGCGTTCAAAGTGCAATCGGAGGATGGTCGCAACAAAGCAGCTCACTCGAGTTGACTGACTTATACTTATAAGACCAGGATACCCTTTGTAACGTATTTTGCCTTACTACCAAAAAAATGCAAGCGTATGCAAACGTAGATGTTAGTATTTTTATTAAATTTTATGTACGATCAAAGCTGCGATAGCCGAGTGACCGTAAGACTCGGGTCGAAGATCTCGGGTTCGAACCCACGGCTCTGTCAATAAATCGTTAAGATTCGTCTTTTCTAAAATTCGTCTTTTTGAGGGTGTGTGAAGTCTACCAATAGACGTTTATCCGCGTCGGGATTACAACCTAACCCTTCTCATTGTGAGAGGAGGCCCGTGCCCAGTAGTGGGACATGTGTATGTATACAGAGTTACTTTTATGCTTATTAATGTTCTCGTACACAAGTTGGTAAGAGAAAACGCTACCATCTCACCTGTCCTCAAATAGAAGAGATTGCACTATTGTGTTCAGGTGTATTAGTGGGGCTCGACGCTGAAATTCACAGGAAGTACAATATTGTAGCACGTGGTACGGCGTAGCATCGAATTTGCTATACAGGGTGTCCCACAATGATGCCACATGAAGGTTAAGTATCGTAAATAATGTAGACAGAACATTTTACTGAAATATGAATTAAAGAGCTGTATAAAAACTTTTTAAAACCTCATTCACAGATTGTATGTTTCAATTCAGCTAGAATCAAAAAAATTGTTTGTTGACCAAGAATTTTGTTTTATTTAAATTAAGTTAAATACCACGAGTAACAAAACTATATAAAGTTATTAAACACATAAATGTATTATTTTAAACACAAACAAGCTGTAGTGAATATTCAAAAAAAAAAAAAACTTAAAAAAAAACCAGTAAAATCATCTATTTACATTATTTTTCATCGCTTGGAGACAAATAACCATTACGTATTTTTCATTTTACGTCTGCCCTAGCTTGAATACTTTAGTCGACAAATATATTAATATAATGAGTAACCAATAATTTATGATTGTATCGTGTGAGACAGCTCACATCTGGATATTAATGAATAAGCATAAAAAATCTTTTTGCTAGCGTTAACAGATGTTATTAATAACGGTTGATGTTAATTCCAGTAATATTACTTACATCGACTTCTTATCTTAGTACATAATACTTAACTATAAGATATGCGTCTTAAAATTTGATCACTTCTTCATCAAAAATCCATCAATATATAATACGATGCGTATATGATATAATATGCGTTGCTTTACTGATAGTGTTCACATTTTGAACAAAATTGAGACCAAAAAATATATGATTTCGATCTGACTTTGATAAAAAAAAGAAGTGCAATTTCAAACAAACGTAAATAATAAAGAAATTATTTAAGTAAAGATAAGAAATTCTATTAAAATCAATATAACCCATAACTGGCAGTTGTTCTCTCATATTATTTTGATAATGTGGGTACAGCTGAATATTTGCAAACATATTAAATAGTTGGGGCAACCTCTAATGGTAGTCCCAACCGCCGTATTTTCATACTACTATCACAGCATGAAAATACGTTCTTACATTGTGATACTAGGTATAGACTTTAGAATATAAAAGTTACAACCCGACTACGGAAGTATAAGAAAATGGTGTATACATAAGAATAAATAGATATCCCAAGATACAATAATCGTAGTTGGATGCCAAGTTATATCACAGCTATGTGTTTCTTGCTATTAGATAAATCGGTCACATAAAATTTAAAATTTTGTTTACATACCCCATATAATTTATAATACGACCTGAATTAGAGCATAAGTTTGAGAAAAATATCCTAAATACTGATGTCAACTAATATTTGGGAAAATTTGGTATTTTCTGTAATTTTCTGTAGATATTTGGTACATTTTGCTGTTTTGTTAGTTTTTTTTTCTTTGTAAGTGTAGTATAAAGTACTTTGTATCACTCGGAAGAAAATTCGATTTCTTTTGGGTGTATTAAGTATACTAAAACTACACCATCAAGGAAATTGACTATTTTCATCCATTGCTGGAAAATGTACTATTAAAGAATATTGAAAATTTTTAAATCCTACCATTATTTTCTAAATTTAATAATCAATATAGAGGTCCAGTCTTCTTTAAACAATTTACTTTCCACATAATAAAAAAATTGTCATTTTGTATCCACCTTTCAGTTTTATTCAAGGAGAGCTCAATTGAAAGTTCAGGTATAAATTTAAAACAATTAAACCTCATTGAGTTTACACTTTTTTAATAAGTATTCATAACCTATCAATAATTACCTGATTAAACAAAAGCTGCATAGATGAGCGCAAAATAAAAACGCTTTTAGATGGAAGGCTTTTTATTCATGACAGAAACCTTGTGTCTTACCCATTCATTCATAATTTAAATGCACTTGTCTCAACTCTCACCCTTTCTTTTTTGTCTCTCTTCATGTAATATGGATAAAGTTCTCTGTATCTTTTACCTTGACGCAATAAAAAGGAATGCGATTTCGAGTCCTCGCAACGCTCAATTTTTTTATTTTTGAACTCTACTACTAATAGCCTTTAGGCTACTAATAGACTAAAGATAAAGAACATTTATTTGTCACAACATGCGTACATTAAGTTGGTAAATATAAAAAGGTACAATAAGGTCTTAGCATGCTCTGTGCAGTAGACATGCAAATTTTTAATAGCATATTTTTTTACAATTTAAAATTTAACATTACTAATAGCCTTTATAGCCAACTCAAATGATTGAAACTGTAAAACAAATAAAAGGTAATTAAATAATTAATAATAATTAGTTAAAAATCAGTGTAATAATTCGGAGATAATTTATGTTCGGCTTACTCCTACAAAAAAAAATGTTTTCTATAACTTTAACATAACAATTTTTTTACTTGTTCGAATTTTTATTTTCCTGTGATGTTAATATGTATTTACAACTTTACAAATTGAAAAAATAAAATTAATTATAAATATACTAGTTACAAAAAAAAAAAACAAATACCTATTTACAAATTTACCGGTCATAGAATTCAAATTCCAATTCAATTTCAAATTTGTTACAATTTTCTTATTTGTGCATGGGTAAGTAATATATGTACCTGTTAGACCATTTTATAACTATTCATATCTTTGACTAACACTTCAATTTTACGGATTTTATCGCGATATTTCACTTAATTCATATATTTGATATAATTTAAAAAAACAGCAAATATTTGTAACATCTAATAGAAAAAACCGTTCAAGTTATATCATAAGTTATTCACACAAAGAGCTTGACAGCGTGAGTTATGACTGCTTATCCACTCGAGGTATACGAAGCATGAATATTGCCATACAAACATTTCCTCCTAGCTGTCATGCTGGTTTTACTTAATATGAATTGAATTATGAATAAAAGTTGAAATATATATATTTATAAAAAATATACATACCTAATTTGATCCTGTAACTTAAGAGATTAAATACCAATACTCGGTTTTTGTTTTATCGCTCAATAGTACACTTTCATTTTAATTTTTGAATTTATCTTATCTCTTATAATCTAATATGAATTATATTATACAGTATGCAAATGACGGTAGATACTCTTTTAACGGAATAATAATTGTCAGTGGAATATTTAATTAAAAATTTGAAAGGTTTGTTTTTAATGCAATTATTTCGTCAAAGTTTAGCAATCAAGAACTCTAAAATATTAAAAAGTTATGACTAGGGTTATACCTTGTTTTATATTATTTGAAAAGAAAATAAATATTCATCCAAGACCGCAATAACTTTTGTTACAAATTTCACATTTTATCTGTATAATTAGGCAAATAGGCTTATCAAGTACTTACCAGGAACCTGTGGAACTTATATATTATATTGTATTATATTATTATTATATTGAAGATAAAGAAAAACATTGTATATATCAGTCTAAAGCCATAGGTATATAAGTTCAAAATAAAGCAACTATTTATTATTTTTTGTAAATTTTAAGCATCCCAATAAACACTTTTCTATTTCCCTAAGAATTAATTATCAAGGTATAAGTTTACGCTCACCTGTTACCCAATTAATTACCAAAGCCGTTAACAACGATCGTTTCAACGAGTTGACGCGATAAATAGTTATAATAAATTATACCTTGATTTTGCTTTTCTTTCAACATAGGAAAAGCGAAGCTCTCATCATTCAGGTTTCATAAACATTTTTTATATTTAAAATAATATTTTTATTATTTTTGTAAAATATTGCCCCTTTAACTGGCCGATTGATAAGTTCAATGACCTAATAATGGTCGGATTAACTTCCATTGGTCCTTTGATCCTCCTTTAATACGGTCTCTTTCAATTGATACAATTGGCTTTGTAACTCACTTTTCATTCACGCACAACAAAAGAATATGAAATAAAAGGTCAATATTTAATCAGTTCCCATCTATTTTAAGAAAGACAAAGGGCTTCGAGATAAAGACGAAAGCAAGTATGTAAATAGCATTGTAATTTCATACTTTTTCTTTGTAATAATTCAGTATTTCACAAGGAGTCTAATAAAAGTCAATATTGTAATAATAAAGTGTTTTTTGGGAGATACGAGGGGTTTTGGTATGAAGATAAAATATGTGAATAAAATGGATCTAAGTTTTCGTTATTTAATAACGTCTTGTGGTATCTCTGTGTCCTTGTCTAGTCTATAGCGAAACTTTATTAAATTTATTGTATGTAGAGGTTTATTCGGCAGTCGTTTTATAATTTACTTTTATTATTTGGGGTCAAATGATAGCGTCTATTATATTAATTTCACTAGTGTCCCAGAAATAGACTTGTAAAACAACAAAGGACCTCTGAAAATTGTCGATAGTAAAAGGAATTCTTCATAATAATATGGAAAATTCCTTGTACCTCTTTTATATACAAATAAATGTATGATGTCCTTATATAAAACTCTGCCCTAAAATATTCATTTTACGAGTGTGCATATAAATAGTCCTCCCATAAAAAAATATGTTGGGTTACCTTTAACTTCGAAAGTACTTAAACACAGCCATGAAGATTGTATTCGTACCGACGATCAGTAATAATAATAATCATTTATTTCAATAAGATACATGGAGCAATACAAAGCGAGGTACAAAGGTTGTAACGTTGGCACCTGTACCAGTGAAAACCACTGTATCACAAGTACCAGCGCCTTCCATTTCTATCAACAAGATAATGAACGGTGTACTGTATTATAACATAACAAAATTTACATGAATAAACTATTGTAGGTATTTAATATGATCAGTGTAAGCTTTTAAACACATATAGATGGTTTATTAAAACAGCTAAAAGTAGTTTTATTGAATATAGTAGAGATCATTAGTTTGAATATTTAATTATGTATTTATAATAACCAGCAATGCCTGAGAGAGCTGTTTTGGATTGAAATGACATAAACTTCTATCTTTGAAAACTATATTTATTGAATTTTCAAACAGCTGGTTGCCGCGTTGGTTTTGTGGTTAGCGTTTGCGGCCTCTCACCGCTAGTTATCAGGTTCGATTCTCACGTCTAGCCTAAGTGTTATTTGGGTTTTTTCAATCAGGCAATTAATCAATAGCAGCACAGAGTTGGCATCGTGCCCGGTGGATGGCGTTAGGCTCACCCTCTTTCACATGGAACCTGAACATAATAGCCGAAATGTGGGTGTTATACACCTCTGACATACCCTTCTGGGTAATACAAGCGTAATGTTATGTTTCTACGTAATTATGACGAAAACCTACTTCTTTTGCTGAATTTTATTATAAAACGAATTATTTATCAGTTTATTAAATCAAGTGTATTAAAGCAGCGATAGCCGAGTGGGAGACCGTAGGACGTCTAAGTTAAAGGTCTCGGGTTCGAACCCCCGGCACACACCTCTCGTCTTTTCGATGATAATTATGTGTGTATTTATCATATAAATTATCGCTTGCTAGCGGTGAAGGAAAATAAAAACCTACATGCCTTAGAGTGCCTAATAAGTGCTCTATAGTGTGTGAAGTCTACCAACCCGCACTTGGCCAGCATGGTGGACTATGGCCTAAACCCTTCTCATCATGAGAAGAGGCCCGGCTCAGCAGTGGGACATGTACTAGCTACAGGGCTGTATTATTTGAATCAACTAAGGCGAAGTCACCACTGGTCCACACAGTTGACTTTATTTAAATTAAATTGTATCGCACAATATATACCCGAGGGTAAATATCACATAATTTGAATACCGGATGTAACACCCGGCGAATATGAAGAGTCAATTTCTCCGATATCTGTTTAGTTTGTTCTCGTAATAAATCAGTGAGGGAAATGCTCCAAGGAATTGCTTGGTTTTAATCCGAGCAATTCTCCAAAGCATACGGTAATTGCATAGCACATTTAATTGCTTATGATTCTTATTTATTGTGTTTTCATATTTTTAAGAGTTAAAAATGTTTTTAATCGCGTCACGCTCAATAATACCAAGCATTTAATAGTTTTGAAAGAAACAAATATGTAGACATACATAGAATGAGAAG
The DNA here is from genome assembly GCA_905147285.1 of Hypena proboscidalis. Classification (NCBI taxonomy): domain Eukaryota; kingdom Metazoa; phylum Arthropoda; class Insecta; order Lepidoptera; family Erebidae; genus Hypena; species Hypena proboscidalis. The sequence continues at coordinate 18,502,689 of LR990131.1, forward strand.
GGTTATCCAGGTTGTCCTATGGTAATAATATAAATACTAGTCTGGAGTACAGCACGAATCTGTTTCCTGAAACCGCCGTATTTTGATACTAAAATCCCTGTGTTCACTTCAAATTGGCTAAATTTGCCCGGCCAGTTGCCCCATACAAAAAAAAAAAAATAAAAAAAAATTATACGGGCAAAACTGACAAAGAGGGGTTTAGGAGGTGAAGTGAAATTTGGACAATTTGAAGTAAGTGGGTAGTAAAATATTATAAAACCTGTCACTGACACAATGTAAGTTGAAATTGAGCTAGTATTCATGCTACCTCAATTTCGTATGTATAATTTGTATGTATACTATGATATATCTATTTATAATGCAGGTATAACTTAGTACTACTGCTAATAGCTGGCAGGCGTGCAAGTTTTAATAGTAAGCATATTAAATGCTGTGCTTGTTAAAGCTTGTTTACACCCATTAACCTACATTGACATCAACTTGGTATGACGGACTTTTATTCTAGTTAAATACATACTATATTTTAACCTAAATTTATCGTTACACTGGACGATCACTTTTTTATTTAAAATTACGATAACATTACAAACATGCCGAATATTTTAGCTTTTCATATTTGAATTATAGTTTTTTTTAATCAGATCTTTTTAAAGGAGATTTTAAGCCGTATTGAAATAGATTTTATATGACTTTATATTATTCTGTTTGTATGACATATTCAAAGATGTAATCTTTGATTATGTCATACAATCAGAATACATTTTGTGAGATAAAAGCTTAAATAACATTTTTCCTATAAAAGCTTCTAACAAAAGATTCTAAAGACCACAAGTGTGATGTCAAACATTTATCTTTGTGAATGTGTCATATCAGGCGCGTAACAGTGACCGTAGGTCCATAGGGAAAACCCGAAAAACAATAGGTATTATACCCAAGAATATAAAAGGAAATATCTTTGATAAACAAAGAACATTCTCTTTTAGCACATGGACATTGTGTTTTACCACTATAGTAATGATATTGGTCACTCTTTATTATTTTTGTTTTGTCACCCAATCAAATTTAGGAACAAATGTGTTGACATATTAAGATCTCGTTTCTATGAACACACTCGTCCATTGCTTATCTGGAGAATAATAAAGTTCAATCATAATATTAAATTGATTAGTTAGGTTATCTTTTTTAAGTAATAAGGGTATAAAAACTCAGTGATAATCGGGGCACTGGAGACAGGCCCAATAATGGGGAGCACCAGAAAAATATTTAAAATAATCTATATGCTGGCAAAAATCGTAAAATACTTACTTGAGTTAGAATTTTTGGCACTGTGACAATTTTTTTTGTGTTATTATGGATTTTTATAAGCATAAAAAATAATCAAGTTATTAATTTACAAAAAACAAAATTACTAATTTAAATAAAAAAATAAAAAATGTTGACACCTGGCACTGAAAAAAATATATAATTGAGCTGGCAAGTTATGTCAAAAGTTGGTGCATTTTATTAAGATTCGAAAGTGTTATGACGAAATAGGTTTTGCCAGAAAAATAAGTAGGTATATATAAATAAGTATATGTGTTAACTGAATTTTTGCCTGTAAGTTACCCATTTTACAAGCGTCATTCAAAAACTCGTTTTCAAAAATTAGGCAATAAATGCAGTCAATTAAGCAAAATAAGTAGTAACATTATTCCGATTACTAGAAACCGTGATAAATTCTCATTTTTTGTCAGGTAAAGCGACGCTTACCTTAGTCAGTTCGGAATGGGTTCGCCATTTCATTCATAAATATTCAGAGAATACAAGTACTGTTTTATTGGCTCTCTAATTGCTTGATATTATTTTGTAGGAATCCTTAATAAGGCAGCCTTGCACCTCGCAAAATTAACTTATCTATTAAACTAGATAACAGCCTAGTGAGGCGGTAATAACAATATTGTGTAGGACTATGGGGTACGTTTCAAGTGGCCGTTTTGCTATCTCTGGCGGGCAGTGTCTATTTTACTGTCATTAGATTGTATCGGATACGGTGAGCTGACAGCGAGCTGGGAAACTGGGAAATGCAGGTATCCGTTTAATTAGGTGACGGGGATAGAACCATTGATACTTATTACATTTGATAGTGTGGGTGAGAGACAGATGGACGGATAATCTGCTAATTATATTTTGCGGGGAACCATTGGCTTCAGACACCCCAAAGCTCAGCTGCCTCTTTCGTGACCGTTGTCTCCTTCTACATGTACGCGTGAAGACCTAATGCAAGCCACTAGCAAGAGAGTAGAAGTTGCTACCTACTGGGCAAAAACAATATAAATAAAAAATAAGAAACCGTAATGCCATTGATACGTAAGAAGAAGAAGAAGAACCCCTATATTAGTATTATATATAAGTATTAATATACCGAGTAAATCCGTTTCGCAATTATTTCTAGTGCACTAAAAAAATAACTACCTATTTATAATTTCTTAAGCTCTCTTGTCCATCCAAAGGTTGCCAGTAAGAAATTGCTTTTATAGCGATAAGGCCGCCCATTGTACTATCTAAAAGTTGTGCTTTATGAAACTGACTTTCTTATTTGTTTACAATAAAGAGTTATCTATCTATCTAACTAACCCCAAAGCTGCATGTTTTAGCTCTAAGATTCAGCCTAGTTTGGCCCAGCAATTAAAGTATATGGGCTGAAATGATGAACTAAAGCTATCTAAGTTCAAATACGTGATATTGATAGCCAAAACTTACTAGAAATATGACCATTGAAATTGTTATAATCCCAATACTAAATATTTTGATTTACACATTGTAATTATCTTAAATAGCACGGTGATAGCCGAGTGGGAAACCGTAGGACTGCGAAGTTATAACCTACGGCTCACACAAGAGTCAATAAATCTGTAAGATTCGCCTTTTCGATGATAATATGTACCTATATGTATTTATTATATAGATTATCGCTCGCTAATTGCGATGAAGAAAAACATCGTGAGGAAATCTGCACACCTAAGAGTGCCTAAAATGTGAATAAGGGTGTGTGAAGTCAACCAATCCGCACTTGGTTAGTTTTGTACTATGGCCTACCCCTTCGCATTATGAGAAGAGGCCTGAGCTCAGCTGTGAGACACGTATTAGATACCGAGCTGCTATCATTATTATATTATTATTATCTTAAAAATATAGAATACTACGGCTGTTAATGATAATTTTATAAAAAAATGTATCACACAAGTAAAAAAAGGATATGAATTCAATCTTTAAATATAAAATTTAATATTTGATTTGTCCAAACACTATTTGTTGAAAATATATTTGTCTTAACTCTATTATGATAAAATCCATGGTGATAATTATGATTTGACTTTAAAAACACGTGAAAACATTGACAACTAATATAATATAATACACGGTGAAATTTAAGGGAAAATACCTTAAAATACATTCCAAATACAGTTGTACATTAAAAGCAGCTGGTTTACAAAAAAAGTGTTTGTTTTTTCGTATTTTTTTTGTAAGAGCTAGTGAAATGTTTTCTGTTACTCATTTTGAACAAACCCACTTAAGTTTCCAACCAACTTTACTGAAAATAAAACACAACTACACTTTATATATTTATCATTTATTTTTATTAATTTTTTGTCTGCACGTGTGGTGTAGCGGTTTAAGCGGTCGCCTCGCCGCTCTCCACTGCACTGGTGTTGTGGGTTCGATCCCCACATGGGACAAATCTTTGTGTGATTCACAATGATTTGTTCTGAAACTGGGTGTGCTTGTGTGAGTGAATGTGTATATTTGGCCTTGTCATTGGGACCAGTGGATAGTGTAATTACTTCTGGCGTTCTATCTAATGTAAAAAATCTAAAAACTATTTTAAAAACTATCATGCCAGTTAATTTAAACTAGAAGAAGACCGAAGAAGTAGGACAACTTATATAACCACACAGCTCTGTGACTTGCAAGCAACTATAAGTCGTGCATATGCACCAACAAGGCATGCACGGCAACTTTAATCTTTGACATCACTTACTCAAACAAATGGACCGAGAAAACTTATAACCAGGGCTCGGAATTAGGTAGAGTTTTTCATGTACTTACACTGATTTCATACAGCGAAAGAATAAAGTGTATATGCCTCAAATCCCGAGATTAATTTTATAGAGCAGAAAAAAATCCCATGATTTTTTAAATAAAAAGTTATTTACTTTTTTACACAATTTAAACTACTGTACGCGCGACTAAATATTTTAATTCTCACAAAATTTATACAGTAATGTCGGAAGCGAACATTTCAAATCTTACTGGTAATGAATCGGACAAGGAAAATGATTCTGATGGGCCGTTTGAATAAGCAAAACCTCACGAGTCTAGACTAGAAGCAAAAGTATTTGCTCGTATTTATAAAAAAGACGAAATATGCGTATGAGAATTTACTACAGACTTTCAACAATTGGTATTGTGAATTAATGTAAACTAATAAAAAAAATATGTTAATTATCTTTGTTTTATTTGTCTATCTCTGAGGTTTTTATTATTATTTATTCGTAATATTGTTGGCCACACGAAATTATCCATTAGAAATCCCGGGAAGATCCACATTAATATCAACATTTCGATGCAAGTACATAAAAAACTCTACCTAATTCCAAGCCCTGCTTATAACGAACCTTGTGCATTCTGGACAAGGTTTATTTTACGTTATGACTTTGTTTTTAAAGTCGAGATTGTGGAGAGCCTTGGTAGACAAACGTTTAAATTGAAAATAGAGCTGCTTTAGTACTATTAGTTTTGTCAATAGAATATTGACATAATGGTGCACGTTAATAAAATGTAATACTGTTTAAAATTAGCGCTAGAAAAATCTGATACGAATGAGCAGATATTTGAAGATGGCGCTATTCTCACATGTACTTTACTAACGTTGCTTGACATTAGTATGTATTCAGCGCACTAAATTGAGACATTATTTATGTTAAAATTCAGCTTTCCTGTCAAAAAAAAGTAAACGCAGACCAGGATAACAGGTATGAGTCTGTCTCTTCATTGCTAAGAGAGATACACCATCCTCTCCCTAGAAAAAAACTATAAATGGCCAATTTTGCATTGACGTTGTAAAAAACTAAAAGCATAGTAGAAATAATCATGAAAATATTTAAAAAAATTATTAAATAAAGTTTGTTTCCAAGGGATACATTAGTATATTATTTTTAAAAAGCGGCTACCAAACTAGGTTTTCTTGTTCCTTGGTTAGTTGATTAAAATATTTACATTTCACGCCGCTCGTATCGACAACAAATTTTCATAATGGTATCTTATCTTACTCAAATATAATAATTGAAAAATCTTGATAACATAACAGCTAGTAATATGTATACTAATCTTATCTTGCGTAACTGTCATTTACACTCGCGTGCAATTGAATCGACTCAAAAGCTGACAGTGCAAAGGTAAATACATATTTTTAACCGACTTCAAAAAAAAGGAAAAGCTTCTCAATTAGATAGCTTTTTTTTAAGTTTGTTCGCCGATTTCTCGAAGACGCCTGAACCGATTTGAGAATTAGGGATTACGGGGATAATTCTTTAAATACAGGCAACTTAGAACCATTTACTGTATTCTTTCAAGTTATACACAGATGAGGCGAGACGTTGAATATTACTTATGTATTTCTTACTCTTTCTTTAGTGCATTTTTTGTAATTGAAGTCAGTTTTTTTTGTAAAAATAATAATAATCTTTATTGTACACCAAGTAATATTCAATATGAGACAAGAAAATAAGCTTAGTACAAATTGCGGTCTTATCGCAATCAAGGCAATCTCACAGACAACCATTGGATGGAAATTAAGACAGAGAGATGACATATTGTAATATTGCATATTACATTGTACATGATAATGTAATGAGCAAAAATAAATTATTAAGTAGGATGATAAGATACACAGATTCATGCGTTGCATTGCACGCTCTGTTTTGATAGCACTGTTGCTGGACAATAAAAATAAATATTTCAATTGAAATAATATTGTTAAACGCAAATACACAACGCAGATGCTGAGTGAGTGTTACAGATACGTATCACCGTGAATAAATAAATTTAGCAATACCTTAGCCTCGTTGGTCTTGTGGTAAACGTATGCGCCTCTCGTCGCGAAGTCTCGAGCAAATGTGTTGTTTGCATTTTTTTCGGAATTCTCAAAGCAGCATGGCGTTGGATTAGTGGCCGGTGAGTGGCGATATAATATCACATGGGAACAAAACATAACAGATGAAATTAATCTGGATGTTGTACACCTCTGCCAAACTTTTTTTTAGTTTGAGTAAATTGTGAATTTGGCTTCAAAATCTCTAACTTGTTAAATCGACGTTTAACACTGAGCTACTGTTTTCGATATCTTTGCTCCGTATATATAAGGTGAGAAACAAAGAAAAAAAAGAAAATTTAGTAGAAGGAACCAAGCATAACAGATGTAACTGTTGCATTGTGTGGGTTTTAAATAATAATATAGGGTGTAATAACACCACTTGATCAACGCTTAATCTACGCGACACGTCGAATGTAAAAATACCCTAGCACTCCCACTTTCAATTCGATGTTTTTTTATTATACTACGCCCACAGCGAACGAACGTGTAGTCCACCTGATGGTAAGTGAAGTACAGCCCATGGACATCAACAATCCACAAAAGCAGATTATAGATGCGTCGCTGCAGCTGAGGACTACGGTGTTATGCCTCAAGCACTACTATTTGGCGGCAGGTTAAAGGTGAGACGGTGGTGCTGCCGCCCTGGAGCTCATTCACAAGAGCTCTACCACCAGTAAGCCACCACCAATGTGGTGTGATGTAATGTTGATTTATTGTATTAGGTATAAAACACAGACATTAGATGACCAATAAAGTCATGGTGTAAAGGTATCAAATAACCAAGGTCAATAGTCTAGATCAAATGTTTTTTTTTTATTTTAATTAATTTAAAATTGTGGCCTGAATCAAAGTTGCAATGAAATAAAAAAAATGCGTTTTTAGTTATGCCACTAATTGAAAACAACTTTGTACACAACTGTCTGACAGACTTTAAACAACTGAAAAGGTTTTTTATTGTTTATATTATCACAGAATAAATAATAATAACCACTTGAATGTGAATGAATATGAACTACAACTAATTGCATTAACTTAACCCAATTGAGTTGTATTTAATAGCAGAATAGATAAAAATACATCTTTTAAAAATATTTATAGGCAAATATTGCGCACATAATAAATCTTCTTTATCTTGCGTGTTCGGCTAGGATTCTGGAATTGGGTGTCATGACCCAAATCCAATCAGGAGGAAGGAAACACCGTTATTTATTATTTTCTTTAAAACCGCGAGAAATAAACAACCATTACAAGATATTACTGAAAATTATTTTGTTTACGCTCCTATTTCCCGAGTTTTGAGAAGTCTCTGGTAGCCTAATGTTTAGGAATAGTATTGACAAAGGAAATCTCAAATTTAGTTAGTAATTTAACTTCCGAAATTTTATCTGGGACTCGTGAATTGGCCCCGTATTATCCTAAATCATTAACTATTTAAATAATAACCATGTATCTACATGTTTATAGAATGAAATATGAAATTTATTATCAACATGTTAGATGCTTCCATGCTATAGATCGACTGCAGACATAAACTGCATCGTATTTATACCGATAATAATAATATGCGCAATAAAGGTCAACGTTTTATCGATCGGCATAACTATTCTCTTGAGAATTTAGTTTCAAATTAATAATTATGTTGCCTTTCAAAACTCACGGCACATTGTTTGTTTTTCAATAACTTATTTAATACAACAGCTATAGTATATTTGGCTTGGACGTGATACGAGAACCCCGCTCTTCCCGGAATTTCATTGTTTACTATTATTTATAAATGTCAAAAGCGTATGGGTGCGTTCCATGTTTTACATTTTAAATAATGTATTTATTAATTTTAAAAATAAGTTTTATTATTTATGTAATGCTCTATTATTATATAGGTGTATTTGTTTTTTATTTATGCAATCTGATTTAGTAGTTTAAGGGTATATTTTGTTTGTGATTTGTGACACAAAATATTATAATATGTATTTTTTTTTCTGTTGTCACACTGATCCTCATTCACTGGGCGCATCAGAATTATCAGCGCTGTGGTGCTTTTAGCAGTATTGCTGCAGTATTGTGCTGAGATGCGTACCATTTCCGGTATATTAAATAATGTTTTTATTTTGTTATAATTTAGATATTAACGTACCACATCGTTTTATGCTTGGTTTTAAATACGTATACCATTTTTCGTCTTGACCACAATTTGGTAAAAAAAACGATCTATATGACGAACTTCTCTGACAATGCTGCGTTGTCGTACCTATAAGTTAGTATAAAAGTATACCTTTACAGTTTACCTTTCAGCGTACTCATACTAAAAGAAATAAAATAATATAATATATTGCAGCATACGAATCCATGGCTGAATTGGTATACCCAGGGGGTGCAGGTTAAGGTCCTGCTGGATTTTGATTTTTTCAACTTTTAATAAATATAATCTATAATTATCATAGTGCGTATTTGATGTTACTGTAAATAATAATAAAGTTCTAATTAAAATAATAATTATTTTTTTGTGTGTGCATGGGATGTTACTATATTCTTGTTAGCAAATTTTCTACCGCTTTACTGTGCACTGTAGTGGAACTCTTTAACTGGCTTAAGACACTTATACATAGTAAATGTAATAAGCTGAGGCTGATTGCATTCTATTAGGTATAAACATAGCATGTAACTTGTAATAAAGCTGTTGAGTTTTCTTAATAAATAAATAAATAATTACTCATTCCGGGTCTATACTTATATATGTAATGTAAAGCCTCATTTAAATAACAATGCGCTTTTTAAATCAGCATACGATTACTTTGAAATCTGGTAACAATGCGTTAATCAACAGCTGTGCATAATGTTTACAATTCAACGGGATTACATAACTTGCTATCTATGCCGGAAGGCGATGTATTGCACACTAGTAAAATTATACATAAGGCTGTGATTCCATTGAAGAAGTGATTTGTGAAATTCTTTTTTGTCTGAAAGGGTAATCTCGTCATGTAGACCCATTTTCATCAGATCACGATCTGTCTCAAATTTTAAAGGCTTCTATATTGCTTTTCGTATATTACCTAAAACAACTTGGATATTTGCATCCAGCAGAACGTTTCACGTTGCTGAGCTGATGAAGGAAGGTACAATTTCTCAACCGCTAGGAGTACAGAATAATTTCTTAAATATAGGCACCTTAGGGCCTTTTACTGTACTCTTTCAAGTTATACCACAGATAATATAATACTAGTAGTTATACTCAAATGAGGCGAGACGTTGAAAATTACTTAAGTATTTCTTACTTTTTAGTGCATTTTTTTTGGAATTGAAGTCGGTTTTTTTTGTGAATCTGTTTACTTTACGCTGGGACATTTCTTAATTTCATGGACGTTAGAGTTAAAAAAGTCCAAGTTATCCCATATGTAGAATTTTCGAGGAACTAATAAAGTGGTTTTACAATAATGGTAAATTTGTGTGTCGTGATTCTGACACACAATTCATATAGAACCATAGAGAGACAACATCGTTAAAGGAGGACAACTTAAAGTGTTTTGACTACTTCACATAAATCACAAGCATGTGTTCCGCTATTCATACCAAACCTATTATTCCAGAGACAACACGCAAATATTAAGTTCTGGTATGCAAAGAGCTGTTTGTTATGCAAAGAGATTAATTATGCATGATAATGAAGTACCAATAAACGGAGAATTCTACTTATCTCGCTTGTGGTAAATCTAGAAAATTTATAATCTTTGTAATATGATTCAATTATTGTTGGTTATAAGAAAAAGATATTGTCTTGTTCGCTGAAGCAAAAAATATGCTTTCTCTACGTTTTCGCGCAGAAATGCTAAATTGACTGAATGTTGTTGGTCTAACGGTATAATTTGCGTATTGCTGAACGAGGTATTGGCTTCGATTCCCGGATCGAGCAAATGTGTTAAAAGGGACCTAAACAATACAGGTGAAATGAGAGTGTTGTACACTTTTGCTGCACCCTTTTGGGTTATATAAGATTTATAATATATGCGAATTTTAGTTAGTAGTATATGGAAAGTTAATTTATATTATATGTAGTTTAAAAATTAGACAACGGGTCTAAATCGCGTAATTATTATAAAGGTAAATAAATACCTATGCTTGATGTTTCGAATGACTTGCATCATTCTTGGTCACGAGCCGACTGATTATTTACCTTTATAATAATTACGCGATTTAGACCCGTTGTCAAATTTTTGAAAAATGTTCTCAAATCGCGAAAGTTTAAAAACATTATATATTATAATTATAGTTTATAGTTTAAACAAACAATTTATTCATATCAACAGATTAAAGGATATTATGAAACTTTGCATAATAAGAAACTGTTACTGTTCATTATGTTGATACATTTTAGACGTACAATATCATGTTGAGGGAAGTTTGCTACCCACATTCGGTTGTCTTGCCCTCACATTCACCTTTACCCTTTACATTATGAGAAGAGCATTCATTCTTCATCTTTTAAGATAAGGATGGAAATGGTAGAATAAAGGAGCCAGCAAATAAACATGCAACTCATTTTCATAACTTACCTTATTCATAATGATATCAGTAAGTTTTAATAAAAATGTTGAACAACTAATGCTCATGAGAAACCGCCGCGGCTGCAGATGCGAGCATGAAATTTGAATAATATATTCCGTTAGAGGTTATTTTGGTAATTGCTATTCCTTCACATCTACCCATGCTAACAAAAGATAGATGCAAAATTATAATCGAAGGCTACAATACTTGTACTGGTTGTATTCTTAATAACCTTAAAACTTCGCTTTTTTATATTTATTGATATGATTTTGTGGCAAATAACGTTAATTCTATTTACCTTTCGGTGCTTGACGCTTTGATATGGTTGCAGACTGATTCAGCTTCTTCATTCGGTAGTATACTTGTACTTTTTTTTAAATGTAATTTTAAATGTGATTTAAAGTTTTATATTTTTAAATCATCAACAACAATTTAAATAAGTTATATAACTTTTTAAAATGATTGTTTATTACCTTCAATTCATGCCCGAAGCCCTACTGTTTGTTATTCAAACTAAGTAGTGTGTCTGGTTAAAAAGAGCGGTAAAACAATTTGAATTCATCACATTAATTTAAATTTGACATTATTACTATTATTTCAATTTCAATAATCGAATGTTGTTATTTAATAAGCTTAATTATTGCATGAATTATTATTATTATAAAATTAAAACTATTTGCATGCTACATGGCTGAATGTGGATGAATCAATCAACCTCTGCCATGTACCATCTTTATGTAGCCATATTCGCAAATGAATAAATAAATAAATAAATAAAACAACAAAAGTTCAAATAACGATAGGGTGATGTTCGTTCTGATGTCTACAAATTTCAGTAGGTTTTTATAAGATGAAGATGCAGCGATAGCCGAGTGTGAGACCGTAGGGCTGCTAAGTCAAAGGTATCGGGTTTGAACCCACGGCACACACCTCTGTCAATAAATTGTGAAGATTTGTCTTTTCGAAGATATGTGTATATTTTTCATATAAATTATCGTTCGCTTACGGTGAAGGAAAACATCGTGAGAAAACCTGCATGCCTGGAATGCCTAAAAAGTGCTCAAGGGTGTGTGATGTGTACTAATCTGCACTTGAAAAGCGTTGTGGACTATAGCCTAACCCTTCTCATCATGAGAAGAGACCCGAGCCCAGCCGAGACATGTATGAGATACAGGGCTGTTATTATAATTATTATTAATTACGAAGCTTTAAAGTCCGCTTTTTTACCATCATGACATGTATTATCTTAGTGCAATCTACCACACATTCTCTCCTTACAAGTGAGTATAAACGCAGGGTCGCTATACCATTTAATTTTGAAGTAACGAGCAAGAATTTAAACCTCTCAGCCCCGCTCTAGTCCTGTATGAATACTGATGGTAAGGGAACCAAGTTTCACATAACTTTTTAAGCCGCCGTTAACGTTGAGCTACGGTTCGATCTTTTTGTTTCGGTTAAACAGTGAATGAGAGAGAGTAACCAAAGACCTAGAACTCATTGAGAGTAAACGACATATAAGTTTAAGAAGACCGTGGTTTAAAAAGAGATGCAATTTAGGTGGGGCTAGCTTAATAATAGTGGAAATAATAACACAAGGTAAGTTACATTAAGTTAGCATACATACATACATAACATCTAGCCTAAATTACCTAGAGGGGTGTAGCAGACGTGTATAACATCCACATGTTACCTGTTATGTTTAGTTTCCATGGATAAGGGGTGAGCCTATCGCCACCCAGGGGCACAATTCCTACTCCGTGCTGCTATTGTGAATTTCCTGACGGAACCTCCAGAACTACTGATCTGATAAAAGTCCGATACTTTTTTAATTATTTAAAATTATTGTTTTAAAATATTAAACATCACGCTAAACTCCATGGGGGCAGAGCGGTAGGGTTTATATTAAGTGGTAGCTGCGCCCGAACTTTGACCTAATACAACGAATTCCTCGCGGACGAAGTCGCGAGCAAAAGCTGGTATTATTTATAAGTAAGGATGTTTTCTCTTTGCAATCATGTAAACTTATCTGCACTACTTTAATCAAACACATATTATATTAAGATAATTTGCTGCCGACTAAGAATGAAAGTTTTAAAATAGCATCGTCAGATAAAAACTAGTTCCCATCTGCTATTTCTATACATTAAGAAACTGACGGAATCCTTAATATAAATTCATTTTAGTTTAAGCAATGATTGAAACGATCATTTACTTAAAAGACGTCTGGAAATAATCTTCTAGTAATAGGTTCTTTAAATAGATGCTAAAAAGCGGTACATTTAATTTTGTTAAACACATTTATTATACACGAGTTTTTACTTTGATTTGCCGATGTTTCAGATCTTTAATAGCATCTAGTTATTACGTGACGATGGATCCAATAATAAGAAAATGAATCGTCAGAAAAAGAGATGGAAAGTCATAATTAACTGTAAATATTTTTTTTGTATTCATTAAACTAATCTACATACAAACTATAAAAAAAGAATATTAAAAAAAGAGTTTGTTTTTTAAACATTGCAAATAATATTTTGACTGCACACATGACGTAACTCAGCCGGAACCCAACGCACTAATTAACGCAAGCTCAATGTTTACGTTATAATATTACGTCTGCAAATGCAAGCTTCTAGGCGCGCGTTGATGACAATTATATCAATTACGTCCAAGAACAATATTAACACATAACATAATGTCATGCCTTTATTACTGTGATAGAGGTGTATAACACTCACATTTCACCTGGTATGTTTAGATCCCGAATGACGGGAAATGAACTTATCACTGTCCACCAGACGAGACTATCGAGAATTTCCTGACGGAATAAAACCCAAATAACACATTGATCTACCCGGGATTCAAAGCGGAGACCTCGCGGTAACGCATAAACTAACGACTAGACCAACGCGGCAGTTAATAACATTAATTACCTAATAATCTACAGCAGAACGTTTGACGTGTTCAAGTATTTATTTGAATCTTGAATCGTGAACAGGAAAAGCCTTATAAAGATCATATTTAATGTATCGCAAATCCATCTTCTTTTAAGTTTATCTGATAACTTTTAATTGAGATGGCAAAAAGTATTTTACCAAAACATCATAGAGGTGGTACAAAAATAGACAGTTCTAAGATTCTTTCTCGGAATAAATTCAATTCAATCAGTTTGTAATTTTTCGTAAATGTTCTCGGCTAAGCTTCAATCGTTCAATTGTACAAAAATAGAAACAGGAATTGTAATCAAGTACGTATAAAAAGTTCTATTTTTAGCACAGTACCGTAAATATAACGAATATTTAATATCAGAAGCCGAATGGGTAGGTTAATCCCGTTCTGCCCACCCGACACGGCTTACAGAGTAAAAGAAATTTATATTTGGAAATACTTTTAATTCCAAATACATTTTGTACCGCAAATTTGCTCTTTCATTTAAGTAATAAATGAAAGAGCATTTATTACTTACAGAAAATATAAAAACGAATATACGAAAATTATTTTAAAATGTGCGGTACTAAAATTAATACATTAATAGTGAACGGACCTGGAGACCAAAGCTTGCTCGAATTCTATATTTAACTAATACATAGGTATTATTTTTAAACCTTCGTGCAATTATTCAGCCGCAGCTCTCTGCCAAATGGCTGAAAAATTGCACGAAGGTTTACGAATTTACGCATAAACTTTTTTATGCACCATTAGGGTTAAATTTTTTTGTAAATAAATATAAGTAAAAATATTTTGTATAGTAATACAATTTTTACTCTTTTAATGCAAAAATCGCACATAAAAATGAGATATTACGACTTATAGTACATTTAAAAGTACATAATAATATATTCAAGACTATTTCCAAAAAAAGATTTGAAAAATTCTAAGATTTAATAACATGGCATCGAAAAGAGTGGACAAAGTACACATAACAGTACATAGTAGTGTGGGTGCATGAAAGGAGCCTTCCCGAGTGACGTACACAACAATTATCTACGTCCGGCGCACCCTGGGCAATTCGCGAGTTCTTAAAAGCGAATTGGCTAATCCTTTCACCACGATGGCAAGTCAAAACATTGACCACCTTACTAACTGTCCAAAATGCCCTAACACCTGCACAAGAGAGGCGCTCATGAACGCCGACGAGAGCGCCATAACAGTGGCCACTTATTGGGCCAATAAAATTTGACTCAGCCATCGACACAACGAAGAAGAAGAACATAACAGTACAAATAAAATACTTTGACTTTGAAGGTTGCTATTATTAACGACTATAAATCTCCCGTAGCTGTAAACAAAATCTACAGATTGAAATGTCGGTTTGACCTCTGATATAAAATCGAAAATGTTTAAAAAGCCGTGATTCTTCAGCAAATTTTGCATTTGCCAACTTACGAATAAACTATTAACTATTCCTTTATTATGAGATAACTCGCATAAACCTACAAAATTGCTCGTTTTATATAATGGAATATGTTTGTAATAATACAAATTCGAGATAATGTGGTTAAATCAAGCTTTTTGCAATTCAGGCCTTGTATAAAGTCTGAGAGCGAGATATGAGAGATAAGAGATCGGATAATTAAAATAAAATGATATTCGTGTATCACTTTTTAGTATCGAACCTCTCACAGTTGACAGCTCGCTAATATTCACATTTTTAAATTATTATTCAAATTATTATTATTGGCTCATTCTTTATTTAAAGAAATATCTAAGCGATTGGTTGATACAACACGTTGCCGAAATGCTGGTTTTTATTTTGGACAGCGAATTACTATTGCCAATTGCCATCCAGCGTGGCAATGCTGCCAGCATTTCAGGAACGTTGCCCACTGGCTGCGATTTGTTAGATTAGGTTAGGTAGTCTTTTATAACGCTAGTTTTTAAGTAGTTTATTTTAGGTTAGTTTATTTAGTTTTTTTATGTGTTTTAATTTCATTGGTTGTAAATAAATTTTTCATTTTTAACAAATATAATTTTCGTATTTTTTAATTTTTATAAAACAGTTACCGTCACTCACCACTTATGTAATTTTTTTTTAATTCATGTTGTAGATAAACTCTTAGTGTATACTATTTGCTTTGTTCTTAAAAATCAATTATACATATACAAAACTGATGTTTAATAGTGAACTTATGAAACGTGCAATTTCCCAGATGGCGGCAAACGTAAATAAGATTACGTATGTATTACAAATTCTCAGTGATACAACGCATCTGTGAAATTATGAGTGAAATAATTATAGCGAGGAACGTAATATCTGTACAATGTCTAACAATAATATAATTACCATAATTGTGTAAATATTTTAGGGTATAAAAAAATATTGTTTTAGTTTCGATCATGTTACACTATATTATTATATTTCTTTACTTATTATTATATTTATATTTTTACTGATGGTAGAGCTCTTGTGAATGAGCTCGAGGGCGGCAGCACCACCGTCTCACCTTTAACCTGCCGCCAAATAGTAGTGCTTCCATTACTGTTCCGGTTTGGTGGTGAGATCAGGCCCTGAAATTACTGGCACATGAGGCATAACACCGTAGTCCTCAGCTGCAGCGACGCATCTATAATCTACTTTTGTTGATTGTTGATGTCCATGGGCTGTATTCCACTTACCATCAGGTTAAAATCAGTTAAAATAAAAAAGTAATAAAAAAACCTAATAAAATGTTTAAAATCTGTTCAATGGCTATCAAATGTAGTATATACTTCTTATTTTTATTTTTATAGCATTTAGCTATGCTTAGCAAATTGTACTAAGGAACAGTTGAACTTGCGACCTCTGCATACCGGGCAGCCGCTTTAACCACCAAGCTACGGTCGCCTCTTGCCAGGACCCTTAAATTCTGCCGGTCTCATTTTTTTTCAACTGTTTCTTAGTGAAGTATAGATATACAATGATTTACTTTCTATTTATGCCTCGTGCGATGATAACCTCTTTTAGCTAAACACGATTTCATCATATTAATACAAATTCAGACATATATACATACAATTACTTACTTAAAAGGTTTGTTAACATTCAAGTCATGATCTTCTCTGGCTGGTTTTTTAAATATAAAATTCGTAAATCTTCTTATCAAGTTTAGCAGTCTAACCAGTGTGAAAATACTTTGGAGTCCTACGAAATACCTCAGTAGCATTCATATAAGTAGAATTAAATAGAGGTTCAGTACAATTAGGCTTTCAACTCAACGCCGAGGTTTAGTCGACTAAATTTCGCAAAATCCCAGGCTTTATTTAAATTTAGATTACATACATTGTCGTCAGTAATTTTTAGATTGGGAGTAGAATTGTGACTGAATATGCAGATTAGCATCCAAGCCTCAGTTTAGAAGGCTAAGTGCTTAGACATTTTTTAGATAGTTATCTTGACCGAAAAGTCCTAAGAAAATGTAGAAAAATGTGGAAAATATTTTAAATTTAAGCTGGTCAAGATGGTTTGGAATGGATATGTGCGCAATCGTTATCCTTATCAATATGATTAACGATAATGTAACTCTGTCTATCTGTCAGTTACGCTTTTACGGCTTAGCTGCTGAATCTTTTTAAATGAAAATTGGCGTAGAGGAAGTTTAAGAACTAAAAAAGAACATAGGGTACTTTTAATTTACATACCTACTATGCGGGCGGAGCCGCGCCGAAGCTAGTACACTATAATTTAATCTCTGACGAAAAGAGCGGATTAAACCGTGTGTAGCAACTGTCAGTCTGATAATGTCATTAATTATCAAGATACATATATTGCATTAGTTTAAATCGACGAGACATAAAGAAAAAACAGTTTTTTTTTTAATTGCTTGAATTTTTTTTTGTTTTTTTATTCCTTTATGGGTCATAGGTTAGTATTACAGTTCTAAAATTTAATGGTTTATAGTAAGCTATGTCCTACCACATGCTGCAGTGTACAAGTTTATTTATTATTAAACATAATTATATTAAAAAATAAGCACTCCGATTATAGAACGTCCTTTTTTTGTAGGATCCTCGTGTAAGAAAACAAATCTTCAACGCATAAAGAAATTTAATAATCTCATTTCAGCTTTGCTTTACAATGGAATAACAAAGACAAACAAAGGAACTACAGTCTCAACGCGTTTGAACAAGATAAGATTTCAGTGCTCAAAGAGTTCATGGAAATTATGTAACATCTAGGTGAGTAGCCAGGGATAACTAAAAGAAAAAACTTTTTTAACACACCAAAACGAATAAGATCGTTTGCTTGTCGAAATTCAGTGAGTAAAAAGCATTTTTACTCACTAGTGAAGCAAACTGATTCAAATTTCGAAACACAAAATCCTTTCAATGAATAGGCGCTTAAAAAAAAGAAAGCAGCCACCATATAGGTTAGTAATAAACATTGACATCAATTTTATTAAATAACTACAAACGATACATATGTTTGAATTATTTTAATTTATATAAATACATTGTCATGCTTATTTAGCATTTTTATGTTTTTATATTCGTGATTTACCATTTAAATTAATATAAATTAGGTACTTAATATTAGACTCCATACGTTAATGTTAAGGAACGAACTTCCAAAAAGAATTCTTAAAAAAAAAAAATTGCTGTGTCTGTGTCATGCATCGCGGGAAACTATAAATACTTTTCAGTTTAATTGTTGACTGGAACTTTTTTACTAAAAATAGTGAATCCAGTGATGAATAACTTTGCGGAACTCCAGAAGAGTTAAGATAACTTGCTTCTTACACAGAAGTATGTTTATTTCAAAATCAATTAGCCTAGCCATCTCTGATACTTTATTGTTATAGATCAATAACAACGTTTAGATATTTACAGATAAAATGAATTATTAATTATTGTGAGCAGTCGAATGTTAAATAAATAAATATAAAACAACCAAATTTTTGTTTAAAAATGATATAATAGAATATTCCATGCCTTTATAAATAAATAGCATTACAAGACCATGATGGCTTTTTTATTTACATATATAATGCATGGAATGCTACTCCATTTATTTTTGTACAGCTATTTTCTTTTATATTTTATTTAGAATATTCGGTTTATTCCAAGCTTGTCGTGTAAATAAGCGATGAAGAAGCGTTTGAGTAGCCTTAATGGCTTTCTAATGTACAGCCTCAGGCCAAAGACAATCTTTGTAAACCAAAGATCAAACGCGACATCGGGCTAAATCTATCTCAATTTTCTAGGCTTTCAAACAACGAAGGAGGAGATAAAATATGAATATTTAAGAGTAAAAGCCATATTTTTATACTAACGTTTTATAGGATTATATATTAATATTTTACAAAATCAGCGGACCAAAGTCCAGCCAATCTACGATGCGAAATGTGGAAGGCTAACTATCCTGTTCCTCCCAACTTTCTTAAACCGGCCGAACATCTGCCACCTGGTAATAAGCTGCAGTGGCCGACCTGGAAGTCCCTTAACAGACTTCGGACTCAGGTCGGCCGTTGCAAAGACAACCTGGCCAAGTGGGGATTTTTAAACTCATCCGATTCTAGTTGCGAATGTGGATCCCCTAGCCAGAGTATGGCCCATCTGATGTCCTGCCCTTTTCTACCCGCCACTTGCACCCGCGATGATCTAATGCAGGCAAACAAAAAAGGGGTTGAAGTCGCCACCTACTGGTCTAAAACAGTATAATTGAACAAGCCATTGACACGAAAAGTTCTTTTCTTATATCATATTCTATTTTTATATCACAACAACAAATCATATTTAAAACACTAAAATGCATGTTTATTCGCGGCCATTTTGTAAAAAACGTTTTAATTATTCTTCTTCTTCGTCGTGTCGATGGCTGAGTCAAAATTTATTGGTCCAATAAGTAGCCACTGTTATGGCGCTGTCGTCGGCGTTCATGAGCGCCTCTCTTGTGCAGGTGGTAGGGCATTTTGGACAGTCAGTAAGGTGGTCAAGGTTTTAACTTGCCATCGTGTTGAAAAGATTAGCCAATTCGCTTTGGAGAACTCGCGAATTGCCCAGGGTGCGCCGGACGTACGGAATTGTTGTGTACGTCACTCGGGGAGGCTCCTTTCATGCACCCCTTTTTTTAAAATTTTTAATTATTAATTTAGTTATATACAAACTGAAAAATTAAACAAACATGCATTTTAGTGTTTTAGATATTATAATGATTTGATTGATTAAACTTACTAATATTGCAGTTAAACCCATATTACTTTTGTATGCAAAACACCCAACCAATTGTTCCCCCTTAAGCCATGAGACTTAAAACAATAATCTAAACCAGATCAGTAGCCAGCTTGCCTCAGCTTCGTCTAACGATAGATCTTTATAATGATAAGGTACCAAGACTTACGGCTTACGTATTCTGCGAAGATCCTTCAGAGGGATTATGTAATGAATGGTCACCTAATGAAGGCAACCACGTCAAACGTAAATCGACGCTACCTCTACACAATTTCTCAACCAGAAGATTCCCGTACCTAAAATAATAACTTAACATCACGCCTATATTACCCAGAGAGGTGTGGCAAATGTGTTCAATAACCAAATTTCACTTGTTAACCGACTTCCCAAAAAGGAGGAGGTAAAAGGAGGAGGTTCTCAATTCGGCCGGTATGTTTTTTTTCTATGTATGTACTTGGATTACATCGCGGTTAATGGACCGATTCGCGTGATTTTTTGTTCGACACGAAATAGCTGCCAGGTGGTCCCATAAAAATTTATTTCAGTTTGGTCTAGTAGTTTATATTTTATAGGTAAGCATTATTAGTAATTGAAGTCGGTTTTTTTATTGGAAAATTATTATTAGGTCCCATGGATCGCCATACACCGGGCACAATACCAGCTCCATGCTGCTATTGTGAATTTACTGCCGGAAAGTTAACAAATAACACATAACACTCCTGGGATTCGAACCCGAGATCTCGCGGTCAGAAGTGCATACGCTAACCACTAGACCATCGAGGCCGATACAATATAATAGTCCCGTCTCATTGTAGAGTACAATAACTATATATTTTTTTTATTTTTATAATTAATTAACCTAAACGTTCTTTTTGGTGGTAATTAATCATAAAGTAACACGTTTTTGCACGGCTTTTATCCGAAAGAGGAACAAAATAGCAAAATGGAAAATGGAAAAAGTTTGAACAGATATTAGGGTAAATTTTATTGCTCTGTTCAGAAAGAAAATAATGTTGAATTATTGCAGTTTTTCATTGTTTGCTACACGGGGCACGCGACCGTTTCATTAATTCGACCATTAATTACTGTTAAGTTTGGGTATATCAATGATCGGCGCAAATCAAACAAAGTGTTATTGGTTTTTACGGTTTTTATTGCTAACTTTTGTGGCAATCCAAACACTGAGATGTGCGTAGGAAATATCTTAAATTTACTTCATAGAGGGTCAGTTGTTTGTATGTTATATCGGGATCACCGCTATGAAAAAATGAGAAAGAAAATTCCCAAAAGGTAATGTAAAAATAAACCTAACTAGTTTCAATTTGCGGCTTGATCCGCCCGCGTGGTACGTCGATAAAAAGTATATTATAACTGGGCTTTTGAACTATCTCCATACCAATTATTATCAATTAGATTGGTCCAGAAGATTCGCAGATTTTAAGTACCAACATACATACAAAATAAAAATCCTTTCGTTTTCAAATTATATGGACACGCACTTAGCCGGTTTGTAGTTTCACATTTTTATTAAAAAACATTTGACTTACGGAATTTTTATTCAGAGAACTACGTCTACACATTATCAAGATTACCACAGTTTTAATCAAATTATAAATAATATGGTAAAAAAATATGAACGCTCTATTTCTAAGAAGATATCAAATTCACTTTCAATAATACATTTCTAGTAATCTCTTTAATAGCAAGATGAACATGAAAATAACAGTAAAAAGATCACAAAATTACTAAATGTTGTGCGCTAAAATCTTTTTTAAACTAGGTAGGTAAAGACTGAAACACGCCTAATTGATTATTTTTATAGCATTTAGCTATGCTTAGCAAATTATACTAAGAAACAGTTGTATCCTACATTAGATAGGAACAAATGGATGAACGTGACGTCACGAAATGACGTAACATACAGTTGAGAAATTTAGGGTTCTGACAAGAGGCGACCGTAGCTGGATGGCTAAAGCGACTGCCCGGTGTGCAGTAGGTCAAAGGTTCAAATCCTGCCGGTCTTTTTCAACTGCTTCTTATTTTATTAGTATAATCTACACTTAGCTACAGGAGTTGTTACGTAATAGTACACTGGGAAAGGAACATAAAAAAAATATACCCCCGTTTCATCTCACTTCAATATTCATAATCGTTTTGCTGGATTTTGTATGCTAAAAATACCTAAGATGGCATATTGAGATATCCCTTATTCCCTCGGGCGCAGACCGACCATATGTGGTTTACATATTAAAAAAATAGTATTAAACAAGCTGCCTCGATGTTCTAGGCGTATGCGCCATTCACCGCGATGTCTTGGGTCCGATTCACGTGTCGGGTAGAGTGTTGATTGTGAATTAGCCGTCATGTAATTCACAATAGTAGCATTGAGTTGGAATTGTGCCCGGCGGATGGCGATAGGCCCACCTCTATCCCATGGGTAAAACAATACAGATGAAATGTGGGTGTTGTACACCTCTGCCACTGGGTAATATAGTCGTGATGTTATGTTATGTGTTGTAAACATAGGTCTCAAACGCCCCAGCATAAAGATTGGCGTTCATACGTTGTATGTAACACCATGAATTGATTTTGATTCCTGCCAATGAGTGGTGCCAATTTGTGTCTCAATGTTATGTGATGTCTAATTGTATTTAATGTAGTGTTATGTGTTTAAATAATGTATATGGATTTTAAATTATCTGAAATAAATGTATATTCATTCATTTATTCATTTGACATTTTCGTACAAAATACAAAGTAATTTAAGTATTTCTTTCCAGTATAAGCTCTCTAAAAAGAATATTTCACCCTTTCAGAATACCTTGCGAAAACTGGTCGGCATTTTCCTGTTTCGTGTAAGTAGATACCCAATTATTTGCCGTGCTCATAAATTAATAAGCTTGCTATTTGAGTTCATGGTGTACTTTACTTTCTGGCTTCATTTATACCCTCTGTTTGTGTGCTGTAGAATACGTTTTTTTTATTTATTTACATATTATTATGAATGAATATTGTTGGTTCAATATAATAATATTTAACATATTGAACACTTTCGAAAATTCTGATATATAGTCTGTGTTATTCTATCTAAGTTATGTGGTTATTCTAATATTGAAATGAGTATCTGCGGAGCCTTTTCCCATTTATATTGGGGTCGGCTTCTAGTCTAACGGAAATAGCTGTATATTTGTGTTTTACGTGGAGCGACTACCATGTATTTATTTCTTTTTATTTCTTTTTATTCTTTGTAGCACAAAAAAAAAATATATAAAAATTGTAACATGTACAGTAAACGCTCATAAGTCCATAGGCACGCTAAGGATTACATTGCTTTGAACGGTACGAGCCCGATACAGCCAGTGCACACACTAACGAAGTTGCGTGCGTGTATAGCAGTTTATAAGATAACACACACTAATGAAATGTTGTTGCATTCGTACTAAACGCGTCACAGTGGCGACCGGTTCTTAAAATTCGCATCTATCTATCATGAGCAGGTAGCTGTATCGGGCTATCGGGTAAGCATTGGTATCACGATCAACTAAATCTGAGTTTGAAGCTTAGTTGATTTGTGGTTGTATTTTGTTTTTACGAAATCATAATAATATTTGTAATATTTTAAGCACAAACTTGTTAGGTATTCATGCTTAAATAGTTACATACAATACATAAATAGTTACATATTAATATGACTAATAAGTTAAATATGTTATTATTATTTAACTAATTAAGTTTTTTTTTTTCATTGTTGCAAGGTAGAAATAAAAAAAGTCACGCTGAATGATGATAAAAATGTTTATTCGTTTTATTTATTTATACAATTAATAAACTTTTAAGAGCATTGTGACGTCACATTCCTACCTAAATAAAAAAAAGTTCCCTTGTAACCGTTTATAAGATTTTTGATTAATATAATAACTAATAAGTTAAATATGTTATTATTATTTAACTATTTACGTAATTTTTTATTTTTATTGTCATTGTTGTAAGGTAGAAGTACAAAAGTCATGCTGAATGATGATAAAAATGTTTATTCGTTATATTTATTTATACAATTAATAAACTTTTAAGATAATTGTGACGTCACATTCCTAGCTAAATTAATAATATAATAGAAGTGCCCTTGTAACCGTTCATAAGATTTTTTATTGTAACCCACCAATAATATAAATGTTACTAAAATGATTCATCATGACAACAAGGAAGGAAAGGATGTTCTAATAACAAAAATATAATTATTGATACCCTAAACTTCAAAAAGTATAGAAAGGACTTAGCGAGATTAGATCTCACGGCTCATTGCTAAACGCATTTAACTGCACTCCTTAACCGCTCGGCCACCTTGACTCATTCTAAGTAAGTGAAATTATGAACTACAATTATTTGTTAACAACATGTGTCTATATCTTAGAAATAGAAGGTCGTAAGTCAAACTACACTTCAAACTATTGCCTTTTGAGATTGCCTATGGACTTTTGGTCGTGACTGTACATGTAATTTTTTATTGCTTTTAATATATTTTATTTTATTTTTTCTTTTGTCACACTACTTTTTACTCATTTACTGGGCGCATCAGAATATTAGCGCTGCGGTGCTTTTAGCGCTGCAGTAATGTGCTGAGATGCGTACCATTTCTGGCATTTAGTATTTTAAATTATTTAGTTTTAGATGTATTATAATGTACCTAATCTATTTTTATTATGCCAGAATAAATGATTTTTCTTTTCTTTCTTTCTTTCTTTCATCAAACCTCCACAACCTAGTACGAGGTGATACGATAGTCTTTGTTAGACTAGTTGTTAGCGCTACTGGTCTCTGACTACCCGTAATGACTGCCATAGATCTTCGACACAAACGAAAACTTCTTATGTTAAGATGATCAGCCATCCACGGCCGACCGCGATTAGCATTGCTTAACCTGCAAGATCGATCGCTCCGCGCGGCTTTTACTTAGCCACGAATAAATGATTTTTTTTTTAATTTCTTGAAAACCATTTTCACCTCAATATTTCAGATTTAGAAAGGTATAGTAAATAATTACTAACAAAGATCATAAGATATTTTTTACTAACAAGTTTTGGATGTAAATCTGAAATAAAAAAACTACTGAGGTGTCAAGGGACACCCGGATGGAACGAAGTTCCTTTCGATTAATTAGTAAAGAAATTTTTATTTTCTAAGTTAGGTATAAAAAAAATCTTAATGTGGTTCACCGAATACTCACTCTGTGTGTCTGATGATGTAGCACCGTAGCTGTAACGTAGCATGTAATTACTACGCCGCTACGAGAATTGCTACGAAATGTGTCGTTACAACTTTTAGTCCCAATTTTTTCCGTCTAGCCCCCTTTCGCAACGCGCGATAAGGAACTTCGTTCCAATTATAAAAAATAAATAAATAGTCCTCATTTTAAGGTGGAAAAGAAGAGGGGCGCAAAAGCTCCGTCAACTTAGCTTTTAGCTCGACCTATTTGCGTAGAGATTTAATAACAACTTCGGGCTTTTAAGTAGTAAGTTGTTTATGTCAAGCTCTTCATATCAAGCATCAAATAACTGTCGGTTAAAAGCATCAAATGGAGGAAAAAGGTTTATATTCTGCCCTAATAAATTGTTTTGCTTTATTTTAATAAGTAAACTGTGTACAAATATTTTAGGACCATAAAAAAAATTAGAAGTATAATTATTAAATATTTTTGTGTTAATTAGAAAATTATGAATTTCCTTTAAAAAAATTGAGGTTATTTTTTGCCGTGCTTTGGTAAAAATATTTAAAAGAATAGATACCGTGCAGAAAATTAAAAAAAATACTTTTTTAAATCAAGAACATAATACTTTACTGTTTTTAACTAGTAACTTAGATGATGATAAATAATTCAAGCATGACTATTTAAAATTTAGGACACCACACCAGCCAGTTTCTCAGAATGGGTGGTCCACAGAATTAAAGAAACTGATATTTGATAGCCTATTGCTAGTCAGCTAAACACAGCAGTGACGTTGAGGAGGATTTTTAGAGAGTTGATGTGCTATTGTGTGGGTCTTGACTCATTACTCTCATGACATTTTAATAATGGTCCGTGAATTTGCGATGCAATTTGTATGTCCCCCCAGCTAGAAATGAGTGACTATAACTTTCAAAGTAACGTATCCGTGTGGTAGTAATATAATAAAATATTTGGTCAAACAATATTTTGTAAAAGAGAGGTAAAAAAATAAAATGTAGTATAAGTATCTATAGTCTAAGAGCCTGTGAACCCCAGACCTTCGTTATTTTATAAAATATATGTATGCATTATCTAATTATTACTCAAGTATTATATATAAAAATCAGCTTTTATACTATAACGTAAGTAGAATTATAATTTCATTAACATTTAGGGTGTCTGGCAAGGGGCTGCCACGATGTTAAGTGTCTGGCAGTTAATGACGTGATTTTAAATAATACTCTGAAGGTAATACCAAAAAATTACACCTTATTATTTTATGAATTTAGATCGGTATTTTACACACCTTTAGTACCGTTTACCTGCCAAAGCCAGAGTACCCCAAATTTTATAATGGTCCAGCGTTCTTACTTGTGTTGGGAGCATGCCTGACAAGCTCAGCTTTTATAAAATAACGAAGGTCTGGGGTTCACGGGCTCTTGCTCTACTATGAAAGAAGAAGCTAAAATGAATAAGGCAAATGAATAGGAATGAATGAAGAATATAATAATAATACGCGGAACAAAAGTATGAGTAGAAAGGACTTACCTATATATTGTTCGACCCAGAAATATTTGAGAACAAAGAAGGTATATGCTGGTTATGTATTTGTCTCGAGTATATCTCACTCAATATGCGAGTACTACTGTTGTGGTGCCAGAGATAAAGACTCGATTGGAACGTTTATTCATTCATTACGTAGGTACATGCTATTGAAACGCATTCAAATGTATCTTGACTATTTTATTAGTAATAGAAGATCTACAATGGTATTTTGCCCAGCTTTGTATGCACGATTGGCGTAGTGGTTAAAGTGGTCGCCTCGCCGCTGGTGTTGAGGGTTCGATCCCCACACAGAATTCTGAATCAGGGTGTGCTCTGTGTGTGTGAAATGTATGTTTTTAAACACCCCCGCGACACAGGAGTAATTCCTAGTGCAGGCGTGGTTTTAAAAAAAAAGCTTTTTGATGTAACCATTTAGGTCTACGGAATATATAGTAATGCCAAATATTAGGATAAAATAATACGACGATTTGATACATGAAATGTTTCGTCTAGATCAGACAAATATTTTTATAACTATGAACGAACGTACACATCTTCGTACATAATTAAATCTAAACCACGGAAGCAGAACAGTTTTGTTTGCTTATAAACCCTTCGTGTAAACAAGTGTAACATCTTCATCATTTATTTATGATCTGATATTTTTATCTAAAGAGCAGAGTTAAATGTATACATAACACCATCACGCCTATATTACCCAGAACGGTGTGGCAGAGGTGCACAAAACTCACATTTCACCGGTTATGTTTAAGTCCCATGGGATACGGGGTGAGTCAATCACTGTTGTATATTAGTTGTTGGACATCACTAGTAATAAGAATTAATCGTTTACACACAACACTACGTACGTATCGACGGCGTCGGTGTCATGGCGTAGCACTGTATTGTACGACATAACTCATTGTTAAGTTACTTTGTGTTATTCAGCTATTTATTGTATGAAGATAATAAAAAATAACCATCATAGTGATATTTTATTCAACAAACAATACAATCACCATCCACCGGGCACAATTCCAACTCCATGCTGCTCTTGTGAATTTCCTAATGCAAAGTTCACATATGACACATCGCCTGACCCGGGAATCGAACCCGAGACGGGAGATGAGCGGCGCACACTCTAACCACTAGACTATCAAGGCAATGTATACATTTCAGTAATTGTAAATAAAATTAAAATTGTAAAAAAAGAAATTAATAGGTTGCCACTAGATTTGAAGAGCATTTTTTATCAAAAATCTAAACGGACTCAAGCGCTTCTTGATAGAAAAATGCTATTACTCAAGTGATGATTTATGAAGAACATAGAATAATCATAATACCTGAGATGAAGTTTAATTATTAATTTAGTTGTCAAAGAATTGATTAGTTGCATTTCCATTTTTTAGTTTTATTAATTGACATTTGATTTTTATTTTTTATTTTTTTCGTTTTTGTTGGCTTGGCATGATATTGTATCGTTTTTTATTCTTAGTATTGTCATTTTATTGATTTTATGAATTTATCACTTGTTAACAATTAACTAATTGACATCTAATGCATGATTGTAATTGTGGTGCTATCAACGTTGATTAAACTATTTTATCATTACTTTTATATTTTATTAATGAACAAATGAAATTGCTGAAATTTTTTTTAATGTTATTTATGTGCTTATTTATTAGAAATTTTAAATTTGTTAAAAACATTCGCATAAAATGTAAAAATTGTTACTGAATAAATGAAATGAAACGTAAAACTTTTGAAATTGAAAAAGTTATGATAATTTAAAGATAACCATTATTTACATGGCAGGTGTTGGGAACAAGTATAAGGTGAATATTTATATAACATTTTTTAATGGAGAGGCCCACGCTTTTGATCTAGATCTCACCTGATAGTAAGTAAGTGATGATACGTTAACATTACTTCTTCTTCTTCGTCGTGTCGATGGCTGAGTCAAATTTTATTTTGACTTGCCATCGTGGTTTAAGGATTAGCCAATTCGCTTTGGAGAACTCGCGAATTGCCCAAGGTGCCCACCCCAACGTTACAGTAAAAGATCTGTTACTTATATGTGAACTGTTTACAATTCATTTGTACAAGCGACTCTTTCGTTGTTCAAAAAAGATTACATCTCATCATGCCCCTAAATAAGCAATCAGTGCTCCGTCTCCATTAGAAAAAATCACCCATAATAGCCTCACATAACATGAAGATAACGACTTGCCATCGTCTATGATGGCTAATTAGTAGCTTCTTATTCCCCCTCTTAAATATGAGATATTATTGTGGCATGCCGTCGACACGACAAAAAAAAACCATGAAGATTCACTAACACACATAGGAATCTATTATTCAACTACTATTTCTTCTAAAATACAGTACAATAACATACCATACAAATATTATATTTATTTATTATTTTCTTAAATTGTTAAAATTTTAATATTCATTATTTATCTGTGCGATTAATTAAGCCGTCGAGTGTAATTTCATTATTAGAAACTTTGTTGGTGACAGTGTTAATTAATGTATGAATGTTTTGGTAATTGTTCTTAATTATAATACTGTTTGTTTCTTGTACCACAATAAATAAAAATAAATAAATACCAGACAGCCGGGTATTACTGGCGGCGCTTGCTTTGTAGTGATGGTGTTCACTCTGCTTCACATTCCAAAGTAAGATGATCTCGCGTTGTATAGACTACCTGAGCAATGCGAGACCAGCTTATACTGGAAATTAATCGCTTGATGAGTAGCCGTACTTACAAGGTATTCAAATCAAGTCAAATCATCATTTATTTGCTTGAAATATGGTACAAAGATAGGTCTTACAGTGTATTATATAGTTCAAGACATATTTCACCTATACTATAGGTATGCAAATGTTTTATAACTTAGTTTACATTATTTTACTCTTATATTATACCTATTATTTTTATACTATTACTATTATAACTAAGACTAAAATTTACAAGAATTTTTCATAATGGCAAAAACGACAGGCGCTTTTCTTAAAAAAGTATTTAATGATCATCCAAAGTAAGATGATCTCGCGTTGTATAGATTACCCGAGCAATGCGAGACCAGCTTATACTGGAAATTAATCGCTTGATGTGTAGCCGTACTTACAAGGTATATCTTCAAATCAAATCATCATTTATTTGCT
This sequence comes from Hypena proboscidalis, assembly GCA_905147285.1. Classification (NCBI taxonomy): domain Eukaryota; kingdom Metazoa; phylum Arthropoda; class Insecta; order Lepidoptera; family Erebidae; genus Hypena; species Hypena proboscidalis. The sequence continues at coordinate 18,532,428 of LR990131.1, forward strand.
TGAAATATGGTACAAAGATAGGTCTTACAGTGTATTATATAGTTCAAGACATATTTCACCTATAGTATGGGTATGCAAATGTTTCATAACTTAGTTAACATTATTTTACTCTTATATTATACCTATTATTTTTATACTATTACTATTATAACTAAGACTAAAATTTACAAGAATTTTTCATAATGGCAAAAACGACAGGCGCTTTTCTTAAAAAAGTATTTAATGATCATCAGAATAATGTATCTCCCTTAAGTGTTATATGTCTTTTTTTTTTAAATTTAAATATAAATATATAAAAAAAAAACGAAGGCTACCTATTTTTTTACTTCTCACAGCGACCCGACTCGTATAGCTTATCATAGAAGGAATTGGCGGGGGCAGATGAGGTTCTTTTTTAAACCACCGAGAACCAGGAGCAAGCGAGGCTCCGGCGATAATGTATGTTCCAATTAAATATACTGTTATCATTTAACACATTGCAAAAATAAGCTAGGTATTAATATACATTTCCTAGTTATTGTATGCAATACCTGGTTTTCACACACCTATCCTATATGATAGATATCCTATATAGAGATAATATAAAATAGATGTTTTGATCAATAAACTAGCTAGTAGTATCTTTATTAGTTTCCAGTAAATCAAAGTTTTGTGATCGCGGCCGCGTTTTTGCACGTAAAAATGTCGTGAAATTTTTCAGTGTAGTTTTACGTGCCGAAATAAAATGCACGAATAAATATGAAAAAGACTGTAGTACTAAAATATGCATAACATTCTGATTGCCTTGCATATCAATGTGTTATATCACATTTAAGATGTGCATATTTCTAGTTTGTAATATGCCTATTTTCATGTAAAAAAATGTTGTGTCAGCTCTTTTTACTTTAAGTATTTTTTGTTTTTTAAACGACTTCTAAAAAGTTCTTAATTAGATTGTATGTTTTTTTTTATGTTTGTTCGGCGATTACTCAAGGACGCCTGGAGATATTTGAGAAAAAATTTTTGTTTGAAAGGGTATATACTTGTCATGTGGTCATTTTGTCCATAGAAAAAAGGATTAGCAGGGCTAGCATATGAACGCGAGATAGATTATGTCGCGTTTTGGTTATATTTTTGCATGGCAAAGCATGTTCAAAAAGTTACAAAATCTATCTCACGCTCTCATGCTAGCCCTTTAGGTTGGTTTTACACCTTGCGTCGTCGGCACATTTTCACCCATCGTCAGGATTCAATTGACGCCTCACCACGTGCTCACAATTCAATTAATTAAGTTCATCCAAAGCGAGCTAGAATCTCGGAATCTCTTATAGTACTTATATTATTGTGTTAGTACTCAAATCATTATTATTAATATTAGAAAAAAAAATATCCAGTAAGTAAAACGTTATTCTAGGCAGCATAGACTTAAGATATGAATCTTATATCGGATTTGTACAATCCATAACTCTCTTGTAATCTCAACAAGGAGGGAAAACACGGAAATACCAAAACATTTACCATCTATAAGTATATATGATACACAACACGAATGAGGCTGTTTCAAACTTGAGCAATCAGTATAATGTTGGTTGTGCTGTGATCAACTGTTCCGGACCTCTTTGAAGGCAAATGGCTGAACTTCGTTGATCGCTAATCAAAGGTTTTGTGGATACAACGTGTAACGCGTAGTGGGCGTTCCAATTTCTGGGTTGTGTTCATGGCTGATTGGAAAATTATCGCTTATTTTTAGAAAATGAGAGAATATTTTGGGCTTACCCAGATTTTGGAAGTTAAGAGTAATACAAACATAGACAGATACCAAAAAATACTTATATTGATATTATGTACCTAAACTTTTTCTACGTTTAAGTCATCTAAACGTAAACAGTCATATGGCAGGTGTTCACTTGTACGTGTATTTTATATGAAAATATGCCTTCGGGAAATAGGATCAAGAGCTGTTGTACGCATTTACATTGTGGCTGTATGTGTCTCAATTGGGGTGTCAACATTTCAACAACTAAGATGATATTTGTAATTTTTTTTTTTTGCATCATTCCATAAATCGCAAAATTGTAATCAACTTTTTTGTCTTTGCACTCGTCAATTTGATATCACATAACATAACATCATGCCTATATTATCCATAAGGGTGTATCTACATGAAATGCACAACGTATCTAATGTATTTAATTGGATAAGGAATGATATAATATTTCGGTTAAAATAGCTTGGTAAATAACAAGACTATGTAGTGATTAAGCTACTGTCACTACATTATAATTTCATTAAGAGAAATATAAAAAATACGGCTCAAAAAGTCGTAATACTTTCATAAAATATAGAAGATAGAAAGTTGGTAGCTCTAATAGGATAAAGATTATGTTCTCTACACGCTCTCTCAGCTTTGCGACGAGGAAAATGTTAGCTGTATTTGGTTCAGATAATACATCATATATTATATCATTGTTATTACGTAAAGATTTATTGAACACAAGCTGTTGCCCGCGGCTTTGTCCGCGTAGAATTCGATATTTCCATAACTTTGCCTACAAAATTGAGGAACTGCCCCCTTACATTTTGAACCCCAAATTTACCTCTTGGGTAATGTAATTTCCAAAACATCTGTCTAATATTTAATTAAAGTCATGTAAAGAACCTATGTGCAGAATTTCATGCGTATTCCTTTTAGGTTGACGAACGTCCCATATAAACTCGCACCCTCAAATTTAAAACGTAGCTTGTGTTATTCGCTGATTATATCACTTACGTGTAGTTTAATAATAACATAACATAACTTCACGCCTATTACCCAGAAGGGTGTGGCAGGCGGGTGTGAATTTCCTGACGGAAAGTTCACAAATAACACTTTGTCCGACCCGAAGATTGAACCCGAGACCTCACGGTCAGAGGCGCATACGCTAACCACTAGACCATCGAGGCATTTTTAATAATAATTATAATACAAGTGTTTTTTTACCGATACAGTAATTCTATACATTATTCTCAATCATTTCACATTACGAAATCAGCTGCAAGAAATATATTTTCTTCTTTTGTACTTAGATGATTTATTCTAAGCCTGCCTACACGGCCAAAGGCCACATAACAGTCTTTGCAAAGGCAAAAAGAAATGAAAATACAATATCTAAAAATACCAGAGCATTATGTGGTAGGGCTTACAATACAAGAGTATGATAAATATATAAGTGTAAGCGCGGGCTCAAATATGTTTACCATAATAGGGACAGAAGCCGCATAATATGAAAGAGAGTACAGATTTTGCTGCGAATCATTTCGTGGAAGAAATTAATTGAGTCTGTATAATGTAAAGATGAAAATATACGTATTTTGTCCATACAGTAATGAGTAAAAAGGCATAATTTCATATTTCTTTCATTAATATATAGCACAGTTAAAAAAATGGTCAATCGAACATTGCTATTACACAATAGCCGAATTTATGTCATTCGATTCTAGAGATAATGAATAATGTAAAAAGTGGAACTATTCGTTAGTACTTTATATTTTAACATATACATTTCTTTTTTTTAATTAAGTTAGTCTTGATTATAACTATAATATAATATAAGTACTCAGATATAACATTGTATATTTTGCATACCGATTATCCGGTGAAACATGTGTATTATTATTGAATTGTACCATCTTTTTGTCACCATGTTTTAGGCAAATAAACGTTTCTTTCTTTTTTTCTTTCATTCTTTCTATAAAATTTTGTTGAGTAAAAATGTTTCAGAATTATTTTATTTTAGTCTCATAAAGTAAAAAAAACATACTAACTGCGCCCTGCAGTTTCTACCGGTAGCAAAAAATATATAACAAAATATTATGTTTAGCCTTAAGGTTCTATCAACCTATATATATACATAATTTCATTATAATCGGTTAAGCCGCTCATGCGTGAAAGCGTAACGGACTGACATAGTTACATAGTTACAGATTTATTAGTTAGGCAGCTAGGATTAGGATTTTTTTTATTACGACAAAAATCAACCAATCATTTTATAAATCAACAAATTTTGGTTATCAAACAGTTTGAAACCGTCTATACATAGTTATTCTTAAAAAATATATTGCATTCTGCTCAAATTAGAAAAGTCCAAAATAAAAACCTTACACACTTAACTATTGAGCTCAAAATCACGATGCTCATTTCACGTAATTTGTTTAAAGAACTTTGCTTGTAATCTGTTGAGAAAAAAATAAATCTTTTGCTAAAAAACAACAACAAATTAAGTACTTTTCTTGGAAACTGTTGAGTATCTTCCCGTTGAGAGCTATTTGTCATTCTGCCATTTTCGTAGCCTCCAGCCAAGTAACCTGTCATTACTTATACGATGTTGTACATACATCCGTACAAAAAGCTACGTCGCGTACTTTCTTTAAAGGAGTGTTTCCTTTGGACTGTAAGCACTGGAGTAAAATAAAAACCTTTTAAATTGTACATTTTCGAGTTTGTTTAGAAGAATGTAAAATGCAATGGCGTTTAGCGAGTTTGTACATTTGTACTGGATCTGTTCTGGTCTGCTCTTATACATTTCCTGTCCACTCTATTTGCTTCAGATTCCCACCAGTTTTCGTGGTAGACATCTAGGCGCGAAATGCCTTCTAGGTTTGCCTCCTGTTTGCTGCGGTTTTCCACCAGTTTTCGTGGTAGGCATCAAGTCGTGGGTGCCCCCTAGGCCTTCCATCACACGGATTTCATTTCGATACCTGCTAGTTCAATTGTTGTTTTAACCAAGACCCAACTTTTTAAAAGACCGAAAAACGTTAAGTTTTAGGAAAAATGTATAACCTTTTATTTTAGAAGTTACATATAAATAACCAAGAGGAAAGTTTCTTCCAATTTGAGAATGAAAAAAGCTAAATCATCAAAACATGTCTATCTTCCTTAGTTAAAAAGTTGGTTAGGATTTAAGTCAAGGAAAAAAACATTTATTTTTTGGGTACTGAAACTATTTTATTTAAAAGTTACATAAAAATTACCAAGAGGCAATATTCTAAGAATTTAAGAATGAAAAGGAGAATGGAAGGCTAAAAAATCAAAATATACCAATCTTCTGCAGCTTAAAAGTAAGCTTGGAATTACGTCATAAACATAAGTTAATCAAATCAAATCTATCCTGAGCAATTTGGTCTCTACTCGTATTTATCTTTTTTGAGTCATGATGACCCAAAATGTTTGGATCGTATAAACATTTGCTAATTTGGGAATTACGAATATACAGATCGATAGAGAAAAAAATCTGAACAAAATGGTGTATTTAACTCAATTTGGCGAAATGGTTTAATAACAACTGAACCTAAGGGTTTTAGTTTAGGTACTCTTTGGATAGATATTTATTTAAACATTTAAAAAGAGCATTTCCAATTACCTAAGCCTTACCCTGAGATCCTAACAACATTTAAAAACATCTAAGCAATAATATATATTTCACGTTCAATTGCTAAAACTATTGGAAGTCAGACAACAATTTTACTAACATAACAAAACAAACTGGGACTGCAAACAAATTAAAGAGAAATGCTTCAAGACCGCACCGTCCGAGGTTCTCAAAATGTCCATTAAACGTCACACAGACAACACAGATTAATTGAAGCAGCTTCCATCTTAACTAATGGTTTTCAGGCAAGCAGGTGTCGCCGTTGGAACATGAAGGCTCTTAAGAGGAAGCAATTACTAAGCTAGCTTTAATATTATTAAGTTTCTATCTATTTTTATAGGCAAATCAGATCTTGAGAAAGATTAATGATTAAAAGACTATTTATTTTGTTATAACATGTGTAGGTTTTTGGTGTTACATTATTTGGTGTTGATGACTCAAAATGCTTTGTCCTTAGTGAGGGTTATACACGACTTTAAATTCTTACTAAATAAAATAACATTTTATCATGCCTTGCAATATTTATTAGGATCCAATATAAAAATTATTATAATCTTATATATATAAAAGAAAGTCGTGTTAGTTACACCATTTATAACTCAAGAACGGCTGAACCGATTTGGCTGAAAATTGGTGGGGAGGTAGCTTAGAACCGGGAGAAGGACATAGGATACTTTTAAAATATTTTCGAGGGCAAAATTTTATCGAGGGTGAAGCCGCGCGGGGCAGCTAGTATTTAATAAATTCAATACAAAAAAATACAAAAGAATTATTTTTTTTTATGTCAATATGGTATTGTCAAATAGTTAAATATAATGTCAATTAAATTAAATCCCAATAGATGATACAAAATTCAATAGATTCAGATTATTTACCTGTCATTAAAAATAATCATATACAGTATAAAAACATTTCGAAATTAGCATGCGTTTTAATTTACGTTTAAACAAATTGTCATTTAGGTCCTTATAAATATTGGATAATTTATTATATATTTTGGAGCCATACAATAAATGCTTTGCCTAAAAAGTGCCGGTTTAGCAGTGTGCACACTAAAATGCATGTTTATTGGCGGTTTTAAAGATTTAAAGATTAAAGATTAAAGATTCTTTAAATCTTTATTGGCGGTTTTGCAAAATTATTATTAAAAAAACCCAATTAATGATTAAAATAATTTTGACAAATTGGCCATGAACAAACATGCATTTCAATATTTTAGATATGATTTGGGTATCAAAACAGATAAAAAAAATATATATTAAAGTTAAACCCATATTACGTTAGAATGAAAACGCGGCGCTCGGTTGTCTTCCCTTCTTCTTCGTCGTGTCGATGGCTGAGTCAAATTTTATTGGTCCAATAAATAGCCACTGTTATGGCGCTCTCATCGGCGTTCATGAGCGCCTCTCTTGTGCTGGTGGTAGGGCATTTTGGACAGTCAGTAAGGTGGTCAAGGTTTTGACTTGCCGTCGTGGTGAAAGGATTAGCCAATTCGCTTTTAATAACTCGCGAATTGCCCAGGGTGCGCCGGACGTAGAGGATTGTTGTGTACGTCACTCGGGGAGGCTCCTTTCATGCACCTTCCCTTGAGTTCGTTTGAGTTCGTTCGGAGAAAATTAATATTAAATAAATGTACCGGTATTAAAACGAACAGGCATTATCGATTATTCGGTTTTTGATGTCATATTAGATTGAACGTTTGTCGAAGCAATTTTAAATATATTAGACGTAGGAAAGCACATTATGTAACATGCTACCTTCTGGTTAAGTATAGTATTAATTATATTAAGTACCTACTTAAGAATTAAATTAATATGTCTGTATCAAGAGTTAAATTGTGAATAAATGTTTATTTTTGTATTTTTGTACGTTACATGACGTCACGCCTATATTACCTAGAAGGTAGTGGCACAGGTTATAACATCGACACTTCACCCGTTACGTTTAGGTACCATGTGATAAAGGTGAGCTCATCGCAATCCGCCGGGCACAAATCCAACTCCTTGCAACAGCACGGAGTTGGATTAACTGTGAATTATAGATTGTGAAGTTACTGACGGAAAATTCTCAAAAATACTTTTCGGGAATTAATCCCGAGTTCTCGTGGTGAGAGGCGAATACGCTAACCACTAGAACAACGGGGCAGAAAATACAGAACAAACAAACAAAGTAAAGTATACACATAATTAACGATGGTTTTTCCTGAGTAAGGGAAGGCTACCCTTAATTAATCGACTTCGGAGCCTCCATTCTACCTGCATGTTTCCAATGACATGTATGAAAAGCCTTAATGTAAGTTCCGGTGTCGCCTCACGCCTTCAAAGGTAAATGACGTAATTGGACTCTGATGACTTAGCGGAAAGAATTACCTTAGATGGCTTTTAATGGCAGACTAGCGCCGTGTTTTCATATATATTTTTTTATAATACCCATATTACGTAATGTGCTTATTATAAAAAAAAATATCTGTAAGTTTTTATGAACAAAAAGTTATTAATTTAGCAATTTTATTTATTTATATATTTTGGAAGGCAAGATACATTTTATAGGACTAGTAGTGCGGGGATAAATGTAAGCGCGCTTGCAGCAAACAGAGATAGCATACTCTGCCTGATTTTTGCACTTTCTTCGAATGGTAAAAACGCGATCCGTCCACAGGACTCTCAACGTAACAAAACTCTACTGACAGGCCTGGACGCTACTGACCCTTCACAATAATCGAATTCCAATGAATCTTATAGTAGAATTATAATGGTACATTAGCAGCCCTTTTTTCAAAACTGCACCTAACAACTTTAAGTATATTTTTATTACTACTGACGTACGAAGCCTCCCCGAGTGACGTACAAAACGATTCCCTACGTCCGGCGCACCCTGGGCAATTCGCGAGTTCTCCAAAGCGAATTGGCTAATCCTTTCACCACGATGCCAAGTCAAAATAAAATTTGACTCAGCCATCGACACGACGAAGAAGAAGACTACTGACATGAGTTTGTTATACATTATTCAAATTATGAAATACGGGTGTTACTCACGTAATGTTGGTCGACACGTCGCGCCTGAGACTCAGGCGCGACGTGTCGCACTCTCTTAAAAATGCCTAAAAGTATAGGCGAAACCGCGGTCGACTAAACTTTAAGTATAAAAAAAAATACTCTAAACATGACATGTCATGTATTTTTTTTCAAATAACATAACATTACGCCCATATTACCCGGAAGCCCAGTTCCATGAGATAGGGGTCGCCATCCACCGCGCACAATTCCAACTTTGTGCTGCTATTGTTCATTTCCTGACGGAAACTTCACAAATGATACTTTGCCCGACCCGGGCATCGAACCCGAGACTTCGCAATGAGAGGCGCATACGCTAACCACTAGACAGACCATCGAGGTAGTTTCAAATAGTTCATTTTAAACGGATAGCCTAGTTTATCGGAAACCACTCAACGGTAAATAAAAGCGTTTAGGTTTTTCTCTTATGTAATTGCATAGTTTTAAAATGGCTGCTAGGTTTGACCGGCATTTCAACGACTCAAATGAGAAGCTATACTGCCTGAAAAAATCTACTTTGCAATTCAAATGCTTTTGTTCAAGATCACAAATGATTTCAACCTTTAATTAGCCATCAATTGCGCGTTTAATTTCTTAAATCAAAGCACATGCCGACTTATAATAGCACTTTGGTGTCTACTAAAACACTTTAACTGTCCTGACATAACCCAGGAAACCCATTAATGTGTTCAAACACAGAGTCTATTTAATCGCTTGTAATTCTTTCCGCGGTAGTAATAAATACCAAATGTTTGGCGTTAGGAAGACAAATAAACAGTGATTATGGACCGCAGTTAATAGTACGGTAATAAATATAGTTGATAGTGGCCAGGGGTAACTTGTGAATGGGTTTTGTTGTGTACAATTAAATACAAGGTTGCAAATTACCTGTGGTCCTACGTGAGCAACCAACGCGAAGCGACGCGACGGTTGCTATGGGAACCGAGGCTGTTTGATATTTGTGTTACTCACATGCCTTGACGCTCGTCCAATCTTCATAACACAACAATAGCACTAAAAGTTCATCTTAAACACTAAACACTGTAATTATATAAATTCAGGCGGCCGCCTGTATAACGTTCGTAAAATTACACGTAATAACTCGTTTTTTAAAAATGGCTGCCCTCGCACGACACTCGGGGAAACGCTCCCATTGGCTATAGCGCGCGAGATTCAGTTCATAGTTCAATATTTGAATTTATGGCGCCAACAGAGGCGTTTGTATGCTGTCGCATCGCGCCACGTCGTATTTATTGCTCACCTAGGACAGCCCTTGTCTGAATATTGCCATTCAGGTAATTAGGCCATTTACTTAAACTGGTGGTAGAGCTCTTGTGAACGAGCTCGAGGGCGCCAGTACCACCGTCTAACCTTTAACCTGCCACCAAACACTCAATTCGTCATACATTACACATTACTCAAAACACATACACCCTTAACTCCTACCTCCTTAACCTCACAACACAAAATATGCAGATATACACAACTTCCTTTCACACAAAATGATATTATATTTAAACCTAAGTACCTAATATAATGAACTTTATTTACAGAGAAATATACATATAGGATCTTAAATTAAATTAGCCTAATAACTTAATCTAAACTTAATAAGTCACTGTCAGAAGGCCTGGTTCCCAAAATGCTGGCAGCATTACCGCGTTGTATTAGGCTCAAGTTCACCAAGAAGGAGTTAAACAGTGTTTACGGAACGGGCTGTCAAATATTTAACAGACGTTTAAACGAGGAGCGTTTATTTCATGTTCACCATCTTCGGTTTGCATTCGGTTACGAAACCGAGCGATTGTGAATGATTGAATGAAGACAAAGACAATAATGTCAAAATTGACATTTTTTTAATTTTTTCATCGACAAAACTTCTATAATTACTGAAATAAATAAACATTGACATTGGCAGTCTTGTCATTTCGTTGTATTTTATCTAGTTTTGCGAGCGTAAAATATAAATAAAAATTGGATAAAGGGGATAAGAAAAGGCGAGCCGCGAATTTCAGTTACAATGAAAAGTCCATTTTATCGGAACTTATACTAAAATATAAAGATATAATCGAAAACAATAATAAATAATATTCTCCACGTGGTCCAAATACTCCATCCAGCATGTTTATGTAATAATCTTCTTCCACGAAATTCGATGCAGACATCATTAATTCATTTTACACTAAATTTTAAAAGAAACTTGTCACTGGGGAAAACTACAATAACGTCAAAAAACTCCTGTCAGAGCATTAACCAAGAGTTAACCAAGCTCCAGAGGGTCGGTTAATTTAATCGCTCGTTTTACGCCTCTAATCGCCGATTAGTGAGTGGTGAACACGAAATTTGACGCAAACAGCTGATTAGTTGTTTAAACAGTTGATTAAGTGTCGGTGAACAGGGCCCTTAGTCGCTGGCCGAAATATAATCCAGCAATTCGAGAACGTGTTGCCTCAGTTAGACGTGCTGACAACTCTTTGTACAGACTATAAGTGGTACGGCCCCAAGGCCCTAATGTTTCGACCGCAAAAGGCGCAAACATGTAACCTAAGTTATAAACCTACAAAAATACATTTAACTACTAAGTATATTTAGCTAAAGATTTAACTGTGGGGATTAGCGCTGACAGCCGAGATACAGGTTAACGCCTAGTTCGGCTGCAGATGCTTTTATTTGTTTAAATTAAGCTAAACTGTAACATTTTAATCTAAGTCATGTGAATCTTTTTCTTTGAGACAAATAAATTTATTTATTAATAATGCTGAAAATTATTTTAGTTAATAAATGACTAACCAAATTGTTTTATTAGGTATCTGCCAGCAACAGCAATATTGAGATCCTCGAAAGATTTCAAAGTAAGACAATGAGAACCATGCTAAATATGACACAATATATAAGCAATAAGCTCATACAAATGGACCTGAATATCACCACAGTGAAAGAGGAAATAGCAGCTTACAGCAGGAAGTACCAATATAGGTTGTCAAAACATGTCAACGAACTGGCATCAAATCTAGGGGGCACAGGAGGAGTGCACTTCGCCAGACTAAAAAGACACAGTGTTCGAAACTTAGAGACCAGATTTAAAGTCGCCCAATAAAAGACGAAAGTGTCACTGGATACTGGACTCCGACCTATTACATTTTTCGTTTTTATTATTATTTGTTTTAATTTATTTTATTTTTAGATACCCTACCTAAGGTACCTTTAAAACCGTATCTACTGAATCTTCTCACATCAGATAGTACCAGATTTTTAGTTATTGTTTTCTTTTTGCTATCAACAGAAAACTGCTTAATTTTTTAGCCGAGGGTGGGCACTGGTGACCTATAACACAGGTTTTTACTTAAAACCTACATCAGGCACCAGTCTCTCACAAGGTGAAAATAAACAGATGTCTTCAAACTAACCTAATTATAACACCTTTGTGAAGAGATAATAAACAATTTATTTAAAAAAAAGAAAAAAAACATATAGCACAGAATATCAACGGCCAAAGAAATAGCTCATTGTTTGGAAGAAAACTGATAGCTACGTTACAGGAAAAGCATAAGAAAAAAAAATAGGTATCTGATTGTCTTACTTAACGCTACTTTGGATATTTTAAAGCTACGAGTTTCAAAGGCAATAGGCTTGATGACTGATCGCTAGGTATAAATTATATGAATACCTTATCAAAATATAGGTAAATAGAAACCAAATTCTAGTTTTTTCTTTACGTACTTTAATTTTGACTCATTTTGTCATTGACACATTTTAAAACAACTTTCGTCATAAAACCATTTTCATACACGCAATATTTCGTATAGCTTTTAAACAAGATGCATAAATTCGCATACAATGTACAGATGGGTGACGTCACGCCTCAGTAGCCTTTTGTTTGGAACGTTTGGGCAAGTCTATTAATATATTTATGTAAAATTAAAATTAAATTATATTAGGAAGTTTATGTGATAACAAAGCATTTTTTTTTATAATGTTTCTTATATTGAGAGTTATTTCGATTACACACTATTCATCGAATTTAGTGTCCATTTTTGTCGATACGGGTTATCTATCGATCCGATCGAGTCCATCTTTGATCGTTACTTTTCAGTACTGTTAATTGTGCCGCATCTAGATTTCGGGTTATATACCAAAGATCTATGAAGTAGTTACAAAAAGTTTAGTAATAACAAGTAAAGAACAAATTTATTAATCAACTATATAGCCAATTCATTAGAGCGCGCCTAGCGATTTTAAGAACAACTGCATTGAGTTTGTGTTTTTCCGCTGGCGAATACGCTTGCCCAGTATGGAGCCGTTGTAACCACACAAAACTAGTGGATACAGCACTAAACGAAACATGCCGGATTATTACTGGTTGCCTTAAACCGACACCGGTTGAAATGCTGTATCCACTGGCTGGAATTGCCCCTCCAGCTATTCGCAGAACCATTGCAAGCTCCATAGAGCGGTTAAAACTGGATAAGGATAATAAACACCCAATGCACAATAACACCACAGTGCCCAAAAGGTTAAAAAGTCGTAAAAACTTCCTTCACTGCGTTGAGCCTCTCTCTGGTGATGCCACACAAGCACGATGCCAACTTTGGCAACAAAAGACCACTCTGCCTACCCCCTTTGTTCCAATCAAGGAGAACCTTCCACCTGGCCATGATCTGCCTAGGCCGATTTGGAAGTCCCTCAACAGGCTTCGAACTCAAGTCGGTCGAAGCAAAGACAACATGATAAAGTGGGGTTTTGCAGATGTAACAAATGCGAATTGTGAATGTGGGGCTACACAAACCATGGCCCATGTTTTAGCTTGTCCCGCGTGCCCTGCTGCCTGCACGAGGGACGCGCTAATGAACGCGGATGAAAGCGCTGTTAAGGTAGCCACATACTGGGCTAACAAAATTTGACTTTGCCGTCGACTCGAATGAAGAAGAAGAAGATTAGAGCGCGCCTTGATTCAGTGAACTAAAAACAAACCCTATTAATTTCTTAATTATTCTTTCTCCTAAAATTAGTATTTACTGTAGGCATGTCTATTTTATTGCATTTTTGGTACTTATCTATATTTATGTTTCGATCAGTTTATATTGAACACCAAAATACATAAGAAAGATGCATAAAAAACCTCTTAGTAATTGCTCAAAGCAATTTCTTCCACACAATATGTCATCATATTTTACGAATGAATTATATTATGTCGCACTAATATCGACACGTCGCGTCGGCTTATTTTATTTCCACTGAAAAAAAAAACAAATAGATTTTTGAATAATTTGAATGTATGAGAATGTTTGCCTTTTATGTAAGCTAAGCATAAAATAAAGATGTTGAATGAAAGCTAAAACTGTTTTATTTCGAAGACGACCTACTCGTATATTGCACTGGAAAAAGGCCAAGCGAAGGAAAGTGACACTGAACATATTATTTCCACATAACATGTACGTTGCCAAAATGAACAATTTGTCAAAATGAAACGCACTACAAAAGCTTTGTAAAACTACTAGTTCGGAACATTTTCATACGCATGCCTTCTTTTTAATACGGAATATCTTAATGACATTTCTATGAACATGAACTTTCCTATATTATTATTTCTCGCTTCAGAAACTTAACGTAAGCAACGTATGCTCCCGCTGCCGTATTTTCATACATATGCGAGACGCATAAACAAGCATTTAATTTTCTAAATATACTACGTATACAGTTATTAAAATAACAATTTAAATCAATTTGTGTGAAAATTTGGCATCGGCAATGTCCCATAAATCGATTTATTTTGCCAGATTAGCGGAAGGTACGTATCATGAAGAAGTACATTATAATTATGACGTGTGAGTGACCTATAAATTAGGTCATAAATGAAAATGGAATACGATAATGGTGATTATTGCTAGTACTGTGACTGCTGTTCACTTTCCATGTTGTGGAGAGTTATTTGTCATTATACAAAACCGTGGAGGCAAACCCATTTAGATTTGTGAGAGAAAATCGTTAGCATATTTTAAACATGTTGTAAATCTGTTATAAGGAAAATGGGTAATTTGAACTCGCAAACTCCCGAAATAAAATATTCATTTGAATTCGTTAGTCTAGTATGTAAATGACGACATTTGGACGAACAAATTGTAAGGATGTAAAAGAAAAAAAAGGTAATCATGACATAACTCACGCAACAAAACAATCTGTGAACGTTTTTATAAAATGTAAATGTTTTTGAAGTGTTTATACTCAAAAATCGTTCAGTATTCTGGATATAACTGGATAAACTACCATATATATTACATTTAGAGAATATTCCTGTTTTAACCTCTGCTTTCACTTTTATATAAATATATAAGGGAGTCGATAAACAATATTTTAAAAGTTTGACAACTGGTTTCACCAAGAATATTTTATATCTATACTCATCTAATTACCGATATAATTCGTGCAGATTCTATAAATCGATAGTTAAGATAAACAAATATCAGTTTATTTGTCGTCAAGTTGGGTAAAAATTGTACAAAAAATTTGCTGTAGCAAAAGTTTTATCATTCTCATCTAATTTATACCTGCTATCTAATCCAGTTTCTGAAATGTATACCAAATAAAGTTCCGTATTCGTAGTGAAACAAGACATACAGAAAAAAGATCCTTTCTTTCCTTTATTTGTTGCATTTTCCTTAGCGAAAGGATACCGATATTTTCCTTAAATATTAACAAAGCAATGATTCCAAGGGTACGTAAGCAGCAGTTTTTTGCCTTCAATGACCTGATCACATTTATTGAACCTTGGGATCTTGTTGTGATCCCAAACAGAAGCCGCTCAAAGCCTATCTTTGTATTGTGTGATCAAAAGTTCTGAGGGAATGTGGGATGAAATTCGTTGAATAAATCGATGAAATTGACACAGAACATAACCAAATTGAGCTGACAGAATTGATTCTGTTAAAAAGAAACATCGAGCAAGGTAAATATTAGAAACAAAACTCCTTATTATCTCTTATGTTTTTTTCTTAATTCCTTAAGTGTGAATTACATAAAATTACGCCTATATTACCCACAAGAGTTTGGCAGAGGTGTACAACACCCACATTTCACCTGTTATGTTTAGGTCCCATAGAGGGTGAGGCTATAGCCATCCACAATTCCAACTTCATGCTGCTATTGCAAATTTCCTGACGGAAAGTTCACAATTAATACTTTGCCTGCACCGGATATCGAACCCGAGACCTCACGGTTAAAGGCGCATACGCTAACCACTAGGCTATCGAGGCAGTCATTAAATTACATTGAATAACTTATGTAAAATTGTGTGTATTTACAATCTGGTTGCACTAAAGTCTTCTTTACGAAAAAGGTTCAAGCCAAAGCCATTATTCTATTACCAAAATACTGCATACAAAATCTCAATGAAAAATTACATCACCAAAGGTGTACTAGTTAATGAATCATAAATATGTAAGGTATAGTACTATTTTTTTCTTATATTCTATTATTATGTTATTTTAATGCAAATAATCTTATAAGTCATAATGAGCCATTTCTTTGTTTGATATTAAACTCATCGAGGCTCGAATAAATTGCACGTCAGATGCAGTACAGACGTAAAACAACTTTATCCCATTTAGCAGTACGTCAGTGTGGTTCACAATCTAA
The DNA here is from genome assembly GCA_905147285.1 of Hypena proboscidalis. Taxonomy (NCBI): domain Eukaryota; kingdom Metazoa; phylum Arthropoda; class Insecta; order Lepidoptera; family Erebidae; genus Hypena; species Hypena proboscidalis. Next base: position 18,548,500 of record LR990131.1, read on the forward strand.
TGGGTTATTCGCTTGTTCGGCTTGTTGCAAAGCACCGGTACATTTGCGTGCCGGTAAAAGGCTACTCGGCTCGCCACAATACGTCAACAACCAAAAGTGCGGTTTCATGAATCCAGTTGATACCTGTATTTAGTCCCGTTTTTATCAAACTTCTTAATTTACGTACAAAATGAAATGAAATATATTTATTTGTCAAGAATATGGTATATTGAGATGGTACAATGGTATTATTATTCTTACTGGTGGTTAAGCACTTGTGCACGAGTTTGAGGGCAGCAGCACCATTGTCTCACCGTTTCACCTACTAAATAGCACTAAATAGTAGACTGCACTACTGCGTGCCGCTTTGGTGGGGAGATCAGGCCCTGAAATTACTGGCATTTATGGCATAACACCGTAGTCCTCAGCTGCAGCGACGCATCTATATTCTCTCAGCTTTTGTGTATTGTTGATGTCCATGGACTGTACTCCACTATGAAATTCAACTTATAATTGAGCTTTAAACTTATAAGATTTAACACACATTGTAAGATTAATTAACAAAATAACAGCTATTAAACTTAAGTTAAAATAACACTTCATATTAAGGAACAAACCTGATTGCAAAAAAAAAGCTTACTAACTTTGAACGTACAATTTAAACCTATATTTGCGTATCTCTCTCCTTAGTTCAAAGTTTGTGTAGGGCAGAGAGATCGAAACTTAAACTTGAGATAAACACATTGGTGAAATCAGCACTTAAAATAACTCGTTCGAAAACTAAAGTTTTGAAATTTTGCGTGGTACCCTTCTCTGGGGGTACTATTATTAGGGTTCGGGTTATATTTATATATCAAAGTTGGCTTAGTTTCTACTGTGGTTAATTTGTTTTAAAATAAGTTATTAACTCACTGACAGTGGTTGCAATACGCATACATAACAATAGGGATGACGACATATACTGCAATTGTAAAACATATGAATCAAAATTTAGCTAACAAATACATTAAGTCAAACTCATTTTATGATCATTCAAAGTTTCTTGGGCAAATCTATTTTGAAAGTACGAAATTATTTAAAACATATTTAGTGTAATGATAAGTGACAAATAAATTAGTGCGATAAGTGTCGCTATAAAGAACACATGAACAAAGTGACTTCCCCTTAACAAAAACTAAGTAAAGTGTTAATGGACGCATTCTTAGATTATATTTTAACGTAGCAATGTAGGTTAACGTAATATTACTTATATAATTAGTCTTAATAGGCTAGATTGTAATGTAAATAAGATATCATAATTTTAATAATTGATTTCTTAAAAATAAAAATAACATACACAATTATGAGCAACTTTCGTAGTAAAACCATTTTCATAAACGTAATATTTCATATAGCTATCAAACAAAATTCGTAACTTCACAAACAAAATACTCAAGCGTGCTACTATAGTAGCCGTTTGTTTGGAGCGTTTGGGCGAGTCTATTATGAATGTGAATTTAAAATTGTATTATCTCAGGAAGCTTATGTGATATCTAAGTAATTCTTTTAATGATGTTTCTAATATCGAGAGGTGTTTCAAATTACATAGGAAAATAAAAATTTGCCTTTTGTAGAAAGTAGATACAACATAATAATATATACTTTTGTAATTTTTGTTTTATTCAAATTATGAAATACGGGTGTTACTCACGTAATGTTGGTCTATTTAGTCGACCGCGGTTTCACCTATACGTCTAGGCATTATCAAGAGAGTGTCTTGCTCTGAAATTTGAATAATGTTTTAATACAAATATTTTATGTTTTATTTTATTTATTAATTTTATTTGAAACCACAGGCTTGTCTGCTATATTAGCTTGAGAAATGTCGAAAGGCGTAAAGTCAACAAGTAAAAATGAAAATATAAAACTACGTCTGCACAAACATCAAACAAAAAATAAGCTGGATTTTAAATGCACCGATGGCACCATTTCGCTCCATTTCATAACTGAAATGCTTTTGACTAAATTTCACATTTATAGAAACTACTTAAATGTCTTCAAATGTTTAGTTTCGCTTTTATTTTTGCTAGTTTCATTATTATTTTCTTTTTATGATAATAATATGACGTCTCTTATACGGTGGTGAAATGTATTTTTTTTTATGAGCGAGTTTTTGCAAGCATTTTAAAATGCCAAAATAGGAGCGTAATGTCGGGTTCGCTAAAAGCATCTAATATAACATCACTTTACATTTTAATTTAATATTTTAACTCACAGTCACATTCATGACTGCCGCGCTTTTCTAGTTTGTACGGGTGTGATTTTATATCACGCCTATATTAACTAGAAGGGCATACAAAAGTGAGTACGGCCCATATTACACATGTTAAGTTTAATATCCATACTTCGATATTTCTTTGGTGCATTCAGCTTACAACAATCTTATTCAAAATGACGTTTTTAAAAGTACTAGAAGACTAGTTTTATGAAACTTTCAATCATAATCGTATTCCATTCATAATTGAATCATTGAAATTCGTGACACGATTCTGCTGAAAACAGTTTAATCGATTCAATCCAAGTGTTATCGAAGGGAGGTTTTTTGCTCGTACCATTACTATTTTTCTTTTGTCTGTGGCCGTCGTCGTTGAATAATTAAAGCTGTGACACTCGGTTTGTTCTTAGTATGCAGATTTTGCAGTTATGGTACCACGTTGCGTTTTATATTGGAATGATAAAAACTGTTCAAAATCTTCAGCTTGGACCTTTAAAACAGCTATCTGTCATTTGTTTTTTTGCAAATGTTACATTCTATTATTATTAGTTATAGTTACTAGGTTTTCAATAGCAGCACGGATCTGTTTTGGTGCCCGGTGGTATGCAATAGACATTTACCCCCTATTACATGGGAGCTAAATATAACAGATGAAGTGTTGGTAACTTGGTAGATTATAACTACCGCAAATATCCCTTCTATAATCTCCATCCTAAGGTTGCCTGGATGAGTTCATTAAGGCCGCACTTTGTACGTTATATATATGGTTTAAAGGATCTATTTATATGTATGTTTGTTACAAATTTGATGTGCAAATAAAGATTTTTCAATTTATCTATTTATAGTAAACCTCTGCCATAACCTTCTGGGTAATATAAGCGTGATGTTAAGTTAGAATTAGTTTTATGAATCTTCCAACGATAGTCGTATTCCATTCATAATTGAATCATTGAAATCCGTGACACGATTCTGCTGATAGCAGTCTGATCGATTCAATCCAAGTGTTATCGAAAGGAGTTCTTTTGCTCGTACCATTACTATTCTTCTTTTGTCTGTGGCCGTCCTCGTTGAATAATTGAAGCTGTGACACTCGGTTCGTTCTTAGTATGCAGATTTGCGCTTATTGTTATCACTTTGTTTTCTTATTTCATATTTAAACCTGAATTTAATTTCAAAAACTGCATTTTTTCAATTGTTATTTATCTTGATTATAAGGTAGTGACAGAATTTTAGGATGGAAACGGAATTTTGTTATATTTCGGGCTACATACTAATGCAATGTAGGTTTTTTTGATGATGATTTGTTTTTTAATTGTTGAGTTAATCCGACAAACCTTGACTCTAAACATATTTCTTGAAGTATCTTAATATTATTAAAGCATTTATTTAGGGTCATTCTAAAATTACCGCACCATAATATTAAAAGGTTATATGTAAATAGCAAATATTATACAACAACCATCTTCATTAATATTTGACGTTAAATTTGGCTCAGACCCAAGCCTTCGTTTGAACCTTGCGATAAAACGTAAACATTTATTATACGGGTATCTTCTAGTCCTTGTAAGCTTATTTTATAAACCTTGTAATATTTATGTTAGGTTAAAGGTGAGCGCGATAGCCGAGCGTACGATTCCGGTATGATATTTATTTCAGTACTTTCAATATGTATTAAAATTGAAAGTAGTGAAATAAATAGTGTAAGTATTACATTCATTCAGAAATAATTTCTTGGAAACATTTTTTGTTGTAAATATATAGAAATAATTATTTGAATATTTTTTTTATTTTATTTTTTTTATTTTTTTTATTAGTAAATTCAAGGCACACATTTCATATTTTTATTGCTCTTTTGTTTTTAAGTTAGCTTTAGGGTTTTTAATGTAATTAAGAAAACAAAATCTTGAAATAAATAAACCCATGTATTGTCATGTTTCAGTACATTTTTTTAATAAACTCAGGCTGACTTGTCCTCACTTTAAATGGATGCCATTACTTTTGACACTTGTTCGAGTAGTTTGGACATTTTAAACGTTATTCTGATTACTTATGGACTAATTTTGAATAGTGCTAACCTTGTCGTCTGAAATGTTATGTTAAAATATAGACCTGTATTTACACCCGTAATATCAGTTATCGTTTTTGCTGGTCATACATTTTTTCACACATCACACAAACTGTCATGTTATCAGTGATATTATTAGTGAAGCAAATGCGCTTGACATGAATATTAAAAAAAAAGATCTTGACTTTAATATCGTCGTTGTCAAACCAAAATCTGCTATGTGCAGAAATCATAGTTTTGAGAAATTGACAAAAAAAGGTCTCCTGCATTCAAGGGATTGTAGGTAAGAGGTCGTCAATAAGAGGTCGTAGATCGTCATATAATGGTCATAAGCACATGACAGTTTTTTATATGGTAGGATATAGCAGCGAACTATATGCAGAGGTTTAAAGTAGAAATCTTACAAAAGTGCACATAGCAGATTTTGGTTTGACAACGACGAATATCATATATAGTCACGTGTTAGTCGTGTTACACTACGCTGGAATTATAAATAACTCATTCTTAAATACACTATACTTATGCTCAGACAAATTCAATATTTTAGCAAAAACTTTTTACAAAAGAACTCTCTCAAATCTTCATCTTTCAGACATTTTAACTTCAGTAATAATTCCTTTCCTAAATCAACAACTTCACAAGGAAGTCTGTTTCTAAATGTATGTCTCAACTCCGCCAGGTGGGTACTACAAGCAACTTATACTATGAAAACATCCATTTGCATTTGGTAATTTATTTTCCACTTACGTAAAACGTCAAAGCCAAATGCTTTTGCACTTCAATAACATTAACATCGTTTTTGATAAATATTTACTCGTTTTCTATTATTTTCTATTCGCATTAGTGCTAAAATATGATATTTCTATTTCTTTTAAACGACGCCCGCACTAGAAATAACTGCTACACTCCCACGAGAGTGTTCAGAAACATGAATCTCACACACACAAAGCACACCCAGAGTCAGAACATATCTTTGCGGATCACACAAAGATTTGGCGGATCCACAACACCAGCGCAGTTAAAACCGGCGAGACAACCGCTTTAACCACTACGCCAACCGTGCACTCACTTTTAACATTGTATAACATGAATGAGCACAGCCACATGGAAATAACACTAAAAATAAAAAAATAAACAACTTATTCATCCGTATAAAATAATACATAAATAATCACGCAAAGAATATTTCATTTTACGTCGGGAAATGCACAATATTTCTCCATCACAGAATGTAGGCCATTGAAATCGCAATTTGACACTCAGAAGCAATGTCTCGTGTAATCTGTCTGAGTTATTAAAAATTCAAAAGCATAATGTCCTGAACTTTAATTTAATGAATGGTTGGGAAGTTTAATTTAGGAGTTGCAATAAATTTTTGGGTATTCTCATTACTGTGAATGTGGGATGGATTGCCGAGAAAATGCGTTTCCGGGACTGGGGCTGTTCTTTTGTTCCTACTAATTTATGATTAAATGTAAATTTGTGGCAGGTTTTAAATCATTTGTGTTGTTTGTAAATGCAACAATTTTTTTTTTTAAATTTACTGAGTTGACATGAAACAAAGAAAATAATATAAATAAACATAATTGAAATCAACAAAATTACGGTGGTTATCTAAAAATATCCAGAAGGCATACGTCAATTGTAATATCTTGTGTAAGAATACAAAAAATCACTTCATTTATCATTAAAATTATTCGTCATACTGAAGAGTTTGTTTTTGAAAAATAATCTCTCTATTCTCTTGATATTCTAAACAATACTTTCTTTATACCATATAAAGAAAGTATTGTTTAGAATATCATTTAAAGAACATAATGTTGTGTTTATAGTGAAACTATGTAGATTATACTACTTCGATTTACAGTTCCACTCCATTCAGTTCCGTAAGTAGATTTATAACTTTTTAATTTCGTCTCTTAACAAATGAGGAAAATGGTTAATGCTGTGACATGTTAATTGAAAAATACAGTCTTTGACAAAATCCACAGGACCGTAAATCCGGCCCGTTGTGAATGGTGTAATTAATTTCAAAAATATTCTTTTTTGAAAATTGCCTTTATCTTTATCATTTCTGATACTTTCTCATTGAGACTAAGAGTTCTCATAAGCTTTGTTCCTTTTTAAGTCAATTTAAAACCGTAAATTAAAAGGCTGTACGTCAGCCACCAAAAGCTTAATCTTATAAATATTTTCCTTTAAACTAAAAGTTACACGGTATCTTCAGAATACACAGCCTGTTCAAAATTAATTATTCCCATTACCTTACTTATTAAAAAACTTGTAAGTTTATGTAGAGAAGTTCTTTGTAAAAACCACGGCCTACATTAAAAAGCTTTATTAATAACAAAGTAACGTGAACTTCGAGTACGAGTATTTATTCAGTGTAAGCTTATATTGTAACAATTTTATTAGTATCTGAACAAGTTAAAGTTGCTTATCGACCTCAGATACTCCTAGTATAGACACATTTCCGACGTTTTCCTTTTTTGCGAGCCTAGTGGGCGTCGATTTAGCTTGCGAAAAATGTGTTTATGAAACAGTCAGTATTTTAGCCATTGCTGAGCAAAAGGTTTTTTCTGTTCGTTAACATATACCGCTATTTATTCACACCGGCATTTACATAAAAATAACAATATTTATTTGGACACTCTTCTACGAAAAGGAAAAAACAAATACGTTGGAAAATGATAAAACAGATCAGTAAACATGATGCTAAGCTGACGCGCAAATATAAAATTGTAATCCAATAGTCTGCCTCTTCGGAAGTACCAAAAAGCAAATATTTTCATTTGAGATTTATCTATTCCAAATTTAATGCAGTCTCGTGTTTTATGCCTTTATTTTAAATGTTTATTAGCAACTAGCTTTTCCCCGTCTTCGTCTGCATGGAATTCGACATCAGCTTGAAAAGCATTGGTCATATCATTCATTGAAATCCAATCAAATTTAAATGATATTCAGATAAATGTCTCAGTATATCTGTGTTATACTATTTACTAACTGCATTGTTGGTCTAGCGGTAATATCTAATAACAGTAGTTAAAATATAATACGAAAATATACAAGTTGTAGAGATAGATGATAGAGTTGTAGAATAGAGAGGTATTTTTACTCGATTAATACTCTCTTTTCCGACATTTTCCAAGGCGGCGTCAGCCTTTAGTTCTAGCACATTAGTACAAAATTGACTTAGCGGGCTAAACGGGCTAGCACACGAAGCCCTAGATGGACTTGGTCACGTATTATTTTTTTGTATGGAAATACCGTAAAAAAAGTGACATAATCTGTCTTGCAATCCTTATCCCAGCACTGCAAGTCATACGTTTGCGAACGATGATGTTTGAGGATTGTTGATGAAATAAAGCCAACAAAGTTTGAATAACGCCACCACATTGTCTTGTTTAGCACATCATTTTAATTTACTCAGCCTGTCCTCACTTTAATGGCTGTCATTGTTTTTGACAGTTTGTTGTTTTTGACAAGGAACTACTTAAATTTGAGTATAAAGTTTCGGGTCGGCATGACGTTAACAGAGCCCGCTACATACGTTTGTATACCCGCTACGTACCCGTCCAATGTCAAAACCATGCTGCTGTACGTATGTGAGCCATGTACCAACTAATCTTTGCAGATTATCGCTTGTGTGTATGTAAAATCTTAAAAATGATTTATCATGCACGCAATAAATAAATCAGTGCAGATAGCAATAGTAACGTATGAAGCAAGTACTAAGAGGTATCGTAAAAAAATGAATACTGTTTTTTTTAAATACCTACATGTGGGCTATTCGTTATAAGATGCCTAATATTTTTTGTATTATAAAATATTACGATGTTATTAATATTATGTTTGTAATGAGCTAAATACTGAAAGTTTTATGTTTATTTTAATTTCTCAATTATTTATTTATTAGAGACTAGCCTTCGCTCGCAGCTCCGCCTGTGAAGTATATCGATTAAACGTAGCTTGGATTAACATCCATACTTTAAGTTACATTTGTGCAAAATTCCATCAAAATCGATTCGATCGATAGTTTTTGCGGGAAAGAGTAACAAAGATCGATACTCAGAAACTTTCACATTAATATTATTAAAAACCTAGATAAAACCACCAACACAATATCATTCATCTATTAATTAATAGCAGCAAAAGAACAGTCACGATTATTACATTATCTCTCTGAAATCCGTTCTACACTCATACGGTAATGAGAATTCCCGAAAATTAATTGCGACTCCAAATGAAAGTTTCATTCGTTAAATTATATCCAACGAATGTGCTCTCTCAATTTTTAATAACTGACACATTACACGAAAAATTGCATACAGCCAGTTTGCCATTTATATGGCCTGGATTCGAAAATATGGTACATTTTCTGACCTAAATTAGACTGTTCTTCTTATAATATAATATGTTTTTATAACATTAATTAATAATAGACTTTCATTCATTTTCTGAGTTTTGACTTACTCAATTCAAGGTATTTTTTTTTGTGACCTTGGTCAAAGGATCAGCATTACCATCCAACGTGGCAATGCCGCCAGCCTTCTGTTACGATACCCGTGGCTGACATAGATGCGGAGGTACTTTCGACGCCTAAATTAAAATTATTATGTTTTACATTTTTCTTTTCTTTTTTGTACATAGTTAGGTATATTATATGTATTTCTCTAATATAGTTTAAGAAATGTTATTTTATTTTTTGTAATTCAATATAAAAAGATCAATAGATATACTAATAGGTTTTTTTTATATACTTATATTGAACAGAATTTATTTTCAACTCAGTTAAATAAATTTCCGATCTCAGACTCTTTTTTTCACGTTCAATGTTTGATCGTGACAAAATGTCGAAAACAGAGTTCTGCAATAATCACAGTTCAATACGTTCGGTAAAATTAGCTACTTGCCAGGTAGCAACCAACATAAGAGCCGCCTTACGGTAAGGCAGTCATTTTACATGAAAACGAGTAAATATTTATCAAAAACGTTGCTAATGTTGTTTAAGTGAAAAGCTTTTGGCTTTGACGTTTCACGTAAGTGGAAAATAAATTGCCAAATCCAAATTGAATGGATGTTTTTCTAGTATAAGCTGCTAAATAAGTACCAAGGTGAATTGAGAAATAAATCTCAAAGCAGTGTTACTTTGAAAGCTATTCAAAGTAACACTGTAGTACACGAGAAATGAGGATCAAAAACTTGAAGTATCTAAGTACTTACCCGCAAAGCTTGAGAGTCTTTAATACATAAGTTCAGAAAAATTGTCAAATGAAAAATGATAGGTAGGTACCTACCTATATTTATTTATTTGACAATGTTAGGTTTATTTCATTTCGCATGATTAAATCTACCACGATTTTTTATAATATTTTATAAACGTGAAAGTTTGTGAGTATGGATGTTTATTATTGTTTTAAACAAAAACTACCGGATTGATTTAAACAATGGAAGGAGGTTAAGGACATAATTTTATTATGATTTTACAGTTAATTATATTGACTTTAACAAGCTATGCACAATATTTTTTATTTTTTTTAAAAAAAACGACGACCGCACTAGGAATAACTCCTGTGTCGCGGGGGTGTTCACAAACATACATTTCACACACACAATTTAATATATTATGTACTAAACAATGACAGTGTTTAAATATATATAAATAATGAGCCAATCATAATTGAGCCAATTTTAAAATAACATAACATCACGCCTATGTTACCCAGAAGGGTGTGGCAGAGGTCTGGTAATTCAGCCAATTTTAATCTTAACAAAATACAATTCAACTTTGACAAATAACCACCAATTTTACTCTCAGAATATAAAACATAATCCGAAAATTGTAAAATACAATTATTATGAAAAAATACCCGCAAGGCGTACCTCAAATACAATAAACCTTTGTAAGGTTACAAAGAAGGATGAAGCCCTAAAGCGAAACAACAATACGATTCTACATTAATATTTGACGACAGATTACGTTACCTTCTTTCATGAATATCTACAAACACGATTTTTATCTTATACGCTTTACATGCTTACATGAACATGATATGATGTTTGCCCCGGGGTATTTCAAGGGACTAGTATGAACGCGTTGATAGTATTTTTAAATGTTTTTTAGTTCTTTGCAAATACAAATATCTAGTAATCATGGTAACCCTTACAGCTAAGCTTAATTCGCTTATGTTAGGAGGAAGTTCGAGTCCGTGGTGTAATGGTCAGGATACGAACCTACGACCTCTCGAGCGTTAGACCGATGCCTTGATCATTGCGCCACGGCCGCATTAAATATAGGTGCATAGTCATTTATAAACAAATTTTGTAACAGTACTAAAAGTAGGTTGCTACTCTATGCTATGCTTACACTTTAACATTTGACTTCTATAGACGATTTATAATGTAAAAGATATTCTACTTTTTTTTTTAATAAATACTTTTTAATCGGTCAAGTATTACGTAATAATAAGTCGTTCCATCGCTTTCTCACGTTACACGTTTCTACCAATATCTTAAAAACAGTATAGATATATATGAATACTTTTTAGTGCATTTTTTTTTATTATTTTATAAAGTGAATACTGTTTTCCAACGACAATCGGTAGTATTTTGAATTTCCAAGTCGGCCCTTGTAATTGAATTTCTTTTCCAGATCAAATCAAGCATTTGGACCAATCTTGTATATTTTGTTAACAAAATCTGTAAAACACGTACGTAACATTTTACGATCTGTTACATTAGAGTATATAAATATACCACGTTCGGTTGAATCAAACAAAATGACGCCATTTCGACTCATTTCTCGCCATACTCTTGAACCTCGAAAATAAACTGCTATAATATCTATGGGCAAAATAAATAAACATCGCAGTACAAAAATGTGTTGGCCTTGATAATTCTGTTTATTTCAAATTGGCAACTTACTGCTAAAACATCTGCTTTTGCCTAAAATAACATACATTCGTATGGTGCAATAAAACCCATGTTTCATATAGTAGCACACACTAGTTCCCGCCTGTGGCACCGCCTGGTACATCGCTAAAAGTTGTCTAAATGTCAATTTTAAGTGTAGGCTACATATTATGTATTTCTTTATATTGTGTTGTGTATTTGTTTTTCATTTAAGTCGCGCTTTAAGTATAAGCTTACGAGCAAGCGATGTTAGCCTTAGTTGTGTTTAGCTACTAGAAGCGAAAACTTGTAATTTGCTTTATGGTTTCTAAGCTACTGTTATTGAAGTTATACTAACTGTAAGTTTTCCGTATGATCAATAAAAAAACATCAAAATGGACTAAGTTGTTTTTGCTTAAAAGATTAACAACATCCAGTCACCCAGATATCCACGAATGCTCACAAACTTTTTGCAATATCTAGCTTAGCTACAGTTCACTTACAAGTTATAAGTATCTATCTATCTTTGTGCTATGAAACCTATTTTGCTAAACTGGACTATGCAGTAAAAACAGATCTAAAATCTCTAGCAATATTGAATCTAAGATTTACTGATAAAATATACCTTTTACCCGAAGCACTTCATCATGTTTTCGTCTGTGCGTTCTCAACATCCGATCCATCACCTTGGCAACAATATTTAAGGAGTGACGTCACAGCCCAATATCGACCAATGATGTCACACAGTTCTAATAGAGTAGTTTCTATTTGCTGGCGCTCTCACTAAATTAACCATTACTATTATTATTGTAACATACACTTAATGGAATGAGGTGAGCACCTAATTGCTTTTTCTATTTGGGTAACTGGTCAGGTAAATAGTATTGTTTGGTTAAGTTTTAGGGTCCCGCGATATAAAATAAACCTTCATTATTGCACTATCGCTCTGAAAGGAATACGTGGAATTACCAATAACCCTGAATACATGCACATCTCATTATTGTTTGTTTAGAACAGCTAGAGTTTAGCGATGTACCTAGATTCAAACAATGTTTCGTTTATTTTAAAACTTTAAATATTACATAGTTTAGTTGTGATTAAATAAATTTTAATTTAACTTTAGTAATTAAAATCTGAACCATAGTATTTTAAAATACAATCGTGAATTTAAAATTAACTTTTTGTCTAGAAAATTTATAATTATATGGGTATTTAAAAATGTTTACCACACACGAATTGTTTAATGTTTTCATCCAATTTCAAAACAAAAACTTTTTTGTTACAGATTTGACTGCATATACTTCAATAAAGAACTTTTTGGTAAGTTATTTGTATAATTTAATTGCCAAAAACCATTACCATAACTTAGACTGAGAACTATAGAGCGTACTAAGCAGTGCTTTGTTCAAGGTAAGTCAGATAAAAGTCAAAGCTAGGTCTTAGTGCGCTCTATAAATGTCTTAAGCCGGGTCCACATATTTTGTACCACTTGCCTGATCCGATCACTGTAAAGGTACTAATTGCCAGTGCGTATCATGATTGCCTGTATAGACGGGTCAGTCTTGAATGTATTGATACGCCTATGATACGACAAGCCATGCGTCCATGACCGATCCATGTTTTCTGATAAGTGACACTAATATAGACATGGCTTTAGACTCCAAGAGAACAAAGGAACCTCTTTATCGAAGAGTCGTTTATGAACGTCTGTGACAGCTGTTATGAACAGGTGCCTTAAACGTGAGTCGAAGTTAGAATTGTCTGTAAGTTATTTAATAGGAGAGCGTTATATGGAATTAATACTGTAAACATGATGTTGAATGCATTTTTTTAAATAATTTGAGGACGTAGATTATTTTGGCAACTAATGATTGAATTATCGAATGGAAAGCTATTATAAGTCTGTCACTGATTTCTCATACATGTTTAATGCTCTCAAATATTCCGATGTAATAACAATTTATCTATACTCTAAATAAATTAAAAAGAAGTGGATTAATTACACTATCCAATGGTCCACGACAAGGCCAAATACACACATTCACTCACACAAGCACACCAAGACTGACTGCATGGTATGTTAATGCCATTTCGGATCTTTTTAATTCATAAGATTATGGAAAAAATTAAACTTATTATAAGCAGAATAACACAAAACCTTGGCATTAATATCTACCCAATAGAAAAAACAAGTGACGTGTATATTGACGGTACTTGTAAGAGCAAAAAAGAAATGACAAAAATATTGTAATCCGGATCTACATAATTTAAGGTACTGAAGAATATCAAAAGGAATTGATATCTCATTCCAATTCCGAGTATTTCGAACAACCGGCATTATTTGGCGACATGAATCTCTCTGATTGATTTCACGTAAATTGCGCCGCTTACGATTTCCCAGCAGATTTCAAATTTTATGAATACCTGTATTAATAACCAATGGCTGACTTCTGATAACTTTTCCCATCAAAACCTTTTCTTACAAGACATTATATTTTGTGGGATTTCATGCTACGGAGTTGTAAATTTTTGTTTTCCTACTTATACTATTTATAAATGCGGAAGTTTATGAAGATGTGTGACTCTTTCACGCAAAAACTTTCAAGTACATTTTGATTAAAATCTTCACCAATGTAGCTTATAGTCTTAATTAACATATCTTAGACTAATTTTAAAGTTAAAGTACCAGGTGAGTGGAGCCTCTGGTGAAATTAGGTAGTTTATATATTATTAGAAGCAAGTTTTATATTTAAATTTAGCTTTTATTAGTTTTCCAAAAAATTGCGTATTACCTAAGTATGATTGATCCTAAACGCATCAGCCCAATCAACGGGCATGCGAATTCCCTATCAAATGTCGAACGTATTTATATGAAGAAAAGGATGCACTTCTTCTTCTTCTTCGTCGTGTCGATGGCTGAGTTAAATTTTATTGGCTCAATAAGTAGCAACTGTTATAGCGCTCTCGTCGGCATTCATGAGCGCCTCTATTGTGCAGGTGGAAGGGCATTTTGGAGAGTCAGTAAGGTAGTCAAGGTTTTGACTTGCCATCGTGGTGAAAGGATTAGCCAATTCGCTTTTAAGTACTCGCGAATTGCCCAGGGTGCGCCGGACGTAGGGAATCGTTGTGTACGTCACTCGGGGAGGCCCTAAATTGTCGTAATTGTCGGTTTACCTTACAGAATCACGCCACCACCGAGGTGTAATTTTTAGGCGTCTCCCGCTGTCTAATGTGGAAAAGCGCCATTCTTGCACGCCATACGCCATACAAATCCTATGATTTGACACTAGCACGGCACAATCCCCCTCCCCCCCGCGAGTTTTCAGCATTATTTGCATATTTGAGATAGATATAATTATGCGTTTATTGCGTGTCCATTTTGGTTTTTTATTCTGAGCCTAAATGAGATCATTTGCAATTTGCATTTCTTGATTTAAGGATTATTCTAGGCAAAATAAAAGCATTTTTACGAGATTATAAAAACTCTGTACACAGAGATTGACGTTGGAGTGCTGATGCTCTGTGCTAAAAATCGTTTTATGGCATGCGGTATTCTTCTGATGGCAATATGAAAGAGCAGTCAATAAACCTCTACAAAAGACTGTAGAAATGGCAACTTCAGACAAATTTACGACCTTATATTTTTTTAAATCACGTTCATGTTTCGATAGTCCTCGATGGTCTAGTGGTTAGCGTATGCGTCTTTCCCGCAAGATTTGATTCGATTTCCGGGTTGGATAAAGTATTATTCGTCAGAAATGAACAAAAGCAGCAGGGAGTTAGAGTTGAGACCGGTGGATGGCGATAGGCTCACCCTCTCTTCCATGAAACCTAATCATAACAGGTGAAATATGGGTGTTGTACACCTCTGCCACACCTTTCTGGGTAAAATAGGCGTGATATTATGTTATGTTATGTGGTCATGTTTGGTAAAAAAAAAACCAAATTCACGAATTCATTACAATTTTGTCATCTTATTGTAGGTAATGGTTTATAGGTATCCAATTAAGAAGCCTTGTAAAATTTAGGGGAATCAAATAAAAATGTTCTATCTTTAAGTTTTTTAATCTTCAATGAACTCAAAACTCATTTATATTTGACGACCGGATGGCGGAGTGGGTAGTGTGCCTGCCTGCGACGCCGAGGTCGTGGGTTCGATTCCCGCTTAAGACAAATCTTTGTGGGCATGAACATAAAGGTTTGTCTTAGTCTGGGTGTTTCTATGTATAATAAGTATGTATTTACAGAAGAAAATATATGTATTAGTATCAGTTATTCTCAGTCATCAGTTACCCATAATACAAGCTCTGCTTAGTTTGGGACTAGATGGCGTTGTAAATAAGTTGTGAGATATTTATTAATTATTAGAAAATTAAAAACAAATTTAGATATCAATGTGTAAAGTTTACTATAGCACCCGCCCATAAACATTTTGATACGTTTGCTATTTCAATTTTATAACGCCATTTCAGTCATGGAAGGTCAAAAGCTATATTTTATAGTCGCTATCTCAAATAATGTAATAAAGGAATAACGTTAAATATGAAAGCTTATAAAAGTGCAATTTTGAGATTAACGTGAGTTGTTGGTAACATGTAAACAAACTCTTATATGAAAATGCCGTAAAAAGAATCTTCAGTAAGTAGGAATAAAGTTTATTATATTTTTATGAGGATCTCCAAATTGTTCTAATCAAAAGTAAATGCTGTGAGATTATCTGTTTAGATTATGTCATGAAAACAACTTATTAACTTGTGCTATAAACACTTGAATACATCAACGTTTTTATTTGTCATAAAGTTAATATGTAAGTATGTCAAATCTGTTGGTCAAAATGATAGTAAATAAGATAAAATAGGTGATTTTGAACTTGCTGTGTTCCACGGTTTTGCAAAAAGAAGCCTACGTCGTATCCTAAATTTCCATCTATCTCGACACCAAATTCATCAAAATCGGTCCTGCAAACAAGACAGAGTAAAATTAAATAGTAAGGATTTATAAAGTCGCATCACATTAGGTTTATCTTCAAAGTGGAAAATGACAAGACGCATCTGATTCTGTAATCCTTTGAGAATATTCATAGCCGGTAGTTGTCATTACATTTTGTCGTGCGTATAGTTAGACTGCTAACCTATTCGCTGTTATACTTGTGGCGGTATACGCACTTATGTAGTGACACACACGTGATATGTCACGTGTGTGCTTCTTTATCGCGATTCAGCGCTCTTTGACATATGTGTCAAAGAGCGCTGAATCGCGATAAAGAAGTGTTCACAGAGAGTATAAATATATTATTATAACACTTCCAATACGCTATCGTTGGACAACTGTCCGCCAGGCAATACCACCGAGCCTGGACGGAGGATCCTCCCTTTGTGGTGGAGAAACATCACACCCTGTTCCTCTACATACTTTAGGGATCGCAGTTCAGCTGGATAGTAAAGGAACTCGTCTCGACAGCAGAGCTATGGATGTACTTTTAGAAGAACTTGACCTTAGTCAACTTCTTCTAAAGCTACATCTGTAGCTGTAGTGTCTTAACACTACTGTATGGACTCGAAGGTCAACAACCGTGAATACTTTTAAATATTTATTGTTATTGTTACATAGTCAAAATAACTCTCCGACTTTCTATCAAATCATCTTAGACATAGCTACAATGACATAACGAAAATCGATAAAATAATATGAAACTTTATTTTTTTTAATTTGCACGTTTCATAAAAATTAAAAAAGCTTTGCTATAAACGTAGGACTTCCATGGATGAGGTATTTACAATACTATAATCCGTTTGCGGCTTCACATCCACGTGGTACCTTGACACTCAAGAATAATGAGTATTCTAATGGTAAAAACATTTTTCAAATCAGTTTTGTAGTTTTTGAGTTAAATCATAAGAACAAACGAACAAAATGTCAAATATTTTCCTTTTGCAATATTGGTAAAGAAAAATAATTACGGCGTTTAACTGAAACTTAAAGTTCGTGGCAGTGCCAAAAATACCAATATCCAATTTGAATGTTAGAAATCAGTATTACCAACGTCTAATTAACAATTTAATTCAACAATTTTCAGTTCAACCATGATTAACTCTGCAATGCATGATATAATCCGAGCACTATTTACTAAAATGCTCTAATTCCCTCATTATTTACGAACTAAACATTCAATATATGTATTTAACATGGCTGCTGTTGGGTACATATTTGTTGTTTAAATAGCTCTCTACAAATAGCGCTACAAGTTGCCAGACTAGTATTAAATTTGTCCTACTGTGTTATAAATTAGGCTTTTTTGTACTCGGAGATAATGTAATAATTCATCACCTTTTTTCAAAAGTTAGACTTAATAATTATATATATTTAATAATATCTAGTAATTCATCACCTTTTTTCGAAGGTAAATAAATACCTATGCTCGACGTTTCATTCGAAACGTCGAGCATAGGTATTTATTTACCTTTATAATAATTACGCGATTCAGACCCGTTGTCTAACTTTTGAAAAATGTTCTCAAATCGCGAAAGTTTAAAAACATATAATTCATCACCGTTTGTAATAGTTTCTGTCGAGGAGACTAATGAAACATTAAAAGAAAGGTAAATCAACTTTGATTTGTAAGAATACATTTTACTTATCTTAATTTTCATATAGTGAAGTCATAATAATATATTTTTTTATACATACGGCGGCACACATGAGAGTAAGAAAGGCGGACGTATTTTATGTCCTTACTTCAAATCGGAACAAGAAATCCTTACTTCATAATAATTTATGTTCCAAAATGTTTGTTTGTTGTTCTTCAAAACCTCCTAAAGAACTGTGCCTACATAAAAACGTATTAACTCAATGGTTAAGATAAATCAATATCTGTGAGCAAATTTTTACAGTCTTTACTCTACGATGGCGCCAACTAGTGAGACAAATAACAATAGCGCTCATTAGCAATGCTGACAGTATTTTTATTAAAACTGACGTGAGTTTGTAACATTATTCAAATTATGAAATACGGGTGTTACTTACGTAATGTTGGTCTATTTAGTCGACCGCGGTTTCGCCTATAAGTCTAGGCATTATCAAGAGAGTGCGATACGTCTCGCCTGAGTTGCAGCCAGTCT
This sequence comes from Hypena proboscidalis, assembly GCA_905147285.1. NCBI lineage: Eukaryota > Metazoa > Arthropoda > Insecta > Lepidoptera > Erebidae > Hypena > Hypena proboscidalis. Next base: position 18,566,807 of record LR990131.1, read on the forward strand.
TGCATACTTTGAATAATGCTGATAGTATCAGTCCTATTTAGCTGGGCTCGATCAACTATCATTATCTAAGTTTTATTTCTACTGATAGCTAACTCAAAGCTGAGGCTAACTACTTCTAGTTGCGACAGCACACACACAAGCTCACAAACCCAAATACACAGAACCATTAGTAGCACACTTCACCAGAACATTGCCATAAAACTGGTATACTGCCTCCACCATTAAAACTGTTTTTACCCCTCAAACGAGTATAATGGACGATATTTTTTCCCTTTGTTCTGCACCTGTGGACAATGAAACTATGAAGCCATCGGGAAATAGTTGCCGAGGAACGCTTTGTTTAGAACAAGTATTGAAACACAGCTTGCCGCATCGTTGGTTTGTTTGTTTAACATTTGCAATGTTATTTTATTGTTATTATTTATTTGTAGAAAAGGTTGTAATATGGAGTCTGAAATTGGCATTTAAGGACATATAGTACTTTCAAATTGTAAGGAACTTGTAAGTCTGGAGATATTGAAAATTTTCAATTACAATCATTTTAGACTTATATGGCTTTCTCATGGGTGCAATTCTCAATATGGTTCAGATATTGAAATGGGACCACACGAAAAGCACCAGCTTTCAAATATATCAATAATCAGAAAAATCGCATTGCTCAGTCGAAAGTTATGAGGTAACAAACATTTAAAAAAATCACAAAACGAATTGAGCAGTTCCTCCTTTTTTAAGTCAGTTAAAAAGAGACCTAGGCTGCTATTACACCCAATGATTGATCGTCAACAGATGACAGAGTGGTGGACGATTCGATGTAATTTTATAGGTTTAAAAAAAAATACTGTCAAAATAATAAAGACAAGAAAACAGGTGTTATTCTCTACTAACAAAAATATATCTCTGCCTTCGAATAACTTAAAATCTTTTGCGGAAAACAGCTGAAACAATTCTAACTTTTCTAACCAATTTCGGATCTGTTGTTGTCAAGTAAAAAAAAACCGGCCAAGTGCGAGTCAGACTCGCGCACCGAGGGTTCCGTACAAACCTGTAGGTATATAAGTAAAAGTTATGGTATTTTTGTTGCTAAATGAAATCCATAACATAACAATGTGGAAAGCTGACGGTACCTTGTCAATACATATATGAAAACATTATCAAAATTCTCGTGTCGCGGTGTTTGTTTCCAAACTCCTCCGAAATGGCTGAACCAATTTGCATGAAATTTTGTGTGCATATCGGGTAGGTCTGAGAATCGGCCAAAATCTATTTTTTTATTTTTTTTTGTTAATCGCATAACAACGTTTGCTGGGTCAGCAAGTCTAATATATAAAATTCTCGTGTTGCGGTGTTTGTTTCCAAACTCCTCCGAAACGGCTGAACCGATTTGCATGAAATTTTGTGTGCATATCGGGTAGGTCTGAGAATCGCCAACATCTGTTTTTTTCTTTTAATCGCTGAACAACGTTTGCTGGGTCAGCTAGTAAGTTTATGATTATTAAAAAAAATATACTATGTGATGTAACTAAAAATTTAAGATTTTCGGAATTTTTCCTATATGTGTACTTTATAACGTTGCTTCATGCCAAATTTCAAGATTCCAGGTCGTCTGGAAGTATCCTTTTGGTTTTGATTCCCTTGCGAGTAGTTGCGAGTTTCAAAATATGCGGCTTTAATTGCTGTATCTTTTGATTGCGTTGACGTAGAAGTTTGATTTTGTTACAGCTTAAAGATATTATAGACTTGAGTATTTGTTAAGAATTTCAATATAATACCACTACGCGTTCATGAGTAAAGGGGTAATAAGTTTAAAATTATTAAAAATATTTTTATTATATGATGTAACTAAAAATTTATGCTTTTCGCAATTTTTCCTTTATCTGTGTTATAAGACGTTGCTTCGTACCAAATTTCAAGATTCTGAGTTCACGGGAAGTACCCTGTAGGTTTTGATTCCCTTGCGAGTGTCGAAAATTTGCGGCATAAACGGGAGTATCTTTTGATCGCGATGACTTAGAAGTTTGATTTTTTCACAGCTCCAAGAGACCATAGACTTGAGTATTTGATATGAATTTCAGCTTGATACCTCCACGCGTTCCTGAGAAAAAAGGTCTTGACAGACAGACAGACAGACAGACAGACAGACAGACAGACGGACAACAAAGTGATCCTATAAGGGTTCCGTTTTTACCTTTTGAGGTACGGAACCCTAAAAACACCTGAAGCAAGTGATTGATTTTATTAGGATTTGTGTTTTTATTCGAATCGATTTAACAAACAGAAAAATAAGCTCAGAAAAATTTTTTTTACGTCGATCTATGCATCCATCGACATTAACCGATGTAGATGAACATCTTTCTAAAGAAGAAAATACGTCAATTTTGTCAATTTTTTAATTAAGAATATGAGTTTCTAACTATTTGACGATTGTCTCAAATAGACGCCAGATTTTTAAATACATAGTTAAAATTTTTGACTTTGCTGTTAGTGGCCAACTATTTCACTTTCAAACCGTCATCAAAAAGTACGATATCTAAAAACTAAGGTAAAGTTATTTTTTTTTTAAACTGTAGACAAAATCTTAACGATAGTGCCATGCTTTTTTTATAATTTTAAACAGGTTTGTCTTCCGGCAAACCTGTTTTTATATTACTAGTTCCGCTGTGAAAAAGCAGTGTGCCTTTAAATTAGTTATTTTCTAAAATGAAGTACTGAAAAAAGTAGAAGTAATACTAACTTTTACTTTAATTTATAGAACCTTAACTTAAAAGGGAAGCGTAGTCATAATTAAGATGTAAAATGTACCTTAACATTTATCTACTTCATTTTATAATGTATTTATAAGCAAACCAGGAACTAAAACATCTATATATATAATTATATAAAAGGCTTTGTCCTAACTGACTTAGTATCAACGCACAGCCTAAACCATAGGTCGTAGCGACTTGAAATTTGGAGGGTGTATTCTTAACAAGATTTTATCGTGCAATAAGAAAGGATTTTTGAAAATTCGGCCTTTATCAGGGTGAAAAGTGGGACGAAAGTTTGTATGGAAAAGCGTTTGTAGTAATTATGAGGCTCGATCAATTTCAAAAATGGAACTTTGTTGAAACTTCATGTCAACATCTCACTGTCACACAATGAGATGTTGACATGAAGTTTAATAAAAAAAGGATTTTATGTCAGTGTAAACTTTTTAATTGTCATTTCGGCCTCTTTAGATATCTAAGAAGTAATTGTTTTAATGTAATGGAAGATGTGTGATGTAAATTATAAAAAAAAAATTAAATAGGGTTAAAACTATCATTTTGATGTGCTATAGTCAGGTGGCAAACATGCCCAAGGTTTAGCTGATGGTAAGTTAGGGCATCAACTGCGCAAATTATACAACATACACTTTTGACGGATGGACTAATTAATATTAAATACTAGCTGACCCGGCGAACTTAGTACCGCCTTAGCGTAAATTTGATGCACTACTTTATTTTGTATAGCTGACCTATCTTATGTATGCGTACCTATTCAATTTGAACTGAAATCTATAATATCCCCCATATAAAAATGAATACTTTTTTTTTTTTTTTTTTTAATTTTTTTTGCCGTAACAACCTTGTACAGAGTATTAGAAAACTACAAAAATAAAAATATCAGCCGAATCGGTCAAGCCGTTTTCATGCCAAGTCGTGACAACGGAAATTTCATTATATGGGAAAATGGAATTGTCGTCTTACTCTATCTTACTCGCAATTTTTCCTTATTTGCTCACCGTTTAGACCTACCCTGGACTACGACAAACATTTTAAAACCAAAATCAGCTCAATCGGCCCAGCCGTTCTCGAGTTTTAATCAGACTAACGAACAACAATTCATTTTTATTTATATAGATAATCTACAATAAAGCCTGACACGTGCGTTACAGCAGGTATCGATCTGAGGGGAACTGCTTCTCACACGGCCAGTTCTATGTCGCCTGCTCAAGAGTAAGTTCGCCTCGAGATCTCTGGTTTTGTTGGCACCTGAATGGAAGACTTCGAATATTGTTTAAAAAGAAATACTTTAATTGGGTATTTATTTATAAAGATAACTCAACTTACGACAACTTACAATTGCGAGCAAAGCCGCGGGCATAAGCTTGTCATAAATAAAGGCGCGTATATAATATTATGTCAGGTATTTTTAGTTTCTGGTGTGTGTATAACTTTAAAATTATACAAAATTAGGACCACCACCAATCGACACGCCTTCAAAATCAAGGTTCGAAATATTCTTCTCAGCAAGAATAAATCACCACTATAGTATCTCTCACTCGTCTCATATATTTATTTATTAAATATTTACTTGTATTTAAGTTTTATGTTATGTAGGTATTATCACTACATAGTATAAAACAAAGTCGCCTTTTCTGTCCCTATGTGCGCTTAAATCTTTAAAACTACGCAACGGATTTTGATGCGGTTTTTTTTAATGAATAGAGTGATTCAAGAGGAAGGTTTTTATGTATAATTTAAAGATTTGTAAAGTGATGTCGTAACAAACATATTTTTCTGCGCTTACATTGCAAACGCTGGCTAAACCTTACGAGATAGATCAAATTTATGTACTACGTAATTGTATATCTTGAAAAGATGAATAAAAAAAGTCCGCGACAGCATATGTTTATCTCCTAAAGATAACCCACAGTAACCATTTTTATCTTTTACATATTACAAAAAAAATATGGGTTATTTACCAAGCTATTTTAAACGATACAGTATCATTACTTATCCAATTAAATACATTAAATACGTTGTGCATTTCATGTAGATCAAAATTGCCCTTTACAGCATGTGATTTAAATGAATATTTTCGAAGATATTACAGATTTAAAAATTGCGGGACGTAGAGTTTGCGGCGGTATCGGCCGGTCGGGGCGGCGCGGGAGCGAGCCTGTTCAGAGGGACAGAGAATCGTCAATAGAGCGTGAGGCTCGACTCAGTCAGCTTCGGGATAAAAATAGAGCTGAGAAATGTAAAAAGTAAATAAGTAAAAATGTTGTGTATGAATATTCCAAAGATAGCAGGAAATCTTCATGGTATAGGGAAAGGGGAATTGTTTTACTCCTAATTTAACGCGTGCGGGCCACGGGTAGTAATGAATAAATAAAAACTACTGGATCGATTTTAATGATTTTTTCAGTGAGTGACATAGGCTATAATATATTATTATTATTATATACCCGTGCGAATCCGGAGTGGGCCGCTGTGTTTATATACAACGTTCACAGTTTTTCTGTAGTGTATTTAGTATCAGCATTGTACCCGTGCGAAGCCGGGGCGGGTCGCTAGTGCATAATATAATTATTATCATTATGTATTTATTAATTTTATTCATTATTATTATTATTCCTTGGTGAAATCAAAACGCTATATTTTATAACTTCACGTGCCATGTTAATCTCTGCATCAACCAAAGGTACACTGGTAGAAAATGCCTATGGCATTAATGCCGCCTTGTATACAAATTTTGTATATGAAGTTTTAAATAAAAAAATAAAAAATAAAAATAGTATTATTATTTAAGAAAAATAATAGTTTTAAATATTTCAGCTAGGTATTAGGTATGGAACAATATCAGTATTGAAAAATAATCCGAACAAAACACTTATTGCGAAATTCGAGCAGACGGGGACCGATTTGTATAACTAATCAGCTTAAGAGCTTTGTCAATATTGACGGGCAAAGGAAAATTCAATTCTATTTTATTCTATAGAAGCGACAAAAATCAAAGTCAATGTTGTAAATGAAAGCACGGATGGCATGGTGGTTTGAAATGAAAAAAAAATAAAATGAAAATATTTATTTAGGTCCAAAGAAAACAATGAGACACACATACATTCAGTAAAGAAACAAATAAATACAGTCATTTAAAAGGCTGTATGCCACAAAGCAAAAATTGGCCTAAATTGGAATTGGTTCAGCATAATTATGCCAAACTAAAGCTTGGCGCTGGTTTTCAACTAATCCCCCAGTAAGGACACGGATGACAATCTGTTATCTAAATAATAAATAAGTTTAAGCGGTCGCCTCACCGGCTCTTCACTGCGTTGGTGTTGTGGGTTCGAATACCACATAGAACTCAGGAGGAGGATCATTATTATAATAAAATTGTAAATTAGTGGTTGTCCGATACTTCTGCATGACATTGAATGTTTCACAGTTGTGTAGATAGAGGTGTAACTTTAATACTGGTATATGTTTCATCTTCGTATTTTATCGGTGTAATTCTTTTAGATATATCACTTCTCAAAAGGATGCCTAAAATTTGTAAACAATTTCTTAATTTTGAAGGCAATAGCGTGAAAATCTTGAAATACCTCTTTGGAACCAAAAATAGTTATAACATATTATTAATCTTTTCGATGTATACAACCGCATTATATCCTTTCTAGTATGTCCATCCTTAGGTTGCCGGGAAGAGATTGCGTCAAGCAATAAAGTCGGCCTTTGTACGTTGTAGTTTCTCTGTAATTCTGTTTGTTTATGTATGATGTGCAAATTAAGTTTCCTCAATCTACATAATAACTATCTAAGTATCTATTCTTCCAATATGTAATATATTCTCTTTGAATATTTGCCAACATTGTTCGTGCATTTACATGTACATGTAATAAAAATAGATCCAAATCAATATCCACGTTAAATGGAACGTTTTATGAATTGTCTTTTCATTTGGTTAAAAAAACTTTTTGACGAAACCATCAGGATTGCGGGATTAGATATATAGAATAAACGATATATTATATTTCAGGGAAGAAATACGCAAATATTTATATTCAGAAGACCTCTCATGTAGTTTAATATTGGTTAAAATTAAACGCGACTATTGTGGCGGTATATGCACATGATAAATGACGGATGACACAAATGTCAAAGAGCGCTGAATCGCGATAGCGAAATGTTCACAGCAAGTATTTATAAATACAACTCATAAAACGGTATTGTTGGACAGCTGTCCGCCAAACAATACCACCGAGCCTGGTTTCTCTACAAGTAATCTTTGTATATTTTTTTGCATTTACATTTAAGTGTGCATGCTATTTAGTTAGTTAAAAACTAGTAGTTTCAAAGTTAAAACTTAGTACTTTATAGTTTCAGAATTTTTGAATACTTTATCATTAAAAATGGTAAGAAAGAATCCGATATAAAAAGATAGAAGTACTTTTGTTCAAAGCTTAGCAAATTCAGTTAGAGTGATCAATAAATAACTCGCATTCCTCTCGTCTTTTGTTTCAAACTCCCTTTTGTTACGAAAATTTCAAACGAATTCGTATAAATTTCCCTATGACATGGGTCCTGAAAAATTGCGAAAAGTTGGGTTAGCGTCAGTCAAGCTCACTGTGTTTCATGTCTCTTTCTGGAATTATTCACTGTCATCTGCAAACGATGATAAGTTAAGTACGTCCAAATTGAAATTCGTCGACTGAAATTATCTACAGAAAGATATAGTAGAATCTTATTTTTGTAACATTGATCTCTTAATATTCTAAATACGAGGGTGCCTTTTTAGAGGAAATAAAATGACGGAAGTTTTAAGTTGGGGCATTTTTAGTTGTCACGTGTCTATGACCTACTAGCCTATGACTCATTATAAGTATAAATGCTAATGTTTATACTTTATGGTTGCAGATGAAGATAAATATCGTAAAAGAAAAATAATATTACATTTTTGCTTACTGTCCTTATCATCCATTCAGCGAACTTCAAAACGACTCTCGTGTGTCAACTGAAATTAATTAGCTTTAATAAAAACATGTATACGGGTCAATTTCAACAAGTGGTGTTTTTTGTACCTTATCGGTGAACTTTTTTATTTATAGCTTTTTTGGATATTTTTTAGATTTATTGTAATCTATAATATGATACTAAATGTCCCCAATTTTACGCACATGATCGTATCATTTAAGACTGAAGAGAAATTTGAGTTTGAATTTGGGTTGTCACCGATACGATAAGCTGACCACCGATTAGTTTTCTGTACACCAATATGAAATGCTTGAACACCGAAAAGGTGTGCTTATCCACCGATATGGTAAATCTGACCACCTTTGCACCATTGTTTCGTCAATAACTTTGTTATATTCCAGTTACATCAGAGTTTTATACCTTATTTGAAAGCTTATGAAAATTTTTATGTTTTTAGGGTTCCTTACCCAAAGGAAATGGAACCCTTTTACGGAGACTTCGCTGTCCGTCCGTCCGTCCGAACGTCCGTCTGTCTCCAGGATGTATCTCAAGAACCGTGATAGCGAGGACGTTGAAATTTTCACAGATGATGTATAATTATTGCCGCTATAACAACAAATACTTAAAGCTAAATAAAATAAATATTTAAGATCGAGAGTACCGAACACAATGTGTCAAAAGTTCAATTGTGCGATGCTTTTACCATCGATGCTTTATAGATGCAATAGTATATCGGTCTTCAAAATTTACTGTTTGTCCCTAATTCGATTATAAAATGTCTTTTTTTTAATACTATGTTTGATGTAGACAATATTTCGCATCTATTTTAAATTTGCGTATATTTTTGCGACAGGCGTTCTGGCTATGAAAATAACGCAATCTACTTTAACTATGTCCACACCACGATCGGTCTAGAAAATTTGAATTTTTCTGGGTACAAACAAACAAAGGTATTTAACATCGTACAATTTCACTATCGACACAGTGCGTTCGGTATTGTAAAAATCGCAACTTTCGAAAACACATATTTTCTATGCCTAACGAAATTACTGATATTAATAAAATGTTTTAGAAGCAAAATAAATGACACAGGGTCCACCGATGTGATGAACCGACCCACCGACTCGATAAAATAATCCACCGACACGATTAAGACTGTTCATACACAAAAAAATAATACACTGAGCAGATAAATTATACACCGATAATGTTTTTTCACCGATCAGGTGGAAAATTGTCGTATCGGTGGGTAAAATGACCACCGATTCCACCGATAACGGTACAGCGACGAGATAAATTGCACACTTTTTTTTTAATTTCTAATGAACTATAATAACTAGGAAAAATTGAACTACAGCCAATAAAGCTAATTCAGTTACTTTCTCTGTATGGATCAAACAAATATAAAATAACAACATATTACAATATAAAAAATCATTCTCCGATAAGATAAAATATTTGTCGCCTAGCAATTTTCATGGTGTACTTACGTTTTTTGCGGGCAAATGCAGCGATGTAGAAAGCGTCCGTCTTCACTGCGCATTAGGGCAGTACTAACATGAAATAATAATCAGGGAGGGGACACTGTCGGACTTGCCTATGTAAAGTTATGTCTAAGGGTCAATTTCAACAAGTGGTGTTTTTTGTACCTTATCGGTGAACTTTTTTATTTATAGCTTTTTTGGATATTTTTTAGATTTATTGTAATCTATATGATACTAAATGTCCCCAATTTTACGCACATGATCGTATCATTTAAGACTGAAGAGAAATTTGAGTTTGAATTTGGGTTGTCACCGATACGATAAGCTGACCACCGATTAGTTTTCTGTACACCGATATGAAATGCTTGAACACCGAAAAGGTGTGCTTATCCACCGATATGGTAAATCTGACCACCTTTGCACCATTGTTTCGTCAATAACTTTGTTATATTCCAGTTACATCAGAGTTTTATACCTTATTTGAAAGCTTATGAAAATTTTTATGTTTTTAGGGTTCCTTACCCAAAGGAAATGGAACCCTTTTACGGAGACTTCGCTGTCCGTCCGTCCGTCCGAACGTCCGTCTGTCTCCAGGATGTATCTCAAGAACCGTGATAGCGAGGACGTTGAAATTTTCACAGATGATGTATAATTATTGCCGCTATAACAACAAATACTTAAAGCTAAATAAAATAAATATTTAAGATCGAGAGTACCGAACACAATGTGTCAAAAGTTCAATTGTGCGATGCTTTTACCATCGATGCTTTATAGATGCAATAGTATATCGGTCTTCAAAATTTACTGTTTGTCCCTAATTCGATTATAAAATGTCTTTTTTTTAATACTATGTTTGATGTAGACAATATTTCGCATCTATTTTAAATTTGCGTATATTTTTGCAACAGGCGTTCTGGCTATGAAAATAACGCAATCTACTTTAACTATGCCCACACCACGATCGGTCTAGAAAATTTGAATTTTTCTGGGTACAAACAAACAAAGGTATTTAACATCGTACAATTTCACTATCGACACAGTGCGTTCGGTATTGTAAAAATCGCAACTTTCGAAAACACATATTTTCTATGCCTAACGAAATTACTGATATTAATAAAATGTTTTAGAAGCAAAATAAATGACACAGGGTCCACCGATGTGATGAACCGACCCACCGACTCGATAAAATAATCCACCGACACGATTAAGACTGTTCATACACAAAAAAATAATACACTGAGCAGATAAATTATACACCGATAATGTTTTTTCACCGATCAGGTGGAAAATTGTCGTATCGGTGGGTAAAATGACCACCGATTCCACCGATAACGGTACAGCGACGAGATAAATTGCACACTTTTTTTTTAATTTCTAATGAACTATAATAACTAGGAAAAATTGAACTACAGCCAATAAAGCTAATTCAGTTACTTTCTCTGTATGGATCAAACAAATATAAAATAACAACATATTACAATATAAAAAATCATTCTCCGATAAGATAAAATATTTGTCGCCTAGCAATTTTCATGGTGTACTTACGTTTTTTGCGGGCAAATGCAGCGATGTAGAAAGCGTCCGTCTTCACTGCGCATTAGGGCAGTACTAACATGAAATAATAATCAGGGAGGGGACACTGTCGGACTTGCCTATGTAAAGTTATGTCTAAATTACTTTTTGGCACCGAAAAGCCAAGAATTTCTGGGACAAGTACGTTTGTGCCTCTCATTAATAAATATGGTTAGTTAAATAATAGAATATGCTATTTATCAATGATGAAACTAATATCCTACGAAATAGGGTAGGTTGTAACCTTAATTTACTAATATTCATTAACTTATAAGCCATTTTGTTTGTAAAAAAAGTACTGGGACAGCACCGACAAGCAAAAATTTGGACTTTAGGAATTTTTTTCTACCCTTAAATTTCATCCTAGCCCATTAATATTTTTGCCCCCACCCTATATCTACCTATATAATACTATAAAAATCAATTTAATACAATATTCTTCTTTTCAAATACGAATTTCAACGAGGACAGAAAAAAAAGTCGTTTGGGAAATCGACCCATACAGAAAAATAATTGTTGGCCTTGAGCAATCTCTCAGAAAATTAAATCATTCTTTACCATACTCCATTAAAGTTTGATCAATTAAAACCCATCCCATAAATCGTGTTATACGACTTTATCCCAACAAACACCCAAATCTTGACGTTCTAAAAGCCATAAGAGAAGCCAACGTGTCAGCCCGCCTACTCTGCACATGATTGATTAGACGTGCACCTGCCGTAAGCCAATCTTCTACCGATGTAATGGTCTTTGAAGGACACTGTAAAAATAGAAGCTAAATTATATACTGAACAATGTAGCTGCAGTTTTTAGGCTTTTCCGTATGAAACTCACAATTTGTTTTAAAAACGCCCATGCGAGTCGTGGAGATTTAGAAAGCTTTTAAATTGGTTTCATGGCAAATACATAGATGGAAATGGAGTTTATGTACAAACATAACCAATGTACAAAAGTAACCACTGTCATAAAATAGTGATTTAAAGAAAAAAACATATTTAACATTTAATATTATCTATCAGATGGAACACTTGTGTGAGTGTCACCTGCGAGTCGACACATTTGCCTGGCCTAATTGCAACTGTATTGACAGTCTGTTCAAGTAATCCATAACGTGTTAGCACCTATTTTAATTGCTGTATTTCAATTTGACGAAACCGCCAATATTTATTTCGAAAGAAAGTATAAAAATATCATGTCGCTATTATATACCTACGTCTATATTATTGTAATTGGTTGTTTAAAATACAAAAGATGTATTTACCTAATGTAAAAAAAAAAATAGCATAAGTTAAAAAAAAGACCGTGCACGTTGAATCTCACGTCACATTAACAGACATAACATGTCGTATTTAATCAAAACCCGCCATTTTTTCCTTGTAAGTTATTCATAAAACTTGATAAATTTCCGCTCCGTACGACTGGAATGTCGCCTCATATCTACCGGAGGCGAGACTCACAGGTCACGTCTGTGTACCAAACGAGCTATGGCTTGCATATATAGGGAAGAATCTGGAATTGTCTAATACCGGGTACACACTTAACGAACTAAGGTCAACGCACGTATTTGTTGGTCCTATTTTGGATGGCTTAGCGAACGCCGACGAACAGTGGCGTCCGCTTAGCCGACCAAAGTACCTCAAACAGAAACCAATGATCGCGTTTGTTGGCCTTCGTTTGCCAGGTGTGTACCAACCAGGCATTAGACTAATCCAGGACTACCGGACTATTTATTGATACCTCTACGTTTTTGTTGTTAGCTATTTATGAGATTGATTGACTTAGACCCAAATTCACCAGTTTCTGGTGAGGTTTCGGATATTTCTGGAGGGTTCTGGTTAATTCGATAAGAACCGGCCAAGTGCATGTTGGGCCACGCGCAATGTAGGGTTCCGTAGGCTGACGTTGCAGCATACGGACTTAAAAGTGATCTACTATCTATATTAAATACGTAACAACACCGTACAAGTTATTATGAAATATTCTAAGTAATTGCATTTTACATTTTGGAACCCTATTAATTTTAAACTTACAACGTTAACTTATTTGCTATAGTTTTCTTTAAAGTTCAGTAAATTTCAGAATTGTTATCTTTTAAACCGGGTTCTTACTGGTAAACCATTGCATCTACTCTACAGTAATCAAAACAGCACAGTGTGTAAGTGGTGTGCCGCTCGCGAAGAGTGTCAAAGTTGGTTACAGTGTCTGCAAAGGTTACGGTTACGTCCTCAGTGGGTACCTGGCTCAAGAGAGGTGGGAGAACGTCCTACTGGAACAAAAACTTGCTCTTTAAATTTTATTTTCTCGTTAACGGATTTCTAAATAAAAAAAACTGTCTTAGCAATCCCTCTATGTTTTAAATAGAACTGCATAATAGTACTCCACGCTATGGGGTAGCCGAAAGGAAATAGCGTAGGCGACTTTAATTGACTTTTATGTTAGAGCGTTAGTAGGAGCGAGAGTGCCAGTGAGGGTGATAGGTAGCGGTAGGAGGTGGTAGGAGGAGCAATATCGATATCCATACGATCGCGAGAGCAACAACGAGGGTGACAGCGGGTGTTACAGCGAGAATGACAGCGAGAGCGGCAGTGAAAGCGGCAGCGAGTGCGACAGTGAGAGAGACAGCGAGTGCGACAGCGAGAGCGATAACGAGAGCGACAGCGAGAGCTTTACCCATAGAAATACCATCACCACATTGAAACAATTTTGCTATACGTACCAGTTCTAGAAACAATACAACTTTACATTATACAGAAAGATGAAGCTAATTAGAACATTCATAAGTTTTAAGTACCAATAGCAAACAGAGCTACCATCAGTGTTTTTAAATTGCTCTATTTGAAAGCCTTCAAGCATGACAGTTTAATTATTCCATCTGTTCCGTCGGATTTTATAATAGAAACAGTCCGTTAAATATTAAATTGTCACAACGTTACTATTCCATTTGTGTCAAAAGTTATTAAATTGTTGAAGTTTCTACAAAATACGTTTATTCTTATTTTTTTCTTTATAACTGTATTTTTTCGGCCAGACACTTAGTACCGCGATACAACGCGGTAATGCTACCAGCATTTTAGGAACGAGGCCTTCTGACAGGGACTTATTAATTTTAGATTAAGTTTTAACACTATTTTAATTTAAGATCCAATATTTTTTTATAAATAAAAATTTCACATATCCAAAAAAAAAACTTTATTTTAAAGTTTCAAAATTATAATTTTCTGATTAAATACGTGTTCTATTCAGGACAGAAAAGCAATTAGCCTGAATAGCTTACCGATTTATTAAAAAATCATTACAAAAACTGCCAAGTTGAAAATATAGAAGGAAAATTCTCATAAGGAAATAGCATAAAGACACTTAACAAGTCAAGATCTAAGCTCGTTACATATTTAATGATGAGGCCGAGATAACATTGTACGCGTTTAATTGTTTACGTAAGTTATGCGTGACGGCGCTACGGCATAAAATCTTAATATAGCCTGCTTATAAAATTCACGTTAGGTTCATATTGTTCAGGTGTAAGAGAAAAGAAATGAGCGAAAATCATTTTTGAAATTAAACCGCAGACCATTTTTTTTGACGTCATTAAAGGCTTGTCTACGTATGTATCATTTGCCAAATCCGATCAGCGTATCCAAATCGTAACGCCTTCAGACTCTTAACAAGAATTTCTATTTTTTTTTGACATAAAAATAATCAACATAAAAAATTTAACTGTCGAAACAACAATGATAAATTACTACCCAACAAAAATATAAACCTACTTCTAAAATATGACAGCTAGGCTCGTTAATAAACGATTTTATATCGAAACTCTCAGATTACGCCAGACTAACAGTTTTTCAAACGAAATGATTTTGAATAATGACTAAGATTATAACGAGCTCAATTCGTCACAACGATAAAAAGATGGATAAAACAAAAAGGTCTGCAAATCGATGGCAATTTTAATATTAGTTCAACAAAAAGGGTAAATAAAAATTACGCACAAAAGCTGAAAAGATCAGATTTAAAATTTGGAACGATTCTTTAATATAACGAACTTAGTGACATCGATTTCATTCCAAATAAAATATTAATTGTATCACGTTTCGAAACACCAGTAAATGTTTGTCGGGTGTATTAACTAAATTGTTTATTTAAAGATAAAAATTGTAAATTTGCCATGTGCAGACATGATTTTGAAGATATAAAATAAAATAATTAAGAAAAAATATTACTTGGAGTGTATTTATAACAGCAGTAAACATATTTTTTTAGATTTTTTGTCTGTCCATGTCCCGTGTATATTCGTACGCGCATCACGCAAAAACTACTGCAAGGATACAATTGGATGCGGATTTCACAGTTATGTAGCTGGAAGTTTATCTTAAAAAATCGTAATTTTTTTATGAAAATGCTTGTTGTTCTGCACAAAGGTTCCTTATTCCATGGCTTACATTCATTGAATGAACTGTAAGATAGATATTTTAGAAAATAATTCCCAGGGGGAAAATAATTACCCAATTGAATTAAATTTTAAAGTAAAATGACATAAATTAACAATATGATAGTTTTTGTGTATATTCCAGTCCCTAAGGGGTTACATTTAGGATCGAAAGTGTATGAGAAAAGCTCCTCAATTTTGTAGAATATATTATGTAAATATCTAATTCAATGCGATGACTGATAAGTGCGAGACTCGACACTCGTAGTTTTGGAGACCTAACATACTAGTTAATGGAGTGTACGTATAGTAGAATTCATGTGCAACAGTTCGCTGACACAATATTTTGATGATTTTTAACTCAAAGACCGGTGCAACCCGTCGAGTTAAAACCTTTCGAGAGAATCACTAATTGAATAGCAAAAGTCAGTGTCACGTCAAATTGTGACTCTGAATTTGCACTTTTATGTTTTGTCTCTTGACGGTTTATTGTATCATGCTTTATATCGAATGGAAGTCCAATGAAACCTTGTTTTGCTAATTTTAGTTCTTATAAATGGCTTTAATTGCCTTATTTAATCAACAATACCTATCCATCGCTGTCTTTCACAACTTAAACCGCCTTAATTATTCGCTTCTCATGTCAAACGCCATTGTTGTCTCTATTGAATTAAAAAGCGTCATGGCGACGCACGGTGCCGCTTATCTTTTCATCTTTATTTCTAACATGCTCAGCAGAAGATTCCTTACATGGCGTGAGGACGCACTAAGAAGGGATTTTTGGAATTTCAGCTTGAACTGCGTAAAATAACGGATGAACGGTTGTATAGAAGCACGTAACTACGAAATGTCTGTAATGGGGTTTTCCTAAATCCATATCTATCCTCTTGGAAGTAAAAATTACTATTATTTACAGTTAGTAGTAATCTTTCGCAAAAATTGCAGCAGATGACGCTGAGCATATTTTCCTACTCACGCTACAAAACGAGAACAGAGAAGTGTAACGTTTGACGCTGGTAAAACAGCAAGGTCATCTCTAGACCTATAGAACTTTATAGCTCCAGTTACATAATTTAACTTATAATAAATTTTGTTGGAATACGTATAAAGGTTAAGGAGGTAGATTTCAAGTAAATTTGCTAAAGCCCTTCTTAAGAAAACAGTCCCACCTGATAAATTAATTACGTTATCAAGGACTGCGTATCCCATATCCCCTGTGTATAATCACATTGTCAAAATCCTTCCACGTAAAGGGGTCCAATCATTACCCATTGGGACCGAAGTAATCGAGCCTAATGGTGGCCAACCGATATTAAGCAATGAAGGAACAACATTGCAAATTAATTGTCCTTCCACGAAAGGTAATCAAATTGGCCATAAAGACCGAAGGACTGATTTTATGTGCCGTAACAATTTTGATAATCTTGACTTACCCCGGATGTCACCAAACTTCTTATAAGACGGTTCTTATTCAATGTTTGTAAAGAATAAGGCGTCTCGTGCGTGATCGTCGGGCATGTGGGCGCGCTAGCTGCACACACGTCGCACATCGTCGCGTGTTGCTGTTGTGTACAGCCAGCGCGCCTACATGCCCAACGATCGCGCCTATTAATGTGGGACCGCCAAAAGAGATTGAAAGCTGTAGCTTTGTCTGAAATAGACATATTACCAAAACGACGGGGAATTTATAAGTATTAAGTATATTTGAGGTTTCAATATTTGATTCCTGCTAGTCTGATTCCTAGTATTTAAATATTAAACATGAATATGTAATAAATATATATCAATTAGAATGCAGTTATATAATAATTATTAGCCCTTAGTGGATACCGTTAATTAAGTTAATTGGAACGCTTTTGATACAGAAAAAAAACTGTATATTATTCTATAAATAAATTTAATAGTATGCTTATAAAAACACGGACAATGGGTCTAATAAAAGCAAAATGGACTGAGTATCGAACAAGGAAAACTATTATACCTGAACCAACTATAAAAGAAGAATAGCAGCCCCAATTAACGAGAAAACATTCCACGAGAATGAAAATAGGCAGATAATAAGATAACAGATCTTGAAAAGTTCATAATCTAAAGCATTTTACGAGCAATTTTGTCAGGGCCGCCTACGTGTTAACTACGTATCGGATGAGAAAAACTTTTAGAAGATATAACCAGAAGTTTATTGCTAGAAAAATAAAACAAGATCTTTACAAGTTTTTGGCAATCCACTAGTTACGTCAGCAACGAAATACCCAGATTTCACCAAACTTACTCATTTTTGACACCTACCTTCCTATTCTTTTTAATTATTCTACAAGCTAAACTGTCACTTTAAAGTTTTTCTTTTCCTTCGTCGTGTCGATGGCTGAGTCAAATTTTATTTTGACCTGCCATCGTTGTGAAAGGATTAGCCAGGATTAGCGAATTGCCCAGGGTGCGCCAGACGTAGGCAATCGTTGTGTACGTCACTCGGGGAGGCTCCTTTCATGCACCCAACTTTAACTTTAAAGTTAATATATGATATATCAGTTTTTATAAATTTAAACATCTATACGTCGTATTTATATATATATATTATTATTCTTAATTTTTATTTTTTTATATATCACTTGTCACCTGAGGTTCCAGCTGATAATCAACGTTGCCAAACTTTCTGGCAACATTATGTTGAGCTGTGCCCTTTCATAGCATAGCGAGTCTGTGGCATTAACTCAGTTGCAACTTCGCGCAAGTCTATAAAGTCAATGTATTATTATAAATATTCTAGATTTTTTATTGTTTGTCCCTAAATTAGTTTTTATTTTTAATAATAATTTGTTTTTCTTTTTCACTTCTTTACTTTTTACTGTAATCTTTGGTTTTATTTCACGCGCATTTCCATATCTCTCTCTCTAAGTCTCTCTCTCTCTCTCTCTCTCTCTCTCTATCATTCAATGTTTGAATGGGACAGAGAGATGTAGTTTACCTTTAAACGTCAGTTTATGACATTGTTAAAATCGGCCCTTAGAAGCCTTCATAGAGTTTCATAACCTAGTTAATCTTTTTCATGTTGGTGATGTTAACGGCACTTTAATAGCAGTATTTACTTATCAAATATGTTATATACACGGTGTAAATGACATCGTGTCGAAGCCGCTTACTAGTGATTCAGTACAGTTTAAAGACACAATTCGTCGGGAATTACGTTGGAAAGTAGATTTTAGAAAAAAAAAATACACCGTATAGAATTATTTTTTTGCACTCAGGATCTTAAAATCTTTAATATATACATAGTTTCAATCAATCAGTATTTCCGTATTTGGATTATTATATGTTTCTAATATAGAATAACTACAACACCACACATTAGGTGTCGACTGATAATAACGTTAACATAACTAGTCAACAGCTGCTAAATAGTAATCAATAATCACATTTATTGTTCTTACAATTTGTAAAAATAAAATATATATTTAAAGTGGTAGTTTTGCATCTTTCATATGTTATAATATATGCCCTAGAACATAATATTATATCTTATAACCCAACTATAAAAAACGACAATTCTATTTCAAGAAAGTTGAACCCTAACTAAAACCCCAATTAGGTAATTTATTAAATCGTGTCGAGTTACTTAGAACAAGGGTATAAATATCAAACAATATATTATTGAATATACATACCTACCATATTACTTAACCATATTATTTTTAGAAGATATATTGTATTAAATAAATGATGCAGTAGGCGCGGGCCAAACAAACTGAGTTAGATTATAATTTTAAGTTAATTAAGTCTTTATCTATTTTTATAGGCAAATAACTAGAAGACTAAAAATAATGTTTCTTTGTGTCTTTTTTATCAAAATTTGTTTTTAAATTAGTCAGTATATTTATAAATCAATTTATGGTACAAA
This sequence comes from Hypena proboscidalis, assembly GCA_905147285.1. NCBI lineage: Eukaryota > Metazoa > Arthropoda > Insecta > Lepidoptera > Erebidae > Hypena > Hypena proboscidalis. The sequence continues at coordinate 18,585,899 of LR990131.1, forward strand.
CTATTTGTCAAAGTAGGCACGAAAACATGCATTTTAGTGTTTTAAATATGATACGTATAAAGAATATAATTAAATTTTTAATTGAAATAGCTACTAAACTTCCTTTGTTATTAAAAAACGGGTTACTCTCGTTATTTAAGCGGGAGATATGCCGACTAGTTTCGAATCTATTACGTATATTAAACTCCGTTTGTATGAAAATACGTCGTTGGGAGTGTCCCCGTCAGTTTGAATAACTAACAAAATAAAGTAATGTCATCCAATTGTTTTCTGACAGTAATAGCCCTATTTGTTAAGTTTATTGCTCATCGTAGATCGTCTAAATGCAATAAAGCAATCCACTTAATTACACCAAATAATTGGTGAATAGTTTGCATCTTTGTTTGTGTGTAGGTAATTTACGTAGAATGTTGCATTTATCATATTTTATCTTTATTTTTACGTTGTAAAAGATGTGAATAAATTATGTATAGTCAATTCTTAACACCCTATTTTGTTTTTAAATAACTATAATAAAAAAAAGATTTAGAGCTATTTTTTTTCTTTATCATCTTCATCATACTTACTATGATGATATCTGCCAACTGGCTGCCACCAAAGTTGATTGAAAATGACCGATTTGTTCCCATTTTAAATCTATTTCAAACGTAAAATGCTCGTATTTCTGACGGCTATAATATTTTTTTTCTTTATCATCTTCATCATACTTACTATGATGATATCTGCCAACTGGCTGCCACCAAAGTTGATTGAAAATGACCGATTTGTTCCCATTTTAAATCTATTTCAAACGTAAAATGCTCGTATTTCTGACGGCTATAATATTTTTTTTCTTTATCATCTTCATCATACTTACTATGATGATATCTGCCAACTGGCTGCCACCAAAGTTGATTGAAAATGACCGATTTGTTCCCATTTTAAATCTATTTCAAACGTAAAATGCTCGTATTTCTGACGGCTATAATATTTTTTTTCTTTATCATCTTCATCATACTTACTATGATGATATCTGCCAACTGGCTGCCACCAAAGTTGATTGAAAATGACCGATTTGTTCCCATTTTAAATCTATTTCAAACGTAAAATGCTCGTATTTCTGACGGCTATAATATTTTGTTTGATAGCTTCAAGAGTATAAAGTTTATTGACACATACTCTTGACTTTAAGAAACTCAAAGAAAGTAGAATAGTCCGGTTATATCGGTCGATCTTGCAAAGCGGTGCAAATCACCAAACCAAGAAATATGGCGATCCGAAAATGCTTTCATAAAGTCAATTATTTAACGTTCTTGATAGTACTTCAAATATTACTGACGTATAGTTTGTTTACATACTACTCAAATATCCAAGCAAAAAATGGTATTTTGCCATGTGCAAAAATAATAACGTCTTACGATAATGTAATTAATTTTGCTCCATCCTCCATATAAAACAAACTTTGAAGACATTTTGTCAGAATAGCATTCAATTATATCAGTTTTGAGACTAAACATGGTTATTTTCTTACAAAATATTATATATAACGGGATATTTGCCATGTATATTTGTTGAAGTTAGTTATTTTGATATTTCAGAGATATTGCAATGTCTTTGTTCGCGATAAATGTAAAACTTAAACACTTTAGTCATTGCGGGTAATGTGAACAGTTTTATTGGCAGACGAACCGATCTACCTTCTGCCGCACTCTTTTACTACGTGATGGCGCAATATTGTTGTCAGCACTCGTAATATTATTAACAAATATACATGGTAAATATTCCGTTATATCTAATATTTAGTAGCATTCTATTTATTTTATAACTATAGGTACAGTCGATTATAATATGATTTTGTCAGATTTTAACCTTATTACCTCTTGAATAAGGTTCACAACTAGTAAAGTGCACCAGCTTCTCCGGTCGTACCCAAAACCTTTATGTCCCACATATCTGAAGTTTAAGAGCAATTTGAATAGTTTCCCTTCAGTTAAAGTATGTGCCGGTGGGGTAGTGAGGTTATGCACTGGAATTACTGGCACGTGATGCAAAATATCGTAGTCTTTAGAAGATGCGGCGCATTGCAGATGCGAGGATCATTTTCTTTGATAATTACTATTTTTGTACAGTCGGCCAATGAGTTGGGTATGCAGGGCAAATACTAAGGGTCGACACACACCAAAAGCGCGTCGAAGCGCAGCGCAGTTTCAGTGTCATATGAATTTAAACTTTATTTTCATAACTATAATACTTTTTATCGCATGAGAAACTCGCGGCGCCGCGGGAATTCCGGCGAATTCCATAGTAGTAGTAGCGTAGAGTTTCTCATGCGATAATAAGTATTATAGTAATGAAAATAAAGTTTAAATTCATATGACAGTGAAACTGCGCTTCGCTTCGACGCGCTTTTGGTGTGTGTCGACCCTAAAATCTCATCTTCTACGCCATAGTAAAATCTAACTGCAATAGATATGCAAGTTTGTATTTCATATTTAATAAGTGTAATATCCCCACTATTTAGATAAATAACTCACTTATCCATAACTGGTGTCGTAGGTCTTTACTATGACTTAGGCATTTTGGACAGTCAGTAAGGTGGTCAAGGTTTTGACTTGCCATCGTGGTGAAAGGATTAGCCAATTCGCTTTTAAGAACTCGCGAATTGCCCAGGGTGCGCCGGACGTAGGGAATTGTTGTGTACGTCACTCGGGGAGGCTCCTTTCATGCACCCCATCATGATCACGATTGCCATAACAGTGACCACTTATTGGAGCAATAAAATTTGACAGCCATCGACACGACAAAGAAGAAGAAGAACTATGACAAGTTTTTGCCTTAACTTGTACTTTTGTACTTAAATTGTTTAAAAGTAGTAGTAATATAATAAGTAAAAGTGCTTCGATGATCAAGTGGTTGGATACCCAAAATGATGTGTCGGGCAAAGTGCTATTTGTGAACTCACCGTCAGTAAATTTACAGAATCAGCACGAAATTGGAATTGTACCCGATGGATGGCGAAAGGCTTATCCCTATCCCATGGGACCTAAACATAACAGGTGAAGTGTGGTTGTTGTACACCTCTGCCACAACCTTCTGGGTAATATAGGCGTGATGTTATACTATATAATATGATATATTATACTAAAAATGTTTATATTCTTTTTCCCACTAGGTAAGTACATGGAACAGAATTTGTACATATAGAGACTGGTGTCTGATTTTTATCAGATCACCAGGAGTATAACTTAAAAAATTGTCCTATCGCTAGTTACAGATTCATATTATATCAGTATCCTTAGAATGCCAAACGTATATCTCTTAGCGCCGATTTCATCAACATAGTTTAAGACACTGCTTTGGTATACACAAACTTTAAAAAAACGAAACAGTCACAAATATTTAATAAACTATATTTTCAAATAAAAACATTATTATAGCAAACTAAGTTAAATTAATGCGTATCTAATAAAACAAAATTATAGTAATGTGCTGACTACAAAAGTTTTTATTGCTTAAAGAGTTTTCTCTTGTAGAAGAGATTGAATTCGATATTTCACACTTTAGAAATAGTACGGCTTTGACGTAAAGCGTGAGAGGCAACACTTTTCAGAACATTATTAGAGGATTGAATTAAATAAATGTAGTAAGGACTTGTTTTACAATCGCCAAGTGAAATTATAATAATAATAGCAGCCCTGTATCTAATTCATGTCCCACTGCTGGGCTCGGGCCTCTTCTCATGATGAGAAGGGTTAGGACATAGTCCACCACGCTGGCCAAGTGCGTATTGGTAGATACCACATAACGTTAGCGAGCGATGATTTAATTTAACAAATACACACATATCTTCGAAACTACAAATCTTAATTATTTATTGACAGAGGTTTTTGCCGTGGGTTCGAACCCGAGACCTTTGACTTTTGACAGTTCTACGCTCTCCCACTCGGCTATCGCTTCAAGTTGTATTACTGGTAAGATTAATCTGTAACAAAAACGAATTAAACTGGTTGCTTTGCACTTTAACATCCGGTGAAAATAATATTTATCTGGCGGTTATCTCTTACTTGGTGATTGTGAAATAGACCTTAATAGCTTTAAGGTGATTTTATCTAAAAATATCTAGGATTTTTTAGTATTGACATTTGCGATTTATCATCTGTATATTTTTTTTGTTTTAACAACGATTCTTATTTTATTTGAATATTAAAATCTGTAAAAGAACAGACGTTCTTAAGGTTTGTTTTTTTTAATAAGTGTATCTACTTTTAATAGGTATTTAAAATACCTATTTATATAAACTTCACATCTGTTTAACACAGCTTGATAGTTCTAGAATAGTCTACAGGAGAATTGAAAATGTTTATTTTGTATGTGTGGTCCGAAAGAATATTGTGGCCCATAAACCTTTATCTCTATTGCTAATTCCATTATTATTTCACATAATACGATCAAAGACCTTAGCAAAGTAAAGAAAAGCTACAATTAATGCTAAATTACTGTTGGAAAACACGTTTAGGACAAATTTGTTTGCTTTTGGAGATTGTGAAGCTTCTCGGAGGCACGTTGTATAAAGCCTTTTTTATTATTAACAAACATTCTGTTTTCTATCTCACAATTGATCTACTTTTATTCCATGTCTTGATTGTTTTTAAACCTTTTGCCAAATAGTTTTAAATTCTGTTACCTTCAACATCTAGAGTGTAAGTCATTGCAACACCTAATCTTTTCATATAAAAAAAACTAAAATACCATGTACTAAAGTGCGTGGCCATAATCATTCTTTGTCAAATTTAATTCAAGCGAGAGGGGGAAAAAAACGGAAGAGGGCAATGTGTAAATTAATTTTGTTACGAGAAAAGATTAGTAATAAGGCTTTTTTCTCTTAATCAAAAATTTGATGATAAAATAGGTACTAATTATTATACGTATTCTTATTAAAACTGACGTGAGTTTGTAACATTATTTTAATTATGAAATACGGGTGTTACTCACCTAATGTTGATCTATTTAGTTGATTCGCAGCCAGTCTTACCAGACTGGCTGCGACTCAGGCGCGACAAGTCGCACTCACTTGAACATGCCTAAAAGTATAGTATAGGAGAAACCGCGGTCAACTAAATAGACTAACATTACGTGAGTAACACCCGTATTTCATAATTCAAATTATCCGAAATATAATTATCCGAACAAATGTAAACACATACTACCTCAACTTCACAATATTTATAATGAAATGAGTCTTTACTTGAAAATTAATTATTTAATATTCCATTATTGTTCTCGTAAATTACATAAATAATTAATCATTTGAAAAATAAAGTTATAAATATAAATAATAATATTTAAATAATAAAAAATCAAATATAATTATTTAAGTACAAATAAAAACAAGTTGAAGATTCATTTTATTGTTAATTGTATTTATTTCCCATGGCATCTTGTCGGTTCAGAAATCGTTTATTGTATAAATATAATCATAAAATGATTCTTAACGGTACTTTTGAACTTTGATAGAGGTAAGCTCAATATATCGACAAGAAGTTTATTATAGAAACGTACACAAAGCCCCGCGAATGAGTTGTGGACTTTGTTTAAGCGATAGTAATGGCCCACTAGTTTGTGTTTGTGAATGATGGTCGCTATTTTTTGTATACGAACCAATATTATTTCGTACAAACATAATGTAAGCGAATATGTATTGTGCTTTTTTAATATCCATTTTTTTTAATCTTTCTTTCAGATAATTTCGAGCTTTTAGTTTGTAAATTGCACGAACTGATTGTTTTTGAATAACGAAATTTGTTTGAATATCAGCTGCCTTGCCTAATAGTAGAATACCATAGATAGGACATAACACTATGGAAATAACTAAAGTAAACTAGTCGAGCAGTTTCAATGTCAGTAAGCCAACGAACTCTCCAATCAGCGAATGCCGGCTAGAACCGAAATATTGGCGCACTAAAGCAGAGCTTGTGATCAAAGGCTAATCGTTTCATTATTCAATATTATGTTTGTGTAAATTTTTGCAACATAAGGCAAAGTAAACTTACATTTAGCTTTGTTAGAAATCAATAAAAGTAATAACTATTGATTTTAATTCAAATCTCTAAGTTGAATTAAAGTCAATCTCAGCTCCGGTGTCAAATCATTTTATTACAATAAGTATTATAATAATTTAGTTAGCTAAGTTTTATTTTAATTTTATATTTTTTTGTATTTTGATGTTTGTTTTGACGTGTTCAAGCGCCCTTTGGGGCCGATAGAAATGAATGATTTGATTTGATTTGAGTAGAAAACCAGTTATGGACTAACGTAAGTGACCTGTTATTAATAATCATAAAAAATATTCTGATTTTGATTTACTTTAAAAATAAGTGACGTGTCTTCTACAAAAAATACTATATCACATAAACTTTACGAAAGCACCAAGTCGGTTGTTTTTTTTTTTTATTAGGTGGCTTTAAAGTTTTCACCACATCACTCGGGCATATAAAACGATATTTGAAAAAGACATCACCTTCTTTCACGCTGCTCCTAACCAACAATGCCGCTGTAATTGAACAGAAATCTGAGGAACTGGTTGACTCAACTGGTACTTTATTACTTTTTACTTATCTTCAAGCAGCCTATATTTATGGGGCGAATATGATCTATGACAAAAGCGCCCCTTGGGGCCCTTGGAAATAAATGATTTGATTTGATTTTGATTTGATTTGATTTGAAAATGAAAGTCATTTTGTAACACTTGTTACATATAACGTTTTACTAAAAAAATCTTTGTCTATGTTTATAAAGATTTCATAACCAATGATTTACAAAACGTTCAAGAGTGTGTTTGAATAGCGTAGTACACAACAACTACGTTAGTAACCACTTGATAGGCAGTCGGTGGAGTTTCTTTGGGTGTAGCAGCTAACTTTGACAGTTCCATTTAGAGAATAACCGAAGTTGCAAGGTTTTGGCGGCAGGTGGAAATGTACAATCGATTGGAGGTGGTTTTCACTATTGTTTATATATTTCATGTTTGCCTTTAAATGTAAATTAATATACACCTTAGTAGAGTATCTAAACATATTTGTAAGTATACATGTTACATAATATACATTGTTAGTTACATTTTACTATTTCAATATTATTGATTTTTGGCTCTGGCACAGAAAAGATGATAATAATACATCATTTATGTTAATTTATTTCTTGTATCAATACTAAATAACACTACTTAATCAATTTATTACAGGAACAAATGGTTGAACGTAACGTCACGATATGACGTATCATACAGTTGAGAAATTTAGGGTTCTAGTAAGAGGTGACCGTAGCTGGATGGCTTAAGCGGCTGCCCGGTGTGCAGTAAGGTCGCAGGTTCAAATCCTGCCGGTCCTATATCTTTTTCAACTGTTTCTTAGTAAAAATGGAATGGAATGGAAAGTGGACTCATTTTTCCGCACTTAGACTCTCATTTGGTCCATTGTGCGTGGAGAGTCCTGGCTAACATAGCCAGCCTAACTCCGCCCAGAAGCACAGAAGTTTCCTGGGGACTTCACAGGCTTCGCGGAGTGACCTCATTGTTCCGAGGATTTGTTCCCGTTGAGAAGCAACGGCCCTACATTCCAGGACTACGTGGGAGACCGTTTCTTCGGCGTCAAGACATCCTCGACAGAGAGGACTGTCAGTGATTTTTATGGTGTATAGGTGTTTGTTCAAGGGACAGTGACCCGTTATTGACCCTATCATTATTTTTAGATTTGTTCTGTTTAGTCTTAGGAGGTTTTTAGTGAGTCGATGATTCGCTTGCGGTATTGCAAGTTTGGCTTGCCGACACTCAGCGATCTCTGACCATCGTTGGTTTTGGGTCTCTATCGATCTTTGGCGGATCCAGGTCCGGTATTGCGTGAAGGGGATTGGAAGAAGAGGTTGCGGGCCTTGTACTGTCGTATCTGATCCCCTTCTCGCTAGTTCGTCTGCAATGTCGTTACCAAGAGATCCACTGTGCCCTTTGATCCATTGCAGGGTGACCTGATTCCTGGAGCAAATTTTTTCTAAGGCATCGTGACATTCTATGATTAGTTTGTTGTTGGTTTTACTGTTAAGAAGAGCTTTGAGAACCGCTGCGCTATCAGAAATGAGTCTGATGCCTATTCCCTCTACTTGCCGTTTGTGAATGGCTTTTGCAGCGAGTGTTAGTGCAACACATTCACATTGAAATATTGAGCTGTGATTACCCAGCGGAATGTGGATGTTTATATTGAGGTCAAAGGAGTGTACGCCAGCACCTGAACCACTATCCGTTTTGGAACCATCTGTGTATACGCGTACTTCGTTGGCTCCTGATTGATCCTTTGCTTCCTCAATTAATTCTATGTTGTAGTTTTTGTTGAAGTTGTATACAGGAAGAGTCCTATCACATGGAGCAGCAATGAGTGGTTGTATCTCGATTGCCTGGTTCAGGATGTTCGTGTGTGGACTCGTGTGGTTTTTTCCCCATAGACCTAGGTGCATGAGCCGAACAGCAGCTATTGCTGCTTCTTGCTGTATGTAGAGGTCTAGGGGTAATATTTGTAGGGCCATCTCGATCGCTGTCGTTGGGGTTGTTTTCATACAGCCGCAGATGGATGCACATGCTAGCCTTTGGAAGCTTCTTAGTTTTGATATAGTGGTTGCTAGGATTGTCCTAGGCCACCATACTATAGCACCGTAGGTCAGCATCGGTCTAATTACGGCTGTGTACAGCCATAACGTAATTTTTGGCGATGGTCCCCAGTTTATGCCTATCATTTTCTTGCATTGGTAAAAAGCAATCGTGCTTTTGTTTATTTTGTGCTCGAGGTGCTTATTCCAGAGTAATTTGCAGTCTAGTATTACTCCCAAATACTTGACTTCCTCTTTGAGCTTAAGTTCGGTATTGAAGAGTCTCGGTAGCCTGTGTGGACCAGGTATTCTTCTGTTAGTGAAAAGGATGAGTTCTGTTTTAGTTGGATTAACCGAGAGTTCATGTACCGAGCACCATCTTTCGATTAATTTGAAGGCTTTTCTCATCAAATCGCAGAGGATGCCCTCAAATTGGCCTGATATTAATATTGCTATGTCGTCCGCATAACCTACCGTGTAGAGGTTGTGATCATTGAGCTCTGTGATGAGTTCATTGACTACCATGTTCCATAGCAGAGGTGATAACACACCCCCCTGCGGACATCCTCTTCCTACGATGCCTCGAGTGGTAGTATTTACGGTGAACTGAATAGCGCGTTGTTTTAGCATGTTGTGTATCCATTGCACGAGCGTTGGTGCCACTCCGTGTGCGGTTAGGGCTCGGTTAATACTGGTGAAGTTCGTCTTGTCAAAAGCTCCCTCAATGTCAATGAAGGCACCCAGGGTTGGCTGTTTTGACTTTAAAGAATTGCCAATACGAGTTACCACGCAATGGAGTGCTGATTCAGTAGATTTGCCCTCACTATAGGCATGTTGATTGGGATGCAGGGGCTTGTAGACTGTCAGTTGGCCTCTGATCTTTCTATCGCATAGTCTTTCCATCACCTTTAGTAGGCACGATGTGAGACTAATTGGTCTAAAGGACTTTGGCTGCGTGTAGTCGCCTCTGCCTGGTTTGGGGATGAATATGATTTTAACTTCCCGCCATTTTAGAGGGATGTAACGATGCGCTAGGCAGGCCTGGAAAACCTTGATAAGGTAATCGATGATTACGTTCCCGCTCCATTTTAGAAGTCCTGGGAAAATGCCGTCCAGCCCAGCTGCCTTGAATGGCAGGAATGTGTTTAGTGCCCATAGGACCTTTTCCTTGTTGATTACTTGCTTTGCTACGTTCCAGTCAGTACTAGTGGTGGCTCTTTCTTCGTATGGCTGCCACGATTGTTCATCAGCAATCTGGCAGCCTGGGAAGTGAGTCGTCAGAAGCAGTTCACTGGTTTCCACGTCGTTTTTTGTGTATGTTTCATCTGGTTTTTTAAGACAACCTATTGTATGTTCAGTCTCTTTCGAGAGACATGATTTCACTTTGATTGCCTGATTATTGTTTTCTATGCTAGAACAAAATCGTCTCCAGCTGTCTTGTTTGCGTTGACGTAATAGTTTCTTATAGGTTTTTCTCGCTGCGTTGTAATTGTCCCATAGCTCTGGGGATCTGTTGTTCATAGCTCTATTGAACAGTCTCCTCACTTTGCGGCGGTGCCGTTCTAGTTCTAGGCACCACCAGTGTCTCCCACCTCGGCGTCTTGGCATCGAGAGAGGACACGACTGTTCGAAGCATGAGATAAGCGTGGACGTAATGTTGTTTACCTGGTTTTCTAGTTCATTTAAAGTTAGTTTGTCTGGCAAGGGGGGTTGTCTGCCCAACTCTGAGATGACCAAGTTCCGGAATTTGGTTTGGTCAGTCTTACGAGGCATCCTTCTCGGTTGCGGTTTGGGCAGGTCCATGTCAATGTTATAGCGTATCCATCTGTGATCTGAGCATGATAGTTCATTGGATACATGCCAGTCGCGGATGGATTTAGCAATATTCGTCGTTGTTAGTGTTACGTCAATTATTGTTCTTGATCTACGGTTAGTAAATGTTGGTTCGGCACCAGTGTTAAGTAATATAAGATTTTTGTTTAAAATGAAATGAAGGAAATCCTCACCTCGGATGTTTGACTTATCATTGCCCCAAAGGGTGTGGTGTGCGTTAGCATCGGCCCCGATGATCAGCTCCAGTTTTTCCCTCTCGCAGTACTCAACCAGCTGGTCGAGTTCCGGGGTTGGGACGTCTTCGTCGCTTGGTAGGTACGCAGAGGCGAGGACGACGTCTGGAAGCTGTTGGTGATTCCTAGCTACTATGACAGCCGTCAGATCTCTAGAGCAGAATTCATTGATTAGTAGTGTTGGTGTGTGTTTGGGTGTATGTATGCAGGTTCTAGGGTTACTTACGGAGGGATCCACAAGTAGTTTGCCTCCAGTGTTGCCGAGCCCGCATATTTTCCCCTTCCTAACCCACGGCTCCTGGATTAGGGCGATTGTATGGGTGTTGTTTTCCAGCACTCTGCGTAATGAAGCCGTCGCAGTTTGGCTGTGCTGGATATTGCACTGGATGATCTTAGTCATCTCGAAGCGGGGAGGAGTAGAGGTTGCTCTCGCTGAGCTCGCTCTCCCCTCCCGCCTCTCGAAAGAACTCCTCATCGGATGTAAGTGCAGGTGATGGGGGCGGTTGCGTGTCCATCTCCACTGGTGCTTCTGTGAGTGCTGCCGCGATCACAGTCACCTCCGTCGAACTCGTCGGCGGTGGATTTGCAGGCGGCGTATCTATTGCTGCTTGTGGCTGTGTCACCACAGCAGCGGGGGGCGGTACCGTAGACGTCGCGGGTGCCAGTTGCCTGGCATCCGTGTCCCGGAACCGCATGTAGATCAGCCCCATTTTGTAGTGGATCTGGCGGTCTTGTTTCTTGAGTTGGGTTGCCTCAGACTCTGTGATGCGCAGAAGTAGGTTGGTTCCCGGAGGATCCTGCCTAACTTTTTCGTGCACCACGGTCCAAGACTTAATGTTCAAATTCCTGTTTTGTCTTGACAGTAGCGTCCGCAGCTTATCCAGTTCACCTGTCCAACCTGGTACGAACAGGGTGCAGGCTATCTTCTTCGGTATTGCTGCCTGGGGACGTACTATCAGGGTAGTGTTTGCGATGGGTGACACCAGTTTGGCCGTTGTTCGGGTGAGCCACTCTCGCGTGAAAGTGTCAAAGCACCAAGCTTTGAGGACACCATCCGCGAAGTGCGCTTTACCCTTGAACCTGATGTCGTTTGGTTCTTCTTCGAGGGTGGCCTCAGGTGTAGCCCACATTTCCTCGCACAGTTTGTCCTCGATGGCCTTCTGAACTACCTCTGCTTGCTGTTGCGTCATGTCCGCAAACGGCTCGGTCATGACGGCAACACAGAGATCGTTTGCCAGGTATGAAGCCGCTGCCTCGGCGTACGTTGCAGCGGAACCATCCGCCGCTCGGGGTTTGACAGTTTTGGTTTTCTTTCCCACCCCGGTCGGCGTAATGGAATCCTCCGGTCGCGTACGCTTTTGCGCTCTTGACTCCTGCCTGGATCCATCTGTGTTTTGATGTTGTTGTTTGTTGGGCTTTTTATGGCCTCTGGGTCTCATGCTGCGCTTTTGCGGGTCGGCTCGAGGTGCTGCGTTTGCGCTGGTGTTTCCAGGAGTCTTTGTAGCGGTAGCCCCCTTGGTGGTGGTGGTCGCCGCCACAGACTCCGGACTCACCAGGCGCCTCACAGCGTCTGTTGCAACAGCCCGTTGAGCAGCAGCTTTTGCTTTAGCTTTTAAGCGTCGTTTCTTTGAGGACGTTAGCTTTTTGTTGTGTAACGTCCATGGTTCTTCTGGAGGTATGGCATCTCGCAGGGAGGTCATGTCCAGTGTGGTGGGTGTTGTTAATGATGCAGTCCCTGGAGGAGCATCCCCCGCCACGGTCTCAGTCAGCTTCACCGAATTCGCCACTGACAGCACGCTCATTGACGCAGTCAGGTTTGACGCTTCTTTGAGCGTTGCTGTACTCGGTTGATCCGGATTAGCTTTCCGAGGCGCGGCGGTAGATGCCACTCTTGCGGGTGCATCCTTGGACCCCGACATAGATGTGGCCGTTAGAGACGCAGCCTGGTTCGGCGCGCCTCCAGCAAGCCCCATCCCTGTCGTGTCCTTGGACGCGACCGTTGTGGGTGCAGCTGTGTGTACATGACTAGGGGCATCAGTGGACGCAGCATTCCGCTGTTGTAGCGTCAGCGCATCTAGAGACGCAACCCTAGGAGTGTGTGTAGTTTTTGGCGCATCTTGAGACGCAGCCCGGATTGTGGTGTGTCTAGGCGCATCTTTAGACGCGGCCTTAGTTGTTGCTTTTGGTTTATGTTTATTGGTCTCATATGAATCCATAAAATTTGATTGTATACTTCACCTCATGAGCTCCCCACCCTCCATGGAGCCCTCACGTCGGGGACGCCATGCGTTCGAACGCATGGTCGTCAGGGATACTCACTCGGTATAGGTTCAGTTTGCTGGTGGCACAGACGATCCGCACACAATGAGAACGATTCGAGCCCGCTCGCAGCACGAGACAATGCCGCAAGTAGGAGTCGACCCCCCTTGTGTCGATCATCCGCTTCCAGCTCACCGAACCTCGCTTGACAGCCCGCTTATGGGATGTCGCAGCCGATTGATCGCGGTTAGCTACTCCACGACCGCCCGTGTGAGTGGAAATCCAGACCAAAGAGGTGTGTTGTGTGCAGCGTGCAACTAATTGCCGGCTCACTACTCCACTCAACCTCCAGGACTCCTTCATCCCACCGTACGGGTCCCCGCGCACGGCACAAACACGCGGGAGATCACTAACTATCCAGCATCGGGTTCAGTCCGATGATGAACACGCAGGAACGTGACCTCGTAGCCCCTGCATTCTACGGACCTATATATACATAAATTAAACATATATACGCACATATACATATACATACATTTTTGGGGCAAGGTAGGAAATGGAGGATCGTGAGGGTGAGTGGAGTGGTGATGCGCATCGCAGAGGAGGTATGGATCATAGGATGAAGGTTAGGTTTGGTAACTCTTACATGGGATATAGGTGAGAGCTACCCTTCCTTTGTCCGGGGTCCACACCTTGGACTTTCCCCATAACATGCTAAAATTGCATGGTATGGGGCGGGCTATCCGCAACCTGCCCACCCGCTCGGTAGCTTAGGAAGATAGCTCCCCCGTAGAAAGCCATGCAGTGCCTACAAAGCGTCAGGAAGAAGCAGGGTGTGCAAAGCAAAACTTAAAACGAGACCGAGTAAGTTAGTATTAGAAGGGTCAATTAATCACATTTTAAATAGAACAATCTTGACAGGACATCTTTCTTTTATCTATGAAAAGATAAATCTGTTCTCCGCGTTAAGGTAAAACAATAGTGGTCGGGACTCGAACAAAATTCACGAAAATGATGTTTTATTATATATTATATAACTTTATTTGTTTAGAAGTATAAATAACTAGCCAATACTTTAATATTTAACATAGTTTGTTGCACCGAATGACTTTAAGCGTTTTGGAGCTCTTTCAGTTCTGACGTTTATGAGCACAGACTTGTTTTACATCAATCAGCGCCATCTAGTCATCCACAAAAATGGTTTTATAATTCTTGAATCACTATGCTTTTTTTATGTATACTACGTTTTTTTTGACAGTGTTTGATTATCAGACAAAGTTCTTATAACTGTAACGGTAAAGTTGTAAAATTTTCCATAGAACTGTCAATATTTTATTTAAAATTCGGTGACGCCGGACCAGTTTACCATGTGGGTCTATATCATCGATATCAATGATGTTAATGTGATTCAATCCTTACAGCGGCAGTTGAAAGCAATACGAACCATTTCTCAACTATTACACTACTCGTGCCAGACTATTTGGATTGTTTCCTGGGGTAATATTTCCCGAACTGAACATACCGTACTACTGGTATAGCATTAATGAAAATTGTTGAAGATTTTCTCAAGGTTCGTTTAACGTAGCCAGCATTCTTTGCAAGTTTATAGCTTTGTGCATAATAATAATATTATTATGGTACATTGAAAATAAATTTAAATGTAGATAATCAACTTGTGACATTATTATGTAGTATACTGTGAATACCTACCATCGATATTTATGAAAACTTATATTTGCTAAACATAGCTTAGCATCTTCAAAAGTGGGTAGTTTTTTTTTTCAGAGGGGTTAACATAACAAGTGAATTATACATTTTGTAATTTTGCTTATCAATGATACGTGGCTTCTAGACGTAAATATTGTTATCTGTTATTTAAAAAATTAACATTTAATAAAATATACAGATGGCGTTCCGTTGCAAGTATTAAAAATCTATGATAAGAAGTTTTGAAATGACATATTTAATAAACTCGTATTAATGTAACAAGAACGCTCCTTTACTAATATTATTATTTTTATAGAATTAGCAAAAGATTGAATATGATTAACGCCCTTACGATTTATACATTCTATTACTCTATTGATCAAATACATAAAAAGTTATGACAGTAAATATTTTGTTTAATTTTCAAATAGCTACCCTGTATAATGTGTGTTTTGGATTGTGCGTTTATTCATGCAAAGCAGTGAATTGTATTTCCAAAATAATCTGCTAAAAGAATCATTAAATTAGTTTATCCAAAAATTGTGTTTTTATTTTAGAACTTGCATAGTATTTTAATAGTGGAGACAAAAGTTTACTGTTAATGGGCTTGTCCTGCAGTCCCCGTGATGATGCCGCAATCCTAGAAGAGTTTGAATTTTAATATACTTCGGATCTCTGTACACTTTTGAAAAAATATTTCTCTTTTTCGATAGCCAAAGTTATTTTTTTACCAACATTATTCCATTTAATTAAAAATAAAACACATACTGATAAACCTTAAAATTACCCAAAAATACTTGAAACACCTTATTAAAATAACACATTCTGAGGTTTTTTGTTTTGAAGAACTCAACGAGAAGTTTTGATATAAAGCGTTGTAGCACCTTCAGTGTGGCTTGGCGTGTTGAAATGTACTGATATGCATTGAGCTTTGTTTATAAGTGTTTCTGATGATAATAAGAAAGCCAATAGAATCAAAATGCTGAGGATTATTGCTAGTGTACCTACTAGCATTCCTCTATCCCGATAAGCGATGAGTGGGATAACTTTTAGAAGTTATCCTACTCATGAACAATAAATAGACGTATAAAGGCTGCTTATAATGCGTAAGGAAGAAAATACTTTTGGTAGCAGCTGTGGCAAAATTGAAGCTGAAAATAGCAGTATATTACTCAATTTCGAAGAAACCTGCGGCGAGCCACCACCGAGATACTGCGATGGGCCAAGTTGATTGATAACTAAAGTACAAATTACTTTTTGAGAAAATATTTACCAAAAAATTTTATTTGATCATTAAAAGTTTTCTTGGTAGCTCTTCCAACTCTATTAAATAATGTTAATATTGGAAAAAACACATCATCTTTGAATTTACGTAACTGACGCACCAATCGAACTTGTAAGACATACATGTTCAAAAAGTACGGTGAATATAAAAATTTCGCGGGATTGTACGTTAGATTATTGATTTGTTTGTTTTGTATAGATTCACTCTTCTCCCACTTATGATAACAGTTTGTAGCAAATGTTACAGTTAATTTATTTGTGAGAGGCATAACTGATAGATGTGTTTTATTATCTCGGCGATTTGGCAGAATGTAAATTAATCCTCAACAGGCGAACGCTCGCTCTGTGACCTGGAATCAACTTTGTTTAATCAATGTTATTTGAAGATTATTACCATCAACTGTCTCGATGGTCCAGTGGTGGCGTATGCGCCTCTCACCGTGAGATCTCGGTTTCGATTTCCGGGTCGGGCAAAGTGTTATATGTGAACTTTCCATCAGGAAATTCACGGAGTTGAAATTTTTCCTGGTGGATGATGATAGGCCGACGCATACCTATCCCATGGGACCTAAACATAACAGGTGAAATGAGGGTGTTGTACACCTCTGACACAACCTCCTGGGTTATGTGAGCGTGTTTTTTTTTTTTATTAGTTAGAACGCCAGAAGCAATGACACTATCCAACGGTCCCAATGACAAGGCCAAATACACACATTCACTCACACAAGCACACCCAGTCTCAGAACAAATCTTTGCTAATTAAATATATTTAAATATTTCACAACTCACACACAACGCCATCTAGTCCCAAACTAAGCAGAGTTTGTACTATGGGTACTAGAATAACTGATACTAATACATATATACTTTTCTTTTGTAAATACATACATATTATACATAGAAACACCCAGACTAAGACAAACCCCCATGTTCATGCACACAAAGATTTGTCCCATGTGGGGATCGAACCCTTAACACCAGTGCAGTGAAGAACGGCGAGGCGACCGCTTAAACCACTACACCACGTGATGTTATGTTACCACCAACTTCTGTACGTAACTAAAGACTATTTTATGAAAAAAGCTGTATGCATACTAATGCATGCATGTCGGCCATTGCTTTGACTCAAATACGTAGAACGCCAGACTACTAATCCATTTGATTATAGCACCCGCACCGCGGCGAACCGACTTAACGCTTGGCCTGACGCCTGACCTTTCACCTCTGTGTATTAATAAAATATAAAATTTAATGTTGATGAAAACTAAATTTGGCGCCCAATTTTCATTTAGTATAAAATGATATTTTCTTTTTTTTAATTCCCCATGTGGTGGTTAACGTATGCGTCTCTCACCGTGAGGTCCCGGGTCAGGCAAAGTGTTTCTTGTGAACATACCGTCAGGAAATTGGCAATAGCAGCACGGATTTGGAATTGTGCCCAGTGAATGGCGATAAGCTCACCCCTATCCCTTAGGATCTAAACATAACAGGTGAAATATAGGTAGTGTACACCTTTCCCACACCCTTCTAGATTATAGGCATGATGTTTTGCTATGTTACCACCAACTTCTGTACGAAAACGATGACTACTCTATTAAAGCTGTATGCAATCTAATGCATGCATGTCGGCCATTGCTTTAACTCAAATACGTAGAACGCCAGACTACTAATCCATTTGATTATAGCACCCGCACCGCGGCGAATCGACTTAACGCTTGGCCTGACGCCTGACCTTTCACCTCTGTGTATTAATAAAATGTAAAATTTAATGTTGATGAAAACTAAATTTGGCGCCCAATTTTCATTTAGTATAAAATGATATTTTCTCTTTTTTAACACGCTTATATTAGCTTCACCTGTATGTATGTATGTATTATGTACTTATGTATGTATGTATGTATGTATGTAACCGACTCCTTTGGACTCGATTTGGACCCACTTTAAACGGACAGATTTCATTCAAATTTTGCACACCTGTCAAAGATCGATGACAATGCAATAATTCGATAAAAAAAAAAAAAAAAAAATAATAAAGAAAAACGCTCATAACCAAACTAATAAGTAGAAAATAAATAATAGTTTAAAAAACTAAAAAACACGCTTTTAAAGTACTTCTAACTAAAAAGTGAAAAATAATTCCTAATATAAGCTGAAAAAAGCGTGGGGCGCTCTGTGCCATATGTTTCGTCTATCGAGCAACCCACGCTTTTTTCAGCTTATATTAGGAATTATTTTTCACTTTTTAGTTAGAAGTACTTTAAAAGCGTGTTTTTTAGTTTTTTAAACCATTATTTTTTATTACCCGAAGTGGTGGTAAGCGTAAGCACCATCTACGCGAGGTCGCGGGTTCGATTCGATGAAAGTGTTATCTGTGAACTTTACTTCAGGTAACTACAATAGCAGCACGGAGTTGGATTGTGCCCGGTGGATGGCAATAGGCTCACCCCCTATCCCATGTAACCTAAACATAATAGGTGAAGTGTGGGTGTTGTACACCTTTGCCACACCCTTTGGGTAATATAGGCGTGATGTTATTTTATGTAATTGATTCTATATACTACATTTTGATTTTGTAAACAGATTCTAGACGTGGGCAGCCATCGGTTAAAACATATGATTACAAAAATATATTTTTTAATGTAATTTTTGACCGGTGGATTTTCTTTTATTTTTTTAATTTATTTATTTAATGGTACATTTACACAGTTTGATGGTTTTTCTCGCCAAACACAGTTGTTTATAGGTGAGATACGCTCTTTAAGTATTAAAATAACCTACCTATCATTATGAATTTAAATTTAAACATTAACAATATTTTATATTTCACATGATATATAAACTAATCACTAACAAACAAATAACTAATAGATAAACTAAATGAACGTTGACCACATCAAGACTCTGAGTTTTCAATACATGTCCTTCTGTCACAGCCACCCTGTATACCTAGGATTACAATATTGTATAACGCACACAATATTTTTTTCTCCCAATATGATCAAGCAAATGAATTATGAATTAAGACCGACAGCATAAAAATATTTTCATGTTTTTCGTAAGCAATGTTATTGACAACATTATGACCGTGTCACCGATATTGGTATTCCTAGTCAGTAAATATCGACCCAGTTTTATTTTTATGGGACATGCATAAAATAGATTTAATATTATCACTTCCGGTTCCGTGTCGTTCTAAGAATAGCTTTTTTCACGTCTGCAAGTCGCTGGAATAATTTATACTAGTTTATGTTCAGATAGATTCTATGAAATAACTATAAAAAAATATACAAAGAAACAGTTGATTTTTTTTAATATCATAAATAATGTATCCTACTTCAAATAGGAACAAATGGATGAACGTGACGTCACAAAATAACGTAACATACAGTTGAGAAATTTGGGGTCCTGGCAAGACAGTAGCTGGTTGTTTAAAGCGACTGCCCGATGTGCAGAAGGTTGCAGGTTTAAATTCTGCCGGTCCCATAATTTTCTTAGTATAATTTGCTAAGCATAGCTAAATGCTATAAAAATAATCAATAAGAAGTATGATACATAACATTTTAATAAAGAAGCATACATTAACATAACATAATTAGTACTATACATGTAATTTTTAAATTATTAATTTTCTTTTTTTTTTATTCCTTGTATTCAAATATTATAAATAGATACCTATTACTTGTTTGAGCATGGAGCATAATTCTTGTTTTCTCTGGAATGTACACGTCCACATCCATCTTGTCAAATAAAATGTTGGGTGACCTACAACACAGGTTTTCCTAGTGTAGGCATCCATTCAACACACAATTGTAATGTGTATACTATCTCAGATATTAAATGATTGGTTGTCTTGCTATGTAAATGAAATTTTGTATCCACCTAATTTGAAATAAATAAATTGATTGAAATTGATAATTTCACGCCTATATTACTCAGAAGTGTGAGGCAGAGATTAAAAATACCCACATTGTACTATTAGTTTCCAACCAACGAGCACCATATCTGTGTTGGTATTGAGAATTTTCGGACTGAAAACCCAGATAGCACTTTTGACCGACCTGGAAACCGAACCCTAAAATCTCGTGGAGAGAGGACGCTAACCAATACTAGATTGCATTATACCAACGAGTCAATGATATATTATATCAATAAAGCAAATCTTTGATCAATAAGTTCTGGCGGACACTTAAAAAAGCCACTCTTCTTATCGACGTCGATGACATCGATGACGTCATCTGTTTTCCCAAATATTTGTGACTGAACTCACAGAGTATTCTCGGTCGATACGTCACAGCCTCACGGGTTATGATTAATGGGAAATCGATCTACCACGCCTTCCACACACTTCATTTATCCCATCAACAGATCAAAACTCACTTCTAGGAATATGAGAGTTCGTCAGCGAGATCGTTTTTAACACGCTTATATATTAGCTTCATATGTATGTAACCGACTCCTTTGGACTCGATTTTGACCCACTTTAAACGGACAGATTTTATAAAATTTTGCACACCTGTCAAAGATCGATGACAATGCAATAAGTCGATAAAAAAAAAATTAATTTTTTTTCATTATTCAACATTCTACAGGGTCAACACAATACATGGGTCCCTAATTTTACTTCATAAGAAACTTAAATTTAAAGAACGGAAAGATATTGTGTCCCTCTCTGTAGAATGTTCCATAGAACTCTCCTGTGTACAATTAGAGCAGTTCATTATTATATGCGTATATACCTCCCTCCGCAGACCTTAATTTATTTTTAGAAATCATGGATGAAGCCCTATGCAGAGTAAATAATTTGGGTAAAACAATTTTAGTCTGTGGAGATTTTAATATTAATATTCTTGTTAATACAACTGCATCATGTCAAATTTTAAGTCTATTTAAATCCCATAATTTAATAAACTTATTTATGGAGCCTACTAGAATAAGTGCCACCACGGCTACATGCTTAGACAATATTTATACAGATATTAGTCCAACTCACAGAAGTATTATTAATAAATAAGATTCTGATCATTCTGGGCAAATGATAAGTTTTAAAATAAAAAGTAAAAATGTAGTTAGGAAAAAAATTACTTCTGTACCAGTAACAGCTAGTCGCTTTGAACATATGAGAGTTAACCTAGCTAATAACTTACCTTTCTTAGATAATGACATAGAGCCTAATGTAATGTATAATTCGTTTTTTGATTCATTTCTTCGCGACTTTAACTCAATATTTACTTCCAAGGAGATTACTGTTACTAGTAGTCGTGTCTTTGGTGACTGGGTAACCGCAGGTATCCATAAGAGTAGGCAAACATTGTACATTTTATACTATGAAAGACAATTTAATAGCAGTGAAGAGTTTAAAGAACATGTCAAATCATACTCGAAGATTTTTAAACGCGTTTGTAAAATTGCCAAATCCACATTTATTAAATCTAAAATCAAAAACAGTAGTAATAAAATAAAAGCCACATGGAAGGTTATTAATGAAGAGACTGGGAAGGTTAGATCAAAATATTCAGACTTTAAGTTAAGTATCAATGGTCAAGTAACCAAGTCAGACTTAGAAGTTGCCAGTGCTTTTGAAGGATTTTTTACTGCTTTTCCTGTCTCTCTAACTAGTACTTTAGGCTCTTCCTCCTCCGCTGCCGAGTCGTTACTTATAGATAATGTGCCTGAGTTTTACAATAATTTCGATTTTCGCCATGTTAATTTGTCTGATTTTAAAGCCGCGTTTAAATCAATTAATGTTAAGAAAACGGCTGATCTATGGGGCATTTCTGTACATATTATAAATTCGTTGATTGACATTATTTCACCTGATTTAATCGTGATATTTAATAGATGTATTGATTGTGGTGTGTTTCCTGACTTAATGAAATTAAGTAAAGTCATTCCTTTGTTTAAATCAGGTAGTACATTAGACCCCACAAACTTCAGACCAATATCGGTGCTACCTACGTTTAGTAAAATTTTTGAAAAATTAATTCTCGCGCAGTTACTTAAATATTTTAATGAAAACAATCTGCTGCACACTAAACAATTCGGTTTCACTCGCGGACGGTCAACATGTGATGCTGGGGTAAGATTACTGGAATGCATATTTGAGGCTTGGGAGGAGTCGCGGGATGCCTATGGGGTGTTTTGTGACTTGTCTAAGGCTTTTGATTGTGTGCAGCATGAAACTCTAGTCAAGAAGCTACACCACTACGGTATAAGAGGCATCGCTCTGGATCTTCTTACTTCATATCTGAGCGATAGGATTCAGAGAGTAGATGTCAATGGAAAGCGTTCGCATGGATCAGCTGTAGCAATGGGGGTGCCACAAGGCTCTATTTTAGGCCCTTGCCTGTTTCTCTTGTATATTAATGATTTGCCTCATCTTGTTAAGTATAATCATGAGATAGTATTGTTTGCGGATGACACTTCTTTAGTTTTTAAGGTAAAAAGACAACAATCAGTAATTGACGATGTAAACAATGCTTTATCAAAGATAGTGAACTGGTTTAGTGCTAATAACTTGCTTTTAAATGGTAGTAAAACAAAATATATTAGATTTTTTACAAAAAATGTTAAGCAAGTCAAAACTAGTGTATTGATGGACAATGAGGAATTGGAAATGGTCAATAAGGTTGTCTTTCTTGGTATAACATTAGACTCTAAATTACAATGGGGCCCACATATAGAAACGTTGTCTGGTAGACTTAGCTCAGCAGCTTACGCCGTAAAAACAATTCGTCAACTGACCGATGTTGACACTGCGCGTTTAGTTTATTTTAGCTTTTTTCACAGTATAATGTCATATAGTTTATTGCTTTGGGGTAGTGCCGCGGATATAGATTCAATATTTGTGCTCCAGAAACGAGCTTTTCGAGCTATCTATATGATGAATCCCAAGGAGACACTAAGAAATAAATTTAAAGAGATACATATTATGACGTTACATTCTCAATACATTTACGAAAATTTAATGTACGTTCACAAAAATCAAACAAAATTTAAGAAAAATAGTGATCTCCATAAATTAAATCTAAGGAACAAAAACAAACTCGCTGTGCCCACTACTAGGCTCCATAAAATCTCTAACTCGTTTCCAGGTCAATGTATACGCTTTTACAATAAACTTCCTTTAGACGCAATAGAATTATCGATAGGTAAATTTAAAAAATATGTTAAAATTAGATTATGTCAAAAAGCTTACTATAGTATTTCAGACTACATAAATGATAATAGTATTTGGAAATGAATTGCTCTTCTTATGTGATTTTTTATGTACTTTTATATTGTTATATTTTTCATTTTAAAAGATGGTGCACATGAGTTTCTCACCAGCTCTTCTCATAATGCAATACCCATCGGAGCTGGTACTTGTATTGATTTTAATTCGATTCTAAACAGTTTGATTAAAATTAATCTGAGCCCCGGTTATTCAAATCATTGTAATTAGTATAATTTAGTATTATTTATTATTTATTTTATTTAATTTTTTGTACTGTTTTGACGTGTTCAAGCGCGTCCTGGGGCCTATGAAAATAAATGATTTGAATTTTAATTTGAAAATAAAAAAAAAAAAATACAAAAAAACGCTCTTATAAATAAACCAAACTAAAAAGTAGAAAATAAAAATTGTAGGAACGTTTCCGAACGTACCCACGTCCATCCAATCACCAACCCACGCGGCCCGCCAATTACAGCATTTCGCTATCGGGCTACCTTCGCGCCCTCTAGACGATCGCGTCAGGGAACTAAGACCGCAGCGCCCGCGCACCTCGACGCCAGTCGCGGCACGCGCCGATTTGAATACACACGCACACGTACTCTCGTAACGTATCACGTGATAAACCGTTCTTTGTAAAATATTGTTCTGTGATAATTGTAAAATCCGAAACGTTGTTGTGAGTTTGATGTAATAAACTTTTACCGTAACTTAGTGTCCGCGTATTATTACCATCACGCTCCCTACAAACTGGCGCTCCAACTAGCGGCCCGCGCGTTAAATACCTACCGACGCGCGTTCAAACCCGCCTTCCATAACGGTTTGCCCTGTGATAATTCGTGAACATATACATTAGAGCTCGTGTTCAGTGCCGTTCTCACCCATAAACTGTTGTTTTGTGTATACCTACGGATCCAAAATGCCTCGCCGCAAAAACAAGCATTTCGATGACGACGCCACGAGCGAAGCGTCCGCGACCGCGACGCCGATCTCGGAGGGGCACCTGTCTACGTTTCTGGAGGCGTTCGCGAAGGCCCAAGCTGAATCAAATCGTCAGTTGATTCAGAGCCTGTTAGCTACGCCGGCCGTCAACGCAAGTGTGGTGCCACCGTCTCCATCGCCCGACACACAACAGCGTGGGAGCTTCGCCAAATGTACGGCGCGGTACAGCGGTTCCAGCCGTGACTCAGAGGTCCTCGAAGCATTTGTGGATGCTATTCAGATCTACAAAGAGTGCGTGAATATCAGTGACGATGTCGCGCTCCGAGGCCTGCCTATGCTGTTAGAAGGAGAAGCAGCCGTGTGGTATCGCGGTGTCAAAGCCACCATTTCATCGTGGGACGACGCCATCAAGAGGCTTCGCGCGATGTTCGGTGTGCCACGCCCGCCACACAAGATATTCCGCGACATTTTTGCCGCCGAGCAAACAGTCAGTGACCGTACGGAAGTATTCGTCGCTCGTCTTCGTGCTCTCATCTCGCAGTTACCGTACAAGATCGACGAGATCATGCAATTGGATATTTTGTATGGCCTACTCAATAAGCGTATAAGAAAACGGGTAACCCGAAGTTCCTTGGTTACCGTAGACCAGTTAATAGATACAGCGAGGAGCATAGAGGAATCTCTATCGGAAGCGCCGAGCAACACGTCGAGTGTCCCCGTGAAACCGAACGCGAGCGTCCCAAATACGCCCGCAGTCCGCAGTTCAACGTCCCCGTCGCGCGCGCAGCGCGCTCCAGCGACGCCCCGGCCTCCGCATCGGCCCTCCGCCGCACGCGTGAGCGAGCCGACCGCGCCGCCTACGGTACAAAGTTCGACGCCGGCTGTGGTAGGCAAGGACACTCGAGGTAAAGTCTATTGTATTTATTGTCGTAAAAGTGGACATACGCGAGACGAGTGTTTAAAATTGATATCAAAAGGCGATAAGGACAACAACAATTCGTTATCAGTGCCCAATATTGCATGTTACGGTTGTGGAGCAAAAGGTGTGATTCGCTCTAATTGTTCAAATTGCTCTCGTAAAGAGTCGTTTTCCAATTGCGATTTTACTAATGAAAGTAAATCTATAAATCATAATAATTGTGTATCCAACTCTTGTATGTGTAATAATAATGTGTCTATTCCATTTGAAGGTAATTATATACCTAACTGTGTTCCTATTTGTAATAATTCGTGTACGTGTAATAATAGTAATGTATCTTCGCATCATAATGCGCCTATATGTAATAATACTCTTATGTGTAACCGTAATTTACCTCTTAATGTGTCAATGTGTAATTATAAACGCTCTTCTATTGAAAATAATTTGTGTAACAATGTTTCTGTACCATTTACGTGTGATACGTTACCTACGAGAAGTTTGCAAAGCGTGTCCGCGTACAACGATATTAGCGACGGTCGTCCCGTATTAGATATTGTGATAGACGGATATCGTGGTACCGGGTTGGTGGATACCGCTGCGAAACGCAGTGTCGCCGGTTCAAAATTATATGCGTTACTACGTAAACTTGGGTATTCATTCTACAGTAGGCACATGTCAGTAAAGTTTGCCGACGGTGCAGTGCATGATACCAATGTATTGCTTGTAGATGTAAATGTTTTAATTCTCACCTCGAATAATATTGTACCGATAACATTTGTAGTGTTTCCTGACGCGGGTACTGCGGAGACGCTATTGGGAGTAGACTTTCTACGTAAAGCAGGCATTGTCGTTAATGTCTGTAACAACACATGGTTCACAGCTGATCGGCCTCAGGTCATTCACCCCTTGCGTTGTGAATATACACGACGTGATTCCGTAGGGTATGCTTCCGCGGATATTTTACGGAGTGATGAAGGTTCGATGCTGTCAGTTTCAGAGAAAGAAAGCCTCGCTCGGTTGCTTACAGAATATGAAGATATCTTCGCAGTAGGAGGAGAGCCCACACCCTTCGCGGAGCACCGCATCGATTGCGGAGATTCACCGCCGATTGCCGTTCCGCCGTATCGCCTCACGCCCGCTAAGAAGGCCATCATGCAAGCGGAGATCGAGAAGATGCTGCGGGATGACATCATCGAGGAGTGTGAGTCCCCCTGGGCGGCACCAGCCTTACTGATACCAAAGAAGGATGGCACATTCCGTTTTTGCGTCGATTATCGAAAATTGAACGCGGTCACTAAGAGTGACTCTTATCCGATACCTGTCATCGACGACCTTCTTCAGTACACTGGTAAGAGCTGTTTCATGAGTACTATAGACCTACAATCAGGATTCTGGCAAGTGAGCGTTCGCCCCGAGGACCGAGATAAGACGGCATTCGTTTCTCCATGCGGAGTTTACCGATTCAAACGTATGCCTTTCGGACTGCGAAACGCGCCCGCTACCTTTCAGCGATTAATCGATAGATTTCGGTCTTGCTCATCTCTACAAGGCGTTACTATCCTAGGGTATATTGATGACCTGGGATTAGTATCGGAAACATTTAGTCAACACCTGCAGGAATTACGCAAAGTGTTTGACCGCCTTCGAACATTTAACCTTCGCGCGAATCGCTCTAAGTGCTCATTCGCCAGGGAAAATGTCAAGTATCTGGGACATATTATCACCCCTCAAGGAGTGTCTCCTGACCCGGATAAAGTTAGTGCTATCTTGGACATGAAGGAACCGTCCAATCTTAAGCACTTAAAAACCTTTTTGCAAAGCTGTTCATGGTTTAGAAAATTTAAATTTATGCCGAGCTTCTCTCACATTGCTCAACCATTAACTAAGCTAACAAGGAAAAATCAGCCATGGTTGTGGAATGAAGACCAAGCAAAAGCCTTCAGTGAACTCAAGAGGATTCTTACCTCACCACCTATTCTTATTCAGCCTGATTATAAAGTTCCATTCATTCTCAGGACGGATGCCAGTAATTATGCTCTGGGTGCTGCCTTACTCCAGGGGGAGTCACCACAAAAGGAGAGACCCATCGCGTATGCCAGTCGACTGTTAACATCGGCAGAGCAAAATTACTCCACCACGGAGCGAGAAGCTCTCGCAGTCGTCTGGGCAGTTGAAAAGTTCCGAGGATATATTGATGGACACCGCATACATGTAGGTAGCGATCATCAGCCACTTAAATGGTTACTTACTTTAAAATCACCCTCCGGTCGTCTTGTGAGATGGGCCATGAAATTACAGTCCTTCGACCTGCAAGTGGACTATACCCCCGGCAAGTCGAATGTTCTCGCTGACACGCTCAGTCGTCCGCCTTGTGTGGAGACGACTCGCGATTCCTGTAGCGTCTGTAACGTGCTCATCGAATCGCCTCGCTGGGATGCAGCTACGCTTCGCCAAGATCAGCTCGCAGATCCAGAGGTGGCAAAGATTATTACGGGGCTGGAAGGTAAAGACGAATTAGAACTAACCCGATGGACTGATCGTGGTTACCATATGTGTAGAGGCATCCTGTATCGTTACACGGACGAAGAGACTGAAGAACCTCAGCTTGTCGTACCTGAAAACCGAAGGAAGCAAGTGATGGCAGAGTATCACGACGCCGCAACCTCTGGTCATGGCGGTGTCGATATAACTCTCCATAGAATACGCCAGCACTTCTATTTCCCAGGCATGCGACGTTATGTCGCTGATTATTTGAAGACATGTATAGAATGTCAAAGATATAAACCATCTAACACAAAACCTGCCGGACTATTACAGACTCCCGTGCCCGCGCAGCGTTTCGAAGTCATAGCCATCGATCTGTTTGGACCTCTGCCGAGAGGAAACAACGGAGAGCGGTGGGTGTTAATCGTGGAAGACACCGCGAGCAAGTGGGTCGAGCTGTTCGCCCTCTCCGAAGCTAGTGCGGAAACCTGCGCGAAGATTCTAATCGCTGAGGTATTCCTACGTTTTGGTGTTCCACGCCGTTTAATCTCAGACAATGGTGTGCAGTTTGTTGCCGATGTTATGTAACATGCCATGTTTACGCTTGGTGTGAAGCAAAGTTTGATCCCACTCTATCATCCTGAGGCTAACCCCGTCGAACGAAAGAATCGGGATCTCAAAACACAATTAGCAATTTTGGTGGAAGGCCAACATCAACGGTGGCCTGAAGAATTACCGTTCATTCGCTTTGCATTAAACACCGCGGTTACCAAGGCAACTCAACACACACCAGCTTACCTTACTTATGCTCGTGAGCTACGTTCGCCACTCGCTGTCCAGAGCGATCTGCGTGCTGTAGTCGAATCTGAGAATTTTGTGCCGCAGATCACGCCTTATTTACTCGCATTGGCGGATACTCTTCGTAGCAGTAAGGAATGCATTGAAAGCCAGCAAGACGCTCGAAAAGATGTCAAGGACAAGCTGCGTAGAGCTGACGAACTAGATATTGGAGATCTAGTGCTTATGAAGACACATGTTCTAAGTAACACTGCTAAGGGTGTTACCTCAAAGTTTATACCTAAGAGAGATGGTCCCTACGTTGTTCGTTCCAAGGTTAGTCCTACTACGTATCTCTTGTCATATCCTGATCCTAATGGAGAAGTCATTGGTAAGTACCACATCTCGGATCTAAGGAGATTCCACGCGCGAGAGGGTGAATGCCTTGAGGTTCCGTCGCCTGTCGCTCCCAAACGTCGTCGTGGAAGACCACGAAAGGAACCAGTCTAATCGTAGTTCAGTTTATTTGTTTTTTTTTTATTTGACCAATGGTGAGGGCACCTATCTTGGTCAAAAGGGGGAGTATGTAGGAACGTTTCCGAACGTACCCACGTCCATCCAATCACCAACCCACGCGGCCCGCCAATTACAGCATTTCGCTATCGGGCTACCTTCGCGCCCTCTAGACGATCGCGTCAGGGAACTAAGACCGCAGCGCCCGCGCACCTCGACGCCAGTCGCGGCACGCGCCGATTTGAATACACACGCACACGTACTCTCGTAACGTATCACGTGATAAACCGTTCTTTGTAAAATATTGTTCTGTGATAATTGTAAAATCCGAAACGTTGTTGTGAGTTTGATGTAATAAACTTTTACCGTAACTTAGTGTCCGCGTATTATTACCATCACGCTCCCTACAAAATATAATTTAAAAAACACGCTTTTAAAGTACTTCTACCTAAAAAGTAAAAAATAATTCCTAATATAGGCTGAAAATGGTAATGAACAAAAAATACTAGTATTATTGTGAAAAAGCGTGGGTTGCTCAATAGACGAAAAATATGGCACAGAGCGCCCCACGCTGAAAATGGTTCAGCTTATATTAGGAATTATGTTTCACTTTATAGTTAGAAGTACTTTAAAAGCGTGTTTTTTAGTTTTTTTAAACTATAAATTTATTTATTATGAACTAGCTTCCCCGCGTGGGACAATCATTAACAAAAGTAACTAAATACTTAAGAATTTTCAAACTTTATACAGCTCTAATTTTTCACATTAAAAATATCCCTTTGATTACTATTAGTTTTAATTTATCCACTCATAAAATTAGTACGATTTTCAGAATTAAGCGATTTCGAAAATTTGTTTGTGCTTAGCTACAGCTGTTGCTGTCTATATCTCGATAAAATAATGGTATATGTACTGTATTTTCATGTACTTACCGAAAATGGCAAACATTTTGCTATTTTATTAACATCAATAAATAACTAAAATATTTTTTCAATGATTGTAATGACAAGGCTAAATACACGCATTCACCATCACAAGCGCACCCAGTCTCAGAATTTGTTTTGTAATCCGGCAGTTTCCAAACAATATGGCTACTTGCAGAATATTAGGTACACATTACATATTAAACCTTTTTAAAAACAAAGTCTCAGTTTCTTTTCTCAAGAAATACTTCGATAAAATACAAACGACTAGCTAAGAAATGCTAGGAATCTAGAAAAGTATCAATTTTCTAAGTGGAAGAATTTCTTAGTTTCCGTAAATGCGGAATCGATATTCGAGTGTGGATATCTTGAACACTATCTGCAGATATTTTCAATTGTTTAGAATTCAGCTCGACGAGGATGGTTTAAGATTGAAATACATCTGGCTGCACCGTACCGCACCACACTCAAATAATTGTTGTAATTGGAATGTTGTAAGTCGACTCTTAAAATGATATTGACGTCATCAATTGGAGCCTACTCAAGTTTATTGCCTGTTGAACCCTCATTCAACCTTCAGCGTTCATTGCGACGATGTCAAAAGTATGGTAATTTATAAAATATGTTTGTTTTTATTATTTGTATTGAGTAATATCTACTGGATCACATATTCTAGTAGAATGTATTATCTATATCTTCTATACATATTATTATAATAAAATTGTAAATTTGTTATGCCTGTACAGTGAAGATATTTATGAAAATTAACAAAAAGGATCTATATAATAGCAGTAGAAACAGTACATTTTTTGTCTGTCTGTCTGTATGTTCGTACGCACATATTGCAAAATCTACTATATGGAATTGGATGCGTACTTCACAGCTGTGTAACTAGAGGTTCGACTTAAAAACTAAAGTGTGTTTTGTCTTTGTATTGCATCCCTAAAGGGGTAAATTAGGGGATATCAGTTTATTTGGCAGGTTTATTATTAAAAAAAAAATGCATAACTTTCTGTAAATAGGTTTCTTACATGTCTTAAATGATAAAATAGTTTTTTTTAAATATCACTCACCTAGGGGGTGAATTAGGGGTTGTAAGTTTATATGTGAAGTTGGTCAATTTTAGAGGTAACGGCATAAAATTCAGCACATAGGCAAATAAATTAATAAACCCCGGGGGTTAAAATTGTATGAGAGAAGTTAATCAATTTTGTAGGAATAGCATGGAAATATCGAATTCCTCGCAGGCAAAAGTTAGTTTATTATATAGCAGGCACGCGCGCGCTATCACGTTGTACATACCTCAAAAAAATATAGCCTATATTACTCAAGAATAGTCTAGTATTCTAATGATGAAGACATTTTTATAATGGGTCCCGTAGATTTTCAAAAAAAAAATTACAAACACATCAAAAAATATTAAATCTTTAGAATCCTCTTATCTTTAGAAAGCTACATTTTATAGAAATCTGTCCCTAAATTCATAAAATTAAACTGTTATATTTTGCCTTTTAACTCAAGTTCACGTAAATAAATGCCGTGTTTATTGTCATTAAAAGTTAGCCAAGTAAGAAGTAACATTAATTAACATAATAATTGGCGTAATTTGGTATTAAACAACGTTGTTATAGAAGCCTATGACTTAAGATATAGGTAAACAAAATCCAAATGCAATAATTTGTAGTTAAATAATGTAAATCTAACTATTTTTATGATCAAAGTTTCATGGGCGAGTCTTTTTTAAAGTACAAAGTTATTAAAAAAAATATTTTATCATTTATTGTGTGGGTATCAATTTCTAAAACTATTTTCATAAAAGAAATATTTTGTATAGCTATTAAACAAAAATCATAATTTCACATACAACATACAGAAGCGTGACGTCACGCTTATGTGTTTTAGAAATCTCATATATTTAATTTGCCAAATTATCTACGGCAATTAAAATAAATGCAGTAATTATTAGCCATTTTAACAAATTTCTTTGTTATGAATTCAACACAATGCCACAACTAACTCATCATGTTATTTAAACGACCTTAATTCATTAATTGTAGCGATGGTAGGATCACAATACACAAACAGTTATAATTCAAACAGGCGCGTAAATTTGTTTGTTTAGTAGAATTGCGTCAAAACGGACATAATTCACCCCAAGGTTGGAATAATGTCCGCGCTTTGAATAAAATGTCAGTCAATTTGTCGCGTTTAAGGGGGAGCAATTGGTTGGCTGTTTTTCATACAAAGGTAATTTGCTTATATACTTTATTATTTCTAAGACTTTATCTTTTTTTTATAAAAAAATCATACCTAAAAGACTAACATGCATGATTCATGACGCCCATTTTTTTAAATTATTATTTGAATGTTTTAGTTTGTATGTAATTCCAATAATTATTAAAACAATTTTATTTCTTATGTTACAATTTAATTTATACTTAATTAAATGTATACTGGATGAATGCGACACAGGGAACATAAATAAAAACATTGATTATATTTTTGGCCAGCGTTCTATATACATACAAAAAAAAAATCGCAAACAAAACATCATTTCGATAAACTGAAATATACTCAATGGAAAACGTGATTTTTCTTCCTAATTTTATTTCTAAACCGCTGGAAATGAAGACTGACCACGTCTAGAATCTGTTTGTTTCCAATAAATGCCTCCCCGTATAAAATAGGAGGCCATGTCATGGATATTTACGGAGGAACGCGACTTCACCTTGACGTTACTAAGGAGTATTCTTACAGGCTGTATACACAAGTCAGTTAATTAAATTGTCTCCTATTGAAGTGCCTCTTCGTTTACTTTAGGTGACTGTCATCTCAATGTCAGATATATGTTTGCTCCGTCAAGAAGGCAGTGTATGCGGAACAAACTTAACGATATAGGGCATTTTCTGATGATAATATATATTTAATAGTTATCAATTAATTATTTGTAACACAAACTATAGGTGTAAATATATTTATAACTAGGCTAAAATGGGATTGATGGATGGGACAGGAAGGTGGTCAAGAATCGCGACAGTATGGATGCCGCAGAACCGGTGTCGTCGCCGAGGCCGGCCGAGGAAACGCTGGCGCTGACTTGGACATCTTTCTGAAAAACTGGCAGAAAAAAGCGGAGTGAGTAGAATGGAAGTCTTTAGGGGACCTTATCCCAACTATGGGACAATATAGGTTAATAAAAAAACACAAACTATTGTAGTAGTTTGTGTTTTTTATAAAACGATTCTATTGCATTTTTGCCAGTCGTCCAACATCTTAAAACGCACTAAGCCCGGCTTTCGACCTTTCTCTCTCTCTCATTTAATTTTTAACGAGACAGAGATTATCGAATTCAGC
The DNA here is from genome assembly GCA_905147285.1 of Hypena proboscidalis. Classification (NCBI taxonomy): domain Eukaryota; kingdom Metazoa; phylum Arthropoda; class Insecta; order Lepidoptera; family Erebidae; genus Hypena; species Hypena proboscidalis. The sequence goes on from LR990131.1 coordinate 18,618,947, forward strand.
GATGAATGATGATGGTGATGTTTGCCCTGACTCACTTTTCTAGTTTTTTAATTATGCCTGGCTGACAAAAAATATTGTTGATATTGTTATCGTTCACAAAAAAAAACATCCTCCATCATATTACTGTCCTAATTGCTTTTGATAAGAAACAGTTACTAAATTTAACGTAAAAGGTGAAAGATAAGAACATTTCAGTTAAATTATTACAAAATAAACCGTCTTTAATAGCAGTTTTTCTCTGTTGAGAAAAAAAAACAAAACATAACTGTGATTTGTCTCACAAGTAAAAGTTTTCTAATTTAAAGTTCTTTTTGATTTATTAAAATTACTTTAAATGCAGGTCATGAACTTTCAAAGTTAAAGATAAATTAAAGTAATTAATTTTACTTTCTCTGCAAAGGATTGCATTGTTTGTTTATCTGGCAATCAGCTTTGACAAAACTGAAATCGCTTGATAACAAGTAAAGTGGGCCTAGAAGTTAGGTATACAGGGAGAAAAGTTTTACGTTAGTCAAGACTGACTAATCTAGTTATGCATGTACTATATCATACAATATACCTATATATATATATATATATATATATATATTTTAAATAACGACGCCCGCACTAGGAATAACTCCTATGTCGCAGGGGTTTTCACAAACATACATTTCACACACACAAAGCACACCCAGAGTCAGAACAAATCTTTGCGAATCGCACAAAGATTTGTCCCATGTGAGGATCGAACCCACAACACCAGCGTAGTTGAAAGCGGCGAGGCGACCGCTTTAACCGCTACGCCAACCATGCACTCATAGGTATTTTATCTTATAGGTATTTACAATCTTAAATATTAAATAATACAAAACAAAATCATACCTACCTATGTAAAGAGAAAAAAAAAATAAAAAAAATAAAAAGTTATGCGTCAAAAAATACTTCCGCATCAATGTCAAATACGAGTGACGTGCCCAGAAGGCTAGCGGCATTGCCGTGTTAATCTAATCTAGTTATGCTGTTATGTTATAAAGAATCAGTGCATTAATGAGTTACGTAAGACGATGTAATTCACTCATGCACTGGTGTAGTCAGTCTTCACTTTAACATAGTAGTTTTTGCCCTGTACACCTAATTGCTTATCCTCTGTACCCAAATAATTTCGGCCAAATAAAAAGTGTAAAAGGATCATTTTCATTGATTCAATTTATGAATCCGACCAGTGTGAGTTACACGTAATTTCGACCAAATAAAAAGTGTAAACGGATCATTTTCATTGATTCAATTTATGAATCCGACCAGTGTTAATATAATATTAAAACAAAACAGGCCTACGTTTTGCACTATAAAAATTTTTCGAGACCAATCTTTAATTTGCTCGGCGATTTATATCTATCAGGGCTTCATACACGGTATTGCTGTTAACATTCATCCGCACGCTCACGAATTAATCACTACAATTAATCATAAGACTGATGTATTAATCACTTTGCCAAAACATATCTGTTTAGTTTTGTTTGAGGAGCAAATAGAAATCCTCATTTTTTGGGATACCGAGATAAAAATAAAAATATTTCGCTGCTGATTTTGACATGAAACCATGGATAAAAAATAATAATTATGTTCTTCTACTAGGCGACGAAACGGTGAATTCGCTGTTGGAAAGCATAAATGTATAAAAAAGATAAATGCGTTTTGCTACTGGAAGGCGACGTCACGGTGCAGTGCGTTGTGAGGTGGGATCTTATTAGGTAAAATAAGTCACAATATTATAATAAATATTTTAATAATAATAATAATAATAGCTTTATTTCAAGTAACAAGACTCATATGTGTTTAGGATTATATTAAAAACTATTTTGTAGATTTGTTCAACTTACAATTATAGGGCATAATTAGCTGTATTGAACAATAACTCCATCAAATGCATCATTTTAACAAATATAAGGCAGATAGAGTTTAGCCAGGCTGATATTTTAAAACTGAGGGTAAAATTACAGAAGTCTAAGTTAATAACGGTCCTTTAGTAAAAATAATTTCGATTCCATCGTCTCTGCCTACCCTCTTGTGGAATAAAGGCGTGAGTTTATGTATGTATGTATGCTATCAATTTACAACAAGGGTCTGATAGAGAACAGGTACATACATATTCAATAGATATTAATTACAGATGGTTAGAATCAATATCTCAAAAGCCAAGATTACTATAACACTCAAAGGGTTTAGCTCCATGACGTGTTGTGCGAGACGCTCGTTGCTAAGTAACGGCCAGAGACTGTAAGTACTGGCAGTGGTCAATGCAATGCACAGATAAGCAAGATGACCATCATCTATTGCCGGCATAAAAGGATTGTTCCGTCAGGCAATTTTCAATAGCAACAAGTTAACATTGTGGCCGGTAGATAGATATAGGCTCACCATTAAACATAATAGGTGAAATGCGGGTTTTGGTGTTATGAACATCTGCCCATCTGAATGAATGAATGAATGATTTATTTGCATGAAACATAAGTACACTTTTGGTATTTAACTGAAATAAATAGCTTAATATGTTCAACCATAAGCTGGCACGCAAATATTTTGAGTAAATTTAGTTATAAATTAGCACATAATATTATTATATGAGATAATCAGAATAAACAGAAATATAAAAATAATAGTATCAATAATTTGATATTCATCAAATTAAATTAAAATTGTTATCATAAAATAAATTTATTACAAATAAGGAACTACAAAAAATAAGTAATAAAATGTCAAAGAATAAAAAAAATATTAAATGTCAAGAAAAAGAAACATGAAACCTTTACAATATTATATTGTCATTAATTATTTTTTACAATTTTAATTCTAAATAATCCTTAACACTTTAAAAATACATTGATATTATATTAATAGTTTTTTGAATTAATATGAGTAATGATTAGGATAGGCATGATTATTTCTATGTATGTATTGAAATGATTGTATAAAAATCTTAAGTCTAATAAAAGAGTTTTCTAACTGAGATTTTTAATATTAATAAGAAAGGAATTAATAGATGAAACATTCTTTTAAGTATTAGCAATTCTAGAGAGTAATTAGATTAATAGTGAGATTGCAAATTCCTGTGCCGAATCAAAAAACTAACAGATGAAAAATGAAATTTTCAAATTTTTTCATTAAATATTAACTATAGTTTTTATATACTACATACAACAGTTACTATATACTACAGTTTTCTAGTAGACTTTTTGTCTTGACGAACGTGACTTTATAAGATATACACGGGCGGAATCTTCTACGTCATTGTACAGACTGACTATATCGGTTAAATTTTATACTTTACGTTACATACTTATATAGTTGGTATATTACACTTATATAAGAAATACTAGTGTAGTCACTCTTCACTATGACGTAGAAATTTGCTCACTGCATACCTGACTGCTTTGTCTTAGTACTTACATCTATTCAGCTATTCTATATTTCGTCTCGTTTACCATTCAGGAGTTGACGTTTCACCCTGCACCGGTCGTAAACAGATCACAAGGAACGAAGGTTTCAACGTCGAAGTTACAGTTGTGAGGTACGTGATTACCTTTTATAAATATTACTTACTTATTAAGTGTCTTATTGCAATAAACCCAATGCGGCCGTCCGTAGCAGTCGAAACAGATCAGCACGCACCCAGAGAGGAGATCATGGGGTAATTGGTGTCCTTTCTGAGCAATGCGCTGGAAATCGAACAACAGTTGATTTTGTTATTGCAAAATAAATGTAGGTTATGACCATGTGACCTTTCCCCCTCAAACGCTGGCTCCAACCTTAAGAGATAGACAATGTTTAAATTACAAATTAATAATACTTTATTTATAAACTTAAATATTGAAAACTAAATAGCAATGGGACAATGTAGACAAACTAATTATAACAAGAAGAAGCATTGAGGATTATTCTCAATAGTACCACATAGTTAGAATTTTGTCCGTTAGATGACTCTCTCACTTCCCTACCTAAAAAACCTAAACTAGTAAATAGTTTCGTTATAAAATACAAATATGTATGTTAGTTATAAGGTATTTATGTATGGGCTCTAATGTCCGAAATAAAATATAAAGTCAAAAGTCTTTATTTGCTTACTAAGTGTACAGTTAGGTCTTAAATATTAGAATACAGATCTTGATAACTTAGTAGCCCTTTTCAGGCGTTGCATAATTAGATAACTCAGTGGGATCGGTATATTTGATTTTTTGATTTGAATTGATTTAAACATATCTAGTGAAATATGGGTGTTATATAATTCTGCCACGCCCTTCTGCGTAATGTTATTATAGGTGTGATGTTATGTTGTGAATTTTTGTACTTCATCTGTAGACGAAAAATGATTTTCTATCTTCCATAACTTCCGTTACAAACTTGTGTTTACTATAACAAAACTTGGAACTATATTCATTGGCTCCGTTCCAAAGCCGTATAATTATTTATTTACAAATGTACATTACTGTTTACCTTCTCAGAGCGCAATAGTTCCGTGATAGCGGATGAGTGATGGACGTTGAGGTGTGCTGAAGTAACATCTTTGTAACGCTTTCATCATTCACGTACGAATGTTTGCGACGGAAGTAAACATATCCAAAGTACTGATAGTTTTATTTCAAACAAGTTCGAATTCGGCCTAGTTTTTATTTTTAACTAACACGTGTTAGGAAACTGTGCTGCTTGTTATTGTTATCAATTTAGGCAATTAAATAAACAGCATAAAAGTCATAATAGAATTTTTCCACTTGTTTGCCAATTTTCAAATATTTCTCTACTATGTACACTACACGGGAGGAAGCTAGAGTTGTTTTTTTTTCTTTTTTAAGTAATAGGCCCTTAGCACCAATAAGTACTTATTTTTGTTTCGTTAAGTCTGCTTCTCTTGAGGTAGTCTTCACGCTCTTTAGACTGCTTTCTTTGTTGAACCTAAAAGAATATTAATTGAAAACAATAATACATAACTAGCGTGCTCTTTGTGATAATTGCAAAGTTGTTTGTTTTGTTCAGTTTTTATAGTTAATTGCATGATACTTATGCCTAAAATACAGTTTTTAAAGATGGCTACCAATCAACCTATACATTTTCAGTATAAGATGATCTTACTTTTTTAAAGTGCTTTTATACGCTTAATGAATTCTATTCCTGTAAAAAATAAGTTATCCTGTTTGTTAGTGCTACTTTATTGTCCATGTTTACTTCTTTAAACAAAAATGCGCATGCCTATTAAAGGTGAATATGTCGGGCTGCTAAAACATGTATACCATCTACTGTACCATATTCCTGCGAATAAATGAATCTTGAATCTTGAATCTTACTTTTCTGTGGGCTTTCTGTGCAATGTGAGATCAGTTTACACTGAAAATGTATAGGTTGATTGGTAGCCATCTGTCTTTAAAAACTGTATTTGAGGCATAAGTATCATGCAATTAACTATAAAAACTGAACAAAAGGAACAACTTTGCAATTATCATTATGATCACATATTATCTAAATTAAATAGTAAAGTATATTTCTATTTATTTATATTTTTTATTTATTTTATCTACTTATTTTTTTTCTATTTCTATATTTATATTTTTCTATACATTGCCAATATAAGCTGGTTTTGCATTGCTAGGATTTAAAAACACCGATATACAATGCTCAACATTTTAAGTGGATGTGTGCTCCTCTTTGTTATATTTTGTCTTGGCGCAAATATTCTGAGTTACCTGAAGTAACAACAAAATTGTTAAATTAAAGGTATATATTCAAGTAATTCCAACTTACATTTACTTAAAATATCTGATCAAAAGTATTGTTAAAACTTCAAGTTTCAGGACTGTATTCATTTTTTTGTATTTTTATTTTATGTTAACAAAACGATCGTTTTGGGTGGGTAATGCTTCAAATAGGTACATTTGGTACGGAACCCTGAGATCATGCGGGTGCCGACACGCACTTGACCAGTTTTTTTATGCTGGCTGCACTCGTTTATCTACGATCTCACCTGATGGTAAGTGATGGTGCAGTCGACGATGGAGCACGCTTACCTATGAGATTCCTATTTACTCTTGCTTTCAAAACACCCAGATTGTACTCATGCGGAAACAGACTCGGACAGGGCGTTCCATTTTTTGGCATAAGGAATGTTGAAGTGAAACGTGAATATACCATGAAGTGATGCCGGAGTGCAATTATATATTAATAGATTTTTACGATCTTTGTTTTGCATTTTCTGTGAAGATTTACTATAGTAACATATATATTTTTTTTCACCATCAGAAAGAAGACATTTCAACAAACAAAAAACATACAAATTTTTTGAAAAAAGCTGATATTTTGACGGGTGAATTTTCAATCGAAAATAAGGGTAAAAAATCGATATTATTTAAAAAAAAAGGTGAAAAATAAATATTTCTAATCAAATACATTACAGCGTATTTGTGACATAAAAAGGTAAGTTTTCAACAAATTTCGTTAAAAAAAAATTTTGTTTGTAAAAGATAAAAATAAAAAACCAAAAACTTGGTTTTTTGAATTTTTCACATAAATTTTGAGGTTATATGAAAAAAGTGTAAATACAAAAGTTTTAGATCTTTTTATTACCAACAACTTTGCCATTCGTTTTTTTCCCATAGGACTTTTAGTTTTGCCGGAAATCGAGAAAATACGTTTTTTACCCTTAAAACCCCCCCTCCCCCTCTTCCCGACCTCAGATCGCCCGTAAATTATTTTTCCTTAAATTTTTATAATATTCTCCTCCTTTTCTAATGGGTTTCATCCTACTATTATTTTTTTGACTTTTTATCATTTTTTAAGGGATCTACCCTGGGCTAATCGGCAACAATCAAATAAAAAAACTTTCTTGTTTGAAATATTAGAATAGATTTATTTCCTATTGCCCTTTTTCCGACACAAACTACCTAACACAAAGTCGCCTACACAATAGATCCTTATAAATAAAACAACGTTCTATTTTAGCTCGTGGTACCTCAATAACAGAGATTCGTTCATAGTCTGGGTCAATTTTCTAAACGCCTATCGGCTAAATTGTTTCTGCGAGGTTCGGTTTACGCAACAAAATTGATTTCATCACGGTGCCGCGAATACACGAGAAGCAATATTCCAACTTTGCAAACTGATTCAATTTCTGTTTGGTAAGATGCGAACTAAGTGCCTGAAGTGAATTGTTTATTATAATATTAGAAGAAGAATTATAATATTGGTAAACAAGCAAGAAGAGCCGCGCTGAGCGATCGATGTTGCAGGTTAAGCTATGCTAGCCGCGGTCAGCCGTAGATGGGTGACCATTTTTTCGTATCGTTCCTCCGTGCCTCGGAGAGCACGTTAAGCCATCGGTTACGGTTGCCATTTGAACATCTATGGCAGGCGTTACAGGTAGTCAGAGACCAGAAAGTCTGACAACTAGTGTAACAAAGAGTATCGTATCACCTCGTACTGGGTTGTGAAGGTTTGATGGCAGTTGTTCCACGTACAATACTGATATTCAGCTTAATCCGTTAGACTTGAAGCCGACCTTAATTCAATTGGAAATAAAAAGCTACGAAGATTTGAGCAAGGAGAGCTTACTAGCAGCAACTGGTGGCATTTATACTCAAAGTTATTTTTGTAATTATTATAATTCTTCGAGCTTCAGTCGCGAAGATTGAAGTGGTCGTATTAAAAATTGTATCTATACAGCCGCGCGAATGCAATACTTACATTGCGTTCACAGACACTGACAGCATGTATCGTTTCGAAAAGGTTGCTCTGGGCGAGCGGCCCTATTACCAGAGTTTTGAGTATATATATATATATATAATATCGTCTTTATCAATGAACCTGCCAACGATCCGAGATCAACAATATGTCCGTAGGACTTCAAATTCAAATTCAAATTCAAATCATTTATTTTCATAGGCCCCAGGAGGCGCTTGAACACGTCAAAACATAACAAAAAATAATATAAAAGTAAATAATAAATAATACTAAATTATACTAATTACAATGATTTGAATTACCGGGGCTCAGATTAATTTTAATCAAACTGTTTAGAATCGAATTAAAATCAATCTAAGTACCAGCTCCGATGGGTATTGCATTATGAGAAGAGCTGGTGAGAAACTCATGTGCACCATCTTTTAAAATGAAAAATATAACAGTATAAAAGTACATAAAAAAATCACATAAGAAGAGCAATTCATTTCCAAATACTATTATCATTTATGTAGTCTAAAATATTATAGTAAGCTTTTTGACATTATTTAGTTTTAACATATTTTTTAAATTTACCTATCGATAATTCTATTGCGTCTAAAGGAAGTTTATTGTAAAAGCGTATACATTGACCTGGAAACGAGTTAGAGATTTTATGGAGCCTAGTAGTGGGCACAGCGAGTTTGTTTTTGTTCCTTAGATTTAATTTATGGAAATCACTATTTTTCTTAAATTTCGTTTGGTTTTTGTGAACGTACATTAAATTTTCGTAAATGTATTGAGAATGTAACGTCATAATATGTATCTCTTTAAATTTATTTCTTAGTGTCTCCTTGGGACTCATCATATAGATAGCTCGAATAGCTCGTTTCTGGAGCACAAATATTGAATCTATATCCGCGGCACTACCCCAAAGCAATAAACCATATGACATTATACTGTGAAAATAGCTAAAATAAACTAAACGCGCAGTGTCAACATCGGTCAGTTGACGAATTGTTTTTACGGCGTAAGCTGCTGAGCTGAGTCTACCAGACAACGTTTCTATATGTGGGCCCCATTGTAATTTAGAGTCTAATGTTATACCAAGAAAGACAACCTTATTGACCATTTCCAATTCCTCATTGTCCATCACCACACTAGTTTTGACTTGCTTAACATTTTATAAACATTTCATAAAACTTTTTCAAGATTATTGTCTTAAAATAAAACCAAAAATACTTTCCTGAAAACTTTAAAGGAGGAGATACGGAAGAAAATGGATAAGAACAGGAAGAAGAATAAGAATACTTTAACCCAACTAAAGCATAAACCAACAACAAAGCTCCTTAAGTATATTTCAAAAAGTGTCTTATTTCTACAGACAGTTGCATTAAGCATAAGTAAAAAGAAAGTTATTTTAAAAGAAAACTTCTCTCAGCCTTGCGGGTAATGTTGAAAGGAAAGTAAGAAAAGTATTTTATTCGCAGATGCATTCAGTATTGACGGGAAACGAACATATTGCATACATTTTATGTATTTCAATACAAAACTTTTACATTTTGTATTTTACTACTTTTCGATGGAATTGGAATTGCTATTGTTATGAACCATAGAGAAATAAGCCAATCGGAGGCGTCGTTGTCAGGCGGCCCCCGCTGCCAATTGTGGAAAAGCGCCGCTCTTGCACGTCATATAAATTTAGTTGTTAAATCCTATCATTTGAAGAAGAAAAAAAAAGGTATGTAAGCTGAGCTTCACCAGTCGTGACGTTTCGAAACGTTGAGTATAGGTATCTTTATAATAATTACGCGATATAGACCCGTTGTTTAATTTTAAAAAAGGTTCTGGAATCGCGAAAGTTTTAAAATATATAAACGTCAGAAGCCTAATAAAATAATAGAAAAATTAATAGTTTAGTAAGTATTTTATTTATTTACACTACTTATTATGTAGATTCGAAAACAACTGTCACTTTAATTTGTTAGTGATAAATTTTGTTATTTGAGTAACGTTTACGTGACAATTTAAAAACAGGCAAATAGTCAATGTTACAAATATCTAGTCTATAAAATAAACGAAAAAAATAAAAAATAAAATCATATTGGCCAAAATTTCAAAATTATTAAAATACAAGCACAAAAATGAACATGCTTCTAAAATTTAACATCGTGGTTTAGTGGTTGTATCATGACAAAAAGTCGACCCGTCGGCATCATTGGGCACAACTAGCCCCGGGCTGTTCAGTGAAACTTTTGACCCAAAAAACATTTAACATTTAACAAGCAACATATTTTGCTGTAAAAGTATTACACATCAAAATGTAACTAGCTATTGTGAAGGACACAAAGTATTTTGACGAATATTTTAACACTTTATGACCGGCAAAGTACCGTTTTTAATTATTATTATTATACATTAGTTCTACAAGGCACACTTTAAGATAATTAGTGAATTTCCCTCTTAAAATATTTTCCTGGAACTATAATCGTATTTAATTGCTAGTAGTAACATTTTTTGTAATAATTAAATATAAAATAACCGGGCAACGTATTCAGATTATTAACCAACACATTTACAAGGCTCTAAATGTCACTTTAATGATCCCATTCAATTCAAACCAATCAGCAATATCCATGAATGTTGCCAAGTTAAAACCTGATTTGCCCAGCCCTAATTGGCTGGTAATTTCCGGCACCCTCATTAAGGACCTTCTGACCCCAGTAACTCACAACACGGAATCGGAGTTTGGGGTTAATTGAGTCGGTTTGTCTTATCTACGGATAATGGCAACAAGACCTAGCATTAGGAGATAATAATAGCTAATGACCAGGCTTTCTGCTATCTTAGGCTCTATTTTCCAAAATGTATTTAACTGAGTTTATAGCTAAACTCTCTGTCTCTTTTTCTTGTTCAATGTATGAACGAGAAGGAGCGATTGCAAACCAATAATAACACTCAGTTAAATTCGTTCAGTATGATTGGCAATGTATTTCAAACGGCAAATATCTAATAACACAATTTCGATCCGGGCAAGGAGTCTTACACCTCGCTGTGAAAGGTTGCATACGCTAACCAACGAGGCACAAATATCTGATGATCATCTAAAAACACACGATTTAAAAAAAAAAATCAAATAACCATTTATCATCCTTACCTCATAGCTTTTAGCGTTGACATTTCAAAGTATAAAAATAAAGGCACTCGCAAATCCCGGCGCTTTGTACGATTCGTTTACAAAATCATAGGACCGAACCATAAAGCCTACAAAGTCTAAGCGGATTAAGTTTTGCTTTCGTTCCTGAATAATTATATTCGGAGTATAACTGAAGCCAAAAAAGTGAAACCGCTTTGGCTATTGGATATTCCATCTATATTTAAAACATAGATAAACGTAAATAAATACCTATGCTCGACATTTCGAAATGACTTGCATCATTCGTGATCACGAGCCGAATGGTGACCATACCTTTATAATAATTACGCGATTGCAAAGCAAAGCGAATTGGCTAATCCTTTCACCACGATGGCAAGCCAAAATAAAATTTGACTTAGCCATCGACACGACGAAGAAGAAGAAGACGCGATTAAGACCCGTTGACTAATTTTTTTTAAATGTTCTCAAATCGCGAAATTTTTAAAATAAGGTAAAAGTAATTGCCCCATGGGTGTAGTGGTTAGCGTGTGTGCCTCTCATGGTCTCCGGTCCGATTCTTGGGTCGGACAAGTGTTAATTAGAAATTTTCTATCAGAAAATACTGAATCGCAGCAGGGGGGAGATTGATTTGTGACTGGTGGATGGTGATAGGCTCATCTCCTATCCTATGGGACCTAAACATAACTGGTGAAATATAATCCCACCCACATGCCCACCACTGTGACTCCTGTGACGCCAGGATCTACAGCGGTAACCAACTGAAAGGCACCGTGCGTGACACACGGGCAATCCCAGGGAGAGCTAAAATTGTCGTGGAACCCGCAACGAATTTAATCAGAAGTATATAGTTGGAGTTGGAAAGTATAAGTATAACTGGTGAAATGTGGGTGTTCTACACCTCTGCCACACCCTTCTCGGTAATATGGACGTGATGTTATGTTATAACTGCTTTAATATTAACTGACCAGTAGATGGCGATGGGCTCACCCCTCCCTATCTCATGGGATCTAAACATAACAGGTGATGTGTGGGTGTTGTACACCTCTGCCACACCCTTCTAGGTAATATAGGCGTGATATTACGCTATGTTATTATATAAATACAAGCTGAGTACTGTCTTAACTGTGCATACATTCTCTGTGACGATATTTGCAGCACGCATTATGTCAATGTTATGTCAAACCCCATAAAGGTACATTCAAAAAGTTCATTATTGTCAAAAACGCTACGATGACTTAAATGGCTATTAAAAAAACAGGGGTTGTTGATAAAAGGGTAAAAATTTTAAGTTGTATGTATTTTTTAATGGCACATTATAGAAAAATAAAAACAAAAAATGTTGTACAAATTTTTTAAAAAAAAAGGTTAACGATGAACAACCCTTATCACTTAGAGGTATGAAAAATAGATAGTAGCCGATTCTCAGACCTACTGAATATGCATATGAAATTTGGTAAAAATCAGTAAATTCGTTTCGGAGGAGTAATGTAACTAACATGTAACACGAGAATTTTATATATAAGATTTAAATATTTACTCATATTGATTCGATTTATTTCAAAGAGCGATAACAAATCGCAATACCAACTGTATTCCATCTACAATAAACTTTTATGGCACTCGCAGCACATACCTTTTAATTGTACGTTTGAAATTCGCAATACCTTGTAATTACGCCATTCGTATTTATCTCTCCGCACTCTATCTGTGTTTCGCCATTTTATTCTCTCAAACCCATTCGCAGCTTTAAAACCAATTATCATTGTGGCACTTCGTTACAAGTGGGATAGAAGCTTTACGATGATGAAACGAAAGCAAACGCTATATAATAGTCACGAAATGACGTATTATACAGTTGAGAAATTTAGGGTTCTGGTAAGAGGGGCCCGTAGCTGGATGGCTAAAGCGGCTGCCCGGTGTGCAGTAAGGTCGCAGGATCAAATCCTGCCGGTCCCATATCTTTTTCAACTGTTTCTTAGTTTTTTTTTTTTTTTTTACTACGCCCACAGTGAACGAACGTGTAGTCCACCTGATGGTAAGTGAAGTAGAGCCCATGGACATCAACAATCCATAAAAGCAGATTATAGATGCGTCGCTGCAGCTGAGGACTACGGTGTTATGCCTCATGTGCCAGTAATTTCAGGGCTGATCTCACCACCATACCGGAACACAGTAATGGAAGCACTACTATTTGGCGGCAGGTTAAAGGTGAGACGGTGGTGCTGCCGCCCTCGAGCTCATTCACAAGAGCTCTACCACCAGTAACTATAAATAGTATTTAAAAATAAACAACTTAAGTGTGTTTTTTGTCCAAGATCCTGGGTACATAACATCACGCCTATATTACCCAAAACGTGAGTCGTAGAGGTGTATAACACCCACACTTCACCTATTTAGTTTAAGTCCTATGTGATAGAGGGTGAGCCTATCGCCAATCACCAGGCACAAATCCAACTGCGTGCTGCTATTGCTAATTTACTGACTTCTTCTTCTTTGTCGTGTCGATGGCTGAGTCAAATTTTATTTTGACTTGCCATCGTGGTGAAAGGATTAGCCAATTCGCTTTGGGGTGAAAATCATTTAAAATGACCATTTTGACATCAAAATTTGTCCACGCCCGATATTTCACAAAATACTATTCTAACTAAAGCTATAAGTACTTTACTGTACTGAAGGTAACATTACCTAACTAAATAAATTTATAGTTCAATGTACCTTAGCAGTATTTAGTAAAATATATTCCTATTTTGCATCGAGCCCGAATTTTCTCCATACAAAATTATTTGTCCTCTTCATGACTAGCGTTACAAAGTATATCATAATAAAAATATTGGAAACAGTATTTAAAAACATGTTTTTATTTTGTTACAAACATAAGATTTGCCACTGTTATCATGTAAATCTATAATATTTTCTTACTTTTATAAATAATTATTTGTCTCTAAATAAACGTCCATTATTTTGTTCATTTTTGTTATTCATTTTTGTCAACACATAATTTAGTAATATTTGTTGTTTACCAAATGGCAACACTCAGAGTGAGTGTTGCCATTTGGTAAACAATCAGATACTAGAAGCGATTATGTGTCGGCCATTTTGTCATCGTATGCAAAAGTAAGCAAATGCGTGTTTTAGTGTCGTGAGCGAAAATTACAATTTTAAATCCTCATTTTTGTTGTCCACCCAACTTAAAAGTAAGAGAATACTTATACATTTAATTGATTCATATAAGCTGTTTGTATTAGAACTTTATTTAAATGCAAGGTGCTTTATCTCATTGATGTTCTTATTTTACTTAAAATATTTAAAGTTATATTCCAAGTACGGAGATTGTCCATTTTTGTTATGACTTTTTTCTCACGTGAAAAAAATGAATAACAAAAATGAACAAAGGCCGCATTCACTAGTATGAATTTTATTCCCTACGCAATGTAATGCACTGTATATATATATATATATATATATATAAAAACAAACTTCTTTCCTATATATATATAGGATATATTGCGTTGAAATGAGTACAAATATTTTTGTTGATGTAAGTGAATTTTTGATTGATTAAACGAATCATGAAAATAAATTATGTTTATTTTTGTTCCTGGATGGTGTTCGATCTATAAATATCCTTTTTTGTGTTGTTTGTGAAAAGACCCTAATATTTCATTTTTGTTATTTTTTGTTACGGGTTTCATTTTTGTTACGGTTTCATTTTTGTTTTATTATTGTCACAATGGTCATTTTAAATGATTTTCACCCTTTGAAGAACTCGCGAATTGCTCAGGGTGCGCCGGACGTAGGGAATCGTTGTGTACGTCAAAATCAAAATCAAAATCAAAATTTTTTATTTGCAAAATATGGGTAACAAAGGTGGTATATAGGTAAATATTACATAGTTTCTATCAATATCTTGCCTATTAAAGGCATGCAAAATTTTTGTGTAATTTTTTAAAAGTAAAATGTACAAAAACTTGGTTAAAAGTAAAACTAATAATAATAATAATACAAACTAACACTCTAAAACAGGCTTATAAAACATAACATAAATCTAAATCTAAACATTAATAATATTCAGTCACTCGGGGAGGCTCCTTTCATGCACTCCAACTACTTTTACTTTTACTGACTAAAAAAACCCAAAATACTTTTGCTTGACCCGGGCATCGAATCGCTGAGACTCTGCGTTGAGAGGCGCATATGCTAACTCTAGACTAACGAGGCAGTCCTAAGTAGTCTTAAGCTGGAATGTAAAGTGATTTAGTGTTTTAGTGTTTGAATAATTGGTAAAAGGTAGAACAAGGAGGACTATTCTACCGAAAAGGCTCTCGAACACGCCCGATAATCGGAGGGATCGCCATCTAGCGGGCACAATTTCAACTCCGTACTGTTATTGTGAATTTCCTGATGGAAAGTTCACAAATAACACTTTGCCTGACCCGGGAATCGAACCCGAGACCTCGCGGTTAGAGGCGCATATGCTAACCATTAGATTATCGAGGCAGTCCACTAGACCATTTAACAGTTAATTAATAATTAAAACAATTTATTGATCACACGTATAGAGTAATCGGCTAAGTGCACTATTTCAGTCGATTCTTTGGTACGTGTGACCAAAGCAATAACAAAAAGTCTTTATTTACAATACTTCTAACCTAGACACGATGCGACGTCATCTGATATAGTAACAAACAAGAAACCAATATCTCAGTCTTACGTCACTTTCTCAACCTTACTCATGTTGGTGTACAACATTAATAAAACTTGGAGAACATCTGAAAGACGAAAGTTTATCTTACGTTACATAGTGTCATCCCAAAAATCCTGATGTCGTATCATGTTGTGTAGTCCGGTCAACATTTGTATCACTTGCCCTATCCGATAACCATATCCGTATCACTGTATAACGAATCTTGATTGGGCGCCTTGGTATTGTTGACTAAATAATTATTATATTAAAAACTATACAAAAACCGAATCGATTTGAGACGGCCCGTATCGCCTGTCGTGTCAGAGCGGCGCAAGATAAGGCGCCCCCCACATTAGGCGTGCGCGATCGTCGCCGCGTCGGGCGAGTGGGCACTAGAGATGGTCATTATCGCAACAGCTAATTACGCAATGAAATATAAAAACGTAATGGATAATTCATTGTCCAAGATATCATTATTTGACTGTTTCATTATTCATTATTGATAGATTATTCGTTTTTTACCTCCGCGATTTAGTCGCGTAAGCGATTCTCGAGTTCGGTCTTCCCGGCACGGCGTAGCAGGACTCGCGATGCGTGTGTAGAAGACAGCTTTATACCAACCAATAAGTATAAGAAAGAGATAGAGCGCTGAGCGGTGTGGTCAAGTACGTCAGTAATGTTGATTACGATTTTGGTCTTTAACGAGCGTGAAATAATGTTAGAGTGGAGTTTTATAAAAACAGTACCGATCGACAACAGTTGTTTTGGTTCGATATTTCGGTAACATTATTTACTATAATTTTTACATTTCATTGCAGTTTTGGGTTGTTTCCTAGCGGCACGGTTCATTATCGCGATCGCGAATGCAATTTTGAGGTGTTTATTTACGTGTAAATAATAGAGTATTTTTGTGTTTTAACTTGTATAGTGTCCTTGTTGTAATAAAACTGTAAAAAATATTGTTGTAAAAATAGTAGTTTAGGTATTTTAACTTTTGACAATATTTTATATTTTGTTTTTTTTACCAGTCAAACAAAGGTTTTTTTATATTCATTCTTATTCTGACAGTCCTAAGCCTGTAACAAAGTATGAAAGGAAGTTTATTGATTATTGCTACTTGTTTCCTTAAAAATGTTACACATTATTATAATATTTCTCATTTTTGTCTAGTTCTCATTGTGACATTCATTACTAAAAACTGTTGTTTTGCAGTCTGCAGATTTCAATAACGGAAAACGAATAGCTGTTTTCAGTAATGAATATTCAGTAATAATATTACGCGGCATTGATTACTCGAATTGAGTCGTTATTGCCATCTCTAGTGGGCACGTGGGCTACCCACACGTCACACAGCAGTAAAACGTTACTCCATGTGACGTGTGTCAGCAGTGTGCAGTCAGTGCGTCCACACGACCGGCGATCACACACGCTTATGTGGGGTCAGCCTAAGACTGACCCGTCTATGGGCAATCATGATACGCATCGGTGCGGCGGGCGGTTGGATGTGCAAATGGTACAAATGTGGACGTGGCTTTACTCTGGCATTCATGATATCCAGTTTTTACCGCTTGCCATTCTAATATTGAATTCGATTTGATTCTATTAGCAAAACGACGCATTATTTTAACTTCATATTTATTATTTTTATACACGTTCATTCTTTACAATATTTGTGCTGAAAGTAACCACGTTGGTTTGTATCCTACTTAAGATAAGAATAAATAAATGAACGTGACGTCACGAAATGACGTAACAAGCAGTTGAGAAATTTAGGGTCCTGGCAAGAGGCAACCGTAGCTGGTTGGTTGAAGCGGCTGCCCGGTGCCGGTTTTAGGTTCAAATCCTGCCGGTCCCATATTTTTCCAAATGCATTATTTAGTAAAAATCCATTAAAAAAACTAATATAAATAAAACTGGACTAATTCCCTTCAAAAATATACAAAACTCACTTCTTTCCATTCAATCCTGTTTCCAAACGAATATAGAATAACTTTGAAAAGCGGTAAACATATTTATGAACGGTAAAGCCAACGTCTTGATGAAGTCGTTAAAAATTGCTTTAACGGTCCAACTTGTTGACTTTTTCATAACTTTGTTTATAACATGATCTGAGGAAACCAAACTTTTAACAGCACAGATGATGGTATTTCAGAAAAGTTTTGTAATGTTAGTGTATTTAGGTGTATTTTTATGTCAGTTCAAGATCAGTTTTAACAACCTATTTAATCCTTCGTTGATATTTTGTTAGTATACTTTTCTAATAAATAATAATAATAGCAGTCCTGTATGTAATACATATCCAACTGCTGGGTTCTGGCCTCTTCTCTTGGTATTAAGGGTTAGGCCTTAGTCTACCACGCTGGCCTAGTGCGGATTGGTAGACTTCACACACCCTCGAGTACTTTTTAGGCTCTCTCAGGCATGAAGGTTTCTTCATGATGTTTTCCTTCACCGATTGTTTTCCTTTAAAATTGTTTTTTTTTTGTGTAAAATCTTATGGAAAAATCATGTAAATAAATGGTTAATAAAGGTATTATACATTTCTTTTACCATTATTATATTATTAAAGAATAAGCTTAGTTACTATGCAGTATGAAGCAGTTATTATAATAAAAAATCTGCAACGAAAGACTTGTAACACACATTCCTTATTTGTCATAAATGGTATAATTGAAATCTGCAAACTGATTTAATTCCCTTTTGTCTGTCATCGGCTCTCATTACCATCGGCAGTAACGTCGTCATCCTAAGTGAGATTGGCAGATGCTATTGGACAATTGGTGCTGAATAAAGTACAGTCAATCTTAATAGAATACCAATTTTACGAATTTTATTATTCTCTTCATTGTTCTCTTTCTATATTTGTATATATTTTAAGAACAGACTGGGCTAAATCACTTGTTAAAACAAACATAACTTAAGTATTATTTTGAGGCAAAATAAAAAGTTATTTTTTGTGTAAAATCATATGAAAAAATTATGTAAATTAATATTTAATAAAGGTATTATTATACATTTCTTTGCAGTTTTCTTTTACTCATACCACGTATATTTTTATCATGTTGCACTCAACGGGCAATCCGGCCTGGAATAATCGCGTGTACTTTACGAAACAATTCGCTTTCCTCGCTTTAAATGAAATTTATGCGATAAATCCAATATGGTTACAATATGACTATATAACGAAAAATATATTATACTCAGGTTTTATTCCAATGTCAGACCCGTAACTGCTACCCCGATGAAATATTCTACTAAAACAACAACAAGCCTCCGAAAATCAAACACCTGTAGGCTATGAAATTGTTTTATTTGGGATCAAACAGAACTTTACCAAGCTTGACAAACGACCTAAAATATTTACACAAATTAATCAGAATATGTATGTATGCCGGCATTCTATAAAATTTCTAGGAGTTGTATGGAATGCCAAAAGGACAATATGAAAAGTTTTAAAATGTAAACAATAAACTTAAGAAATCTTTGTTTATCAGAAATAAATAGCTATTACATAGATATCCTAAGTTGTTGACATTTTGTTTAAAAATAACAGCATAGGATACCTTTTTGATTATTCCGACTCAGGGCGATCCGACTCAAACAGGTTTAGGTATATGAGAAGGCTGGGAGCTAAAAGCTAAAATTAATGTTATTATAATCATATTACACATTTTCTAAATGAGCTCGAAATTATATAGTTTTCCTAGAATTACTATACTATGTATAGTATACTTATACCTGGATTTCAGATTCATTCTGTAACAAATTTAAAATAAGGGCGTAACCATAGAAATCTTAATAATAAGGCTATTAAGATTTCTATGGGCGTAACATTGTACCGCATGTTTAGGTATGAAGTTGTAACATAGAGCTGACTTTGTTACTTTTTGTAAAGTTTTTTTTTTAATTTTTGATAGAGTTTTGTTTTGTGTTTGAATAAAATTTAATAAAAGTCGTTTTAAGTTTGTTGTAGAATTGTTTTATATTTATGATATTGATTAATTATTGGTTTCCTTTCTTTTTTTATAATACTTTGAGAAAAAAAGATTGTGGCAAATATACTTGATTTATGACTTACTTAAGATGTACACTTTTGTCACTGCATGATTCGTATATCCTCAACACAATGACGCAGAACACAATTGAATAAAATGTAATATTTGGTGCACAATGTTAAAGTTCAACATACAAATTTAGTCCAAGTGCTTCGTCATAACGCACATATTACTACGTCCACAGAACTGATGGTTGAATGCAAATCGGTACATTGTTGTGTGCCTGTCGCTCTGTGCATGTCTGCAAGCAATTATATAGCTCGTAATAGTGGCCTTATGCACCCTTTAAATAAACGGTGTGTTTTAAATTGAATAATTTTTTAAATGATCAAAAAAACTTAATTAACAACTCATTATCACAATCTGCTTTAATTATACTTCTGCCAAAGTGGTTAAGATTCTAAGCTAATATTATAAACACTCTTCAAAAGTTTCTGAGCGATTTACCTAAAGTATCTGATAAGTAAAAGTATTTTATCCCGTCCCAAGGGATTATATTATAATAACTCCTTTTGTTCAGTTTGGAGAATGTTCCGATCTTAGAGCAGGCGGCGATCCGAGAAGAATTCAGAAATTATCTGCCAGACGCACCGGACTTTTGTATCTCTTGCGATATTCAAATGAAAAACAATGACCTTCTTTTCTCGATAGATTGAAATTACAGCATTATCAACGTAATTTGAAAAAACAAATTCAATGATAGCTAAATTATTATTATTTTTTACATTTTCCTTTTCTTTTTTGTACTTAGTTAGGTATTTCTTTAATGTTCAAGAAGTGTTATTTTAATTTATTGTATTGATTGTAAAATGATAGCTTAATATTTTTTTTCGTCTTTTGCAGATTTAAACCCGATGCCCAGATCCTAAAATTTAATTTCTATTGCAAATAAGATGTGACAATTTAAACAGTTTCTATTATTTTAAAATCAATTTTAAGCACATAGACATACAATTTATATCAGTGCGATTTGTTATACCATAAATTTACCTTGCTTCATTAGTAGATGTAGTCGTAATTTTCAGAAGCTATAAACTCCTTGTGTTTATTTTTAAAAAGAATTGAACATACCAAAGCTGCGACGTAAATTATTAACTAATTAATGATTAAATAATCAATGCGTCCGTCCAATTACTTTGCTATTCGATATGTTGCTACTTTACTAATTGTACCCTTGTACCCAACACGTTGTACCCTCAGGGAACGGCTATTAACGTAAAAGAAGTTATTGTAGTTGTGGTTTATATTTTTGACTATTATATCGTGAAGATTAGTACAGAAAATATAAATGCAGTGATAAATTGGAAAGTAACTTGGTCTGCAAAAACATTGGAGCAAATCATGTGGTAACTATTATTAATCACCGGATATTATTAATAAAATTCAATTTATCACACCGTAACATATACATGATGTGAATGACTGACAAAGTAATAATTACAATTATTTATTTAACACTTTATTGTACACAAAAGATAACAGATAAATATACATAAAACAGTAATTGTATACAAAAAGCGAGCTTAACTCAGTGCTTGAGTTCTCTGCCAGCAAACCTAGAGCAATAGAGGAGACGGTGATGCCATAGAGGGCAAGATAAGTGCAAAGTTACAAAGTTGTAAGTTCTTCATCATGACTTGGCAATACGATTATGCAATTAATTTTAAATGTTATTTAAGCAAATTAATCCTTAACAATTAACATTAAATTAATACTATTCTAATTATCTGTAGCGAATTAATGTTCTAGGAGTCCGTTTTACCTCACCATTAAAAAGAGATTTAATTAAACAACTTTAAATATTAAATTTTTCCATTCAGCTTTTGATTCCCGTTCATGAATCATCCCTTCTGTGACAGGTGGTATTACGCCGCTTGTCTGGAATTACGTACATTAAATATTACAGCAGATGTGGAACCTAACTAATTGCTTTATTGTTGGAAACTAAAGACTACGTGATTAATAATGCAGAAGTAGTACTACACCGAGTGTATTACATTGCTCATATAGAGAAAACAAATGTTATAAATTATAATTTCGCCACGTGTAGTGAAGAACAGATGAACGTTGGGGCAAAAAAGTTCTTGTTTGGCTACGAATCGGTAAGCGCAGCATAGGCCGGCCCCCGCTAGATGAATAAAAGAAAGAAAGCAAAAAACATATTAATCTGACAAAAAGAAAAGCAAACAAAACTTAAAACTACAGCAAAAAATGTACGAACCAATACAATTTGTCAGAAATGGTGACCTTCTCAGCCATAAGCTGCAGTGCAACAAAACCCTGCAGCGCTGATTTTCTGATGGAGCCAGAGAGAGGACGGACGGTATCAAATTAGAAAATAATCAACTAGATCAAAAGTAAACACATATCAATGGATGATCTTGTCAAGGTTGAGGGAAGCTGTTAGTTTCAGGCGACCCAAAAGCGCGCCCAGACAAAATTGTATGGTAGGGCCTATGTCAAACAGTGGACGTTTATGGGCTTGAAGAAATATTTTATAAAAACTAGTTTATGCGCGCGGCGGACGTGGATAAAAGTAGCCTATATAATTTATGGATCTTGATCTAACTCCACACCATTTTTTTATTTAGATCAGTCCAGTATATTGTAAGATTTTTGTGTGCACACAAACAAACAAAACAATATTTCTCTTTATTAGGGTAGAGATATAATCAAAAAGTTTTTTTCTATTTTTACCATAATACCCTAAAAAATAATTGATCAAGATCAAGCACGTGATTATTCCTTATACAAAAGAAATATTGTACAAAAAATATTATTCATACTGTTAGTTCAATCCTATCTTTTGACCTTAAAAAGTTCAACCCTGAATGCTTACCCCTCTTCAAACCGTTCTTAGAAATTTATTTTCCTTATACCAGCCCTAATAGGGCCTCAATATTATCGTTAGGAATGTCCTGCAGCGAGCCGATTGTCGTTGAAGGTAATCGTTAAAGAGAAACGCTCGAGTTGTTTCGTCTATTGTAAGTGACAAGGCACAGGAATTCGTACTACGTCGATTTCATCACGATTGGTGTTGATTGTGAATGAATCAGAATGATGTGTCAAAAGTTGCACCAAAAATTGACATTTGAATCTGATTCTGCCTTGAAGAAATGTTCTAGATAGAAGTACTAAATCTTGGTTATTCTTAGTATATAGTATGCCTTTATTAATGACAAAAATATTAATCATTATAATCGTTTAGTTCAGAAATAAATTAGCCAAAAACACATAATTTATTAGTGTTTATTGGTAGCCCCAATAATAATGGCTTTATAAAATGGGATTTTGAAAAAGATTTAATATAATCACGTATTCGTCCATTCTTTGAGCCTTTTCCCAATTGCATTGAGGTCGGCTATTAGTCGAACAAATTCAGCTGAATATCAGTATTATACGTGAAGCAACTGACATCTGAACTCCACATTCGATAACTACAAGGACCACAAAATGAAACGCCAAAAATAAACTTACCTAATATATTTATTGAGGGCTAATGACGTCATCGAGACGAGGGTTGTATGATATCAGTATTTTCCTCAGGGACTTGCGTGCGAAGGTTTGCAGGCGTGACTGTTATACACAAGCAAAAAGTTAATACTCATTACTGATACTATTTTGGTCTTGTTGATAATAAACATAACAACACTCCTATATTAGCCAGAAAGGTGTGGCAGAGGTGTACAACACCCACACTTCACCTGTTATGTTTAGGTCCCATGGGATAGGGGGTGAGCCTATCGCCATCCACCGGGCACAATTCCAACTTCGTGCTGCTATTGTGAATTTCCTGACAGAAAATTCACAAATAACACCTCGCGGTGAGAGGAAATGCCATATCTCTCTATATTTTACTATCTACAGCCAAAGGCTTAGTCCGTGTGGAACGTCGATTAAAAGCAGCCATTTTTAAGCCAACTTTATACGGAATAAAAACACTGGTAGTCGAAATCGTAAGAGTTGGATTAATAAATATATGTATCACACGTGATTCTATATGTTTTTGTATACGTAGACTCTGAAAAAATCCTATTCAAAAAAGCTGTTTCATTTTTTAATCCAAAGACCACGAGTTCTATTCCGACTGTATTTGCATCGACATCAAACTGTACTATCGTGTGGCATGTCCGTTATGTTTATTCTTTTACTGTTACAGAGAATTCGAATATGAAATCGGTTCTAGTCTCATTTGAAATAGTTTATTTATTAAAAACGGCCTGCAGTCTTCTGCAAATATAACGACATAAATATTATCCTTTTACATCATGAAAAATTGACAAATTTGATTTGACATAGCTAAAATTTCAGATGACTAAATATTTTAATTGAATACTATTATTTGACTTTGTTTATATTATTTTTTAGATTTAAAATTATTCATTTTCTTATTAATATATTATTATTAAATATTTATGTTGCTTGTTTCAAATCATGATTTAGAGAAATAGATTGCTGGTGAAAATTTATATTATAGAATGAGAATTGTATCTACCATTATTTGCATGCCATTCTACATGGTAAACTCGTCTTGAACTTCATGTATTTTTTATAACTTGCATGCGATTTTATTATTGTATGTACTGTTATGTACACATGTGTTTGAGAAATAAATAAATTATCTTATCTTATCTTATCTTGTCAGTTTCACGCACATTCTGCATTTATAACGGCAATCAAGGAAATAAAACGTACGGTACACAAATATAAGTTATTACAAGCTTAACTGATACTGCAAATTTTATAGAGCTACCAAACCGACGATTGTAAGATCAAACACTTCCGCAATTGCTTTCTTTCCTTCTTTTTTTATCAAAAACGACGCCCGCACTAGGAGAAACTCCTGTGCCGCGGGGGTGTTCACAAACATACATTTCACACACATAGAGCACAGCCAGAGTCGTAACAAATCTTTAGCGATCACACAAAGTTTTGCACACGGGATCGAACCCACAACACCAGCACAGTTAAAAGCGGCGAGGCGACCGCTTTAACCACTACGCCAACCGTGCACTGAATTAGACACACGTGTTTAAAAGACCTAGCAGGCTTAACATCTGGGGGTGCATGAAAGGAGCCTCCCCGAGTGACGTACACAACAATAGCCTACGTCCGGCGCACCCTGGGCAATTCGCGAATTCTTAAAAGCGAATTGGCTAATCCTTTCACCACGATGGCAAGTCAAAACCTTGATCACCTTACTGACTGTCCAAAATGCCCTACCACCTGCACAAGAGAGGCGCTCATGAACGCCGACGAGAGCGCCATAACAGTGGCCACTTATTGGACTGGCAATAAAATTGACTCAGCCATCGACACGACGAAGAAGAAGAAGATCTGTGTGATTCTCGTGTGCCTTAGTCCGAACAAAATAATACGTTGGTTTTTGATTTACAATATTGGATATATTTTGTGACGTTTTACCATTTTCATTTTTAATAGTAAAATCCAGTTTGTGCAAAATTTAAAATCATAATAACGCTGTCCGACCCAACTTTATCTTTTTAAACGGTTTGGAGAATAAATTTGTTTTTTTTAAATCCTGTGAAATTGCTAGAGGTAAAACGTTGGAACACTGGCTGCCTCTTAAATTTTTGGACACTTCATTGCAATACCGTTTTACTTGATTAATATTTAACAAAAGCTTTTATATAAGAGAAATTGTTTTGTTGTTTGAAAGTCTGTCATTTAAATTTACATGCTTGCTCATTAGATATAGTAAATATCGAATATAGGTAAAATAGGATCTTGACGGTTTGAAGTCGAGCGTGGCCAATAACGACCAGTGACATTTCATTTGCGGCTAACTTCAAAACCGTCAATATTCCTTACCTAACGTTGACCAAATATTCATATCTGCAAATTTTAATCTGCACATTTATAACATAACCACAAATTAATTAATTTTATTCACTCAATTTAACATCAACTGAACAGTACACTTAACGTTACGGTGAACAAAAATAAACTATGTTTAATCATTAATAGCGCATTAATTACTATCCACAATGAATGGACCAGAAACTCGAGTTATTTACCACCAGCAAATAAATAAATGGCAAGCGCTCGTTGAATTAAAATCATGTTATGGCGGCCTCGCACGCGATTTCTGGATACCAGACTGAATTATGTTTGAATTTGGGAATTGAAATTAGTTACATTTGGCCAACATTAATTCAGTCCTCGGTATGTTTAAATACCAATTAGCTAACTTCTTCTTCATCGTGTCGATGGTTGAGTCAAATTTTATTTTGACTCGCCATCGTGGTGAAAGGATTAGCCAATTCGCTTTGGAGAACTCGCGAATTACCCAGAGTGCGCCGGACGTAGGCGTATCGTTGTGTACGTCACTCGGGGAGGCTCCTTTCATGCACCTCAAAATAAATAGCTAACGAAACTATTGTTTTCTTTTTATTTAAATAGGCATTTTTCAAACGACAATTTTTCATAAAGATAACTTACGAAATATTTATGTAGGAAATAAATGTTATTATCGTCAATACTTATATTCTTGACATTCAATAAAAATACAATATTGTGTGTTTAATAAACTCAAATAGCAAATCGTTTCGTAAAAAAATAGAAAGCAAAGTGTTTTTCAAAACAAATATGTCGCTATTGTTTGTATTATCATTAATAATGTATTATTTATGAAAAATATGTTGCAAAAGTAATCATATAAAATAAACGAAACATTATTTTATTGGTTTGTTTATTTAGGATCATTTTCTTTATTATTTAATAAAAAATAGCGAAACCTTTCACTAGGTTGTCTGTACATTGAAGACTTTAAATAAAACCGGCCAAGTGCGTGTCGGGCCACGCGCAGTAGGGTTCCGTAGCTAGTCGTAACAACATATTTCGACTTAAAAGGGATTTACTATCTGTATTAAACAAGTAACATCTTCATAAAAGTCATTACTTTCAAAGGTTTTTGTAATTTGCACGAATTATTCTAAGTAACTGCATTTTACACTTTGGACCCCTATTCCTCTTGAACTAATGAAGTAAACTTATCCGCTATAGTTTTCCTTTAAAGTTCATTACATGTACTACCGACACAATTTTTTTCAGATTTTGGGATCCAGTAGTTTAGCTTTTAGAGGGGGGGACGCTCTACTCGAACAAAAATTTGCTCTTTAAAGTTAATTATCTTGCAAACGGATCTCTAAATCAAAAAACTGTCTTAGCAACTCCTAAACGTTTTTAAAAGTCCTATCTAACAATATCCCACACTATGGGGTAGGCGACAAAAAAAAAACATCCCTACGTTACATGTAGGGGAGCTACCCGAAAAAAAAATATTTTTCCAAATTTTATTCTACGACTTTTTTTGTATAGTTAACATACATGTTTATGCAAAATTTCAGTTTTCTAGCACCAACGGTTTCGTCGCTATGCCTCGGACAGACGGACGGACAGACGGACATGGCGAAACTATAAGGGTTCCTTGTAAGTACTACGGAACCCTAAAAATGTATAATGTCTTACTATGATGTCTTAATAACAGCAGTAGAAGCAAAATTATGTTTTAAGAATTTATGTCTGTCTGTTTGTTCGTACGGATATCACTCTAAAAACCGCATCCAATTCCATGAAGTAGCTTTTCATGGAATTGGATGCGGTTTTTAGAGCTGTGTGTAAAGTCTTAAAAAATGGTTTATGTTTTATTTTTGTATTTGATCCCAAGGGGGGTAAATTAGGGGGTGTAAGTTTATGTGAAAACTTCGTCAAATTTAAAGTAAAATTCATTAAATTCTGTACGTCCTTACAAAGACGTTAATTAACCACTAGATACTAGAGTTGTGACTTTATATGTGAAGTTAATCAATTTTTAAGGAATTGCACGAAATTCTGCACATCGGTTCTCAACACGACATTAATTAACAGTAAAATTGATTTTTTGTAAAATCTATCAATCTGTAAGGCGGTAAATTGGGGTTTAAAATTGTATTAGGGTGTGCCTCAATTTTGAAGGCAATATCATATAAAGATCGAAGTCCACACGGACGAAGTCGCGGGCATCACAGTAATAAATAATGCTACGCAGCTACGTGACCGTAGCAACCTCGTAGAGCACCTACGTAGGCGCCGCAGTAACATTAGCTATTAAATTTGTTGCCGTTAACGCAACCAATTTAAAAGCTAATAACGTATGCATCCGAAAAGATGGGCACGGATTGGCACACAATCGTTGCCCGAAGAAGGACACCGTCGTCGGGGTAGACAACCTAGATGCCTACAACAACAACTGGTGGGAAACTGCAGGAGATAGAGAAGAATGGAAACGTTTGGGGAGGCCTTTGCCCAGCAGTTATTTTCCTTTGCCACACCCTTCTGATTCGCGTGATGTTTTGTTAAATTATGCATCATAAATAAACTAATAGAATTAATACTGAACGTTTAGTCAGCCAAACTTTGATTATTCAGTGACGTGGCATGAAACCGCAATGGCCTCGCTGTGGCGTTGACATATCACTACATATTAATGATAATAATACAACTATTCATCTTTGTAATTTTCATTAATTTTCCTCATTGGTTTGTTTTTTATTTTTTTGGTGGATATGCACGCTTATGACCACGATCTCACCTGATGGTAAGTTATGAACAGAGGTCGGAATTAGGTAGAGTTTTTCATGTACTTACACTGATTTCATACAGCGAAAGAATAAAGTGTTCTTTAAAATTAATCTCGGGATTTGAGGCATATCGCCTCAAATCCCGTGATTAATTTTAAAGAACAGAAAAAATCCCGTGATTTTTTAAATAAAAAGTTATTTACTTTTACACAATTTAAACTACTGCACGCGCGACTTAATATTTTAATTCTCACAGTAATGTCGGAAGCGAACACTTCAAATCTTACTGGTAATAAATTGGACAAGGAAAATGATTCTGATGGGCCGTTTGAATAAGCAAAACCTCACGAGTCTAGGCTAGAAGCAAAAGTATTTGCTCGTATTTATAAAAAAGGCGAAATATGCGTCTGAGAATTTGCTTAAGACTATCAATAATGTGTATTGTAAATTAATGTAAACTAATAAAAATTGTATGTTAATTTTATCTTTGTTTTATTTGGGTATCTCTGACGTTTTTATTATTATTTATTCGTAATATTGTTGGCCATACGGGATTGTCCATTAGAAATCCCGGGAAGGTCCACATTAATATCAACATTTCGATGCAAGTGCATAAAAAACTCTACCTAATTCCGAGCTCTGGTTATGAAGGCACATTTTAGATACCTATTTATCCCACATGATACAAATCTTTGTGTGATCCGCAAAGATTTGTTCCTACTCTGGATTTGCTTTGTGTCTGATATGGATGTTTGTTAACACCTTCGCGACACAGGCATTATTCCTAGTGAGGACGTCGTTTTATAAAAAAAAAGTTATCGGCTGTTTTTCACAGGCTTAACATATAGATTGTAATTCTGTTTAATATGCAACTTTGTCCGCATATACATATACCACTGCTGGGCACGAACCTTTAATATGCGCGTATACGTTTGATTATATTATTATCACTATCAGTATCATCCAAACTAGATTAGCCTAATGTAAGTTCGTATAATTATATCACTTTAACCATCCTATATTTTCAAGCAAATGCGAAACAATTTGCGTGTTTGTGCGCCATTTAATTAAGTTTAAACGGGTCTAAAACTAGATTAGATTCGTATTTTATTATATTTGTTAGAGATTAGAAATTTAACCTTATTTGGAGGTCAGTCTGACAACTGACAGAATATAAAAATTCTTTGCTTTTATCTTTTCTGTGTCTATTTAATAAAAAAATACATTACAAGCTACCAAGTTCCCAAAAATATATTGCTCATGGGAAATCTCAGTAGAAGATAAAATTGTCTTGTCATTAATCAAAAGTATAGAGTTGCCAACATAATAAATTCTCTTATCTAATTCTCTTACTCTCAACAATTTATTGGCATGAATTTATATTATGTAAAAACAATCTTCTTCTTCGTCGTGTCGATGGCTGAGTCAAATTTTATTGGTCCAATAAGTGGTCACTGTTATGGCTCTCGTCGGCCTTCATGAGCGCCTCTCTTGTGCAGGTGATAGGGCATTTTGGACAGTCAGAAAGGTGGTCAAGGTTTTGACTTGCCATCGTAGTGAAAGGATTAGCCAATTCTTTTTTAAGAACTCGCGAATTGCCCAGGGTGCGCCGGACGTAGGGAATTGTTGTGTACGTCACTCGGGGAGGCTCCTTTCATGCACCCCTGTGCAAAAACAATGAAATCGAACCACTGTCAAATATGACTCCTCCGAGACTCTACGAATTACATAGGTTCTAGTCTAAAGGATTTAAGTGAAGCAATTCCACGGCTCATTTCGACGTGATACGAAACTCTTTGTTACGAAACATATGAAGAGACTGAGGGTCTTCTTAAATTATCTATTATTTAATCTCATGGACATCTTATATATACACACACACTCACACACACAGACATCACTACTAATATAGGTACGAGTATGAATGTATAATTACTGTTTAATTACTACTTATGTAAGTGCAAAACTTATTGTGTTCTTTTAATTGCTGTGGCCTGATACCCATAACACAAGTTAGATCTTACCATGGGTATCAGTGTTCATAAACTTTTTGTGCGTCTAGTTTCTGTGTAAATGTTTTAGTTTGTAAATTAGCTGTAATTTTTGGCAATAAATATTATTATTATTTTTCACTCATTTAATCCATTTTCTCATTTTTTATATGTTTAAATATAAATTATAAAAGTAAAGTACATTTAAAAATATAAAAGTATAAAATTCTACATTTTTAACTAGAAGTACTAAAAAATATTTAAAAATATAAAAAATAGTACCCCACCGGTATCGGATACAGGGACCAAACTACCGATGGTTAGGGCTCCAGAGAGAGCAGTAGTACCGCCTTCTGCATCAGACCCTTGATCCAGCCACCCAACGCGAGTCTCTTTAGATGTTTGTCGAGACTCTTTGCTATCAATCCGTTTACGGATACGACTATCGGTACAATAATAGCCGAGTCCACCTCCCACATGTCGACAATCTCATGAGCCAAGTCCAAATATTTTACTTGTTTGTCCTTTTCGGCCTTCACGAGATTCTCGTCATGCGGGATGGTGATATCGACAA
Source organism: Hypena proboscidalis (assembly GCA_905147285.1). NCBI lineage: Eukaryota > Metazoa > Arthropoda > Insecta > Lepidoptera > Erebidae > Hypena > Hypena proboscidalis. Next base: position 18,649,670 of record LR990131.1, read on the forward strand.
TCATTGCAAGGCGTTCAGATCGGTCCACCACCACAATATCAGGTCTATTAGCTATAATAGTTCTGTCAGTGATGATGGATCGATCCCAGTATAAAATGACATGGCCATTTTCAAGAACTGGCTCAGGTACATACCTGTAGTACGGCACCTCAGTATCTACATGTCTGTATTTCAGGGCAAGTTGTTGATGGATAATCCTGGCTACAAGGTTATGCCTGTGCAAGTACTCGCCGTTAGCAAGACGAGAACAACCAGAGATAATATGTCTGAGGGACTCGCCTGGACGGTGGCACGCGTGTATGTATTTATTTTCCTATAGTTGGAATATTAAGTGCTGCTCACGTTTGTATTATTTGGAGACAGTTCCAAGGCGGATCCACTTTCGTCATTAGACTCAGGGTATGCACTATTCCTCCTTATTATTATTATTATTATTTGTTAAACTAGTTGTTAGACTAGACTGGGTTATGATTACCCGTTACGACTGCCATAGATCTTCAAGTTTCAACAGGCCCTTGCTCTCTGGGCCACAGAAGAAATCTCTTTATGGTTAGACGGTCACCCATCCATCGTTAAGTCGCGGTTAGTATTGAATTGTAAACTGATCGGTCCGCGTAGTTTCAACGTAGCCACGAGCGCCTCCATTGCCAAATATCTTAGATACAATAGGTAAATTAATTAAGGCAGTGTCAGACTGGAGCTCGCCGTCGCCGTCGCAGTGAACGTCGTCGCTACCGTTCCAGATACCAGACATAGTTGGAATATTAAGTGCTGCTCACGTTTGTATTATTTGGAGACAGTTCCAAGGCGGATCCACTTTCGTCATTAGACTCAGGGTATGCACTATTCCTCCTTATTTAGCACAGAATAGAAAAGATGCGTAACGTAATTCGTTCTGAAGATAGTTTGTAAATAATACAGAGCGGATTATTTTATTTCTTTGTCGAATGATTCACAATTTTTTTCAATCTAAGATTACTAAAAGGAAATGAGGCAAACATGCAGCATGAGCACTATTGACAATAGTATCCATGGGTACTTCTACTTTATTTTAACTAAAAAAAAATGCACAGTTGACGTAGTGGTTTAATCGGTCACCTCGCCGCTCTCCACTGCGCTGGTGATGTGGGTTTCGATCCTCATAAATACAATTTTTTTCGACTCTGGGTGTGCTTTATGTGAGTTAAATGTATTACATGATTGTGTACACCCCTATGATACAGGAATTATGCCACGGGCAGAAGTCGTTTAAAAATAACCTCGAACCTTGTCTAAATTAATTAGACTTCGAACTAACCAAATCATTCACATGTTGGTATATATTGCTGTTGGCAGTATTCCCTGCAGGATCAACTCAGTTTGCACAAAGCTTTAGTATTTAAAATGCGTGTATACGTATATACCGCTGTAGTGATGATCGATACTTTTCTTTATCGATAACCTAAACAAAAACGAGTGTCGATTGCCTATCGACAGCTTCAATAATATTGGTAAACAGCAATACTATCGATAGGATTGTTGTCCACTATTGTATATATTTATCGATAACATCGTTTGTATTGCTACTGACTATTGCACTAACAACATTCAATACTTTTAATAGTATGGACACTATAGACATTGATAATAACATAACATAACATCACGCCTATATTACCAAGAAAGGTGTGGTAGAAGTGTACAACACCCACATTTCACCTGGTATATATCGCCATCCATTGGGCACAGTTCCAACTATTGCTACTATTGTGAATTTCGATATGTAATATTGATAGGATTATCGACAGCCTGGTCATTTTCAAATGAAAATTGTAAAAGTATCGACAGCTCGGCAACACTATACGGCACTGCCGCTCAGCCTGATTGCGGTCCAACTCGTAAAGTTAGCCGGTATTCCACCTCGTCAGATTGAATCTGTGGTTTAGAATCGTATACAATAGCAATAAAAGTTCATCTCAATTTATTTGCCTCCATTGCATGTTCTCTTTAATAAAAACTCTTTTAGCCGTAGTCTTGCTCTCCACGTTAGACAATCCAAATACATAATTATGTATTGTGAAAAGGTTTATCTTCAACGTGATTTTATATATTTGTCTCGCGACCTATCTTGTGTTTATGAGAGATCATGCATTTAAATAGTGAGAAGTATAAGTTTTAAATGACACTATTATTACTGCGCGCGATGTAGGTAGATATAAATTACGTCAAAGTTCAAAAATGTATGGGTTTTAACAGCTCTTACTCGGCCCGGGTAAAATGTTCTATAAAATTTGACAGTCCAATTATTGCAATAGTATACCGTTAATTTTCTTCGTGTTACATCTTGACGTCTATTATCTTTGGAGTAAAGGTATTATACTTTAGGTCTAATAACAAAAATGCATCCGTGAAACAGCTGATGCAAAAACAAACAATTATAAAGTATAGTAATTCTGTTTAATAATTCATATTTATATAGTTTTTGGCCAATAGGATGCGACTAGGACGCCTTTTTGGTTGGTCTATAAGAGACCTTTTAAATCACTGGCTTGATACTGCGTTACATTGACGAACTATTATTTAAAGCTGTTACGGTGCTAAGAATACATCAATCTCAGTTGTTATTATTACAATAATAATAATATGTCATCTACAAAACATCAGCCTCGACCTATTTGAGTTGTTATTCTGTGACAAACCCACACCCGATATTCTATGTAATGTTGACTCATCGTTTATGTGTAAGTATATCACTGTCATTACTGTTTGAATAAAGAAAAGAACATTTAAGTATAGACTCCCGAGCGCTGTGTTTTCATACTAACGTACTTTACTTTAATATTGTTAAGTTTTTATCTAATTTTATAAACAAATCATGTCAAAATTGTTTTCATCATAAATGATGTGAGTATAAGAACAGATTTTTTTTAATTATATTTTGAAAATGCAGCTGAAAAAATGCTAGTTTAAAGCTGCTGCCCAGCCACTCAACCAGCATTTTGGTATTTTAAATATGATTTGTCTATAATAATAGAAAAAAAACCTTAATAATATTAAAGTTAAACCCATATAACTTTTGTTTGGAAAACAGACAAGCAATTTTTCTTCCTTGAGCCTGGCGTTTTGTCACCGCGACAGTAATATTTCTCTTTTCTCTCCTAATATATTTTTTAATAATATATAAATATATAGTCACAGCTGTGACAACAAATCGTAATGCACGCTTAGTGTCAGGGCCTATTTACATTATGCAAGTTCACTGGTTAAGTTCGCGGGGAGCCGTTTGCTTCAGGCGGCTCAAAACCGCGCGTTGTGGCGCAAATTAGATGAAGCCTATGTCCAACAATGGACGTCGTTAGGCTGAGACGATTATCATAATGATGAAGTTCACAAGGCCATTCTAATGTTTCCTTGACAAAGAAAGAAACGGAATTGCCTTGAAATTCTTGCACCGCGTAAATGGCCCTTTAGTCGCAATCAATTTGACGCAAGAACCTGATAAACGTGCCAATTTATCTCCTTCCCCTCGGTATTGTTCAATACGGCTTATTTAAGATTGCCCACAACAACCAAACCGAGCGTTATTGCGTATATAGGAATTTTCCACGTTTCCTGGAATCTGCAGATATTGAATTTTATATAAGAGCTGTTCAATGAAACTAGGAATACTAGGAATGTCTTAACGATTACGATATTCCTAACAGATAAGAATACCTTTGATTGTTTCCGAAGAGAATATGCATGCTTCAGAGCAATAAGCCAACCGGGGGCGTCATTGTCCATCTACCCCTCACCCGCCCTCGCTTCTTCATGAGTTTTGGAAGACTTATTTGCATAATTGTTTGCTTTCATTTCCCCTCCACATAGAACAAGTGCTCTAAGATGAATACACAGCAGTTTAGACCTATATTTTGTTGTAACGAAGTTTCAACGCATATCCTGCCAATAATCATTTCTGTAAGCGTTTAAAAAAGCTTTTTTATCCATATGTATAGGTAGATTATTCACCTTGTTGGCTCTATCTTGGTCATGTAACAAGAGTACTAAATTGCAAATTTTATGAACCTACAGTCCACGCACGAGCTTCGAGGAATCAGTGGTTTTCGGATTGTGGGTGGAAGTTAGTTAAAGGTAGTAAAATATATCGTCATTTTATCACATTTCGTGTAGCTTTACCAAGTATTTGTTGAAAATCTTTTCAGTAAAACTGTCGGGGCGTAACGGGTCATATAATAAAGATTAGAGAAAGGAAGGAAGGTTGTTAAGAACCCTTATATTTAATAATGAGTGCCTTGATAATAGTCCCTCGACCCAGCAGGGCTAGCATGCGAGTGTGAGATATATATTTTTGTAATGTCACATATTTATATTGGGAAATAATAATATGACAACAAATAATAATAGTACGTGACATCACGCTTATAAATAAATAAATAAATATCTCACAACTTACACACAACGTGATCTAGTTCCAAACTAAGCAGAGCTTGTAATATGGGTACTAGAATAACTGATAGTAATACATATATACTTTTCTTTTGTAAATACATACTTATTATACATATAAACACCCAGACTAAGACAAACCCCCATGTTCATGCACACAAAGATTTGTCCGGCCACCGAACCCGCGACCTCGGCGTCGCAGGCAGGTCCACTACCTACTCCGCCATCCCAGTATATTACCCAGAAGGGTGTGGCAGAGGTGTTCAACACCGACATTTAACCTGTTACTTTTTTTTTTTTTTTTTCTGGTAAAAAACGACGCCCCGCACTAGGATTCATTTTCGTATCGTGTAATTTTTGTATCATAATAATATGTGTTCAAAAAAATACATTTCACCCACCCAAAGCACACCCAAAGTCAGAACGAATCTTTGCGGATCAAACCAAGATTTGTCACCTGTGATAGAACCCACTACACCAGCGCAGTGGAGAGCGGCGAGGCGACCGCTCTAACCTCTGCGCCAACCGTGCACTTTTTAGGTCCCATATTATAGGGGGTGCCATCCACCGGACACAAATCAAACTCAGTGCTCCTATTGAGAATTTTCTAACGGTAAAAATCCTAAATAACACTTTAGCACGGCGCGGTAATTAAACCCGAGACCAACAAGGAATAATAAATATAAATATATAAATATAAATATTTCACAATAAATATAACAATAAATAAATAAATATAAATATGCCACAACTCACACACAACGCCATCTAGTCCCAAACTAAGCAGAGCTTGTACTATGGGTACTAGAATATCTGATAATAATACATATAGAAGAAGAAGAAGAAAGAAAATTATTTTTATTTTCTTACATAACTAACATATATATACAGCAAAAAAACAGGTAAACAATAAACAAATATGTAAGAAAACAGTGGCGGTTGCTCAGCTTTAATGCTGTGGAGTCTTGCATTTCTGCAAAACTTTCACAGCGCTGATTTTCAGCAACCACCACGGTTGACGGCACGAACAGAAAACAGGTACAGTAACATATAAAGAGACAGTGACGTAAAATTAAATTAAGCTAAGTTCGAGAAAACACAAAAATATACACTTAAAAGAATAGGTACATTATACGAGAGAATAATATATAATAAATAATAAAACATAAATTAGGTTATAAATACATGCTTAGAAAATTATAATTTTATAATATATGGTTACAAAGTAGTTACACAGACGGCAAGAAAAAAAAAGAAAACAAAACAAATAAAAATAGTAAATTTAAAACAATTATTATCTAGATATTATTATCTGATCTAACTAAACTAATAATAATATAATAAACATAAAAAATATACGGATGGCGCTAGTATCGCCTTGCGCTGGCGACGCGACGACAGTTGGTACACTGTTTATGGCCTGCCTGACCAATCACAGTGAATGTCAGTTCAACGCTTAATTGTCTTTTCCGGTTAAAATACTTCGCATTCTTTGCAGTGTTGAAATAATATCAAAGAATTTGTAAACAAGAGAAAAAAAAAAATGTGATTGTATTTTGTGTATTGAGTTTTGTGCTGTAAGTAAAGAGTTGTGATGTTGTAAAATATACTATTGTGGTGTGATCGTCGTGTGAAGATGTGTTATTTAATTTTTCAAGCGGAGCGTCCTTTTTGTGGAGATGGAACATTTTTTGTTGTACGAATAGAGGTAAGAAATTCAAATTGTGTATTGTAGAATATTAGAATTGTATAATAAATTAGCTGAAACTCTTTTATCCTGGGGATAAAATGCCAACGTTATTTCTATATAGCATTATTTGTTTGTACCTTTTCTGTAACACAACGCCATCTTTGGTGTGTTTATTCGCGTTTATTCATAAAAATAAACTGAAAACACATCCATAATCATGAGTGACGAAGAGTTACTATTAGGTCAGTTTGATTGTATCATTTAAAATTATAGGTATTGAAAAATTAATAATTGTATCAAATTAGCTAAGTACTAAAAATATATGAGAACAGAAATAAAAAATATTATATTATTATGAAATAATAATATATGGACTGTATGTGCAATTATATTATAATGGAATATATTTAAAAAATGGATAATATTATTATTGATTAATTAATTATTAAATGTATATATAATAATATTATACTAACAAATTACTAAAGTCATGCTTTCATTATCCTATGATGCTTTTCAGGTTGGTGAGCAGAAATGAAAAATAAAACTGAGTCTGTCTGTGCAGATAGCAGCAGAAAAAACAAACTAAGAGCCATGAAACTGGAGTGTGTCACATCCCATACTAATAGTCAATAACCTGTTGGTAAGCATAATTACTTGAAATGAATACAATTCTTCTGTGTATGGAGCAGAATCTTTTTCAAATTGAATTTAAAACTATAAATACTTTTTAGTGACTTCACTGGAGGTGGCAAATCATTCCAACAAGATGTAGCTGCATACTTGAAGCATCCTTTAAAGGCAGTTGTTCTGTACCGTGGCATTGACAAGGGATTAGCTGTTGAGCGACTGGAGTAGCTGTAATGATCATGTCTCCAGCTGAGCTTGTCGAAGAGATATGCGGGCTTCGAGGTATTTATTACACCAAACAATATATTGCATAGGTGCAGTTTCCTCCTAGCAGCCATCTTTAAGATGTTGTGCTGGTTCAGGAACGGGGTTACATGACTTCGCCAGGGCACCTTGAAACAGTATCTAGCACATGCATTCTGAACTCTTTGAATCAATCGCTTAGTCCTTGACAGCAAGCATGGACCATACACCGTGTCAGCATAATTAAACTTAGAGAGTACTATACTTTCTACTAATCTTTTTCTCATATCCACATTAAGGTACTCTCTAATTCTATACAAGATTTTTAGTCGGTAGAAGCAACTTTTTACAACATTACTTATGTGGTTCTCAAATCGCAGCTCAGGGTCAATGATGAGTCCAAGATTGCAAGCTGTTTCAACTCTTTCTATATATTGTCCTTGTATTTTGACTATGGGATTTGCTTGTATGATGTTATCTATTTGATGCCTGCTGCCCATGACCATTAATTTAGATTTCAGGGAATTTAAAATCAGACAATTTGACTCAGACCACTCAGCTACCCTTTGGAGATCGTCATTAATTTTAGTTAAGGCAGATGTGGTTTCAGACGGTTTAAATGAGTACACAAGTTGGGTGTCGTCTGCGTACAGGTGATACTTGCACTCCTGAAAGCAGGTAGTGATGTCTGCACTGTATATAATAAAAAGAATAGGCCCGATCAGCGAGCCCTGGGGAATTCCCCTGGTCACAGCTTGTGGAGTGGATGCAAGGGTTGAGCCATCTTTTTGTAGCACTTCCACCTGTTGGAATCTGTTTGATAAATAGCTTTCAAACCATCTAACTGCTTGCAATTCAAAACCATAGAAGGTGAGCTTGGACAACAACAGGGTGACATTTATCGAGTCAAAAGCCCGTGAAAAATCTAGTAAGGTCAATATAGATCCATCACCCTGATCACGTGCCTCGAGGATGTTCCCTACAATATCTGCTAAAGCTGTGGATGTTCCACGCCTTTTTCTAAAGCCTGATTGCAAGTCGGGTAGTATGTTGTTTTTCTCTAGAAATTCTACCATTTGCAAATAGACCACTCTCTCCAGGACTTTAGATAACCAGGGCAAAATGCTGATTGGACGCAAGTCTCTAAATGATTGAGGGTTGCCATTCTTTGGTAAAGGTCTCACAATAGCCATTTTCCATAGATCGGGGAAGGTGCAGGTGTCAATAGATCGATTAACTATTGCTGTGATGGCTGTCAAGGCCTGTGGTAGTGTCAGGCCCACCATTTCCCCGGAGATGCCATCAGCACCTTGGGCATTAGTAGATATCTGTTGAATAATCCTACCTATAGATTCCTCATTTGTTGTTTTAAGCATAAACCTGGCTGTACTGTAGCGGTTAAATTCGTAGTACGTCAGTTTCGATATACTTACATTAGGATTACCTGGAACATCAAGAAATGCAGAGTTTATTGCATCTGGGTTGTTAAGGTAGTCCGGCAGCCCCACATCCCTTTGAACCGGAAGTACATACTTTTTAAGATTGTTCCATAATAGTTTTGAATTGTTAAAATTATCATTTATATGTTTTTGGAAAAATGCAGATTTTTCACTTTTTAAAGCAATAATTGCCTGGTTTTTTAAATCTAGATAGTATTTTTTGTGTACTTCCTGTTTCGTTTCACGCGAACGGTTCCTGGCCTCATCTCTTAACTCAAAGATTGTTTTGATGGTGTCTGTTATCCACGGTGTTGGCTTGCTCTTAAATACTTTTTGTCGGATGGGGGCGTGTATGTCAAACAGCTGTGTGGTGAAAAGGTTTAAAAAATAAACCATTTGATTTACACATTGAGACTCACAGATTGAAGCCCACGGCAGGGCTTCCAAGTGCTCCTCAAACAGTTCAGTCAGTATATTTTTGATTGGGCGATATATAACAAGAGTTTTTGCAGGCTTGTCTTTCTTAAATATCAACTCACATGTGACAAATGAGTGGTGTCCAAGCTCACTTATATGGCTGACATTTACATGCCGATAATTGGCGTCAGTACAGATGATATCAATGAGAGTGGCACTGTCACCCACAAAATGTGTGGCTGTAGACACTATTTGCTTAAGGTTACAGTAGTGTAGGAACTCTGCTAGTTGCCTTGTTTTAATGTTGCTACCATCAAGCATATTAATGTTAAAATCGCCTAGTATTATTACATTATCGTGTGGGGAAAGAGCGCAAATACTCTCAGTGAGCGCCTCAAGGAAAGTTTCTACATCTAGCCATGGTGGCCTATAAGCAGTACCAACTAGAAGTTTTTTTGTTTTTGTGGTAAGGCTCAGCCACATTTGTTCTACACTTGAATGCGGAGGATGCGTCCTCACGCGTGCACGAATGCCTGCTTTTATATAAAAAGCCACGCCTCCTCCCCTACCTTCCCTGATTGATGTAGGTCTAGGTATATGCACCAACTTATATCCCTGTACAACCGGTGCCAGGCCTTGTTGTCCTTGGCGAATCCATGTTTCGTTAATAGCACATAATTCTGGTGATTTGTTAGCCATAGCTATTATGAATTCATCATGGTTTGTTGCCAGCGACCCTGCATTAAATAAACCAAACTTAATATATTTACTATTTATCATTGTGAATTACTTTAAAATTTGCCCATATTACTAGAAGACATGTCATTGTAAAATAACAACCATAGTATGTAGATATTGTAGATAAAGAGGTATAATAAAATATATAGAAAGCATGAAGATATTCATACATACAGAAATCACTGTAAAAATATGTATGTATTATGTATTGTGTATGTAATAGGTATGTCATATAGGAGAATATTTCAATGTTGATATAATTATTGAAAGTGTTTAGTGTTAACATGATAATATTGTATGTATGTGACTGTGTAATTGTAAGTTTTCTCAAGACATTAATCAAATAGTTGTTACGAAGTAAATTATGAATAAAAATGTTTAACATCATATTATTATGGTTGTAAAGGAGTCTCAACATTATAACAATACTCAATCTAATGTGAATAAGCTTAATTTTGTTTTCAAATCTAAATGTGGGAAATAGATAAAATAAACATACAAGAATAACACAAAAGTATTTCATTAAAACAAAATTATTTTCCTGTATCCATTTCAGGTCCAAAAATCTGCGTGAGACATATATACTTTCCTTTTGTAAATACATACATATTATACAAAGAAACACCCAGACTAAGACAAACCCCCATGTTCATGCACACAAAGATTTGTTTTAAGTGAGAATCGAACCCACGACCACGGCGTCGCAGGCAGGTACACTATGGGTAGTGTCCGCCATCCGGTCGTCTATAATATAATAATAACGCGACAAAATCTATCTCACGCTCGTATTCTAGCCCTTCCATTACAGAAAACAGCCTGACCCAATAACAAAAGGAACTCTCAAAGTGACATCGTTCGTTATACGAGTGTACTCAAGTACACTATCAAAGTGTACTCAACCGACATTAATTAGGTGATTCTCGCAAAAAACCTTTGTTTGCAGACCTTACCAATAACGCGTAAAAAGTGTTGAAAAAACAGTTTTTTTATAGACTGTTCAAAGTACTCCATTTATCAAAGTCTGATAAGTACAGTAACTTGAGCTCAGCGTACATTAGCGTACTTAATGTTTACGTCTATTTGTATAAAGCGTTTACAAAAACGACTAAGCTAAAAGGATTTTGAGCAAAAACTGTTACATAAATCTTACTTAATGATTTTAAACTATCACGATTTGTACACATAATTATATATTAAAGACACGGGTCTTAATCGCGTAAATATTTGCGATCGACTCGACTGTTTCGATCGGTGTGACTCGATCGAAACAGTCGAGCGAGGAGGTATTTATACCTTAAAAATATTTACGCGATTAAGACCCGTGTCTTTAATATATAAATCTTACTTAATTGCTACGAAATAAAATATATATTTATTTGTATTAATCATACACTGTACAGGGTATAAACTAAACACTAATAAACAAAAATAAACTAACCTAACTCCGTTCTAATAGACTCCTAAAACATAATAATATACTAAGAGAACGGACCACAGATAATAACAAATAAAATAAAATACGTAATTGTTTTTTTTTTTTAATGATTTCATCAACATTTAAAACGATCGATTTTCGATCTCTCGACATTGAATTTGAGAGAGAGAGATGCAAAAAAGGGTATGCAATAAAGCCGGCGATTGAGAAGTTATATTTTTTTTATAAATTTATTGAGGCAAAGGCCTGCAGTGAGACACACCCGTGGGCTAGTAAAAAAATATATATATCGAGCTTATCGGAGAAAACATCAAGCTTTGAAATTGTAAAACTGAAAAGCGCCTAGATAATTCCTGGATTCAGATGGATTTTTAGTCCTTTTTAACACACTTATATTAGCTTCACCTGTAAGTATGTATGTATGTATTGCACAAACTATTATGGACAGAGGACCAGAAAGCATATGGTACCAATGATATTTAACGAAATACCACAATATATTAAGGAAGGTACAACAATGGGTAGGTTTAGAAGTGGTACAAAAAAGATTTTATTGGAGAAAGTTTGTAAAAATTTACAGTGCACGATATGTGTGTAAGAAATGCGTATTTAATTGATGTAATGTATACTAAATTTTTTATAAGTGAAAAGTAATAGTAAGAATTACTATATACTATTTTATTAGAATTTTGAAGGATATAAATAAAATGTTCTAAAATAATAATAATTTATGAATATCTATAAAATAAGTTATAATTAATAAATGTGAAAAATATAAATATGCAGATGTAAAAAGGGAGCTTTTTCTGCCAACAAACTGCTATGCAGTTTGGCGGAATTATTGTTTTTTATTTAAGGCATGTTTATTGAATAAATATTTTTTTAATTTCATTTTCATTTTTCATGTAACCGACTCCTTTGGACTCGATTTTGACCCACTTTAAACGGACAGATTTAATTCAAATTTTGCACACCTGTCAAAGATCGATGACAATGCTATAATTCGATAAAAAAATAAAAAAAAAATAAAAAAAAACGCTCTTATAAATAAACCAAACTAAAAAGTAGAAAATAAATAATAGTTTAAAAAAAAATACTAGTATTATTGTGAAAAAGCGTGGGGCGCTCTGTGCCCGTCTATCGAGCAACCCACGCTTTTTCACAATAATACTAGTATTTTTTGTTCATTACCATTTTCAACTTATATTAGGCATTATTTTCACTTTTTAGTTAGAAGTACTTTAAAAGTGTGTTTTTAGTTTTTTTAAACTATTATTTATTCTATTCAGCTCTAAGCTACTATTGTACCAAAGCTTGTTGATTTAATGGATTCGTGGGTCATCCAATCAGATTTCTCGAAAAAGCACCGTAATACATACATACAAAACATCACGCCTATATTACCCAGATAAAGTGGAAGAGGTTAAAGAGGCGCTATTTCACCCACATTTCACCTGTTATGTTTAGGTTCCATGTGATATATAAAGCTTATTACCATCTAACGGGCACAATTTTAACTCCGTGCTGCTATTGAGAATTTCCTGATGAAAATATCTCAAATAACACTTTGTCCGACCCGGGAATCGAACCAGAGACCTCGCGGTGAGAGGTAGCATACGCTAATCACTGGACTGCCTAGACTAACGAGGCAGTTCACCGTAATACAGACTTGCTTATTCAGAATATGAAAATCACAGTTCAGCTTAATTGTATGTCTGAAATAAATAAATGAATTAAGCCAGCCAGCTACATATTAAAATCATTTTAACGTACGCTTATTATCTCATGTAAATCATCTATCTTCAACTTCCTTTTCCGGTAATATTAATTACTTTCCTCGCTCCGGGGCTTAACTTTAAATCCTCATTAAGCGAATTAAAATTCAACCGAACGCCGTCTTTTTGGCAGCAGATTTGGTCGAATTATGAACGCATTATTTTGCTTCCGTGACACTGTGAAAATCTATTTGTGGATTATGGGGTACTAGTTTTTTGCGCGGCTCCCTCCGCCTGGTATGTCGATAAAAGAAGCATATGTCTTTCCTCAGGGCTAGAATTACCTCCATACCATTTTTATCAAGATCGGCTCAGTAGATAAGCCGTAACAGCGTAACAAACAGACATACAGACAGAGTTACCTTCGCATTTATGATATTAGTAAGGTGTTAGAATTAGTAAGGATTTTGAGAGGTCAACTGTTTTTGACGCTGATGACGTATTCGCATTTCTAGCAGCCACCACCACGCGGCTCGAACGGCCCACGGTGGTGTTTTTAAGTGGGTGACGGTCACACATAACTGTACCGTAACTCCAAACGTTCAGGTATTTTTACCGACAAAAAAACAAAGCTCTATTGTTTTAAGCGGTGTATATAGTTAAAGTTTAATAGACTATGACTCGACAAAAAGATATAGGTCACTACAATTATATTTATCTAAATGTTGGTATTAATTCTTACTACGAAATTAAACCAACGTTTATTAAAGAGAATTATCTAGATTACCTGTCACCGCTAACACATTTAACTTTTTACATTACCAAAATAGCAGAAAAATACCAGCAAAGCGGAGGGCAATCTCTTGGAAATGCTATAATAACAAACTGTTAGGATCACAGCTCCTTTTGTTAAGAAAATGTCGCCATTTTGGTTAAGACACACCTAACTGGCTAATATGAAAAGACGCGTTATTCGTTTAGAGATTTAACTGCCTCGTCAGTTTATTAGTAAGTGTATGTGCCTCTCACCGCGGGTCCAGGGTTCATTTTTTTTTATACTACGCCCACAGCGAACGAACGTGTAGTCCACCTGATGGTAAGTGGAGTACAGTCCATGGACATCAACAATCCACAAAAGAAGATTATAGATGCGCCGCTGCAGCTGAGGATTACGGTGTTATGCCTCATGTGCCAGTAATTTGAGGGCCTGATCTCACCACCAAACCGGAACACAGTAATGGAAGCACTACTATTTGGCGGCAGGTTAATGGTGAGACGGTGGTGCTGCAGTCCTCGAGCTCGTTCACAAGAGCTCTACCACCAAAATAAAATCAAAATCATCATTTTACGTTATTTGGGATTTTTCCTTTGGGAAGTTCTCAATACCAGCATGGAGTTGGACTTGTGCCCGGTGGACATCACCAATTCACAAAAGCGAATGTAGATGCGGTTCGGAGTTGTTATGTCTCATGCACTAGTCATTTCAGGGCCTGATCTTACCACCAAACCGGAAATAATGCAAGTGGCAGCAGGTTAAAGGTGAGACGGTGATGCTGACCTCCTGGAGCTCGTTCTCAAGAACTTTATCACCATCAAATTTATCATATAATTCCTAAAAATAATTAAGTTAAAACTATAACCCGATTACGTAATAATCTTGTACTTAATCTTGGTTTGCTACACAGAACTGTTCGACTGCATTTTAACTATAGACTCTAACTTAAACAATATGATAAGTATATATATATATATATATATATATTCTTATATTTGTAATGTGCTCACCAATGCCTTTCATTTGATACCAAATACGTCATGATTATGTCACTTTTTTAATGTCGTTTAAATGCCGTTATGTGAAATTTTAATAAAATGTATATAGCTAATGTCACCAGGCCTATTCTCACAAATCTATTGCCACCTCATTCATTAAAATCCGTTCTCTAGTTTAAGTGCTACGGTGGAACATACAAACATACATAAAAAAAATAAAAAAAAAAATTACATTCTAAACTCATTTCTTAACAAATATTTATTAAATCTAAGCTTATTCTATACGTATTTTCTATATTTAGTTTAATTTATTTATTTTTCATGCTAATCTCTACTTATTTTTAACAAACATACATACATTTCCAAAATCATTACCGTTCCTTTTGGCTTCGCCGTAGTCGAGTATATATCAGTTACACCATAATATTATTCAACCCTATAAAAAGGCTAGTAAAATGCACAAACCTATTTGTCAAAAGTAACCCTTGCTCCTCGTGCACAGCCGTAGTATGAGACATGACCTACAAGTGTCATCCTCGGTCATTTGTCAAAGTTAACATAGCGGTGTAGTGCATGTCGTCCGTAACAATCGCGAACACGATACACGTTCGTGGGCGGAGACCTTTACAATAATGAATTGCTCAATTACTGATTTCTTTGGCTTTTTGAATAAAATTGTAGTATCCATTAATAATAATATTACTGAATATTGCTCAAATCTGGCTCCTTTATGGCAGCCTCAGGGCTTGTACACATAACTGCGAATTGGTGCGATGCAAATTCGCAATGCAAAAAACTAAGCCGCAAATTACTGCAATGCGATTTCATGCGGCAAGAGTGACCGAACTGAATGTAGGGAATTGACGATGCGAATTTATGCGAATCAATTCGCAAAATCTTTCGATGCGTCGCGCCAGATCGCAGATTTTTACGATGCGATGTCGCATCGCAGTTTTGTGTACAAGCCCTTAAACAGACGTTTTTTTTCTGTTGCAAATAATGAATCAAATTAAATTTATTTGTAACCTAGAATTATAACTTTTGAAGAGTATTTGATTACATTTATGCACTCATATTTTAGAAGTATATTTAATTTACAATGTCATTGGATTTAAGTCTGGGTTAAAGAGAAGGGGCATGTAGGTATAAAATATTATTTTTAACAAAATTCTGATCGAATAAGAAGATAGATTAGATGTTATAAAAACAATATATTTTTGAGATGTTTATAAAAAATAATAATTTGCAGTCCGTATATCATTAAAACTTGTACAGACTTTTTAAAATTTATATGGATATAATAAACATGCGTCAACTTTATACAAAAGTTTTTAATATTTCTTAGGTTGAATGAAACCAGTCTGATAAAGAAGGCCTGTGAAAACATGCGAGGTTTCGCCCGTAATGTAAATTTACAGATTAAATTTAAAGCATTACGTTTTAGTCTGCCTTCCAGATGGACGATGGACTTACGATTCACCTGATCGTAAGTGGAGAACAACCCATGGACATCAACAGTCCACATTAGCAGATTGTTGGTGCGTCGCTGCAGCTGATGACTACAGTGTTATGGCTCATAGTCTCATATGCGAGTAATTCCAGGTCCTGATCTCAACACCAAACCGGCACACAAAAATGCAAGCATTACTATTTGGTTAAAAGTGAGACGGTGGTGCTACCGATCTCTAGTTCGTTCACGAGAGCTCTACTACCAGTAAACCATTAGTACCATTCGCCTTTAATATAACATATTTTCTAATAAAATTTGTTATTACCTGTAATGCTCAATTCGCCTCCCACATCGGGGTGTTATATATAAATTTACATTATAACTGAATTCTCACGGTTTGAAAGCACATTCAAGTAAACATGTCATCGGCCATCTTTTTCTATCACTCGTATCGTCATATATTTATTCTCTTTCATTGAATTGATAGAATTGATATAGCAAAATACATTTGCCTCTAGTGCTCACCAATTTGCTCCTTTATTGAATTTTATTCACTCACGACTATTCTTGCTGATGCTTTATAGAGTGTTCTGAATTTTGAGTTTATACGTTACAATACCACGGTATTGTATGAACTCAAAATTGAGATGCTTTTTTTATTGAATGTTATAATATACTCTTAAGCGACTAAAACTATCGTGTGTGCTATGGCTCATAGAAAGCTCTTGATTATAGCCTTTTATCAGCATATTTTATACGCAACGGCTATCTCTAGCCCAAAAGTTTTTTTAGAAGAACTATAAAGCTAAATCGGAATAATCCTCCATCCGTCGTCCGCGTTTATTTATTACCATAACATCACGCCTAAATAACCCAGAAAGGGTATCCAGCCATATTTCACCTTTTATGTTTAGGTCCCATGGAATAGAGGATGTGTCTATCGCCATCCACCGGGCACAATACCAACTCAATGCTGCTATTGTGAATTTCCTGACGGCAAGTTCACAAATAATACGTTGCCCGACCCGGGCATTGAACCCGAGACGTTGAGAGGCGCAAACGCTAACCACTAGATTATCGAGGCAGTTTACTTATAAATTAACAAAAAAGCTTCGTCTTCATATTCTTATCGTATTTTTAATTAAATCTATCGACGATCTTAATTGGTTTTGATAAGCAAATCCTATTATATTTTTCTTTTTCCGTGATCCAATCAGATTTGTAGGACATCGCATGATTTAATTGATATCGAACAGCTGAGGGGAAAAAATGCAGACTCCACTTTAAAATCGATTTTCTTTTGCTGGTAGTTAAGATTGAAATGCGATACCAACATAAAAATATGCATAATCAATTAAAAATAGATTGTTGTATAAAAGTTCAACGTGAATTTATATTCATTTCTTTTGATGCCACTTTTTGTAAAATGAAAGCAAAAAGATTTGCAGAAGGGTTTGGCAGAGTTGTATCACACCCACATTTCACCTGTTATGCTTAGATCCCATGTGAAAGGGGTGAGCCTATCGCCATTTACCAGGCCCCTACTCAGTGCTACTATTAAAAATTTCCTAGAGATAAAAATGTCACATAACTAGAACTAACTTGCTGGACGCGGGTTGAACCCGACAACACGCGGTGAGAGACACATATACGCTAAACACTAGAACAGCTTATCAAATACAAATAAAATGACGATGAACCGACCAAAGACTGTACAATAAGTCTATCATGATATAAAACAATCGTGTGACGCTCATTATTCCAAAACACCTTTCACTGAATCCAGTAACGACCTTACGCACAATTTTCTTTATAAATGCGTTCCCAGCCTCCTAATTTTCTTTTCCCATCTTTCTTTCCATATATTTACGTATACTTGACAGTTTATGAATTGAGCAACAGGCTTTAGCATATCATTTGGAGTAAATTATTTTACGCTTCAAGGAAAATAAAGGGTATTCGTCTGACAAAATCGAATTTTTACACCTCTCTCGTTCTCCCCAAAGCACGTTTAGATGATACGTTAATTAACGTTTCCTCTGTGTCTTTTTAAGAAAGTGAAATTCGTTTTCGTTTTTGTATTCAGGTAGGGCTCTTGTGATCGAGCTTAAGGTTGGAAGCTGTGCGCCGGATTGGTGGTGAAACTCCCTGAAATTATTGGTACAAGAGGCATCACACCGTAGTCCTCAGATAAAGCGACGCATTTACAATCAGCTATTCTAAATTGTTGATGTAGTCTTCTTCTTCGTCGTGTCGATGGCTGAGTCAAATTTGATTTTGACTTGCCATAGTGGTGAAAGGATTAGGCAATTCGCTTTGGAGAACTCGCGAATTGTCCAAGGTGCGCCGAACGTAGGAAATCGTTGTGTACGTCACTAGGGGAGGCCCTCATGGTCTGTAGTTATAACTTATCATTAGGTAAACAACACATCCATTTGCTTCATACGTCGTATAAAAAAAAGGTTTTATACATAGGATTATTTGTGCTGGACGCTTAACTTTAATGTTTCGCACGGGATCGCCAGTTAGACCAAATATAGGCTCTGTTTCATAACTTTATCCTTAAATTAGATATTTGCTCAAAATTAGGGCATTGTAAGCACAACCTTGTACTTATTATTCTGTGGCACAACTCGCAACAGCCGTTGGCCAATTAGAGTATGTTTAGGAAACTTCACTAACAATGAGGAAAGTTTGGAGAATTCTCAAGTTACCTTACACCATTTCCCTTGAAACGTTTGTATTATTTACTACCTAATTCGCCTCTATGGTCTTGTGGTTAGCGTATGCATCTTTCACTGCGAGGTTTCGAGTTCGATTTCCGGATCGGGCACAATGTTATTTGTGAACTTGCCGTCAGGAAAATCACAATAGAAGCACGGAGTTGGGATTGTACCTGGTGGATGTCGATAGGCTCACCCCCGATCCCATGGGACCTAAACATAACAGACGAAATGTGGGTTTTGTACATCTCTGCCACTCCCTACTGGTTAATATAGGCGTGATGTTATGTTATTCGCATAGACAGTTATGTTTTCTAATATGTGTGAATAGAAATATGCTATACATTTTTTCGGCTTTAGATTTATGAAAAGTGTAGTCTAATTGATAAAATGTGTTCAGATCAAAGCAGATCTGATTTTGACGATCGGATGGCGGAGTGGGTAGTGTACACGCCGAAGTCGTGGGTTCGATTCCCACTTAAGACAAATCTTTGTGTGCATGAACATGGGGGTTTGTCTTAGACTGGGTGTTTCTATGTATAATAAGTATGTATTTACAAAAGAAAAGTATAAATGTATTAGTATCAGTTATTCTAGTACCCATAGTACAAGCTCTGCTTAGTTTGGGACTAGATGGCGTTGTGTGTGAGTTGTGGAATATTTTTATTTATTATTTAAGTTTTCTCTCACCAACATATAAGTTGAGTTTCAACCGGTTAGTCAACCGAGAGAAACTCAACATATACCTATAGTTTAGATATTCTTATAAAAATAATGATATTCCTGATATTGTTTTTGCATGCAACATTTTACGGTCATTATTTTGCTAAAATTGGTTTGTAGAAACACCAAAGCTATTTGCAATTTTTACATAAAGATCAAAGCTGACAGGATATGTTTTCACACAGCGGGTGGCTCGAAAGGCAATAAAACGAAAATTAAATTGTCAAATAACGGCTTAAAAATGGAACCTATTTTGCTTCGTGGTTATTGAAATATAATTTGCCTAACATAAGGTGTGTGAAGTCTAACAATCCACACTTGGCCAGCGTGGTGGACTATGGCCTAACCCTTTTCGTCATGAGAAAGGGCCCGAGCTCAGCAATGGGACATGTATTAGATACAGGGCTGCTATTATTACAGCTGTTGACTAAACTTTTATATTTCAAAACGTTTTCCCCTTATAATTTTATCCTGAATTTCGGTTTTGGCTGAGAAATTTGTATGCTTTGCCACCAACTATAAGTACTCGCTAACTTGAAAGTGAAGAATAATATTGTTAAGAAACTTACAATGCAGAATGTTGACTTTTGTCAAGCTACTACGAACACATATTAAACCCTGCAATTATTTAACATTCATGACTTTACCTTTGCTTCCAACGTGTACTGTGATAAAATTAGTTCTACTGTGGTAGAATTACGCTCTCTATTAAATTGACACAGAACGAATTCAAAGTAAAATAAATCAATACAAATAAATGAAATTGAAGTGTCTGTTTTTAATTTAATTAATGTCAAATAACATTGATTTTTCAAGCTGGTATAGTTGTTTGCAAGATACTTTTGCTTAAAATACAGTATTTAAATTGTTTTGTCTGTATTTCTGTCCGTCCGTCCGTCCGTCTGTTTGTATCAGCTAATCTTATAAAAGGCTGGACCGATTTGATAACATTTAAGATGGTGACACATTACAAGGCGCGTAACATAGGCTACTTTTAAATGATGTACCTGCCACACAGACGAAACCGCAGGCGAATGTGAGTTTGTTTGTTGGATAGCGCTAATCTCGAGAACTACTTGTCGAATTTGATAATTATTTTTGTGTTTGATAGTCTCAATGATGGTCTTTAAAAATTTAACACTACGCTAAACTCCACGAGTGCAGAGCAGTAAGGTTGAACGTGAGTCAAAGCGCGGGACTACTACTTAATACAATGAATTGCACGCGGACAAGTCGCGGGCAAAAGTAAGTTTACAAGAAAAATACAACACAAACAAATTAAAGTGCACAACGATGGCTTGATTTTCTCATTTATTTCATCTGTGTAATTTTTGAAAGGGTCATGTTGTAATTAATTTCATAAACGATTCATCAACATCATCGTCTCCTTCATACATAAATTCGGAACTCGACCTTATACAAACATCAGTAACGTTAAACTGAATAGAACAAGCAATTACTGTATTTCCGAACGATTAATCCTTCAATACAACGCGTCGCTAAGCCTCGAGATGTTTCATTTGTTTTCCTTATAACTGTTCACATGAAGGGGGAGTTATTGCTTGGCTGTTTTCTAAAAATATACAAAAATAATATGAAAATAGATAAAAACTTAATAATATTAATATTAAGTTTTTATCTATTTTCATAGACAAATCATATCTAAAACACTAACATGCACGTTTGAGGGCGCCTATTTTGTCAGAATTGTTTTAATCATTAATTGAGTTCTATAAAAACCGTAAGGAATTAAAATACTAATTTTGAAAAAATGGGCGCCAACAAACATGCATTTTAGTATTTTAGATATGATTTATCTATAAAATGGATAAAAAGTTAATAACATTATAGTTAAACCCGTATTACGTTAGTATAAAAACACGGCATTCGGGCGCCTACCCAAGCCTTCTCTCGATTTCTATCTTATTTAAGATTGAGTACACACACTTATTTTAGAACTATTTGTGGTTCAGGGTTTGGACCTACCTGGCTATCAGTAGACGGATTTATCAAATTGAGATATGAATTCAACAATGAACAATTTCTAGAATCTATATATCTATCTACAATGAAGAAGAAGAATGTAATACATAACATCACGTCTATATTACACAGAAGGATATGACAGACAACCAAATTTCACCTTATTCAAATTATGAAATACGGGTGTCACTCACGTAATGTTGGTCTATTTAGTCGACCGCGGTTTCGCCTATACGTCTAGGCATTATCAAGAGAGTGTGATACGCAGTGCAAGACCGGCTGCGACTCAGGAGCGACGTATCGCACTCTCTTGATAATGCCTAGACGTATAGGCGAAACCGCGGTCGTCTAAATAGACCAACATTACGTGAGTAACACCCGTATTTCATAATTTGAATAATGTTACAAACTCACGTCAGTTTTAATAAAAACAAATTTCACCTGTTATATGTATTTAGGTCCCATGTGATAGAGGGTGAGCCTATCGTCATCCACCAGGGACAAATCCAACTACGTGCTTCTATTGAGAATTGCCTGATGAAAAATTGTAACCTAAGACCTCGCGTAAGAGGCCACATACGCTAACCACTAGCTAGACCAATGAGGTAGCTGGTCAAACGTTGCGGCATTTATTTAGCTATATTGGTTCAGTTATGCTTACTTAAATTTTACTCCTCTTTTTTGCTAGACACAACAAATTCGAATAAGTATAATCATGTCAGTCAGTGTGCTAAAATATTTTATCTTCGTAAAATTAACATAATTTAATACAAGTAATTATTTCTAATTGATTATTTTTATAGCGTTTAGCTATGCTTAGCAAATTATAGTAAGAAAGTTGCCGGTCCCATATCTTTTTCAACTGTTTCTAAGTAATTATTTGATTTCTAAATATATTAGATAAACAGCGAGCCCATTGAAGTATCTTCATTCAGACCCATGTTACGGTGAAGGCTAATTTGTGTTAGTTTGTGGCGCCACGACATCCGATCAATATGCATTTATATCGTTTATCCTCTTCCAATACTACGCAAGGATATCCCTGGACTAATGGGATGTGTATTAGATGAGTAGTGTTTAATGCATACTGATTGCTTTTGTTACGTGGTCTGACGTAACAGGAAAGAGAAAAGAGTATATCTTGTGGATATCAATCGTCTAGAAAATAATACCTTTAGCGTATGAATTAGTTCTATATAGTAATAATATTCTTTAAATCATTCTGATGTACTTTTTATTATGGTTGAACATACTACTACTAGCGTTTTAACCATTCGACCGACGAGGTTAAGGCGCTAGATACATAGAACCCAGAGGTGTGGTTTGAGCTCCACACACACACATACACAGTGTTTAACCGTAATATTGTATAATAATTGCTAAACAAAGGTAAGTAATTTTTTATCATTCAAAACGTTTAAAAAGGCTTAAGATCTTAACATTTTTTAAGGCTTAGGCAGGACTTCAGTCCGTCAGTGTTAATTTCTAGTTTAAATAAAAAAGACTAAAAAAACACGTATGGATTCCGCGACAAAGTTTGTCATCAATCGTCTCATCCACTTCGTATGCCTTAAATTTGTTTAGAATCTTTATAATTACGATTTTATTTATTATACACTTTATTGTACAACTTGAGTTTACAATTAGAACTTATATCTAGTAATTACAGAACAACGGGCGGCCTTATCACTAATAGTATCACATAAATGAAGTGTTCTATCACATAATGAAGCTTTATGGCATAAACCAGTAATAAACTATTCATTTAGTATAAGGAAATAATGTTTCTAATAGTCACGTAGCACTATAATGTAAGGTATTATAAATTTAAGTAGCATCAGCTTCTGTAAGTTACATGATAACCAATTTCCGGCGCTGGGCGCGAACCGTTTACACGAAAAACTATTTTATGTAACAACTCATTTTTAGGTGACCTGGATAGACTGGATATCAGAAAATTGTATCTGGAACACGTAAGGTGACAAGGATAAATTAACTTGTATTATGCGCATATTTGTTTATTTTGTACACTATTACTAAGCAGACAGCCTTATTGGTGTAGTGGTTTGCGTGTACCTACTAATGCTTATCGTGAAGTAGGGTTGGATTGCGGAGTGGGAAAAAGTGTTTTTTAAATTTTCCTGTTGGAGATACGGGGATAAGCAGCCTACCGCCATTCACCACGGTTAATTGTTTCGTATTTATTTTTTGTAATTTTTGTACTAATACTAGCTTACATACCAAACTTCAGCTTTCTGGGACTTCAGGAAGTACCATAGAGATTTGATGATCATCAGTGAGTCAATGACGAAATAATAGATATCAATAAAAAATAAGAGCTATTCAATTCAAAACTTTTGGTAGCGCTGTAACTTGCCCTACCAGGCGATGAAAAATAAAATAATTAATGATAAATAATATAATAGCTATAAAAATATACTATAGTCTGGTTTTAAAGGACTCTACTCACCAGCAACAGCCTTAAGTACCTTCCAAGGGCAGTATCCTCCGAAGCTGGTTTCTTATGGTAATTGTTATGCACAAAAAAAACTTTTTCAAAGTAATATTTGTTGTAGCGGTGACTTATGGAAGAAGAATGAAGAATGATGATATGACACAATGTCACTTCATTTATTTGATTTTAATATTTTTATGGCGCTATGGTCTAGCAGCCAGGAAACTGCACCTCTCTCAGCAACATTCAAGCTATTCACCTAGGAGCAGAAATCCAAGCCACCAGACTAAGATAAAATAAATAATATTTTAAATAAAATAAAAGATTTAATAAAATAATCAGTAGAGTTGCGTAACCGATTTTGTTTATTTAACAAATATGGTATTGGTATTATATCCCGAGATTAACGTTTATCTGGTCCAAACCAAAATTATAAGGCCCAAAAATCGACAAAACACTTCGAGAAAAGGTAGGTAGTGCCATTCGCTTCGTAGGCTTTTTTTCTGGGCCAACTGCTGGGCCATAGTTCAAATACATTATTTACGTTCTCGAAACAAACTAGGGGTGGTGTTTCACAATGAGCCGACACCAGACATTTCTTGTGTGGAGACGTGATACTACTCAACAGTCTCGACACACGAAACTTCCACAACTATGGTAGTTACTAGTTTCATTAACATACAGCTCAGTTTGCATTGTTGAGTATTGAGGAACCAACTCAAGTTTAGCTCATTTGTTTGTGCTGTGATATACAAACGATACGGCATTATTATTAAATTAACATAGTTTATAACACTCTTCTGGGTTACAAAGGTGTAATGTGGTTAGAAATGCCGATACTAAAAGAAGAAACCTTAATTTTAAACTAAAGGCAACTAGGTTATATATCTTAAATCAATGTTAAAGTTTAAACTGGATTACAGTATTGCAAATTTTGATTTAGACTTGAAGAATCTATGTAATGTAAGCTTTGCGCCTAGAACCTAGTGAGTTACAATGCGAGTAAAACAAACTCTTGTTTAAAAATTTTGGCCACTGCTGCACCGGCCACACTGCGCGCTTGACACCCAGCAAATATCGCATTAAACAAACGCGTTTGTTTTTGTGACTTGGTGCGATGCATTTTAAAAGATAACAGTTGACGTACTAAGCGAACATCCACGCTAAACCAACTACAGGGCGGTCAACATCATGTGCTCCGACAAGAAACCTGAATGCAAGCCATTGGAGTCTAGGCACTAAGCAAGCCACCAACCTGTGCGGACGTCAACTTTGACAAGTAACATTATTATTTTTTAGTTCACAACCAAAAATTTGAGACGGCAAAGTAAATTTTGTACGCAACTTCCCGACGTCACTTGGCTTATCCCGGCCTTCACATTAACATAATCGACTTACGATTGCCAAAGTATGTCTTATATCTTATCTTTGAGAAGCGCCAGTCAGCGTGAAACTTAAATTAATTGCCATATTTTATCTTTTGTACGACTGTTTTGTTATGGATGTACTCTCTATAAATTGAATTCTGTATCTAACATTTGATAAGGTTTAATTGCTGGTTAATTCAATAGATTAAAATATCGTTTAGTCGGATTTTAGTATTTTTTATTATTGTTTGAAAGAAAAAAAAAGAAAGAAAGAAAATACATTTATTTGGAAGTACACGATACACACAACAAAAATAGAATAATTATACATAATGCTAAGAAACGATACAGTTAATAAAATGCTAGAAATAACAGATAAGAAGTGTCTTATTATATACATACAAAGTCAATATCACTTAAAATTACAGTGTTTCGTGCTTACTACCAAATTGGTAACCAGTTCAGCATATTGCCAGACACAGGTGCCTGGCGCTGGTTTTCAACTGGTACCTGATTATTTTATAAATAAATAAATACAATAAGTTATAGTAAATAAATGCTGAGGAATTTATATTATTACAAAAACCACTAATGAAAAATAATAGTTAAATACTGGCAATTATATTATAAAAATAGTAAATACATAAAAGTATAAATAAATATAGGACATTTAAAAAAGAATGATATTTGTATGCTTGCTTGTTGAGATATACCACATTAATGAATAGAAGATTTTTGTATGCATAAAAGATATTTTTTAAATTTATATTTAAAACTATAAGGACCTTTTAAAGTTCTTAAAGGAGGTGGTATGTTGTTCCAACAACGGGTGGCAGCATATCTAAAGCATCCCCTAAAAGCTGTGGTTTTATACCGAGGTATGGAAAGCGAAACAGTTGAGGATCGGATGGACTCATGTTTCTGGTTTAGAGTGTGAAATAAGTATGCCGGCTTGTGAGTTCTAAAAATACCAAATAATAAGTTTGCCAAATGAAGTTGCCTCCGAGCCGTCATTTTCAAAACATTATTCTGGTTCAAATAAGGAGTCACATGAGAACGTCGTGGTATGCTGAAGCAGTATCGGGCACATGCATTTTGTACGCGTTGTATTAAGCGGTCTGTACGAGACAACAGGCACGGCCCAAATACAACATCTCCATAATTAAATCTAGATAGCACTAAGCTATCAACTAACCGTTTTCTTAATTCTACTGTTAGATGATCTCTGACCCTGTATAAATATTTTAATCTATAAAAGCAATTCCTGACTACATTATTTATGTGATTTTCAAACCGTAATTTTGAATCCATCATCAAGCCCAAATTACGTGTTAGGTCCACTCTTTCCAAACAGCCGTTTGATAGTTTCACAATCGGATTTGCTAACAGGACGGACTTTATTTGGTGACGACTGCCTAAGACCATAAATTTAGATTTCCCAGGATTTAGAGCTAATGTGTTTGCTTCAGACCATGCCGCAATTCGATTTTGATCTTCATTTATATCTTGCACGGCTGATGAGACTTTTACTTTAAAGGAATGATAAAGTTGGATATCATCTGCGTACATATGATATTGGCATTTCTGAAAACAGCTAGTGATATCTGCGCTATATAAAATGAAAAGTAGCGGACCAATCAGAGAGCCTTGCGGAACTCCTCTGGAAACAGATTTTGTGGACGAGATGACCTTAGCACCATTCCTTCCACGTAATTCAACTTGCTGCGATCTACTCGATAGGTAGCTATCAAACCATTTAATCGTCTTGGGATCGAAACCATAGTATGCAAGTTTAGATAGCATTAGAGTCGTGTTTATAGTGTCGAAAGCTCGTGAAAAATCAAGCAAGGTCAGTATTGATCCCTCACTCCTATCCCGGGCTTCAATAATATGTCCAACCACATCTGCTAGCGCAGTCGCAGTTCCCCGGCCCTTTCTAAACCCAGACTGTAAATCGGGGAGGATTTCGTTGGACTCCAAAAACTCTATGACTTGTTGGTAAACAACGCGTTCAAATACCTTCGACAACCATGGCAGGATACTAATTGGCCGGAGGTCCTTATAAGTTTGTGCGTTGTTGGTCTTAGGTATAGGTCGAACGATCGCTCTTCGCCATGATTCGGGAAACGTGCTAGACTTGATGGATGTGTTTATAATGGCTGTAATCGTTTCCAGGGATTGTGGGAGAGTGAGCTTTATCATATCCCCTGACAAACCATCGACACCTTGAGCATTTGTTGTTATGCCGTGAATAATTTTTGCAACGACATCCTCGTTGGTTTCTTGGAGAGAGAAACTTGTCGAGCCAAACCGATGAAACTCAAAAAATGACAAATGAGAAATGCTCACATTGGTGTTACCTGGTATTTTCAAAAAATCGTCATTAATTGCATCCGGGTCATCAAAATGAGCAGGCAAATCCTCTCGGTGTTCTGGCACAACATGCATTTTTAAATTGTGCCATAAAGCCTTTGGGTTATTTATTTGCTCGTTAATGTGCTGAGTAAAAAATGCGGTCTTTTCATTTTGCAAAGCGAATAAGCATTGGTTTTTAAGATCTATGTAGTACTGTTTATGGGCTTCTGATCGAGTGGTATGGAACTTATCTCGCACCTCATTTCGTAGCTTAAACATCAATTTCACTGTGTCGGTTATCCACGGGGTGGATTTGACCCTAAACGTAGTTTGTTTGATTGGGGCGTGTACGTCAAAAAGCTGCGTTACAAATAAATTAAAAAAACTGACCATTTCATTGACCTTCTGCAACTTACAAATTGAATTCCAAGGAATCGCGTTCGGATCGTTTTGAAATTCGTCAAGTAATATATTTTTGATCGGACGATATACAACTACCTGTTTTTGAGGTTTCTCTTTTTTAAAAAATATATCACAAGTTACAAAAGAGTGATGACCATATTTATTTATTTATTTATTTAAAAACTTTATGCACAAAATGGTACATGGGCGGACTTAATGCCGTAGGCATTATCTACCAGTCAACCTTTAGGTGATGCAGAGACGACAAGTGGTAGGTGCAAGAGGTGTGAGTTGGTTGTAAACAAAAACCATTACAATTACTTAATCTAATACGTCATAACTAAGATTATTGCACTACAAAATACTTAAAATTAACTATTTAGATAATATAAATAAATAATATATGGATATAGATATACATGATACTAATATACACATAAATATTAATATATATTATATATATTACAACGAAGTAAACTATGAAAGAGTTAATTTTGCCAACTCATTGAAGAGGTGATCACGCACTCTAGTTTTAAACACATAACGGTTGGTGGACATCCTGATTTCTAAGGGGAGCGAATTCCAAAGATGGACTGACTGAACAATGAAAGAAGAGTTAACGAAACCAGAGGTATGCGAGGGGCACAAAAGAAGAAGATTATTAGAGGACCGAAGGTTACGATCATGATTGGAACAGAGAAACTGGAAATAAGGAGTTAAATAAGATGGTGGCGAAGGAGAGTTAAGGATAGAATAGACAGTAGTTAATGCACGTGAATTACGGCGCTGGCGAATGGGTAACCATTTTAATTCCTGGCGATAACTAGACACATGGTCATATTTACGGAGGTTAAAAATAAATCGAATGCAGTTATTAAGAAGACGATCTAATTTATTGAGGAGGTCTGCATTCAGGTCAAAACAGCATACGTCACCATAGTCGATTATGGGTAGCACCAGAGTTTGCACAAGCATTGTTTTGGTGCTACACGGTAGAAAATTTTTCAAACGGTACACAGCACGAAGGATCCCAGTCACTTTTTGGCCAACCTTCGTAATATGTGTTTGCCAGTCTAACTTCGAATCTATGTGAAGTCCTAAATTCTTCACAGATGCGCTCCATTTTATAATATTGCCATTGAAAATAATTTGTGGAATAGTACTTAAATCCACTCGGCTCATCATACGCGGACTACCAACTACGATGGCTTGGCATTTGGTCGGATTGACTGCTAAACCAAATCTACAAGCCCAGCCTTTGATCTCTTCGAGATCCTGATTAATGCTTCCAATAGCTATCGATAGATTATCGACACTTGCTTGAGAATACAGCTGCAAGTCATCGGCGTACAGATGGTACGAACATTGAAGGTTTTGGGTTATGAGATTGATAAAAAGTGAAAATAACAATGGGGATAAGATACCGCCTTGAGGAACGCCGGAGTCGAGTTCACACCAGTTCGATGAAGACTCGTTGATTCGGACAGACTGTTGACGTTCCTGAAGATAAGTTGAAAACCATTCCAGCGCCTCCGGAGAGATCATAAGATAGGAGAGGATAGACAAAAGGATATCGTGACTGACGGTGTTAAAGGCGTTCGAAAAGTCAACCAAAGCTAGCACAGTAACTTTCGAATCCTCCATGCCCGCCCTAACATCGCCAGTTACTTTGAGGAGTGCGGAAACAGTGCTGTGCCCCGGGCGGAACCCAGACTGTAAGGGACTTAAAAGGTTATGCTGGTAAACAAACCGGGACAGCTGCTTGTGCACGCAAGCCTCAAGGACTTTGGATAAGAAAGGAAGAATGGATATGGGTCGAAAATGACTGGGTACGGTAGGATTGGATATCTTAGGTAGAGGAATAATATAGGCCTTGCGCCAGAGCGAGGGGAAAGTACCGGAGTGTAAGGAAAAATTAATGATATGGGTAATAGTAGGAAGAACGTAGTCAAGGATTGAGGTAATCATACGCCTGCTAATGTTATCGCAACCTACTGCGTTGGATTTAATGGATAGGATTACTTTTTTGACCTCAGCGGGTACGACTGGAGAAAATTCGAAATAAGGTATGTCAGGACAAGGAAGACCAGCTAAATAGTCCACAGTACGACACTTGGTTTGGTGATCCATTTGAATAGAAGAGGAGAAGTGTCGATTAATGTCATCCAAACCAATTGACGCCTGCAGTTCTATTCGCCGTTGTTTACCGATACCTAGAGTCCCGAGAAACTTCCAGATACCGGCAGGGGAGCAAGAAGTGATGTTATCATGAATATATCGGCGTTTAGCGTTACGAACCATCTGATTACACCGATTTCTTGCAACTTTAAAGATATTCCATCCTTCATCCGTCCGATCTCTTCTATAATTACGAAAAGCCCGATCTCGGCGCTTCATTGCCATCTTAACGCCAGGTGTTATCCATGGTGCTGGAGGACGCCTGATTTTGACATTTCTGACAGGAGCGTGGATGTCAAAAAGCCCTATGACATGGTCAGTGAAAACTCCTACTTTTTCGTCGACGGTAGTGGCATCAATAGTATTGTCCCAATTTAATTGAGACGCATCTTTGTGGAGCTTCTCAATGTTCATACGACCAAAACAACGCATGCGCAAAACTTTTGGTGGGGATTTAAGGGGTTTGAGGATGTAAGACAGGAAAATGAGGTCGTGGCGGGAAAAACCAGGAGCAGGATGCTGGCCATGAAAAGAAATTCGGGAAGGGTCAGAGGTCAGGATTAAGTCAAGCCAGGTGTCATCACCATCAATGTTATGATGGGTTGCCTGTAGTGGAGCAAGATGAAGACTAGCTGACTTGACAATGTTAAGGAACTTGGATGTACGGAGAGACTGTGGAGCTAAAAGGTCAGTATTAAAATCACCCATGATGACGTGATGCGAATATTCGGACCCTAAAGATTCCAGTACTGTTTCCAGACTGGAGAAGTAATCAACGGCGGGTGGGCAGTAAACCACACCAACAATGGCTTTCGCTCCTTTGACACAAACCTCAAGGAAGAGATATTCTGCATTTGCAGTATAGGCAGGAGGGGAGGAAGCTAGAATTTTAAAACTAAAATTGCTGCGGATGTACACAGCTACCCCACCACCTCTCTTATCAGTCCTATCATTGCGGATAAGGACGAACCCGGGGAGGGGATATGAAGTAGAAGGAAGGTGAGGTTTGAGCCAAGTCTCAGAAACCAGGATGGCATGAACGTTAGTGTCTGTGAATGCCTCAGCTAAATCACTGTAATGACTTGGGATGCTCTGAGCATTTATGTGACAAACGTTAAAGAGGCTACTGGATAGATTATTAAAATTATTGCGTAAACTATCACCAAGCGTATCTGTAAATGAACTAAAACTGGCATCGTTAGATGAGGACGCAGAATCAATGGCAGAGTGGTAAGTATCGTCATCATCAGATAACATAAATATACAATTAAAATATTATTAAAAATAAATAAATAAAAGAAGACTAAAATATACCTATACTGAAACTGAGTGCAGATATGCAAATGTTAAATTAGCGCTTGCATTTCTCTGCACCACCTGCCAGCAACATCTTAAATGACACGTAGAATAAAACAAAATACAAAAAACTTGACAAAAATAAAAAGAACAAATGTAAACATTGACCCTATGAACCAGCTCTAAAATTAAAACTTATAACTTGGTTACGGAACGCACCTCGTTGAATAACATGCATTGATCGTGTGGCGAGACTGACGAGGTGATTAAAATGTCAATGTCGTTTTGACATAAAAAAATGTCACCGTCGTATATGTTATCTGTGTATTCCACGTTGATTGAAAAGTATTAGTAATCTGTGAGAACTAGATTACGAGAATCACAACATTAGGTACACCCGGTACATGTTTGGTTATGAGAGACAAGTAAAGGTTATGTTACTAGTTCAACAAGTTATTCAACGAGTTACAAACAAATTTGACGATAAATTATGGGACAAATATGGATTGCAGTTTAAATAACAGAGAACATTAATGAAAAGTGCAGTAAACAACACAATAACAAAAGGGTCAACAACCAAGGATAATATGAAGAAAAGTAAAGAACTACGTTTTACGTGAGATGTCCTTGTGTACACCCGAGCCGTCGTTCTTAGCTGCAGGCGCGCGATCTCCAGCCGCATTGGGATATTGCAATAACAATGGCTTGAGCTCCTCCATCGTGGTTGCACGTCTACGAATCCCGTCGTGGGTCTTAATTACGACGACACCTTCCTGAGTCCAGCATCCTCGGACCCCAAAATGGGCCCTAGCTTTACTGAAGACAGCTTGTCTAGAAGGCGTAAGGAACTCCCTTATTGACACGGCTGTGCCCTTTAGTGCGGTCTTGGCCCTCCACGCAGCGGACCTTAGTGCTACATTGGAGAATCGGACAAGCAAAGGCCGATGGTGGTTCTCTTGACGAGTGGCTCCCAGCCGATGACACACGCTTATGGAGGATGATGTACACTCCTTTAGGCCCAGCTTGTTGGTCAAGATATTCAAGACCACTTTATTGCAGTCTTCGCCCTCGGACTCCGCAACGCCCAAGAAAATGAGAGCCTTACGCCGATGCCGGGTCTCGATGTTATCCACAGTCTTAGAGCAGTCATCAATCTGCTGTCGGAGCAGCTTGAGCAAGCTGTATATGAGTTCGCGAAAGGTCCTGAACTCGTCCGCAACTTTTGCCACCGTGTCCTTTGCAGATCCACCGGGCTGTAACTGCGCCTCCAGGTCCTCCATCCTGTTGTTGAAACGTTCTTCTAGTGTCTTCAGTGTGGATTCAATTCTTGTCAGCTGAGACATTGTTAAGTGCTTGTAGATGTGCTGGCAGGCGGTGTAAAGTTTTAGTTATTTATGGCATATGCAGTGTTCCTACAGTGTTACTAATGTAAGTACTGTAATTTTAAGCACTATAATTCCGAAATATGTACTTAAATTTAATATTTCACTAATATATTTAATTAAAATAACTGTATAATTTACGACAACTTGTTTACTTTTTACACGCCTACCGCCGAAAAAATAATCTCGAATTTGCCATTGGTATAGTTACTTTTCTGTTTGGCTGGGTTATATATTCTCTATGTGATTGACAGTAACGTTTTGATACCTGGCGTCCGTACAAATAACATCAATGAGAGTGGCACTATCACCTACATAATGCGTGGCCGTTGTCACTACTTGGGTCAAACTACTATGGTGCAGGAAATCTCTAAATTTTTTAGTCATAGGTTGTTGGAGTCCAGCCAATTAACATTAAAGTCACCTAATAATATTATATTATCAAAAGGGGCTAAGGCACATATGCTGTCGGTCATAGCGTCCAAGAATGTGTGTAGCTCTAACCAGGGTGGACGATAAGCAGTGCCAATCAAAAGTTTTTTTGAGTTAGTATTCAGACTAAGCCACATTTCTTCCACTTCAGGGTGACAAGGATGAGGTCTGACGCGCGCACTTATACCCGTCTTCAAGTAGTACCCGATACCTCCACCGCGTCCGTCTCGTATTGTCACAGGTCGTGGAGTGTGACGTAGCCTGTAGCCCGGAACAACCGGTGCACGGTTTATTTCGTTTTCGCGTAACCACGTTTCGTTAACAGCCATAATGTCTACCGATAATTGAGTCATTGCTAAAAGAAATTCATCATGGTTTGTTGACAGCGATCCTGCATTAATTAGGCCAAACTTTAATGTCTTAATACGAATCATTTAAAATATAATATATTAATCATATAGTATACATATAATTAAATAAAGGAAATCATAATATATTATGTAATAATATTTTTGTAGTAGTATGAAGATTGAATGAACAGCAACAACACAAAAAATACAAAATATGCGTATATTCCTAACTATGAAGATAAACGAATAAAAATTTGATACATAACAGATAAATACGGGTGACAAACATAACATAATTATATTAATAATATTATCGATATAGAGTTTGGAAGTTTGGTTATATCCAAAATAAGTTAATTTATAATATATGAACGTAAGGATAAAAATAATAGTGGTATTCAGATTTAAAGTACACCTTAAATTAATAGATCCAAGTATGTAAACACGTCGTGCAAATGTTTCAAGAATCTCTGATAACATTACTAAGTTGCGCAAATTTCTATTTAGTGCCTGTACATAACCTGCCAAGCTAAACGATACGAAGTTAAAAATCTTAAACAAAAAATGTAGGTTAATAAATGATAAATATAGTGCAACGATACAATGGTTTGGCAAATTATTTACTTTGTTGCACTTCCTGACCAAATGTACTGACCAGATCAGCCTCATTTCGGATGACGTATGCAGATTCGCCAGGCACTCGTCTGGAAAGAATGCGTCCTCTTTTGGTCCAAACAAATTTCCAGCCCTGGCGTTGACCAGCGTCTCGCGCCTGACGAAATAACTGACGGTTTCGGTTTGTTAGTCATTCATTCAGATAGAAACGTTTTGGCGGTCCAGTCATGTCGAGATCAGCAGATGTAGCCCCTCTACGAATGCGCGCATTGCGCAAAAGTTCATCGCGCGTATCACGGCGGGCCAAACGCACAACAATCCGGCGCGGGCGAACCTCAGGACCTTCAGAGCTTGTAACATTGATTTTTCTACTGCCTATGCGATCAACACTAACTATATCCCGGTCGTCAATCTGCATCCCCAGCTTTGTGGCTATTAATTTCACTGTATGGATGATACATTCACCACTCAATTCTGGTATGTTTGTAATTTCTAGATCATTACCTATGAGTTCCTGATCGCGATCATTTATTTCGTCTTTAAGCTGGGCGACCACTTCCTCTGCTTTTAAACTATTTTGCATTAGATTTTTTTCTTGTTCGAGGGCGCTAATTCTTGCTTCTAGTTCATTCATTCGCTCGTTGCTGGCTCTCACGGTGCTCTTAAGTTCCGATATATCTGAACGTATAAGTTGGAATTCCTTGTGAAATGCATGAAACTCAGTACGCAGTTCATTTTTAAATAAGCGTAGTTCCGACGCAATACCGTTTGCAGTAGCTTCTGTGACCTCTGATTCAACATCAGATAAGGGATAGGAATCTAGAAATTCATCAGAACTAGATTCCTCGACAGGTGTGTTATCTGCCGTTTTTTTCGCCAACGTAGCAGCCTTATCAACTTTGCATGATTTTTTATTACAATCTTGACATTTCCAGGATGGGGAAATTTGTCCCTTAGATGACAGCGACGCACATCCCCGATGATACAATGCCCTACATTTATTACACTTAGCGGCTTCTAATGGTGATATAAATTTTGCACATCCAATGCACTTGGCTTGCGGCATGCACAATTATATATCATCTGTGAAAAAATCAAGTGTCTACCTATATTGGTTATAAGACCGAGCATAAACGAGCAAGAATAAAACCACGTTTATTGTATGAAAGCCCACTTTAAATATTATTTATTTATTTTCTACTACTATACATCATTTTATCAACACAAACGAGTTTACACAAGCAGTCGTGCAGCCATCGACACGCCCCGCTATTTCATTAACGGTTTAAATTACTCAATTAGCTCCCCACATCGATCTGTTGTTTTATCCTACAAAAACAAAACGCATAAATAAACGTGCCAACATATTGCATTAGATCCTAATTGCGATTAAATGGCTACTTACCTACACTTGTGTTCAGCCTTATTAAAATTAGCTTTAGAGAAAATTAAGCCTTTGTATACAGGATACCTTACATGAGGTACCCTGTGAAGCCCTTTGTAAACACTTATTAAGCTAATAAATGCCTGTGTTTATTGTTTCAAATTAATGTTAAAATTGTCTTGATCTCAAACAATATCTTTTTTTTTTATCAAGTTTTTAAATGGATGTGTTGTCTCTTATGTAGGTTGCAATAATTCGGGACCATTTTGAACTTGAAACAATTCACAAATGAAATAAAAGTGTGCATTCCTATGCACTGATAAAAAGTTACTTTAGAGACAGCTAAGAACTCACGAGAAGGTTTTCACCCGCGCCCGCTTGTATGAACGAAAAACCGGCCAAGTGCGTGTCGTGCCATGCGCAATAAGGTTCCGTGGTCAGCCGTTACAACATAATTGTGAACTCAAAACAGGTTTAATATCTATATTGCATATTAACAACTTCATACAAATCATTATTTTAAGAGTTTTTGTATTTTGTACGAAATATTCTAAGTGACTGCATTTTACTTTTTGGACCCCTATTACTCTTGAACTAATTAAGTTAACGTAGCCGCGAGGGGAGACGGGATGTTTTTTAAAGGACCTATCTAACGGTACGCGCCATAATAATAACCACCTGATTTTCATATTTAACATACATATCCATGCAAAATTTCAGCTTTTCAGCACTCACGGTTGCTTGGGTAATAAAGGTTCCTTGTAGGTACTACGAAAACCTAAAACAAAGTGCGGCCGTAAACCATATCGTGTTTTTTTTGTTCTATTATTTTATTGACTGCATTATATGAAGGATTTGGTCAAAAACCGCGTCGTGAGATATTAGCCTTAGTGATTTCTAAGAAAAACAAACGACATAGTGCACTGATGTATCTCTCAATGCATAAAGTTTAATGGTATACACTGAATAATAAATGTCTACTTTATTGCACTCGCAAACATTATTCTTTCATGCCTGAATTTTGCATTTCTTTTAGATGTCTTATACTGTTCTGTAAGATAAAACTTAAAAGCATTTGAAACCTAAACTTCAAACCACTATTTCGTCAGATAATTAAACCAAAAGGAGTAGTCATTGTCAGGCGTGCCCCTCCTCCCTCTCCTCCTACTAAATGTGGAAAAGCGCCGCCCTTGTACATCATATAAAACTAGTTGTTTAATTAAATCATAGATGCGATTAACCACCTTCCCTCGCGAGTTTTGGCAGACTTATTTTCATAGATATATAGCTTTCATTTCCTCTCCATATTGGTTAAGTGCTCTTAGACTATCTCATTCATGCCTGACTATAAAACTATAGTTTATTCTCTATTTATTTTTAAACAGTGATTGATATGACTGTTCTTTTGAATTTGAATACAAACAATTAAACATTCGATTCCGGGTCTGCTTTTTCGCAAGAAATTCTTGTTAAAAGCACAAATTTGGTAATAAAAAAGGCCTCAATGATACAAGTACCTATGCAGTTTCAGACTCTAACGGGCTTTAAGCAGTCATTTTTACTTCAGATTTAAGCCCAATATTTTCTCGGCAGTCTGACACCAACATAGAATTTCCATACAACATAAAGCAAAGATTTTCCACGACATAGTGTACCATCGCATGTTTCCAAAGCATTACAGAGTAACATGCTTCCACTACTTGGCATAGATTCCACACAATAAAACAACTCCTAAGAGTTATGGTGACGCACGACAACAGATTGAAAGATAATGCAAATGCTGTTTGTTAGTTTAAATGCAAATAAGCTGGGTAACACGGGCAAGTTTAGAACACCGAAGCACAAAATAGTAGGTAACCCAAATTTTCAGAATTTGAGGGAAGACGTCAGCAAATTTGAGTGCACGGTGGGCGTAGTGGTTAAAGGGGTCGCTTTGCCGCTTTCAACTGGGCTGGTGTTGTGGGTTCGATCCCACATGTGACAATACTTTGTGTGATTCGCAAAGATTTGTTCTTACTCTGAGTGTGCTCTGTGTGTGTGAAATGTATGATTCAGAACATCCCAATGACACAGAAGTTTCTAGTGCGGGCGTCGTTATAAAAAAAACTTTTTAAAGAGGCTTTTTTCTGGTACATTGTTAATCGACTTAAAAAAATAAGAGGGAGGTTTTCAATTCGCTTGTATTTCTTTTTATGTGTGTTCTTCGATTACACGAAGACGCCTGGACTGTTTGACAAACAAAAAAAATAAGAGATTTAAGTAGGTAATTATTTTTTTTGTCTTAAGTGTGTATGAACTGAGTATACTTGTAATGTGTACCCAGTTTTATAAAAACAGTAATCACAACAAATTCTAGATAGAACATCAGAATATTTTATCACTTTTTGTCAAGCGATTTTGACGCATTACAATTAGTGCGTGTACTATGAGTGTAAAAAGTCTGTAGAGCTTGGTAATTGAAGTGTAATCAAATTCAATTTATTTTTAAATTTAAATAAAGCAACAGTTGGCGGGCCATAAATTTTCGGTCGTTAAATGTTGGCTGATTTATATCCTACCAATATTTTACGAGATATTTATTCATTTACGTGTAATTGATGATTGAAACAATAATGCTGAGTACTTTTGATCGTTAGCGATGTGTCGATACCAATATATAAAGAAGAAAGATTTTTTGTTTGTTCGTACCCAAAAATCTTTGAAACTAATAAACGAATCTTAATGAACATTGGTGTAGCAATAATTGAGTTCAGGAATAATATAAGTTGTTTATCGAGGTACCACGCGGGTGGAACCGCGCGTAGAAGCTGTATAAAATGGATCAAATATTATTTATGCCTTGTACAACCGTTTATTTTCTTTTTGACATTTCAACATTAGTGACGCCAGCACACGTTACCGATTCGATTTGAAATAATAATCGATTTCATTTAAAAAGAACTTCATATGGATAAAACACACAAAATAAAAAAAATAAAAAAAAAATAATTGAATATAAATAATCGTGTATAAGATTTTTTAAAAGAAGAGTTTGTTTAATCAATGTTATAATTAATATTTTATATAAACATTTCACTTTTTTCATTTGAAATTCCAAGATTTTTACTTAATTTCTTGCAAATAATTTATCTTGGAGTCATAATATTATTTTCAAATATTTTTTTATTAAATTTACAGACACTATGGCTTAACCTCGTTCGATATCTACGTCTCTCGTAACAGTGTCTACAGCTCTGGTACTCTACACGCGTTCTCCGAGGTATCGGCGGTTCAGGAAAAATGGTGGATTATGCGCTACCCCGGAAATAATTTAGTTGCTTTATTAAACAACATCATTAGTTTATAGGGGGTTTAATAAACAATCAAATTATATCTGAAGATAATAAGATAAGTGATAAGATAATTTATTTATTTGCTCAAACACATGTGTACATACAATAATAAAATCGCATGCAAGTTATAAAGATACGTGAAGTTCAAGATATGTTTGCCATGTAGAATGGCATGCAAATATGTAGATACA
Organism: Hypena proboscidalis; assembly: GCA_905147285.1. Lineage (NCBI taxonomy): Eukaryota > Metazoa > Arthropoda > Insecta > Lepidoptera > Erebidae > Hypena > Hypena proboscidalis. The sequence continues at coordinate 18,688,793 of LR990131.1, forward strand.
ATTCTCATTCTATAGTATACATTTCCACAAGCAATCCATTTCTATTACTAAAACATGATTTATAACAAGCAACATAAAGTATTTAATAATAATATTTAATAAGAAAATGAATAATTTTAAATCTAAAAAATAATATTAAACAAAGTGAAATGATTTATTGTATATCTATTCAATTAAAATATTTAGTCATCTAAAATTTTTACTATGTCAAATAAAATTTGTCATTTAAAAAATATCTTATATTATAATAGGCTTTTCCAACCAGAAATGACTTTACTTTCTGCTTAAATGCTTCGCTTCTTAAGTCTTGCCAACTTTTAGAAAATTTGTTATAAACAATCGGAGCCATGCAGATGATGAAGCGATGCATAATCTACTTTTTCCAATACTGCCAATTTCTGCATAGGATATCGTATTATTAAAGTTTATCTAACGATCACAAAACAACGTGCTATGTGTTATATTAGTAGTGACCTACATTTTCTTTAAACTGAAAGGTACTCTAACAAATTATTGTGGTACTATCTTTTTACAAGTACTGAACGTTACTTTTATGTCTTGTTTAATAGCAAACCTTTACTCTTTGTTACAATTAATGAAACCCCCAGTTTTTTATTACTTTCAATTAAAAGTTGAAAACCTACAGAATTTTAATCTTGTCCAACTAATAATTTACGTGTATTGTTAGTTTTGGCACTTTTTTATTATCATTCTCAGAAATCATTGTGAGGTCACAACACAGAGTCATTTATTTTTAGGTTAGTAGGAATTTAGTTTTTTTTTTATTGTTAATTAATTTACAATAATAAAAATACTATTAAATGCTGTGTATAAGTAATATTATGTTAACCTAAATGCTACGTAATAATATAATCTAAGAATGCGCCCATTAACACTTAGTTTTTGTTAAGGGGAAGACACTTTGTTCATTCTCGGTTTCGGTAAATAATAAGTTACATAACATCACGCCTATAGTACCCAGAAGGGTGTGGCAGAGGTGTACAACACTCACTTCATCTGTTAGTGACGGACGGCGGAGTGGGTAGTGTACCTGCCTGCGACGCCGAGGTCGCGGGTTCGATTCCTGCTTAAGACAAATCTTTGTGTGCATGAACATGGGGGTTTGTCTTAGTATGTATCATAAGTATGTATTTACAAAAGAAAAGTATATATGTATTAGTATCAGTTATTGTAGTACCCATATTACAAGCTCTGCTTAGTTTGGGACTAGATGGCGTTGTGTGTATGTTGTAAGATATTTATTTATTTATAATTTATTATGTCTAAGTTCTAGATTAAGTAAGCCTATCACCACCATTGTAATTTGCCTGACGGAAAACTTTTACCCAAACCGGGAATCACACCCAAAACTTCACGGCGAGAGGTCACACGTTGGCCAAGACAGACGAGGCGAACTGCGACCAAACGTTTATCTCTTCTTATAAAAATTATATGTTTGTCCGCAGGTCTGCTCCCATGCTAGGATGCTGGACGACCTGGTGCCGACGATAGCAGCCAACAGATCCACTGCACCAGGCTTCGATCACAACTTCTATGTCACCTATTTCGATGAGAACTCCAACAAATATGTTAACTCTTCAACTAACTATACAGAGGTAAGAGAAACTTGTTCTATAGTACTGAGGAACAGTTGAAAATGAAATGTAAAAGTTGAATGACGTAACATACTGTTGAGTAACTTTAGGAGGCTAGAAGCGACCGTAGCTGGTCGGTTAAAGCGGCTGCCCGGTGTGCATAAAGTCGCAGGTTCAAATCCTGCCCGTCCCATTATTTAACTGTTTCTTAGTATAATTTGCTATAATAATAACCAATAAGAAGCGCGCAGCCACTTTAGCCATCCAGCTACGGTCGACTCTTACCAGAACCCTAAATTTCTCAACTGTATGATACGTCATTTCGTGACGTCACGTTCATCCATTTGTTCCTATCTTAAGTAGGATACAAAGTAAGAGGCGACCGTAGCTGGATGGCTACAGCGGCTGCTCGGTGTGCAGTAAGGTCGCAGATAAAATAGGGCTGATGAAAAATACCACTATATTACTGAGAGGATTTTCCTTTTTTATTCGATCGTATTGAACCCTTTCTCTGTCCAAACTACGTCAACCAAAAACTGAGGGACGTTTTTTTTACTCGAGCCTTAACAGGACCTATATAAACATTGTGACAAATTACAATGCTTTATTGATGTTTCTTTTCCTTTGAAATACGATCAAAATTATACTGAAACAATATTGGCTGAATTCACATCGCGCAGGAAAGTCAAGTGGTCAAAAATACTTTAGACTGTCCAATTTTTACAAAGGGCTATTGAGTTGTATATGCAATTAAAGATGTATTGTTGAGAGAGAGTGTGATGTGCTTGTGGCTAAGTTGAAGCCGCGCGAACCGATCGATCTTGCAGGTTAAGCAATGCTAATCGCGGCCGTGGATGGGAGACCATCTCAACATAACTAGTATAGTATTCTTCCGTGCCTCGGAGAGCACGTTAAGCCATCGGATGCCATATGAAGATCTAGGGCATTTGTTACGGGTAGTCAGACGGCAGAAAGTCTGACAACTAGTCTAACAAAGAGTATCGTATCACCTCGTACTGGGTAGTGGTGGTCTGATGACAGTTGCTCCACGTAAAATACTGATATGCAGCACAATTCGTTAGACTATAAGCTGACCCCCAATGTTATTGGAAAAAGGCTCGGAAGATTATAGCTATAAAATAAATAGGTCTATATTAGGTATGTCAAATGCAAATATTTCACCTGTTATTTTTAGTTCCCATTAGACTTTACATGTGACTATCGTCATCTACCGGGTACAAATACAAAGTACTGCTATTGAGACTTTCCTGATGAAAAATCCCAAATTAAACTTTTGTCAAACCCGGGAACCGAAGCTAGGCTCACCCCCAATCACATGGCACCTGAGCAGGTAAAAAGTGGATGTTCAACGCCTCTGCCACACTCTTTTGGGTAATGAAAGCGTGATATTTTATATAACGTTACAGGTATTAATTATTTTTCTGTTCAGCCATACCAGTCCTTCATCCTGCCATGGTGGCGGCAGGTGCTTTGGACGGTGCTGTTCGCCGGTATGGTGGTCGTCGCCACCGTGGGCAACCTCGTCGTCATATGGATAGTACTCGCCAACAAGCGAATGAGGAGCGTCACCAATTACTTCTTAGGTAACAACATTATACTTATTTGTAATATTTTAAAGCAAATTTTAGCTTTGCTATGCCTATTTGTATTTTTTTTATATAATATTAAAGTTGACGCTGGCACAAAAGAGTTGAGAAATTTCGAGTCTAGCAGCATACGAATCCATGGCTGAATTGGCAAAGCACTTGGGGCGTATACCCATGGGGTGCTGCTGGATCCAGTCCTGCTGGATTCTTAATTTTTCAACTTTAATATTATATAAAACATGATACTTCTTCTGGACTTATCATATAGTTATTATCCGCAATTTTAACATAATTCCTGAACACAGCTTCCGACCTCTCTCTCATTCAATGTTTGAAGGGGACAGAGAGATTGAAAACCGTGGCTTAGCGTTGAGCTCAGCCGGGAAAATTAGCGCATTGCCACATGGTAATAACATAAAAATGTCCGTCGACAGTGCATTTTTTCAAGTTTTATATTAAGAATCTCTTTTTATGGCATAATTTAATTTAGCATAACACGTAAGGGATTTTTTTTTTGGCATTATCATAGTGCTTTGTTATTAAGCATTTTTTATATCACATTGTAGTTATAAGGCATAATATTTTTCGCCCAATAAAAGGTTCTCAACATGTTTATGTTACATAAAAAAAAAATAAGGATAGTAGATACGCATAACCTAATAAAAGGTTCTCAACATGTTTATGTTACATAAAAAAAAAATAAGGATAGTATCTACGCATAACCTAATAAAATAGTATTATGCCAAATGACTTTATACCAATTTACTGTTATGCCTAACAGTGATTATCCGTAAAGTTAGTATGCCAATTTAAGATTATGCGTAATCACTATTATGCCAAATAATATCATCCGGAGTAAAATTATGCCTAAATAAATAATGCGAAAAATAAAAAACCTATATATATTGTACCTGATATTTAACTGATTTCTTTATTTCGTAAGGAACTTTTTGCTTGTAAGAAAAACAGAATAGTTATACTGTAGTAGTAGTAGTTGTTACATGTAGTATGTGACAACACTCACATACAATAATATTCATGATTTCCTGCAGTTGATATAAATCAGTTACGTTATGAATCTTCGTGTCTACTTATGTCATAATAACATGTTTGTTTGTGCAAACATGTTAGAATGTACATAAATTATCTGATAATGTAAGTCGTCCCCCATTTACGGCTCCCTCGCTTCTATGCTCAATGTAGACAAAGATAGAGATATCCATTGGATAGCCGCACACACGCAATAATATTGACAAATATTTGTTAATATCAATGCTATTGCATGGACTAATAAAAGCAGCGTAAAAACCAGACAATTTTAATTTAGTCCACATATTAACTTTTAAACTTACGCGTTGCATGATTAAATAAAATATATAACGGGAATTAACGCGTTCATGCAATTATTTACCTTTTAGGCTTTACGTTTCGGCTAACAGATTACACTGGCCATTTTCGAAAGCAGGCTGTCTGCTTTCGAAAATGGCCAGTGTAATGAACGCGTTAATTCCCGTTATATATTTTATTTAGTCCACATAGTGGTTAAATCAGTCGCCTCGACGCTTTTAACTAGGCTGGTGTTGTGGGTTCAATACCCACACGGGACAAATCTTTGTGTGATCCGCAAAGATTTGTTCTGACTCTGGGTGCGCTTTGTGTGTGTGAAATGTATGTTTGTGAACCCCCCCGCGACACAGGAGCTATTCCTAGAGCGAACGTGGTTTTTTTAAAGAAAAAAAAATAATAATAATGGTAATTAAAATAGTGTTCGCTGTATTGAAGTTTTTTCGTAACAATTCAGCTATCCGACCGTTCCTGTAAAGTTTGTAAGTTTAAAACTAAAACAGAGCGATAGCAAGCGAAAAACACGACCGGTGCAACTAAAGATGGAGTTTTCAAAAACTTTTACCCTAATTATTCACTTAACTGAATATTACTTAATTTGACAAATAATACTCAGTGGTAGCTTTTCTTTCTGGCAACGTTTAGTAGTAAACTGAACGTTGAACATTACTGAATACTTGAAACAAGGAGTTATTACTTAGTCCTCGTGTAAGTACTTAATGCAAAGCGAGATAAGTAAATTAATAAAACATCGAGTTATTGACGAAATAGTTGTTTTCACTTTTGTTTATAAACCTAAAATCTGCAACCTCCATGGTAGTTTTATTTATGGTTTTCATAATTATGTTTTATTTTGTATCAATGACAACTTGACTTTCTTTGGTCTCATCAAACTACGCCAAAATTCCTCGGTAGAATTAACGAACGACCGAAATTCGGTCGATCTCCAAAATCGACATAATTTCGACATAGTTTGTCATGTCTAACTGAAATAACATTGCTAAATCACATACAATTTCAGTCGCGTTGGAAAACAAAGTACAAAGTAAACCCTGTTTATGAGAAGCCTAACATATAAATTATTTAAAAGTATGCTTCAGCTCGTGCAGCAAGTATTTAAAAAATGAATTGTCTTACTAGCATGGAGTAGCTTATCTTACAGGCACCTTTATGAAACAGGCCCCTGGGCGGACTTAATGACGGAAGCTTCAAAACACTTAAAATTTCAAGATTTAAGTCCGTTGACAAATAACTAGATACTGCGGCGATATCCGCACATAATAAATGACGGATTACATTAACAACGTCAAGTAGTGACACACATGTCACATATGTCAAAGGGCGCTGAATCGCGATAACAATGTGTTTACAGAGGGTGTACAGTGGGCCAAGCAATTAGGTATGCAGGGCAAAAACTTCTATGCCATAGTGAAAACTGACTGCTATAGATATGCATAGGTGAATTACATATTTAATAAGTGTAATATACCCACTATTTAGATATGTAACTCACTTATCCATAACTGGTGTAGTAAGTCTTTACTATAACTTAAAAGTTTTTGCCCTGCATAGCTAACTCGTTGGCCCACTGTACATACCACTTCCAATACGATACCGTTGGACAGCCAGGTAATACCACTGAGCCTGGTCCGAGGATCCTCCCTTTGTGGTGGAGGAACATCACACCCTTTTTCTTTACAGATACTATGTCAGTGAATTAATGTGAAGCTGACCGCTGAAGTATTAATTTATTATTAATATCTGTTTGTGGTAACGAATAAACAAGGCTTTGAGCATAAATATTGATATTGATGCTTTAAATGTAAATATTCTAATAATCGCTGTCAAATATGGTCACTGAAAGTGCCGTTTATACCAAGGTATTAAGAGGAAACAATTAATAGCTGTTTTCTATATATACCTAATATATAAGTAATATTTATTTATTATTTATTTATTTATTTATTTATCGTACACTCAACTACTATGACAGGAAATTCCCAATGCGATAGTTTATGACCAGGGCTCGGAATTAGGTAGCGTTTTTCATGTACTTACACTGATTTCATACACCGAAAGAATAAAGTGGATATGCCTCAAATCCCGAGATTAATTTTAAAGAGCAGAAAAAAATCGAATGATTTTTTAAATAAAAAGTTATTTACTTTTTTACACAATTTAAACTACTGCACGCGCGACTAAATATTTTAATTCTCACAAAATTTATACTATAATGTCGGAAGCGAACACTTCAAATCTTACTGGTAATGAATCGGACAAGGAAAATGATTCTGATGGGCCGTTTGAATAAGCAAAACCTCACGAGTCTAGGCTAGAAGCAAAAGTATTTGCTCGTATTTATAAAAAAAGGCGAAATATGCGTATGAGAATTTACTACAGACTTTCAACAATTTGTATTGTGAATTAATGTAAACTAATAAAAAAAAATATGTTAATTATCTTTGTTTTATTTATTCGTAATATTGTTGACCACACGGGATTGTCCATTAGAAATCCCGGGAAGGTCCACATTAATATCAACATTTCGATGCAAGTACATAAAAAACTCTACCTAATTCCGAGCCCTGTTTATGACAAAGACATAATATTATAAGTAACATAATAAAACAATATGGACTGCCGAGCGCCGCGTTTCTATACTAACGTAACATGTGGCGTTTTAGTTTGTCTATCAAAATAGATAAAAATAAAATAATAATATTAAAGTTCAACCCATATTATTTTTGTATGGAAAATAACTAACCAATTGTTCCTCTTTAAGAAAAAAGTTTGGTTAAACCGGACCTAAATACCGGAGCCTTTTTTATTTTTTATTACTTCTTAACTCGTGTCTGAAACAACGCGATCCCTTTTCAGGTATTTTAAAACGAAAGAAATAATGTAACCTTTTTTTCGCAGTAAACTTGTCAGTAGCAGATGCGATGGTATCAACCCTGAACGTGACCTTCAACTTCACGTACATGCTGAACTCGGACTGGCCATTCGGTCATTTCTACTGCAAGTTCTGTCAGTTCATCGCTGTGCTCAGCATATCTGCGTCTGTGTTCACACTGCTGGCCATCAGCGTGGATAGGTAAGATTATCTCTGATTTATCTATAGTATAATTTAAGTCGGATTGACCTGCTTTATGGTGATTTGTTGACAACAGGTTATAACCGTTCGCAACAGGATTTTCAAGGGTCAAGGTCAAGTCAAAGTCAAATTGTTTATTTACTCACTAAGAGTACGACTTTCATTAATTTCATCTTACATCATTAAGAGCCCAATTTCAGTCTTTTTATCCTTCGTAGGGTTGCCTGTAATATATTGTTGTCTGCCTGTATTTTATCGATAGGCCACCCATTGTTCAAGTCATAGTGTTAATTTAGATATTATGTTGTATAATACATGCCTGAGCAAGAATAAAAATATAATATAAGGTTATAATAATGTTTATCTCATCTAAGTGAACTTTTATGTAGTTCTTTTGGTATAAAGATCTTAAAATATATGTCGCAATTAGAACCTTTGTCCAAACGACGTGACTTAGGGTTGAATCTTGGCACTAGAGAATCTCGAGGCACACCACATGGACTACTTAAGCTAGTAACGAGTGGTTGTAGTACTCGTATGTATGCAACACGCAATGAATGGAAACTTAAGCCCAATGTCACCGTCCCGAGTTCAACATTTAACCCGGTTTTCGATCTCTCTGTTTCGTTTAAATATTGAATAAAAAAGAGAGATCAAAAACTGGGGCCAGCGTTGACCTTGTTTGGTGAAATGAGGGCTTGGTATCTTAAATCAAGCAACTTGTTATAGACTAGTGCAGACACGTGTAGAAAAACTCCGATAAAAGTGAATAACATGCGGGGTGTTACATCTTACATCTTTTATCTCAATAACATTATCGCAAGCTTGAATACTTAAACTTCTAAAAAGTATTTACAAGTTTATGAGCCAGATAAGGATTAACCCTGTCATGCAGGTTTTGTCAGTTAGATACTTTTTACATTATAATAAACAGCAGAAATTTTTAAAATTGCCAAAATAAAAATCATCTCCTTCTTTAGTCAATAGTTTTTGTCTGTGGCTTTCGTCAGTAAGTAACATATGTAATCATCTTGGTAATAATATCAACTGATTTTAACGGTACAATATCCGTGTAATATAAACCTGTCATTGTATCTGTAGAACTCTCCATTAGTTAAACTTAAATGAAATTTATTTTTCAAAGGTATGTAGCCATCATGAGTCCCCTCAGACCACGGCTGGGCAAGCGAATGACCCTGGGCATTACTGCAGCTATCTGGTTCTTGAGTTCCGTCCTCAGCAGTCCAAATCTAATTTACTTCACAACTGAGAGCGACATTCTGCCTGACGGAACAGTAAGGTATGTACGACATTTTTTAACCAGTGTGATTAGGCAAATAGAATTCGTGTATATGTGCCTTTTTCGTAAATTTGCTCATTTCGTAAAATGCTCAAGAATTTCGGGAAACTATCGCAATTCATGATATGTTTAATCGTCTATTGTATCGTAGCTCGTAGATCAATGCTTAGAAATCGTTACTCGATTTGGGCAACTAAACGCGCGGTTACTTAAATGAAATTATCGATATTATTTGATCATATCATAAAACAGTTACATTAATTTACCAGTAGTGGCGGCTGCTAGCGTATTGTTTGTGTGAAAGTGGCAGCTGCTGTCGATCAACTGATGACAATGTTGTTATTGCTCATAGTGAAAAGTAAAACCCTTATTCAGTATTAAATAATTAAGAAAATGATAGCTTAAAATGGTTATGATGAAAACTATTCAATGATTTGGCCAGTAGACGGTGAAATGTTTCATGAAATGCGACCACTTGACCACAAAGTAATCAAATTTACGAAATGACCACTACATAATATATGCATATTAGCAAATTAGTAATAATAATAATTAAAAAAAAAACCGACTTCAAAAAGTAGGTAATCTAAAAAGCAAAAAATAAATTTACTTCGCACAAAATAATACGTTTTTTCATTTAGTTAAATATAAATTATTAAATAATTATTTTATAATTCTGAAGTCGGTGCCAAGTAAATCGGATAATTAAGAACTAAGATTCAGTCAGAAAATAGTTGTTAGAAAGATTGATATTATCTATACAGAGTTATTGTTTACTTGACACCGACTTCAGAATCATAAAATAATTATTTAATAATTTATTTAACTAAATGAAAAAACGTATTATTTTGTGCGAAGTAAATTTATTTTTTGCTTTTTAGTTTACTTCCTTTTTGAAGTCGGTTTTTTTTTTGTTAAAAATTATATTATTTTACAATTTTAAGTGATGGGTAGACCAAGCAAGAATGTTTCTCGAATGAGGAGACGACGGTTACTTGAGACGGAAAACTTATTAATAATAATCCCCATACTCCTAACCGTTGAGGAGTTGTACCTTCCAGCATCAGCTCAGCAACTTAAAATGCAAATATCCAAGTAGTTTTAGGAAATATACGAAAAACAATATAGAAGCCTTTGAAATTTGAGGCTTACTCATGATTTCTCTAGGATCCCATCATCAAATCTTGACCTCATATTATGAATATACATAAGTAATATTCAACGTCTCGCCTCATCTGTGTCTAACTTGAAAGAATACAGTAAACGGCCCCAAGGAGCCTATATTTAATGAATTATCCCCGTACTCCTAACCGTTGAGGAGTTGTACCCTCCAGCATCAGCTCAGCAACATAAAATGCTGATTACTAGATGCAAATATCCAAGTAGTTTTAGATAATATACAAAAAACAATATAGAAGCCTTTTAAATTTGAGGGTTGCCCTCGATTTCTCTAAGATCCCATCATCAGAACGTGACTAGAAAAAAATGGGACCACATGACGAGTATATCCTCTTAAACAAAAAAAGAATTTCTCAAATCGGTCCAGGCGTCTTCGAGTAATCGGTGAACAAACATAAAAAAAAAAAAAAAAAAAAAAAATACAACCGAATTGAGAACCTCCTCCTTTTTTTGAAGTCGGTTAAAAATGGTTCTTCCTGGATAATTAGAAAGAAACTGTCTTGAATTTTAATATAATAATAATAATAATCTTTATTTAGTAATAAATGCAGATACAAAGCCACTTAACTAAATTACATATAAAATGTAGTGTTGGTACGTTCGGTCGCTTGTGGTGTTCAAAACGAATCCTTCACTTCTATGCTAGGACTTAACCTGTGTTACAGGAGCAAAAGAGACGCCACAAGCAGCCACAAGCGATTTATATAATTGGTACATTTCATTTCATGTGAAAAGTATAGTGGGCACATTTAGTTCCTGAAATAGGCAAGCCTGTTTATTCAGGAAACTAGGTAAACAATCGTACGCCTTAGATATAGATCTTAATGGTAAAAACGACATAAGATAATATAAAGTAAAAAAAATAAATAAATAAATTAAATTAAATAAAAAACTGTGTGAGTGTGTGTGTCAGAGTCAGTGTGAAAACAAATGAAATGCGTGTGATGTATCTATTTATGCGATACCGAGTAAAAGTGTTTGAAGCGTGTGAGTAGGGAGTGTTGTGGATGTAAAGAGAGAGATATACTTATATACTGTAGTGCTATAACGAGATATGCAGAAAATAGGAAGCAAATTTATTTATTTTAAGGTATCTAGTAGGGACTCTGTTTCTAGGTAATTTTGACTAACAAGCCATGTTAATAGTATTAATATAGTAAAGCTACTTTATTTATCCCCAACTCTCGTCACGAAAATGTTTTACCAATTCTTGAAGTGCTTCAAAAATTAGTAAAATGTTCTAAATTTTTTTTAAACTTTAACAAATTTAAATATCGAAACACGAAAGTTACAAGTTTGGATGGTTGTAAAATTCTACTCCAATCAAAAACATCGTTAAAACAATTCAAATATCAAAGCAAACGTCAATTTCGACGTCAATAAAAAAGTACTCAAATCAGAACTCGAAGCACAAACAAGCTCAATTTGTGAAACAAATCCTTAAAAACTCACAGTTCGCTTCTCATCAAACAAGTTTCAGGAAAGCTTTTAGTGAAGTTTTGTAATGGGCTATTTGATTACTTGAAAAGTTTTAACCGGAGTAACCAAGCATTATGTCGAACAAATAAACTTTGGAAATAGAGAGAACAAACGATGTAGTGATGGTGATTAATTAGGGGTAAAGCGTTTTGGGGTTAAGTGATCTACGAGAAAATAATTTAAGGAATTTTTTTTTGAATCAGAGCTTTGAATTAATAAACATATCATCACGCCAATATTACCCAGAAGGGTATGGCAGAGTTCACTTGTTATGTTTAGGTACCATAAGATAAGGGGTGAGCCTAGCGCCATCTAACGGGTACAATTCCAACCCTGTGCTGCTATTGTAAGTTTCCTAACGGAAAGTTCTCAAATAACACATTGCTTGAACTGGAAATTGACCTCGCGGTGAGAGGCGCATTTTGTCTCGATGTTCTAGTTGTTCGCCAATCCCAAGACCATCGAGACATTTTAAGGAAAATTGAATTAATTAACTTAAAGTATTACAATTGTTGACTGCATTTTTTTTATTTTGCATATTTTAATTATGTAAATTAAAGGCATAATGAGTTTGTCACTAGTTTTAATTTATGTTTTTTTTTATAGGAGGGTGTGTTTCTCAGAATGGCCGGATGGCATGACCACGATGTCTAGTTTAGAATACTGGTAAGTGAAATAAAGTAATTAAGTGCTTGGTCTAAAGTGTCTAAACTCGATGGTTTATACACACCGAAGTAAAAGAGGTTTAAGAAACTTCGTAACTTTTTTTATAACGTAACTTGTATACATGCAAAATCAAAAATAAAGAAAACTGCATGCTGCCTGTCTCTTCCTTCGTCGTTGACTCAATAACTTTTTGTTGAGAAGAGCTGCCTGCGGTTCTAAAATCATTATTTTATCCAGTATTGTAACGTAGAAATGTTCCTCTTAAATATGGGCCTGAATTTCATTCACAAAGAAAATAATATGTTCTTAGTTATTTCAATTTTGAAAGTATATAGAAAAAAGTATATCTGAAAGTATTAGTGGAACACAGTTCAGTCTATGAGCCCATGACATAACATTTCCACAATAATAGTGATTATGGCAGAATATCACACAGTTTATACATTGTAACAGTAACTTTACCTGTACTTTGCTATCAGACATCCTGTAAATCTAAATCCGTAATCATTTGTACTATCTTCATAATTTGTTACGTATTAAATTACTTCACTAAGTAACCTTGTAACCTCGTTATATTTTTAAATAACAGTACACGTGGAAACACACAATGGCTTTACATTTACAAAAAAGGAAAGATTATTACTGAATTCTTTTTTATTACTTGCTAACAGGATTGTGAAATATAACAATTTGGTATTTTTATAGGTACAACGTGTGTTTTATGGTGCTGACGTACTTCTTGCCCATCATGTCGATGACATACACGTACTCCAGGGTGGGCATAGAACTGTGGGGCTCGCAGTCCATTGGAGAATGCACGCAGAGGCAGCTTGACAATGTCAAGAGTAAACGCAGGGTAAGGCATACATACTTATTATTGGTAAAGCCCTGCAAATTTGGTGTACACTACCAAATTTGGCCCAATTCGCTTTTTTGTCGTTTAAAGCGCTTTTGAGAGAGCATAAAACCTGATGTGACTTCGTCAAGAACAGTCGTGTCTTGAATTGTGTCAAGGTTCTATCCATATCCATATTTGAAACCTTTCACAAATAATTCCGAGACACCATTTTTATGGATTAAAACCTCGCCATTTAGGATGAAAACTTTATTTATTAAAAAAAAATAAAAAAAAACATTAATAATATAATATCACGCTTAGATTACCCAAAAGAGTGTGGCAAAAGTGTACAACAACCACATTTCACCTGATTAAGGAGAGATGGGATAGGGGGTGAGCTTATCGCCATTCACCGAGCACAACTCCGTGCTGCTATTGTGAATTTCCTGACGGAAAGTTTACAAATAACACTTTTCCCGACCCGGGCATCGTCCACTAAACCATCGAAGCAGTCATTCATAAAATACCTTAATCATTTTATACAAAATAAAACGCACCTGCAAACGAGAAAATACGCTAGAAATATTTCCGAAGCTCATTTTCAAATGCACGGGATTCAAATAACGATAAAAGCAATTTAGCTTAGGCTACGTTAGAGTCATAATCATTATCCTCGTCTCACCTCGCCCTCATTATTTGCATACGTTTGCCGCAGATAGGATAATTCCAACAAAAGGTGACGGTTCGTATTATTCGTGTGATTATGTCATATTTCACGTCACGAAGGATAAACGGTACCATATCGTTGTCATTCATCATGAGTCTCCACGAAAAGTTTTGTGTGTGTGTGATTTTGGGGGAATTAGATTAGATTAGCCCTAGGAATAAGAACTGTTTATTAATGATTACTCTACTCCAGTGGTTCCCAATTAGTTTTTTCTACGTACCACTTTAAGAAAGACCTCCAACTTGCGTACCCCTTAATTGACCAGGGTCAATAAATCGGTTTAAGAGTAAAAAACGTTTTTTTTCTATTTCCGGCAAAACTAAAAGTCCTATGGAAAAAAGTCGAATGTATAAGTTGTTGGTAATAAAAAGATCTATAACTTTGGTTTTTGATTTACATTTTTTTCATATAACCTCAAAATGTATGTGAAAAATTCAAAAAACTAAGTTTTTGGTTTGGCTACTGACGTTTAATTAAATATAATATTTTATTGGCAATTGTAGAAATAGAAATAGAGATTCTTTATTTATCAATGTAGGTCTATTGAATTATTGTTTTTTAGGATTTTAGTTTAGAGATTGCTGCGCGTACCCCTTGATGCAATCTCGCGTACCCCTGGGGGTACGCGTACCACTAATTGGGAACCACTGCTCTACTCTACTTCGCCTCTAACTGTCCTTATTATAGTCTCCACGACTGATCGCAGGACATCAAAAGGAAAAACAAAAAAAAAAAAAAATTTAGTCAGCCGCTGGCCATCAAGTCCAAATTAATATTCTTTTTTCAAGATTTGTCAAATTAAAATAAATAAATATCACAGAAAATACACACAGCGCCATCTAGTTCCAAACTAAGCAGAGCTTGTACTATGGGTAATAGAATTACTGATACTCTTACATAACATGTAGGTATATATTATATACTTTTTTTTTGTAAATACATACTTATTTATTCATAGAAACACCCAAGATGTACCATGTATCTACCTATGTTCATACACATTTGTCGGATTTTTGTGACGGATTTTAGACTATGTCTAATATACTTTTTGTTTTCCATGGTAGATAGGCATGCATTCGACGACAATCATGCTTGATGGTAAGTGATGCGTGCAAGTATACTGTACCTAACCAAAATACCTATCTCTTATATTAATTTTAATCATTTATTTAACAAGCTATATTTAAAGGTTTAGTTGTTCTTACTGAACAGATTTTGTACTATTAATTATGCTATTTTATTTAGATATCGATCGAGTATTGAATGTCAACTTCACTGTACATAACAGTAAATAGAACGTGACATATTGTATCTGTATTTGTGAAATATGTTTAGTATTCTTCTTAGCGGCTATATTACTGAATAAATTACTGAAAACGGTCATAAACATGTTATGGTTCCGTTACTCATATTGTTTCTTAGTAGTATCTTCACAAAAATAACATTTACATCACATTCTCATGTGTGTCCAATGTTCATTTTGGTTAATTTCTGGGTAAGCAGATTCTGCTAACAATTTACTTACACGGCTGTTATTTTGCTACGAGAACCTCTACTAAAATAATCATTATAATCTATAATTTTATAAAACTGAACTCAAATAAAAAATGTCCTACGAACACTAAGACAAAATCATTTCGATATAAGAAAGTACAAACTAATTTTAATAAAAGTTCAAAACTAAATAAAATACTCAATACATTGGATATCATTTCTAGCAGCACTTTTAAAGTTTGGAAGCTTATTCAAATTTCTTTGCCGAATACATTAAATTTTCTTTTATTGAGCATTCTTAAACTTCTAGACATTACAGCGACCATCAAAAAGCTGGGTTAAAAGGAAACAATCGAAAGCGTGTTTACAGTACAAATGTAATCGGCTTGTAACTTTAATAAAAAATAAAATAAAATAAGTGCAAGACTGGCTGCGACTCAGGCGCGACGTATCGCACTCTCTTGATAATGCCTAGACATATAGCCGAAACCGCGGTCGACTAAATAGACCAACATTACGTGAGTAACACCCGTATTTCATAATTTTAATAATGTTACAAACTCATGTCAGTTTTAATAAAAATAAAATAAAATAAAATAAATTTATTTCTCACCATCAACCGTAATATACATTTAAAATTGTAATCTATATAGTTATGTAATAGCATAGGTTGAGGATCGCTGGTGCCTGAAATAGGTATAAAATAACCTGTGATACGGGTCACCAGTTTTCCACTCGGATCCAATTTACAAATAAGTAGCACAATGAACACAATTATATTTATCTAATTGTAGTCTTTAGCTTCAGTTTGTATATAAGTAAATCAATTAACAGATTAAAACAATTTGACAAAATGGTCACGAAACAAATAATTATTATGCATTTTAGTGTTTTAGAGATAAAATATCTGTACAAATAACTTAATGATATTAAAGTTATAACCCAATTACGTTTGTTTTGAAAATACGCTATCGATTGTTCACTCTGAAGCCGAATTGAAATGTTATATCCAAAGAAAATTAAACATCCAATCTTGTCTGTTATCCTCCTTTCTCATTATGGAATTTCGATTCTTTATTCTGGCGTCGTCTTTTCTTTTCAAAGAATTGATTTCCCTCGGGAAAGCATGATGCATCCTTACAATGTAGTATGTGCGAGCTAAACTTAGAGCGGCTGTTAAATGATTTGTTTACTCTATCTCAAGGACAAACTCGGTAACATATTGGCAGTGTGAGACTTGATGCCATAAATCAAATCGTGACCTGAAATGTATTGGCAGTATCGCAATAATAATACAAATAAGGTTGACAAGGTGAATGTTGGTGGTGGCAGGCTGCTGGAACCAATAACTGTATTATACAACTGATATAAAAATATAAATAATTTAATTCAATTACTTTAAGTAATTTATTAAGACCTTGATATCTGAAAGTAGGTTGATTAAATGAGGTCTAAATCTTTTTATACCTTAAATCACAAGTAAATCTATCTACTAATATAAATAGAAAAGAAAAACCTATTTTAATGCATTCTACATTGCAAATTTCAAAACCAATATACTACACAGTTTATTAAAACTTGCGGTTGAAAGCAAGCGTCAGGGTCAACGCCCGACGTTTGTTAGCATATTTTCATACAGAAAAGATGATCTTGTTTGTATGAAAAAATGCCATCACGCTGGCGCTCCGGACTCTCCGCTCCCTGTCAACTGCGACCCTAATCTCTAACAGAATGGTGTACTATAAGACTATATCTATGTAATATAATGATGCCGTAAAATTAACAGAGAATGTTATAATGTAGGTATATAAGTAATGAAAATAATTAAGGTTCAATGTAAAATTATTAAATATTTCCACACAACGGTTGAACGGTATCTAATTCTTTTTTTTTGTCAACAGGTAGTGAAAATGATGATAGTGGTTGTAGTAATTTTCGCCGTGTGCTGGTTACCGTTCCACGTGTACTTCCTGGTGACTTCGTACTACCCCGATGTGGTCAACTACTCGCACATCCAGGAGATCTACCTGGCCATCTACTGGCTAGCCATGAGTAACTCCATGTACAATCCCATCATTTACTGTTGGATGAATTCCAAGTAAGTAGCGAAGATCTTTATTGCTCAAGGATGTACTTCCAATCGTTTATAAACTGACTACATACTTTTCACTATTGATAGTTAAACTTTATGGATTATTCTTGCCAAATTTATTCCTGGTCTAAAAAAAGGAGAGAAAGTAAAATTACTTATTTAAAAAGCAAAGGTCGGACTCTAAAACAATGAAGATATCGAACTTTCAGATGACATAGATAAACGAGCAGAGATTTGAAACTTTAGCAAGTCTCTATAAAGGTGGTGGCCTAATGGCTGGCAACTTAAGCCATTTATATGATGGCCGATGTTAGAACTCTAGTTTACAAACATAATTATTTTCTTAGAACTCAAGTTATAAAAGGTTTAGATTTAAATCATTAACTGAAGTTCCCTTGAAGAAAATTTTACTTGATTTAAACTTATGTTTTTCAGATTTCTGTGTTGAATACAAAGTGTTGCAATGTTTATTCTCTGCCTTAGGTTTAGAAGAGGGTTTAAACAGTTCTTCTGGTGCTGTGGTGCCTTCGGCCACAGTGGTCTGGATCGACGCAGGGCTTTTGGCACAGACCGCTTGGATCGATCAGTTCGCTCGCTCTCACCTAGCCGGAAGAATGGTACCAGTAAGCTGATAATTACCTTTTTTCCAGATTGAGCTTGTTGTAGACGCTTGTTGTATACATTTTGGATTTCATCCAATGAGCGAAATCAAGAATCGTGACTAAGAAAAATTGTTTGACCATTTCATTTTTGTTTTACTAATTTCATTGTAAATAACTGTTTTCATTATTGTTGCTGAATTTGTTCAACGTTACAAAGCAAAATCATGGCTCATTCTATAATTAACCATTATTATCTTCTAGCTGAATACATATTCTGATCCATATTTCCTTGTATTAATTAGTTAGTATCTTCGTTTTTCCTTCTGATCTTCAATTTAAACCTCTAGAGTTTTCTATCCTATTTTACATTTCTCGAT
This sequence comes from Hypena proboscidalis, assembly GCA_905147285.1. Taxonomy (NCBI): domain Eukaryota; kingdom Metazoa; phylum Arthropoda; class Insecta; order Lepidoptera; family Erebidae; genus Hypena; species Hypena proboscidalis. The sequence goes on from LR990131.1 coordinate 18,707,187, forward strand.
TGGGAATACTCACGATGCACAAGTTTATAAAACGCGTATTTCTTCTTCGTAGGTTTATTCAAGACGACAAAATTCATGAAAAATCCACCTGGCTCTCCCCACTTGCTTCATGCAAATAAAATACACAAGTAAGAGATAACGAGCCGTCTTCTGTAATTATATCGATGTTTTCAACGATCAAATATGACACACTCGTGATAGCTTCACCCTGTCCTTAGTTAAGCTGTTCCCAACTTGGTTTGCCTCCCAACTGATCGCTTCACCCTTCAGCGGCTTTTCCATATCTACAGACCAGATTACTCTCATTTTAATCTAATTTACCGTTAACATTGTTTTCTGACTTCTATTGCAGCGGCAGGTAGAGTAATTTTAATTACCTTTCTGTATGAAGACTGGAGAGACTTTAACAATATTATTATTCTCAATCGGTCAATCTCCACTTCAACTGCAGCATCGTCTGCCTGCCGTTGCATCCAAAGTCGATATACCACTCTTCCTCTAATACCGTTTACGACCGGTCTTAAAATAGGAAAATGTGATTTCATTTACGATGTTTTCAACAGGCACAATTCGAATTTCGATGCATAGCACTTACAACCAGACGCTAGTGAGTGCGGCCTGACAGCGGCGCGGCGGGTCGGGCCCGCTGGGCTCGTGCAACAGCGACGCGGCGCCCGCCGTTGAGCGCACATGGATCTGACGCGAGCGCGCGCCCCGCACGCCCCTCACCCCGCACGATCTCTACGCCTGAACGCTAGTGGTATACTATTAAGAACTGTACTGTGGTCTAGAAACTGTACTAGTCAGAGTATTTCGTACGGTTTAAGTAAATGTTTTATACTTGACAGGCATGAAATGTTGTGTATATGTCATATTGTTAAGGAATTCATGTTGTAATTAAGTGTTGGTTAATAACTGGTTATATTTGGTATAATTCCTTATTGTATTGGCTGTTCTGTCGCAGTTAATTAAAAAGTCTGGCACTTTATAAAGCACAGTGCTTAACAGCTCAGTTAATTAAAATTTATGCCGATTTTGTTTGAAGTAAATATTAGTTTAAGCTTAAATTCAAGAGGCAAATGATCAAAATGAGCGTAAAACGCTTTTTCGTAAAATTTTGTACTATGGCCATAAATAATATTTTTATTTTTAAATAGATATGGATGAGTGTAAATCTGTCTACAGTAAATTTGAATAAAGTATATTGGTTATCATAAATACCTATGTAAAAAATTACGAGTTGTATTTTATGTGGAAACGTTGTAAACATTATAAAACTATAGGTTTATTACAAAAGTAAAGATTGTAGACATAATGTAAATAATTCATGTACAGAATTAACTTTAAGGTACTTTGTAACTACTGGTAACAACAATAACATAACTCTCCCTTTGGCGGTATCCGCTTATAATAAATGACGCATGACATTAACAACGTCAAGAAGTGACTCGGCACAAATGTCAAAGAGCGCTGAATCGCGATAACGAAATGTTCACAGCAAGTGTATATAAATACTACTGCCAAGACACTACCGTTGGAGGATCTTCCCTTTGTGGGGAGAAACATTACACCCGGTTCCTTTACTTTACTCCTGATACATATTTTATAAATAAAGCGAATACTGAGGAGAAAACTTGTAATATTAATGTCCAACTCTTAAACCGCACTCTTTAAAGGCATTAAAGGCCCGCGCAAACGCAACCACTTGTGGTTACCAGCAAGCAGATTTTTCAGCAAGAAAAGCACTCGCCGCACACGCGTAGTGACCATTCGCTACTTAGTTTCGCAAATGAGTGCCGGCGACACACCGGTGGTGACCATTCACTGCTTATACAAGTACCAGCAGAGAGTAACATATTGTAGCGGCCACCGACCACCTTCATTGGCGCGGTTTACAAAGGACGAGATGCGCCAATGACACTCTTGGCTGAGTTCCGTGGCCTGTTTGCGCGGGCCCTGAAAATATGGATTGCTAAAACAATTAGGTAATCATCCCTAATTAGGTAAATGTTAACATACGAATTACATACAGGACTTGCCACAATTTTTTTAACATAAAATAGACTTCTTTCAGTAAATTCTTCTTACAGCAAATTCTTCTTACAGCAATATTTAAGATACTTCCTTGTGGCATGTCCGTGGGACTCCCTATACGGTCCCTATCCTTTTCTTATACCAAACATTTAAAATTAAAGACACTGACAAGAAATCAAGTCTAGCAGTCCAGGAAAGAGAGAGAAAATGACATATTTACAAATAATAATTTTGATCTTTAAAATGCATTGATCAAAGCATTATTATTTCAACAGACTTTGAGACAGGAATACCAAGTTTTCGTTGTCATCATTTCTCTATCCATTACTTTTAATAAACAGAATTAATGTCCAGGTATAATGGCAAACCCTTCGTAAAGATAATTCTGGCTCGTTTGGAATGTTGTAATGAACACGGAAGTCCCAAATTGTCCGAGATTACACGGCGCATAGCCACACCCAGAGGGTCTACTATAAAATAAATGTAATTAGAGAAATAAGGGGCTAATACCATAGATTAAACTACTACTACTAATACGCAGATTTTATAAATATTTCTTCTGGAAATACAACAAAATTGGCAATGCAGATTAGATGCATACATATTTTATTCTGATGTCTAAAGTTATGATGGGTATAATTATTACATGCAAGTTTTGCAAGTGAATTCTATTGCTTTGTTTGTTTATCACGATTCAAAAGACAGGAATGGCAAGAGAAGTGCAGAACTTGTATAGTATATGAGCCCATACACGATTGTGTGTAACAATGTTTTTTTTGCTTGTTAAGGATTCGAAATAAAATTGACTGTAAATTAAGTTTGCTTTTATTGTGGAATATTTCTTATTTTTGCTAAGTGTACCAATTATATATAAGTCTTAGTTATAATGTCAAATTAAAATAATTTTCTTGTATACGTATCTGTATAATGTAAATAATAAACTATTTGTGAATATTTTTTTATGTTGAAATGTAATGCCATCTATTGAACGTTTAGAGCTCTATGTGAAATTGAAAATAAATTTATGAATATAACAATTTTAAATTCTGTTTTTTTTTATATGTCCTCACACTTTTGACAGATATAGGCAATATCTGCGATCTGCAACGTTACATTTTAAGTAAAAGCACGTGGTGTGCACCCCTGTTTACTATTGTTTTTTACCTGGATATAATCACATCATTAACACTAGTATCCGCCGCTTATTTATCAAATGATAAAATCAAGCAAATCAGTAAAAGTTGCGTCATCAAATACTTTTCGCGTCACGCAAAGCAATGATATTACTAACATTACTACCATGTCACTAGTATCGATATTCCTAGTCCGTAAAGATCGTCTTGTCTAGATTTTATCGAACATGCGTAAAATATGATGTTTATTATCTGTGTCTGTGTGGTACTTTCGGTTTTATATCAGTTCTTATTTTAGCATAGAAGTTATGATGTCTACTGCGACTTAGCTCCGCTACCGTGGCATGTAATCAGGAAATGGCCTCACAGGATTATAGGTATTTACATTTTGGTAAACATATGGAGTTAACTAGGTATGAATCAGGTTTTCAAATTATTGTGGCAACATTTTCTGTGAAATTTATTATTCTTAAACAACACAATGCAGAAAATAATAATGGGTACTACAAAAAATAGCTAAAATAAAAAAATATGTATAAAGACAGTATTGTGCTTGCATGCATTGGAAAGTCTGAGTGTTCATAAGTTCTTTATCTAACTTGAACTTAAATACACAAGTTTGTTTACAAATATTTGAACATTATACAAGTTTCTAAACGATGAAAACTTTTTAACTTGATCTTATCAACTCAGTTTCTTGCAAACGAAATTTAGTATTTTTTATACTTTTTATATCTTTGTCCTAGATAGAGTTATACCAATAATAATATCAAGATATAATAAGACATGTAAAATAAAGCCAAAAACTTGATCTAGCATCGACTTAACCGACTCACCACTTAACCGACCCACCTCTCAACTCAGCAAAGCTTCAACTTTGAGAATTATGAAGTTCACGGGGTCACAACGCCCACGTTATTTCCAATAGTCTATGACGTCAGAATTTCTCCCTAAAGGTATGATAACGCAGCAGTACTTGACTTTAAATCTGTTGCTTCCTTAAAATTATGAAAATGAAACAAATGTCTCTACAGTGGTATCAAAAAGTAAGAATGATGCATTTTCAACTCCTTACATTCTTACCCCTTACATTATTATGTAAGGGGTCGAAAAGGTATATAATGTAATTTGTAACGGACGATTTTTTTTTGTAGATGACATATTTTGGTATCAGATTTTAATGAATAAGTTAGTAAGTTGGTGTTATTGACCAGAAAGGTCAGGTAGCAGATTCCTGACGATCATATATTAGGTTGCTAATGAAATTTAAGAAACAAATAGCATTGTCAGCCGTACATTTACATTGTCCCTTAATTAAAATTCCAAGCAGGTTTTTTCGAGCACCTTTTTAGCACTGTTATACATTTTAGTTAACGTCCAAGATAAAGTTTATTCACACAATGCGCTAAAAAGCTATTTAGATAAATCAATTTTCTTTTATCTATCCTAAAGTTGATTATACCTAGGTATTATTGGTCGATCCTCTAATATAATTTCAAGGTAATCTTATTAAAATTCAAGGCATATCTTGACTTAAGTATTTGTTTCGAGTTTAATGATTTTAGGGTCAGCTTACTCAATAATACCTAAAATAGATTGTCACTTTATAGTTGATATCATGAAAAAATGCCAACAAACCCAAAAAATACAGCACCTAGTTAAATAATACTAAATCAACATTGTTGCATTTTGTTTATTAATATAACACCTTCTATAATAAACACATCGTATTTAAATAAAATTAATTTTGTAATTGTAAAAATGAAAAGATCGTATTACACAAACAGGCGGCATTAATTTATTTGTCAAAACGGACATAATTTACCCCAAAGTTGGAATAATTCTCACGCCTTAATTAACTAAATTTTATTGTAGCTTGGTGACAAATAGCCAGCATGCCTGCAGATTTGATCGCGGTTTGTGTTAGCGGAAAAAAATCGTAGTATAATAAAAAATGGGCAAGTGTGTATCGGGCCATGCGTTGTGTAGGGTTCCGTAGTCAGTCGTTGCAGCATAATTATGTACTTTACATGTAGGGGAGGTACCCAAGATTCAAGATTATATTTTACAAATTTGTTGGTATTCATGCCAATTTTCAGTTTTCAAGCACTAACAGTTAACGCCATGCCTCGGACGGACGGACATCGCGAAACTATAAGGGTTCTTTGTAAGCACTACAGAACCCTAAAAACACAAGTTCTGTTCTATATTTTAGATAAAGTGTAGGAGAAAATTAACTACTTCTTGCGCTTTTATTTGATATCTGCAGTCATTGTTCACATCGGCATCCACAGCATACCTGATCAGTCTAAATATCGCATAAATAAAAAAAGTACCTGTAATTAGTATCAAATATCATTCATAGCCCAATTCTACTCATACAATTAAGCTATGAATATGAATATTCACTCGTAAAATGCGGCTCACATATTAGACTTCACTTAATGAGTGTTCTTGCACAGTGAGTAAATACACAAAGCGGTTAATTAAATTGTGTCGCGGTAAAGTGCCTCTTTGTTTACTTATTACTGAAGGTGGTTGTCACCTCAATGTCAGCTGTGTTTGTTCCATCAGGAGAGACAATTTGGAACTGACATGTTTGACAACGCGGTGTTCTGCTTGGAAGTCAAGTGTGACAATGCTACGCTTTGCTCCGCGATGATATCAACTAGCCGTTATTAGTACTTATGGCCTATGTTGTCGCATTACATTGATATTTAACATATATATATATAATGGTTAAAGATATATTTATTTCTTATAAGAATTAAATTCACTTACATGATAAAAACATAGCATGCAAATATTAGTCGATCAATACGCATTTCATCACAAAACACATTCAATATACAACATTAATCAATTATAAACAATATTAATTAAATAACATTGTAATTAAGAATAGCAAATCATCTGTAAATAAGGCCCAGAATTGTATAAATGCTTTAGATTTTAATTATATGCACTTTGCCTAATCGTAGTTCAGACAACAAATAAATTTGACCACATATATATTATATACTATTAGACAATCTAACATTGTAATGTACCTTTACGGCTCTGATTTTCTTTTTTTTTTTTTTCAGGATGCGATGCAGTGAAGACTTTTTTTTTGCGCGCAACTTCACGCATAAAGCCTTTTCCTTAAGTAAAAACACCACTCATTGCGGACGGCAATAGCCGGAACTAAATAAATAAATATAAATAAATATATCACAATTAAATAAATATTTCACAACTTACACACAACGCCATCTAGTCCCAAACTAAGCAAAGCGTGTACTATGGGTACTAGAATAACTGATACTACTACATTTATACTTTTCTTTTGTAAATACATACTTATTATACATAGAAACATCCAGACTAAGATGAACCCCCATGTTTCTGCACACAAAGATTTGTCTTAAGCGGGAATCGAACCCGCGACCTCGGCGTCGCAGGCAGGTACACTACCCACTCCGCCATGCGGTCGTCAAATGTAGATAATAAATTAGTCACGAACGTAGACAGAGCGTAAGCATAGACGTTGCCTTGGCATGGCCAACATGAGACAGTGTCCTATATGTAACCAAAACAGAACAGTGTGTACGTGGTGAGCCGCTCGCGATCCACGAACAGTGTCTGCAACGGTTACAGTTATGGCTTCAGTGAGTACCCAGCTTGAACCACGCACGTGAAGCGCGTGTCGCAAAACTTTTTTTTTTATGGTGGATATGCACGCGTTTGACCACGATCTCACCTGATGGTAAGTCATGATGCGGTCTACGGTGGAGCACGCTTACCTATGAGATACCTATTGACTCTTGCTTTGAAGAGATACGCTTACCTATGAGATACCTATTGACTCTTGCTTTGAAGAGATCTAAGTTGTACTCATGCGGAAACACAGACTCGGGCAAGGCGTTCCACTCTTTGGCAGTTCGCATAAGAAATGTAGAGGCGAAACGCTTAGTGCGTAATGGTGGAATATCTACCGTGAAGCGATGTCTGAGTGCCGTTTGTCTGGTAGTCCGATGGTGGAACGGGGACGGAGGGATAAGGTTTGCCCAAACCGGGAATCGAACCAGAAGCCTCGCGGTGAAAGGCGCATACGCTAACCTAGACCATCAATGCATTTTAGTTTAGTAATAAAGTCATAAATAATTGCGTTACTTGTCGTTAATTCATTATAAATCCTTTTCATCAATTCATCAGTTCAATCAGTTTCTTTTAAATACTACAAAATAAGGTTACAAAAGAAAAACAAATCCGAAACAGAGCTGTGGTTGAAATCACATACACAAATCATTTGCTCGAGTACCTTCCTGAAAAACAAACACCTGTAGGCCATGAAAATATTTTATTTGCAATCAAACAGCACAACTTTACCGAGCTTGACAAAAGGCCTAAAATATTTACATAAATAAAATATGGACGATACATTGTACCACATGTATATGTATGAAGCTATGACGTAAAACTGACTTTATAATTTTTTTTTTTTAAACGACGCCCGCACTAGGAATATCTCCTGTGTCGCAGGGGGGCCCACAAACATACATTTTACACACACAGGATCAGAACAATTTTTTTTATACTACGCCCACAGCGAACGAACGTGTAGTCCACCTGATGGTAAGTAGAGTACAGCCCATGGACATCAACAATCCACAAAAGCAGATTATAGATGCGTCGCTGCAGCTGAGGACTACGGTGGTATGCCTCATGTGCCAGTAATTTCAGGGCCTGATCTCACCACCAAACCGGAACACAGTGATGGAAGCACTACTATTTGGCGGCAGATTAAAGGTGAGACGGTGGTGCTGCCGCCCTCGAGCTCAGTCACAAGAGCTCTACCACCAGTAAAATTGAATTTGTGCGAATCTCACAAAGATTTGTCCCATGTGGGGATCGAACCCACAACACCAACGCAGTTGAAAGCGGCAAGGCGACCGCTTTAACCACTACGCCAAACGTGCACTCAATTTCAGATGTTATATTTTTCATGGTGGGATAGGTTTTTGTTGTTTTAAGTATGTGTTACTTAAAAATTTAATATTGATAGATAGATAGATAAAACTTTATTTGCATACCAATCCATTACAAACTAAAGACAACTATTGAAAGATAATAACAATATGCAAAGGGTGGCCTTATCGCTTGATGAAATTTCTGCCAGGCAACCTTTATCTATATATATAAAAATGAAACCCGTTTTTCGTTGTCACGACATAGCATGAAAACGGCTTGACCGATTTGGCTGATTCTTTTTTTTGTAGTTTTCTAATACACTGTTAAAATAAAATTAAAAAAAAAAAGTATTCATTTTTATATGGAGGATATTATAGATTCCAGTTCAAATTGAATAGGTACGCATACATAAGCTAGGTCAGCTATACAAAATAAAGTAGTGCATCAAATTTACGCTAAAGCGGTACGAAGTTCACCTGGTCAGCTAGTATAATAATATATTATGTAAATTAATAATGTGTGAAATACAGATATTGAAATGAAATGAGAATATCTTTATTAATTAGACTTCACAATGCACTTAGAATCGTCATACAAAAATAATTCTACTCTAGATTCGCGGGGCTTAAACTCACATTCACATATATTGTACATAGTTCCTAGGCAATCCATATAATGCCGTGCTTATAGTGTTAACGATAATTATAAAAATAGTTTAAACACACAAAGTTGTGCTCTTTGCGGAGATTCTCCTCGGTTAGCTATCCGAGTCGTACCGCCCTGAATCGTATCAACACTCAACTAAAAATTTATAGGTTTAATAAAATTAAAAAATAAACAAGGCTTTGGATAAATACATTGCACGTTAAACAAAAGCTTTTAACTTTTAAAAATGGATGTGCCAGCGTTTTGTCTATTAGCTTAATAACCCGGAAAATATTTTCATAGCACTGGGAATACATTATCCGGGTAAAAGTAATACTGTCCAAAAACATTTAAGTGATAAATGTGAAAAAATCTGTGGCAGTACGAAAATTCAAAAATCTTAAGTAATATTATAAACAGGATATATTTTTGATTATACCTTATAGGCCCCGAAACTGGACTGATTTTGATTAAAATTTGTGTAGCGATAGTTCATGAGCCCAGAAAGAACAAAGGTAACTTTTTACTGACTAATCACGTGAGTGGAAACGCGCTAGTTAGTTTATAATAAAGTTGCTTAGCGCGCTTCCGCGATCGTCGGGTGTGTGGGCGCGCCGGCTGCACACACACCCAACGATCGAGCACGCCTAATATGAGAGATGCCTTAACTGCATGGAAAAGCGCTGCTACGCCGCTACGAGACCGCGTAGACCTCGTAGTACGCTACGGTGACATAGCAATATAGTCGTGAAATAAATCTGCTGTCGTCAAAGAAACAAAGTTATAATAATATATATAATACATAACATAACATCACGTATATTAATACAGACATACACCCCTGCCTTCCAACCTTCTGGGTAATCCTAGAAAGTGTGGTAGAGGTCTATAAAAAAGCCACATTTCACCTGTTATGCTTAAGTCCCATATGACAGGGCGTGTGCCTATCACCATCCACCGGGCACAATTCCAACTCCGTGCTGCTATTGTAAGTTTCCCAACGGAAACTCTCGAACCCAAGCTTTGCGGTGAGAGCACGCATACGCTCACCACCAGACCAAGGAGGCATTCAATGTAAAATTAAAGCGACAGGCAATAAACCCTGTATGCAGTTGGCAGTATTCCCGCCAGGATAAATCCAGTTGGCACACAGCGTGTCGCTCAGCCTGATTTCGGTCCAACTCGTAAAGTTGTCGAGTTTCTAACTTCCAACTATTGCATCCGCGTTCAAAACTGGTAATAATAAAATTCATCTTATATGTGGCCGTTTGGTTTACATAAAGATGTTTTTTCAATGTGAAATAAAACTCTCTGATAGTTCACACATCAGTCCAGGTGCGCTTCAGTTTTTCAGCTGACCAATAGGATGGAAAATGGCGTTAGTTATGACCAACCAGGCTAAATTAATGGCCACATCGCCCCAATGAGATTCGACATCTATATTTAATACACGTGTGAACATAACTTAACCTTAACCTAGATAAAAATAACTTTTTCAAAATGACTCAATTTTTGTAGAAGAATGAATAAAGAATGTTATGCTCTAAGTCTTAGAGCATAACATTCTTTATAGTATAAAACAAAAATTGAGTCATTTTGAAAAAGTTCTAAGTCTTAGAGCATAACATTCTTTATAGTATAAAACAAAAATTGAGTCATTTTGAAAAAGTTCTAAGTCTTAGAGCATAACATTCTTTATAGTATAAAACAAAAATTGAGTCATTTTGAAAAAGTTATTTTTATCTAGGTTAAGGTTAAGTTATGTTCACACGTGTATAAGGATAGTCAGAATCGGAATCAAGTCTTAGAGTCTAAGACTTGATTCCGATTCTGACTATCCTTTCCAATGCTCATTCTTATAAGTCAAGTTGCAATGATTAACTGAAATCAAGATTGTTTCATTTTGTGGAATTCAGTTTTTTTTCTACTTTTTTTTTTATACTACGCCCACAGCGAACGAACGTGTAGTCCACCTGATGGTAAGTGGAGTACAGCCCATGGACATCAACAATCCACAGAAGCAGATTATAGATGCGTCGCTGCAGCTGAGGACTACGGTGGTATGCCTCATGTGCCAGTAATTTCAGGGCCTGATCTCACCACCAAACCGGAAAACAGTAATGGAAGCACTACTATTTGGCGGCAGGTTAAAGGTGAGACGGTGGTGCTGCCGCCCTCGAGCTCATTCACAAGAGCTCTACCGCCAGTAAAAACTTGAATGAAATATGCAAGAAGGTAACACGAATGTTTAATATTTTGTGTCATTTAGGCTGACCCCACATTAGGCGTGTGGTGTGCTTGACGATCGCGCACGCCCAATGAGCCTATGCATTTTTTGACCCAGGAGAGTGGGGTGAAACAGAAATTGGGAAAATATTGACAATAATATTGTAGGTCATTTATGATACCTTTTGCGGCACTCTGATTTAGGTTCTGGCTATACATATCTATATAAAACGTTAGAGGTATATTGGATTTTGTTATTGAAATTCTGAAGTTCTGCTATTAATTCATCAATGCAGAGTGTTGCCATATTAACATGACGCAAGACGTTAACATGTAGAGGGGCCTTGTAAAGGAACATATCCTGCTGTCCATATTGAGGCAAGTCCAAAGCCTATCCACAGTGCCGGATTAGCCATATAGCAAGAGTAGCAAATGCTACGGGCCCCGCGAATTGAAGAGCCCCGCGCTCCAACGCCTGTCTGACCGTAAAAATAATTAAATTTAAATAGTAGCGTAAAATATCTTGCTTGTAAGAACAAATTTGTGTATGTTTTGTAAATACAGACTTGCCCACACTGACCAATAAATGAGCCAGCTTGTAGAGCATGATTTGCTAAAAGAACTAGATATGGAAAACGTTATATCTAAATTTGCCCACATTAAATCAAAAAAAGTTGTTTTATAATTAATTGTTAACAGTTATGTTTTATTTAATACTTACTATAAATTTTAAAACCTAAAGCAGGCCAAAGGCTCCATAATAATTATATAAAAATAATTGAAAGGCCCCCCGACAGATTTTGCTACAGGCCCCGCGCTGGCTTAATCCGGCACTGCATATCCAATCTTGTCTCATCTCAATTTGAATTCCTACTGAAATTGAAATCACGTAAGTTAATTACACAGTACACACGGTTACTGATCAACCTATACATTTCCAGTATAAGCTAGGCGTGAGTACTACCCACAAAATACATTCAAGATCCACCTTAATACTATTACAGTGTAGACATTTCAAAACACTAAAGTCTAAATTCGATTGATCTAGCAACAAATGTCAACCTTATCGACTAAGACAATTTTAAAGAAAATATTTATCAAATGGGTTATGAATCAACTTTGCTGATTGTACATCGCGATACATTTTAGATAATGACGTCTATTTATTTCACTCTCCCCTCTCGGTATTGTTCGATATGGCTTTTTTAAGATTGCCCACAACAACCAAACGGAGCGTTATTGCATATATAGGAATTTTCCACGTTTTTGGAATGTGTTGATATTGAATTCCATATAATAAGAGCTGTCGTTCAGTGAATGTAGGAATGTCTTCACGATTACGATATCCATGGCAAATAAGACTGCTTGGGATTGTTTTTGGAACGAATTTCTAAAATCCCTTCATAAATGACGACGACGATTGTTTTGGATTCGCATCTTAGAAAAAATGTTTTTTTTTATTTAAAAAAATAAGGCCCGTATCTGCCAATATATTATGTGATCTCGACTGTACATTATTGTTGGTTATGTAAACAAAATAAAAATGAAACTTACTCTAACCAATCACGGTGATAGTTAGCTACGAGTACCAGTTTTTAATACAATATGGAGCCTTTATGAATGAAAAAATATTGCTATGTACTTCAATACAAATAGATAACACGATTTTTTGCTTTACCAAAAATATTAAGAAAACCCATTCCAGTAATATTGTCGCCGAAAAAGGTCACATAAAGGTTAAAGAATGGAAGGAAGTTCTTCAACCCCTAATATTTAATAACGCGTGTCTTGATCCCTCACTGCTCGAACCAGGAAAACATTACAACCATCCTGATCACAATTCAAAAGAAATTCTCCAAAAAACTGACATTGTTCAATGCGAGTGGATATAAGTATACTATCAATGTGTACCCGACCGAAAATTTGTAAGTAATTCCTCGAAAAATCTTATCCGAAATGCTTTGCAGACCTCACAAATTGCGGGAAAAATTGTTGGAAAATGTAGAACAGTTTTTCAAGAGATTTTTCAAAGTCCGGACCACTTCATTTATCAAAGTCTGGTAAGCATAGTGGATTAAGTTGATTGTACAGTAGTGTACGTTCATTTTATTTTTCATTTGTTTAGAAAGATTGCAAAAACGACTACAGTTTGTTTTTGCAATCAAAACAGGAACATTTAACAAAACTTGCTTATTCTTTTTCTTTACTCTTCTGCTTCATCTTATTTAAATTTAAATCAGGAAAATCAAGATTACCTGTCACCACAAAAGTAATATTTAACAAGAACAAATTAGCAGAAAATACCGGTAAACGTGCAATAGCTTACAAATACCACGATAACAAACGGTAGATTACGGCTTTTCGGCTGAAAACGACGCCATTAGGGTAATGACACATTCCATTTTACTAGCTAATTATAAAAAAGACGAGCCATTTATTTGGCGTCTTGGTTTTTGTGTAAGGATTTTAAGCTAGATTCTGTAGTTTACAGAGATTTCTCTCACTTTTCATTTTTAACCGACTTCTAAAAAAGGAGGAGGTTCTCAATTCGATTCGTATATATGTTGCTTTTTTTTTTTTTTTATGTTTGTTCACGGATATCTCCGTCGTTTATGAACTGATTTTGATGATTCTTTTTTTGTTGGACAGGAGATGATTCCAAAGGGGTACCATAGTCAGCATGTCGTGATCTGATGATGGAATCTCAGAGAAATCGAGGGCAACCCTCGAATTTTATAGGCACATGTAATGTTTTTAGTGTGTTTTTCAAAGCTGCACCAGTATTTACGTATTTTTATGTGGATGAGCTGATGATGGAAGGTCAACTCCTCAATGGTTAGGAGTTAAAGGATAATTCTTTCACTACTGTACACATATTCAGACTGCTAGTTATGATTTCAAGTGAGCTGTTGGAACGGAGATATTTCAAAGGTGGTCCCATTGTCAGCATGTCATGATCTGATGATGGGACCCCAGAGAAATCGGGGGCAACCCTCATATTTTATTAATCGAGGCCAGGATTTACGCTTGGTCGCAATAATTTTATGTGGTTGAGCTGATGATGGAAGGTCAACTCCTCAATAAATAGGAATTAAAGGATAATTCTTTCACTACTGTACGCATATTCCTACTGCTAGTTATTGTGTAAAATGAGCTGATGATGGAAGGTCGTGACCCTCAATAGTCAGGAGAAAGAATTTAATTCTTGTTTATTATAAATAAGTATTCCGTCTCAAGTAACCATCGTCTCCTCATTCGAGAAACATTCTTGCTCGGTGTACCCATCACTTAAAATCGTAAAATAAAATAATTTTTAACAAAAAAAAAAACCGACTTCAAAAAGTAGGTAAACTAAAAAGCAAAAAATAAATTTACTTCGCACAAAATAATACGTTTTTTTATATAATTAAATAGAAATTATTAAATAATTATTTTATAATTCTGAAGTCGGTGCCAAGTAAACAATTAATAACTCTGTATAGATAATATCAATCGTTCTAACAACATTTTTCTAACTGAATATTAGTTATATTTCTGTGGTAAGTACCAATACTGGGCGACCGCGCACTACAACAACTACGCCTCCCTTTTTGTGTGAACTGTAATTTGATATTGTAAAAAGGTTGTTTTTACTTGGCACCGACTTCAGAATTATAAAATAATTATTTAATAATTTCTATTTAATTATATAAAAAAACGTATTATTTTGTGCGAAGTAAATTTATTTTTTGCTTTTTAGTTTACCTACTTTTTGAAGTCGGTTTTTTTTTTGTATTAGGTTAATGTCTACCATAAGCAATTTTAAGAATCCATAATATCCTAGGATACTAGCACTAACATATGTTATCATAAGCAAGTAATATGCTATTAATTTTTACCTGTAATTCCCATTACGTCATAAGCTATTATGTCTTTTTTTTTATCTATTTTAAAATTATCTATTTTGTAAGGGCATAAAAATGTCCTTACAAAATAGATAATTTAAATGCTCCATTAATCAAGAGTAATACTTGTTGTAGCGTACGACCTACAAATGTAAACTTCAAGTATTTATCAAAATTCACATAGAGGTACAGTCAATGATATTATATAAAAACAAAAGCAGATATGTTATAAGCGCTCGCGCTGTGAATACTCAAATACGTCCCAATTGGGACGTCTTGTGTTTAGTTTGCGTGTGGCCTGCGTCGAGCGCAGTCACGTGCCAGACGCCATGCGCCATGTTAAAGTTAAGAAAGAGAAAGCGATATTGTTTTGACGTTAGAGCGATAAGGATGCGTGCGCTGCGGACATTTGTCAATGTGTGCAATTTGGAATAGCTCGGAACGGATTTAAATCGTAATTTCTATGAACGTAACATATCTATAGTTCTATAATATCATTGGGTACAGTGCAATTCTTCCGCAACAATCACGAACACGGTACACTTTAGTGGGTGGAGACCTTTATTGTTTTTGTTGTTTTTTAGTCCAGAAAAACTAGCCTAATTGTGATCAAAAAGGTAATAAAGTGTATTTTATATTAATTTAGTTTAATTAAAATTAATAAATCGCACCTTCGCGGAAAGATTGTGATTTTTCGTATCATTAGTTCTCTTTTTTTGCAAATTTCAAGCTGCCGTGTCGTGTTGTATTTTTACAAAAATATGGTACAATTTTAAAGAAAATTAAGACGGCCTTAAAAATTAAAATATGCAGAAATAAGAAAAACTAATGTTGTGATATATCTCTCCGGTCTTTCCGCAAAGGTGCGAAATTGTGACAAAATAGTCTTTGGTCATAATTTTAGTCTGTATTAACTTTAATAACTATGCTATGCATACTAAAGAGCCCAAACAACCAAACATTTTAAAACGTACACTGATAAAGTTCTCATTTACAGAATAAACTTCAATCGTATAGAAAGATGATTAAACCCGCTTTTAGCAAACACTGAATACTTTTTCATCCTGCATTTTTTATACAGAACAAAGGCTTTTCTTAATACAATATTTATCTTTGAGGGTTACATCACAAATTGTTTTAGCAGTGGGGTATTTAATTAAAAATGTTAATTTATGAAAAACTGAAATGTGTTTAAGAAATAATGAAAAAGAATATAAAACTTATATAAATACGGATGTATCTACCAGTTTCCGCCTTCAACTTCTCCCGCGTGATATGTAGATCTAAAATACAATACATTTTATTTATTTATGATATCGTGTTTATAGATTTTTTTATGACTTAATTACAGATTTTTCATACTGACTGATCTAATTGGACCTCCCTGTATAATATTGGTAGGATATTTCTGTTACATTTATTCTACGAAATAATGGTTTTAATAATTATTGAGTACCTATTGTAAAAGTTACAAAAGCTTTTCAACCTTTTCATTCCACTTAAATAAACCAAAGTTTGATCAATTAAATTATTGCTTCCAATATTTAATAAAATTTCAATTCTGCCCATCAACAGAAATGTTTTAACTCCTTTGCTGATATAAATGGTTTCAATTGGATTACTTGGAAAGCATTAACTATAACTTTTACAGGGTCTTCTATAATAGGTGTGCTCTATGTGAGTGAAATGTAGGTTAGTAAACACCGCCAGGACACAGGAATAATTCCAATGCGGACGTCGTTATCTTAAGAAAAAAAATGTTTTTTTTTTAATTTGAAAGCTGAAGAGTTTGTTTGATTGATTGGTTGATCGGCAAATCTGAGAAACTAATGAACCGATTTGAAAAAGTCATATTGTGTTGGATAATCCACTTATTGACGAGGGCTTTTGACTACATCAGAGTAGGTACATAGCAGTCATTAGATAATGTCCTTTAACATTACGCTAAACGTGTCAGAAATAACGTATAACGTGGCTTAAACCGTGGTTAATATAAGAAGTTTCACGCGGACGCAGTTGCAATAAAAAATAAAATAAATGCAATGCGCTTTTGTGCGAGTTGAAAACTAAATTGTTCACTCCTAGGCGAAAGCCTCTCCCGAACTTTTCCAGACCTCTTCGGTTTTCCTCCAGTTTTTGTGGTAGGCATCTAGGTCATCCCGCGTGTCCTAGGTCACCCCAACGACAAAAAAAAATAGACAAAAGCTGCAAACTCACAATAATTGTTTGTTAAATTTAAATATTATTGATCCTTATCTAACCTATTTCGAACCTCGTACAATGTTTATTATCACCTTTTCTAAAACAAGATACGTAACTAAAATATGACAGTCATAAAATAAGTTTTTAGGTCCAAATGTTATCTTTAAAATATTGTCTCGTAAAAAATAATGGCTGCTAAACTAGCCCCAAGCTTTTATGAAATCTTAAATATGAAGGTAAATATTTCAAATATTTTTACAGCTAGAGAAATATGTATTTAGTTGACGAATCGGACCTACATTGCGAGTGTGGTGCTGTACAGACTATGGCCCATCTCATGACCTGCACAAAGGAAGCGCTCATGAAAGCCGATGAAAGCGTTATCCGCGTGGCCACGCACTGGACTCATAGAATATGACTGCAGCCATCGATACGAAAGAAGAAGAAGAAGCTAGAGAAATACAATTTTAGTATAATGTTTTATCTGTGAGTGATGAAATTTTTTATACGTAAGGTATGTATCCCAACTGGTACGAGACAAGGTAATGTAAGTAAATTCTAAACGAAAAAGTTATTTGCAAGCGATATTTTCGCTACACATACAAAACCTATCTCATCTAGTTTTCCTTATTACTTTATAAAATAGGCTTTGTTCGCCCTGGAAATTGTTTGGAATGACAAACATCTCCACATATTTCATCACACGGAAAAGGAAAATTTACATTTAATAAAAGTTTTCTAATAAATAACATTGTTTGAACTGCTAAGCCCTGATTTTACTAAATTTGTTTACTACGTCTGTCTGCCTCGATGGTCTAGTGGTTAGCGTATGCGCCTCACACCGCAAAGTCTCGGGTTCGATTCCCGGGTCAGTATTTCGTACAGCAAACATGTAAATATCTATAGATATAGCAAAATATTTTTAAGAAAAATAAAATCTTAATTAAGTAATCACATACATAGTTCTTTTACCGAACAAAGAAAACAATATTTGTATGTCTGTCTGGAAATTGTTTTCGATTAATTGTATTGCGCTGCAAAACTTTCGCTAGAGTCAATAAAAGTAAAATATTAACCAATATGACTCGTACTGATTGTAAACACCCGAAAGCTATAAATTCTTGTTGATATTTATTTACAACTAGCTTTTGTCTGTGACTTCGTCCGCGTGGATTTTGATATTAAAATTGAAAATTGAAAATTCAAAAAAAATTAAAATTGAAAATTGAGAAACTCCCCGACAAATCTCTTCTATAAACTTACACACCTTAATTTACCCTCTAAGAGATAAAATACAAATATAAATCATATGCCAATTTTTAAGTTAGATCTCTAGCTACAAAACTGTGAAAACTGCATTCAATTCAATGCAGTAGTTTTTACGTGAAGCGCGTACAAACATACAGACAATAGTTCTTAAAAAATATGTTTTGGCTTCTACTTTTGTTATAAAGACGCCTCGTGTTAATTTTTCTTAAATATTTTTAATGTACAGACACGACAAATTTACTATGTTATTTTATGTATAGATATGAAATTGTTCTCGATTTTCCAATCGTGCGACTGCTATTTTATTGAAATAAAATAAATAATTTTCATACCTGCATCTATAAAATTGACAAAGTATTTTATTTTTTTAAGACACTTTAATAATAACCTAGATAAATTTAAATTAAACCTATTGTAACACAAAATGCATTCCGTTTTTGTGAGATCAGGCCCTGAAATGACTTCCACAAATTACGGCTGACATGAGGCTAACACCCCGGAGTCTTTAGATAAAGCGATGCATCTATCAGTGATGTCTGCACGTGTGGTGTAGTGGTTTAAGCGGTCGCCTCGCCGCACTCCACTGCACTGGTGTTGTAGGTTCGATCCCCACATGGGACAAATCTTTGTGCAATTTGCAAATATTTGTTCTAAGACTGGGAGTGCTTGAGTGAGTGAATGAGTATTTGGCCTTGTCATTGGGACCTTCGGATAGTGTTATTGCTTCTGGCGTTCTATCTGATATACAGGGTGTATTTTTGAAACGGGGCAGTAAGGGCAAGTACCTTAACCGTTGCAGTTACAGCAAAACGTTCTTAAAAGACCTTCCCTAACTTTTTGGGACATTTTGAACTGCATTCACAGATTTTGTAAAAAACTTACAGTTAGCAAAAAAAATGCAAAAAGTTCAAATTTTTTTTTTTCTGCCAATCGATTCTATTTCATGTGGAGATCAAAAAACTCTATGGGACCATTTTAGCTTTCAGTACTAGAAAAGACAGAAATCGCCAAAAACGTTTCCCATACATTTCGGCAACAGAAACGAATTTCTACGATGGTCTAACTTTTTGTTATGGCCTGGAAGTGGGTAGAATTGACTGTAAAGTAAATAAAAAGAATTTTTACCCTCAAATTTCGAATTTGATTCGAAAATCTGTGTGTTATACTTAGTTTCAGCTGAGAAACTTCGTATGAGTTATTAATTAAGGATTTTCGCTAAAATGTCTTCTAATCGTGAAAAAATTGACTTATTAGAAGCGTATTTTGTCAATAATCGAAATGCGGGAGCTGCATTAGTGTGGTACTGCAATAAGTATCCGTTGCGGCATGTGCCAACAAGAAAGGTTATTACAAATCTTTTGAAAAACCTGGAATTGCAGGGTTCTTTCAGAATACGCTTCTAATAAGTCAATTTTTTCAGGATAAGAAGACATTTTAGCGAAAATCCTTAATTAATAACTCATACGAAGTTTCTCAGCTGAAACTAAGTATAACACACAGATTTTCGAATCAAATTCGAAATTTGAGGGTAAAAATTCTTTTTATTTACTTTACATTCAATTCTACCCACTTCCAGGCCATAACAAAAAGTTAGACCATCGTAGAAATTCGTTTCTGTTGCCGAAATGTATGGGAAACGTTTTTGGCGATTTCTGTCTTTTCTAGTACTGAAAGCTAAAATGGTCCCATAGAGTTTTTTGATCTCCACATGAAATAGAATCGATTGGCATAAAAAAAAAATTGAACTTTTTGCATTTTTTTTGCTAACTGTAAGTTTTTACAAAATCTGTGAATGCAGTTCAAAATGTCCCAAAAAGTTAGGGAAGGTCTTTTAAGAACGTTTTGCTGTAACTGCAACGGTTAAGGTACTTGCCCTTACTGCCCCGTTTCAAAAATACACCCTGTATATAAAAAAAACTACTATCTGCTTTTGTGGATTGTAGTTGGCTGTAGTTACCATTATCCATTTTTTTTTTTTTTTTTTTTTTTTTTTAATAATAATAATTTATTTCCAAAAGTAGATTGTACATGGCATACAGAGTTGTCTTATAATAATTATAGTTATAAAGAAACCAGTACAGCTTTATTAAGAGGAATCATAGGACTCCCTTTCCTAAACTAGGCAGGAAACCTGTCTGTATCTTAGGAAAGGGCATCCATTTTAAATGTCTTAACACGGTTACATACAATATGGCAGTGGGCGAACAATTACTACTTGTATATTTTTCTTATTACATATTTTATATTCTAATGGTAAAATTTAAAAGTATGAATGTGTGTTTGTGGGTGTTTGTTCGTGTGCCTGTGAGTAAGTATGTATGTATGTATGTGTGTGTGAGTGTGTGTGTGTGGGTGGGTGTGTGTGTATGTAGTATGTGGGAGCCTATCTCATTCTACTGTGCAGTGCTTAGAATGTCCTCGGTGTCACCATACGTTAATGTGAGCAGCCAGGAATTTAGTTTACGTTTTACTTCACATTTAGTCAGGGAGTAGATATTTAACTTTTTTTGGGCTTTATTATAAAGTCGGGCACTTAAGCCATTATACTGTCGCTTGGCGAAAGCAGTCCTGCAAGGGGCAGACGGACATACGAGAAAGCCACGTCGCCGCTGACTGGCAAGTTGTTTATTAAATGAGATCGTAGAATGCTTGCGAAGAATGGATTTCAAGATGTACAATTTTCGAACTGTTAAGACATTGCTTTCTGAATAAAGTTTATATGTAGGGTAGTCGCGTGGTTTAAATTGCATCAATTTAAGCACAGCCCTTTGAGCTCTTTCTAGCTTTAGTAGCTCAGTTTTATGAGTTCCCCCCCATGCAGGAATACAATATGTCAGGATTGATTCACACAGAGCCAGGTATACCATTCGGAGTGTATCTTTATTTGCTGAGAATCTTAGGTGTTTGAATAAATATATGAGTCTTCTGGTGCGAGATGTTAGTGATTCTAACTGAGTGGTCCAGTTCAGTTTCTCGTCGATGAGTACTCCGAGATATTTTATAGAGTCCACCATCGTCAGCGACAGACAGGTGCAATCTTTAGTGTTTAGCGGACAGATGTGAGCTTTTAGTTTGCCAGTTTCTTCAGGTGGTTTTAAAGTATGCGGCAGGGTAAAACGTAGAAATTTTGTCTTAAGAACATTTAGAGTTAATAGATTATTAGCTAACCAGTGCATAACCCTCCGTAACGCGTCCTCTGAATGACGTTTAGCATCATCCCAGCTTTTGCCATAGGCCACTAATGCAGTGTCGTCAGCGTAAGTGAAGATATCACAGTTGACAAGGTCAAGTTTACAAAGGTCATTAATATATATTTGAAATAATGTAGGACCCAAAATACTGCCCTGGGGAACGCCGAAGGTTACCTGTTCCTCTAAGCTAACCAAATTGTCTATCTTTACGGATTGTCTACGGTCGGAAAGATAGTCTTTAAAGATGTCAAGGGCTAGACCTCGGATTCCCATCATTTCCATTTTTTTTATCAATTTGGAGATACAGACAGTGTCGAATGCTTTACTAAGGTCTAGGAAGATGCGATAGCATTTCAGTTTTTTGTCAAGTTTATCAGCGACTGACTGTGCAAGGTCAACCACGGCATCTTCCGTAGATATGCCATGTCGGAAACCATATTGATTATTGGCAAGGATGTCGAATTTAGTTAGATACCTAGTTAAGCAGTTGTTGAGGACACGTTCCATGATTTTTGACAGAGCGCTCAAAACGGAGATGGGACGATAGTTTGAAATATTATCTTTATCACCAGTTTTGAATACAGGGGTCACCAACGCTGTCTTAAAGACCTTTGGGAATACTCCTTGTGATATGGCAAGGTTACAAATATGGGTGATGGGCGGTACTAGGAAGTTACGAGCCATTTTAATTAATTTGGCGGGTATGTTGTCCCATCCCGTAGCACAGTCATCTCGAAGTGTTATTATAATTGACTCGACATCACTTACACTAACTGGGAGAAGTGCGATCGAGTTTAGTGTACTATGTTTGGATATAAGTACGGTTTGGGAAGTAATTATTTTAGATGCCAACGTTTTGCCTATATCAGCAAAATATTTGTTGATTAAGTTGACAGAGGACACGGGATCCGTAGACAATGTTAGAAGATTCGTAGCTGGCTGATTGTTTTTATCTGTATTAGTAACTTTTTTGACGACTTTCCAGGTTGCTTTGCTATTATTTTGAGCTTTATTAAATTGATATTTTTCATAAGATCGTTTGAGTTTATTAATGAGCCGATTACAAAAATTACGATATCTTGTATATGTTAGTTTGAGCACCGTGTTTTGCGGATCCAGATTTAGTTTTGAATGCATGCTGTCTCGGTTTTTAATGCATCTGATAAGACCAGGTGTCATCCATGGCTTAATTATTCTAGATTTTCTCGATACTTTGATATGTATCGTGTGGGCTAAAACTATACACTTAAGAATACCAATTAAATTTTCCGCAGCAATGTTGGCATCCGTAGCGTCCAACACCGGGGCTAAGTCAGAATTTCCTATATCGTTAACAGCTTTCATGTAATTTAAACGTGTGATAGTAGTCTTTTGAAAAAATACTCGGTTCACTTTGTTTCTATTTATGCATAAAGCCGTAGCATGATGATCAGTGACACTCATTTCTAGTATGAAGGAGTTTGCTGGGAATTTAGTTTTTAATAATATATGGTCGAGACAAGTATTTGATTGTGGTCTAGTGGGATGTATAAATGCTGGCAAGAGACCCATTGTCGCTGTATGTAGAAGATATTCGTGTGAGTTCGGATCCCTGTTTTCTGACTTAATATCGACGTTCAGGTCACCCATTACAACAACAGATTTGCTGCTTCTTAGGGCAGATACAGCTGTTTCTAAGCTATTATAGAAATTTGTCAAATCAGTATATGAGGGTGAGCGATACAAGGCAATGATTGCAGTGTCATGAGTCCGATAGATCAAGCAATTTGCGTCGACAAAGAAAGGTGGTTCTGTTACAGTACACTGTAAGTTATGTTTAATGTAGATTACTACTCCGTCATTTTGTATAGGGTTATTCATAGTAGAATATGCGGTGTAACCGTCTATATTTGGGGTTGGGCCCGCATTTTTTAATCGACATTCTGTCATTATTATGAGGTCAAATTGTATAGGCATCTGCGCAAGAACTATTAAAAAGCTGTTTAGGTTTTTGTGTACACTACGGATATTAATATGAATTATTTTCATCGACGCTTGCTCAACGTTTTGTAAAGGAGTATATGCGTTTGGAGCACACAGTTCAAAAGTAGCTACTTTGACTTGATCAATTTCATCAAGAATATTATTTATACAAGCCATTTATGAAATTTATAAATTGAATATTTAAAGTTGAATCTATGGGATAGTCTATTTGATTTAATTTTTGTTTTTGGGCTAAGCAGGTTTATATAGGTGTTTTTGACTTTAGGTAATGTTAATGTATTTTCGAGAGTTTCTCTTAATAAAAGTTGAGGTAGGGCTTCATGTGTGACTGTACGTAGATAGTACGTGTAGGCTGAGCGATGTGTGATAAAAATGTGGTGTGTGCGATGTTTATGTTTCAAAGTACAATTTTCCTTAATAATAATAATTTTAGGGCATAGACATAATGTTTTCAAGTAATATATAACAACAAGGAGAAGAGATAAAGCAATATTGTAACACAGGTCTGATAGTCATATTTTTTTCAGAATGTTTGCCAGGCAGTCTTCTGTTTTAACAGTGAAAGTATCTTTGACTTCTGGGCCTTTACGTAGTAGAATCTTGCCGTTTGAGATCCAGCAGAAACTGAAACCGTTCTTTTTAGCAAAGTCTCGAGATTGCAGGAACAGTTTCTTCATTGAGCCAGGAAGGTGTTCATCAACATATATCGGTTTCTTCTCCTCACATATGCCAACCACTTGCGTATTTAATTTGTCTTCTAATTTTCGGCTCTTGTTAAAGTTGCGAGCTGCCGACAGGTAGTTTGTTTTAGTACGAACAGTAGAAAACTCGGCTACAATAGTTTTGTTCATTCCAGGTTTGGTTGGTAGGCGATATATGTCACGGACCTCCGATGCTGGCACTTCAAAGCTGATAGTTTTACCAATCTGAGACACAATGTTGATCATATCCTCAGCCGATTCGTTTTCTTTGTTCGGGACATTTCTAATTTCAACAGTAGACGACCTCGAGCTCAGCTTAATATCTTGGATTTGCCTCTCTAGCTTGTTAATCGTTTCAGTATTATCATCTCTGGTCTTTTCTAGGTCCTGAATTTGAAGTTTTAGGTCTTCATAGTGACCGTACATGTATTCTATGGACTTCTCGATTTCTGTATTTGTTTTTTGTATTTGGTGCACCTTTTCCTTGACATCAGACATTTCAGAGAAAATTTTGGTAAATGTATCCTCTTGCTGTGTTTTCATAGCAGTCAGTGTGGTCATAATTAATTCAAGTGTGACATTGCTAGAGGGTTCGCGAGAGTTCTGGTAGTAATCTTATCTCTCTTCGGCGAGGAAATCATTTCAGAGTCTGATAATGAGGGCTCTCTGGGTAGGTTTTTATTGGTAGATTTTGGTGGAGGGCTTCTTTTTATGTTAGGCATGTTGATAAATAAAATAAAGCGCACCAAGTTGAATTGAAAACAAAAAGGACAAGCGTCGATACCCGCTACGGAGCGACGATGCAGCGGTCGGTAGAAATCGTAGATATCGTATTTTGTAGCTTAACGAGAGTGTCAAGCCAATTTGATTTTGTACGCTGGTAATACTGTTATAATTTGTTCGTCAAGTTGGTAGATGTGGTTGTCAAAATCAGTTGTTTATCTTCTGCGTGTGAGACGGTGTGAGTGTATCCAAAATAGACGAAATCAGCTGTTAAACAGCTGACTATCAGTGTGTGGGTGACTTTCAAATCTGAGACGACGTTTGCAATGTATATATTTGGTGAACTTCACTCACATATATATTGGCTGTTCCAGTCCACAATGCCCCGATTCACAAATTTATAGGTTAGGTATGAAGCTCCATCACCACTTACACAAATTTTAGGACTATTTGCCGATTTCTAGAATTAATTTTCGCAGCAATCGTATTTAGACCTGTTCACTGGGCTAGGGTTGCCACCACCATTAGGTGAACTACATGTTTGTTCGTTTCATACGTCGTATTGAGAAAAAATACAATGAAAATATATTAAAATTGAATTGCAAATTATACAGTCATTCATTATTTACTATCCGGAATGAACAATGTTGAAATATTTAAATAATAGATTTTATTATATGTACCTATCTGCACTTTCAACAAACAGTGCAATCAGATATTTTATCAAAAATAAATGAGTGCATTGGGTTATTTGCTTTTCGTTATTTATATTTTTTTGGCAATACATCATTAATATGGTTTTTACATAACATAACATCACGCCTATATTACTCAGAAGGGTATCGCAGAAGAGTACAACACCTAAACTTCACCTGTTATGTTTAGGTCCCACAGAATAGGGGGTGAGCCTATTGCCTTTATATATATGTTTTTTTTTAATTACAATATATTTAACAGATGTCTATTATAGCAATCAAATTTAGGCCCCATAGTTTTGTCACTGTCCGTGGTGTCTATACTCTTTCCATATAGATACTTTGTCTATATTTGGCATTACTCAGTCTCCCGATTTGCTTTGGAGGGAAGTAAAGATACATACTTTTCAACTCCAACTATATACTTCTGATTAAATTCGTTGCGGGTTCCAAGACAATTTTAACTCTCCCTGGGATTGCCCGTGTGTCATGCACGGTGCCTTTCAGTTGGTTACCGCTGTAGATCCTGGCGTCACAGGAGTCACAGTGGTGGGATTATATCCCGTAAAAGATGTTTGAATACCGATAGTCAACTACTTGAAATTCTAATTTGTAAATAATTGGAAACTAAGTATAGTTCTTGCAATCCATAAAGGTTGTTGGGCTTTACTTGTGTTTAACTTAAATCTGTTCACGTGTGTCATAGTGTGTGAGGGCCAATAAAACAAAACACCGAACACTCGCTCGTGACGTGTTCTGGCGAAAACACTACACTCCAACTTTAGTCTGATTTTTAATCGGATTTTTTTTTGTTAACAAAGATGTGACCAATTTTCATAAATATTACTGGAATATTATAAAATGGAAACTAATTTATATCTGACAAAGAGCGTGTTAAATAATTCTTTGAGTCCTCGAATAATTGCGTTTTATTGAAGATAGGATGATCAATTTCACATTCAAAAAAATCTATACGAAGTTATTTATTCATTCACAGTTGCATAGTAATTTACATTTTTAGGACCTTTCAACACTGTCACTGTTATAAGTGGAGCGGGCACTGTCAGAAATAGTAAGAATACAGTTGGCTGTCGCTAAGCCTCGTGATATTTTATTTATTTTCCTAAGGGTGCTGGCCCAAAACCTATTTTTTGTTGAACTGATAATTGGGCCGCGTTTTCATTTTTATTGATGGCAGATTTTTTGGGACTTGTTGTTTAGTGCCTAAATTTCCGAAACTTGATTTTTTTTCGAAAATCATACCGGTCACCGATTATCGGACGTAGGCGGACATCCTCCCTCGTGCTAGCTGTGTCTGAGATCCGACCGCTAAATTTTGTAAGTATCTGTTTTTTTATTTATTAATTATAAGAAAGGAAATGTGAGGATTTAAGACAATAAAGTTACCAGCTCGCAAATGGCAAATGAAAAGACGTAAAACATGGCAATGTAATGGCAGTATTGTCACAACAAAGAACAATATTGACAATATTATATCTACAAAAAAAAAAAAAAACCGACTTCAAAAAGTAGGTAAACTAAAAAGCAAAAAATAAATTTACTGCTCACAAAATAATACGTTTTTTCATTTAGTTAAATAGAAATTATTAAATTATTATTTTATAGTTCTGAAGTCGGTGCCAAGTAAATCGGATAATTAAGAACTAATATTCAGTCAGAAAATAGTTGTTAGAAAGATTGATATTATCTATACAGAGTTATTGTTTACTTGGCACCGACTTCAGTATTATAAAATAATAATTTAATAATTTCTATTTAACTAAATGAAAAAACGTATTATTTTGTGAGAAGTAAATTTATTTTTTGCTTTTTAGTTTACCTACTTTTTGAAGTCGGTTTTTTTTTTTTTGTTAAAAATTATTTTATTTTACGATTTTAAGTGATGGGTAGACCGAGCAAGAATGTTTCTCGAATGAGGAGACGACGGATACTTGAGACGGAAAACTTATTAATAATAATCCCCGTACTCCTAACCGCTGAGGAGTTGTACCTTCCAGCATCAGCTCAGCAACTTAAAATGCAAATATCCAAGTAATTTTAGTTAATATACGAAACACAAAATAGCAGCCTTTGAAATTTGAGGGTTACCCATGATTTCTCTAGGATCCCATCATCAAATCATGACCTCATATTATGAATATACATAAGTAATATTCAACGTCTCGCCTCATCTGTATATAACTTGAAAGAATACATTAAACGGCCTCAAGGAGCCAATATTTAAAGAATTATCCCCGTACTCCTAACCGTTGAGGAGTTGTACCTTCCAGCATCAGCTCAGCAACATAAAATGCTGACTACTAGATGCAAATATCCGAGTAGCTTTAGATAATATACAAAAAACAATATGGAAGCCTTTTAAATTTGAGGGTTGCCCTCGATTCCTCTAGGATCCCATCATCAGAACGTGACTTGAAAAAAATGGGACCACATGACAAGTATATCCTTTCAAACAAAAAAAGAATTTCTCAAATCGGTCCAGGCGTCTTCGAGTAATCGGCGAACAAACATAAAAAAAAAAAAAAAAAAAAAAACATACAACCGAATTGAGAACCTCCTCCTTTTTTTGAAGTCGGTTAACAACATAATATCAAACGTTAAACTACTTAAAACTCCTTCTATCTATAACTAATTAATTGTATGAAGGCTTGTTGATATACCAACTTGGTGCGAGATCATGCTAATATTTGTCTAGTTCAAACGCTAAATACAAGGTACGCTAGCTAAATTCAATTAATTCTCAAATTAAACGGTTATTTTAATTTTATAAAAGCCTATGACGTCTCCTACTTCAGAGCAGTAGGTGTCCCTACTCGCCTACCAATTTTTTTTGTCCATGGCTTGGTCCAGTCCCCGTTTACAAAAACACATATTGAATTGCTCAGAGTGTATATTTTCTGTTGACCATAAGCAAAAACTTGTCTGAAAACTAACGATGACGAAGTGAATTTTGATTTTAACACAACTTACCCGCGTCACGGGTTTCATGCCAGCTCCCACATTTACATAATCGACTTAAGATGGCTCAAGTATGTTTTTTTTATGTTTTTAAGCGCCAGACTGCTCGAACATAAAATTAATTCCATATCTTTTGGAGTTTTGTAATGAATCTAGGGCTAAAGTTGTCCGTCGAATTTAATTGAAAAATATCTTTAATGGAATATTTATTTGTCTGTCCGCTGTAAAAAGTTTTGGCAAAATAGTTGCCAACAGTTTAGATCACTTAACAACATTAAATACCAACAAGCAATTACGTATACAAGGCCCAAACTTCTACGTCATAGTAAAATAGGAATAAGGTTGTGCAGTTACTCGATAGATTACAAAGGTATACTATAAGAGACCGATAGATTGCAACCTTGCGATGGACATGAATCTGGCATAATACAGTCATGCGTAAATAGTTCAGTCACTCTTTTCTGTGACGTAGAAGTTTGAGCCTTCGTCGTTTGCTTGTTCCACTGTACCTGATAGTTGAAACAGTTATTACATATATGTATAATTTTTATATATATTTTATATATACAATTTTTTTTTTTGGGTGCATGAAAGGAGCCTCCCCGAGTGACGTACACAACGATTCCCTACGTCCGGCGCACCCTGGGCAATTCGCGAGTTCTTCAAAGCGAATTGGCTAATCCTTTCACCACGATGGCAAGTCAAAATAAAATTTGACTCAGCCATCGACACGACTCAATTTTTGAACATTCACTCCAACATTCGTACGAGTTCACTCGCAGCCGCTGACACGCCTCACCAATTCATTAACGGATTGAATTTCTTCCATCAGTTATCCACACATCGATCCTTTGTTTAATCCACACACAAAAAACAAAGCACGAAAATTAACGAACGAATACGTTATTCGATCCTAATTGCGATCAAGTACTTACTTACCTACTTATACACACTTGTGTATGTAACCCTCGGATGAAATTGAGCTTTTGCAAAAAAGGGTACGAAGAATTACCCAATAAGTACAAACTGTCGGCTCGTGAGGGCAGAGGAATCAACGGTTGAGAAATAACGTGGATTATGCTCAGATTGCGCCGTTACAGCTATAATTTGGTTGCTTTGCTAAACATCTACGTTGTTTGTAGAATATAATTTCATAGTTGTTTATCCGAACAATCAAATTCTATCACGTTATTCCTAAACCGCGGCATTATCGAAGCTAGCCCGTGGATAGTTTCATAATGCAGTTGCAGTCGATTGTTAGGTACAAAAAATAACTTTATATTTCACAACTCACACACAACGCCATCTAGTCCCAAACTAAGCAGAGCTTGTACTATGGGTACTAGAATAACTGATACGAATACATATATACTTTTCTTTTGTAAATACATACATATTATACATAGAAACACCCCGACTAAGACAAACCCCCATGTTCATGCACACAAAGATTTGTCTTAAGTGGGAATCGAACCCACGACCTCGGCGTCGCAGGCAGGTACAATACCCACTCCGCCATCAGGTCGTCTTACAATCCGAGTAGGATATAAAGCCAGTAAAACAAAGCATTCACTTTCATAAACAAAAACAGTTTCAAAGTGTACCTACTCGGTAACAAATATTTTATCCCGATTATCACTGATGCAAACATTAAACGTCTACAATTCCAAACGAAATCATAAGATCTCGTACAAAACTGCGAATCACCAAAGGGTTTTCCTCAACACCCAATATTCAAACAGGATAAACGTTATTTACACGCTTGTCCGAATTCCACAGAATAACCTAAGTCAGCCGTATAACGATAATAGAGGTTGCAGGCAATACTACCCTCGATATACTACCACAGTATAAAACTACAGCAGTATACTAACTCGCAAATAGAAATAAAATTACATTCTTTGTTGAAAATGCATTTTTTTTCACATTTATACAACCTACTCCCGCGATAGCCGTGTAGGAGACCGTAGGACTGCTAAGTCAAAGATCTCGGGTTCGAACCCAATGCACACTTTTCTGTCAAAAAATCACTAAGATTGATCTTTTCGAAGATATGTGAGTATTTATCATAGAACTTATCGCTCGCTAACGGTGAAGGAAAACATCGTAAGGAAAACAGCATGCCAAAAAGTGCCTAAAAAGTACTCGAGGGTGTGTGAAGTCCACCAATCCGCACTTGGCCAGAGTGGTGGATTATGGCCTAACCCTTCTTATTATGAGAAGAAGCCCGAGCCCAGCAGTGGGACATCTATTAGATACAGGGCTGCTTTTATTTGAAATTTATTATACAAAACCCACTATTAGAAATTCATGTGTGATTCACTTCTTCCACTATTACTAAGCCTACAGGTCCAGCTATATGCTCCATTTCACAGACACAAACAGTTGATTTTGAAGTAGTCGTACTGGCCGTAATTAATGAATGAATAAACAAATAGATTTTTAAGAGATTACAAAACTCGTAGCAAGTTCTACGCGGTTCGTAGCGATTCCGTAGCAGTGTCGTAAATCGGTGATAAACTTTACCTGTCTCACAACACTTTGAGCTAAGCATATGTATTGTGAAACACGTACAAATAATGGTTTTCTTTACGTCCCGCATTTATAGTCCGTCGAACGTAACGGTACTCACAAAATTGTCGCGGTCCTGTCGTAACTCTCAAGTACGACGTTACGTTTTATGTCGCGTTCGATTTTGCTGCAAACCTTCATTTTATGCACTGTTATAGCTAGCCGCTCACACGAAATTATTTAGATTTGATTTTGAATATGTCCTTATCATGGGCAGAATCATCGATAGAATCTGGTTTAAAGGTGATCTGTGGCGAGCAAATATGTGCCTAACCAGACTCGTTGGTCCCGTTTTGGAGGATCTACCCTGCTGCCATGGATTGCCTAGACCAATCTGAAAAACCTAGCCAGGCTATACATTGACGAAACAGATACTCTGTGTGAGTGTGGTGAAAGACAAACCATGAACCATCTCACAAATTGTCCTTCAAGCTCTACCTTCTACCTGTCTACATGCACAAGAGGGAGTAGTGGAGGTTGCCATTCATTGGATCACTATGACACATATGCAGTTGACTCGTTGAAGAAGAAGTGTACATACATGGACAAATATTAAATTACTAAACTTAATATTTATTTCACAACAAAATACATTTCTGTTAATTACAGAAATAAAAATAACTAAACCTATAATTAAAATTACTAAAACTATATACACTAATCAAGTAAACCGCTACCTGTGGGCATCGTTCCCGAAATGCTGACAGCATTGCCACGCTGTATGGCAATGCTTATTCGTTGACCCATGAAAATGCCAGCACTTCGGGAACGGGTTGACTCAACCAAACGTTGAGTGACGTCTTTATAAAGAGTGTGAGCTCCTGGACCCCACGGCCCAAGCGTCTCTACCACAAAAGGCACAAACATATAGCCACTATCGAGGAGGCTATACTTGCGCCTCTTGAGGTTTTCGGCTGATTCTGCCGCCGCACCAGCCCTATCCTGAGTCCCTGGAAGATGTGACGAACTGAAAGTGTCGACGCAAGTTGCGCCCCACACTAAGGGCCGCCCCAACCATTAAATTACTTACTACAATATTTTAAGTACCGTATAATTTCAATATATTATTTAATTAAATAACATCACTTGATAACAGCATCCCTTTACTGAATTAGGCGAATGTTGAATCTTCAACGAACCGGCTTAATAGCACTGAGACATATCTGTGGGAGCTCTCCAGATAATCTATTAGATTTAGCCCCAATTTCATAGGTGTTGGATAAACCTGAGTAGCAGGATAATCATATAACACACATAAATGCAAGTGACAGCTGTGTTATTTTTTCAAGTGTAACTTGTGTCACTTTTAAATTTGGTCGGGTTATATTTTAAGGGTCGAATAAGATCTATCCGGAACCTCTGAAACTGGCCCTAAGTGTTGATAATTACTGCAAGAGCTCTTCTGAGGCAGCGTTGTTGTTTAATTTGCAGTCATTTTTTTTTTTTAAAAAAAAGCTTACTAGTAATTTGCAAATACAAATTACTAGTATTCTTGTTAACCCCCTCCAGCTAAGCTTAATTCGCTTGTGTTAGGAGGAAGTTCACGTCCGTGGTGTAATGGCCAGGATTCGAACCCATGACCTCTCGATCGTAAGACCGATGCCTTATCCATTGCGCCACGGCCGCTTATAATATAAAGAATATTCTGACGAAACAATTCCTAGAAATATTTATCTCGATCCGTACTATTTTTAATCGAGTAGAATTTTTCTATCAAATGGTTCCATAGACAAACCTACATGCAGGCTGCGGGCTAAAGCTAGTAGATATTACGACATGTAAAGAACTCGCATGGGAGCAGGGTAGCACGGTCGTTTGTGAAAACATATATGTACAGTTGGCCAATGAGTTGGGTATGCAGGGCAAAAACTTCTAAGTCATAGTAAAGACTTACGACACCAGTCATGGATAAGTGAGTTATATATCTAAATAGTGGGTATATTACACTTATTAAATATGAAATACAAACTTGCATATCTATTGCAGTCAGTTTTTACTATGGCGTAGATTTTTTTGCCCTGCATACCCAACTCATTGGCCGACTGTACACACTTTCATAAATAATATATTATGTGTGTCGTCCGCAATTCACGTCTGTCTAACTTCGCCCCTATGCCTTATGCAAAGTTAGACCTTTCCCGGTTGTTTACTTCAATGCCAAAGGCAGAACCCTGGTGAACTTTGAAATATATACTTGAGGTACCTTAATTATGCTTTCATACAGGGTTCATTAACACCCTGTGGCAATCATTTACTCAGTTATGGACTCAGTACATGAGATTCTGAGATAATAGGTGCAAAAAAAATATTTTTCAATGAATTTTTTTTTTTTTTTTTTTAATTTTCCCGATTGATTATAGAAGAGTTATGTTACCCTAAACTATTCCAATACATTTGCAATTGCCCGGTCAGCTTTGAGGAGGAGTTTGATACCACTGATAAAAAATGTTTAAATTATTATTATTTATATATTATTAGAACTTCAGTTATGTATTTAATTTGAATATGCATTAATTGTTTTTCAAGATTTTAAGTTACACTTTTTATTTTACTAAAAATCAAGTTCAAAATGACAGGCTTTTCGTTACATTCTCAAAGAGAAAATTCCCTCATATTTTAAAGAACCAACTATTCCTGCTTTTAAGTTTAAAACTTAAACGGAGGAATGGTAGGAGAAGAATACAACTTAAGAGAAATTAATAGATGTTCTTTACTTAATATTCAAAAACTTTTTTGTTGATTATTCACTTAGTAGAATATTACTTAACTTGTAAGAAGATAATACGTTTAACTTTAGCTTTTCACTTTTGCTAGCGTTTTCAATAAACTGAAGTTGAAACAACTTAAACACTAAATGCAAAGCGGAAAACTGCTGACGATTTTTGATGTAGAAATAATTTAGAATTTACAGTTACCTATATCAAACTGATGAGTAATTTTTAGCTACCCTTGTTGGTCAGAATGTTTTGTCAAAATAAATCAAACCAAGATCAAATCATGTATCATTCAGTATAAATTATACACATTAATAAATCTAGTTGTAGTAATAAAACTGGTATATTTTTTCGCAATGGAGACAAAAATACACATTAATGTTTTGTACCTAAACTTTTTACTATTATTAATTAAATCGTTGTACAATTATGAGATAGTATAGTTCAGTTTATTTGTTTATTTGGTTGAACGTGCTAATCTCAGAAACTACTGGTCTGAATTGTAAAACTTTCTAAGTAAGACAAGCGTGTTTATTGAGGAAGGCTATATTATTGGTGGAACAGTAACGTTTTGAGCGGATAGTATAAAACCGTGGGGATCAGCTAGTAAATCTAATTCAGGTGTACCTTTTATGAAACTGATTTTATCTATTTTCACAACTTTATATATCGTAAACAGTTAACACTATATCAGATTGCCATCACGTATTTATTTATTATTTCTCGAATCGTGACCGAAATAATGAAGTCCTTTTTTGCAAGTAGGTAAGAAAAGCTTCACATTATTATTTGAGTGTTATTTATCTATCCCGTAACGAACTTGTAAGTGCCACAATAATAGTAATTAAAATACTATATTTATTAACATAAAAGCCAGATCTGAAAGGGCTCCAAAACGCTACAAGTTAACGTATTCGGTGCAAACAAAATTGGACATTGACGATCTGACATAAAATTTAAATTCACAGTTATTTATACATTTAAACATAAAATCTACGTTGACGTAGGTTGACATATGACATTATTTTCGTGAATTTTAGATTTTATTCGAGTCCCAACCTTCATTGTTTTACCTCAATGACTATAGTATCAACCCTGATTTAATAATACATTTTCGACTAGGTACTCGTAGCTCATGCTAAGCTTTGACTTTATTATGTTAATACCTATTTACAGCCGGTATATACAGCCATAGCAACACACAATCACATTATTATAATCCTATTATGTAATTTTACTCATAAATAAACATCAACATACGCTGTAATGGAACTATTATGATAATATTACATTCAGAATTCTGTATTAAAAGCTACATTTGGAAAAGTGCCCAAAACATGGTAAGGCACAGTTCGCATCAAAAGGTTTTCTTTTCTCTCACTGGGGTTTTTTTTAAGGATATTTTAGTCATAGGCTAAGCCTAGTCAAGACTAATATCCTACCACGGTTTATAGATTGCTGTAATTGTTACTAATTTTATATTTGGTATGAGGTATATAGTATCTGGTAAATCTGTACAAACTGATCTTACTAATAATACCATAGAAAATACGTCAACACAATTTATTGGTCAGGCGAAAACATTGTAGAAAAATATCTAACAGTACCATAGAAATATATAATAAAGAAATGGCTTGTCCGAACACATGCCCTTCAAAATTGACATTATGAATTGCAGGATCAGTAACGCCATCTGCTCTGAACTACCATTCATTCCATTCATTCAGACTTTGCATTCACGCGATGTGTAACCTTGTAAGAGCGTGATGTAATTTCGTTTGCATTTTTTTTTTGCCAAAGGTACAATAAAATTGTGATTCTTTCAATAGTGTAAAATATTTATAATTACAAAATTAAAAATACTCCTAGTTATATTATAAAAAGAACAGTACATCATAGGCATTCTAAAAGTAGGTCATATTTTGTTAGAGGAATAAAATAAAATGTTTGTTTCGAGAAATATATTTTTACTAGCTTCTGGTCGTAGCTCCGCCCACGTGGTATGTATAAATGATTTAAGTACAAACTACTAATCTATAATCCGTGAAAGGCCAATAGATCATTGAACTTTTGTTACAAGCTTTGATTTAGTTTTTTCAATTCATCAACTTTAACAAAATTATAGACCATACTTGACTATTAAAATTAGGTACTTACATTATGAAAAAATACAAATCTAAAATGGCCATTCCCAAGAAACAGGGATCGAAATGATCAAGTTAATCATCAAGAATCAGTTTAGATTAATTTTTTTGGTTTTCATATTTTTAGCAACTGAATATTAAAATTAAAACTCGATAATGTGTCAAAAAAACAGTTTTTCATTTAACCGTTTTATTATAATAACAATTTCTTTTCTAAATCTAAAATCGCGTTTAAAATCTGCTTTTGTGGATTGATGACAAGTTAACGCAGTAACAGTACATTTCACAATGATATGACAATTCATAACAAATACTTTTCTTAAATTACCAAAAATATTCTCTTGAACGTCCGCGGCATAGTTCAACTAAGCGCAGTTGCGCAGATCCAAAGTCATGTCACGCGGATATTCACGATTAAGGAATGGCGTCGGAACGAAAAATTTTAGCAAATAAAATTGATAAAATAATGTAAAGAGGTGGATATAATATGATATTTGTGACTTACCGGTGATATGTAATACCATAATCTTTTTTGTTATGTTTAATTTGGTAGTTCGTACAACTTTTCAGTGCACAATTAGGCATTTTGTCGTGTTTGACCGCTCACGGAGGCAGCCAACCACAGACAATTTCACTACGCGCTTTTTGTAGTCAGATTGACACCAAAAAGGTTGAGTCCATTTATCGCGCGATAGCCGTGTCCTTACTTTATACGTCAATGAACAGTACACACATATACGGCTGAGGGCGCGAGTGTGCGAAATATCGGTCTTGCAATGTTTTTGATTATATTTGATTATTAATAATACTAGCTTCGACCCGTGTGGTATGTCAACATTTGCAGTATAAAAAAAAAGAATCATCAAAATCAGTTCATAAACGACGGAGATATCCGTGAACAAACATAAAAAAAAAAAAAAAAAGTAACATATACGAATCGAATTGAGAACCTCCTCCTTTTTTAGAAGTCGGTTAAAAATACGTTATATTTCCAGATCTAGGTACTAAACGAACACATAACATTTCATTAAAATTGGTCCTGCCATTTCAGAGGAGTTCGAGAACTAACACTGACACGAGACTTTCATCTTAAAGTGTTTATGGGTTTATCCAATATGCATTGGAAAGTTTATCGATACTTTCACAACACCACCAAGTTCTAGTATACTGAATATTTTTAGTTTTTAGCTTATAATTACATTAAGCAAGGTGTTAGACCCCATATAGGCGTATATTAGCAAAGTTTTGTGATTCATGAATGCAAACTAAATTAAAATCGACTCACCGGTGAAAATAAACTTTTTCGTTATATAGCGTCATTTAGCGTCAAATCCCCTATTTTGCTTTCGCAGCAGTACACGCCAACGCCAGTTTTAATAGTCTCAATAGTCTTCTCTTCTCTGAAGTAATTTTTCGGCTTTGATTACAAAAAAACCCAACCGTAGTATCCCCGCGGCGGGGATTTGTCGTTGTCGTTTGCATTGGTTTACATGCTCTCTGGTACGCACAGTAGGAAATAAAAGTAGTATATGTTCAGGTTCAGTCTATTCAATGAGCGCGCGGCGCGAGCGATAATTTGTCTATGACGTGAAAAGTATCAAAATTTTTTTAAAATACCATTTTAAATCTTTGATAAATTATTTTAAAATTTTTATATTTCATTTGTTTGGAATTTGCGTGATCCCAATTGTACGTGTAAACGTTCTCATACCGTAGAGTAGATTTCTATAGGCATCATTATATCCCACAGATGCATCGTTCGTTACATTATTGTTATCCATACTGAAAGAAGCAGTAATCAGTCATTTTTAACTTTACTTTGCTCAAAATAAAATAAACTAACTTCCACAAACCTTTTTTACACAAAATATTGGTAGTCCTGGTGTCGCTTTAGCATTCGTTCAGAAATAAATTGAACTCATTTCAACTCATCATAGACAAGTCAAAGAAAACGACGTTCCGTTCCAAGAGGACGGAGGACGTCGATCATCAATCAAAAAAATACACCAATATGGCCGATTGCTTCCAATGGGGATGTTCGCGGTTAAATTTTACGAAATTGCAGCTATAATTAAATAATTTCTTACAAAACAACATTGCCTTACATTATAATGTAATTCAATATACCTAATGAAGACTTTTACGTAAGTACAGCTGTTCGAGTAGAGTAAAAATAGACGATATCCTTGACATACCATGAGAAAGTTGCGAAGTGGCCTCCGTATTTTGCGTATAATTGGTACTTACAATCTAAATTTCCAGGTATGCTGAAGATGCCAGTTAACTCTGTGACTGAAACGAAAAAAGGAGTCGATAAGTCAAGATTTTCCCTGTCACTAAATAGAAATAATGCAACATATTTCAGCAACGAAAATCGGAAACCGACGGAGAATTTGAAGGAGACCTGTGACCAATACCAGCAATTTGCAAGTAGAAATAAAGAGAACAAGCCGTTAAAAAGGCCTCTGAAGAGTGTATATGCAAATACTTTATCAGCGGCGAAGAGATTGAAGCCCCTCAGTGAGCCATCAAAGCCTACAGGTATTGTGTAACAGCAACATACCGGTATTGTACCGACAGTGCGCAATACCCTGCCATTTATTCAAATAATACTTGTACAATATAAATTATGTTGCTGTACAAGATACAAAACAGCATACCTAGAACATTAATTATTTCTTCACACACTGATTGTGCTAGCATTATTCTTCCTAATAGTCAAGTGCAAATTAGACACCATTCTGTGTCTCAGTACTGGTATAATTCATTTCCAATCCTTATAGGACAATATGACAGAATTTAGGTATTGCAATCTCGCAAGATTGGGGTTTAGACAAGGACTTGCAAATTTAAGAATATCAATCTTATTGAATTGATTCATCCATAGTCAGTTTACTGTGTTTACTCTTGAAAATGCATTATATGTTTTTGAAGTAAATATTTATTTTACAAATTATTTCAATAAACTTTTTGTTTTTAAGATTTTTAAGGCTTTGACATATAGTTTATCAAATAAGAAATGGAATAAACAACAAGTCTTCTCTTCTTATATCAAACAATAGTCTTAATAAAACAGTTATTTTGTAACAAAACAACAAGATCAAAACTAAATTAAACTTATCAACTCTACTACGCCTTCAAAGAATTAGTTGAATTAAATTGTAGCTGCTTCCGCTTGTTGACCTGCGTTATACCTTAATCCGCTCCTGTGGAGTTTAGTGTAATTCTAACTACATATTTAAAAAACTATTTTGGGAGTTGGACTATCAGGCAATAGAATAATAATCAAACAAACTATCTTTCTCCCGCAGATTTATTTTATAGATGAATAATTTTGCTCTAATTTCCCAAATAACGTTTCAGAAAGCTATTTTGAACCCAACTTATTGGAGCCGGCGCTGGCTAGCTTGGCCATGTTGAATGGCCATCACACGTCAGACACTCAATATGCGGGCAACACGCAGCAACGCAAGACCCCCATCGCTACCCTCTCCAACTTAGGAAATACTTGTTTTCTCAACAGTGTACTTTATACATTACGGTAAGAATCTAATTCTAGCTTTCCTGTTTCATACTGGCTTCTGCAAATTGTTTTTTTTTTATTAATAACTGCAATAATACTGATGTTAATGATGATTAATAAAGGGATATAGAAGGCAGTTATGCATATACTATGAATAAATTGATGTCAATATGCTCATAAATCTGGCAAGTGGTTCAAGTTTCTTGGGTTAGTTAGACAATCAAGGTATTCCAAAAACTTAATTTGTTAGACCTAAAAAATGCAGCATAGAAAGAATATGTGATAGATGTCTCTTTTTTAGTTATTTTATTAAGGTGAAACTGTTTTTCGTTCACAAATCACCATTTATTCCAAGTGGGTGTGCTAGAATGTATTCTACTTTATCATTGGATTGTGGAATTGACTGTGGTGTTCTATTTTATCTAATTTTATAATTGCAAATTATCCATAGATTTTTACTATGAATAATTTGCAATTATAAAATTAAAAGAGAGAAAATATACAAATCATTTAATCAATAATGTGTCATATTTTGTTGATAATATAATTTTAATTATAGATAGAGTCATGTGTTTTTTGTTGGGTGTTAAGTAAGCTGCAAATAGCTGTGCTGCTCAAAATTCACCAATCAAAAGCCACCAACTGCGCTCAAGTGTGGGCAATAAGAGCAGCAATCCTTACATAGCATTTGCTACTATATACCTTACTATTCGATTTTATCAATACTCAGCTTTCTGTATTCTATTTCAGATATGCGCCGCGTTTCCTGCACAACCTACACCACTTAGTGTCTGACCTTGCGAGCGTGGAACAGAAGCTTGGCAGCATAAGACTTAAGAGCTCATCCCTTGGCCGCAGTGCTGCTGGCCTTGCGTCTTCAGGCACTAGGTCTTGGAGTAGCAAGGATCTGCTGTCGTTGGGGCAGTCGGATAGCAGTGCAGGGAAAAGTAAAATACAGGTTAGTTTTTTATTTGTTTATTATATTTTCATCAAAAAAAGACAAGAAGTGTTTGAATAACCAACCCTGTTTCGTTACTAAAGCTAAGCAAAGAGATGTGAAAAAAAAATTGATTGTTTATTCAAATTATTATTTTTTTCATCTCTGATTTGGTTTTTTTTCTTAGGTTTATAGTATTGTTTGACTATTCAATGCAAAAAAAAAACACAATAATTAAAATAGTAGGAAGAGGGATCATTTTAGACTCATTGTAATATTGGCAATTGTTCAAAATCGTTGGAAACAACAAAATTCGAATCCTTGATGTTCTTTTTTCGTGTCAATGACTGCAGTCATATTCCGTAAGCCCAGTGTGTGGCCACACTGTGTTGTGATCACATAAATAAATATCAGAATTTTATGAAAATGTAATTTTTTGCGTTTTCATCATTAATATTACATCATAATTTGGTTATTCAAATAAAATTCTTGACCTAATTATTCATAATAATATATTTAATTCAGATATGAATCAGAGATTATCCAAATCATTGCTTAGTAATCTAAAATAAATATGCTAACAAAGGTTAAGGATAAATGTAATAAGTGCGTAATTTTTGATCAAACTATGACATCATCAAATATGCTTTACACACTTTAGATTTGGGATCAATACTTTTGATCCATACTTTTCTGACATATTTATCATCATCATCATCATCATTATCAGCCGAGGGACGTCCACTGCAGGACATAGGCCTCACCAATTGAATTCCACATCGTGCGGTTCTTAGCCGTCTGATACCAACGACTCCCCGCAATCTTGACAAGATCGTCCGTCCATCTAGCGGGAGGCCGTCCCACGCTGCGTTTGCCAGTTCGTGGCCGCCACTCTAGGACTTTTT
Source organism: Hypena proboscidalis (assembly GCA_905147285.1). Taxonomy (NCBI): domain Eukaryota; kingdom Metazoa; phylum Arthropoda; class Insecta; order Lepidoptera; family Erebidae; genus Hypena; species Hypena proboscidalis. The sequence continues at coordinate 18,748,599 of LR990131.1, forward strand.
TGCCCCAACGGCCATCTGTCCTTCGAGCTATGTGTCCGGCCCATTGCCACTTCAGCTTAGCGACTCGCTGAGCTATGTCGGTAACCTTGGTTCGCCTACGGATCTCGTCATTTCTGATTCGATCGCGTAGTGAAACCCCGAGCATAGCTCGCTCCATCGCTCGCTGAGCGACCTTGAGCCTTTTAATCACACCTATAGTGAGCGGCCACGTCTCCGTTCCGTAGGTCATCACTGGCAACACACATTGGTTAAAGACTTTTGTCTTTAGGCACTGGGGTATACTGGACGAAAAGACATTACGTAGTTGCCCGAACGCTGCCCAGCCGAGTTGGATTCGGCGGTTAACCTCTTTCTCGAAGTTGGATCTACCTAATCGGATAATTTGTCCCAGGTATACATATGCGTCAACAACTTCGAGTGTAGAGTTCCCAACAACGATTGGAGTGGGTATTACATGGACATTCGACATAATTTTCGTCTTGTCCATGTTCATGTTTAAGCCCACTCGTTGAGACGCTCTACTGAGATTACCGAGCATTGTGCCTAGGTCCTCCAGGGACTCCGCCATGACCACTATATCGTCGGCAAACCGAAGGTGGGTGATATACTCGCCATTGATATTGATGCCGAGTCCGTCCCATTCCAGTAGCTTAAAAAGATCCTCCAATGCAGCAGTGAATAGTTTCGGGGATATAACATCACCCTGCCTTACTCCCCGCTGCAATTGGATAGATTCGGAGCTTTGGTCATGGAGACGAACCGACATAGTGGCGTTTTCATATAAACACCTTAACACCTCGATATACCGATGGTCAATTCGGCACCTCTGGAGAGCCTGTAGCACTGCCCATGTTTCCACCGAATCGAAGGCTTTCTCATAGTCCACAAACGCTAAGCATAAAGGCCGGTTATACTCTTCGGACTTCTGTATAAGCTGCCGCAGCGTATGGATGTGGTCTATGGTACTGAAACCTTTTCGGAAACCGGCTTGTTCGGGAGGCTGGAAGTCGTCTAGCTTGCGAGCGAGACGGTTCGTAATCATATTTATCATATAATTGGGATTATATACCCAATAGATAAAACCTCAGACAGTAGGCTTATCTATCTATATTTTTTACTTCAAAACTGTTTACTTCAGCTGTGTATCTTGAACTACTTTTTACTTATCTTTGAGTTTACTGCTTCTGATGCATTGTATTATTATTTATGTCAGTGGAAATATTTTATCTACCTCATTTTTATTGTATATTATGTACTAGCTGGTGCCCGTGACTTTGTCCATGGTTTTCATGGTTTCTTGCCGTTTTCGCAACATATTACATTGCTGTTCCGCTCCTTTTTGTCATAGTGTAATGTTATATAGCCGATAGTCTTCCTCAATAAATGACCTATCAAACCAAAAAAGGATATTATAAATATCTTACAACTTACATACAATTCCAACTAGTCACATACTAAGCAGAGCTTGTACTATAAGTACTAGAATAACTGATACTAATATATATACTTATCTTTTGTAAATACATACTTATTATACATAGAAAACCCCAGACTTAGACAAACCCCCATGTTCATGCATACAAAGATTTGTTTTTAAGCGGGAATCGAACCTGTGACCTCGGCGTCGCAGGCAGGTACACAACCCTCTCCGCCATCCGGTCGTCAAATTCAATTCAGTATTCCTGATATAAATATCGTCTTTTCGAAGATAAGTGTGTATTTATCATATAAATTATCGCTCGCTAACGGTGAAGGAAAACATCGTGAGGAAACCTTGCATGCCAGAGAGTGCCAAAATAGTACTGGAAGGAATGTATGTAATGTTATGTAATGTTCTCATCATGAGAAGAGGTCCAAGCCCAGCTGTGGGATATGTATAAGAGATAAGAGATATTTTTATTATTATTTTTTTACTTATATGTGCTACCACAGTCTACCAAACAAATATTCAAACTAACTAACTCTTCAACTTTAAAATAACTTAATGTTAACATTACTATTGTTAACAGATAGCAACAGAGAAGCTCCATGAGACGTACCTGAACCTCCGGGCGGCGGAGAGCAAGTGTTTGAACAGCAGCTCTGCGGACGCCAGTCCTGAACCCTTCGCGGCAGACGCATTCCTCGCAGCGCTTAGAGATGTTAACTCTACTTTTGAAGGTAAACAGACCAAACAAATACTCGAATATTTGATAGCATGTAGCTATGTTTAGCAAATTATACTAAGAAACAGTTGAAAAATTATGGGACCTGCAGGATTTGAACTGTGACCTCTACATACCGTGTTTCTTACACGGTATTCAAAGGTCGCCGTTTAAAATCTAGGCTAAATGCTATAAAAATAATCAATAAAAAGTTAAAATGAACGCAAACTTTATGCATTCATTCTTTACAACATTTATGCTGAATGTAACTTATCCATGTTGGTTTGTATGCTCCTTAAGTTAGGTACAAATGAACGAACGTGACGTCACGTAATGACGTAACATATAGTAAAGAAATTTAGGGCCCTGGCAAGCGGTGACCGTGGCTCAGTGATTAAAACGGCTGCCCGGTATTCAGAGGTTGCAGGTTCAAATTCTGCAGGTCCCATAATTGTTTCATCTGTTTCTTAGTTCAAATAACTACATATTTTTTATTTATTTACCTTTTTACATTTTAACCTAACTATAATATATATAACTACATTTTGATAAAAGGTATAGTTGCCGGCACGTAACTTACAAAGCAGGCTCCCTCACTCTTCTCTGTTGTGCAAATAAAAACTCAACAAATGAGACCTATTGCAACACAAGGATTTACTGTTTACTCAATCGCAAAGGCCTTCTACTTTTCGGCCAAATGTTGCGCCGGCAAAATTATCTGTTGCTATATAGACTTCATAATTAACAAAATGGTTTGAATTTTCAGGTAATCGACAACAGGACGCGCACGAACTTTTGGTGTGCATCTTGGATAACATTCGCGAGACGTGCCGTGCGCTTAGCACGAGAGCTAACAGGCTACACCATCACGAGAATGGGGACAGGTAGATTATATATTAATATACATATCACCTTTCAATTTACACACAACGCCATCTAGTCCCAAACTAGGCAGAGCGTGTTCTGTGGGTATTAGAATAACTGATACTAATACATATATACTTTTCTTTTGTAAATACATACTTATTATACATAGAAACGCCCAGACTAAGACAAGCCCCTATGTTCATGCACACAAAGATTTGTCTTATGCGGGAATCGAACCCACGACCTCAGCGTCGCAGGCAGGTACACTACCCACTGCGCCATCTGGTCGTCTAATTATATCACCTGTTTGGTCATGGTTAGGTCCTATGTTATAAGGAGTGATCCCGGACAACACCAAGGGATAATTACAGACTCCGTGGTGCTACTGAGAATTTTCTGAAGGAAAATCCCAAATATGTGTTTACACATCAAGCACTGAAAATGCAACCTTACACATTCCTTACCCAGGAATCAAACTGAAGATCTTGCGGTGAGTGATCACTTAAACTACTCATTATTAATTTGTAACTACCTCGATGGTCTAGAGTTTAGCGAATGTGGAAAGTTCACAATAGCATCTCGGAGTTGGAATTGTGCCCGGTGGATGGAGATAGGCTCATCTCCTATCCCATGGGACCTAAACATAACAGGTAAAGTGTGGGTGATATACCTTCTGGGTAATGTAGGCGCGTAATGTTATGTTAAGTAAATCGTTTCCTTTTTCAGCAATGGCATAGGTCGTCAACCGAGTCTGGAGACAGACAGTGGCAAACCAACACTAGGAATCCGCAAATCGTGGAAGAAGCGCAAGGAGGTGAAGGCGGTGGACAAGCGAGCGTCCCCCATCGACGAGCGCCCCCCCACGCCGCCCCCTGCTGACAAGGATGAACGCACCAGGCCTGGGTGGGACTTCGTTGCTGATGATTTTGAAGGTAAGAAGAGATAAACATGGGCTTGCTCTCTATAGGAAATATTATTCTTGAGCCTAAAAAAAATAGGATCAGCATCCATCTGAGTCAACTGTACCTTGACTAAGGTGGATGCTGCAATGTAACAAAATGAGCCTGTTCGAATGTGCCAGCCCGCGCCTATGTGACCACCTCTTGCAGACATCTGAAAGGTGAAAGCGCAAAAAATTTTAACCTTTACAAATAATCATCCTAGACATTATCACTGTTTCTATATTCAGATTAGGTTATGTTAGATTAATTAAGGTATGACTTGTCTGAATATGAATATTATCAAATAAATTACCATTGTTAAAGTTGCAGTATACTACAAATTCTTAATTTAACATCAATCAGTTTTGAATGTAAATCAAACCTTATGTACTATGTGTGTAGAAATTGGACATGTACAACGGACCAGTGTGTAAAAGTGTATGGCAACCAGCGTTGTATTTTCAAGTTTGTTCCCTTGCAATGTAACCTCTTTGTACAGGCAGTTTACTCTTACAGGAAAGTGTTGTAGGGTAATGAGTGTGAAATGTGTTGTCAAACACGGGATGTGTACAGAGAAAGTAAAATCACTGTTTTTGTCCGTATATGACGTAAGTTTATTGCACACTAATAAATAAAGTAAAACATGTTAAATGTAAAGTCAGCGTACGTGCGATAATTATAATATATGCTTAATGTGGTATAAAGTAAAACGATTGATATTATATGGCGATGCCCGTACACTCTTTGTTGAAATCAAATCAAATCATTTATTTTTCAAGAATGTAGTACAAATACAGGTGTTAGTAATTAAACAATAGTTCAATACCATAACAATGGCGTGCAAAAAAATAAAAATATAAGGAGTCATGCAGTAGAAACTCAACTTTCTTAGATTAAATTTTAACAATAATTATTATAATATTAATTTCATTCTCAATTCAATTATACATTATTACATAATTATTAATATCATTCTTTATATGTCATATAATCTTTAATGTAATCTTGTAAAAACATTTATCTAATAACCATTTACTTAATTTAATTTTAAACATGGGTAAAGGCAAGTCCTTAAATACAGTCGGTAATTTATTATGTATTTGAATGGCATTAATGTAGGAGTTCCTTTTAAATATCTCTAGTCTGCACTGAGGAAGATGTAGTTTGTATTTATTTCTAGGGATTGTTACATTTCGTTTAGTTACCTCAGATTTCAGATTAAAGTGTTCAGAATGTTGATTGCAATCGTTTGTTGGCAGGAACGATGGTGGTGCGCACGATGTGCCTGGAGTGCGAGGCGGTGACGGAGAAGGCGCAGGCCGTGTGCGAGCTGTGCGTGCCCGTGGCCGACGACGACGACGCCGACCAGCCCTTCCGGGCCGCCTGCCTGTCCACGGAGTACCTGCGCGACCAGAACAAGGTATGCATCGCGGGAAACTGTCACTTGCAAAGCAGCCTGATTTCGGGGGAGGGTTGAACTCCCAAACCCTTCTGGCTATGTGGGCATAGACCATCTGATCAAGCTAAGAACTATTTGATTTTTGTCTTGTAAAATACAAAAAAAAAATTGATTTGACAAGTACCTAAAAGAATGAGAAATACTACTGATATGGTTTGACAAGTACCTACCAGTTAATTTTCATTATTGATGTAAAATAATTTAATGTAATGCCTTCAAAACAATTAATTCATATAATTCAAAAGATTTAAGTAAAACATAACGGTATTTTAATAAATGGACCCTATTTATGAGATTACTCTTAATCAAATGGACATTTTTTTTCAATAAAATTGAAATTTTGTCACGGTTTTTAGGTAAGAGGGTTTTATAGATTTAAAAAAAAAACTCCTATTTTTATAAAAAGGGGGGAAATGGGGATTTTTTATAGAGATTGGTACTGATTAGAGTTGCCACTATAGCAATAATAAAAAAATATTACAGTAGTGTCAAGTGGGAAATAATTTCCAATATTTGAATAAGGGTTAAATATCATTGTAATTATTTATTTATCGTAACAATCAGTCGAATTCACATAGAAATGATTTAATGTTATCGTGTTGCATGGTTCCTTCGCTTTAATTTGTGGTATTTGGTCACAGCGTAATTGCCGAATTTTGATTTTTGGCCGCTATCTGCGCCAAATCCTCAAATCCAATAAATTTTCATCTCTGGTCCGTGACCTTGAGTTCACTGTTGTATCAAGCTAATTTCCATCATGTAGTCAGTTCATACAATCGTACGTTCCAGTACTGGTGCGGGCGCTGCCTGCGGTACAACGAGGCGCGGCGCAGCGTGGCGTACTCGCGACTGCCGCGCCTGCTCGTGCTGCAGCTCAAGCGCTTCAGCGGCGGCATGGAGAAGATCACGCGCCACGCCCCCACGCCCCTCCTCATGCCCTGCTTCTGCGAGCCCTGCGTCAAGCGGCCGCCCGACCAACCCTCCACGCACAGGTATTTATTGCTTACTGCCAGGGAACAGCACGCACAGAAATGTATACTGTTCAACGCTTCAACCGTGACATGGAGAAGATAAGCACATGAAATACGTCGTTAAGCAACATCTCTCACGTCTCGATAATTAGATTGTATTGCCATTTACCATTTTGGCATAATTAGATCTAAAGTTTACTTAGGATCTGTCGAGCTTTTAGCTCCGTCTTCACAATAATGATTGCATCAACGTTTATCCATCGTGTTTCAGGTACATGCTATGGGGCGTGATAATGCACCTGGGTCAGACGCTGACGGGCGGTCACTACGTGGCGTACGCCCGCGACAGCGCCAGCACCGACCTGTCGTGCTCGCGCGACGCCGCCCCCACCCCCGCGGGGGACGCCGCTCCCCCCGCCACGTCCTTCATGCGGACGCTGTTCAGCCGCGCCCCCCGCGCCCCGCCCGCCGCCTGCGCCGCCCGGGACTGCTGCGTCCCCCGCCCCCGCACCACCAACGCCTGGCTGGCCTGCGACGATGAGCTCGTCAAACCTATATCCAATGAAGAGTTCGAGGACCTGCTGTCGGCGGAACCCAAGATGCGCTCGGCCGCCACCCCCTACCTCCTGTTCTACGTTAAGACCGAGGTCGGCTAGTGCTCGCCCGCTGCTTCGACCACCTTATAGGACAGATTCGTGTGACGCGACTTGCCTGGACGGAAACGGTGATAAAATAAAATTGGAACTTACCTACCCTATATATACTTAAAGAGATGATTGGCGCTACTGGGTAGAGATACGACCGTTTGATAACTTTATACAATTCATATTCATTGTTTCACCATTGTCATCCATACGGAGCTCTGCCGCGATAACACGAATATTCGCCCTGGAATGTGGTCGAAGCGTTGGTGGAGGAAGTTCGATCGGTCTATCGTTCGTTAGATGCTTAAAAAGACATATAGTGTAGGCGCTGCCCGCGTGTCGGCCTGACGTGATATTACGAAAGTAGTGAAAATATATATTAGTACGTTATAGATCGATCAAAGTATATTGTAAAATATAAATACATTTCACGATATTTTCACTTGTTGCGATCTGACAATACGGACTCATGAAGAAATAGATGTACCTTCCGATGTATACATATACATACTTATTGTATAATGACGTTGATTCTATATTATCTGTATTTACATGTAACGACTGCGCTCCCGGCGACATTATTTATTGGCCTAATGTAAAAAGTATTGGAGAATTTAGCCCAGAAATTGATATATTCCGTTTGTATGTTCATAGTATAACTATTACGATCCATGGTCCAAAACTCGCGTGCCCGTCAATTATAGCCATATTTATTTAAATCCCATTTTATAACTATTATACTAATAAGAACGAGTTTTTATCGCAGCTTTGCTACCCGTTTCGGGGCCATGATCTGACCAATTGATTCGTAAATACATTTCGTACTCTAGTAACATTAAACAAGTTTAAAAAACTAAGTCACTTGTTTATTGCTCTCAGAGTACAGAAATTTCAACCCAACCGCAGATATAATAGAAAAATGTTAAAATGAAGTAAAAAAATATATTTTTATGGCACTTTTTTGTTAGAAGTTCACAACAAAATACCTATAAGATGATCGAAATTGTTTTAAAATTAATACATCTGATTTAAGTTCATTTAACAAACTGGTTATTTGAAGTCATGGTTATTTCTAATGCGTTTAATTGGCATCTATTAAAGCTTATAAAAGTGTATGTGTTCACTTTTGTAATGTAAATTGTAATCATAATATCAATGGCCACTTTTACATTTAAAAAAAATAGCAAAAGCATCTTTAGTAACATGTTTCATCAGGAATTTCTGTGAAGTTAGTATGCCTTTGGCGTTGAGTCAATCATTTACAAGTTCAGAGTAAGAAATTGTTAGCTATGTTCACAGATTCGTTGATACACTCTGTTTCAAGTCTTTGCCCTGAAATACTGTCAAACATCTTCATTAATACCTTCTGTAACCAAACTTAGTAGGACTTAGATCCAAGGCTCAAAATAGACTTGAAAACTGTCCTCTCCTTACGGTAGTATACCTTCACACATAACATACTTTTAACTTAGATTAACAGTAACCTCGAGACTACAACGACAACATGAATGCTTGCTTCGAAATGCGACTGCTTTCTTTTTACGAGTTTATAAAATATTGTGCTACAACTTAAGGTTATATATACTCATATGTTTTAATTACAGGGTATTAACAGAAAATGGGGTTTCAAGAAAAAATATTCATCTCTTTATGTGCGCTGTCACAAGCGTATGCAGCACCGCGTTAGACACGTATCCCCTTCACATTAGAGCGTTAGCAAGCGCGTCTACTGAGCTGCTAATGAGAATATTGTCTAATAAAACGAACTTAATTGTTCATCGGTGATTTTAAAACTGAAGGGCATTAAATTGTCGTAATTTTGAACGGGAATTAACGCATATTATTTACTTATTCTATAGAAAACGGCCGGTGAAACCCGTTGCCGAAACGAATAGCTAAGTTTTAAAGTTAATTAAAACGTCGCGTCGGTTATAAACCGATGTTTAAGGATGTCCAGGTAAATAAAACATTTCTATTGAATTTGGCCTGGAAGTGTAGATATCAGAATTGACTGATTATACTAAGCAGTATTAAATAATAATTTTCAGTATATTTATTTTTATGAAGTTGGGGAGTATTGTTACCTTAAGTTGTAGCATGATAAATTACGTTACGGCTAGCCTTTGCTACCATGATAACTATGTATTTTTGTATATGGCAACTAATGTGTATCTAATTTAATTTGTATGTATATTTAAATATGTATGAAGCTGTTCTCGATCCAATGTCTAACTACAGTCGTTTTTGCGATGGCAATAATGTTATTCAGATAGTGTATTGGAACCGGTTGGAGGCCAAGATTCCTGTAACTAACGAAGACTGGAATGATTTGCCATGGATATTTGATCAAGGGTGCACTAATAACATGAAAATTATTGGTTGTACGTTGTAAAAAACGATTATAAAGGGTAAAATTATGTTGGCAAAACCGATTGGTCTGCCAGCAAATAAAATATTTGAGTTTTTTGTCTAAAATACATCACAAATAAATTTGTTTAAACGACTGTAGAATTTATTTAATTTACTAATAATGCAATCAATTAAAAATGACATGCAATTTTAAATTATTTTGAAGTAGTCTTATTTAAAAGAACTTCGACTGTAGTGATGATTTCTTAATAATTTAGGCTGAAAGACTTGCATTGCTTTAATGTATTAGTATAAATTTTGATGTGTGAAGTAAATAAATTGATCGATTTTTAAGTGTATTATTACTTATAACATTGTCGAAATGTAGTTATAACTCCTCTATGAAGAAGGGCGCGGATTCTTATGTATGTTTGTAATATAGTATTATCTATACATTTACAATTATGAAGATTGAACACTACAGTCGAGTCTCTCACTCATGCTCGACTTAATATACTCTACCGAAGCTAAATTACTTAATTTTATGTGTTATTGCGGATGCCATTCCAAAAACCTTTGAAAAAGGTAAAATTCTTGTCAGTAGCTATATGACTTTGTTTTTATTATCGAACAAAATGTTATTATTATAATTATCGTTCATTTTAATTGTAAATTCAATTTGGATAATAAAAATAAGTTCAATGATTTTTTGTATTATTTATCTTTAGCTCTGAATGATCATAACGTGTGATGTGCATGGTAGATAACATTTCTACTTACATTAAGTTGCGGGTTCGATGCTCGTGTGATGATGATAAGCAATGAGTGGGATAGTATAGATTTATTTGTGCTTCCTATTTATTTTGCTCCGGTCATAGTTGGCAGGAGTTACGTACATCACAGTCGAATATTGTTCAATGAAGTGGTGCAAAAAAGTACTTGAGGAGGGTGAGATTTCTCTGCAGCTGACTGTACGTAAGATAAATGAATAACAGAGAGCCAACTAGTTCATGTTATTATGACTAATTGAAGAATTACCTACGGATCACATTACCCATATACCTTTTGAGTCAGTTTACAGGTGCATTTGTATAGAATATGATAGATAATTTGTGAGGGATTGAGTCCTCATTTAGAGATTATCAAGTCTTAAAAACAAACAAATTCAGCGTAGTTATTAGTGAGAAACAACTAATAAAAAAAGTAACATCAGATTCAAACAGTAAAGAAAATTAGTCTGTCCATTGTGAACAAAGATTTATTGCCCTCACAATTCGCGTGATATGGCCATGTATGATTAAGATTCCAATTATCTATGTTTTTATTAAAAGATAGACCGTCTAAATAATAGTCAGTTTATTTATTGACAGTTTGATGAAGATAAGGGTATAGGCTAGGTGAATTTATCAGTTCCAAGATAAACCACCGGGTCAATTGGAAGGGACCACTTCAGTTGCAGATTTTGGTGTGTTAACGTGTCTGTAAATTATTTTCTGAAAAATGAAAGCTGTAGTGGGTAGGGCAGGAAAGGTAAGTGTTGCATATCGATAAAATTTTAGTTATAGCTATAATAATTAATGGATTCAAAGGAATGTCATGCGCTAAAAAAAACGTGTGTACGAACATGTTTGTTTCTAAATAACAATTACATGTAAAATGATTTTTTAATATCGTGATTTTTACTAATTATTTCTTTGCAATTTCAAACTGGATGCGTTAATACTTATTTTTGCTGTCAAACCGGAAGTCAAATAATAAGAAATGTAAACACGGGAGATTGACATAGCAACATGATGACAAATTTCTATCTAGATAAATATAAAATTAAGGCTCTGCGATAATTTTAGAACAAATTATTATAAAGCAAGCTGGTAAAACACAGCATCTTGCGTTTTGCAATAGAGGCACATTGAAAAGATTGCCATGTGGAACAACCTTTATTTGGTGCAGCAGGTGGTGTTAGAAACATTTTGTGATGTTTACAAAATAATTAAATATTATTTAGAAGCCAATTTCGTCAAAAAATGCCTCTCGATACTCTGTCGTGTACAATATTTCAGACAAATATTTTTTTAACTGTTTAGAGTGATTGCTAAATGATTGAATTGGTAAAACTAATAAATATTTTTATTTTTAAAAATAACATTTAGTTTTAATTTATTTTGCTGGTATAATAATGACGTCAGAATGGCTACCTTGTACGTGTCAGAAGTCATTGGATTGACCTCTAAAAGTCCTTCCACAGTTGCTGTCAAACTATTTAGATCAGTATTAGTGATAGTGTTCGCAGAATTACAACTTTGAGAATATAAATAAAATAATTTAAATTATTTTAAAACAATGGCATTTGTAAGTACACTAATAATGTATTATTAGCTTATTTAAATAAAATATAAGTAGGTAACCTTCAAATAAAATGTAAGAGAGATCGAAATCTTTTATTGACCTACAAACTTTTTTGAATCGACGAAATTAAGAAGATGTAATAATTATTTTGGTATATTTACTAAATAATTATTGCCTGGCTTTGACGGCTTTTGAACAGTCAGAGTAATAAATAGTTTCTTGATGTAATTTTCGTCGCCGGTGCATTGGTAACAATTTTTTTAATAGTATTGGTAAATTCATGTATATAAATATTATTATTAAGATTCGATTAATAATGACTTAGTTATGTTAAATATCTGTCCTATACATAAGGTATCTTTACATTTTACCAATTCAAACTTAATATTTTGGAGCATTCTAACCTAAAAATATTACAAAATATTCTAAAGTTTGATAGTAAAAGAATGAATCAATGAAGTTCAGGTAAAATTTGTATTTTACGGTATGTATTTGTATTTGGTGTTCTTCCTTACTTAGAAAGTAAAATTTGATGTTTGAATTATTTCCTTACAGTTATTTTACTATACTTAATCAGGTAGGTAGTTGCAAGAAAATTGTTGACAATAGTTAAGCATTTACATTCTTATTTTGGTCTTATTTCTTATTTTTATGCACTGAGAAAATTTAAAATACGTCTGTTTTGCATTAATAAAATCAAATCTAAATAACAATCTATCTTTGTCATACTGAAATGTCCAAGTTATATATGACAAAGATTTACTCCAAAGAACTTGTCAGTTTCAGAGGGCCTTGATTTTCACGATTGATCAATATTATTCCTTTTCCACTTTAACAAAAACTTGGGGCTGTTAAAATAGTTTAAAACATTTAAACAACAACAATTTACTGGCCAGTAGACATAAAATTACCGACCAATCGGGCAACAATCCAAGTTCGCATACAGGTCATTTTTGGCTGTCCTAGCTAATCTAACTGGGTGGCTGGGGTAGAATACATCAGCTATACGATTATTTTATGATAACACATATATTTTCGGCATGAATACGAATAAACGCCTAATTATAATACCTTACTAAGGAACTCCAACTCCACACTATAGAATTAGAAAAACTTATTGTGAAAAACAATAATAAAATTTTAATCTGAACCAAACGATTATTGATAGTATTGACATGTTGTTTGGTATCTATACGCACAAAAAACTTAGCTTAAAATCTAAACATTGTTGGTTCATTATATTCTCATCAGCATCCGTGGAGTCTGTGTGAGAGATAATGATTTACTTTATCATATAATTTTATTTTCGTTCGCTCTATTACATGAGACCTTAACGTAACAGGTGGAGTGTGGGTATTATACACCTCTACCACACCCTTTCGAGTAATTTAGGCGTGATGTTATACGTTGGCTTTGATTATAGATTATGTACTCTGAGTACGTTGGTATTTTATAACAAAAATACCAACTATTTTCGGTTTCACAATAAAGAACTCACAATACATACAGTACAGTATTCCTGTATCCAAGAATATTTGTGTGACTGTCCTGTTTCTTTCATGACTCATAATTATTAGTATTTTAACTATCACCAAACGAGTCGCGACAACCAAGTCTTATAAATACTATACTTAAACTTTTTCAATATCTATAATAATAAGGTTCTAAGTTACAAAAGTAAAAATAAATGAACTCGACTGTACACATTAATATTTATATGTTATAATTTACCAAAGTATAGCCTATGTATGCTAGCAATATGCTGTTATATAAATGCAAGCGTTGTAAATATTCACCCTATCTTGTTTCACTCCTGTTTGACATTAAACAGGTTGCCCTAAACTAAATAAAAATAATTTCTTACTACAAAACATACTAATAATAATTTAGTTGCTTACTGCTTTTTGATTGCTATATTTATGCAAAAGATTTCACTTTATATACAGAACTAAAAACTGATTAACAACTGAACGAAAAATAATCAAGTTGTTAGTTAATGCCACTGTGCTATAACAACTGAACGAAAAATAATCAAGTTGTTAGTTAATGCCACTGTGCTATTGTATAAAATCTTTTCTCTCCTAATGTAAAACTGAGAAAAGGTTATTTGCATCTACGGAAGTAAACAAAAACAAACGGATGTAGAGTGGTTCTACTCTACTAACCGGAAACTGGTGTATTGATCATTCCAGCTGACCGAAGAAATGTCAAATAATTTCGCGGTTAAGTGAAAACGTTGTCATTGCCGAGATTTTGGTTAATTTGATTTGACGTTCTTTTGTTATTGATTAATTAAAAGGTAATAATTGCACTGTTGTTCTGTAACGTTAGGCTCGTGAATTAACCTAACTAGACCTAACTGATTCAGCCAACGAATTGGCAAGCTTTCAATAGTTTAAATTTAGAATAAATCATCTTGTTGCTCTCTGAAGGGACTACCGACTGCAATGTAAAATCGTGAATAAAAATCTGCGAATAGAAAAATTAACGGTGGTGTAGATTCTGGTGGTATACTTACCCCACCGTTGTGGCGACGTTGTTCAGCTGCGCGCGCCGGTCGCGTCTCTTCGAGTACGCAACTCCGCTCACACGGCTTTGCGGGAATCCTTTTTTCTTTCGGAAGGGCAGTTCAAGATCACGAAAGCCGGCAGTCCGACCACCCGCCGCGTTGTGTGAAAAGTCCTTTCATAGTAGTTACTCTATCAATATGGTTTTCACTACAACTTATGATGGCAAAGTCGAGGTAAGGCCCTTTTGCAATCTATTTTCGTCGTGCGATTACGTGAACTGTAGTTATAGTTTTGTTATGTTTAAGATCTACCATGACGATATTTTGTCATGCCGGTTTTTTCGCTATAATCAAATTTTCCATGAAGAAAACCATTAATGCTTGGTTAAAATCACGAAACGCAAGTAAAAATCATGTGATATTAGATTAAATTTAATAGAAGGTACTACTAATCATATTAAACCAGACAATTAGACTTAGTTAATATTTTGATAAATTACAAACATGCACAAAAAATTATTAAGTTGATAATTATATTTCTGCTTTCATGTAATGAAAATAACTTGGTTTTTAGTTATATTTCTGTAAAATATATTGCATATTTACAATAAGGGAAATTTTCCATTCAATAGTAGATTATAGGCTCATACATATAATAATTTCCGCATTGAACTATTATAGAAATAGATATGGATTGTCGCACTTGCATAGATTGCACCTTATCTACTGTAATCAAAATAGCAGCCAGTCAACATCACTAGTTATATAAAATAAAATAACTTCATACATTGCAATCATATTAGGTATATTACATCTTTAATAGCTTGTTTACGTTTTTAATGGCTTAGCAAATTAAACTTACTGAGAATTTATTTATTAATATATTATAAGCTTTAACCTTTATCTCATAGCAACTATGCGATTGATATCATCCATAGTATAGTGATGTTTTGCTTGCATGTACCAATAAAGCTGTTGTTCGCTCTGCATCACCTTAAGGTTGACTGGTAGAAAATGCCTATGGCATTAAGTCCGCCGTTGTACTATTTTATGTGCAAAAAGTTGTAAAATAAATAAAATAAATAAAGCCAAAAAAGTTATTAAAAATAATCTTACCTGAAGCTATAATATTAGTTTGATGCTTGTGGTAGCAGCAATATTTGAAATTTAATTTTTTTTTATTTAAATATTAAAATTTTATCTTTTCAAGCAGTCAACACAGAATATTTAGTGTAGATGAATTATGGTTATATTGTAGGGTTGATTTTATTTAATTTCTCTAAAATTACATCTCTACATAGGTGTGTATTCATTACAAACATGATCAAAATAGTGTAGTGTACAGTGACTGTAATAAGAGACATCCTGGCTCACATGACTCCATTAATGGCATAAACAATACCGTTCTACTTGACTAAGCATCTGTAGATTATGTCTGTGCACATACACTTCCAGCATAAGATGGTCTCGCATTGTGTTAGCTCCAAGACTAGTTTGTAGTGGAAATGTATGGGTTGATTGGAAGCTGTCTGTACATTAGTATGACTTATTGTCTCATAATAGACTGAAACCTGCATGCCTATAGTAATGTTTCTGTATTTTATTTCCTGTTGATCATCATAGAATTTGCCATACAGATAGATTTACGAGACATATGGGTGCATGAGTATAAATAGATATAGGTGTTAGTAACAAGGGTAGGGAGGTGCATCCTCTTAGGATATAACTTTTTAGTAAGACTCATCGGATTAATGCATTTGCTTTGCCAATATTCTTATTTTTAACCGACTTCAAAAAAAGGAGGAGGTTCTCAATTCGGTTGTATGTTTTTTTTTTATTTATTTTTTTTTTTTTTTTTTATGTTTGTTCGCCGATTACTCGAAGACGCCTGGACCGATTTGAGAAATTCTTTTTTTGTTTGATAGGATATACTTGTCATGTGGTCCCATTTTTTTCAAGTCACGTTCTGATGATGGGATCCTAGAGAAATCGAGGGCAACCCTCAAATTTAAAAGGCTTCTATATTGTTTTTTATATTTTATCTAAAGCTACTCGGATATCTGCATCTAGTAGTCAGCATTTTATGTTGCTGAGCTGATGCTGGAAGGTACAACTCCTCAACGGTTAGGAGTACGGGGATAATTCTTTAAATATAGGCTCCTTGAGGCCGTTTACTGTATTCTTTCATGTTATACACAGATGAGGCGAGACGTTGAATATTACTTATGTACATTCATAAGATGATTTGATGATGGGATCCTAGAGAAATCATGGGTAACCCTCAAATTTCAAAGGCTTCTATATTGTTTTTCGTATATTACCTAAAACTTCTTGGATATTTGCATTTTAAGTTGCTGAGCTAATGCTGAAAGGTACAACTCCTCAACGGTTAGGAGTACGGGGATTATTAATAAGTTTTCCGTCTCAAGTAACCGTCGTCTCCTCATTTGAGAAACATTCTGGTCTACCCATCACTTAAAATCGTAAAATAAAATAATTTTTAATAAAAAAAAAAACCGACTTCAAAAAGTAGGTAAACTAAAAAGCAAAAAATAAATTTACTTCGCACAAAATAATAGGTTTTTTCATTTAGTAAAATAGAAATTATTAAATAATTATTTTATAATTCTGAAGTCGGTGCAAAGTAAACAATAACTCTGTACAGACTAATCTTTCTAACAACTATTTTCTGACTGAATATTAGTTCTTAATTATCCGATTTACTTGGCACCGACTTCAGAATTATAAAATAATTATTTAATAATTTCTATTTAACTAAATGAAAAAACCTATTATTTTGTGCGAAGTAAATTTATTTTTTGCTTTTTAGTTTACCTACTTTTTGAAGTCGGTTTTTTTTTAATGGAACATTTACAATTTTTTTTTACTGTTCGAACTATACAAAATCAAGGTTATTGCTAAGCATACCTAAATGCTATAAAAATAATCTATAAGAAGTTGAAATAAGGTATGCATTAATACTTTACAAAATTTGTGCTGAATATAACTTTGCCATCTTGATTTGTATCCTACTTAAGGTACAAATGGATGAACATGATGTCACAAAATGACGTACACACATAAATGGCACTTGAGAAATTTAGGGTACTGGCATGAGTCAACTGTAGCTGGTTGGTTAAAGTGGCTGCCTGGTGTGAGAATTGTATTGTATTGTGGATGCTTCGACTTAGCACATGCTTAGTCAGTGCTGTCGTTTTTTTTTTGGAGGGATGGGGGACGGTCGAATTTATTACAGGTGGAGGATCAAATAACTTTAGAGGGATAGAAGTACATATTATAAGTAAAGATTTTGGAGCTAATAATGTACCATCCTGGCTATGTCCAGTCGCATTGTTGACATAATGTATAGATTGGTTCTGGTCTTGTTATAGGTACTATATAGTTTTCTGATGCATCAATACAATTTGCTTTGCAGTTAATCATTGCGCATCAATGCTACTCTCATTAGACTCTATTACTGCGCCTGCGTCGTATTGAAGAGCACTACGTATTAACTGTCGGTAGAGCATTATGTATTACCTAGCTAGCCTAATGGCTTTCAAATGTAGATGCTTTTTCAATTACCGTGCGTTTGTAGAGCGAAATAGAGTTCCTCGTATTTTTAATTATATGCTATTTTTTGTTGAATTTTATGAAAGGCAAGGCTCTTTTTAACACGATTATATTAGCTTCACCTGTATGTATGTATGTATGTATGTATGTATGTATGTATGTATGTATGTATGTATGTATGTATGTAACCGACTCCTTTGGACTCGATTTGACAGATTTCATTCAAATTTTGCACACCTGTCAAAGATCGATGACAATGCAATAATTCGATAAAAAAAATAAAAAAAATCGATAGACGAAAAATATGGCATAGAGCTATAAACTATTATTTATTTATTAGACGAGAAAAGGATCGTAAGATGGACGATGTAGCTTGATAGAGATTTTATGATTTTGATATTCTTCGAATTCGTCCCATACAAACCGTAGATTATGAAGCTTGGTAAAATCGGGCAAAATTTAAGAAAGCAGTGTTTCAAAACTTTCGCAACGTTTAAGTCGCAAGGATGACTCTAGATTTTAAGCCAGAGGGGGTCAAACAATAACAAATTCGAGTTATTTTTTCGCGAATAATGAAAATATCTACTGTTTTCCTAGGCCCAGCTAAGGCACAGGAGGAGGTCATGACATGTCACATGTCACACAACCTCCCTGATTTGCGCCTGTTTTGTCGTTAACTGCTGCTGGGGTCTACAGTTCGAACCTTGGTTGGGCTAGTAATTTCTTTCATCATGGCGTGTTCTTTGCCGTCGTAATTATGTGCGATGACTATTAGGGAGAGGCTTTTCGGGTAGGTATCACTTCTGGTACTATCAGGCTTTATCCTCGTTTTACGGAAACTACGGCTAATTCACTTATGAAAAATGTAGCACACTCTCTAATAATAAAAGATGTGGATCGTGTTTCGTAGAAAACTCAATGAAAATTGTACCACAGTACTGACCATCCGACATCTGATTGTAATTCTATACAAAATTTTCTGGTCTTGCGTCCTAGTTATCGTATACCGCAATATCGATCAAATTTCTTACCATTAGGTAGGTGCAGCAAAATTTTCCCGGAAAGCTTTATTTAAGTTGAAGTTCAATTTATACCTATAATATTTCTATGATTGTAGCACAGTTTTTTTTTACCGCTAGCGTGCATTTGCTAATTAATAAAGTAATTTCGCTATTCGTCGGGTTCATTGACCTATATTGAATGAAACCTTGGAGGTCATCGACCGACCTACTTCGAAAATTTTCATCGTATAAGCTGCATTGCTAATAAATAATGCACTATTAGAAGAACATAGCCGTCAATTTATTATTATTTATTATGTACCTGTACCTAGTTACCTATATATAGTACGCCATTACGTATGAGACAGCAATACAGTGCAAATTTTACATAATCATAGGTATTGTTTATGTAAAATTTGTACTTTATTGGTACTAATATATACCTACGCAAGCAAAATATCGTGATCTAGCTGAATCTTAGTTAGAATTCGCGTTACTGTTATTGCCGGTTGACTGTATTGATTGTACTTTGAACAGAAGCGAAATAAAATCGGCTCGAGCTAAACTAAATCTTTTATAATAGGATATACCTAGATACTTTAGATATCTAACATCGTCTCTATCGTTCCTGAAATCTGTTAGACTAATTTGATGTAAGGGACGAAAGTATGTCACAAGAAGCCGGAGAAGGGCTAATAGCGTTGATGTTATACTAATGTTACGTCTCGTTTCTTTCAAATGTTGGAAGATCCTTTGATAATATTTTTATGTACTTACAAACGGCTACTGATCAACCTATACATAAGCCCAGTATACGCTGGTCTCGCATTGCACGGAAAGCATATACAACGTGAGACCGTAAAAAAAAACATGAATTGTTAGAAAAGATATTGCACATGAGTTTCTTACCAGCTCTTCTGATGATACAATACCCATCGGAGCTGGCACTTGGATTGATTTTAATTCAAATTTCTAAGTTGAATTAAAGTCAATCTAAGCTCTGGTGTCAAATCATTTTATTGCTATAATTATTATAATTTAATTAGTTAAGTTTTATTTTGACGTGTTCAAGCGCCCCTTGGGGCCGATGGAAATAAATGATTTGATTTCTGATATCTGACCATCATATACTGGCAATATATAAGTAGCTATATGATCTATAAGATAATTGACCGGCGGCTGTAGGGCTCACTATCCTCACCAGCTAGAATTTTTAGGCAAAAAGATTATTGCTTCACGTGTCGTTTAAAAATGTTTGTAAATAAATTCCGTTGTTTAGATGGGGTCGGCCGAGAAACCAGCGATGCAGCAGGCGGCCATGAACGCGGACTCCAATCTGCACCACATGTGCAGTCTGGACATTGACTCCAAGGCATCTTACGTGCGTCTATCGGGCATCATCTGCACTATTGGTAAGTTATTTCATCGATCAACAGTTTGTAATAGATGCTGAAAGGTGGCAAAAATTGCTGGGATTTTGGTAAGTACAAGATGGATTACTAAGAGATTTTAATGCAGTAGAGATGCTGTTATAGTTTGGTAATTATTTATAAGAATCAGAGTTGCTGGGAAGCCTTTTTGGAAAAATTCCACGTTACTTTGCAACGCCCAAGAACCCCCTAGGTAGATTGCCTGATGCAGATCTATCTTTCGAGTATAATATACTTAATGCAACCATTGTTATCACTTTTATTACATAAGTCGATAATATATTTTTGGTTTATAGCATCACTGAACTATAATGAGATTATCGTATTGCAGGCTTTTCCTATTATCTTATCTGTCCTTTTTACGTACTTTTACAGATGACACCGATTTGCGTGATCTATTTATTGTTATCTAATTACATATTTATCTGAAAAGGCCACTAATTGTGCTCTTAAAACACATGACTCCTAAAGTGATAATATAGAAATCATAGACAACTTTAAATCCCTTGCAGACTACAGTCTTCTATCAGCCAATAGAATGCTGATCTTGCACGAAAATCTACTGTTACGAAATCGCCTACAAGTGCTCAATTCCCCGAATGTTTGTACTGATTAAGAGCCCATCTAAACGATCTACCTATCTACCTTTAGTTAAGTCGAGTCTGTGGTCTGCGAGGGGTTCTAATAACTTCCTTGACACAAATTTGGTATTAAACCTTTAGTTTTCTCCCTTAGGCCCAGTGTCCCGCGATGTAGCAATGCTTGAGCGCATGATGGAGACCGGCATGAACGTAGCCCGTATGAACTTCTCCCACGGTTCCCACGAGTACCACGCTGAGACCATCAAGAACTGCCGCATTGCTGAAAAGAACTACAGTGCTAAGCTTGGCATTCCTTTCTCTCTAGCCATCGCTCTTGATACTAAGGGACCTGAAATCAGAACTGGACTTCTGGAAGGTGTAAGTGTTACTTTAGTTTTTAATAATAAACGTGAGAGGACGTTAAAGTACTATAAACTTCTACCACGGTTCCCACGAATACAACGGTAAGACTTTCAAGAACTCCCGCATTGCTGAGAAGAACTACAATACTAAGCTTGGTATTCCATTCTCTCTAGATATCGCTTTTGATACTTGAAAACCTGAAATCAGAACTGGACTGCTTGAGGTTGAAAGTATTGCCTAAGCTCTTTCTTGACGGACAATATGATGAAGTACAACGAAGGGAAGCAGAACAATACAAATTCCTTGCAGCTCTGTTAAATGGACTAAATTTACAGCGGTTGTTGTGGTTTGAAAGAATTGTTATGTTTTAAAAGCTCTCTCACTTATACCTGCATTAGCTTGGCAAAGTTCTTTAATGTCTTCATACTTTTGAAATATTCTATGTCCATTGTCCATTGTTATTTCCTACCAGTTTTAATGAATCCAGATCGACACGTCCATGACTTTTAGGTTTTCCTTTATACCAGCGTTTATTTTGAGACACCAAAGTCTCGAGATGGACATTGTGCGCGTGGTTATCCTTATCAACGTTATCATAATATAAACTTAAAATGTCTCCACCAGGGCGGTTCAGCGGAAGTAGAACTGAAGAAGGGCGACACAATCAAGTTCACGACAGACGCTGCCTTCTCAGAGAAGGGAAACGCCAGCACCATTTGGCTGGACTACAAGAACATTACCAATGTTGTGAAGCCTGGCAACAGGATCTTCATTGACGACGGTCTTATTTCCGTCATCTGCCAGTCTTCCACCGCCGACGGTCTGGTGTGCACCATTGAGAATGGAGGTGAGAACTTGGACCTTCTTCACTTCTGGACTACTTAAGGACCTTTAACTTTGTGAAGCCTGATTTTAGATCTGATGATTCCTTTTGTCGGCAGCTCTCAGTCTTTTACAGCCTGTAGGCTGTACTGCAATATAAATTAAACTATTCATAGCTCTAGTTAGGTTTACATTATGGAATTGAACATTGTCTTTGGGTCTCCGTTGAATAGATAGGTAGACGAATTTCTACCCTATTGCCGGAAAGGAGTGTTGATGAACTACGTTAGGTCTTTTCGTGACTAACTTTTTGTGTCTGCCCATCAGGTATGCTTGGGTCAAGAAAGGGCGTGAACCTGCCTGGTCTGCCCGTGGATCTGCCCGCTGTCTCCGAGAAGGACAAGTCTGACTTGCTCTTCGGAGTTGAACAGGGTGTAAGTATATATTTTTTATTTAAATTATATCGTTCAATTATCGTTTGTTAAAACATGTTTGATCGCAGGAGACACTGCTTTCCATGAGCACCTGTTTTTCTAGCTGTATGCCTTACTTAGCCTCTATTAACCATATTTGTCCCATCCAATAAACATATTGGAACTACGATCTTAAGTTCAGCAGGCAAATGACATAGACTCATCGTGGCTACTTCCGTGTACCTGTAAATTTTAAGTAAGATGGGTGTAATGTAATGTATGAGATCGCGTTTCTTCTCTGTGCATTCAACATCTTTCAAATAAAAATAAAAATAGATCTGAGTATAGTTATTATAAATAACATACGAAATGCAAATGTTGTATCTCAACGTGATCAAGGCAATTTAAATATAAGAATAAACTATTTTTATGTTAATTTCGGATATCACGCAAAAGAACCGTGTTTTATGTATGTTATCATCGTGCTACGAAGTCTAGATTATTCTTAATATCCATGTGTCATAATAGTCATAATATTTATCACTGAAGTTCGGCAACCTTTCAAAAATACCCACGGCTAGGGTTGCCAGGTGTCGCGAAAAAATACCGGACAACCCCAGAGGGGGGGGGGGGTATGCAAAAGAATCAGTTTTTTTATACTAATATTTTGCGCGCGCGGGTGGGGGATGGACGCAGGCAGCAAGTACGAGTGAGTGAGACGGGTATACAGTGGTGAAGTGAGAGCCCCCAAACGCACATACAGTACAGACAGCGGCGAGCGAGGAGCGCGCGCGAGTTTTGCGTTTGAGGGATTTCATATGCCTACTTTTGTAGGCGCTTGTGACCAGTAGTACCGACTTTCTTCAAAATACCGGACATTGTTCTGTCCGGTATGACCATTTTTTTTTTACCGGACAGGCCTCGAAAATAACGGACTGTACGCTTAAATACCGGACATCTGGCAACCCTACTTACGGCCGATAGCACCTGGTACAATAATAAGTGCGGATCAGACATGTCTCAGAGTTGATAGATATCCGTCATTATCCGTATTATGTATTAAGATATCGGACCACGCGGTGAAAACCTGACTCCTTTGCGTATAAGCTACGTCATTATGTTTATCCATTCATATTTCCGACAGCACAACACAAAGTGCGGGCGTTTCGCGTGGTTTTTGACAGCCAATAGATGCCAAGATGTAACAGGAAGAAAATTGACGGTTATATACTTTGGAAAAAATGGACTGTCAAATTTCATAGACAATTTTCCCCGCGCCGGGTTAAAGCTGTCAAATCCCATAAAATTCTTAACTTTGACGTGAATTTTATCTGGAACGCGCAGTGGGAATAAAATAGTTTAAAACTTATACTTGTCTCTAGTTAAATTCATGCTCTCTGGTTCTTGACCTGCCCAATTAAGATAAGGAATATTTTGTCTATGCCTTATCCTATTAATCAGCAGTTAAACTGACGCCAGTGCAAACCGCTCACACTGTGTTTGAAGCCTTAGCATTCATGATTCATAATGTTTACTATAAAATAAGTAATCTACAAAATTTATATTTGATATGGATTTGCAATAAAATTATATCTAAGATCCCTCAGAGCATATTGATAAGTGCCAAATAAAAACATACGTGAAATTAAATTACCTGATTATTATCGATGAAATGAATCATGGGTAAAGCTAAAGGGTGAATGCAACATAACGACATTTAATTGTACTCGAAACGTGGTTATTGTTCATTTCCGTCGGTATTTTTTTTTTACGAAAAAAATAATCACTTTCCGTAACAATGTGTTTAAACACGGTTTTATTTCATAGTCATTTTGATGTAAATCCAGTAAAAGTATTTGTTTAGTTATTCCAAATCTATTGGGTCAAGGACTACAAAGTAAAATCGTACTAGACGGTGTTGGCCCGCTGGTATTTTGGTGAATAATTTCTTTTTAAACGATACTTTGTGGAAAGGTTAAGGGTATTGTATAATCATTATACAATACCCTTAATCTTTGCACAAAGTATCGTTTGATTCATATCATTTGATGATCAATTGATTATAAATTTTAGTAAAAGTCAGTTATCGTTAGTATAACAGACGGCAAGGAGGCTTAAAGAAGTTATAAAAAAAAATCAGCTTACACTTCATTTTGAAGAAAAGAAATCGTGAGCTGGCAGTAGCTGAGTAGCACGGTGGGATATACGTCAGCTGGTAGTTCAAACATGTAAAAAAAGCAGCTTACTTTCTTCAAATTATGAAATACGGGTGTTACTCACGTAATGTTGGTCTATTTAGTCGACCGCGGTTTCGCCTATACGTCTAGGCATTATCAAGAAAGTGCGATACGTCGCGCCTGAGTCGCAACCAGTCTTGCTCTAAGCTTACTTTCACTAAAATTAATTATGCAATTACCTTGATCAAAGTTTCGCTTAAGAGGAAATTGGTCATCCATGACTGTCACAAGCTCCGTTGCCATACGTATAAACAGGAAGTACATAAAATATGTACCAACTTATTTATCACCTATTTAAAATAAGTGTCTCATAGACAAGACCTTGAGATACTAAATACATGATAATTATTATCACTTAGCGTAAATATATAATAAAATAAAATAAATAAAATAAAATAAAAAGCCTTTTATTTCTTGCAAATTTACATAAAATTGAAAATAGTGATTAAAATATATCTGATCTATAACTCAAAATCTTAATAATAAATAATAATCCATTTCTAAAATTACTTAATCATATCAATAGGTACATGCATAATAATATATAATATCAATTAAAAGAAAAATTAACATTAAAATATTTACATTAATAAATTAATTGAATTATGATTATAATTATAATTGAAACAAATTATGATTGCTTTACCAAAAATTATTTACATTTTAATATATTTCATATCATGGATTATTTAATTAACATTATATTATATTTGTTGTGCAAGAACCCCTTTTAGGTGAAGGCCTAGCGTAAATATAGTTATGTAGAAACAATACAAACAAATGGAGAATGCGTGACGAATTCATAGCAAACATATACTCTCCGGATGCAATTTTATTTTACATATACGCGTTGTAATGACATGAAGTGAAAAATTAAAAAAAAATGCTAAAATATTGGTCTCCACAACATTTATAATAATTATAAATTATCGCTCGCTAACGGTGAAGGAAAAACATCGTGAGGAAATCTGCATGCCTGAGAGTGCCTAAAAATTACTCAAGGTCGTGTGAAGTCTATCAATCCGCACTTGGCCAGCGTGGTGGACTATGGCCTAACTCTTCTCATGATGAGAAGAGTTAGGCCATAGTCCACCACGCTGGCACGCTCGAAAAGAGCAGTGGGACAAGTATGTACAGGGCTGCTATTTATTGGTCTCCCCATCATATGGTCAATGGGGTGGTCCTTAGGCATCTAGGGGTGACAGAATCTCACTTTCCCTAATACCAAGTACATACAAAGATACTTACGCGCGCACAAAATAAAATATAGATTGATTCCTAATAAAAAACGCTCATTCGCCCGAAGTCTTGCTAATGCTAACTATAGAATTTTATCAGTACCAAGTGGCATAGCTTGGGTATGACAAGACGAAAAAAGGGGGGTGTCATCAATAGAAAGTGCTTGCGAGGAAGGTGGGATGAGACCTTCCCAGGAGCCATCTCATGCTACGTCGCCACTAATCACATCTCTTTTTCATTAGGTGGACATGATCTTCGCATCATTCATCCGCAACGGCGCCGCTCTGGACGAGATCCGCGGCATCCTGGGCCCCAAGGGCAAGAACATCAAGATCATCTCTAAGATCGAGAACCACCAGGGCATGGTCAACCTCGACGAGATTATCACTGTAAGTAGTCTATCGCGTTCGCTTCGTTTCGGCCAAATTTTAATGTCCCTCAACTCCGTACCTCACTTCTTATAAATAAATAAATAAATATATCACAACGTTCACACAACGCCATCTAGTCCCAAACTAAGCAGAGCTTGTACTATGGGTACTAGAATAACTAATACTAATACGTATATACTTTTCTTTTGTAAATACATACTTATTATACATAGAAACCCCAGACTAAGACAAACCTCCATGTTCATGCATCCAAAGATTTGTCTTAAGCGGGAATCGAACCCGCGACCTCGGCGTCGCAAGCAGTTACATTACCCACTACGCCATCCGGTCGTCAATTCCTTTTGACTGTTTTAAGCGTGTCATTTTTGATATCCTAGGAGCTTACAAATAGTGAGGTCCTGTGAAGAGCGAGGGGAGATTTTTTTTTTGGTTTGCCTAATTCTTCTGAGAAATACTAACGTTTATTAGGTTTAGGCTGCGTATCCACCAAAGCTGAACTGCGCTGCGTTGCCATGTCATTTTTAACTAAAAATACTCACTAGTAATTCGCAAATACTAATGACTAGTATTCTTGTTAACCCCCCCACAGCTATGCTTATTCGCTTGTGTTAGGAGGAAGTTCACGGCCGTGGTGTAATGGCCAGGATTCGAACCTACGACCTCTCGATCATAAGACCGATGCCTTATCCTTTGCGCCACGGCCGCGGCCGCTTAAACTTAAAAAAAACCGGCCAAGTGCGTGTCGGGCCACGCGCAGTAGGGTTCTGTAGAAAAATATTTTTAATTTTACTTTTTAACTAAATGGCGTCCTTCAGAAAGGAAATGTTTGTAGTACACGAAACCAGCTAGCACGTATGACGAGATGTATGAATGTTGAGAAAGCGAAAGAAGTATGAAAGGAGTGAAGCACATGGCGTTCCATCGTCTCTGCCTACCCCCGTGGGATAAAGGCGTGATTTTATATATGTATTATGTATGTTTATTTATGTTTCAAGAATTTTGAATGAAATATTCTGAGTAACTGCATCTGACATTTCGGACCCCTATTCCTCTTGAACTAATGAAGTGAACTTATCCGCTATAGTTTTCCTTTAAAGTTCATTACATGTACTACCGACACAATTTTTTTCAGATTTTGGGATCCAGTAGTTTAGCTTTTAGAGGGGGGGGGGACGCCCTACTCGAACAAAAATTTGCTCTTTAAAGTTAATTATCTCGCAAACGGATCTCTAAATCAAAAAACTGTCTTAGCAACCCCTAAATGTTTTTAAAAGGCCTATCTAACAATACCCCACACTATGGGGCAGGCGACAAACAAAAAAAACATCCCTACTTTACATGTAGGGGAGCTACCTGAAAAAAAAATATTTTTCCAAATTTTATTCTACGACTTTCTTTGTTTAGTTAACATACATGTTCATGCAAAATTTCAGTTTTCTAGCACCAACGGTTTCGTCGCTATGCCTCGGACAGACGGACATGGCGAAACTATAAGGGTTCCTTGTAGGTACTACGGAACCCTAAAATCGTAGCCTTTCGCGCCAATACGAGGTTTTTAGTGAACAATATTATAAATACATAGCAAAAGCGTAGCGCAGCTCAGATGGGATACTCATGGTAACGTTTCGAGCTCTTGAAATCGTCAAAGTCGAAAGAATGAAAGAAAGAAAGAAGAAAAAAACATATTTATTCTGACAAATATAAATAGAAAATAAAAATTTAACTTACAGTACTAAACAAATTTTTTTGTCAGAAATGTACATCATCTCAGCCAAATTGGTTGTGTATTTAACATGACAATAAGGTTATATCATAATAGCATCGGTAACTATTATTAAACAGTTATAAATACGGCTGGCCGGTCGCCATTTGGAGAGCTAGTTGTTATCAACACAACCAGGAAGTATTTACAATATCAATACTAAGGATTTAGTTCTTTTATGTTTCTACTTAGAAAACTCTTCTGAGGGATTTCCAATATGCTGTTGAAAATGTAGATAGCAATACATTTCGAGTCTAAACTATTTTTAATAGTGCTTAGCTATTCCATAAGATAACACACCTAGCCCAGCTAACACAGCCAGAAAATATCCCTAGGAGGTGAGCCATCGCCATCGCCATCCACCGGCCACAATTCCAACTCACAAAGCATAACTGGTAAACTAGGTGTTATACACGTCTGCCACATCCTTCTCAGTAATAATTTCACTCAAAAACTTCGAAGAACCCCTTAGCGGAGCCCTTAGGCAGGGTCGCCATGAGATGTTGGGGTTAGATCGAAAAGAAACAACCACAACCTTCATTTATTGTGTGTTAATAACATAATTAATTATAATTGCGCATGTCGCGTAAATCACCCAGTCAGCATACATAAAGAACCGTATACAAATAGGGAGTAGCTCTTAAAGAGCGTACATATACACTTCAGCGTAATGTTATGTTATGTACAAATACTATCAAAAAGTTATAAGATCTAGTCCTTCGAATGTCCAACCAATTGCCTACAATCAGTATACCAGGTCAAACTTGCAGAAAATTGGCGGATGGCTACAATTTGCATGTCGAGGCTCGTCATAATGTGATACAACTCCCACTTGCAGTCGTATATAGGCCGAATGGAATGCAGTTATTACCAGATTAAACTTCCTTTCCTATATATACGTCTAGCTATCTAAAGGATAAAGGATGCGTGAATGCGTTATATTGTATTAGTTTAAAAAAACATGATTAATTAACGACCGGATGGCGGTGTGGGAAGTGTACCTGCCTACGACACCGAGGTCGCGGGTTCGATTCCCGCTTAAGGCAAATCTTTGTGTGCATGAACATGGGGTTTGTCTTAGTCAGGGTGTTTCTATGTATAATAAGTATGTTTTTACAAAGAAAAGTATAATATATGAATTAGCATCAGTTTCTAGTACCCATAGTACAATCTCTGCTTAGTTTGGTATTAGATAGCGTGGTGTGTAAGTTTTGAGATATTTATTTATTTATTATTTATTAATTGGCATAATCGCGATTCTTGACCCAGACCTACGTCTTTCGACGTGATGCTTTATATAACAGGAGACAGGAGCAATGTGGTATTATTATTATTGTTGGAAAGAGGCTTTGGGTGTTAACGTCGACCTCCGTGGGTCTATTGTGATTGTAGCCTCATTATAGACTCTCCTTTAGGCCAATAGCCTCCATAAACTGGAGCAGTCGGCCGATCGGGAGTGACTGACATCATCCGGATCCAAGATATGGCGTCCCAGAATGATGCTTCGTCTATGGATCAGTGGCTCGCAGTCGTAAAAGAGGTGCAGCGGTATTTCCGGTTCCTCTTTACAGAATCTGCAGTAGTCATCGTCCGCATAGCCCATACGGGATAAGTGCCTATTTAGCTTGCAGTGTCATGTGAGGGATTTAACGGCAAGAGACACCTTGTTCCTACTAAGTGCCAGCAGCTCAGTAGTAAATTTGTCCGAGAAGCCCTGTGGGAGCAATGTGGTAGTTATTCTGCGCAGTCTAGCCTAGTAATAACCTTATATCTAGATCTAGCAATGACACAAGCTCTTATATAACTGTAAATGACCCCGCAAGGTTGTCTGAGAGTTCATCTTATCTCTAAAGTGCATCAATTTGTACCTACATGGCTAGTTAGTAATTAATTGATGTATTTATGTTATTTCATATGATATTTATAAACTTTAAAATTAAAATCTATACATCTTATAAAAATAAACCTTTCGGTTTATCTTTATAAGTCGAACCGCAAAAAATAAGTTTGTTATATATTATGTCATTTATAACCTATGACAAACTTATTATTTGCGGCTCGCTCCCGAACCGCAAAGTTAAGTTTGTTTTTTATTGTATATAATATACTGGGTACTTTTCCGGGATAAAAACCACACTGGGTGTGTGGTACCCAGGATATTAAAGAATAATTATACCAAGTTTCATCGTAATCAAACCAGTAGTTTTTGCGTGATGCCTGAACAAACAGACAGACAGACAAAAATTTTTTTAATCACATTTTTGGGTTCAGTGTCGGTCTAGTAACACAATGTTCAGAAATTTTACTTCTACAGATTTATTATAAGTATAGATGATATTTATAAACTAAGGTCTCGGGTTCAATTCCTGGATGGTGGCACAAAAATGTTATTTAGATTTTTTTTGATCAGAAAATTTCCTATAGAAGCTCAGAGTTGTAAAGTGCCCGGTGAATGGCCATTGCTTACCCTCTATCACATGGGAACTAAACATATCGGCTGAAGTGGGGGAGGTTTTACACCTCTGCCACATCCTTCTGGGTAATATAGGAGTGATGTTCTTCATCTTCTTCGTGTCAATGGCTGAGTCAAATTTTATTTTGACTTGCCATATTGTGGTGAAAGGATTTGCGAAGCCAATTCGCTTTGCAGAGCTCGCAAATTGCCCAGGGTGCGCCGGACGTAGGGAATCGTTGTGTACGTTACTCGGGGAGACTCCTTTCATGCACCCCAATTGATGATTGATGATGGATTGATGTAATGTTTAGATTAGATACTCATAATATTAGATTATTCAATCTAATTAAACTAAAGTAGGAGTTAAGTAGAGATGCATTAAATACCAGTTAATATTCCAGACTGATTGATTACAACAATTAAAGAAAGAAAGAAATAAAGAAACATATTTATTCTGACAAAAATATATAATAATAATAATGTGGGGTACTATTTTTATATTTTAAATATTTTTTTGTACTTATAATTAAAAATGTAAAATTTTATAGTTTTATATTTTTAAATGTACTTTACTTTTATAACTTATATTTAAACATGTCAAAAATGAGAAAATAAATAAATGAGTGAATAATAATTAATAATAATAATAGAAAATTAAACTTAAAATACTAAACAATTAATTTGTCAGAAATGGATACCATATGCTACGGAGCAACAAGGCCCTGCAGCGCTGATTATCTCATAACCAAAATCTGACTGGTCCCAACACTTACAACTAATTTATGGTAATGAGAAATTTGTTCTCATCTTATAATGAACATTAAGAAAATGTAGATCGAACCTTATTTTATCCTTGTACCATAAATAATATATTGTTTTTGTGTGATTCCAGGCCTCTGACGGTATCATGGTCGCCCGTGGTGACCTTGGTATTGAAATCCCCCCAGAGAAGGTGTTCCTCGCACAGAAGACCATGATCGCTCGCTGCAACAGAGTTAGTATACAAAATATTTACATTAAAGACACTGTTTCATAAAGAATGTCTATTATGATTATATTATTATTATTTTTTTTTTTTAACCTATATTGTCCCATTGTTGGGCAAAGGTCTCCCCTAAAGACTGTTAATGTTATCATACTTGTTAAAAAAGCCTTACTTACAGCTGTGTTGTTAACGCAGTCTAGACTGACCCGCTCAGATTTTGATTCAAATCTCGTGAGTTGAATTAAAGTCATCTTAAATCTTGTGATTCTATATTTTAAGTTTTATTTAAATTTTATATATTTTGTATTTTGATAAATGTTTTGAAGTGAAGAAATAAATGATAGGATTTTTGATTTCTTATTTCTGACAGAAACCTCTAACACAATTTCGCTTGCTTCCAGGTCGGCAAACCAGTAATCTGCGCCACCCAGATGTTAGAATCCATGGTGAAGAAGCCCCGTGCCACGCGCGCCGAGATCTCGGACGTCGCCAACGCCATCCTCGATGGTGCTGACTGCGTCATGCTGTCCGGGGAGACCGCCAAGGGAGACTACCCTCTGGAGTGCGTGCTCACCATGGCCAACATCTGCAAGGAGGCTGAAGCCGCTATCTGGCATAGACAACTCTTCAACGACCTTGCTTCGGAGGTAAGAGAAAATAAATCAAATTATTTTTGGTCTAGTTGATTGCGTCAGGCTCTCAAGAGAGAAAGCTTAATAAGGCTGAGTCCTCACGCCGCCCTGCTCAAATACTCGTGATTTTTAGTCGCACACTTAGGTCTATTTGACACTACATGAACTAGATTATTGAAAGCTCAGCCTCCAGGTGTCGCTCAGATAAATGCCTCTGATTGGTCAAGACTCAAACTCAGTCACTTGATGTCGTTTAGATAATGAGATAAAATTATGGATATCAGCATATTTTTTAATGGAACCATTTAACAGTAAACTTACCCGTTCACTTAGGTTATTTTTGCTCCATAATCATTACAGTATTTACAGTATCTGACGATATATCGTCATTCTTACAATTATATACTCAGGATTCATGGACTTGGTACTAGGCAGCAATAACAATACATGTGTGATCTTGTTAATCACTTATCTAGCTAGCTGTTGTTTCGAAAAGAAATATGGTAAATTCCTAGGGTACTGGTACTGTCTACGCCTGCTAGTCTGGTAACCAGCCTGAGTTTAAAATGAATGTTGAATGCCCCAGGTGAGCCTGCCCATCGACCCGGCGCACACGGCGGCCATCGCGGCCGTGGAGGCGTCCACGAAGAGCCTGGCGGCGGCCGTGGTGGTCATCACCACGAGCGGCAAGTCGGCGCACCTGCTCAGCAAGTACCGGCCGCGCTGCCCCATCATCGCCGTCACGCGCCACGCGCAGACGGCTCGCCAGGCGCACCTCTACCGCGGCGTGCTGCCCATCGTCTATGAAGGTATTCGCTGTAATAGTATTATACATGTACAGCTATGCAGGGCAAAAACTTCTATGTCATAGTAAAGACTTACTACACCAGTTTTGGATAAGTGAGTTATTTATCTAAATAGTGGGTATATTACACTTATTTAACATGTAATTACACATGCATATCTATTGCAGTCAGTTTTCAGTATGACATAGAAGTTTTTGCCCTGCATACCTAATTGCTTGGCCCACTGTACAGTAGAAGTGCAATTATTAAATGTTACCAACATTAAATAACTGCACTTCTTCGACCAAACGACTGGCACTGGACGGAAGCGCGGTCTACCAGAGCAAGTAGATATTTGGTATTTAGTACAAATCGTATCTAGTAATTGGTACTAACTTGTCTTGGTCAATGGTTCGACCTGTTTAACTTGGTGTCCCCAGGGCTCCCAACTTGGCTCTCTTGTTTGTTCTAATGCAAATAAAAAAAAATGTCTGTATCTAGTATATGTCCCACTGATGGACTCGGGCCTGTTCTCATGATGAGAAAGGCTAGCTTAATGCAAATAATGCAATAGCTGAATCTCAACAATAAATATGTTACCACTACATCAACTATCCACATCCTGGGTTGCCTCGCTTCACACTTGAATTTTTCTATTATTTATTTATTTATTTAACACTTTATTGTACAGTGGGCCAAGCAATTAGGTATGCAGGGCAAAAACTTCTACGCCATAGTTAAAACTGACTGCAATAGATATGCATGTGTAAATTGCTTATTTAATAAGTGTAATATACACACTATTTAGATATGTAACTCACTTATCCATAACTGGTGTAGTAAGTATTTACGATGACTTTGAAGTTTTTGCCCTGCATAGCTAACTCGTTGGCCCACTGTACACAAAAGATTACAGAAAAATAAACATATTATATAGTAAGAGTATACAAAAGGCGAGCTTAACTCAGTGCTTGAGTTCTCTTCCAGGAAACCTAGAGCAATAGAGGAGACGATGATGCCATAGAGGGCAAGATAAGTGTACAACTTAAGTTGAAAATACAAAATATAAATATAACTACATATACATAACATTATTCATGAATATATATATATACACACACGACTACCTACATAATATATAATCATTAAATAATAATAATAATACATGAAGAAATAAAAATCAAATAAAACTATAAATATCATGTCAAATTGGTTTGACTTATTAAGGAAAGAAAGATCTCTTTAACTACCGTAACGTATTCCATGAGGAAGACTATTCCATAACCGCACTGCTTGAATGGAAAAGGATCCGTCATAACAGCTAGAATAGTGTTTCTACTCTATAAATAAAATCTTTGAAGATAATTTACAAACCATAATTTTGTTTAATAGAGGCCGTTGCCGGTGACTGGCTGAAGGACGTAGATAACCGCGTACAGAGCGGTCTGAAGTTCGGTCGCACGCGCGGATTCATCAAGACCGGCGACCACGTGGTTGTGGTGACTGGCTGGAAGCAGGGCTCCGGGTTCACCAACACTGTGCGCGTCATGTAAGTACCTATTATGAAGAACATAACTTCCTTACGGCCACTTGCGCGTTCCAGAGTTTATAAATAACTCTAAGTTACCAGAACCAGGTATTAATTCGGCGTTATTTATTCAACTCTAGAACGTGCAAGTTTCTCTGAATGTCATAGAAAGTATGGCTTCTAAGTTGTGATTTCAATTGGAATAATTAACATTAGATTATTTCGACCGTATATATTTTTCGCTTTAAAAAACCAACGAAGCTTATGGTCCGGACTCAGAATTCTTAAATCATATTATAGCTAAAGCTGTAATAAATTAATATTTAGGGTATCTCAAAAGTCGTGGTAACCGACGACCACTTAAAAAAAAATGTACAGACATTTAAAGTCCCTCTGACTTTCTCCATCTTTAAAGTCAAATAATTTATTCAGTTTCCCATTTCTCTTATTGACTTCGTTGATGGTTCCATGATGTATTTTACTAGTAAACTTTCTTTTCTTGAACGTTAGTTGTAAGGGACTTAAGGTCAGGCTGCATCGCCTTTTCACAAGTATTGTCCATCGTTTCTATACTTGTAATTCATTAAATATATATTATAGACATGGGTCTTAATCACGTAAATATTTTTTTAACCGACTTCAAAAAAAGGAGGAGGTTCTCAATTCGGTTGTATTTTTTTTTTTTTATGTTTGTTCGCCGATTACTCGAAGACGCCTGAACCGATTTGAGAAATTCTTTTTTTGTTTGACAGGATATACTTGTCATGTGGTCCCATTTTTTTCCAGTCACGTTCTGATGATGGGATCCTAGAGAAATCGAGGGCAACCCTCAAATTTAAAAGGCTTCTATATTGTGTTTTGTATATTATCTAAAGCTACTCGGATATTTGCATCTAGTAGTCAGCATTTTATGTTGCTGAGCTGATGCTGGAAGGTACAACTATACTATAACGATATTTCTTTAAATATAGGCTGCTTGAGGCCGTTTACTGTATTCTTTAAAGTTATACACAGATGAGGCGAGACGTTGAATATTAATTATGTATATTCTTATGAGGTCATGATTTGATGATGGGATCCTAGAGAAATCATGGGTAACCCTCAAATTTCAAAGGCTTCTATATTGTTTTTCTTATATTACCTAAAACTACTTGGATATTTGCATTTTAAGTTGCTGAGCTGATGCTGGAAGGTACAACTCCTCAACGGTTAGGAGTACGGGGACTATTATTAATAAGTTTTCCGTCTCAAGTAAACGTCGTCTCCTCATTCGAGAAACATTCCTGCTCGGTCTACCCATCACTTAAAATCGTAAAATAAAATAATTTTTAACAAAAAAAAAACCGACTTCAAAAAGTAGGTAAACTAAAAAGCAAAAAATAAATTTACTTCGCACAAAATAATAGGTTTTTTCATTTAGTTAAATAGAAATTATTAAATAATTATTTTATAATTCTGAAGTCGGTGCCAAGTAAACAATAACTCTGTAGGTATAGATAATATCAATCTTTCTAACTATTTTTTGACTGAATATTAGTTCTTAATTATCCGATTTACTTGGCACCGACTTCATAATTATAAAATAATTATTTAATAATTTCTATTTAACTAAATGAAAAAACCTATTATTTTGTGCGAAGTAAATTTATTTTTTGCTTTTTAGTTTACCTACTTTTTGAAGTCGGTTTTTTTTTTGTTAAAAATTATTTTATTATATATTGTAGACCTGCCTACAATATATAATTATGTGTACAAATCGCGAATGTTTAAAATCATTAATTTAATCCATCATTTTCTTTTTCAGCCAAGTGGAATAAGCAGCACAACACTGGATACAGAAAAATAATATAATTTATTAAGTATTAGCTGATATAATGTGACCTTATAGCGCGATGACATGGATCCTTCTAAAAGTCTTATTTATAAACTGCCATAAGCACAAAGGTCAAATAGGCGACATTGCCCAAGTTAAATGGTTGCTCCACACTGGTCGCACGTTCGAGCTGGCACTTTACGTTCCATTGCAGCGTCCATCTGAGTCAAAGTCACTGGGCTGAGATGGACGCTGAAATGGAACGTAAAATGTACCGGTCCGAATGTTCGGCACTGTGGTGTGTAGCAACCCTAAGGGCCATATAGCGCTATGTGATATATATGTATAAAAGGATTGTATCTCGAAATTATACAATTAGTGTTAGGCGTACATATTTATTATATGATAATTTATATGTTTGCATGTTTGTGTAATGAATAAAGGTTCGAATGTCCTTATTGTTTTTATTTTAACCCCAGTAATCAGTAATAAATAGTTGTAGTAGTTTTTAGGGTTCCGTAGCCAAATGGCAAAAAACGGAACCCTTAGGATTCGCCATGTCAAAACAGCCACTTTTTCCCGTAACTATAAGAGCTATACTGTGGAAACTTGGTAATTAGATGTATTCGGTGAACCGCATTAAGATTTTCATACAAAAATAGAAAAAAAAACAATGCATTTTTGGGGTTGCCCATACTTAGAACTGAAACTCATTTTTTTTTCATCAAACCCATACGTGTGGGGGTATCTATGGATAGGTCTTCAAAAATGATATTGAGGTTTCTAATACATATTTTTTCTAAACTGAATAGTTTGCGCAAGAGACGCTTCCAAAGTGGAAAAAATGTGTGTCCCCTCCTCCCCCCCGTAACTTCTAAAATTAGGAAATGAAAAATGTAAAAATAATATATGATGTACCTACATTACCATGCAAACTTCCACCGAAAGTTGGTTTGAACGAGATCTAATAATTAGTTTTTTTTAATACGTTATAAATCGTAAATCGCATTTTACTTTCATTCAATTAACTCCAATATATTAAAGAATAACATTTATTTAGATGTATATGTAGTGGTACGGAACCCTACGTGCGCGAGTCCGACTCTCACTTGGTTTTTATATTATATTAAAGTTGAAAAATTAAGAATCCAGCGTGTACGTTACGCCAGCAAGAAAGTGTCACCTAGAGTGATATGAGTAGAACGTATAATTAGTGCGCAATCTGCTGTAAATGTGCGCCGCATAAAAAATTTGTGCGTCTTGTAGTTTTGAAAAAAAAACGTAATAACGATTCCTGCTGGAGTAACGTTGTTCTAGCAAGAAAATTCTAGACGAATCATCGGAGATATAAAATACATACATGGGCAGAGAGCTTCTATTTGTGCAAATTTGTGCGCCATAAATATAATTTGTGCGTCTTCAGGTTTTCGAGATATTGCGTTTCCCGCTGGAGTAACGTTTTGCGAATTCGTGTATCTCAAAGACCATTATATGTGCGCCTGTAGAATGAACATACACGAATAGCTCTTAATTTGTGCATATTTGTGACATAATTAGATGCCAGATAATATTTATAATTTTCAAGTAATCGCGCTTTATTGAAAACTTAAAAAAATATTGTAGCGCCTAAATGAGAAGACGTATAAACTCGCTAAAAACTGTATTCGTTCCATCTTGACGTTTATAATTACCATAAAAAGTTTCAAAACAGAACCTACAAGCGCCAATGAATAATATTACTAAAAGTCGAAACGACGGCATCATAACTTTGACGCCATCAAACAAGAAACTGGCTCAACCTAAGATGTGTAAATGTAAACCAAAAATTAGTGCATTTATCAAATAATATATTGTAAAAATATCCAGCTTCAACTGTTTCGTATTAGGTAAATATTAGGACTAAACCAAAACAGTTATTCGGCGCAGGTTATCCGACCAAATTCGAATGACTACAAAAAAGCGACGGATTCATACGTATCGATGACCACCTTTATTAAACGTATTACACCTAAACTGTGTTCGTACAGACACACTCAAATGTTCGTTGGGAATTATTATTACAATGACCTAATAAAAATATAATATATATTAAATGTACTTTCTGATCATATGAAATCAAAGAGCTTGTTGGTTTAAAAAAATATTATTTTTATTATCATAATCATGATTCTTAAAGTAATTATGGCATCAAATCACAGATCAAATTTCCTACCTATAAATATTAAAACAAACATTGTTCAATTAAACTATTTGTACCTTGTATAGTCATTTGGTATTATTTAAAATCACAGATCAGTTTTTCATTTACTTAAATACACAAACAATAAAATCACTTAAAGTGGCTCAGTACCATCATGGCGTGAAATTTAAATATTAAGTAGTTGTTGTTTTGGCCGAGATATAATTAAGTTTTGGGTATGATTGTATAGTACGCGAACGTAATAAATACCTATAGAGCGTTATATTTTGTTATGAGTTTATGTTTCTTAAAAAATTGCCGGATTTGAAAACTTCAACCCAAGTTTCACATATCGGGCTGCTTAGAAACCTAAGCAGCCCGATATGTGAAACTTGGGTTGTTTGGGTTTAACCGGTCTATACTACGTTCGCGTATCATACTATCATATCCAAAACTAAATTATATCTCGGCCAACAAATAGGTAACTACTTTATACTTGAATTTCCCGTTATGATGGTACTGAACCTTTATCACAGAAAATCACAGTTTTTTCGTTTTTCTACTGATATAATAAATGCAAATGGCTAAATTTATTTATGTCTAATCAAAAAAAAAACTGAATTTATTTTAATAACTATTTCTACTGCACTGTACTCGGGCACAATACGTTTCAACCAGTTAGCGAGTAAAGTTAAGAAGGTCATCGATACGTATGAATCCGTCGCTTTTTTGTAGTCATTCGAATTTGGTCGGATAACCTGCGCCGAATAACTGTTTTGGTTTAGTCCTAATATTTACCTAATACGAAACAGTTGAAGCTGGATATTTTTACAATATATTATTTGATAAATGCACTAATTTTTGGTTTACATTTACACATCTTAGGTTGAGCCAGTTTCTTGTTTGATGGCGTCAAAGTTATGATGCCGTCGTTTTGACTTTTAGTAATATTATTCATTGGCGCTTGTAGGTTCTGTTTTGAAACTTTTTATGGTAATTATAAACGTCAAGATGGAACGAATACAGTTTTTAGCGAGTTTATACGTCTTCTCATTTAGGCGCTACAATATTTTTTTAAGTTTTCAATAAAGCGCGATTACTTGAAAATTATAAATATTATCTGGCATCTAATTATGTCACAAATATGCACAAATTAAGAGCTATTCGTGTATGTTCATTCTACAGGCGCACATATAATGGTCTTTGAGATACACGAATTCGCAAAACGTTACTCCAGCGGGAAACGCAATATCTCGAAAACCTGAAGACGCACAAATTATATTTATGGCGCACAAATTTGCACAAATAGAAGCTCTCTGCCCATGTATGTATTTTATATCTCCGATGATTCGTCTAGAATTTTCTTGCTAGAACAACGTTACTCCAGCAGGAATCGTTTTTACGTTTTTTTTTCAAAACTACAAGACGCACAAATTTTTTATGCGGCGCACATTTACAGCAGATTGCGCACTAATTATACGTTCTACTCATATCACTCTAGGTGACACTTTCTTGCTGGCGTAACGTACACGAATCCAGCAGGACTCGAAATTTCTTAACTCTTTGTGCCACATTCATAAGTATTTTAAATATAGCTTAGCTAGACGAACCTTACTTGATTTTAGCGCCACCTATGCGATGAGTGAAAAAGCACTTAGTCACATACAGTACGTTTGAGTTTAGACCAACACAATACTGTCGATGGATGACGCATTTTTATCAAATACTATTGAGTCTAGCAGCATCCGAATCCATGGCTGAACTGAAAAACTGACACTGCGTTTACCCAGGGGGTGCAGATTCGAGTCCTGCTGGATTCTAAATTTTCCAACTTTAATATTATATAAAATACAAAATGGCATAGCAAAGCCACTTTGCTTTAGTTAGAATATTAAGTTGTAGTACAATAACTTAATACTTATAAATGCCACCTGATAGAGGTCATATTTAGCTTGCAATATGGTCAGTAAAGCGATTGCCCGATTGAGCTGAAAATTGGCACACTTGCGTAATGCCGGTGCGATGATGCAGCCAAGAGCGTTCTTATCATGAAGGAACTCTTCAACGCTTTAAGAGCCGAGATACGAAACGTTGCATAGTTAATCAGTTAATATTTTATTTTAAATTGAGTTGTACCTACTATTAGGTTGATTTGTGATTGGGTAGCCAAGCGAACAGGACAGTGGTGATCCCATTATTTTCTTTAGCCAAGCTGTACTTAATATTTAAAAAAAGTATTACTTTTGTTATGATTCACGATTTGAGCCGGTGTTATGTGACATTGAACATCAGATAATTTATTATTATTTCATATTTTTATATATAAATATTTATTTACTTTAAATTTTGCTATGTTTTTAATAAAGTAAACGCTGCGACAAAGTATATATATAGACCGACATTTTAGAGCATTTTAAAAATCAAAACAAAATGAGGGTAGTCGGTAAAAGGTCATATCGAACCATCACCGGTCTACGGCCGTCCCGGTACCCGTCACTCGGTCGTAACGTCAAGCAATTAAACGCACCGTGTCAAATGTGTTTGTAATTTATTAATTTAATTAATCAGTATGTGTAGTGCGGACAAACTGCTGTGGTTTTTGGTCTGCTACTATAAATTGTATGTTTATATGAAAGTAAATGTTTAAAAAAAAATATATATTATTATTAAGCATGAGTATATAACGTTTTGGCGAAATCTGCGCAAAATGGATTCATTGTATGTACTAGACATAATGATACGAATCTGTATAGGTCAAAGGGCTCTCAACAGTTTTGAAGTTAGTCGCAAATTAAATGTCACGGGTCGGTATTGGCCACGCTCGAGTACAATGCTCGTCGATTGGTCTAGCAGCCATCTGCAGCTAACTTCAAAACCGTCATGATCCCTGATTTAACGTATACAATAAAATTTATCCCCAAAATCCATGCCAATCGATTTGCTGTAATAATATTTATCCATGCTATTCTATGAAATTGTGTTCTAAGCGTACGTGTATTATTTAATTATCTATTAATGTATAGAATTTAGACTAGGTACTTTAGTGAGGCTAGGTATGTTATCTTTTTTCTAAAAGTTAAAATGTCTGATCGAAATAAACAGTTTAAAACCCTCAGAACGAGATCATCATTCATATTATAATTATCTGTGCTATGATAGAGATTTAATTGGTAGACCGCCATCTAGCGACTCTTTACTGTAACTCTAGATCTATGATTGTCTTGTAAGATGCCGCTAGTTATATCATTCATTGCTGTTTTGTCTTGTATCATTGCCCGATTGTGTGGGTAGGTGAGATAAATGATCTTCATGAATTTCTTGATGAAAATCGCAAACCTCAAAACAATTTGCCAAGGTCCTCATGAGATTACGCAATCAGGCCTTGTAAAATACGTGAGTGATCACAATATCTACAATTTCAAAATGCAAGCATATTCTCATATCAGATTCTGGCAGCGAGCTTAAAAGCTCAAAAGATATATTGGAGAAGCCAAGCAATAATGTGTTCGAGTATTTCAGTACATCGTGTATTCGGTCAGGCGTCAGGCGCTTCGAGAACAGAGCGTCATCGTTCTTTATCTGATTGTCTGAGGCGTCACAATACAGATGTGTGATCGTTCGGCGGCGCCCCTAACGCGCGTCCCGAAGGCCGCCAGTATCGCTTAGCTCGCCATCGGCTTCGCCACCCCGTTCCCAGTGCTACAGTGCTAGTTACACCACTGAATTTTGTGAGGCGAGCGTACCACGCCGCTGACTAAAAATAACCGCGCGCCGATCAGTACCGGCGCAACTACCGCGCGCGTCGCCCGCTGCGCCCGCGACTCGCAACCATGGCGGAGACTATCGAGGAGTCATACGAGAGCGCGGTCACCCGCAAGGTGGTCCGCACCAGCCTCAAGATAGAGGAGGTGAGGATCGACACACGACAGTTTTATGTAATGACGCCCGCGCAACACAAATATAGCCGGCGCGCGCACGCCGCGACGCTAGCGCCAGACGCACCTGCCACTGCTCACATAACAGATAACACTTGACAGTGAACACGAACGTAAACACCTGATCCTGCCGCGACCACTCGGACCTCGTCTGTCACTCACCGTCCAGGCGCTTCCGCAGCCAAGTCCCTTACACTTTTGCTCATCTGACGACAGACACCCGGATGTCCAAAAGTGTTCCGGGAACTCTTACATTAGCATCGCGTATTTGGTCCATCTTTACCGATTCGTAAACACTTTACCGGTCCCGTGATGGCACGCGAAGGTCCGATGGCAGCCACCTACGGCGTGACGTAGGCTCGGTCGGTGGAGGAAGTGCGCGCGATGCGCTGCATACAATAAATTTGTGGCAATCGAGATGTAAATAGAACAGGCGGTTGAATGAAAGTTTCCGTGCCCACCTTGACGCGTGTGCATCGACCTGTCCCTCCACGTGTGACCTTGCAAGATATACACAAACACTGGACATTGATACACAATGAACACACCACACACATATAGGTACCTACATATATTTCTATCATTCA
The DNA here is from genome assembly GCA_905147285.1 of Hypena proboscidalis. NCBI lineage: Eukaryota > Metazoa > Arthropoda > Insecta > Lepidoptera > Erebidae > Hypena > Hypena proboscidalis. Next base: position 18,791,541 of record LR990131.1, read on the forward strand.
TATAGCAAATTCCCTGATAAAGAGCAAGCATACAACAACAAAACGACCACTGCAGAGCGGTCTGGTTTAGAAGAAAGTGTCGTCATTAGAGATGTATTCTCGTACATGTAATGAATCTCGAGCGTGACTAATGTAAACTCTTGAGTACGTGCACATCCGACATGAGAACGAGTGATAGTCCTCGTGTCGCGTTATCACATTCCATCTGTGTAACAATGAGCGTCGGATCTGTCGCGACTACTGTTGGTTTCCAAAGCGCAAAATCCAATGGAAAAACGCGCCGTGGCATATTTTCGTCTTGGCTCCCATCCTAGTTTATCTGCTACATTACGATGTTTATTCACAATACGAATGCGAGCATTAATGTGTGCGTCCGAACCACTTGTGTTTAGGTCTTCACAGTTACAGTTGCTTGGGTGCAGATTCGATGTTTGTACGAGTACCTGCATAGAGACGTAAACATGTGAACGGAACTTTACTAATGAACGTCGTACCGCAGAAAGGGGCACAAGGATGATCATAAAGCGGTTGGTTTTTATATAATTCGTTGTAAAGCATCGGCCGGCAGTATAGAGCGTGTGTTTATTTGACATGGCTGTCCTTGCATACCTGACTCTTGAGATCGAAAATATTTGGATGAATATTTTTGGCAAATGGCGTTGTTTTTTTCTTCAAGATCGATTATGTTAAGCGCATCAAAGGGACGGGATATTAACTGGATGATGGATGATACGCAGCTGTTTTTACAAAAGTCATCTCACAACTTGAGACTCGCGTATTAAGCTCATTAGTGAAAGAAAATTAATTGTTTTGTTATCATCCTTATCTTTAGAACGTAGAAAGAAGTCGAACTGTTCATAAAGCTCTGCTAATGCACTATGCCAAACTATTTTCTGTGTTACTCTTTCGATATTTTTAAAGAACGCAAAACATTTTGCTCACGTCACACGCCAGGCCACTGTCGGTATCCATAACAGAACTCTAATAAAAACCATGATCATACCAAAACATTTACCGCTGAGTGCTGAATTTACTGGGAACATTCTGTAAAACGCAGACTCGATAAAGATACGCCAGCAAGTGATTCTACAGAATGATAATTAGCTTTAATGCTGCGAAACAAAAACAAAAGTACTCGAATCTGTTGTTTCCAGAATTTTCTAATGAGTAGTAAGCACTGGGGAATAAAAGCCACAAAAACTATTCGTACAAACAACATCTGTTTTTCAACGTTAAAGTTGAGTTGAGTCATTTTAATTCATAGCTAATGGTGATCCTGGATCATGATGTTATTCGTCGTAGAAACTAAAAAAATGCTTGACATGATTTATGTAAGTATCATCAGAATGGTAAATGTTTTGAAAAACTAAAAGTATAACCAATCGAATGGACAAATTGTAGGGACAGCAGAAGATAGGTCTTTACTTAAACACTGATATAACACAAAAACAAGATATGACAAAAAGTGAACTGAACTCAGTATTTCATCTCTTCCAGCAAACCTAGATGATATAGATGATGCTTTTTTACTATTTACTCATTCTATGAATTTATATTCTTGCCAAACTCAAAGCTCTCATTTTCACCGAATTGCACACAGCTAAAAAAATGCCAAGTAGTTTAAAGGAAGGTTTTAATCTTGAATTATCAGTATGTAAAAAAAAATTAACGTCAAAGTATAATACCAATAAAAGTAAGTATTTTAAATTATAATATTGACAGGCAGAATTTGATATCATCACTGCAAAATAAAGCAATTATCTGTTGGCTTGCGACACACAGATTGGGTATTTTGATTCGTTTAATTAGTGCACACATCAGCTCATTTCGCGGAACGGTGGGCGTTTGCAAGCACGCGGGTAATTTGGACCATATGTCAATATTTTTGATGCTAAAGAGATTATGTAACTTGCAAAACTTATCTTTAAGCATTGCATCAAACCTTAATATACAATTTACTTTCCTGTGTGAATCCAACGGAAATATTTTGTGCTGTGTCCGACAATATCAGTCAGACATGTTACGGACAGAATATACATACATACTAAGACATATCTCAAGAGTTTTTACTATTCTGAAAGGTTAAAATAGTAGATAGCTCGGTATGGTGGTTGCAATGATTAGTCAAGTAAAAAGTACACCATGTTTATAATCTCAAAAAGGTGGTAAAATGTTAAACTAGAGCACAGAAACATAGTAAAGATATGGTGTAAACAAAATGCATTCAGTGTACCCAGAGAGAACTTTCGTTGGTTTTCCATATACGATATTGTTTCTTTAGTCTTGGAAAAATAAACAAGACTAAGCTGTTGCAAATATTTCAGACATTCATGGTTAAATCGTATACAGTCTTAATAATTATTATAATTATTCACAATCACAAGTGGAACGTGGAACGAGTGCTATACATAAATACCTTTATTTAATTAGAATCGAGTTTTCATTTTTTTTTCATATAATTCTCTCCAATTCCCGCTGTTTTCACATGAGACTTTAAAGCACGCAGTGGTTGATTTTGTCACACAACAATGTTTTATCTAATGTTTCATTTTTGGTTATTAATTATTTTAAATATTATTGGTGCACATCAAAATGCTGTAAAGTAGAAATAGTCGTGAATCTATGACTTATTTTAAGAACTCATCTTAGAATGTAGTAAAAAGTTTTACTTTCTTTGAAAAATTACCTCTCGACCAGCTTAAAAGCCGCCGTCAGAGTACTAACCGCCATAACGTATAACAAATCAAAAAGAAAATGAAAAAGTATGAAACAAAAAACAACACAAACGACCGCTCACCTTATTTTTCTTAGACAAAATTGTGCAAAAATCATTAATCATAAATTTTACGCCCAAAAAATAAAGGACCACTTTTCACGTCTGTCACGTGACAATGTTTTTCCATAAACATATTGATATCTTAGAATATTATTTCTTCTGAGATTTTGGCCATGTGGAATATTATTTTAAATTCTAAATTGACTATTTTTACAAGAATAAAAATCAATCAAGATTTCAAAATCTTACCAAAACGCTTATATATAAATAAAACGCTTTATTTATAGATGATACACTTGAGTGTGTATTTCATGGAATTTACGCTTCCGGCCCCAAGACAGTTTTTTCCACTGAGCTTTCGGGTCATTCCTTCGATTTATTGATTGCAGTCGATTGTCTTCTCTAGAAAAGTTCTGAATTCCAGTATTGTATTTTTATTGTCTCTCCTCGCTTAATGTGTCTGTCTGTTTCGATAGAATTCCTGAAATATTCGGATTTTTAAATCTCATTAACTTTAAAAGGAACATTGTTTTGTTGATTTTATGGTTATGGTGTTCTGGAAAATGGCGATGTAATAAATTGCATGCAGTGTGCATCGTGGCGGAATGTCTTTATGGTGTTTGTTATATTATGATAGTTCGATTGTGAATTTAATTAAAGTAGCTGGAATAATAATGCTCTTCTCGTTAACAGCCATTTTTTTTAAAACAGTCTAGCAAAGGGACAATGTCTAAAAATTACATAAGAAAATTTGTGATGGTATTTTTTATGGTTTTATGAACGAGCATGAGGATGTCTTATCTAAAATCTGCCACTAGAGTCCTCCTGTCTGTCCTAAAGTTCTCTGATTTGATGGTAAGATTTGCACCCTCATTTCTCCTCGCGTAATATGCACTTTACCGAGGTTCTCTAATAGTCCGTTATCACATACGGTCTAACTGGAACGAGTAAAACTAAAAAAAATAATTTGTTTTCCGTCGAGCCTCGCGGACCACACGTTAAGTTTTACTCGTTTATGAGAAAAAGTATCGAGTAGAACTGTATATGAGGCATAATTATCAAAATATTGTCTACCCTGGATTGAAAACGTCCTTGAACTACGCACATAACATGTGTCTGGAGGTAATTATCACATAAACTACAAAACTTGCAAAACATGTTTATGAAAGACTAGCTGACCCGTGCCCACTTCGTTGGGCATAATGTTCAAAAATATATATCTTTCATAGTTAAGGCAGCGTTCGTAAGAAATAAATTAATATCTACACGAAACAAACTTAATACCTACCTATAACCTAAATTAATATCTACATGAAACTACCTTAATACCTACCTATAACCTAAATTAATATCTACACAAAACAAACTTAATACCTACCTATAACCTAAATTAATATCTACATAAAACTAACTTAATACCTATAACCTAATTTAATATCTAGGTACATGAAACAAACTTAATGCCTATCTATAACCTAAATTAAATGAAAACTATATAAACATAAAAGATTTTTTTTTTAATGTATCGAAAATAAAATTAATGAATATCGAAAGTGTGTTACGAAAAATTCAACTTTGGGGACGTCCGCTGCGTAAAGAGCCGCGCGGGTACTTAACTCTCAGATGTAAAAGGAAGGTCACGCCTCCTTCTTCCGAAGTGAGCACGAACGCGAACCGAAATAAGCCGAAACCATCGCGCGCCGCTGCCGCGCTGCTGTGGCCTTCACGTATAACGATGAGTTTTTCTCCGAATCTCTTTACAAAACGGACTACCACGTAAAAACCTTTAAATTTTTCGGTTTTTTATATAGCCTATGACACTCAGCGATAATGTGGCTTTCTATTAGTGAAAGAATTTTTACAATCGGTGCAGTAGATTCCGAGATTACCCTTGACAATTTAACAAACACACAAACTTTACCTCTTTATAATATTAGTATAGATGAAAACCAAAACAAAGCGGTAAAAGGACGAGCAAGCGAATGAATCAAGTTGAGTTAACGCTTTTGTTGTATAAAGCTCCATTTATTCCACATTTTAGTTTGGTCAATAACCTTTTAACGTCTTACTCATTTTCCCTTGTCAGATGTGGTGACACAGCGCACTCTCCCGTCGAATGACTGAAACGCATGATGAATCGTTTTTGCTTTACTTTGTCATTTATATTTATTTTTCTTAAGGACTCATTTGGAGTTGTCAAGCTGGTACTTTTGCGCTTATTGTACGTGATTTTTACGCACACAAAGATTTTTATTTGACTTAAAATTTTCTTCTTCAACGTTAGTTCTTAATGTATATTATATTACTGAAGCTTTCGAACAAAAAAGATACCAAAACGTTGTCGTTGTTGTATAATAAATTATTTGGATTTTATTCTTTAGAAACAACGATGCATCAGACAGGACATCGTCTTCATAAACAAGGTTATTTATATCAAAATATTGATTTGACGAACGCCATGAGTAAGACGTTGGAGCTCGCGGTCTTGCGCGTGCAGTATATATACTATATACTATGTAAACAATTTTAATGATCTTTTTTATTTGGTTGTGTTCACACTAAAAGTATTTGCTTGCGATCTGTCTACTGGTATTACTTGTGTAAGACAAATATTGTTATTCACCACCGTGAAATGCTCAGCAAAACAATCCGAAATGATTAAGAAACTTTTAAATTTTGAAAGCGTTCTGAAGTGAATAATATTTTATGGGGATGTGCCCTAGAAGGTACGACAGGAAAACATAGATCTTACCACCTCTATCACTAGTACCATTTTGAGTGTCTAGTCTAGTTGGTTGACCTAGCCAGAAAATTGAAATTTTTATCATACTCTCCTATCTCGCCTAACTACGTAGAGTCAAAGGAGCAAAAACTGGTGATCTAATTCACTTTCGATTTTCCTCTTAACATTGTACTGGAACATTATTGCCGAAAACTCGCTTCGTCATCATCGATTTCCTAAAAAAGTAATGCTCTAATTTAGTCGAATTATTGACAGTGTAATTTTCGTGAGAGTAACATTAATTTACGCTCTGTTAGTTCTAATGATCTACAATGTTTTTCGGTTGCTGTTCGGACTAATTCACAAAAACGGAATATGCCGTGTTTAATTTGCTGTTACTTTAGACAAGAATGGTTACAGTATTTACTACATTATTATATTCAGTAGAAAGTGAAATATTATCGTTGGCAGAGAAAAAGCACGAATGAATTAATAGTTACATGGCTAAAACTTCATTGCTACAAGTGTCCTATAAAAGAGTAATGCAAATTAACACTGGAATGTCGGTATTAGAGTCGATACTTAATAAAAATCAGCGAACAACATCAGTGACACAAATTCTTTGTGACATTTTTAGGCGGGTCGGCGCGGAAACGTTGCAGTTCGCAATACCTCCTTTTAAGGACATGGCTGGTCCACGAATCAAAGAGCTACAGTCTGCAGTGGAACAACTGTTTGGGAACATTGCCAAATGTGCGATTTTGCTTAATTGACGAGCGCGGAACATCCCGGCCGTTTGATCGCGCTCCAGAGCCGCTTGTATGCCATTACGACGCATATAAAACATGCTTTAGTGAATATATATATGGACAATTCATTTAGCGCATATAGTATGTTGATGTTTAAATCAATCAAAGGTTTTCTTTTTTATGAAAAAATAAAAAAAGAGCTTTGTTTCTACATTGGTTCGTAAAAAAATCACATTACATATTAATTGATCAATGTACAGAAAAAAATGGTAAAGATTAGTATTTTCAGTGAATTTTATTAAAACTTTTTAAGATATATTTATGAAATAGGTCAGTAGGTAGATCTCTATTAATCAGTTCTATGATAAACTGACGTGTTTACTAGATTAAAATTAAAATTGCAAGTCTTAACGTGCTTAGTATTGACATCGCTAAACTAGTATTTAACCTATTTTACCGATTCTTAAAACATCAACAAATATTAGCAACATCCTATAAACGTTCAATCTTTTGATTACGAGTTAGGGTTGTTGAACGTAAATTACCGTGGTGAGTTGACAGTTTAATTTAGGTGCGTCCATCATGCGTTGGACGTGCCATCGATCGTCGATCTCGGCCGTCGATCGCCGTCGACGTGGCGGAAGCAACGCGTCGAAGCTCTAAAATGGAACGCAGCTGTTATAATTAAAACTGTTCGTATCGTTGGCGCGGATTATCGCAAAATTCGGTCACTGATCGGCCATCTCTTAGTTGTTGTTAGAGTGACACTAAATAGTGCCACCATATTTTTTGAAAGTCATATAGATTTAAACCAACTTTAAATAGGTTTTTTAATTTCGTCATTTGAAATATATAATAAAACATTTTCCATAATTTGCTTAGGTTAAAGTGAATTTTTTTTCAGTCATTGGGAGGAGCTTTGCGCGAATCCGGTTACCAAAACGGCCATCTATGTAAGTTGTTGTCCGAATGTCACTAAAAAGGAACTTAAATAGTGCCGACTTTGTAACAACAATTTATACAGACGTTTATGTAGACAATGATATTTGTACGTGCTTTTCGGCTTACGAACGTGACAAGTTCGCAATTTATCTGTGCCGACGCTCATTTGTACATGTAGTTAAAGATAATGCAATCTGATGGATGCAAGGACGTCTACAAAATGTGTCAAATTAGCAGTTTTACCACCTACATGGTTTATCAACACCATCATGAAATAGTATACCTAGTAACAGACTTCACAACAGCTACGATTTGAGAACAGTGCTTATCATATATCTATTTATAAGGTATTGCAAATCGCCTAACTACGAACTATGGAAAAGAAGCTCTAAATTATAATAAAAACCCAATAATTAGTGTATAGACACTTTTTCTCCTCATCCGCACTATGATAAACTCCTGTGTCGCGAGGGTATTCATAAACATCCATATCACATACACAAAGCACACCCAGTCAGAAAAATCTTTGCGAATCACACAAAGTCAAGACTTGTCCCGTGTGGGGATCAAACTTACAATACCAGCGCAGTCGAAAGCGGCGAGACGACCGCTTTAACCACTAGGCCAACCGTGCACTAATATAATATATATAATGTATTGCCATACAACGTGGCAATGCTGCCAGCAGCTCAACTTCTGGCCAAAATAAATACCAGCATTCTGAGAACGTGTGGCCTCAAACAAATTTAATAAATACGGATTTGTACTGGGTGGCGCAAAAGTACTGGCACTAAAGAAAATACTTTTTTTTTTTTTATATGACATTTTCTGTCATTCTGTTGTTGAAAATTGTGTAGAGAACAAAATAAATGTAAAATACACTGAAAATAAACATGGACCGTTTTACTCCCCAAGAACGTGGAATAATTGTGTCAATGTTCTTACGGAATAATTCATCAGTGATAAGAACACAACGTGAATTTCGTCGACGATTTCCCCACCGTCCGGCACCGATTGGTCGCACAATTCGACGCTTTGCCACACGCCTTGAAGCAACTGGCTCAACATTGGATAGACCTAAGTCTGGGAGACCAAGAACAGGCCGTTCAGCTAAAAATATCGATGCTGTGCGCGAAGATGTGGAAGAGTGTCCAGAAACATCAACGAGGCGACGTGCCACGCAATTGGGCATTTCCAGACGGACCCTGCAGCGTATTTTGGTGAAAGACTTAAAGATGTTCCCATATAAAACTCAAATGACTCATCAGCTGCTGCCTGCTGACCACCGAGCTCGTCTAGATTACTGCCAGCGCGTCATAAACCTCAACCTTGAAGAGGATGATTTTCCTTCAAAATTGGTTATGAGTGACGAAGCGCATTTCCATCTCTCAGGGCATGTCAATAAGCAGAATACTCGGTTCTGGGGCACTGATAATCCGCGCATTATTCAAGAAACACCTCTACACCCACTAAAAGTTACTGTATGGTGTGGCATCTGTGTTGACAGAGTGATCGGACCCTATTTTTTCGAAGACGCTGGAGGCAATGCGATAACTGTCACTGGAGAACGCTACAGAACCATGTTACGTGAGTTTTTGATACCCAGTTTGGACGAATTGGGGCTGGAGCACATCTGGTTTCAACAAGACGGCGCTACGGCACACACAGCGCGCGACACTATGGACTTAGTGAGGGACGCTTTTCCAGACCGAGTTATCTCTCGTTTTGGCGATTTGCCTTGGCCTGCAAGATCACCCGATCTGACCAGTCCAGACTTCTTTCTTTGGGGTTTTTTGAAATCTCGGGTGTATGTGAACAAGCCACAGACTCTCGCAGCTCTAAAAGAAAACATTCGTCAAGAAATAACGAACATATCGCAGGAAGTGTTACGGCAAGTTATGCAAAATGTCATAAATAGGGCTCAAATGTGTATCAACTCTGGAGGTCACCATTTAAAAGACATCATCTTTAAATCCTAATGGTACGAAATTTAATGGCACAAATATACATTTAAAAAAATCTAAATCTAGTTTTCTAATTTAGAAAAAATGTTATAGCTGAACCAAATAGGGTCTTTACTTTTGCGCCACCCAGTAGATCCATGTTACGAAGAAAACATGAACCTACTAACTATGTCTAAACGTCAGATTACACGCGAAAATTATATGATTCGTTGTAAATAATTTGTCAAATACTTTGGTCTAATAAACAGCTCAACTTTCACTAAGGTCGACGCGGTATTTAATAATCTGGACTGCTCCTCACTTGTCGTACCTACTTCTGACTTCAAAAATGAAGAACTTTCATACAACAGTTCAACACCTAATTATCCCCCCGTCGAAATGGAATTGCCAAAAATCCCTTCTTAGTCGATCCTTATGTCATGTAAGGAACCCTCATGCAAATATTCAAGTGGTTTAGGGTCTGCGTTGATGAATCAGTCAGTTAGTCCGGCGAAAAATATACGACACAGAATCAATGATTTGATCCTTCCAAAGGATCGTTATTAATGGGGATGGGGACAATGTCTCTCGGATGATGGGCAAAATTAACGGTTCTGATTGGTTATGATGGTCATTTCCATATATTTTGGACCAATAGGTTTAAAATATATGGAAATGAACATGTAGTGTATCTACTTGACAGTTATATCTCTTCTAATTAAAATTAGTTTCATATTTGATATATAATTACTTTTTATCATTTATATTCTTAAATGGTGACCTAGATTAAAGAATGATCCGCACAATATTCTCTAAAATGTTAATAGGTTTTTTGACACCAATAAAACGTAATTCAATGTCATCACAGTGCGGGCATAGTCAGGACAAGTCTATTTCTAATATCGCTGACTCTATTATTAAACATGCGTTTTACACTCATTTGTGACGTGTGCAATCATTATCAGATTAAGGTCCTATAATGGTTTATCAGTATAGAATCGGTGCGGTAAAAATTCTCTTAAACAAATAGGCGCTCGATTTTCAGGAAGGGGTCTGATGATCAGGGGCGTAGCTACCGCCGTATCTGCCGTATCAATTATACGGGCCGGCCGGCGGCCCCCCAACGGAACTGCTGAAAGAAGTTCTTAAAAATTAAACCTGATAATAAATTACCTAAGAACTTCGATGGGACATGAATGCCTGTCAGACCTGTCACTATTGTCCATAGAGGCAGAAACTTTCGAAAAACTAAAGTCATCATTAAATGATTTAACAAATCAGTTTTCCAAAAAAAAAGGCAAGGAGAGTGTATTAAATTGAATTGTTTGTAAAAAAATTGTAAAAAGTGACAGATAGATATTTATGACGAATAAATATTTCTTTAAATTTCATGCAAACATTATTTACTTTTGTGAGAAATCTTCGCCCTTTATAAGGGCCCCCAAACCTTTTTTTTACACGGACCCCGCCAAGGCACGCTATTATGTTATGTATTAGTATTAAAAAAAGAAAAGAATGTTAAATAGAAGCACTTGCGCTGCGTTTGTGTTCATTGTTTGGTGATAACAAACTTTCAATAAAAAAACTAGTCATACGAAACTCCTTGGTTATTACCCTATTCCTTTTTAGCAAATAATAAGGTTTTATGCACATCTTGTTAAAAAGTCATCGATAAATAAATCTTTTGTTTAAAAAACGAATCTCGTGATTCTAAGCAACAAAAAAAACTTGTCACAATGACATTATAGTTTAACTACTTCATTCGTAACCTCCTTTTGTTGCACACGTAATTTCAGTCGCATAATTATTATTATTATTTTAGCATCTTAAAATAGGACGTGCTTCAACTATTTTTCTTTCAGCAAGAGACATATGCTCCAAATTTTTGTAATAAATAAATAGGTCTCATATTAAAACGTCTGGTGTAAATAGATCAAAAGTTGTTGATCCACTTTTATTTTTTAGTTATAATTCAGCAATTTGCTTTGGATTATTCAATCAACCAACGGCTAGATTAGCCTAAACTGCATTATTTAATTAATATCACACAATGTTATAAAATATGTTATAAAACGAACAACAAAATATCGAACAATCCAGCGTGAGTATAGAACACTGGATATCGGTTTAAAATTTCTATAATTTCTATTTCTATTTCTATATTCATATTTCTATTTTATTTCTATTTTTTTATTTATTTTTTTTATATTTCTATTTTCACCTTTTAGCATCTCAAAATAAGTAAAACTATTGACGTGATCTTAATTTTAACTTAAATACAACAAGTCATGTACTTTCTATGAAAATATTTCTTTCTTTCATGCAATTATTTCTTTCTTTCAGTGACAAATAAATACTCTTCATATTAATTCACTTACTATGTCGTCTACGTCTCACTCAGCGTCATCAATTATATTCATATTCTTTATTGCGTTCCATAAGTTGTATTTAGGTGGGAATCTTAGCCACATTATGGACCCAATAGAGCACAGCAATTCATCAAAAGGTCATTCTTTGTATGTTATTATTCTTATTATTTTATCATTGCCTATATTAAAAGAATTACTAACCGTTGAAGAGTTGTACCATCCAGCATCAGCTCAGCAATTCGGTTTTTGTATATCCTCGTCTGGTTTCGTATATCTATCGTATATAAGGTCACTAGAAGGATATCTGAGGACAATGGTGTAATTTCTTTTCAACTGTTTTTTACTTGATTATTTTATGGAGCGGTCGCGATCGAGCCGAATAAATTGAACCATTTGCCTTTGCTTCTTTAATGTATTGGCGGAAAGAAAATTGCTTATATTATTCAAATTATGAAATACGGGTGTTACGCACGTAATGTTGGTCTATTAAGTCGACCGCGGTTTCGCCTATACGTCTAGGCATTATCAAGAGAGTGCGATGATGTAACAAACTATGATAATGTTACAAACTCACGTCAGTTTTAATAAAAATAAAATTGCTAATATTATTTTAGTGCAAATTGTACTTAAATATTTTTGATCCTATGATAGTTATTAAATAATATTAGAAATGTCAGTGTTTGATCGTAATCCAAGTGATTATTGTTATGTGATATTACAAGACATGACATGGTGGCAATCACCCAATTTTTTTTTGTATTGTGATAGGACTTGACAGTAACATGGTTGTAGATATGCCAGAGATATACATTGATCGAGGGGCCAAGAAATAAGAGAATAACTATTGATCATCTGTTGTTTAACTTATAAATACATTGCAGGATTGTTGAGAAATGGGAATTATTTGACAACATGGGACCGGCAGGATTTAAACCTGCATCCTTCTGCACACCGGGCAGCCGCATTAACCAGCTACGGTCGCCTCTTGCTAGGCCTAGCTAGCCTAAATTTCTCAACTGTATGTTACGTCATTTCGTGGTGCAAATCCTGCCGTTAAATATTTTTTCAACTGTTTCTTAGTTCCAAAAAGTTTGTATATCCATTTTGTTCAATGCGCGTTCGAAATGTGTGAAATGAAAATGAGAAACGAGCTGTGGGTATGTAACAGAAATAGATTGTCGCGCCGAGCGTCGTCGCTTCTCCAATGTCGAGGTGATATGCATTGTAGCTGTACAACATTCACAAAAAAATGTTTTGAATGATAATAATATCGACCTCACTAAGTTCATTCGTTAGCCCTGAGATTTCGCAGTGGTTTAGGTCATGGGTTTTGAGTTTGAGTGGTCCGACTATAGAACTTGCACTATGGTTTATCTAGATCGATTTTTAAAATATACCATTACGTAAGTAAGTAAAATAATAAATTTCGGACAAGTTGGTTTAAAGAAATATAAAATACTTGGTTAGCTGCTATTAAAGGATTTTTAATTAAGGTTTCAATTTAGAGCTAACGTTATTCAATTAAGGTTTAAAATTATAGTTTAAAAAACCGGCCAAGTGCGTGTCGGCCACGCGCAAAAGGGTTCTGTAGTTAGTCGTTACAACATATTTGGCGTAAAAGAGATTTAGGTAAGTACTATTTACATTAAACAAGTCTTCATACAAGTCATTATTTTTAAAGGTTTTTGTGTACGAACGCTATAGTTCTCCTTAAAAGTTCATTGAATAAGTATCTACTACCACCATGATATTTTCCAGATTTTTCAAGCCTTTGTCTTAGCTTTTAGAGAGAGCGAGACGCCCTACTCGAATCAAAATTTGCAGTTTAAAGTTAAATTTCTCGTGCATTTAAATTTCTCTCTATATTAAAAAAAATATTATTTTCAACCCCTCAGTGTTATTAAAGACTTAACTTACAATAACCCACACTATGTGGTAGGTGAGTGAAAGAAGAATATTCGCACCTTTACATGTAGGGGAGGTACCACTTCTTGCAAAATTTCAACTTTTTGGCTCTAACGGTTTCGAAGGTAGACCTCGGACAGACAGACATGGCGAAACTATAAGGGTTCCTTGTAGGTACTACGGAGACTTAAAAACATACGTACATCCGTTTTACCTTGGCATTTTATTGCTACCCACGGAGAGCGATAGATACTTTATTTTCAGAAATTAATTGACCGGAAATCATTTTTTCCGTTATGTTCTCGCATTCGAACCGAACTCTATAGAAGCTGCCAAAATAAACTATTTCACACCAAAAAGTTGTTAATGTGTTACCCACTATGATCATAACTTATTAGACTTTCGTATCTAAACACATTTTACAATTTTCTATTGGCTATTGTCATAAGTAGTCACTACTCTTCACTCTGCTTGGTTGTAGGGTCGATTTCTGCACGTTTTTTTTGTTGTGATTAATAACACGGCATGCCAGTATTGACATTTCGTGAGTCAATGAGAGTCAAAATACGAAGTCTTTCCTCACTAACGCTGTAGTCACTCTAAGGTTTAATAACTGTTTCTGAAAAACGACATTAAATTTTGACATTATTGTAAGATGGAAACCGACACCTCGGCAATTCCGCGGTACAGCCTAGATTAAGAGAGGACTTATGTTTTTTGAGTGCAAACTTTTTTTTGCATTACCGCCGCAACACATAGGTATTATTCCTAATGCAGATGTCGTTAAAAAAAAACGATATATCTACACAAGTAGCTCAACCGTACAGAAAGAATGGTTGTAGTTATTTATTACTACACTTTTGTGGACAGGTCACTGACATGTTACTAATGGGGCTAGCCCAAAAATGTGTTACGCTGACTTTACGCACCGATTCTTTTAAGGAATTGGACTTTAAATAGAACTGACTTTATAATAAGATTGTTGCAGAGCTTGTAAACTACCTGATGCTATGTGACAAATTGAAATTCAGAAGTCCGTCTGGTTTATATGAAAGAAGAAGAAGAAACAAAATAAATTTATTTAGTACCAACAAATGGGACACAGAAAGTTAACAATATATGAAAAATACACAACATTTAGTTAGAAATATGCCCCATGGTTGCACTAAATAGGTCCTGATTCAGCATATTGTCAGACTCAGGTCTGACGCTGATTTTCAATCAGGCCTAGGTGACAACACGGATATCATATCTTCTTAATAATAAAACACATCAAAACAACAAAATATAAAAAATAAATGATATAAAAAATAAATATGCATTATTTTGTGATACGGTTGTAGAATGCGAGTAAGTGCAAGCATTATTTGTTTTGAAATTATGGGTTATCTGCAGCAAACCCCCAAAAAAGGGCATTATTAACATCGTTCTCGAGCAAAATTTTCTATGATTCATTCTGTCATTCTGTCTTAGACTCCCTGATACGGTATACAGTTGACATGTTTTTAATACTTAAGACCTTTGTTTTAAACATTATTGCAATAAATGATGGTTATGATTATGAAATCTGAAAAATAGACAAGTTATAATTAGAGTATTAGAGAAGCATAAACGATGCAAAAATGACGAGGAGATCCACACGCCTATTTATCTACAATTTTGTAGTCATGCAGATGCAGTGTTGCTTGGTCCAAAAACTACCTTATATGTCGATAAGCTAATGCCCTTTCACGCTACTGTTCGACACCAGATACTTATAGTTAACAACAGAAGAGATTGAGGGAACCAGCTTTTAATGTCAAATAATATTTGCACTACCGTGTACCCTTTTATAAAAAATAGAATATGGCGACTTTACCTTTCCTGAGCAAACTGAGATACCGATACATAATACAACAGCGGAAGTGATTAAAAATAATGACATAACTGTATGCATAGAGTCGTACGTACTACCTTTTAAACAAAAATACTAAACACCTTTAACATTATAATGCACGGCTGATGAGGTCATTGACTTTTAAGCATGTATTAGACTCTTTCCTTTAGTGATCAAAATCATCCACAGACGAAAATAGAACTTTTCCTGTACGAAAATATCTAAACGTTTAGTGTAGTCTGTTACAAAAACGTGTGTTTTTGTGGAACTGGAACGTTGACTCGAGTATTTACGTTTAAGTTCAGTATTCACCGTATAATTATGAGGTATTCAAATATCTTTAATTCCACGGCAGAGAAAATGAACGCCATGTGCTCCGTTCCTTACATACTTATTTCGCTTCGTCAATATTCATGCATCTCGTCGGCTTCGTGTACTACGGACATGTCCTTTCTGAAGGACACCATTTATCTGGTGTCCCTATAATTATGTCTTTCGAGAATGACCTCTTCCAGTACTTCCACTTATAAGTATGTGTGGGATAACCTTGAATGACAGGATAAGGAATAGTGTGATAAGAGATCATTGTGGTTTAAAAGATGATATAGTGACTAGGATAGAGTTAGGTATGCTTAGGTGGTTTGGTCATGCTAATAGAATGGATGAAAGTCGATTATTTAAAGAGATCTTTTATTAATTTACTTCAGTATAACCTTTCATGTTGATTTCGATTCAAGAAATGGAAATACTTACAGTGTTTTCGGCGTGGTAAATTCTTGCGGCATTTAAAAAGTTTGGAAGTGTCCTTTGCCCAATAATTTTAATAACATACAAAGTGGATGGAGTTCCATATAAATAAATTGAGTATATTTTGTTATATTATCGATCGGAGAAACTACAGCAGCCATCAAAAATAATCTAGTTTTAAAACATTTAACTAGGTATCTACAGTTGTAAGTAGATAGAAAAGTAATATAGATCTACATCTTAAAACACTTCAATCACATGTAAAGAGTATTTCATTTCTCAGTAAAACGAGGAGCAACCACAGAGATTTTATTAAACGAGATTGTTCATTGTCTGTGGTTGCCGCCTTAATGGAATCGTGTTCAATATGTTTTTATGGCTACAATAAAATTGAGTGATGGAAAGTTGAACGTTCTTACTATAAGATTTAAATGTTTATAGGATTTACGCAGCTAATCAGCAAAAACAGCTGTTGTTTGCGTGTCGAAAATAATGTATTATTGTGTTCTTAGACTACAATAAAATTATACTATTTTATGTGTTGTTTAATGAGTAATTTTAAATAAGATCCCACGACACAGGCTGGCCCAATGTGAGGACCATGAAAGACAACTCATATGGCAATAAATATTTTCAACTGTTCTGTTAATTCCTTCGACCACAATGTAAAATCTTAAAATACAGAAAATATTTCTATATTTTTTGTAATTTCTCTATCGTTTTCGACTTTCTAGCTAAAAAAATATGCTCTACAGTTAATTTTTGAATGTTAATAGCCTGTCATAAGTAAACTAAATGTATTTAGTGCAATTATAGCGTTGTAAAATCGCGCATATTTATTTTAAATCTGAAGAAAAACACATTAGCCCATTCAGCTCATTTACATTATAAATGATTTTCATTAATTTAATAGTCTGTTATATAATCAAAGTCTGTTATATTTACCTTCGTCAATTATTACAGTTTCAAATGTAGAAATATTGTTGGAATATGCATGGCGCGACCATTATACCTAGCAGTAATTCTTCATTTTTAACAATAAATAACGTGTATTTAAATCACATCATTAAAATTACACTGCATCCGGTAATAAATCTCGAAGTCCATCCACTTTTTTTTTTTTATTATTCCACTGAGGTAGCAAACAAGCATACGGCCCGCCTGATGGTAAGCAGTTACCCTAGCCTATGGACACTTGCAACGCCAGGGGCATCACGCGTGCGTTGCCGACCCTAAAACTTATAACATATACCACTATATAACAAAACTTTTCTTTTTATGTGGTTAACTGATATTCTCTTTAATTTTTTACGCGAATAGGTACGATAAGGGCGACACGTTCGATGTTTTTTTGTGTTTATGTCTTTAGTTATAATTTTGTTGTGTATACATGTATAAATGTTCATCAGTGGTCGTGCTCATATTTCCTAAAGCTAGATGCTTTGCAAAATGCCCGACCATATTGAATTAGTCTTAATAAATTCGTACCATTGTACCGCCACCAGTGCTGCTACCGACGTGTTTTAGTGTTATATGAATTTACTGTAACAGGCTATTTTCTAAAAATATCCGCCAAAGGCAGCACCAATGAGGGGTACAAATGCCTTGCATAATTTTCAGACGAAAAAGGTTAATTAGATCATACCCTTACTTTACCGTGATATCTTTTTATACTGCACAGTACTGCAATATGAGTTATTAAAATTATTAATTGTTACTTACAAAATATATATTGCTGCTAGCCTCAAAATTAGAGAATTTGAATTTGGAAAATTGGTGAACAGTTGAATTATATCATAATGATAGACTGGTTAGGTATATTATAAGTTAAAGGTTCGTGCAGAATGTAGGTATGTCGTGCCAGTCAATGTTGTCTCTGACTAATTTAGTCGAAGAGACAACATTCACTGAAACATTAGCTATCTTGACAGTAATTTCTACTGGCCAATTAAACTGGCTATTTCCTAGAATCGAAGTTTTACGTCTGACCCACTTGGAATATCCTGGAATGAGTGAAGAGTTTGTTGGACCGATCGTAAACGTGGAAAGTATGGAGTGAGCATTAATGATGGTCGCAGCAAATGTGTTTTTGGCAATTGTACTCACGGCTTCACATTAAGCTATACATTATATTGACGACCGGATGGCGGTGCGGGTTCGATTCCCACTTAAGACAAATCTTTGTGTGCATGAATATGGGGGTTTGTCTTAGTCTGGGTGTTTCTATGTATAATAAGTATGTATTTATGAAGGAAAGTATATATGTATTAGTATCAGTTATTCTAGTACCCATAGTACAAGCTCTGCTTAGTTTGGGACTAGATGTGTGTGAGCTGTGAAAAAAAAACAATAAAGAAACAACCAGTATGAGAAGGTCTGGTCTCGCGTTGTATATATTTCCCGTGTAATGCAAGACCAGTTTATACTGGAAATGTATAGTTTGATGTGTAGCCATGTGTACTTATTCATACGCTGTTAAAGTGTATGGTTTTTTATTGCTGTATGTTCAGTTTCTTTTGTCTGGGTGCATGGTACTTCTTATCGCAATGTGGTCGATCATGGCGCCCATGACGGCGAAAAATAGAACTAATTCAGGCTATAATTTTTTTACCTTCTATAAAGTCGCACCCCCTGTTAGTGCGCCTAGTTTTTTTAACTACATAATGCATTTTAATGCAGTTTTCACTAATTTATAGATTAATTGATTGAGAAAGGACTTTATGTACAATACATGCATATTTTGTTTTTCATTTTTAAATGTTTCAAAAAGCCTATTGTAGTGCGCTTAAACTGGCACTGGCTAAACCTTATGGAATAAAATACATGAAGATTCGTCATAAATAGATTAAAATTGTCCTTAACAGCATATCATCAAATAATGGCCGCGCTAATGTCGTGCACGAAGCAAAACAAAGTTGAGTATTGCTCACTGCTACCCTATTCAAACTGCTGAGGTGAAAAGCTGTATGTGCGACACGAAATCAAAGTCACTTTCATACCTCGAGCTTTTGAGTTCCTCACTACGCTCAAGATTCTAAACAATTCGCTACGCCAGTAATTCTACTATAGAATAAAATAGGGATAGTATCGAGTCATAAAAATGGATATAAATGTACGCCATGGCTTTAAGGACTTTAAGCTGATTTGAGGCCATCTGCCAAAAGAAAAACAACCAATGAAATCATTTGATTTTGCTTACATTCGACAATATTGACTAGATGATTTCGGGTCACAGAATAATTCTTAATATATTTTTTTTTTATACTACGCCCACAGCAAACGAACGCGTAGTCCACCTGATGGTAAGTGGAGTACAGCCCATGGACACCAACAATCAACAAAAGCAGATTATAGATGCGTCGCTGCATACGAGGACTACGGTGTTATGCCTCATGTGCCAGTCATTTCAGGCCCTGATCTCACCACCAAACCGGAACACAGTAATGGAAGCACTACTATTTGGCGGCAGGTTAAAGGTGAGACGGTGGTGCTGCCGGCCTCGAGCTCATTCACAAGAGCTCTACCACCAGTAATACCACCAGTATATCCTGTCACTATCTTCTTAGAACAGTTTATTTACTAGTTTAACTAAACGGATTGTATAAAAAAAGGTATAATAAATTTATAGTTAATATAATAGTCTTCCACATACGGGCAGAATGCGTAACCATGGTGAGAACTCCGCATTACGTTCATTTTCTTGTAGGTCGTCGGTCCATCTGTGTAGGCCTGACATAACATGTGGTTCATTCAAGGACTTTTGTTTACACAGTCTGTTTGGATGAATTATGTGTCACAGTTATAAACTATTGTTTACTTGAGCCTTTTCACTAAAGTTTTTTGACTAATTGTCAGCATAATTGTTCAAAGATCGCACAAGACTCGAACCCACCCAACGACAGAAAAGATACAGTATTTTCTGTCAAACGTTTAGATAAAATAATTTTATTATTATTACCTCAGCAGCTCGAAAAGGCGTTCTGTGTTGTGTGAAAACAGTAAGCAAAACTCGATTTTGATTCGAGCCATTTTAGCTCCCGCTTAAAGCAAAATCAAGTTTTGATCACTGTTTTCGCCTTTAAAGCTGCTGCCACGTATGCGCTAAACGAGATCAAAGTTATTTTACGTCCGTCACTAAATTTAGGATTCTTAACAAGAATTATTCTACGCCTGATTCTACAATAGCATCTTTCACTTAATCGGGCCAAAAAATAAACACTCAAAGAAAATACGAACGATGAACAATTCATCAGGTCTACTACGCTATAATAAGTACCTGCGCTTTCTTTTCAAAGAAACCATAATAATTCTATCGCGACCCAATAAAATTACCATTAAATATTAGTACCTACTCAAAATATTAAATTAGCTGTTAAACCTTTGGAATGACAATGGCGTTTATAATTTACGATCGAGCTTTAAAAACGTCTAAACATCATTAATTGCCAGGGATTACATATTGAGAAGTAATTCGTGTTGGTTATTTTTTGTCGCAGTTATATCCAGCTTAGTAACGATTTATAGACAAACATAAGGACTATTAACTATAAATAAACAAGAAGTAATGTACATAAGATAAACGGACTATTTAGAATTTCTTTCCACTAACTTCTTTTTTATATTTAACTATAATAGTAATATATGCTCTGTCTTAATTGTACACATACGGCACAATCGCAACAATATGCCTATTAGTGCTTAATATTTGTAAATAAGCGACTTATGAACAGTTCTGATTCATGGTGAATTATGTGGAGGCAATTTTTTTAAATGATAGGTAAACAGATAAAACAAATACATTATAATAGTTGTGTATCTTTGAGTAAAACTTACTCTTTCAACTATGTCTTTCAAGGACATTGCTTTTCTATCGACCAACGCGTTGATGTCTATTGTACTACCATAATATGTTGATTATGTACAAACAAAATGCCACTATATCTCTCTTGCCCCTTCTTACTTTATACTCAGCTAGTAGACAAAAAATAAGTTACTGAACAATGTAGACAATCGTAGTGGTACACCAAATCACAAATTGAAAGACCTACATTTCAGTTCTTTCTATCTAAATAATATCTTACGACTTAACGCAAACTTAGGTTGGATAATTATATCGTGGAACAAAACAAAGCAGTATCATAATTTACAGACTTTCAATGTGCGTGTACCAGTCAGCAAGCAGTACATCACATCCGTCTAATCTCTCTCATCTCTAAGCCGTTATGCTCTATTTTCATTAGCAATCATTGCATAATCTCCGCGAACCAATTAACGATTAAATATGAGACACCACCCACTCTGTCCGTCTGTCTGTCACATGCTTCATTGCGAAACCGCAATAACTATATCAGTTGAGGCGAAGGGATTACTTCTATTGATGCTGGGTTTTTGAAGTCAAATGCTTGGAGATGAAGCCCGGAGAGTTTAATGGAGAGAATTAATATGATTTAATGATCTTAATTAATTTTGTAGAGCTATTGTGGATTTTCATATTATGATATAGTCGTAGTCGTCTGTGAATTCTACATCTGTCGGGTTGGCTCACGCCGCCGCCTCTTTCGAGAACAAAACTACTGAACCATGCCGCTAGAAAAAAAAATGGTAATAGACAAAAAAATAGCCCTCTTTCTTTTTTTTTCTAAATAAACTGAATATTGGCATTTTATCGAGGATCTTTAGGCAATCACTAATCAAATCCAAAATCTTAAGCCCTTATGATATCGCAAGTGTACTAAGCAAATGCATTTTTTTGTGAGAACTGGGAAATGTACAGAATTTTGGCACGTCCCAGCTCATCAGTCCGTTACAGAAAATTAAAAGACAAAGCTATAAGAAAAGTAGGAGATTTTTAATGAGAAAATGTGTCATTTACAAATTGTCTATTAGAAGTGGACTAATTTTTTCACTTCAACGATTCGCGTGAGTATGACGAATGGCTCAAATAATACGAATTTGGGAGTTAATAAAATAAAATAAAATGCATGGTTCTGTGTTTCAATCTTTTGTTTGTAACGTTTCTTGCCAGATTCAGTGACTGTTAATAATTTTATTGAAATGTAATACAGTTTTTATTACTGTTAGCCGAAAAAATTCTAATAAAATAAAACTTTTGCGGCTAATCACAACGTACCTCTGATTTATTATTTAAAATAATTTATTTTTAATTACAATGTGCATTTAAAAATCCTCTTGAGCGTTTAGTTTTTAACTGCGTATTCTTATACAACTATTGACGACTCGGTTATAGATTCAATGTGTGTAGTTTCTTATGAATTTAAATAAGAAATCGTTATTTTTTCGAATAGAAAATCGATTATTTTCAGGTCAGACAGGTTTCCTATTTCAATTTGTTATTTCTAAATCAAATTACATATCGTTTGTTGAACTACATAATAATATGACAGTGCACTAGGCCTTGAATACCTGTTCTATACACACTAGAATTTTTATGTTGGCACGCGCACAGCTCCGTAAATGCCTTTACTAAGCAGGTTAAATTCTTCAACGAGCCGCCATTCATGAATGTTCATATGCATGCATACAAACGAGGCTGAACTACCCTCCAATTATTATGCTCGTATAAATAGTCACCTGGCGAGATTCTCTTCCTCAAACCTTGGCACACTGAACTTGTGAACAAATTATCATATCATAGACAAACTTTCGGCCGCGGTTTCGCCCGCGTGGTAATTGATATTATAGAAACCATAGATTCTAGACGTGGTCAGTGTTCATTCCCACCAGTTAAAAAAACCATGTGAATAAAAAATACCGCCTGTTTTCGGAAAAAATGAGATCAATCAATTTGTTCGGAAACTGCGGTTTTTTTTCGACCGACCACTTAATACGACGACATCTACAATTATTTTTTTCTTCTATTCATCTCTCTTCCAGTTTTCGTCAATAAAGGTTCTAAATAGAACGAGGTCTAATCTTTTTTTCTCGCTGGTTGGTTCACTGATTAGGCAGTATAGCTACAAAAGCGTAACAAACAAATAAGTTAAACTCTGGATATTTGGCACATATATTAGAATATTACAAACTGCGGCACGAGTTACGATTATAGCTGGGCTTGTAAACGGTGTTTATCATAAACTGTCTTTGCAAATGGGCTGGTGAGTACAGAGTTAAACGTTTCTTCCGGTAACAAAAATGGATGACACAAACTATGTGCTGACTTCACATTACAGGGTGACGAATTTTGGTTAACTTTGTAATATTTATTTCACAACACATTATTTTTATCCGACTTAAAAAAAAGAGGAGGTTCTCAATTCGATTGTATTTTTTTATTTTTTTTTATGTTTGTTCGCCGATTTCTCGAAGACGCCTGGACCGATCTCAGAAATTATTTTTTGTCAGACAGAGTATACTTGTCATGTGCTCCCATTTTTATCAAGTTACGATTTGCTGATGGGATCCAAGAGAAATCGAGGGCAAAATTTTTTTAAATTAAAGTCGGTTAATTATTATTTACAACTTTCCTTGAAGGAAAACCATAGCCTCTACAGTCTACATACACTAAGTCCGTATTAGGTTCCTCAAACGGCAAACGCTGGACGGGTCATTGATGTATGTCATAGTTTTGTCGGCCTGTCTTATGTGCGTAAGGGCTCACATAACCACATCGTCTCCCCAAACGGCATCGTATGCAGTCATGAACATTTCAGCACCAAAAATAAATCTATATTATAAAAATAATAATAATATTATAAAAATAAAGTATCGGAAAACAAATGAGTATTTTACTTATTTTACAAGTGCTTACAAACATCGTATGTCTCATTGTAGTCGTTGTCACTTTTCCACGTCTAATTTCCGAGCACGTACAAACTCGATCAAGTAAAAGTGAAATTACTTTGTCGTAAAAACTCGACTCGATTTAAGTGGTCTTATTTTACGTGTTATTGAGATTTCGTTACAATGTAATCATCACTTTCTTTTGTATTGATGTCTATTGAGTTTACTGTTTGTGTGATTTAATAAAGCTATCGATTATTGTATTGTCTGTTGAAATTAGAATCAGATTATAACATAATGTACCCGACTTAAACCCTTTTGCACTAAAATAATAAAAAAAAACTAACATTTTGATTATATAATCTGAATTTTTTGAACATATTATTTCAAGGGTACCTAAAGTATATTTAAAGTAGATGTATATTAATAAAAATAGTTATTATAGCAACTATTACTTAATGTTTGTGTTTATATCCGGTGTGTGTAATGCATAATTAAGATGCATCATAGCATCATGTCATGCATATTATGTAAAAGCATGCAGTAAAAGTTAAAAACTAACTGTTTTCATCGGATAGCAACTGTGGTGTGATTAAAACACTATAAATTATAATATCTACATATGACATGGTGATTTAAATTGACGAGTCGCAATGATTTATCGCAAGCACTCATTATGTCAATCGGCTCATTGTCAGTGACTTGTCAAAGCTGTTTACTGCATCAATCGCGGTTCAATTAAGGAGTGATTTATATCTACACTAAGATCATTATCATGGCCAGCTAAATGCAGCTGTAGGTCAATACTTCTGTTTGGCGAATGTATTTGTAGATTTGTTCCGAGCGATTTTGTCAATCGATAAATTGTTAATTGTGTAAACGCTTCCACTTATTTTGTCGAGCAAAAGAAATTATTTAAGAGATGATTCCCGTTCTAGATAACTCGATTTCAACGTAAGAAAATTGGAGAATGTTAGATTTTTTACATTCGGCTTCCATTCGGCTTTTTACTCGGCAAGTAAACTCAACCCTTACAAGTGCATAAAAGTGGAGTAAGTTAACACTGCAGCCGAGTGTATCTATTTAAAACAAAATCATTTTTTACAAAAAAAAATACCGACGAAATAAAACTAATAAGTTAAAAATGAGTCTTAATTTAGTTACATAAACTATAAAATATTATACTACTAACTTTCAGCCCCTAGCAATAAACTTATTAACTGGCAACTATGTGTAGAGAAGGCTTGACATGGTATTAATTTTATTTTTTGGCAACCAAGATCAAAAAAAAATTGTTAAACTTAGTAAAAATTACTTACTGACTTTTGGATTAGACTATGTTTCTATGTTGATAACTACGTCAGTCTAATCTAAATGTCAAAAGTGGCAAGCCTAGCTAAGAGAGCTCGAAGGGCTTCACAAAGAAGGTGCTTTTGTATTACATTTTGCCACCGACAAAATTAAATAATACCTGTTGGTTGCACTATTGTGCCCTGCTTTGGTGTTTTTATTTCTTAGGTTATTCCTAGCCTTATGCTAGGAATAACTGGCACTAAAGGAATAATACAGTAGTTCTTAGATACAACCTTTGTGGATGTTCGTTGGATGTAGTTACCATTTGTTATTAGTTGGACTGTGGACAACAAGCCCGTTCACTTATACTTATTATGTTTTATAAATATACTACTCTCAACTGTGGTTGTGTAAAGGGATTTCTTAAGTGCAAAAGAAAGTGAGAAGAAGAAAACTTAGAAAAGCAGCTTTCTATCCTGCGGAAGTCGTAAAAGTTAACCGAAGGAAAGACCGTAATCCGATCGATAAGCATAATGAGCTAATAATAAATAAGTAAGGACCAGTTTCGCGAGTTATGGATAAGGCCCTGGTACCGCTATTCTAAACTTTTAAACAGATGAAATGTCAAATTCATATAGAAATTTATAGAATTTATCAGCACATGCTATCGTCATATTATAAAAATATATATTATTTTAATATACGTTATCAGGACCTGGTGAAATTGGGTCTTTTGTCGCGTTAAGAGATTCGCCTCGTGCCTCGACTCGTGGCTTGCCTCATGGCTCACAAGAGCGTCATTTTCACCTCGCATGATGGTGGATATTGAATTTCTATCAGCAGCAACTCTAAGACTCATAACAATATTATAATAATACTTGGATTACAAATATATTTTATTTTTTTAGAAGAGAGTAAGTATAAGAGTAACTCTTAAAATAAAATTATAGCTATTTTTTAGATTACTGTTTGTAAGTCAAAATTGTTTGTACTCAGGTCAAAAGTTACCAGTAACAAATATGAATCAGGCCAACTCTCTCTTCATGCAACGCACGAATTTCCTCGCAAGCTTCTGTTTACACTTGCACCTCGTGCATTTCCTCGGGGATCGCCTCGTGACTCGTCGATTCTCTATACGCAGCTTTAGTCTCAATATCTGATATATCCTACTTAGTAGGTGCAATTTATAAAGAAAAGGCTACTGAAAGCTCAGTCATCAGATGACACTCTTTGTTATAACTAGCATGGTTTAATTGGTTGGACGCAAATAGTTAAGTTGATTCCTGTCCCATTTCCTGACGAATATTGCCTAATTTTGGCTTCAGGAAATGCGTAAAACTTTTTAGTAGAAAATTTCATTGTTTTGAATGCGTACTAATTTACAATTTACTTTTGCTGCCTTATCTCCTACCTTTGTCTGCGTTTACGTTAGCCGCGTCTTCATGACGTCACGCTTACATCACCATTTCCACTAGAATATCATTAAGCGTACCTTTGACGTATTCGTCGTAAAATTGAGAAAAGCTTCAATGCTTTTATATTTATTTTTAGACCGCTTTGCTAATGCAACGTTATTGTTTAATTTGTAAACAAAGGAACTACAATGTGTTATTTCGTAAATTAATTAATTGTGGTAAAGAAAAAAAAACAAAAAAAAGTCCGAGCTCATCATACATGGTTGAAATTTAAATGCATACAATAGCGATATGAAAATACAAACTGCAAAAATCTAGAATCCAAAATTTCTAAGTGTTATTATGGTAATGAAATAAACATTATAATATGAGCCCTGTATTTAATACATGTACCACTGCTGGGCTCGGACCTCTTCTCATGATGAGAAGGGTTAAGCCATAGTCCACCACGCTTGCCAAATGCGGATGCGGTAGACTTCACACACCTTTGAGCGCTTTTTAGGCACTCTCAGGCGTGCAGGTTTCCTCACGATGTTTTCTTTCGCCGTTTGTAAATAAACATAATAATTTATTAATTATATTTTCATTTTCCACTAGACAACTAGCGCCTTGTTAAACTACAAAATCTTTATGAAACATTACTTCGTGCAACGTTGGATAGATGTCGCTAGCTGCATTAACCTAGATCGATGCGTACATTTGTACGCTCGCGAAGCAGCTGTCGGAATATAATTTACCGGTCATCATAGCACAGTGGGTCAAATATCTCGAAAATAGAACAATATGTTTTTAGTCCATGCCAAATAAGCTATTGAACACAAATCAGTCAATGCTGTGAAATCTTACTTTTTACCGCCTAAAAAAGAGGCCGCGTAAAAAAGTCTGTAAGAATACTTTCACCAATTATGAGTTTTATTCGCAAATAGATAGCGTATCAAAAATAAATTCCTTAACTTTTCTGCAAATACGATATTTATAAATTCTAGTTTTTATTTTAAACATGTAAGTGAACGCGTCGGGAATGTTGTAAAAAGTATTGACGTTTATCGCAAAGTGTCTGACGTGTCACGGTGTGAAAGAGCGTGGGAGAGCTAGAGCATTCCCCTTTGATTGTTGTTGATTTTTGAAGCGTCTGCTTTTAGTCAATATCAATTTTGCCTTGAAATTTTATTAATTTAAAAGTTTATTTCAATAATGACAGGTAACTAAAGTAACTCAGTCTAATTAGTTACAGCTTGCTACGATTTCGAATAATATGTACCTTTTATACAATATAAGCTCGTTTAAAAATGTATTATGTTCTTCATATTAATAATTTACAAAAATGTCTAAACATGGTCACGGTGATAAATTTTTACACACCAGTACTGATTGCCAAAAAATGGTCTGTACTTTCTCCGAAATACAAAAGTATTTTGTTTTTTAAAAGCAGTAAAAAGCTAAATTAATTACCATTAAAATAACACAAGTTTACGAATTCCAAGAGTACACGACCGCTATCATCAATATCTAGATGCTCAGTTTTTGTTCATAAAATTATGTTGTGATGTCGATTTTCTGCAATGAAACTTTAATAAAAACAATAATTTGACTTTATGTGCAAATATAGTAATAAACGATGTGCCTTGAAATGATGTATTAATGGCCATCGGACATAAAGTCGAGGGCAAACTGAAAATATAAAGAAATTTATGGTTTTGTTTATGTATTCAAAGACTCAAATAATTTCCTCAAATATTAATAACAATAATAACCTCAGAGAGCACTCATATCTTTCTTTCATGATCGGAAAATATCATGCACTTAAGTTTCTAATAATGTCATACTAGATCTTTACGACAGGAAACAAAATAGAAACATTTTAACCGAAAAAATATAACTCAATTAAATTTTACTGTTGCTAATTTTAGCACCCACCAGAAAAATTATAAATAAATAAACATAAAATTATATTTAAAAATTTTGTCCTCGGCGTGTTGATGTTAGTGCACTGTGCGCCAGTGATTCATTCTCGTTCACTATTGCCAAAAGCTTGTATGTTCGCTCCTGTAAACACAATTATGAAGCACAAGGAAACATTAATTATTAACATGATCATGTACTTCCTATTTGTCGTAAATAGATTATATTATCCATGACGAAGAGAGTTGACGATTGCAAATGGCGGCTATATTGAGAAGAGTGACGTTTAATTCGTACGTGCTCGTAAAATACTAGGTTTATTAGCAAACTGCATAATATTGTGTTTGCTCTAGACTTTCAGAGTATATAATTTTCTCTTTGTATTGTACTGTACTATTTCTATTTCAATTCATATTTAATTATATGTAAGGTATAATACAATTAAATTTATTACCTTAACAATATTGTCTACTGGGCCGAAAGAGACTGGACTCCACGACACAGGTTATCCTAGTGTAGATCAAACACAACTGTACTAATTTTCGAGACAATAAATGATTTTTGATTTTTTTTTGATATAACCGAGCAAGCTCTGATAGAAAAAACATATAGATGAACATAACCACACTACCCATAAGGGTGTGGCAGAGGTGTACAACACCCACACTTCACCTGTTATGATTAGGTCCCATGGGAAACGGGTTGAGCCTATCGCCATCCATCGGACATAATTACAACTCCGTGCTGCTATAGCGAATTGCCTGACAGAAAGTTCAGAAATAACACATTGCCCGACCCGGGCTTCGAACCCGAATCCTCGCGGTGGCAGAGGCAGTCACTTATAGTCAATTCTAATCAATATATTAGCTGTTAGCACTTCAACCTTATTAATATTTGATGCAATTATTTAAGTACCAGCTATAAAGCCTAATTGTATTACACATAAAAGTATTCCAATCAAGATCTATACATATTATTATAATAAAATGTTTTAAAAATTTACATTCAAAAAGTATCTCTATAAATTATGTGCAGCCTATCCCAGCACATTCCGAATATGTTATAATGTGAAAAACGCATAATCATTGAGTTTGTTTAAAGCTAATTTAGGAAGCGTACAATAAATAGTATAACTTATGGATAGTCAAACGAAACGACTTCCGTCATTCACAAGATAATGTAAAGCTAATAGCTAGCACCTCTACACCATTTGAGATATAACCTACCTCTTATGCAAACGATGACATACAATTTATTACAAAAATAAAACTGTCAGCTTTAGAAAAATATTTTGACACACACCCACGTGGCAAAGGGCTTCATAAAAACGCATTTTTATTTGATTATTTACTGTATATTTATGATCGTAGTAAGTTGTTTGATTACTGTTACAAAGAGATATTAATTATTGTGTCAAGTTAAATGTCGTAGGTAAAAAGGTTTTAGGGTCAGAGACAGGCTAATAGGATGATAGATCGCGTAAACAAGACCCAAAAAGAGAGTGCGAGGAAGTTAAGAATTAATAAAATAAATTAAAACTCTTATCCTAGCCGGTATTCAATTATTCCACACGGTCGGGTCGTAAGAGATGCGCTGGACAGAAAATTGTAGAGGCATATCATCTGCTCCAAGTGCAACCCTAATGCTGACCACGATCTTCAGACATGAGGGACTGACTCCAGAAAGAGATCCTAGTCGGATAAGAGCAGCAGAATCATGATAGAACTTTTCATTAAGCATCATTCCAACCAAGAATAATATGATAATGATAATTAATGTAGTCAAAAATAGCAATATCGCCACTGTCTCTTGTTTTATTCACACATTTCACACAGGAAATGAATGCATCCTGAATTTATTTACCACAAATTTAATTGGCACGGCATAATATCGTAGACTTCCCAAAAATCGATAGTTAACATTTACGATAAGGTACGATACAAATAAAACACGTCTGACTGACTACAGACGTTACTGTCGTAGATAGAAGCGGCCGTGGCGCAATGGATAAGGCATCGGTCTTACGATCGAGAGGTCGTGCGTGGGTTCGAATCCTGGCCATTACACCACGGACGTGAACTTCCTCCTAACACAAGCGAATTAAGCTTAGCTGGAGGGGGTTAACAAGAATACTAGTAATTTGCAAATTACTAGTAAGCTTTTTTTAAGAAAAAAAAAATATAATGACAATTTCGTACAGTATACCTACTGAAAGGAAGTCCTTCCGTCTCACGTCAATGGTATAAAATAATATGATTTACAACAGTACTAAATATTTTAATTGTCGTTACAACAAGAGTATAAAATATAACATGTAAAATCCATAAATCATGTAAAATGTAGAGATAAAAGCTGTACAAGTGGTGGATTTGTCGCCGGCGTGGCCTGAATACGATGCCGTGTTTTGGAGTTCACTTCCTAGTAACTACGCTAAAAATACGCGAATACTAATACTGCGAGAATGGCTAATTATATGCGTTTTTGAATGGAAGAATACGGAGAATGGTCTGGTCTGGACAAAGTAACCCATCTTTATAAAAAAAACTCACTGACGCTGTCCGTCTTTTTCTTGAGCCTCTTTGGTGTATTCTATACACCGGACATATACATCTGATTGGTTTTCCAGAATATCAATACCAACAGTTTTTAAAAAATTCTATAAACTTAGATAACAATATAGACTTTTGGGGAAGCGAAAATACTTATCCTCGATTTTTTCAGTAAAATGTACAGTCAGCTACAGAGTAAAATAACCCTTTTGAAGTCCAAAAAAGTACTGAGATTTATCTGCAGCTGAATGTACCTACTTACTTACCTGGTCAATGGTAAAGTAAAGTCTAATTTTACAAGCACTGCAGATAAGCAATACAAGTTTCACTAGTTTAGAAAACCCTGCCTTATATTCATCAGTAAGTGCACTGGCACTTCTAAGAAACTGTTATAAGGCTTCGGATAGTTCTTATCCGACCCATAAAATATAACTTGTCCATATTTAAAAGTAACACACGACACACTTAAAAAATAAACACAGTTGTCACATTAATTTATGTGTGTTAATGGCTTATCCTGCCTACCAATAAGGTAACGACAAAACCAATAAGGTTAATCTCACACCTGTGAAATTAGGACCAAAACCTACTACTAAGAAACCGATTGCAAAACCGTTTGTAAAAAAACGCTTTATTTTTTATACTCTATCTCAATTTCAGCCGGTATCGAAACTGCGCCTTTTTAGCTCGCATAGCACCTTTTTCGCATAACCGTACTACATACAGACATACTGACGAAACTATTGCATATGGAGGATGCATTCTAACGCACGCAACCACGCACGACGTGAAATTCTTACATATTCAATGGATATCGGTACTGTAGCTAAATAGGAGGTGTAACTGCTTCGACTGACAAGTAGATTATACAGGGTGTAATCGTTAAGTGTGTCCAGGCGATTATTCCGTTAACGAAGCATACTAACTAGGTAAAGTACTAATTATATCAGTTTTATCATATCTCTTTTATTTACGGAATTATCACACAAAGATTTGTCCAATATGGGGATGATACCCACAACACCAGCGCAGAAGAAAGCGACGAGGCGACCGCATTAACCACTAAACCAACCGTGCACTCTACTTCTTAACTTACTAGCTTTTGTGTTGCAATGATAACTTTGGTCTTACTTATAAATCTACAACTTTAAAACAACTATATTATTGTATGAATTTATGAAAATCGATGTCCCTTAAAACTTTCTTGTCAAGTCATCAGCTGACGCTCAATTTTGGAAAGACGCCAGCGATCAAGGGAATATGTTACTGGCTCTCTCTAAAGACAGCTCTCTCAGCACTTGTAAAACACTAATAATATATACACATTAATTAATGTTCGTAAATTAAAACACAGATACATTAATAGTTTTTGTTTTAATAATCAAAATTGCCAAACGATTTAAATTTAAATTTCGAATCTCATGTGTAAGGTTCAAAGCATAGGCATCGATAATATCAAAATTTAAAGAAAACTTATGGGAGCCTTCTAATATACTGACGCAAACCCATATGCGCAAACCTCATTTTCCTGTTACCTAATGATTGCGAAATATATTTTGTCCAGGTATTTATAGTGCAGGTCACGGGCACAGGTGAGACGTCATGTCCTCACCCAATGACAAGGACGCTGTACCACATCTTCTGCCCGCCATTTCCCGTTATATCCCGCGCTTTTATCACCTGTCACCTAATTTATTTTCTAGTCTGACAGTTCCGGTGATGGCTTGCGTTTGCAACATTTTCATTTCATTCAAAAATATTTTTCGCCTCAGTTGCTCGAAAAGTCGTTCTTTGTTTTATTAAAATAGTGAGCATAACTCGATTTTGCTTAGAGTCATTTTGCTTCGTGTTTTGCTCACTACTTTTTTTCTCAATGTCACCAACTTTCACACCACGTCATCTAGTCCCAAAATAAGTAGAACTTGTTCTATGGGTACTATTTCTAGTTGCTGAGGTGAAAAGTTGTGTGTGCAACACAAGATGAAAGTTAATTACATCTCGTGATTTTGTGTCCCTCACTACGCTCAAGATTCTAACCCAACTAACCTACCATAGAGTCTTTTATATAGAGACTCAAAATTAGCACTCGAGGAAAATACGAACTTTGCTATCTATTTGCTCTTGATTGTTTTGACGCAAGATGTTTGCGTGTTTAACGTTTTCTTGCGCAACTTGCTTCAAATTTTAATACTGTGGCAACAAAATATAAAATTACAGCTAACTTTGGGTCCTTTAAAAGTCTCTCTACGTCATAATTTTAGCAAATTTACCTCACACACTTCACTAATAAAGTAACACAGTCTGTCAAGGTAGGGTATCAAATGAAATATATATAGGTTGGTACAATTCTAAACAATGTATGTCTGTAGGTAAGAGTATTATTAGACAACGAAACCGTTCGAGTATGTTACCTTTGCTGCTTCCGTTCTACAGCTACACGAGAGTCGATACACAGAGAATACATAACAAGAACGAATCAACACACATTCGAGTTAGCGTTGGCACACTTTGCACTCCGTTGAGTAGACTGCAGACCTACGCTGCAGTCGGAAAGTTATAAAATATCCAAGAATAATTAAACTACTCGATGACTAGATCGTTAGCGTATGCGTCTCTCACCGCGAGTTCTTGTGTTCGATTCTCGGGTTAGGCAAAGTGCTATTTGTGAACTTGCCGCCAGGAAATTCATAATAGCAACACGGAGTTGGAATTGTGCCCGGTGGGTGGCGATAGGCTCACCCTCTATCCCATAGGACCTAAACATAACAGGTGAAGTGTGGGTGTAGTATCTGCCTCTGCCACACTCTTCTGAGTAAATATGTGTTATGTTATGTAAAATTAAAATTATAATTATTCTTTTGTCATGGATCAATATCTATTAAAACGGAGACAAAAAAGTCGAAGCAATCAATAAAATCTGTGAATCGTCATCTTCGGCAATATTGATATGAATATTTCTTTCTCCCCGTTTCTTTCTCTCCACTGTTTCTTAAAAACTGATCTATATGATTTCAGCCTAATTCCGTCAGTTACTTTCTGAACCTCATATCAAATACTCAAAGATATTCATCTGTTTTAAACTGTTCGACATTGTTAACCAATGTTTGACAGCCCATGGCCAAGAGTTCTTGTCTTACCTAAATAGATCTTGTTTACAAAATCATTGACACGTCTCCACTACAGCTCAAATACATTCTAACAATATGTCTCCACCATGAAAAATGAATGAACGACCTTTAATGACAATCCTCGTACACACGGCTTCACACCAACCTACATTACCAGCAGAAGATGGTCTCGCATTGTACACACTGCCGTATTAGCCATATAGCAAGAATAGCAAATGCCGCGAATTGGAGAGCCCCGCGCTCCAACTCCTGCCTGACCGTTAAAATAATTAATTTTAAATAGTAGCGTAAAATATCTTGCTTGTAAGAACAAATTTGTGTAGGTTTTGTAAATACAGACTTGCCCTTACTGACCGATATATATATATAAATGAGCCAGCTTGTAGAGCATGATTTGCTTAAAGAACTAGACATGGAAAACGTTATATCTAAATTTGCCCACATTAAATAAAAAAAGTTGTTTTATAATTAACTAGCTTCCGCCCGCGGCTCCGCCCGCGTGGTATGTCAATTAAAAATAGCCTATATGTTAATCCAGACTATAAGCTACATGTGTGCAAAATTTCATCGAAATCGACCCGGTAGTTTTGGCGTGAAAGAGTAACAAACATCCATACATCCATACTCACAAACTTTCGCATTTATTTATAATATTAGTAAGGATTATTAATAGTTATGTTTTATTTAATACCATAAACTTTAAAACCTAAAGCAGGCCAAAGGCCCCATAATATATAAAAAATTATAGAAGGGCCCCCTGACAGATTTTCCGCGCTGGCTTAATGCGGCACTGATTGTACAGGCTTCCCTTGCAATGCAAGACCAGCTTATACTAGCAACGTATAGCTTGAATAGTAATTCACAACATCTAACTCTTGTCTATATGATTTCAGGTAAGTCTTGGCAAGCTTTGGAAGCTAAAACAAAGATGGAAGCTAGACTAACCAGGTGAGTACATCCCGATGGAAATGAAGAGTCGTGAAATGACAAGTCACAAGACCTTCGGATTCTTAGAGCATTTATGTACGGATTATGAAGATTTAGTATCCATCATTTAATGCAATTTATATCTGAATTCAAGATGTTCAGTTGGCCAAAGAGTTAGGTATGCAGGGCGAAAACTTCTAAGTCATAGCAAAAACTTACTACACCAGTTATGGATAAGTTTTATTTATTTTTATTTATTTATTAATAAAAACATTACAAATACACATTAAAAAACTACAGCGAATGCAACATAAATCCGAGGGATTTTTCCGCACATCCGAATCATCGCAAGACGGTAAGCGTACATACACAAACATTTTATCACAATACCTACTCTTTAACAACATAGCTGGAACATTACGATCAGACACCCATTGAATGCAGGCTTAAAAATAGCAAAAACATAAGAAATAAATGAAATATAGTGTGCTTATGTGAGTATATTGAAAAATTTCCGTAACATCGATCTATTGATGTGGGGTAGTGTGAATGTTGTTTACGTTCTCTGTGGCGCGTCGTCATCTAATGCTATTTACAGCTGTTCATTAATTGGGATCATAATATATTATGATTTGTTGTGTTTGTAATTTTTAGTTGATTACAATTTTATGCTAAAATTAATTATTATCTATTATATATTTTGTTCTTTAGGTTAGAAAGTAAACTAAGTTTAATACTTAAAGTATTTATTTTATAAAGTGAGATTTTAATTTATGTTTTAAATTTTGGTTTTATTTCTTTTTTTAAATTTATGAATAATAAGTGAGTTACATATCTAAATAGTAGATATATTACACTTAATAAATATGTCATTTACACATGCATATCTATTGCAGTCAGTTTTCAATATGGCGTATAGCATTTTGCCCTGCATACCTAATGACGGCCCATTGAACATAGCGATATTTAATCATCAAAGTTTTTTCGAAATCGCATTATAAATAGTGAGTTCCTATTATCACTGCCTCGATGGTCCAGTGGTAAGCGTATGTACCTCTCACCGCGAGGTCCCGGGTTCGATTCCCGAGTCGGTCAGTGTTATTTGTGAAAATTCCGTTAGGAAATTCTCAATAGCTGCTCAGAGTGGAATTGTGCCCGGTGGATGGCGATAAGCTCACCCTCTATCCCATGGGACCTAAACATAACAGGTGTAATGTGAGGGTTGTAAACTTGTATATTGTGTATGTTATGTGATGTTCCTATTATTACTATTAAATGCTCCAAGAAAACGTTATAGTGTAAACGTGATCTTTGAAATATTGCGAGTTTTTTCCCAGTCACAAGCGCTCCCTTGACAGTAGGTTCGTATGTTCACAAAGAGTAGCACTTTCCGAGAAAAAGCTTGCCACAAAGGGACAAAACAGTTCGCCGTGTTGGCATGATTTCAAAATATCAGTCAATGGGTAACCACTGCACACAAACGTACCTATTTGTTCCTTTGTAGCACTTTGTTGTAGTACGCATTCAGGAAACATTCGTATTTTATTTATTGTTCTTTCTGATTTGAGATAACTTTGTCTATGGATTTATTTAGTCCCTTTGTTTGATTTTATTTAAATTCAATCAGATGTAACTCAGGTACAGCTGCCTCGATGGTATAATGGTCAACGAATGCACCTCACACCGCGAGGTGTCGGGTTCAATTCCCGGGTGGGCAAAGTGTTATATCTGAACTTTCCGTTAAGCAAATCACAATAGTGGCACGGAGTTGAAATTGTGCCCGCTGCATGGCGATAGGCTCACGCCCTATCCCATGGGACCTAAACATAAGAGGTGAAATTTGAGTGTTGTACACTTCTGCCACACCCTTCTGGGTAATATAGGCGTTATGTTATGTTATTATCGAGTTAATAATCCAGATATTAAACTGAGTATCCAAGGAATGTGCAATAAAACAACAGATGTAATAATTTATTTTATACATAGGCACTATTAGACGGCTCGGTCAAAAAAAACATCAATTATACGGTTGATTCTTGTTTCCTGTTCGAAGTCAGAGGAAATGTAATGTAGTCATATAAAACTCATAAAACTGGCTGAACTATTTAATTTCGTACAGTTTCTGTTTGTGGTAAATAAAGACTTTATTTATTCGGAATCATTACGCGTTCCACATGCGCAATCCCAGCTTACTATTATTTTGTTCCCAGCAGTAAGAGCACATAGACAAAACTCTTTTTATTAAAAGCGCGTGTAGACTTTTTAAAAAACTTCTCCTTGAATATGATGTAAACCTTTTCAACACTAGTGTTTCCAAATTTAAAAATATTTTCGGGAAGGTTATTTCCTCTTTTTTCTTACTCATCGAACGCACCAGAATTGTAAGGGCTCCGAATGAAGAAATGCCATAAAGGCCTTTGTAGATATGACAAAAAAAAATTAAAAAATGAAAAAAAAAAAACAGGTCTGCGGTGCTTTTAGCGCTGCAGTATATATTGTGCTGAGATGCGTATCACTTTGATTATATACTCTGAGGCGTACCATTTCTAGCATATGAATAATATTTTAGATTTAGGTAGTCATTGATTCTATTGTAATGTTTTTTATGCCATAAATTATTCTCATTCTTATTCTTTTTCTTTTTGTTGTTAAACGACCCTTAAATTTATAATGCAACGTTTATCAGCAGATACTTGTAAATGGCCCTCTGATACCTGATAAGCATTGAATAATGTATG
Organism: Hypena proboscidalis; assembly: GCA_905147285.1. Taxonomy (NCBI): domain Eukaryota; kingdom Metazoa; phylum Arthropoda; class Insecta; order Lepidoptera; family Erebidae; genus Hypena; species Hypena proboscidalis. Next base: position 18,829,262 of record LR990131.1, read on the forward strand.
TTCTAGCTGTAAGTATTCTGAAAATTATAAAATAAATTAAAAAATAAAAATAAATCAGCACTCCACTGCGTGGTTACTCGTATTGGCAATTCTTTAAAGTCAAAACAGCCAACCCTGGGGGCCTTCATTGACATTGAGGGAGCTTTTGATAAGACGAACTTCACCAGTATTAACCGAGCCCTAACCGCACACGGAGTGGCACCAACGCTCGTGCAATGGATACACAACATGCTAAAACAACGCGCTATTCAGTTCACTGTAAATACTACCACTCGAGGCATCGTAGGAAGAGGATGTCCGCAGGGGGGTGTGTTATCACCTCTGCTATGGAACATGGTGGTCAATGAACTTATCACAGAGCTCAATGATCACAACCTCTACACGGTAGGATATGCGGACGACATAGCAATATTAATATCTGGCCAATTTGAGGGCATCCTCTGCGATTTGATGAGAAAAGCCTTCAAATTAATCGAAAGATGGTGCTCGGTACATGAACTCTCGGTTAATCCAACCAAAACAGAACTCATCCTTTTCACTAACAGAAGAATACCTGGTCCACACAGGCTACCGAGACTCTTCAATACCGAACTTAAGCTCAAAGAGGAAGTCAAGTATTTGGGAGTAATACTAGACAGCAAATTACTCTGGAATAAGCACCTCGAGCACAAAATAAACAAAAGCACGATTGCTTTTTACCAATGCAAGAAAATGATAGGCATAAACTGGGGACCATCGCCAAAAATTACGTTATGGCTGTACACAGCCGTAATAAGACCGATGCTGACCTACGGTGCTCTAGTATGGTGGCCTAGGACAATCCTAGCAACCGCTATATCAAAACTAAGAAGCTTCCAAAGGCTAGCATGTGCATCCATCTGCGGCTGTATGAAAACAACCCCCCCCCACGACAGCGATCGAGATGGCCCTACAAATATTACCCCTAGACCTCTACATACAGCAAGAAGCAGCAATAGCTGCTGTTCGGCTCATGCACCTAGGTCTATGGGGAAAAAACCACACGAGTCCACACACGAACATCTTGAACCAGGCAATCGAGTTACAACCACTCATTGCTGCTCCATGTGATAGGACTCTTCCTGTATACAACTTCAACAAAAATTACAACATAGAATTAATTGAGGAGGCAAAGGATCAGTCAGGAGCCACCGAAGTACGCGTATACACAGATGGTTCCAAAACGGATAGTGGTTCAGGAGCTGGCGTACACTCCTTTGACCTCAATATAAACATCCACATACCGCTGGGTAATCACAGCTCAATATTTCAATGTGAATGTGTTGCACTAACACTCGCCGCAAAAGCCATTCACAAACGGCAAGTGGAGGGTATAGGCATCAGACTCATTTCTGATAGCGCAGCAGTTCTCAAAGCTCTTCTTAACAATAAAACCAACAACAAACTAATCATAGAATGTCACGATGCCCTAGAAAAAATTTGCTCCAGGAATCAGGTCACCCTGCAATGGATCAAAGGGCACAGTGGATCTCTTGGTAACGACATTGCAGACGAACTAGCGAGAAGGGGTTCAGATACGACAGTACAAGGCCCGCAACCTCTTCTTCCAATCCCCTTCACGCAATACCGGACCTGGATCCGCCAAAGATCGATAGAGACCCAAAACCAACGATGGTCAGAAATCGCTGAGTGTCGGCAAGCCAAACTTGCAATACCGCAAGCGAATCATCGACTCACAAAAAACCTTCTAAGACTAAACAGAACAAATCTAAAAATAATGATAGGGTCAATAACGGGTCACTGTCCCTTGAACAAACACCTATACACCATAAAAATCACTGACAGTCCTCTCTGTCGAGGATGTCTTGACGCCGAAGAAACGGTCTCCCACGTAGTCCTGGAATGTAGGGCCGTTGCTTCTCAACGGGAACAAATCCTCGGAACAGTGAGGTCACTCCGCGAAGCCTGTGAAGTCCCCAGGAAACTTCTGAGCTTCTGGGCGGAGTTAGGCTGGCTATGTTAGCCAGGACTCTCCACGCACAATGGACCAAATGAGAGTCTAAGTGCGGAAAAATGAGTCCACTTTCCATTCCATTCAAGAGGTGAAATTTGAGTGTTGTACACTTCTGCCACACCCTTCTGGGTAATATAGGCGTTATGTTATGTTATTATCGAGTTAATAATCCAGATATTAAACTGAGTATCCAAGGAATGTGCAATAAAACAACAGATGTAATAATTTATTTTATACATAGGCACTATTAGACGGCTCGGTCAAAAAAAACATCAATTATACGGTTGATTCTTGTTTCCTGTTCGAAGTCAGAGGAAATGTAATGTAGTCATATAAAACTCATAAAACTGGCTGAACTATTTAATTTCGTACAGTTTCTGTTTGTGGTAAATAAAGACTTTATTTATTCGGAATCATTACGCGTTCCACATGCGCAATCCCAGCTTACTATTATTTTGTTCCCAGCAGTAAGAGCACATAGACAAAACTCTTTTTATTAAAAGCGCGTGTAGACTTTTTAAAAAACTTCTCCTTGAATATGATGTAAACCTTTTCAACACTAGTGTTTCCAAATTTAAAAATATTTTCGGGAAGGTTATTTCCTCTTTTTTCTTACTCATCGAGCGCACCAGAATTGTAAGGGCTCCGAATGAAGAAATGCCATAAAGGCCTTTGTAGATATGACAAAAAAAAATTAAAAAATGAAAAAAAAAAACAGGTCTGCGGTGCTTTTAGCGCTGCAGTATATATTGTGCTGAGATGCGTACCACTTTGATTATATACTCTGAGGCGTACCATTTCTGGCATATGAATAATATTTTAGATTTAGGTAGTCATTGATTCTATTGTAATGTTTTTTATGCCATAAATTATTCTCATTCTTATTCTTTTTCTTTTTGTTGTTAAACGACCCTTAAATTTATAATGCAACGTTTATCAGCAGATACTTGTAAATGGCCCTCTGATACCTGATAAGCATTGAATAATGTATGTTCTAGCTGTAAGTATTCTGAAAATTATAAAATAAATTGCACTAGTGCCTCGTTGGCGTAATGGTTAAAGCGGTCGCCTCGCCACTTTCAACTGCGCTGGTGGGTTTGATCCCCACACGGGACAAATCTTTGTGTGATCCGCAAAGATTTGTTCTGACTCTGAGTGCGCTCTGTGTGTGTGAAATGTATGTTTGTGAACACACACTAGGAATAACTCCTGTGTCGTGGACCTCCACGACACAGGAGTTATTCCTAGTGTGTGTGTGTGTGACGTTATGAAATTTATTTTTTAAAAATGTAGCAGCACAACCGTGTTGCTACATTATTTTATTTTTTTTCTAGATGTGCTTGGTAAATATTATAGCAAGGCTCACCCTCTGTTACGTCTTCGACAACCTTTTTCCTTATTGGCATATATTTGACGATGATTGACCGATTATAACAATATTTGTAACGGCCGTGGTGCAATTGATAAGGCATCATTCTTACGATCGAGAGGTTGTGGGTTCGAATCCTGTCCATTACACCACGGACGTGAACTTTCTCCTAACTCAAGTGAATTAAGCTTAGCTGGAGGGGGGTTAACAACAATACTCGTAATTTGTATCTGCAAATTACCAGTAAGCTTTATAAAAAAAAAATAGGATTAGGAAACATTTATTCCGGCAATTCTTAAATGAATACATACAATTTTAAAACAACTTATTTTCAGTTGAAATAAGTACATAAATATACTGATCAGCTAGATAAAGTACGCCCTTCAGCACAATACTACACCGCTGCTGGTATTCTGGTGACATTAATGTAATAATTATAATTATAAGTATTTGTTGATAATATTAAATCATTGTTTAGTTTGTTATTGAGTAAAAGAGTCGCAACATTCGAAAAAATAAACTAATCTATTACACCAATCGATCGACGTAATAAAGACCGCATTTTTTATGCGATAGTTAATAGACGACATATTAACTATGAGTCAGGCAAACATTTTTAGATATCTCATATCATTAAACTATCTTCAAAGTCTCTTGTCCTTGATCTGCAGAGTAGTTTTAGATTTCATGTGACAAACTATATTTCTTGGCACTCATTGCCACAATACGATTTATTTTTCACATTCTCATCCAAATCTAGAATTTTTGATCTGTTACAGTGTGTTTACAAAACATCTAATGACTGAATCACATTAAAGAATTGCAATCTCATTACAAATAATTCATGCATGAAATTCAAATATTTCTGGAATGACCCACAATTTGTCGCTGCATCCAATTTTGATCTTTATCCTTAATGATGTACGGTTGATATTGTTTCACATTTTATATATCTTGTCGGGGTTAGTGATGCGCTACATTCGATAGAAGACTCTATCGATAAGCTGCTAAAATAGCAAGTCGGGCGTTAATCCCTGAAGCATGCTACAGATTTATCGCCGGCTGTTAGGAGAACCGCGTATTTATATTAAGTGGAGGAGCTGTCAGCGCCTACGCTGACGCCGACCTGGACGGCTACATACAATAAAGTGTTTTAGCATTAGAAACCACATTATTTTATCATTTTTATAATATCAATCATTTCAAATAGGCATTTTCCGGGATTTCCATTACGTACTTGATTCAGAAGATGATTCCTTTTTCCGAGAGATTCAAACGTAATATTTAGATCAGCAATTGCAAATTGACAGAATGATTAGACAGACACCAAGAAATATATACAACAGACTGTCAGTTTATTACTTTCAATTATACAAGTAGTTTTAAATAAGCTCGGTGTAAGAAACTGTAGACATTCGCGTCGGTATAAATACAACGTTTTTAATTTAGATATCATAAAAACTCTGATATTGAGCCAATTCTTCGAATGTGTTGAAATCGCGAATCGGAACGAAAAATGCCACCATAAAACATTCAAATGCGACAAGAACAATACTGCAGAACTGAAATTTATTTTGAAATGAGCCGGCTAGCGAACTTAACAAAGCGTTTAAAGGTGACATTAACAGACAATTTCTGTCAAATGAATTTCGCAAATCGTGCAAAATCGGTGCGGTAAATAAAATAGATAGCATTTCTCATTGTAAAACGATAAAATTAAATGCTGATATCAATATTAATCCGGAATATTTCTCGCAAAAGGCCGCAGCGACACTTAACTCTTTCGGCTAGATCGTCCAACTAATAATAATCCCGCACGTGAAATGTTTTGGCTGGTGCTTTTTGTTCGCGCCGGTTATTTCAGTTTTCCAGTAGGATTTTATACAAGATCCACTCTGGCCGTCTCGCCAGTGCAGCGCCAGAAAACGCTCCTACCGACTTTAGTTGAAAACTTGCTTAGTGGTTTTTACTCCTTACAGCAATGTGAGCAGTCATTTAATACAAAGCATAGGAAAAAACCAAAGTTAAAAAGTGTCTGGTTAAATAATCCGATTTAACGACTAAGTGCTATCGACCACTTCTTATTGAGGGTTCTGTGAAGTGCAGTGAATGTGTCTCAAAGTTCTTACGGAGTACAGTGCTGTTGGTGTGCTGGGATACAACGACAAACATGTCGGAGTTCTTTGGACCATGGGGCGACAAGGAGGGAGACGATGTGGAGATGATGGAGGAGACGGTAGAAACCATCACAACTACCACCAGAACGAGGCAAATACCATCAGTAAGTCAACAGTATCCTTAATTAAACGGCCTTGATCATGACTTGGGACGTCGATATATTTTTGCCGCTAAGACGTATTTAGCAGCGGTCGCTGTTGCATTTGGGCTCAGGTGAAATAAAAAATGTCACTACGGCGTTTTATCTTCAAGATCCCAATATCACCTTGTTAACAGATGAGCAACAAGATGCATAGCGACAAATATATTTTTATTGCGACCCATCTGTATCATTGTTGGAAGTGTTTATTTTGGCCAAGTGGAGAGCGCGGGTGTCACGGGCGCTGTCAATGCAGACTCCCTGTGACATAAGCCAGCACTCGCACCAAGGTGAAGGCAAGCTTTGCCGTCGCCCGACACCGTTTTATAAATCCAATGACGCACACTTTCTAAATAAAATAACATATTTTGTGCAAGAGCTTAACATGAGGTATTTAACATGTCAATCCTCATTTGCAGCAGTTGGTGTACATGAAGAAAAACTGCGTGTATTCTAATAAAAAACTATACTTGCTCGCCACGGTACTATTTCTGCGTTGTTCAAAAAATGTCGTAAAATTAAAAAAAAAAAATTTTTCATTGCCTAATTTTTATGACAAAATGCAGCAAAAATACAAAGCAAAATACTTAGCGAAAAAATCAGCTCAGTATAGATCGATAAGAAGCTTCACTCACTAATTTTGTTTACGTGATTTTATGATGTTTTAAAATAATATTTTATATAAATAATACTGCGTAAGTATCAGTTTTTGGCGACAGTCTCAAAACAAATTATTGCTCTTATTTTAATGTTTTCTGTTTTATGGCTCATGTACTACAGTAACTGTATCGTGAAGAAATAATTAGGATTCTTTGCGGCGACCTTTTGTGATGACATTAATTTATCTGATTATCCTACGCGATCGCCTTTTCTTTAAATAACATCACTAAGGACTATGTTGTCTATTTTCATTATATTTAATGTTTAATTCCTTATGCCAAGAAGTTGAAAGACGCTGTGCTATTTTAAATTACGCTGCTCGTAATTTGTAGAAAATATGACGGGGATCGTATAAAACCGTGTCTTTATGATGATGGGTACTAATTTATTTTTAATTAACCGAGCTTCTAGAATCTCTATAATGTACTAAGATTTGCTGCTGCATGCGGCTCCGCCTGTTAGGTTTGTTCTCATCAAAAAAAAACATTAGAATCGGTCTGCCCGTTTCCGGGGAGATCGATAACTAAGACTGGGACAAAAGATTTTAATATTATTAGAGACTTAACAAAGCCTCAGTTCGTGTCGTAATGGCATCAGGTTCACGACAAGCGAACGTTAATCTAAAGCGTGGAACAAAGTCGTGTGTATTATGAGCAGCCGAAGACAATCGAATTCACGTTGACATTATGTGCTGCAGTGAATGGCCTTTTGTTCTGAACAATGGTACATTTTGTAACGAAATCTTCACAAACGGAAAGCGAAATTATGACTTCAAAGTACATGTGAACAATGAAGCTAAGCTTGAGAGTCGATTTGTTTTAATTGGTTTATAGATGGGTTTGTCATGAGTACACACTACGTTTGACTATGCTCTTAACTGTGATATCTGCATCAAAGATGTATCAAAGAGAGCTAGGATTCAATATTGGTTAGCTACTTATTCAGACGACCGGATGGCGAAGCCGAGGTCGCAGGTTCGATTCCCGCTTAAGACAAATCTTTGTGTGCATGAACATGGGAGTTTTGTCTTAGTCTGGGTGTTTCTATGTATAATAAGTATGTATTTACAAAAGAAAAGTATATATGTATCAGTATCAGTTATTCTACTCAGTTATCTTACTCATAGTACAAGCTCTGCTTGTTGAGATATTTATTTACAAAATATTCAGGCAAAGTATTTCCATCTTTACAGACCCATATTTCAAACACTTAAAACGAAGAAATAAGCTCAGGCATATTTTTAACCGTTTGCCAAACTTGTTAGGTGTAACAAAGTTTAATTTAGAAAACACAGTGTAAACAATGGGTGTGGTATGATTCATGGAATCCATTGCTCCACATACTGAAATATTAGTTTCCTTGAGACAATGTTAGTAGCCTACAAACTTAAATTTAACAGGTACTTGTATAGCTGGTTGCTTGTGCTATAAATTATTAGTGAAAATATCTAACAATCTTGTTGCTGTCTGCCTTGTGTAGATATACGTGGTATCCCGTGACAAAGCTTACCTATATGCAAAAAAATAATACGTCATAAGAAAATCGCTAATGTATGAGAAAAAAAAAGGATGTGAAAACACTTTTCAGTAATTTTAAAGCTCTATGTGATTTTTTGTGTGATAAGAAACTCATAGGCATATTCCAAAATTAACCGGGAAATTGCAAACGAATAAGGCTAGACGTTATTATTCGTAATCGTATAACGTTAAAGTAATCGGGCGAAAAACTAAAATTTATGAATTTTGTTGTAACTCGTGAAGTGTGTGAAAGAAGGCTTTGACACGATGTCATTTATAATCTGTATTGGAAGTCCAGAGATAAACTTCACAATAGCTCTACCTTCCAAATATTATTTTTGTATACTCTGTAGTATGCAATTGAAATAAGATAGATAGATAGATAGATAAAACTTTATTTGCATACCATTCCATTACAAACTAAAGATAACTATTAAAAGATAATAACAATATGCAAAGGGCGGCCTTATCGCTTGACGGAATTTCTGCCAGGCAACCTTTGGATGGACGGATTGAAAAGAGAAAGCGTTGTAGTTTCAGGGTGTGTGCCGCTTAGAAACATTTTTAATTTTTCTATTTGCTTAAAGTAAATACATAGGTAAAGAAAATCCCTATACCTAAATAAATATAATTTGTAACTTATCTAATCACATGAGTGAAAATGAATTTCTAGGCTACTAAGTAGAAATTCGTGTTGAAGCTTCTAGTAAAACAATAATAATAAACTTTATTCCTACAATATGTCACGTATAATTAACAACGTGAACATAAATGTTCAAGAATTATCTAGACACAAAGCTGTAACATTCACAACTAACATTGATAAATCGTCCACAAACATGAAATGGTACAATTGACCCCATTACATTTCTTTTCTACATAATTAGCTGTCCGCGCCTGTATATGCCAATTAAATAAATCAAAGTAAGCAAAACAAATGAGCAGTGATAGGGAGACCGTATGACTGGGCAGTCAAAGGTCTCAGGTTCGAACCCACGGCACACACATCTGTTAATAAATTGTTAAGATTCGTCTTTTAAAATTTATCTATAAAGTGTCGCTCGCTAACGGTGAAGGAGAACATTGTGAGGAAACCTGCATGCCTGAGAGAGCCTAGAAAGTGCTCGAGGGTGTGCGAAGTCTTCCAATATGAACTTGGCCAGCGTGGTGGACCATGGCCTAACTCTTTACATCGCTAAAAGAGGTCCCGCGCCCAGCAGTGGGACGTGTATTAGATACAAAACTGCTATTATTTATTTGTATAAATCAAAACAGTGAAGAAGGTGAGAAACAAAAATCTGGAGAGCATCCACTGAAAGGTCGTTGAACTCCAACCTGGCAAGCCGTGTTTATATTCGGAGATAGGGTTGAACTTAACTTGAATATCCAGAATTATTCAAAGAGAGTGAAAGTAAATTAATAGAATGAATAAATGAAAAGGTCGGTAATTTATTATGAGAGAGAGGAGGGTATTTCGATGTTTTTATGAACTTTGACTTTTAATAGAAGGCTAAAATAAAAGAGTCATTTTTACAAAAACTAATATTATTGTCCAAAGGTCTAGTCATCTAGTGGATAGCGTATGATATCTACTCCCGGGTCGGTCAAAGTGTTATTTGTGAACTTTTCATCGGGAAATTCACAATATGGAGTTGGAATTGTGGCCAGTGGATGGCGATAGGCCCACCCTCTATCCCATGGGATCTAAACATAACAGGTTAAATGTGAGTGTCGTACACCTCTGCCACATCCTTATGGGTAATAATAATAATAAGCGTGGTTTAATGTAAATATTATTTTATTATTAACAAAAACAATTTGCTCAAAAATAATAACCAAATATTTTTGAAACGATTTTATCGATAACTTTTTGAAGACAGTAACACAACCCTACTTCGAACCACTTTTGCAATACAACGCACCCGTCAGAAATACGATGATCTCTATCTATTTAAATGTACAGGTGAAAATTCAATAACATTGAATGAAAATACCCGCGCCCACTCAAACCTGAATAACTTTTTATGCATTTTCTGAAGATTCTGAAAGAATGAGGTGATAACATTTATTTTGTATGATATGATTAATATACTTTCTCTCACCAAGATAGTGAACAATTTACCTATTTTTATCATAAAATAACTATTATTTTCATATATAAAGATCATCTTCTATTGAAGAGAAACTTTCGCAATATTACAAAGTAGAATCAATCTCAGAAGGTTAATAATACCTACACATTTAAAACGTATAAAGTTGGATGGCACAGTTTTTTTTCAAATTATCGTCGCACGCACATAATCCCCTTTATGTTTTAACTAAAATAAAGTTATTCAATCGTTTATTCAACATAATATTATTGTATTAATATCTAAAAGAGTAAAAATATCTTCTTTTCCCATCACGAATTTGTCCTTAAAACTTCAGAAGTAAGTTTCTGGTTTTCGAAATGAAATGAACGCGGTATTATTCTATTAATTACATGATCATTTGTACGTTAATATATCGTAGATTTCATGCTACGAAGTGCTACGAACAAAAACAACTTAAAATTAAGCAACTTATCTGAGTAAAAAGTGAAACTAAACAAATTCCTTGAATTAAAGCTTGGAATACCGTGTAATGGTGGCCGAGCCATACAACAATCGTTATGACGCCATGATGCAGTGTCGGTTGTAAACAGTTTCATCACTCGGGTCGATGACAGCCGCGCAAAAGTGCTAATTGCCGTGTCCGTACGAGAGTATGAGCCAAAAGCCGTTGCTTCTATACATCAAGCATTAGGCATTACAGGCGATGGGCCTATGCCGCGAGAAAAAAAAAACGCGTTTTCTTTACACTATGAATGGCGGGCATATTTAAAAAAGAAATCCTTTTTTTGCATTTGGCTTTTAGATTAGTAATTTATGAAAGTTAAAAAGTATTTAATAGCTCATTTTTGTCAAATAAATAAAGAATCATTGAGCGCTAGTGTAAAATTCTTATTTTTTTTAATTGAAGATAAAAACAAACAAAAAAACATCTTAGCCAAATGAAATAGCGATGAAATTCGTTTGACGGAAATGTTTTAAAATACGACGTTGTTGAATTGCGTGCAACCGAATCTAAAATAGATCGTACTCCTCGCTTCTGAGATACGTACATTTTTGGAAGTCAAATAAAAGCATGGCGTTAAAAATAAAACATGCAAGGTTGTATGTGAATAGGAAGTGCGGATGTGAAATGAATCATAACGTTAACTTTACGTTTGTTTAATGGTAGTTAGAAGGGTTAATATCCTCGTTTTAGTCGGTCAAAGATCATTGATCGAAAAAATACTTGCGAAAGTTTTCTCGGCCACGGCAATGTACTCGTGATTTACAAGGAGTGTACGCTAGCGGCAGACGCGTTCAATTTTCCGCATTTTCCGCGAACATGTCGGTGCATGTCGCAATTTTTAACGCGACGGATATCTTTGTCGCAAGATGTTAGGTCGCTGAAAAGTAATTCTAGATACAAGTATCTTAGTTTAACCCAAATAAATTACTGCAAATAATGAGGATAAATAAGTAGACAAATTAAACAGAGAGCCATTCGGAAACGAAGTGATTTTATTACCTTTAGTAGTTTACTGCAAAAATAAATACTTTTCGGGATTATCAAAACACGATCGAGACTATATTTTCTCTCGACCTAATATCCCGAAATCGTCGAGAGTCGAGAATTGTGTAGTATCCACGTAATACCTATTTGTGAAGAGAATATTCTCCGATTTTTTAAATCTTACGTAAGATGATAGTTGTCAGTTCAAGGGTATCGTAAAGTACCGAATGAATCAGAAAGAAGAAACAAAGATCTTCGTATTGTTAGAGGGTTTCCGACTCATGTGAAATGTAGGTAAAGTTGGCGAAAAATTACATGAATAATTACCAATTTTAAAAGCTAATTGCAATTTAGACACCTCGCCTCATTTTGCAACAGTTTTTGTAATCAGTTCAGTTAAAATTAGACTTCCTAGAGCTAAAATGTATTGAAGGACTAGAACATTCTTATAACCACTTATATATTTACAAGTATTTTACTGCCTCGATGGCCTAGTGGTTAGCGTATGCGCCTCTCACAGCGAGGTCTCGGGTTCGATACCCGGGTCAGTCAAAGTGATATTTGAAGTTCACAAAAGCAGCACAGAGTTGCAATTGTGCCCTGTGGATGGCGATAGGCTTATAACACTTTTCCAAAAATCAAGAATTCTCGTCTCTCTATCTTCATGATTTCGCAAGTGAAGAACACGTCATGGACTAATCCCACTGAAATTCTGCAGAAAGCAATCGTAAAATCTATTTTACAGATGTTAATACTACTGTAACTTCATTTTAATATTTCTGTGTATTATTATGATGTTTTAAAATGATCGCTCGTTATCGAGGTGCTATTTGCAGCGATATGTTGTAAACTTAATTTATTTTATTATTGAAAAATATCATTTTGTTTGATGACAATAATAACATGCATCTTCATTTTACAATCTTCAAGTTTCGTACAAATTCTAAAAAATAAGTGTTCTCGGGATTCGTTCGATCCTCCGTCCGTCGACTTTTCCGGGATGATTGTAACTAACCTATGTCGTTTTTATAGAGGCACAGTTCTTTAGGCCGTTTTGAAGATAAACATTTTGTGGAACAAAAGATTAAGAAGTACGGATTTTTGTTCTAATTTCAAGTGGGGTCATTAATACGCCCATCTGTCTCTTACGTGCCTTATACACAAAAGTGCGTTCTCTGTCGCTCGTACAAAGTTGGTCTTTAGAACAACACCCTAAGGAACTGTGGCTCTATAGACAATTAGAAACTCAATGACCGCGTAGCCATAGACCATTCCGCCGCCGCATAGACATTTCGGGGACCTTACGTTACACAAGCACCCCTAGCGGCGAATTCATACGCATTAGCCCTCACTCCGCTAAACTCCGCTTCAATGTAAACAACTCCGCACAGAGAGGAAACACATATCCCTCACTCGCAAGTCTCCGAAAACACTGCTTTAGAGTTACCAAAGATCAGGAGAGAGCAAACACTGACATTATAAGCACGAAACTGAACATTAAATCGGTATTTCTATTTTATTGATTTCATCCATTGATCTGCAAATTCTCACAGCAACAGTCACGTCCATCATATAGATGCAACTGGTTGCCCGATCAGTCGTGATTTCCAGCTCACGTCTGCAAACATGTTTGTATACAAATCGGATCGAACCACTGGGAAAGGCAACATCGTGAGCAGACTATAACGTGAACTCATAAATTATTAATACGCGTGTTGTTGCTAACGCTACCGGTAGATGGCGCTGTCGGTCACGAGTTGCAGTGATTTAATCGTTTGGCTTTTAAAAGTTGTATCTCCTATATGTACTTTCAGAATGGGAACGAAAACATTAAATATGAAAAATATTTAAATAAATAAATAAAAATTATGTCTTTTCAATAGCTTTCTTTTAGCCCTGTTTATAGTATTGCTATAAGTACTTAAATAGGAAAAAGGCAATCGCTCTCACAATCTTGAAAATAGGAAAAAAAATATATTGAAGTTAAGGTGCTATTTTTAACAGCTATTTTTTAGTTTAGTTTAGTTTAATACTTTATTGTACACATGAATTACATTAATAAAATTACAAAAATGTGGTGATGACAAAAGGTGAACTTAACTCAAAAATGAGTTTTCTGCCAGCAAACCTTTGAGGGCCAGAGGAAAAAGAAACTCGTAAAATGTGAGTATATTTTTCTTCTCTGTTGTGAGTGTTTTTGCTAAGTTTTTGACTGAAATTATATTAATGAAAACTGGTTACGGTTTTGACACTTTTTTATTGAAATAACCGGTTTATCAGGGAAAGCCATCGGCAAAAGTATGTTGTTTTTGGTAGGTAAGTAAAACCTTACGTGCGGACCGTGAGGCTTAATGGAAAACAAATGAATACTGAATGTGTGGACGATCTCGACGATTGTACTCAATAGAATACGACCGCATGTGAGTACGGAACTGATAATGTTTATAAGCTGACAAATACAATGATAAATGCATTCTCACAACACTTATCCATTATAATATTGTAATGACTGTCCTAGATAGGTAAATACCTATATGATACCGGGTGCGGATGCTAGTTTGCAAACGCTAATTATGCATTTAATTGCACATGAATTATTGTTTAATACATTTGCCAAATTGTCTCCTAATTGCGCGTGACTAACATAGTCTGGAGATTTAATAAGGTGTACATTAATCATTGCTATTACACCATGAATAGAATTGGAATGTTCATTAATTATATATGACACTACATACATACTAGGGAGCGATAGCCTAGTGAGAGACCGTAGGGCTGCTAAGTCAAAGCTCTCGGGCTCGAACCCACGACGCACACCTACATCAATAAATCGTTAAGATTCGTGTTTTCGAAGATATGTGTGTATTTATCATATAAATTATGCCTCGCTAACGGTGAAGGAAAACATCGTGAGGAAACCTGCATGCCTGAGAGTGCCAAAAAGTGTTCGAGGGAAAGTGAAGTCTACCAATCCGCACTTGGCCACCGTGGATCATGAGAAGAGGCCCGAGCCCAGCAGTGGGACATGTACAAGATACAGGGCTTCTATTATCGTTTAAAGGTCTACAAATAAACAATAGATATTTCATAGCAATAAATTGTATAGATAAGATTTATAATAGTGAAGCATTCGAAACATTGCCAACAGTCACTAATATGATTTAGGTAGACACAATGTAACGACTATCATAATTGTTATTTAGAGCTCCTGTAAATTATTGTCTGCAAAGAAAATGAAGCCCTTGCCAGGTTAACAGACAAACTTATGTTTTTTTTAATTAACACAAAAAAGTTCATGTTATAATTTTGTTGTTTTCTAAAGGTTTCAGTTTCTCTGATATGTACCTTTAGGTGCTCCTAGAGATTATGTTACAAACTCCCGCCCAGACTGACGAACATTCGCCTGTAATGTTACATTACATGTTGCGCATTACAATAGGCATGATATAATAGGCATGTAGTGGATTATAATAATTTATTTGTGGATTATAATAAGTTAAAACACCTCTCGATATTAGAAACATCAATCAAATAATTATTTTGATATCACATAAGCTGCCTGAGATATTACTATTTTAAACTGATATTAGTAATAGACTCGCCCAAACGCTTCACACAAACGGCTACAATGGCGTGACGTCACGCTTGAGTATTATAAGTGTAATATATAAGTGAAGTTATAAATTTTGTTTGATAACTATATAAAATACTGTGTTTATAAAAATGGTTTTATTACATAAGTTGCTTTACATTGTGTGGGTAATTTAATAATAAAATAATTTGTTCATAATTTCGTACTTTAAAAATGGACTCGCCCATAAAACTTCTAATTATCATAATGAGTTAGATTTATAGCATGTAACAAAAAAATATTGCATTTGGTTTATGTTTATATATATTTTGATAAGGTACTTCATATTTTACTATCTATGAATCAGTCTCCATACTCATTCTTGGTTCTCCTCTTACACTGGTTGAATATCAAAAGCGGTCTGGGAGTACTTAAAAACATACTACCAGTACCAGGGCTATTTTCTCACCACTAATGTTGAATTCTTCACAATCAAACCAGAGTTCTTATTTTAAAAGTCAACCGGTGGCGGTACCTATTCAAAGTTCATTGAATGAAGTTCATTGTGACGTTATCTGAACCTGTTCCCATGCATAGTCTTGACATTTTCTTAATGTATATAGGACTGAATGAGGTGAATGATATAATGAACTTTGTAGACTAATTGAGTTACGAAATATGGGAGCAGATCGATGAACGAGCTAGATCTTGGACAGTTATGTGGCAAATTTGGTCAAGTGAGGTTAAACTGTGAATTTTACTTAAAAATATATTTAATTGGAATAGACTTTAAATTATGGTTATACGTTCCATATTATTTGTACCAATGGTTTGTGCAAACCTTTGTCTGTAAACACGCTCCATCTTACTAGCCCTACAAAAATAGCATCTTAGGCAAATTTCAACCCGCAAAAGAAAGATTGAGTGTGTAGCCGGTAAAATCATCGGATCAAATTATAATTTTATAAAAATCATAGAAATAAATTAAAATAAATAAATTCTTGAAATAAATAAAATCATGAATATTAAGATTAAAATCATCAAGACTAATAATAAGCCTGCCTGTAAATCATCTGTTTGTTTATGAGTAGTTGCATCTGGCTAAACATACTTATAACGTCCAGCACAGCAAGGAGATAAGATCGTATTGTGAATTTAATGCGACGAGCAAAAATAAACCAGCTCATTTAAAAACAAACCTCACCGACCTTGTCTTCCAAATTCAAACCACGACCACCACTAAATCACTTTCCAACTTTCTTAGCATATCGTGTAGTCGTCGAGTTTTTCTCTCAACTTTCCCCGAACATCTCTGCTAGATCAGTCGTAAAGATGGTGAAATACTGCACCGATACGCGACTCAAGGGCAAAATGGAACGATTGCGTCAATTGGATATATGGGCCAGTAGTAATAGGGCTGCCAGTTAACCATTTATACATGGGTCAATTTCAACAAGCGATCTTTTTTTGTCATTTCGGTGGACTTTTTTAATTTCAATGCTATCTTTATATTTTAAGTGAGAAATGAAACTTTAGCCTATTTTATAACATTGTGTGTGAGTGGACATCAAATATCATTAAAACTTACATAAATATTTAAGGATGAATTTTTTAGAGTCCACTGAAATGAAAAGTGTCTTCCGAAGTGATAAAAAATTAACCACTGAAATGATAAACTGTTCACCGTTTCTAACTGTGTGATAAAAATTTTAAAACAATATGAACTCTACTGAAGCAAATCAGTACTTACGGCGAAATGAAATACACAATTTTGAAACAAATTAAAGAAATCTAACTCGAGTTTTAACAGCCACCGAAATGATCCTACTTTTGTCCCCACATCACTGAAATGATAAACTTACTTTTGTCGTTGACTGGTGCGAAGACGTTGGGACTGGTGCGATCGCGCCTAATACTTGAGCTGGCCTGATCCGAAGTGAGGAAAGGTAAGAAAGGCATAACAACGCAATGTTGGCGTGGCTATTCTACTAAAACTTACTGTCCTCTGAAATGATAACTTTTTTCCGGACAAAAGTTGACTGCCTGTCAAATCCATGAAAAAGAAGATAAACAAACACAAATGGTTTTATGATCGAATATATTATAATTTAATGATAAAACAACGGATTTAAATCCATATTATGAATATATTTGCAGGGGAAGGTATTTTATGAGCGAAATTGGGTTCGGGACAGGCCACCGTGATGATAAAATGACACTTTGTAAATTTTTTTTTGGTATATTATTGGGTAGAAATCAATGATTTTTTTTGCCAAGGTAGAGAAGTACTTACTTTTTTGAGAAAAAATATATTTAATAAATAAATCAGCACATTGCACTACCATGCTCAAGTTTGCCGTGTATTTTTTATGCTTGTGCAATTCACCCACATACTTTTTATAACATCCCGAATGTATGCAAAACTAAATCAGGTGTGTTTGCAAAGAATTCAGTAGACTAAACTACAATTTCACAAAACTTCTAAATCCGGGGTTAATGCATAACTCGTTGTTCGCGCTCATTTTCTCTCCTTCATTTATATCATCAAAAACTTTCACTGTATGACCCAATAAATTTTATAAAACGTATTTAACGATAACGTACGTACAAAAAACGTAACAATGGCCTTCTAAATATTACAGTCAACAACCAACAATCAAACACAATAGTCAATAGACTATATAGATAAAGATGAATAAGAGTTGATGAAGCGACCCATTGCCCATTTTTACTAGCACTGCGACAAATGAACATACCATAAAACTAGCTCTACAAAAGACATCAACGCGTTGATTTTCTCGACGTTGACCGTCAATGCCTTTGTTACGCAACTAAATAAGCAATATCGAAAATGTTGTGTTTGAGTTATGTCTGCGTATAATAATATTATGTAATATATTATATTAATCCAATATAATTAAGATTGCATGAAAATAAATTAAGATTAAGAATATTTTAACTATAAGAGCAAAATGATTACTAGCCATAAGGACAAACTATTGTGATTTATTCAAAAATATTTGTGTTTTTGTACTTGTTTTTTGAACTAACCACTAGACCATTGAGACAGTTATTCGAATTATGTTCCCAAAAATACTCTAAATTTCTTCGAGTAAACTAATTTGAGAGAAAACTATTGTGATTTAATATTCCGAATAGACAGCCCTGAGCATAAGTACACACATCGCCGGAAATTGACGGCAATACTAGCAATACGCACCAGTCTATACACTGCAACCAGCTAATTCTGGACTGTTATTGGTTTTATGAAATTCACTGGACATAGATGAAATTATGTTTCTATTTAGAAATACGACAATATTTTGATACGTTTGTATTATAGCTCAGGCGAAATAGGTCTGTTCTCTATTATTATTTTTCGACCTTCGCCTCTTTATCGTGACAATAAACCATGTGTTGATATACAGATGTAAGTTTCCGACATAAATAAAGGTAATAATATACACCTAGACCTAGTTAGAACTAGGAAATGAGTCGAAATATCGTTGTTATACGTTTAATAGGTTAACCATGTATCCAGGAATATGTGGACATAAGACTATTAGATTAAACCACGCAATCTAATGGCTAAAACGTCCTAATATGACACATTTGATGGTACCATAAGGCGTCAATATGCCGGTTCTTCCGGGTGGACAAACTATTTTGTCAAACTGATTTGACCACTAGGAAAAAAAATCCTGTTGGTCAAACTTCTTGGATTGAATCCTCGTGATCAAACTATTATGTCTAACTGATTTGACTACGAGGAATAATTCTTCCTCGTGGCAAAACTTGTTAAATTTAAATAAAAGTACAGTCATTTCGAAAATAACAATTATTCACTTTTTTTTCTCCGTTATTTATTTAAACTTTTTGCACAAAAGAAAATGTACAATGGCGGACTTAATGCCAGAGGAAGTCAATCATAGGGTGATGATGATGATCAAAACAGGAAAATGACAATTATATTAATCATCACAGTATGTACGAAAAAGAATATTAAGTATTTCAAATAACGAGTTCTATAACCAAAAAGTTTGACCAACAGGATTTTTTTTCCTAGTGGTCAAATCAGTTAGACATAATAGTTTGATCACGAGGATTCAATCCAAGAAGTTTGACCAACACGATTTTTTTCCTAGTGGTCAAATCAGTTTGACAAAATAGTTTGTCCACCCGGAAGAACCGCAATATGCGAGCTTACATATTTTTCTTTACGAAATAACGATACATACAGTTGAGAAATTAAGGGTTCTGGCAAGAGGCGACCGTAGCTGGTTGGTTAAAGCGACTACCCGGAGTGAAGAAGGTCGCAGGTTCAAAGCCTGCCGGTCCTATATCTTTTTCAACTGTTTCTTAGTATATTTTCTTTAACCTAATTACATTTATGACACCTTTCTACACTGTTCAAAAAGCCGTAAATAATGACACGCAGCGGAGCAAAACCAGTTGCACGTAACGGTACACGGAGTTGGTCATGCAAAAAATTGCAAGTCTCCAGGCTGAGATTAAAGTGGCGTCAACCGACGTTATCATGTTCTTAATTGTTTTTTTCAAGTGGAATAACCAGGCTATTGAGGTTTTATGCAGCAGACTTTTTTCTTTTTAAAAGTAGCTTTTTTAAAGTTACGGCAAAAAGTGACGATAATTTCATTGGGGTGACCTGAATTTACCTACTTACATAAAAAAGTTAGCTAAAAGATTAGTCGTCAGATTGAAAGTGAAGGAACAGTGGGTGGTATTCATTTAAATGGGTGAATGTAACTTTTGGCGTAAAGTACTAAGATGGCAAAATTTTAAATTCATAATTTAAAATTATTTATAAATATTGGTAGTAATTTCACATCTGTGATCTAATAAATTAAGTAACATTTCTTTAAAGTTAATTTATTGGATTACAAGTTCATTATAACAAATTTAAAATATATACGCATGTTGTGGAGCTGTTATGTTAATAGGGAGATGGCACTTTCTCATAATCCATGATCTAATAACATTTGCATAAGAAATTTCAATTCCAATTCTTGAATATATTTCCCATTCCAAAAGAAAGAAGTTGACTCAACTGGTAAAACCAGTGCAACAAAGTACTTACATAATAACGCAGGGTGTAAATGACATCGTGACGAATCTGCTTACCAGTGTTTCAGTACATGATTCTGAGAACTAGGATGCAAAAATATTTACACCCTGTATGGAACTGAGTGACTCAGTTTCGAGTAGGTGTACCCTTAACGGGTTTTTTGAATAACTGGAGTCATTGCCAGACATGCGAACTTTTCGTTAGATCGGTTCTATCACGCAAACAGTATCGCGTGTATGTAATAAAATCTTTATAATTTTTTTTTTTATACCACGCCCACAGCGAACGAACGTGTAGTCCACCTGATGGTAAGTGGAGTACAGCCCATGGACATCAACAATCCACAAAAGCAGATTATAGATACGTCGCTGCAGCTGAAGACTACGCGGTGTTATGCCTCATGTACCAGTAATTTCAGGGCCCGTTCTCTACACCCAACCGGAACACAGTAATGGAAGCACTACTATTTGGCGGCAGGTTAAAGGTGAGACGGTGGTGCTGCCACCCTCGAGCTCATTCACAAGAGCTCTACCACGAATAAACTTTATTACTTATTCATAAGATGTTAATTTGTGCAATTTTTTTATTGTAAACATAAATACCGCCATTTCACTTCGGGTAATGTAATTAATAAAAACCTCCTGCAAGACAGGCTAAGCCTAGTGCAGGAGATTTTTTGTTGATTTCACTCTTCTTTACATTAAAATAGTAATTCGATGTATAGTACCTAAGTAAGAACAAATGTAAGGAATATGTACTTATTGTGGAAATGAATAAATTATTATTATTATTATTAAATTATTATTATTATTACTATACTATTTAAACAAATGTGGCAGCTCGAAGCTTCGAAGCTGCGTGTACCGATCGATCTTGCAGGTTAAACGGTGCTAACCGTGGTCGGTTGTGGATGGTTGACCATCTCAACATACGAGTTTTCCTCCATGCCTCTATTTATTGAAGATGGCACGGTTGTTACGGGTATTTAGAGGCCAGAAAGTCTAACCCGGAGAGCACGCTAAGCCATCGGTCCCGGTTGCCATTTGAAGATCTATGGCAGTCGTATCGAGTAGTCAGAGGGCAGAAAGTCCGACAACTAGTCTTACCAAGAGTGTCGTATCTCCTTGTACTGCGTCGTGGAGGTTTGATGACAGTCACTTCACGTATAATACTGGTATTCAGCAAAACCGTGAGACTAGAAGCCGACCCCACTGTTAATCGCAAAAGGCTCGGACGATTGATTATTTTATTTGAGAATAATTCTCTCAGATCCATACTGCTAGGAACCACAAAGAACAACAACATTAAGCAGTTTGTACAAAATTGTAAGATGTCTGTCTAATCTACCTATATATATATATAATACATAATGTAAGTTGCATTGCAAGACACGATGTTGCATAAGTATAATATAATGCAAACAAAATTCAGTGCAACAATACTAATAAAATTATAATGAAGACACCGTAATGTTGCCATAATAATGAGATGTTTAAACAGTTAATAAAAAATAACGGTTTGGGTTAAATTTATACGCGGCGATATTGTTTTAAAGTCTTCTTCTCTTTTTAACCTACTTCCCAAAAAGAAGTAGGTTCTCAATTCGGCCGGTATATTTTTTTCTATGTATGTAGTACATCGATTACGTCGCGTTTAATGGACCGATTCGCGTGATTCTTTTTTTTTGTTTGACGCAAAATAGCTGCCAGGTGGACCCATAAAAATTTATTTCAGTTTGGTCCAGTAGTTTTTATTTTATAAGCATTATTAGTAGAAGTAGATTTTTTATTGGAAAATTATATAGTTAACATAGTTACTTAGTTTTAAGTTGAATATTACTTGAATTGCTTACATAAAATCTGATGTAACTTATTTCTAACTAGTTTCCTACTGCTTACCCAAGCATGAACAAGAGGGGAGATGATACGGTACAATAGTAATGTATGCGAAACTTAAGTCTTTAACGGTCTAGTTTTTTAAATAGTATGAAGGGGGAACTTGTAAGGGGTGCATGAAAGGAGCCTCTCCGAGTGACGTACACAACGATTCCCCACGTCCGGCGCACCCTGGGCAATTCGCGAGTTCTCCCAAGCGAATTGGCTAATCCTTTTACCACGATGGCAAGTCAAAATAAATTTTGTCTCAGCCATCGACACGACCAAGAAGAAGAATAGTATGAAATGGAAATATACAAATGTCAACGCAGCAGGTGAATAGTTTCAACGTATTGTAATTATAGAGATTCGTATATTAGAGTTTAAAAAAAACCTTCGGTGATAATAACGCAACTTTCTGCGATATTTAATTTGGCCATCCAGGCTGTGTAGTTTTAATGTCATTTGGCATTAAAAAGATAATGTACCTTATAGAATATACCATAAGTAAACAATACCTAACAACACAAAAGAGAAATCACAATTAACCATAGACAAATAAACTACAGATAATGAAACAAAATCAGGCAAACTTTAATTGACATGTACCCGAAAAAAATATCTTTATTTCACGGAACCTTTTTAAAAGAACCAGTCATGTGTAAGTCGTTGTAATTGTAAAGCCGAGTATGAATTACACTTGGCCGGTTTTGTTATGATAATGGTATTACTTTGGACTTGAGCTTGAGAAATTAGTTAGCATTTTAACTGTTCGTTCCGCAAGCATTAACACGAACACGGTATTTTTGTAAATCGGGGTTAATTTATATAAACTTCACTCTATGTTCTGTGAGTCGGTATATCTTTTATAGTTAAAATTAAAGATTTTAAAGATTCCTTTGCTTTTCAAGCTTATATTAATGTTGGCTCAAACGATTTTTTATTCGTAGTAAGTATTTTACAAAACTGCTTACGTTAGTAGTGCATAAAATTGGACATCTTACCTATCATTCCATTTTCACAACAGCAGGTTTCAAAATTTTTACCTACTCAAAAAGCATTCAAGCAAGTTTAGTCCGTAAGAAAATCGGGGCCCGCACACTGGCATTATAATTGTCAATAATGCGCTTTTACCAGAAAAAGCACCACATAAACTAGTCAAAGTGCAAAATATTAACAGAAAGATTGTAGGTGTGTGTGTGTGTATGTGTGAGTAGCAATCAAAATAACAACAGCTTTTACAATAGCTGAATTGCTAAACACGTTTGGTACGATATTGCGTACAAATACAAAAATTGGAGAGTACGAAACTGTGTACTTAGGTAATAGGGAAATGCAATCGCGTGTCCATACGAGTGCAGCCTGCCGATCGATATTGCGATACGAGTAATGAGTTTGGTTTTCTATCTACGTAACTGTTAACCTGTCATATTTTTATCGTAGTCGATAATATGCAGAGACGTTCTGTCATAGCGGAAAAACAAAAGTTTACAACTGTTAGCTACTTGGTTTCATACATTAGCATGATTCGCAAAAATTTGTTCTGACTCTGGGTGTGCTCTGTGTGTGTGAAATGTATGTTTGTGAGCACCCCCGCGACACATGAGTATTTCCTAGTGCAGGTGTTGTTTTTTTAACAAAAAAAAAATTTTTAATAAATAACGAATGACATATTTGATTTTGTTCATAAATAAAAAAGCAAGGAAAATTAAAGGACAGATTACATAATTAAATAAACTACTCATTTAATTTAAACTTGTCTAAAAAAATGTGTTATTTCAATATGTAAATTAAAATAAGTTAACTGTGTGTACACGCAAAAAGTGAATGACATAATCCCTTTTCTACCTTAGCACGTGTGGCTCGTTTACCGTTTCTGTGACCGAGGGGAAATCGGATCAATACGGGATTATCCCACTTATGTTAAGTACCTACTATGGCCGCATGAGTCATCAATGGCGGCGCGACGTAAATAGAGGAAATCATTTTTCATAGCGATTATCTTTGTCAACTTTGCAATCAAAGCGTGGCAATTATTAAGCATTTTTACAGCAATTTTGCGTTTCACTGGTTTTTCTACTTGGCCGCAGCCAGCGTTCTACTTTTTAGGGAGAGTGAATAATTATGACAAAGGTCAACAATGCTTCACCTCTTTTGCCAATGCCCGCATTGTAAAGAAAATATCTTATTTTACTCTTTATATAAATTGAATGATCTCAATGTTAATTTTGTTAAACTGGTGGAAAATACTGATCATGTGATACCGTCCGTCCTGTCTCTGGCGCCATCAGAAAATTAGCGCTGCATGGTTTTCTAGCTCTGCAGCATATGGCTGAGATGGTGTCATTTTCTGACAAAATGTTTGTTTAGTATTGTAATGTTTTATTTTTATTTTCTATTGGTATTTTTATTATTGTTGGTCAAAATAAATATGTTTCTTTCTTCTTTCTTTCTTTTTGATCATGTCTGACGTTTCAATTAATGTTGCCATTTCTCATCCTGCTGCATAATACAGCTGTGTTCCTTTGATGGATGGGGCCTATCCGTAACTTCTGAAACTGGCCCGGGCGATTAAAGTGACATAATCCAATGTCCAGGATTGGGAAGGAACTGCATTGTTTTGCGATAAAAAACTTTAACACAAATAAAATAAGGATTACTTCCCATCGCAATCAATTTCAAGTTGCCATGTATGTTGTCAACTGAGGAAATACATAAACTTTCTAGTAATTTTATAAGAAAATTTCAGATAAGTTTTTTAATTGTTAAATTTTTATAATCGTGGAAATTGTATTGTTGTTCTTTTGTGAGTGCCTACTTGCTGTTCGTCGCTCCTATACGTTCTTGATTGATTGGCTTAGAAAATATAATAATACATAATTATATAAAATATAGGAACACGTAGATAATATGATGAATTTAATTTAAATATTATAGAATAAATTATTTTGGATATTTGTTGTATAATGCATGCCAGAGCAAGAATAAAATATATAATAGTATAAGGTTATAATAATGCACATCTCATCTAAGTGAACTTCTATGTACTTCTTTTGAGAATAATAAATATCTTTAAACACAATACTGTTGAAACACCAAACCAAATCGTTCAAGGTGTTTGAAATCGTAAATAACAGCTTGCATGAAATCGGTACCTACCTAGTTAGTTATTAAAATTCTTCCAATTCATCGATTAGGATGCGGTGAGCCACAGGATGTTGTATTTCAAACAGTAGGTGTGCTAGCTAGATAAATTACATTGACAACGTGCAGATATAACTGATACTAAACTCAACTGAGAGGTTTGTAATAACACCACCGTATTACATCCTGTCGTCATCAACATCCTATGTTCTGTCTGTCCTACTTATATATGGTTTAATCTAGTAATAAAATAATAGTCATGGTTGCACTAGTTTACTCTCATCTAATTAGATATAGGTAGCCTATTTTACCTAGAAGGATGTGGCAGAGGTGTATAAAACCCACTATTTACCTGTTATGTTGAGGTTCCATAATTACATGAGTTAGGAAGCGAGTCAGGTAAAGAAAAATCCCAAATAACGTTTTGCCCTAACCGAGCATAGATACCTCACAGTGAACAGATGAAAATTATACCACTAGAACACGACATAGTCAACCGTAGTACCATTAAAAAAATACATACAATTTATGAAAAAAAAACCTGGCTTGCACAAAAAACTTGTATTGAAACCAAGATTATTAACTCTTAACAAGCAATTACAATGCTTCAATTTTCATATTAAATCAGTGACCAACATAACATATTATGATATTTGCCGTCGAGCATGTAGGCCGTTTCGCCGTGCACACATTATACTTCAACTGCAATATTTGCCACAGTATCTGGGTTTTTTAGCTACATAATAAAAGAGTTCGGTTCATCGTGGCATGGTATAGTAATTTGTATTGCATAGTTTTTGTATTGTAAAACTGTTCAATATTTGCATTTTAGTTTTTTGTCTTACTAAAAATATTTAATAACAAATGTTGAAGGATTAAATGTAGTGAAAATTAGATTGTACACTATTTGTAGAGAGCGGTGTGGTCATTTGAACCTAACTTCCTAACCTAATGCTTAGTGCCAATTTCACTAGCTACAGGTAACGTAAGAATATTGAATGAATTAAAGAGATGCAAATACATAAATGGGTTTCATAAAATCATGGATAGAAGTTTGGTAGGTAAAATCTTAGTTTATCGAACAGTGGCCGTTGATCAACAGTCTACACTACAGCATGCCTACCACAGTGTCACTATTTTCACTCCACCAAACACTTGATCGCATCATCCGTCTTCGTCAATTCAACAAAAAAAAACTTTCACCCATCTTATTATCTATGCACACAAAAACCGGTAACGCTAACAAAATCGGCAGATAAGCTAATAGGACAGCACTAAAACCGGAAGTATAATTATTAGCTTACGCTTCGACAAGCTGCTCTCAAAACAAAACATCAGCGTCTCGCTTCTTGTAATAGATGATGCCTGGTGTTTTATTTTAAGCTGCCTCGTGGCGTAGTTCAAAAATAGAATACCCTATCACTTCCCGTGGGTGTGTTGCAAGAGGTGCCTAACTAGAAAAGTTGACTCTGAACCGAGGAGTAGTGGAGGCGAGTAGAATCTAGTCAAGTCTAATGCATAAATTATTCCACTCCACTTGTTCATCAATTTTCTTGTCAATTGAAGCAAAGCAATCTGGATAAATCCAATAAGGAAAAAGCGAATGACAAAAACAATAAAAATTAACAAGGCCAGGAAACTATATTTCGTAATAGCTTGAGAAATGGGAGGGACGTGAGAAAACAATTTATGTTATAAAAAATAAAACCTGATACTATCAGAAACACAGAAATTTAAAGAGCAACACAGAATTGAGTTCATCTCAATATTTACTAACACCACAGCTTCAGATAAAGTAATGTTTAACTTTGACATAGTCACGCACGATTGTCAACATGCATTTGTGAAGTATGTAGGTAGATTGTATATATAAATTGTATAAACAGCATAGTTCTAATTAAAGCCTCGGAAAAGTAAAACGAGTGCTGAAAATAAATGGTTGCTTGTTACTTGAAAAATAGTAAGCCGGATAATGATCAGCAACAAACATAAGAAATCGGGTTGTTTATTATGCTAATGCCGTCATATTAGATCTTATTAAACTGTAATTGTAAACACCAAACTAACTTATGAACAAATAGCACGCGATTAATTTCATAACATTTTATGTAGTTTTCTCATAATATAATCAAGTGGGGTTTATTCTTCTATTCTGACATATAAAGTAACATGTAATATAGCCGTCGGTTTGTCTACAATTAGGATTGTTAGCGCGTTAAGATAAAATAAGTCAACAAGTTGCACGCCTCAGCGCGCAGGCGTCTTTATAGTCTCGTACTTATGTTTGCTTATCAAAAAACGTCTAATCAAGCCACCTGCAGCCTTTGGTTTACCATACACAGAACGTGCTCTCCACACTTATCGGCATGCCTAGAAAGTGTTGCAATCACTCGAGAATGTTAAATATATCACATGTTTAAGCTAACACTTGGTACCTCCTGTGTAAAAGTTACAGCTTTCCCAGTTGGAAAGTTAAAAGAAAAGTTCTCGGAGAGTGTACCTATTGTGTGGAACACGATTACTTTTCTAGTATTGTTTCTTTATGTAATGTGTGAAAATTTATGTCGGCTTTTTATAACGATGCCGACGTTTTGAATAAAATCGAAACATCAATAAATATCATCACGCGTCTCGTTGAATGACATGCATTATTAAATAAATTATAACTAAGTATTTGCATGTCTCATATGAAGGAAAAGTTGAAAAGTGAGAGCAAATAAAGTTAGATAATAGAGAATTCTGTAAAATTTTAAGTAGTTTAAAAATATTATTAGCATGGAAGAGAGACAAAGGGTATAGATTGAACGAGAATACTTCAATTTAGTATAACATATTTATCGAGATGATAATTCATTTCACATTTCGTTAATATTAAAAACTGAAAATAATATGCATATTTACAAATATTATTTTGTAATTTCAACCAAGGATGCAAGTATAATTCATTTTCTTCGGTCGAATGTAAGCTACAGTTCATCAAACAATTTCCCAGTTTCCAACTTTTTAACAGCTTCCCTCTCTTCCCTGGCAATCTTAGCTTTCAGAATCGCCAGCTCCTTGTCACGGATTACCTTACGTTTTGCTTCTTCAATGCGCCAATTTGCCTCAAGATAACTATACATTTTATGCTTGGTTATACCATAAAATATTCCAGAAACAAATAGCACGAACCTTAGACCTCTTATTAGAGGAGAAACTGCATAAGGCTTACCCAACGGTAACGACGACATTGTGAATTATGTCAATTTATGAAAGTTGGTCTAATTTAACACTTGAATGAGGCCTGTGGATATTTATTTAGATACAATTCTTATAACGCCCATATTGTTATCACCAATTTTATATATTAGTCTATGATCACCAATGCCCATCACGTCAATTCTTTGACAAAGTCAATCACAAACTTTGTTTTTTTAAAATCCATCAACATGTCATTAATTAAAAAGGTTGTTCACCTGAGGTAATAAGCCAAAATATTAGAGGCATCCTTACCTCAGTACTAGGTCAAGTGCGAATAGCGACGAATTATTATTTATTTTTTGTGGGAATAACATTTGTATCGGTGGGAAGGCCAGTGGCCGAGTGGACGCTAAGAATATCGCTTGTCTCTGGTGCGGTGACCACCAATTATAGCGGACTGGCGCTCCGCCAGCGATCGGCAGCGTCGCGTGGTCAACAGCAACAAACGTTTATCGATTCAGATCAATCAATTTACGGTCTGTCTTGCTGTGAGCGACCACCAGATATAAATCACCCTTGCTAACTTTATAATCGACTTGTTGACAGTACGACTCAGATTAGATCACTAGATTATTCCACTGTGAATCACGAAACACTTCCTGGGCATCAGGGAATAAATAGAGGAAACACAATCTACATAACGACATAAGTCGGTTCTCATAAAATGGCCCATTACCTACTTTCTGCTAGGAGGTTGTTGCTGTTAAGTTAAGACTTTTTACTGGTCACATTTTGATGGCTTAATATTCCTCGAGTTGTAGTCTTGAGTAGGTATTTAATATGTGTAAGCCAGTATATGATAAGAATGCCTTTGTATTAGTTATAAGATTATTATTGTTTTGTTTGTCAAACATGATTTGTATACCTTTTTGGTAAAATGTAGCGAACTGAATTTATTATAAGATCTTTTGTAAAATAATACCTACATTTAAAAATAAAGATTATTTCTATTTCTATTTCTATTTTGAGGCAGTCTTAAATTTGTTATACAGTATGAATGCGTCATAGCGACATATTTATTGAATCAGACTCTAAATGTGTGTTAATTTCCACCCAAATACATCTCTTAGCTCCTACCTAGCTCCCCTTAAGGTCCTTTTATCAAAATTTGAAGTAGAATTTCAATCTTTTACCCACACTCAGGGAACAATATCTTGTTTTTTTACAGCCTTGATAATTGTTTATTTGACCTACCTATTTCAATCTAGACACGAATGACATAGTCACGAAATTGCTATTTAGAATGCAACATTTTATGTAAACAATTAATTTTGATGAAATCACATATAGGGTCGAGGTCTGAATTCTCGCGGGTAAAAATAGAAAGGTTATTGCTTTGTTATTGAAACATGCGTAGGCGCAAGTCGTATCGTTGTCGACGTCACGATTTTAAAATGCTATTAAAGATGCTTATCTCGAGGTCTTGATTGTTAATAAATGGTTATTTTAATATTATGACATACTTTGAGTTCGTGGTGAGATGAAAATCAATGAAAACATTTTAGGCAGATGCTGTGCTGTGAAGTACTTATCAGAAGTACACAAGTATGTAAGGTACCGGGTTAATCTAGCTGCATAAGTTTTCCGAACTTTGTAAAAATCAAATAGTCATAGGAGAGTCAGGGTAAGAACTTAGAGTTTATTTCCATCGTTTAAAAAAGTCTTACGAAAAAATAAATTAACAGTGTTGTTTTCAATTTATTCGTTCCATCCACCTACCACGTATAATTTTACACTCTGTTTTGTTTTACGAGGTATAGGAAGATCTGGATGCAGATTAAGTGAAAAAACATGGTAGGAACATAAGCTGGTGTCAATATTTAGGCGTTATATTTACACTCTGATACTGTTTTGTAACAATGATTCCATACAGGCTCTTACGTACGTAATTAGTATTATATCTAATTACTAAGCGAATGTAGCAATTAACACTGTGTAGTTCATATCCCTATTGTGTGTGAAATACAATGAAATGGGAAAACTAGAAAAGGTAGCCATCTGACATAAGATGTAGGTATATAAAGTTTTAGCACAGTTAAATTACTTATTAAACTGAAAACTTTCCTTTCAAAACTAGTTATTTCTTTTGATATGGTTACGTACAATGCAGGCATAATTTCCTAAAAAACGTTTAAGAATATCGTAAGTATAAAAATATGGTTTTGGTAGAGATAAAGCCAGGGCAGACTGGCATCGTACAAAATACCTGAGACTCAATGAGGAAGGGCTAGAGGGGTTTTTCCAATCCGACAATCAATTTTGCGGTTAGGGTGTCAAGGACTGCCATGGCGATCACCACCCCTGACGGTAAGGTCAGTCCGACCTGAGGTAAAGCTCCTTGGTTCAACTACTTCTTGGAGACCGTATTCTGAAATAAATCAAGAAAAAACAAGAAATAGTATTGTAAAATTATCAAAGTCGAAGTAGGTAGGTACTTAGTAATGCAAACCTGTATCAAAAGGCAAGCTGACTTTGTTTACAAATTGCACCAAATGTCCTTGATAGCCTTATCAGTGTTTCATTTCGTGTATTGACTGACAAAACTACAATGCAATACCAAAATAGAGCACTCCATACATCAAAATGAAGTGGCCAAATAGTGTTGTAATTGCTGAGGTCATGGGTTCAATAGCTAGTGGGATAGGCAATGGCGAATGGGCAATGTGACGTCATATTCCATTATACGCGAGAGTATATTTAGCACATTCGTCATGATGCTTAGTCGCATCAGTTTGCGAATAAACGCATGTACACACGGCAACATACTATCAAGCTATTCATTTCCAGTATTAGCTGGTCTCGTGTGCACAAGCAATCAATACAATGTAAGCCTGTTTAAAGGAAATATGTATAGGTTTATGTGTAGCTGTGTGTACTCCTCGAAATAAACAAGCGACTTACTAGAATAATTCCATCGTGCTAAAACATTAACGTCAATGTTTACATCTGAAAAGATCATTTCCAAAATCACTTCGTTGAACAAAACACTGCGTTACAAATGAGAAAAAAAAAGTACTCGTTTACATTTTGCTGAGTTATTTTTTTTCTATCTCGTACTGGTTTTTGGGTACGGCTATTTAAATATTAAAATAATAAAAAAAATGAACAAACTTACCTAATATACTGATTCAACCAATTTTCATTACTTCTTTTAGACATGAACAAATATAATTTTAATTAAAACATGTTTTATTATAATATAAATTGTGTGCAATATAAAAAAAACAGTCCGTCATAGAAAATACTATAGTTTCTGTCCCAAAACGTGCACATATGCAACTAATTATGGTTAATGGTATATCAACGAGATTAATAGACATTATTATAAGATATTACCTACATAAAAATAAAGATGTTTCCTCTATATAAAGAAAATTGCTCACTATGAGCAGAATGACGAAAATAGCAAAAGTAGGGCTGGTTACCTTGGTTTAACTTAAAAACTAGACGTTATAGAAAACCAAACATGTTTTACAACTAAAAATCTATTACAGGTGTTGGTTTAATTGATATCGAGACCGTGTTAAGTAGTGTAATCTCGAGTTCGCTTCCACAGTTCAAAAATAATAACTGGGTTTTAAGTATTGCTATGTAAGCAAGATATTTAAGATTGATAGATTATGTTTGCAGTTTACAGCTAGTATAAACATTCATTACAAATACACTTGAGTCTGCCTTTTGAATTTTCCATACTGAATTTTGAATCAATTTCGACGACAAGTCTAGTTATATTAGATAAGTATTATAACAGTACGTAACAAGTAAATTTTTAAATATCGTGTATATAATATTTAGCGCCTTGATAAGAAACCGGTATCGAATCGGCATTTAATTTCTCCTTCCATTAATCCCTTCCCTTCGATGACCGAAGTTGCCGATTCTCTTGCTCCTTTCAACTTGCAGAAGTAGCATTCAACTTACTTGTTTCTTTCTCGTTCTAACTTAAAACGTCTTGTTAGTGTAAAATTGTCATTGGAAGAGGGCGCTTGTGACGCTGGTTGTGTTTATCATTATTCATCAAAGTTTTTATTTACCATAGAAATGTAAGAAAATTGGATATTTTGATAAATTATAGTCAGAATTAGGTAGCAGTTAACATTAATCACAATATTATCAATGCGTACTGTGAGAAAATGTCTTCATTCAATTAAATTGTGGGTGTGGTGAACGCCGAAAGTGTCTTGTCAAATATTGATGTTTTATCGTCCAAATGTTGTTTAGGTGTGTTTCTTACGTAACTGTATCAGGATTGGTCATTGTTGTTAATGATTATCAGAGTTACAGTCAGAAAATAACCTAAAAACCTGTGAAACATCATTTGTTAATAGGCGGTGTTTTGGTGTTTTTAGAAATCGTCATCGACGAAGACCACGACAATGACGACTCCTGCGAAGCTGTTCGGACGGGAGCTGTCCACCTATGATGAGGTGGACGTGGACGAGCTGCTGGCCAAGCTGTCGCAGGAGGAACTCACCATGTTGGCCAAGGAGGTTGATCCAGATGTGAGTAATCTTTTTTATAGTGCACAGATAAAAAATCCAAGGTTTTATTTGTTAGTCAAAACTTTTTGCTTTATTTTAATTTTATGAAATTTATAATTATGCAGCTGTTCAACCAATCATACTCAATCAAGGTTAAATGTATTCATAAAAAATGTGTATAAAACAAAATATTCTGCTAAATTAGTTATTTACTAAAAATAAGTCTGAATCAACTCTCTTAAAATCTACCCACATTTACAATCTGCAAAGATCAGGCAATTGATCATGAAGGCCATTTGCAGTATTATGCTGGTTAATACTCATAACATTCACACAAATTACATGGCTCATTGTTTAACCATAGACTCCCAGAGTTCACCTTGAAGGTGTTATCACAAAACATTGTTTACCTTGAAAACTGAATGTTTGTGTATAGCCAAATTCTTAAATAAGTGAGAAATTTTCCTAACTGAATATATGATCCTAGATTTTGGCATTTGTCCAGCTATGTGTTGTCCTGGTAGTGCAGTACTTGCTATTCATTGATTCAACAAAATATCTGTTTATTTTTAAATACCTATAAAAGTCTTATCAAAATTGTGATAAAATTATTTGCAATGACAATTTGATGGTGAACTTAATGGTTTAAAAAAGGAATACCTATCATTAATGTTTTGTCAACAATATAGAATAACAAAGTCATGACAAAAAATATCAATAAAATATTTAGTAACACTTTTTAAGGATATATAACCCATTTAGAGGTTACAGAACTCACCAGATTTGGTATGCTTAATATTAATATTGTGAAGGAGGACCAAGAAAAAGAAAATTATTTCATGCATATTCTTTGAATCATTGGCTGACAACAAGTTTCACTGTTTTATTTCAAAAACAAAGCAGTATTTATTCATTCTAAACATTTAATACACAATTTGGCACAGCTGTGGATGGCCCAACTGAAAACTTATTGGTTCATTTTCTAATTTGACAGATTACTATATTATGCAATTCTAAGAATTTGTTTCTGTTTAATGCATTTGCCAATTCTATTGGACTTCATCAACTGTATCAGTTTAAACATTTACAGCATCACCACCAGCAATTGTTTCAACTCAAATCCTTAACCAATCCATTCCATATTAATAATGTGTGTGTGATTAATTATGATTCCTAATCAGAGTTTATTTAAAAACTGAAATATTTGTGCCATATATATAATATATGCCATACATTAGCATAATAATTATGTATGTCACTAAGGCTGGTGATGACAGTATAAATATTTTGTATTTCGTTTTATAATTGCTATTTCATAACTTTTTTCTCACCTGCTAATTAATGTGAGACAACTACATGTTGTATCATACTGAAATTACATAAGTAGCTGTTGAATTCTGTCCAAATACATTAAAATCATGAAGATAATAAATACTTAGGCTTTGGTACTAATGGAATATCATAATATTCAATGATTGTAAACATAAATAATTCCACATCCTATATCTATTTTTATGACTAACGGTACTCTCATTCAGACACAGTATTAATAGGGATGTGCCTATTACAGTGAAACAGTCACTAACTAGTTTGTCTGCAACTATTTGCATAACTATCAATTTGACTTGCTTCCCCGCACTTGTATAATGAATACTTTTTACATACATTAGCATAACAATTATGTAAATTGGACTAATAAAACTTGTAACTAGTAGCTATTTATTATTGTGATTGTATATGTGCTTTATTAATAGCAGCCCTGTATCTTATACATGTCCCACTGCTGGGCTTGGGCCTCTTCTCATGGTGAGAAGGGTTAGGCCATAGTCCACCAAGCTGGCCAAGTGCAGATATGTAGATTTCACACATCCTCAAGCACTTTTAGGCATTCTCAGTCATTAGCAAGCGATTCTTTATATGATAAAAACACACATATCTTCGAAAAAACGAATCTCGAACGATTTATTGACAGAGGTGTGTGCCGTGTGTTCAAACTTGAGTTCTTTGACTTAGCAGTCTATTGCTACTTATTATATTTGTGCTTTGCTTGCTTGATTATCTTGATGGCCCAGTGTAAATAAGCCCAAATGTTGATCTGGGAGTACCCATTTTTGATTCCCTGATTGGTAGCTCAACTGACAAGTTAGTTGTGGGGTAATTAAACTCACATAGCTCACTAATCTGAACACACTCTTAACAGAAACATTAAGGGCCAGTTTTTGAGGTGCCGGATAGATCTTATTAAATCCATAAAATATAACCTGACTAAATTTAATAGTGACACAGGGGTGCATGAAAGGAGCCTCCCCAAGTGACGTACACAAGAACTCCCTACGTCCGGCGCACCCTGGGCAATTCGCGAGTTCTTAATGCGAATTAGCTAATCCTTTCACCACGATGGCAAGTCAAAACCTCGACTACCTTACTGACTCTCCAAAATGCCCTTCCAACTGCACAAGAGAGGCACTCATGAACGCCGACGAGAGCGCCATAACATTGACAATTTATAGGGCAATAAAATTTGACTCAGCCATCGACACGACGAAGAAGAAGATAGTGACACAAATTACACTTGAGAAAAAACACAGCTGTCACTTTCATTTATGTGTGTTTTATGCTTATCGTGCCATTAAGGTTTATCTAACACCTGTTGAAATTGGGGCTAAGCCTTTTAAAAATCCATTAAGTAAAACCAATATGGAGCATATTTCCAAGGCAGCGTAAAATGTAGAGTTAGATAACTTCAGCCTTAACATTTTTTTAATTCATAATATTTTGTTGTGGTTTGAACCACTAAAACATCTCTGATAGACATTTTACTCTTGTTTGTTATTTCTCGTTTTGTTTTTCTGAGAATAATTAATCTCATAAATTCTAATCTATTGTACAAAGTGAGATTAAAATACAAATGTATTATGATAACTTTGGTATTTGGATAAACTTTATCCAGGTGTACAATATAGGTTTATCATTAGATAAGATTATTTGGGAAGGTCATTTCTGGAGTGGTCTGTGGTCACCCAATATATAATGAAAGGGGGATAACATTGTTTGCCCACTTGTTGACCTTGATATTGATTATTTGAGACCTTGACAATATTATTTTTTAAGTTTGATTCACATTTTGTGTACCTGGAAAGGTGGAAGGAAAAAGACCACGTGGCCGATCACCTAGCCGATGGTGTGACCAAGTCACCACTCACACTGGGCTCTCAGTTACAACTGCCATGAGAGAAGCCGAAAACAGGTCAAGGTGGAAGGAAATAACCAAAAGAGCAATGAAAGCCTTTCAAGGGCACGACCTTCAGCAATGAAGAATACGAAGAAGAAGAAGTACCTGGTTATGTTTTTGTGTTATTATTCTTTTTGATGCAGGAATGCATTTGCAATGTTTTAAGAATATTCAGGCGGCTGTAGTTGCTAGCTTTCTTTAGCACTTAGTTGCTATGCATCTCTATTAGGTGTATAAAGAAAGTAGAAACCTATGAAGATTTTAAGTGCTTCGTGAAGTATTAGCAATAAAGATATTTTAATTTTAATATGTCCTACTATTTACCAAGATCTTATCTAGAACAGTAAAAACTGGGCCTTAATGACTGTTAAAAAAAAAGAGTGGGGGTAGTGGTAACCCCCACTCTTTTTGGAGGTAATTACTACCTCCAATAATGGGCAACATTTTTAAAATAAATAAAACACACAATAACAAAAACATTGCATACAGAATAAGTAGAAATGCAGCTGTCACTTTAATCATTAATTAATAGACTGCCTCAATTGTGGTAGGTTGATGAGGTCTCGGGTTCACATCCCATGTTGGGCAAAGTATTATTGGATGGTGATAGGCTCATAGGCCCCTATCTCATGCCATACCCTTCCGTGTAATATAGGTGTGATGTTATGTTATTATATGATGTTATATTTAATAGTTGTCTACATACATTAAAACTACCATTAAGTGAAATAGCCACATACAAAATGGAATGGAATGGAATGGAAAGTGGACTCATTTTTCCGCACTTAGACTCTCATTTGGTCCATTGTGCGTGGAGAGTCCTGGCTAACATAGCCAGCCTAACTCCGCCCAGAAGCTCAGAAGTTTCTTGGGGACTTCACAGGCTTCGCGGAGTGACCTCACTGTTCCGAGGATTTGTTCCCGTTGAGAAGCCACATACAATATGAGTGCTGATGTCCCCATTAGCTGGCGGATGACACAATAGTTCTGTACTCATACTACTCAGGTTAATAGCAGTAATCAGTCATATCAGATTATGATGGCGACTGACCTCAATACTCCAGATAAAAGGCTGGTAATGATAGTATAATTGTTTTGTATTTCGTTTTATAGTTGATAGCATTCATTACTTTTGTTTTTCACCTGATAATCAAGGTTTCAAAATTATATCTTGTCTCATATTGAAATTGTCTTAGTCGCTGTTGAATTTATGGTCAAATATATTAAAACCATGAAGACAATATATTCTCTGGTATTGGTACATTTAATGGAAGATCATAATACTTACCTTCATAATATAAAAATGAGAAAGTATCTATCTGTCTGTTACGCAGATTAACTACTGAACAGATCTTGATGAAAATTTTAATAGGGATAGGCTCAAGACCTCAGGAAGGACATAGGCTACTTTTATAGGCATTTTTATCGACATACTTACCACCCGGGCTAAGCTAGTAAATAATCGTACGGGAATCAAATCAGCTTCACGAAAGGCAGTTAGTACTTTCAGTTTTAAATACCTAGAAGAAACTATATTATTTAGTAAATATTTGCCAGTTAATTACGGGATATATTATATTGCATATCAAATAAATAATCGCCTATCAATACATACTCATCATTTATATTCTTTTTTGCATCAAATAACTTACTTCACTACAGATAAACTAAATGTTTAACAAAACTCAAACTGCAGATAATTGGAAATTACACATCAATATGACATTCCTTTTTTCCTCATAATGCAATACAGTTAAATTTATTTTTGTACAAAAATACTACATGCATAGCATAAATACTGACTGCACATCAAATTTACCATATTTCATAGCAAAATAACTATCCCCGTCGCATATTAACCAGTAAGTACAACAAAATCTGTTCATCATATTTGTCTTAATTTTCATGAAGCCATGCTCGGTAAATTTAATGATTATTATAACAAAAAAATCCTTTTACATTGCATTATTTCTAAAAGCAGAACAACTTAACTGAAAAACATCGCGCGTTTTTTCGTCACTGGAGTAAATAATATAAAAATAAAAGCTATAGTTATGGCATAGGTCAATTATGGGTAAAGTAGTAGGTTAGGTTAGGTTAGAACTGCGACCATAACATAGCGCGAGCCGAGCGAGCGAAGCGAGCGTGCCGCGGCAGCGGCCGGCGAGTGCTAGCTAATCTTTGTGATACTCCGACCCCTTTTTGAATCTACCCACTAAATAAAATAATATTATACTACCTACCAATTTCTTATTATCATAGATCGTAACAGACGACAGTACGTGGCGCCACCTGCAGAAGCTAAAAATGTGCCTATTGGGCAAAAAAGGAAGCGTGGACGCCCCGCGAAAGCAAGACCCGCTTTAATAATTCAATAAATTACAATTTTGTATCTAATTTTATATTTTTTTTGCTGATCTCATTATGTGATAATTAATAAATAATAAGATGACTGTGAATAATAAAATGTTGTTTGATCTAGAAAAACTGCTGTAAATATTATAAAAATAGAAGCTATATTTAAAAAAAAAAGTGTTAACATGTATAATTTGCATTAAGATTATTAGTTGTGCATTGATAAAAAAGCTTTTACTTTAGGAAAAATTGCTGTGCGCTGTGAAAATAAATTGTAGTGTGTTTAGTGATATTTTGAGTTGAATATTTTGTTGTGCAATCAGTAATTTTGATGGGAATTCGGTATTTAATTGCATAGAAAAAGGATATTTTATGATTTGCGTTTAAATACTACCCGTTAATTACTATGCGAATCAAATAAGAACAGATATCTCGGCCATACTGGGACGCCATTTCTTTGATCCGAATGATGTCAAGTCCAATTTATGGTGGCTATTGGCCTAAAGGAGTCTATAATGAGGCTACAATCACA
The DNA here is from genome assembly GCA_905147285.1 of Hypena proboscidalis. Classification (NCBI taxonomy): domain Eukaryota; kingdom Metazoa; phylum Arthropoda; class Insecta; order Lepidoptera; family Erebidae; genus Hypena; species Hypena proboscidalis. The sequence continues at coordinate 18,868,215 of LR990131.1, forward strand.
ATAGACCCACGGAGGTCGATGTCAACACCCAAAGCCTTGTCCCAACAATAATAATATTACAGCCATATTGAATGTGTTTCTTTCGCCTGAATATGAACGAAATTTTCGATCACAGGACTGTTCCCTTTGAAATAAATTCATTCACAATAGGGCGAATGGAACACATTCAATATGGCCGAGAAATCTGTTCTTATTTGATTCACATAGTACATAATTTAAACAAATGTGTTATAATCTATTTCACTTGTACAATATTAACATGACAAAAGTAGGACGATAAGTTCATTATTTTGATATCTTTGAACATGCTTAAAAACCGATTATGATACGAATTATCTGTGCAACCTAATAATGCAAGGGGCCTTATCAACGTAATAGATAAATTATCGGTATAGATATTTTTGTGGTGTTTATATAGAAATCTAATGAGTCATGATAAAAGTTGGCTCACAAATATTTACTTATGTTGTTTGTTTTTGGGATTTTTTGGTGGAGAATGTAGCATTTTTTTCTATAATCTTTGTTTAATAAAAGTATGTACATCAGTTGCATTGCATGACTATCACTTCATATTAGACCAGTAGGTACCTACTAGTAATTTTCCTTACGAGCTATAGTTTACATGTAAACCTTACAGGAAATCATAAATAGTTGTTTACTAAATTAAAAATAGAATTTATACCTAACATTATTGTGGCCTAGCACATCATTAGTGGTAAAATATGTTGTTTCCTTAATCACAGCATTATCCTTCGTTTTTTTTGAAGAAATTGTTGTTACTGGGGAAAAGAAACATTATTTGCTCATAGATAAAAGTGTAAGGATACATTCTTATTTTGTCGAAATGTATCATCAAAGACGCCGCTTGGACCACAGGTCATACTCATTACATTTACAGTCTACTTTAGATACCCTCTTCTTCTTCGTCGTGTCGATGGCTGAGTCAAATTTTATTGGCCCAATAAGTGGCCACTGTAATGGCGCTCTCATCGGCGTTCATGAGTGCCTCTGTTGTGTAGGTGGTAGGGCATTCTGGATACCCTTAGAATACTGAGTAGATGAGTGCACGGTTGGCGTAGTGGTTCAAGCGGTCGACTCGCCGCTTTCAACTGCGCTGATGTTGTGGGTTCGATCCCCACAAGGGACAAATCTTTGTGTGATGCGCAAAGATTTGTTCTGACTCTGGGTGTGCTTTTCGTGTGTGAAATGTATTATATGTTTGTGAACACCCCCGCGACACAGGAGTTTTTTCTATTATTAATAGTCGACTGAATTATAAATTTTATAGGCAACACTCATTGTGTGCAGCAAGAGTTGTTGCTATGCGGTGCTATCACCCGTCTTTAACGAGTTATCGGAACTGGCGTCGTACTATAATTGAGATCAATTAAATTCCAATAGTCGAATCACTTTGTCCCATGCGTCAAGTGATATAATTATAGCTTTTGTTTTACAAACTGTGTTTGGTTGATAATAGAGTTAGAATCTGTTATGTAATAATTATATCGTGGTACTGTAATGTTAGTATGCTGTATTTTGAACTCAGAAATCTTACAATGCGCCGAATACATAATCTATTTAGAAAGACTTCAAAAAAGCTAGACAAAGCATTAAACAACGCAAAAAATCGGTGCAATTGTTCTTGAAGTCGGTGCTCATAATTATATTATAAGTAGAAATATATGTATAAATATATCTGCACAGACCTCGAGAACTATACTCAGAGACTTACACAGAAAACCAGCCGAATTAAGAATCCCCTCCATTTTCAAGTCTTTTTAAAAGAAGCATGTCGTCTTGCGTGTTAGCTCTCGTATTATTAAATACTTACTTCAGTCTAAGGGAACGCTTGGTAATCGATAAAATGTAGCATAATGTTTTTTCTTGGGTCTTTAATTTCCTCCACACCAATTCTCATTCAAATAAGTCCAGTAGTTTCAGAGCCTATTGGGTACAAACAAACAAATGAATATTTTCTCTTTATAATATTAGTATGTTCCTATAGACAAAAAGTCAGACCTGAAAATATAATAGTGTCCTTCGTTAGTAAAAAAAAAGAATACTTAGAAATGCATCGAATATAAACGTACGTGTATGTGGTAGATTAAAAGTGTATATCTAACTACGCAGCCACTTAGTGCCATTTATCGCTAATCGCCTTAAAGTTTTGGATGTTAATTAATTAATCTTAACGATTAATTTCTCGACGTCTTGCCGTCTTTAACCTAGTTGAAGGCGGTGCAATAATGTTTCGTCACTCAGACGGCATCAATTAGCCATTTTTACACTTTCAATTATTTTGTCGCTGTAGACTTTACAACCAATGAAATCATTAATAATATACATAAATACCACTGCCTCGACGGTGAAGTGGTTAGCGTATCACCTTCTCACTGAGAGGTTTCGGGTTCAATGCCTGGTTAGTGCAAAGTGATGGGATTTTTAGAAAAATCTCAATAGCAGCACGGAGTTGGATTTGTGCCCAGTCTTTGGCCCTATTACATGGGACCTTAACATAACAGATGAAATGTAGGTACACCTCTGCCATACCTAGGGTTGCCAGGTGAGTCGCGAAAAAATACCGGACAACCCCAAAAAAAGGGGAAGGGGGGGGGTATGCTAGGTCGTTTTTTTTATACAAATATTTTTTATTTATTAATTAACAACACATAAATCAACTTAGTTAGTACTAGTACCGACTTTCTTCAAAATACCGGCCATTGTTCTGTCCGGTATGACCATTTATTTTTTACCGGACAGGCCTCGAAAATAACGGACTGTACGCTTAAATACCGGACATCTAGCAACTCTAGCCATACCCCTAAGGGTAATATAAGCGTGATGTTATGTGATGTATATTACATAGGTACCATTATGAATGATTGTAGGTCACACATAGTGCTAAGTATGTGAAGAGCAAAACCACAACATGTAGTGGTGAGCGGTGACAGCGACTAAATCACCACATATCTTTATTCTTATCTGCGGTAACAATATTATAGTAAAAGTTTACTATACAATGTCGATTATATTTACCGTATCTTACTGTTCTTACCCTAAGATAAGGTAAGAATATTGAAAACCGTTCAGTATTTTAAGGTAGATAGCAACAAACATCCATCCTTACTTATTTTTAACATAAATAATAGTAGGAGCAGCGATAGACCAGTAGGAGACCGTAGTACTGCGAAATCATACCCATGGTTCAAACCCACGGCACAGACTCTATCAATAAATCGTTAAGATTCGTCTTTTCAAAGATATGTGTGTATTTATCATATAAATTATCGCTCGCTGTCTAAAAATTGCTCGAGGTCGTGTGAAGTCTACCAATCCGCACTTGGCTAGCGTAGTTGACTATTTCCTAACCCTTCTCATCATGAGAAAAGGCCTGAGCCCAGCAGTGGGTCATGTATTAGATACAGGGCTGCTATTAATATTATAGTTGGAAGACGTTAAAACACGCCTTTTTACAATGGTACAAACTATGGAATTATGACGATTATACCATGGACCAAACATGGGGAGAATTCCTTACCATACCATACCAATCATATTTATCTATATTCTTAGAATAGTTACTAAATAATGTATTCTATCCAATATTGCAGGACAACTTCCTGCCACCATCGCAGCGTAACAACTACGACTGCGAGAAGGACCCCACGGGGCCCCTCAACCGGAAAAAGCTGATAGAACACATCAACAAACAGGCTTTGGAAACCCCTGACCGGCCAGAAATCAAACCTTTTGTAGCTGGAGTTGTTAGAGGAAAAAAGGTAAGGAAATCATTATTTACGATTTACGAATACGAGCAGGACAAGCAGAAAATACGTGCGACTTAAAGCTTGCGGTTGGAAGCAAGCGTCAGCGTCAACTTCCAACTGCAAGCTTAAGATTAGTCTCAGAATGGGCACGTACAGATCGCTAGGCACTCATGTTCTTGCCGCTACGTTGGTTTTGAGACCTGCCCGCCAGCTGCTTATGCATAGCGCTGGATCTGGAGTAGTCTCTGTTGGTAAGGGTTTCTTAAAGGACAATGCAAAACAAAATATCCCGGTAAATAAGTCTTGCCAATTTCAAAAGTTGCACCGCCTAAAAATTCAATTTATTATAAGCTAATAAGTACTTTGTCGTGTTTCAGTGGATCCCGCCCCCTGCCCCCGAAAAGATGCGCGACGCCGAAGAACAAATCTCCATCGACCTCGGCGACGAGTACGAGACGGCGCTCGGCACGGCTTCGCAGGAGGAAATCATTGACTTGGCTGGTAAGATGAGTTGTTTGTAACCAAGTAAAAGTTAGTAAACTTATATAGTGTTGTGTCAATATCCTTGTTGACATTACCACAAAATCGGTACACAACCAAAAGAAGGAACAACAAGGAAGTTATGTCTGCGTATTCACCATAGAAATCTTAATAACTAGTCAATAGAAATGCTATCGACTATCTTTTAACACTGGGACGCATGTCGCCGGTTTTCAAATACCACTTTTTGTATTCCTGCAAACAAAATTATTTTTTTTGGCGATGACATTAAGACGACAATTCCTCAACTCGCACTTGTGTTCGATTAGACAAATGCGCTTGTATTCCTGCAAACAAAATTATTCTTTTTGCGATGACATTAAGACGACAATTCCTCAACTCGCACTTGTGTTTGACTAGACAGATGCGCGGCGACAAGGTCACGCGTCTTTGACATTTCTATTGCCTTATTATTAAGATTTCTATGGTATTCACCAAAGTTGCGCTCGGTGGCGTTGCTTTGTTTTTTTTTATAAACCCAGCTCTGTGTGGGCATTGGTATACGCAGTTCTTTGGTTACGGTTTTTTTTTTACTTTGGATAGAACGCCAGAAGCAATTAGACTATCCAATGGTCCCACTAACAAGGCAAAATACACATTAACTCACACAAGCACACCTAGTCTCAGAACAAATCTTTGCGAATCACACAAAGATTTATCCCATGCGGAGATCAAACCCACAACACCAGTACAGTGGAAAGCGGCGAGGTGACCGTTTAAACCACTACACCACACGTGCAGACACACATACGTAGCCTTATGATGATTCTTCCTCTACGCACATATAAAGAGTTGTTTACATATGCAAGACTGAAAAAACCGAAATAAATTTTATAAATACACAATGACAATTACATAAAAGTCATGCAATGCGAATTTATTCCATCCCACCGACCTATTGGCACAAAATCTTCAAAAAATTAAACAATATGAATTGACACGGTTTTCAGAAATCATGTCATGTAGTTACGAGATCTTATTATTTATGATAGCTTGTGTAGATCAGGAAATAGACTAGATATTCGTTTGTCGTGACAATGTCATATCACGGCTTTGGCGGCAAGCCAGGGTGGTGGTTATTGCAACTGAGACAAAAAATGTGTGAAACAATCGTTGTATGCCAAAACGTTTAAGGCCCCCCCCACATTTGGCGTGCGCGATCCTCGGGCGTGCGAGCTGCACGGGCGCAGCGTGCGCGCGGCGCGCTCGCGACGCTCTTTTCTCTCTGCAGCTCGCACGCCCGAGGATCGCGCACGCCAAATGTGGGGGGGGCCTTACCCCTATGAAAATGGATTTGAACAGTGATACAGCAAAAAAAAAACAGCCAAATCCGTCGACATGAAATTAATTCATTTTTCGTACCATTATGTTAAATTAGCTTGTCGCCGCTACTGTCCTTTCCACGGCCAAAAACTAAAACAAACAAAATTAATAAAACAATATCATTAGGTTGGGGCACTCTCTGAGGACTTCTAATTAACTTAGAACCCGGCGAATTGCGTGTCGGGCCTCGCACAATATGGTTCCGTACTCAGCCGTTACAACATTTTGTTGGGACGAGGCTTTGGGTGTTCACGTAGACCTCCGTGGGATTATTGTAATAATCTCCAAATCTATTTTGTCACGTTTTTGTCATACTTTTGTATGGCAAATATGACAAAAAACCGCAAACTATCTCGCGCTAGTTATGCTTGCTAGCTCGACTCGTATTGACTAGAAAAATATTCATTGTAGATCTTAGAAGCTATCTTTTATTCTCAAATATCATTAACTGCATTTTTAAAGAATTTATGTCACTATAATAATGTGGATAAATGTATGTCGAAGTCATTACATGTCATACGTAAAGTGTTGTTTAGATATTTGTCATGATTTTTATATGCAAAAGATTTAATGATATTGTAACCTTCAAGTTGTGGATATATTTATGTCTTTTTTAGTGTGTCGCATATTCTTGATAAAACATAACTCGCTATTTAATAAATTAGTAAGGGAGATTTAATTGTAATCAAATAAAAAAGATAAATTTGTATTTTTTTACATTAGATAAATGTATAAATGTGATAAACTGTTAGTTTATCTAAACAGGATAATCTAGTTCTATTTTTACTTGGCGAAAAATCGTCTCTATCAATCTTTATCTCCATAACAGTTGATCGTCAACAAAATGCCACTATTCTATTTAATTATAGTCAAGTTCTTATTGATTATGTTTATAGCATTTAGCTATGCTTAGCAAATTATACTAAGAAACGGTTAAAAAAGATATGGGACCGACAGAATTTTAACATGCGACCTTCTACTGGGCAGTCACGTTATTTGTATCCTACTTAAGATAGGAAGAAATGAATGAACGTGACATCACGAAATGACGTAACATGCAGTTGAGTTTAGGGTCCTGGCAAGAGGCGACCGTAGCTGGTTAGTAAAGCGACTGCCCGGTGTGCAGAAGGTCGCAGGTTCAAATTCTGCCGGTCCCATATCTTTTTCATCTATTTCTTAGTATTACGGGATATAATCCCACCCACACGCCCACCACTGTGACTCCTGTGACGCCAAGATCTACAGCGGTAACCAACTGAAAGGCACCGTGCATGACACACGGGCAATCCCAGGGAGAGTTAAAATTGACTTGGAACCCGCAACGAATTTAATCAGAAGTATATAGTTGGAGTTGGAAAGTCTGTTTCTAAGTATATAGTCAAGTTATTAAATAGAGGTAGTAACCGCGTCCCTTCCGTTATCTGTCTATTACTTTATATATCCGAGATAAAGCATATTAAACAATGTGTATAAAAGCTTGCCACTCGAGATACGCGACAGCCAATGGCGCGTATCGCTACTGTTGTCATATCGCTTACTATTACGATATGCTGTTTTGCTTTTCTTAATATGAGTGCACGGTTGGCTTAGTGGTTAAAGCGGTCGCCTCGCCGCTTTCAACTGCGCTGGTGTTGTGGGTTCGATCCCAACACGGGACAAATCTATGTGTGATCTGCAAAGATTTGTTCTGACTCTTGGAGTGCTTGGCTTTTGTGAACACCGCCGCGACACAGGAGTTATTCCTAGGGCGGGCTAGGTTTTTTAAAGAAAATAAAAATAAAATATCGCGTGTAATACCAGACTTGTGTTTTAACGTAAGCTATTTTTATCTACACTAATATTATAAAGAATAAAAAACGACCGTGGCGCAATGGATAAGGCCTTACGATCTAGAGGTCGTGGGTTCGAATCCTGACCATTACACCATGGACGTGAACTTCCTCCTGCAAAAACGAATTAAGCTTAGCTGGAGGGGGTTAACAAGACTACTAGTCATTTGCAATTACAAATAACAAGTATTAAAAAAAAAATGGTTATTTTGTTTGTTTGTATACAGACATCTTCGTATATGCCAGACCGATCTTAATGAACATTGGTGTGAAGATTGTTAAACCCCAGGAATAATATAGACTACTTTTTAGCATGCCCGAATCGAAACTAGTTTTGAATAATTTGCTATATTTTGAAATTTATGCGAGTCGGTCTAGTGGTTAGCGTATGAGCCTCTTACCACGAGGTCTAGGGTTTGATTCCCGGGTTGGGCAAAGTGTTATTTGTGAACTATCCGTCAGGAAATTCACAATAGCCGCACGAAGTTGAATTTGTGCTCGGTGGATGCCGATAGGCTCACCCCCTATCCCATGGGACCTAAACATAACAGGTGAAGTGTAGGTGTTGTACATTTCTGCCACACCCTTCTAAGTAATATAGGCGTGATGTTATGTTATGCGAGTTCCCTAAATACACTTTGACTCCAGAAGACTCTCTAAGAAATAGGCTGGTGGTAAAAAAAAGATCTTTACAACATTGTAGTAATTGACCTCATGTGAATCATGTGTATGTTCCAGCTATCCTCGGCTTCCACTCCATGATGAACCAGGACCAGTACCACGCATCGTTACTCAACAAAGGACAACCGGTGGGACTCGGGTGGGACGGCATCACCAAAGCTACCAAACCTAAGGTACAATACGAATACCATAAACTATTCATGCACAGCGCACTGTTTTGCATCAATTGACGTAATAATTAAACGCAGATTTGACTTGAGTGAAAGCATACCTTTCATAGCCAAAAATAAAGAATATTGGGCTTCATTCAACTAAATCAACTGATTTAATCGACCAACTGTATTCTTTTGTTTACCATTAAATTTCAAACGTATGTATAAACTATTCTTAGTTACCTGGGTAAATTGGGTTTAAATAATTTATTTGGAAGCTTAATCAATAAAAATCAAAATCATATCATTTATTATTGCAGGCATATAGGCCCATACTTAAATATCTAAGATTAACATACATATTAGTTCAAAAGCAAAAGGATAAAGCCCATGATTTCTGTATCTATTAAATAAAAAAAAAAAAAACTTGTCACTACACAGATTTATAGCACTCCAGCGCATTATACTTAGGAATTGTCTTTGTCTGGGTGTTTCTATGTATAATAAGTATTTATTAACAAAAGAAAAGTATATGTATTAGTATCAGTTATTCTAGTACCTATAGTACAAGCTCTGCTTAGATTGGGACTAGACGGCGTTGTGTGTATGTTGTGTAATATTTATTTATTTCATTTCTCAAAAAAATGGCCCTAAGTAAAAAGTGCTCACGATATTTTTATGGTGTATTCCAGGTGTACCCCATGGACCCCCCCAACGACACAGACCCCGACGACACCATCACACGGGTGCAGGAGAATGACCAGACCCTGACTGATCTCAATTGGAATAATATTAAGGTACAGTTACATTACTACGACTAAGCTAAGCAAGTGACGAAGCCACGCTAGTTCAGTTTGTTCAGCGAGACGTTCACACTAACATTGTTTATTTATTTATTTATAAAACTTCATATACAGCAGTGTATATTGGCGGACTTAATGCCTAGGGCATTCTCTACCAGTCTACCTTCAGGTGGTGCAGAGATAACAAAGTAGGCGAAGTCAAATACTCGATAGTTCAATGAGAGTAAAACAATAAATATTATTATTAGAAACATAAAATATAAATACTAACCATAAATAGATATAATGTGATAAATATACACAAACATACATAAATACTTAAAACGATACATAAATACAAATTATACCACAGTCTGTTGTAATAACAACATTGTTCACATTGGTGTTTCTCTTCTTGTCTTCTCGGTGTCTCTTCTTGACTATAGTTATTGTGTTTATATATAATATACAGTTTTAGACCAATAGGATACGACTAGTACGCCTTTTTACTTGACCTGCATAAGGTCTTTTAGGTCACAAGGGGTAGAAAGTAATGGGCAGGACAACAGATAGGCCATATTTTGGGTGGGCGATCCATATTCGCACCCAGTGTTGGGTGTGTTTGTCAATCCACACTTGGTCAGATTGTCTTAGCAGCGACCAACTTGGGTCGTCAATTATAAATAAATAACCAATTGGTGTGTAAACCTTGATACAAGAATTAATCCTACAACTGCCCACTATTTTGCAAGAGACAAATACGTACAGAGTTTTGAGGTAACACTGGAACTGATTGATCCATCAGTGTCATCAATCAAACAATTCATTTGGTGAAAAAGATTATTTGTCAGTTATTCTTTGCTCAAACAATTTAATGACGTTGACTCTTTGGTCATCAATCGACCATTGGCTGGTGTAAAAACCTTTTGCTAGGAATTTCTGAACCGAATTTTCGAATTTCCCTCGTTGACTGTCTCAGTGGTCTAGTGGTTAGCGTATGCGCCTCTTACCACGAGGTCTCGGGTTCGATTCCCGGATAGAGCAAAGTGTTATTTGTGAACTTTCCCTCAGGACGGAGTTGGAATTGTACCCGGTGGATAGCGATAGGCTTTCCTCCTATCCCATGAGACCTAAACATAACAGGTGAAGTGTGGGTGTTGTACACCTCTGCAACACCCTTTTGGGTAATATAGCCGTAATGTTATGTTATAAGCCCCCATTAAAATTGGGTTACAAAGTTAGGTAAAGTAAATTAAATTAGCGATTGCAATAATATGTGAAAATGTATGCAGTCACACAAGTTATATAATTTAAACTTGTTTACGGTAGGGAGAGAAATCAAACCACACCAAGAAACGTACCTGAACTCCTAAAGGAAACATTAACTGCTGTATTAGGTTGTTTTAAAACCGGTTATTACTACATGTATGTTGCAACTTTCCTCTTGAGAAGGTATAATTATTGCTAACTAGTTTTCTTTCCTGTTGTTTAATGAAATTATTTGTTTGTATGTTATGACTTCCATAATTATTGTATTATGTAAGTTTTAAGGTAAACTGGCAATATCCTGTTTCCTTATTATTAGTAATATTTTTGATTGACAATTTTTTTTAAATTGTTTGTGGCGGTAATGTCCGTATAAATTTATCATCATTTCCTCCTGTGGTATGAACCAATATTTGATAATATCGTGACAATTTTAGTCACGTATCGAAACTCATATAATATTATATAATGTAAAATATGACGACCGGATGGCGGAGTGGTAGTGTACCTGCCTGCGACGCCGAGGTCGTGGGTTCGATTCCCACTTAAGACAAATCTTTGTGTGCATGAACATGGGGGTTTGTCTTAGTCTGGGTGTTTCTATGTATAATATGTATGTATTTACAAAAGAAAAGTATATATGTATTAGTCTCAGTTATTCTATTACCCATAGTACAAGCTCTGCTTAGTTTGGGACTAGATGGCGTTGTGTGTGAGTTGTGGAATATTTATATTTATAATTAAGTGTTAGTCTGTGAAGTGGCATTATGTTTTAAATATATCGGCGTCGATTTTTAGTATTCTTTTAGGCTTCTTACCGCAAGGTCTTAAGTTTAATCGCCGGATCGGCTAAGTGTTATTTGGTTTTTTTGTCAGGTAATATTCAATAGCCGTAATGAGTTATAATTTAAGTAATGGGTGGCGATAGGCTTACCTTGTAACATGGGACCTTAACGTAACAAGTCAAAATATGGGTGTTAGGGAAAGTTATACCATTATGGGTAATAAAGGTGTAATGTTCTACTATACATGAGTACACCCCACAGATATAGATCTACATAGATAACGCAGATGCATGTACTTCGCGTGTCTCAACCCCGACCAAGCGTCGAGGTTGGTCGCATCTAACTTCAGTCCACGCGCGTCTTTTGTCAGAGAAAATCATAGCGGACGGCTCCAGTTGAACGTACTGGGCGGATGGGCATCGGCGGCATCAGTGTCTTTGAATCGGTTTGGATTTCCCGTCACTAAATATCGGCTGTGACGTCACAAAAGGTATTAAAAAGTCGGCACGCTTGGTTTCAATACAAATCGTGATATTTGCGTTATCTATGTAGATCTATATCTGTGGTACACCTCAATGTTCTGTATGACGTTCCAGAACATAAGCGACGAGAAGTTCGACAAGCTGTTCGAGGCCGTGAAGAGCAACACGGCGCTGGAGGTGCTGTCGCTGGTCAACGTGGGGCTGTGCGACCGCCGCGCCGCGCGCCTGGCCGACGCGCTGCGGGCCAACGCCGCGCTGCGCGTCGTCAGCGTCGAGACCAACTTCCTCAGCCCGCAGGCCGTGCTCATGCTCGTCAAAGCTCTGCTCGACACCAACACGGTGGAGGAGTTCCGAGCTTCCAACCAGGTAACTTATTGCTAGACAATTAACAATCTACGTACTTCCATGCCGATAGTGAATGCGGTGTCAGTCCCCAAACGATGGGTCACCTTCTTACATGCCCCTTAAGTCCCACCACCTGTACCATAGACGACCTGTGGAGCGCCACCGATAATGCCGTTCTTGTAGCAAAGTTTTGGTCAAACAAAATTTTAATATTATGCATTTCCATATGTTTTTCCATTGACACGCAAAGAAGAAGAAGAAGCTGGACTGTAAATATGACACTATTTTTAATTGGTGTTTTCAACCTTAATGCATACATTGTGGTTCTAAGGGTGTCATTAATTCTACATCGATCAACTGTCGATTGATGCATTTGACATTTATAAGCTATTAAGAACGCACCTTTCATGCACAGCGCCCTGTTTTGCATCGATTGATATAATAATTAAACGCAGTTTTGACTTGAGTAAAAGCATACCTTTCATAGCCAAAAATAAAGAACATTGGGCTTCATTACTCAAATCAACTGATTTAATCGACCATCGGTATTCTTTTGTTTACCATTAACTTTTAAACATAAAAACCTTTTTGACTGATTTTAACAAATCTTATATAGATTACAAATCTTATATTGTATAACAAAACTATAAACCATAAAATGTTTCGGCCCAGATACGGTAACGAAAAGACCCGCATAATCAGAATGAAACTTGCCGTCATTAATTTTATCCACCAAAACGTTTCAATTTACCCATTTAAAAACTTTAATTCAATCTAAACTCCATATATTCCAGCGTTCGCAAGTCCTCGGCAACAAAATAGAGATGGAGATCACATCGCTGGTGGAGCAGAACCCCACTCTCCTCCGTCTCGGCCTGCACCTGGAGTACTCCGACGCCCGCCATCGCATCGCCTCGCATCTGCAACGGAACATCGACAGAAGTGAGTGCGGGGAAGGGTGGGCAAGATACGTGCTGTTTTGTCAGAGATTATTTGTAGAGAGGTGTATGTTGGTCTGAAGAGTAGGTCTAGGTAAACAGTAAGGCCTTTCGTCCACTACAGTCTCCTGTTTTCTATTACTTTTACGTACATTGCGTTTTAACGATGTACGGATATAGTTGTCGCATAGTGTAGAGACGCGATGTACGTAAAAGTTATAGACGACAAGAACCTGACGTTGGTAGGATATCGGGCAGATTGTACCTTCCAGTTTGGATATAGTCTGCTTACTGTGCAGATGTATATTACAGCCAATGTGAGCGAACGTACCGTGTACCACGGGACTCTATTATAACTGGTCTTTACATACTGTCATTATAAGGCTTACCACTCTTATTTTAAATTCGACTATGACATAGTTTTTCTACATAGGCAAGTCAAAAAACAATATCTATTTTAGATTCATATATTTTTGGGCTGGATCTAAAAGCCGTGCCTGCAAGGCAGTTGCTAGGTATCTTTTTCATATCAAAAACCATCAATAACAAAAAATAACGAGTAATATTTGCTTACTTTACTGATGTGTGACAGTGACAGTGTAAGACATAATTATGATTGTTGTGAAGGCAATGCACAGTCGAACTGTTCACCTAGATTGACCTAGAACAACGGCCTAACATCATAGCCTTTTAACATTTTATTCTCTGATATATCAGCATTTATCACCTTTGAGTTGATCTAAGTGATGTTAAGAAGATTTCGTTTTAGGATATTGTTGATTTTGTACCAAGACAGTTTTTTAATGTCTTCAGCTAGTTGATGATTCCTTGACAGGGTCAATATCTTAGAAAACTTTTACGACTGAATAGATTGTCCTTAAACCTGTATAAACATTTGATACTAAGTTCTGGGCTAAAATATAATAAAGAGACAATAACGCTAAACAATCCAATACTGTGTGAATAATATTGTGAAACTATTTTAGCCCATAGAATTATAAAACATAGGATGTTTTAAATAAACACCTTGAACAATTTAAATAGAGATCAACTTAATACTTTTTAAACCTATCTTCTTTACATCACAACAATAATTACAAAATAATGCTAGCAACAAACCCAATCTAAACCTAGGTCACAATAATTGATTGTTTCATAGTTTAGACACCGTTTATTCGCTACATTATTTTGTAATCTCTATATTGACTTTAAAAAGTCAGTAAACATGAAATAATATATCTTCTTTATTGAACTTGAACTTTGAAGTGCATTTTAAACAGTTTTATTCCAGGTATATACAAATATATAATGCATATACATATAATGTATGTTTGCCATTTCAATATTCAATCACATTGCATCAATAAAATAAATGTATTTGTTCGTACATTGCAGTCATTGTAATGTCATACTTAATACAAAGCATTAAGGCTCGAATTTGCAGGATTTATAATACGTTCGCTATAATAAGATGAAAACACATTACATTTGTAATAACATGCGAAGATACTGGATAGGCGAGTTCAGATACGAAATGTTGATATGATGTCAAAAGATTTAAACGCGGCTTTTGATAGGAAACTACAAAGCTTAATGTATATAAAACTGACAATAAAAGTACACTCACCTAAAGAAAAACGGCTCGATAAGAAAAAACATTTGACAAGACTTCTTCGTGGTATTTACATTTGTATTGACAGCATATTGTGTGGAAATACAGGATGATTTGTACTTAATTAAAATTTGTTGCCAAATATGTTGCCAAAACAGGGTAAAACAGGCAGAGAAGAAAAGTATAACGGAACTAATACCGTGGTTAATTATAACCACTAACACGGTGTTGAAGTCACAAGCAACAGCTATTTTTATGACAATATTCACAATTTTTTATGATAGAAATGTATATATTTATTAGAAGTTTCATGCATAGTAGCGCCATCTAGGAAGTTATATAGCAACTTCATATCTCAGTACCGTAGTGTTTTAAGCTCTTGTGTAAACAGGTTTGCTACAAGTATTGCCTTTAATGGATAGATGTCTCTTTTTTCACTTTCATAAATAAATATTAATTAATCTATTTTACCAACTATGAAAGATCAGTATTTCTTTAATCAATGTTTAAACACAAAAAGGACAATTCATCTTAATACCGGATTATCAGATTTTTTTGTGAAATGACGGTGGTTTTTTTTCAAAAAGAAGTAACGTTTAAGTATTATCTCGTCGGAAATATGTATATTGACATGTACAGTGGGCCAAGCTAATAGGTATACAGGGCAAAAACTTTTACACGTGTTAATTACATATTATTTAATAAATGTAATTTACTTATTAGATATGTAACTTACTTATCCATAGCTGGTGAAGTAAGTCTTCACTATGCCTAAAAAGTTTTTGCCCTACATACCTAACTCGTTGGCCCAATGTACTCTAAAAAAAATTCATTTTGGTTTCATGATTTATCTCAAATTGTATTATAAAATAAAATCTCTTTTCTCAGTATTGGTTATCGAAATTTTCCAAAATGGCTATAATATAGCCATTTTGGAAAATGTCGATAACCAACACTGAGAAAAGAGATTTAAATATATTTTAGTAGGTGAAAAATAGGTCGTTGCCAATAATTTTTCATCGACGTACCATATTAGGCGCGTATTTATTTATACTTAATGTACCATTCGATTAAGAGACCGTTACTCAGCAGTGGGACATCATAGGTTAGGAAAAAAAAAATGTCTTTCGATTAAAATATTAAAAAAAATATTATTATTCCATATAACCATGAGTTATTCTGATAATATAATAGTGAATTCAATACGATTTTTGTGTCTGAACTTGCCTCTCGCTCACTCTAACACTGATCATTGCACAGATGGCGTCCGCCGCGCCTCTCGCCGTCATCGACGTCACGGATAGTAATACATTCTATACATTATTACCCGGAGTATACTCCTACTGATGTGGTGTGTTGACTATAGATGGGTCGCCTTTCACAAAAACAATCAAGTCTAGTACATTTTAGGATCCTCTTGAGCGCGTTGAACCGTTTGCGCTGCGCGTTGATGGTTTTCTCCAGGTCTCGGTGCCTGACTTATAGTTATAGAGAGCAAAGTAACTTTACCCTAGAAGAGTATTAGGCTATTACTGATAAATAGAACTGCAGTTCAAAATTATAAAATACACTTAAAATCTCATGTAGTGTTTATAAAACACTGAAATTAATTGATGGAATACACCTGCAGATAATTTTAATTCTTACGTTAACTTTTACACTTTCTGATTTAATACCGGTGTAATGGGTTTGGTATTATATAGTAGTGCATTTACACGATGATTAGTTTTGCAAGGCAATTCTCTGCTATCTCTATCTTTGTAATCGAGATAAACAAAGCAAGCAATTGAATTGTCGTAATAAAAAAAATTTTAGCCGTGTGATGCCGGCATAGAATGCATCACCCCATTCCCTTCCGTGGGTGTCGTAAGAGGCGACTAAGAGAAACAATACCAGATGACGGGCAGCAGCGCATCTGATGAACTACTACCAGCCAAACACTGCGATCACCAACCCGCCTGCCAAGCGTGGTGATTAATGGCAAAACCCTTTAAATGAAAACACACCAAACGAAATGGCCCCTAGTACCTGGCGGCCTCACTGTACCTGGCATTGGTAGCAGCCAAGGCAACGGTGGGGCAAGGGGTGCTAAGAATCCCCAGCAGAAATTACGCTACCAACCCCCACGACTCGACCTGGCAACGTATAACACGCGCACGTTGAGGACGGACGAGAAGATTGTCGAGCTGGAGGAAGAAATGGACACTTTGCGTTGGGACATCGTAGGGTTATCGGAAGTCCGTAGAAAGGGGGAGGAAACGATAATCCTTAAATCCGGCAACTTGTTCTTCTACCGGGAGGGTGACCATCCATCCCAAGGTGGTGTCGGGTTTATCGTCCGCAAGTCCCTCGTAAACAACGTGATTAAGACCGAGAGTGTGTCGTCCAGGGTCGCGTACCTAGTACTCCGACTGTCGAAACGATATTCGTTGAAGATTATACAGGTCTACGCACCGACGTCGGCACACCCAGATGACGAGGTTGAGGTTATGTATGAGGATATCTCACGAGCCATACACGCCTCCCCAAGCCATTATACAGTTGTTATGGGGGACTTTAACGCGAAAGTAGGTGTTGGAAATTGCGGAGAGCAGAAAATAGGGCACTTTGGAGTAGGACAGCGAAACCGACGAGGACAGCGCCTGGCTGACTTTTTGGAGAAAGAAAACCTCTTTGTGATGAATTCTTTCTTCAAAAAGCAGCCTCAGAGGCGATGGACCTGGATGAGCCCTGACGGTTCTACCAAAAACGAGATCGACTTCATCTTGTCAACAAACAAACACATATTTAGGGACGTCTCAGTGATAAACAGGGTCAAGACCGGTAGTGATCACCGATTAGTAAGAGGCACTCTAAATATTAACCTAAAAATAGAAAGATCTTGCTTGATGAAGTCGACGCTCCGTCCAGCAGCTGCCTACATACAGAACCCGGATAATTTTCAGCTTGAATTGTCAAACCGTTTCCAATGCTTAGACGAGTGCGATACTGCGGACGATCTAAACGACAGGCTAGTGGAAACTGTGCAAGCGGTCGGAGCAAAATACTGTGCTCGACGCAAAAGTGGAACTCAAAAGCTCTCCGAAGAGACTCTCAATTTGATGAAGGCAAGGCGCGAAATGAGTCTGCAGTCTTCAGCTGACCAGTCGGAGTACGCGAGACTAAATAAGCGGATCTCAAAGCAAATGCGCCGTGATATACGACGCTTTAACACAAAGCGCGTCGAAGAAGCAATTGAGCAAAACCGAGGCTCAAAAGTATTTGCGAGAGATCTGTGTATTGGTCAACGTCAAATGACAAAACTGAAGACCTATGACGGCAGTATTGTTTCGTCCAAGCCTGAAGTATTGAGAGAAATCGAGAGATTCTACTCACAGCTATACACTTCAACCTGTGACCCTGTCCAAAGTTTAGCCCACGACCCAAGAGCTAAACTAACCCGGCACTATACAGAGGATATCCCGGACGTCAGCTTATACGAGATTGGAGTGGCCCTGCGGCAGCTTAAGAACAACAAGGCCCCTGGGGATGACGGAATCACGTCGGAGCTTCTGAAAGCGGGTGGTAAACCGATACTTAAGGTCCTTCAGAAGCTCTTTAATTCCGTTATCCTTAATGGAACTACGCCTGAAGCATGGAGCAGAAGTGAGGTGGTACTCTTCTTCAAAAAGGGTGATAAAACCCTGTTGAAGAACTACAGGCCCATCTCGCTTCTGAGCCATGTTTATAAACTGTTCTCAAGGGTCATCACAAATCGTCTCGCCCGTAAGCTTGACGACTTCCAGCCTCCCGAACAAGCTGGTTTCCGCAAAGGCTTTAGCACGATAGACCACATACACACTCTTCGCCAGATTATACAAAAGTCAGAAGAGTATAATCGGCCGCTGTGTATTGGGTACGTGGACTATGAAAAAGCCTTCGATTCAATCGAGACCTGGGCGGTACTTCGGTCTGTTCAGCGCTGCCGCATAGACCATAGGTACATCGAGGTGATGAAATGTTTGTACAACAAGGCCACGATGTCTGTCCGACTTCATGACCAGTGTTCGAAACCAATCCATCTGCAGCGAGGAGTACGACAGGGAGATGTCATATCTCCGAAACTGTTTACTACTGCGATGGAGGACGTCTTCAAGCTTCTGGAGTGGAGAGGATATGGCATTAACATCAATGGCGAACACATTACTCACCTCCGGTTTGCCGATGACATTGTGGTTATGGCAGAGTCGCTGGAAGATCTTGGCGCTATGCTCCAGGACCTCAGTAAAGCTTCCCAACAGGTGGGTCTACAAATGAACATGGACAAAACCAAGGTTATGCATAACCTCCATGTGTCACCAGTACCGGTTACTGTTGGGAACGCGACTCTCGAAGTTGTAGATGAATATGTCTACCTAGGACAAGCGGTTCGGTTGGGTAGGTCCAGTTTCGAGAGAGAGGTCAACCGAAGAATCCAATTGGGATGGGCGGCATTCGGGAAGCTCCGAGACATCTTCTCGTCAAAAATCTCGCAAAGAATGAAGACGAGGGTCTTCAACCAGTGCGTATTGCCAGTGATCACATACGGATCTGAGACATGGTCGCTCACAGATGGCCTCGTAAAGAAGCTCAAAGTCGCACAGCGAGCAATGGAACGAGCTATGTTAGGTATCTCTCTGCGTGATAGGATTCGGAACGAAGAAATCCGCAGAAGAACCCGGGTCACTGACATAGCTCGGACCATAAGCAAGCGTAAGTGGCAATGGGCAGGCCATATCGCTCGAAGAACCGACAACCGATGGGGAAGAAAGGTTCTCGAGTGGCGACCGCGAACTGGAAGACGCAGTGTGGGCCGGCCTCCTACCAGATGGACCGACGACCTGGTCAAGACAGCCGGTATTAAGTGGATGATTGTGGCCCAAGACCGCCAGGTGTGGAAAAGTTTGGAGGAGGCCTTTGCTCAACATTGGGCGTTCTTATAGGCTGCAAAAAAAAAAAAAAAAAAAATAAAATAAAAAAAATGTTTAAATAACCCCTTTTATCGCCAATACCGGTATTAGTTAATTATTAAAACCGGTATTTTATCGTAAATACCAGTTTAATACCGGTATCTAGAATTAACGTAATTATCGTAACTACTAGTTAAATACCGGTATCTAGTCGACACACCACAACTCATAACATTCGTCCACATGTGCACATATGACGCATCTTGCGTAGATCATCCTCGCTTGATTAACATACAAGACTATGGGCACATGAAGCACATGACGTCACAGAAGCATATTGTCATCACACCACGAAGGAAACACCCTGTACAGTACGCTTGTGTCTAATGCGAGTCACCAACCACGCTGCTAAATCACAACTGTGTAGTTTAACAACATATTAGAAGATACAGGCTACGTATTATTTTTTAATTCTGGATAATATTACCTGAAAGTTTATGTGTTGCTACTAATATTAGCTGCGTAATTTGAAATGTTAAAGTTTTTGTAAAGAAGGTTTTTGAACCTCCGAGTATACTACTGGCCATTAGTTTACTACTAAAAAAATATTTGGTACATAAGACGAAATTTAAATAAAGATGTGGCAACGCATTATCGCTACCACCATAGCTCGCTATATATCTCTCTTTCTCTATCACTGGACCATAGGCTACATATGTTACTGACCATTAGATTTGTTTCATGAAGAAAAATGTTTGTAAATAGTCATAATCAAGAATAACAAAAACATGACATTACTCATTTACTCAACGGAACCGAATACCCATTAGACACAAGCCAGCGTCGATATATCAATTCGATATTCATATCAGATTGCCGAGTGCTAAAGAAAACTACCGCCACCCTGGGCGTTCTTCGCAAAATGCGGGGCCGACCGCCTCCTGTCGGCATCGATAGTAGCTTCTTCAACCTTACACCTCCGAGTGCTGAAGCCGTTACGCCCACGAACGAAGAGCCCAAACCGATTACTTCGGAAACTGTTGAAACTACATCAACTGTCAAAATAAAGGCTCCACCAGCTGAAGCTGTCACTGAGCAACCACCTAGCACAGAAATACCGGTGCCGGCAGAAATACCGGTACCAACAGAAATACCGGTACCTACCGAACCAGTTGTAGAAGACCGTCTATCTGGCGAGACGGTTCCTGAAAAAATAGATGAAAAGGCTGAGTCAGATAAGACAGAACCCCCTCAAGACGCCGCATTCGTTCGAGCAGCGCCCTTGGACATAAACCCCAACCCGCACTCGTGAGTAACCGCGTCTTGCCCTCACACTCACGCGTGTCCCCAACTGTATTTGTAGACGTTTACACCAACATGTATGTGAATTTGAACAATCAATTTCATTATAAATTGTACACTTTTAATCTCGAGATATTTATACGCGAGCGTGCAGAAAGGGGGAATAAAGACTAACTCCGTAATACATAACGTCGCCGGCGAAGAGGTCTACGAACGACTGTATTTTTGGGACACCGTACCGGATTTTATGTAGCGGATGTAATCCTCTTTTCTGTACTTGTGGTTTGATTCCTACAGCCAAAACGATTCCATAAGACCCTACTGAATAAACACATCATCCTATTTGATATCCTATCTATATCATTCTTCACGTTGTTTATCTAAGCATTGTGCACAACATTTCAATTATGTTTTTCCTTAAACCTTAACTAAATAAGGTATCCTTGTTTTGTATAATACAATATCACTATGAAATGTACTTGTACAGAAAATAAATCTTACTTTGTAGAATATTCTGTACAATTTGTGAAAAATCTTTTGACAGTACCTCTAGTTTACAAATGTCATATTTTATTACCTAGGGCAAATCGTATTTACGTGTATTTCAAGTAATAGAAGATATTTTATCGGTTCAAAATTGTTCAAATTCACATGTTAGGGCTACCAACACTTCACACGTGTGGAACACTAGTTGAGAGTATATGTTTGTCATTACAGTACGGAAAGATCTTACGCTGCGACTCCAATTCAGATTCTTTAACAACCTGCCGAAGGGGGCGCGTAGCCAATAGCTGAGGTCAGCTCAACGCTGCATTGTTAGCACGCCAGTAACATACGCTTTTTACAGCTTCTTTATTTACAAGTCGGCTGAGAGTGACCACTCACACAACTACACTGGTGCAGTCTTATTGACGGGTCTAGCTTGTGTCTTGAGACCTATACTAAGTACAAAGATGCTTTCTTGAAATAATTTAATAGAAAAATAGAGCATCCGGTAACAACACCTACTCAGTATTTTGTATAATTTTTCGGTCATATTATTATGTTCAGGTTACAAAGACAGTTTAGAATTAAGGAAGTTCCAAGAAGTGTTAAGAGTTGCCTTTTATAAGACTGCACAGCAAGTATCTTTTAGTTGGATGTGACATTGATGTCGCCAGACGAGATTAGTGTCATCTCTCTCTAGTTAACAACTGTTTTACTATACCTCTTCTAAAAACTACTCTATAAATCTCTGATAAACATAATAAACTCTCTTTCCATTAAAATATAAAATAA
Organism: Hypena proboscidalis; assembly: GCA_905147285.1. NCBI lineage: Eukaryota > Metazoa > Arthropoda > Insecta > Lepidoptera > Erebidae > Hypena > Hypena proboscidalis. Next base: position 18,890,225 of record LR990131.1, read on the forward strand.
AACTAATTTATTGATGTGTTTACTATTTATTTAATAAGATTAACAATTTAATTTCTAGCAGTAAGGGGAACATAGAACTGACGGAATCAGATAATATAAACAAAATGGCCGCCTAAAATCGGTAAAATGTCATCTGTTTTGGCGCTAAATAGTGCTGTGCTATTTTTTTCGGGTAATAACGGTTTTTTCACAGCTTCAGCTAATAAATGATTTTCCGCTTCGAGAGCCTTCGACAAGCTGTGGGGTCCCAATTGAGACAGGATAGTCATTAAAGTTTTAAGCACCTATTAACTTAAAAACCATAAACTAGAATAGATAAAATGTTTTCCTGAACTCAATTACACGCATGGATTTGATTACTAACTCGAATGCGGAATGATTCTGATACTAAAATCATAAAGCAACGAAATAAGCATGGATTTAAACTTCCAATTTGTATTGTGATGTGATAATGTTTGAAATGATTATTTGATATTTTCCCCTTGTGTATTTCCAATATTTAATGAAACCTACGTTACCGCTGTTCGCTCTACCGTTATGAACGAAGAATTACGCTTCCCTTTATTTTTAATACCGCTATTCTAGATAAATTGATTTTCCTTGCAGTTTTACTGCTTATAATTTAACAATCGCATTTAACTTTAACATAATTAATGTTCCTAAGTAAGTATATTTTTAATGTCTTTTGTCAAAAGATGTCACACTTTTATTCTTATTGATATTTTTTTTTAAATTCCTTTTATTTATAAAATCTGCAATTTATAAGGATTCTTATCCTTTATTTTTTTATGTCCTTTAAATTTTGATATCCCTGAAATTTTTTTCATGAGTAGAAGCGAACCTCGGTGACCATGTATGTATGTATAATGTGTGACACGTGTCGGTGTGTGCATTGCAGTACGCCAGCAGCGCCGGAGCCAGAACAACGCTTAGAGCCTTGAACTGTCGCACGTGGTAAGTCAAACATGTTGTATGGACATCCAAGATTTTTGGACTGTTTATTTATAACGTAAACTGTAAAAATTAGCTGCGAGATTACGTTATCATAAGCTTATAAAAAATACTTGCTTTTCCAATGTTTACGTAATAAATAAATGATCCCTCATTCGCTTTGTGAACACAAAATGATGTATTGTATAAAATGCTTTTTTATTTTCAAATTTTGACTTCTTTTGAATACTATTTCAACAGCAAGTTTATGGGTTCGAATCTCATCCATTGTACTGTAGACATTCCAAAATATAAACACATTAAGCCTTGCTGGATGCATTAATGAGTATACCAATTAATTTGCGATACAAATAGTTAAATATTTCTCATAAAAATTGGCTAAAATCAAACTAACTGAATTATAGAAAACATAAATGTAAAAAAACATATCATTGTTCCACTCGACAACATTGTGCAATTTATGTCGTATGAGAAACTTAAGTTTTGCTGTTATTATATTTTCCAAGCATGTTTGAGCACTATTTCTGCATTTCATTGTACCCTTGTATCATGCACCGATTGCATAAGTCCACCTCAGACCTTACTTATACTAAATTAAACAATTTCTTTTGAAGTTAAAATATTATCTGAAATTATAATATATGTACTGCATAGAAATCTTAATAATAAGGCAATAGAAATGTCAAAGACGCGTGACCTTGTCGCCGCGCATCTGTCAAGTCAAACACAAGTGCGAGTTGAGGAATTGTCGTCTTAATGTCATCGCAAAAAGAATAATTTTGTTTGCAGGAATACAAGCGCATGAGTCTAATCGAACATAAGTGCGAGTTGAGGAATTGTCGTCTTTATGTCATCGCCAAAAAGAATAATTTTGTTTGCAGGAATACAAAAAGTATGGTATTTGAAAAACGGCGACATGCGTCCCAGTGTTAAAAGATAGTCGATAGCATTTCTATTGACTAGTTATTAAGATTTCTATGATGTACTGCTATTATACGGCTTCAAGTTATTTATTTATTCTACCTGTGCTATTTTAATATTTATGTAAATATTATTATAACAAAATATATTTTTTATATTTAACTTTAGATATTGTTATATTTATCTTTTAATATTTTTAACATTAAACTTAATACAATTTAACGTATAGACGCCCAAACGATGTAATATTTTTATTCTTTTTCTTTATTAGAAGTACTAAGGGACTAAACTCACTTTGTAATTTTTTTATCGCACAAATACATTGCAGATTTATTTAACCCATTACTTTATAAAATACCAGATCTGAATACCAGACATCTACAGGATACATTTTAACTCGAACTTTATTCAACTAGCTCATGATTTCAGACTTACTATTTCCATTCTAAAAAGTTTATTACATTCAGATATAGGATCTTCATGATACATGATGGATATTGTATGATTGCTGCTTACAAGGTCACTGGTTATTTTTTTATCTAATTGATATTATTTATGCATCAACTTCAACTGGTATGTTTTATTCTGTCAAGGTAAATAGGTTCGTCGTTAACCTATAAATCAACGAATAAATAATACAACAAAATATTCGAAAAACCGGTTCGAAGAACCGGTTGGCTTCCCTAAGGGTACGTTCAAGAGTACGTGGGGCGTCGAGCGTCGTGGTCTGTGGCACAGGCTGCCCAGTAAACAAACATACAAAAATGTTCACAGCGTTAAAAAAGAGACGGATTCCTCCTGCACGTTGTTAACATTTCCGTATGTTTGTTTTCCAGGGAGCACGCTTGATCTTAAACGTACCTAAACTAGGATTGACTGTACAGTTTGAACAATACCTTTACATCCATCATAAAGTAGCTTTCATTTTGCTTATCTACCTTATAGTTTTATATTATCACAATTAATATCTAACAGGCTTTTGTTAAACTTCTTTTAATAGGGCAAATATGTAACATGTTTTGTATTACAGGCGGTCGCATTCGGCGGCTGACCCAGTTCACGCGCAGTCGCAGCTACGTGGTGGGCTGGATCCCGTGAGCATCCGCGCCCGCGCCCGCCAGCACGCGTCGTGATTGCGTATTTTTATATTTTATTGCATACTTATTCAAAATTATCTCCTAAAATTTTTTGTCTAATTTATATTTTGTTTTATGGAATTTTTGTTCTCATTGGCTGTATACAGACAGAATATTAAGAAAAAAATATTACATGTTGTATTTTCTTTTAAATTGCAATCGAACTTCTAAAACATTTCAATATGCTTCCCGTGCCTTGCTTCACGCTTTGGCACGCGTTAGAACACGCGGTTAATTCGCCTTAAATGTGCCTAGAATTCTTATGATAATGTTATTCGAGTCTCTTTTGTAGTGACACTTCATGCAAATATTTGATTAAAATATAAATTGAAATTAGTCAAATTGAATAAAAATACACAATCACAACGAACTCGCACGTACAGAAAAAAAAAACATTGAATACCTGAAGATGAGTGTTGTGTGCTAACAAGAATTGGTATTTTATCACCGTTTTTATAATGACCGGTGTAAAAACCGTTATTAAAATAAAACCGGTATCGAAATATCGACTAACAGCACTGGAAGATGGCAGGCCCACCTCTAGTTAATAAAGTTCATGTTTTTGATAAAATGACAAATTCTTGTTGAATGATGTATGAACGATGAATGTTTTACTATTAATTCTTACTATAGTGTGCTAATGAATTCGTATTAATTTTATTATGATATTAAATTGTAATATATTTTATAGATGTGCACATTCCATTAATGCGAAACATGCTTCTCTTATCTTTGACGCTTTTAGTAAAAAAGAATACTAAATACTTGTATTTTTTTTGTAGTTAACGGATTTGTGGACGTTTCCATCATATAGTATGCGAAACCAATGCAAAATAATTATTTTAATATGGAAAATTAATGAAAAAAAAAATTGACAATCCGAAAATATATTTGTAATGGACCTTTGTTTAAACTTGTATGTTCACGTTAGATGGAAGTCAAATAAATAGGTGCAACTTTAATATACGTAACTATAATGATATCTACCATATACCTACCTCGACAAATACCGTGAATGTAAAAGCGGTATTTGAAAGTTCCTTTTATATGTAGAATACTGGAGATTAACATGCTTGATATTAAAATCATCTGGATTTGTCTAGACTAAAATGAGAATTGACAAAATATTAAAACTATTACAGAGAAGTCATGTTCTGCGTCAATGGAAGGTAACTTTAAAAATTTCAATAAAGCACTAGGTTTGTTCAATGTCTAGTAAATTTTTGATATTACGCTCTTAAAGGATATTCGAATGAATTTTTGTATTTTTTGTAAAGGACTGTAGCGATGCAACTAGCAATGTACTGATGCTTTCGATATTAAAAACTTAGCTTTTATAACGTAACCTTTTGCTTTCTTGAGACACAAAATGCTTAAAAATGTAACTTTATGTATATTTAGTGATTCTACTGGGGAACTACGTGTCCATAACATTGTGATACAGACAACATATTTTCCATTAAAAATCTGCATTGATTTTTTCGTCTGTTAGTTTCTATAAGAGAGATTATTTGTATATGAATTTAGATTTTTAAAATGTAATATTCTTTTATTGTGACGATTTATGAAAAAAATAAATTAATATAAATGATAATTTAATTGTAATGATAGTTTTATTTATGTTGATACTTTACGGTTCAGGAGCATTTGATCCAACGAATACCTTGACTAGTAGAGTCGCAGTTCTGTAGTTTGTGACGAATGTAAAAATATTAATAAAGTACATAAACATTAAGATGGTTTTTTATTTGTCAATTCCTTGAAAATAATGTTTTTATAACTTTGCCATTCGACTTTTTTCCATAGGACTTTTAGTATTGCCGGAAATCGAGAAAAACCGTTTTTTACCCAACCCCTCCCCCCTCCCCCTCTTCCCGACCTCAGATCGCCCGTAAATTATTTTTCCTTTAATTTTTATAATATTCTCCTCCTTTTCTAATGGGTTTCATCCAACTATTATTTTTTTTGGTTTTAAAAATTATCGGCACTGGGCTAAATTTCTTTCTTGACTGGTTCGATGCAAGATTGATTTCTTTCTATATTTAGGTCGCTAGTATTTGCTTTGCGAAGAAGCTACCTCTAGATTCGATCTGCTGAAACACTAGGATTAGAGATAAGACACGGGCGGAACCGCGTGAGAAAGTTATATTGTTTGTTTTGAATATGCATAAGGAAGTACTGGTCGAATTTGCGTATAAGTATATTTGTTAGATAGCCTTAAACGATATGAAGCATTACGCTACATTTAGAAGAGAGCTCCTCCACCCAAAGTGTTACCGGCCTACTGGCCATTAACACCCAAACGCGGGGACGTGTGCGGGTTTATCAATCTCTGTTGTTGATCTGCACACGGCTTCGCTCCCCACATATTGTGTAAGGCAGATTAGGGCAGGGCACTTAGAAGAGAGCTAAGCAGCAATGAAATGAGTTGCAAAAAACAACGGGAGCACCACTTATAAGACAGATAACATCGTGGGTAGCAGCTAACATCACGCCTATGTTATCCAGAAGGGTGTGGCAGAGGTGTATACCACACATTTCATCTGTTAGGTAATAGGGGGTGAGCCCATCGCCATCAAGGTCACAATTCCAACTCGCGCTATATAAGAATTTGCCGACAGAAAAATTCCCAATCACACTTGCTCGACCACGAAATCAAACCCGGGTCCTCGCGGTTAGAGACGTATACGCTAACTAGACCAACAAGGTTTTTGCTCACTATAACGAAATCAACGCGGATGTAGTCGCGGGCAACATCTGGTTAGAAAATAAAAAAAAACATTTAGCAATGGTTATTTGCATATTAGGGTTCGAGTATATAAATAAAACAAGTATTATTTCACACAAAGCTTTTATTTTGATCCATTGGATATGTTTCGATGACACTTGCCAAAAGGTTTTGTTAATTGAACAATAGAATTTAATAAGCTTTTAAATGACCGTTTTAATTTTAAATAGGTTAGCCTGTGGCGCAAGCAAATTTTGAATTAAATATTAAATTCGAAAAAAAATTTAAAATTAATTTTATCTGTGTCACGATTTATGCCGCCGCGCCATGTTTTTTAGAATTGCACAAGATTTAATAATAAAACGGCCATTTATTCTTGAAAGCAATAATATTTTCTCTCATCTCCAAACCAGATGAATTGTTTCTCATAACACTAGATTTAACAAGGAAAAAGTAGGAATAGTAATAGGTATCCTAGCCTAATACATTTCATGTATTTAACAATAAGCCAATTATTGTCATAATTTGGAAGACAAGGCGTGTGTACAACGATAAAAACAATTCAATGTTAAAAACCTTAAACATGAAAACAACAAACAAGTGCAAATGTTATTAAAAGGTATATCAAACAAAACGCAAATTTAAAAACAATACAAACTTATTTCATACAGTCTGAGATGACGAACTTAATAGAATTGCTCCTTGCATTATAAAATTTTAGAAGTAATCATGATTACTTTCTAAACTTACATATTACGTCATTTCATATTGAGCGTATATACCTATTTAGGCTAGTACACCGCTGAACCCGGATTTCAATCTATCATTCAATGTTTGAAAATTAAAAAAAAAACAGCTTATAAGAAAAAAGGTTAAATTTAGTCTATAAAAAACACTTACCACATGTCTGTTTCGACTGTGTATAATCATTGTGAATTATTGGAAATAGATATTTTAAAATCAAAAATCAATGTTTGAACGGCCAGACAGTTCGAAAACCGGGCTCAACGTTAAACTTGCAAACTATAAATTTATATTGCAGTTAAGGATTTTAGGAGTCTGAAAAAAAATTATTTATTTATATTTAATAGATATCAATACTTAAGATTACATTTCAATGATCATTAAATCCTAAGATTAACAATATTCAAGAGTTACTTATATTATGGTTGGTACAAATTAATAATTATTGTCATTATTGGCTAGCTTTAGTGCCTGCTAAGTACATGTTAGGCCTAAGCTACAGACTACATATTTTTGTATAATGAAGTCTAAAATGGAATGTTATACACGGACACTACCAATGCAGCAATGATTATATAAACAAATAAGCAAGAAAATGGCATAAGAAAGTAAGTACATAACCAAATAAAAATAATTTTGAAAATATTTCGCGGTTAACGCTAAACTTGGGGTTCGATCGCTCTCTCTTTCTCTTTCATCCAATGTTTAAACGGGACAGAGATATTTTAAAAACCCGTAGCTCGGATTCAGCCTTGACTTGGTCGGTGAAATTAGTTCTTAGACGTGAATCTTCAGAAATATTAGACTGTTAAAAATTTCCATTATCACAAAATGTAAAACACATCTAAATTCAAACATTAATTTAAAAATTTAAACACAAAAGCCTTTTCTATTGCTCCATCAAATGCCTCAATCTAAAGATGGCTACTATGCGAATCAAATAAAAACAGATTTTATACAACACGTACGTAGAAAGTACCTCATTGCGGTATGTCATGCGGAGAATATCTATCAAAGAAAGTCGGTGTTTTCGTGTAAGTTGTGAACAGCGGGACTTCTCCTACTTTTGTATATACATGCATATGGCATGCATCAATAAATTTAATAAACTATTGTTCTTTGTGAAGTTATAACATAACATAACGCCTAATTACCGAGAAGGGTGCGGCACAGGTGTGCAAGTCCCACACATCCCCTGTGAATTGTGAACCTCTGCGACCTTGCGGTGAGATACTCATATGCTAACCACTGGACCATCAAGGTCGTATCGTAAAAGTAAGTTATGAAGTAAATCTTTGAAATTCAATCTTCAGATTAATTCATTAATATTATTATTCAATGCATGACAAAGACCTTTGACTGCATCATAAAATTTTATTTAACTGTATTTTTTTTAAATGTATTTGATTTAACTCGCATAGTATGTATTAGTAACTATTAATTAACACCTTCGATTTAAATAGCAACTCGCAACAATTGACTAGCGTATATTGTCATTTCAACTAGCTCACAAAATTAGTTAATATTAATTCACTTACAGCTGACGGATACAATAAGTTAATATTAATAACACTTTAGTTCTTTTCAAATCTCCATATTAATCAAGCGCGAAAGATATCCCTGGTGTTGCCATTTCAAATGTAAGAACAATAATGCAGTCTTTCACGAAGGATTTTAAATGTTTTTTTTAAATGGAGATATCTGTTACTTAGTTCCATACAACCAATTTACATTACCGTAATAAAGTTTCGACTATGACATTTACCACAGAAAATGTCACCCGTAAAAAGAAGTGACATCTGGTGGACGAACTCTCAAGTGGCTAAACTTGTTAAGGATTACCTATTTCCGGTATTTATTGCATCAGTCAGCTATAAGTGGTCTATCTTCGCTAGCAAAATCTAACACTACAATAATCATCGCTAAGAAAAACTCTAAAGCTACACAATCTATTTCTAAAACTAATATTATGGCATACGTTTTGGTCGATTCTTTAAAGAGGTAAGTTGTTGAGATGCACTTGGATTATTTTCTTAAATTCGTGATCTTAAAACACATACATTCAAACTAAATGTAGCACTTTGAGCTTTTATTATATGCCGATAAATATACGATGTAGATAAAGCAAGCTAATTGGAATTTAATAAAAAAAATACAATCATTATACACGTATTTAAAATGTTACATATTTTTCGAAGTATAATACTTTTAATTTAAGTCTCAATAAATTAAATCAACTTGAATTTGATTTTAATATTGCATTAATTTTATGGTTCCCATAAATATCGCAAGGTGGCGCTGCAAGCAAGCGTGCCATTAGAGAAGCTACAGAAAAAATACACACTGCCTCAGAATATCAATTTTGAAGAAATAAGCAAACAGTCAATTATTATATTTTCAAAGATAATGTTAATCGTTTTTAAATTATTATTTTTTTTAAATACACATTTTATTTTCTGAGGTCTTTATAATTTAGAGTCTTACCACCTGGTGACAAAATGCCGAAATAAAACCAATTTTACGGATTATTCACCCAACTGGTCATTTATTGAGGTGATAAATGATATAAAATGTAAAAAAAGGTGTAAGGTTATACAATAAGATAAAAATGAAGAAAAAACAAGATAATCCGTAACAATTGCTTTATTTTAAATTATAATAACTTGATCTATTAAGCATAAACTTGCGTAAGTACAAAGCGATTTAAGTAAGCCTTAGAAAGACGCTAGTGTATTTTACAAAGCAAAATGATTTATTCGTGACTTCAAGTTATAGATGGCAGTGTAAGTGCACTATGGCAGGATATGTCAGCAATATATCTTTTCAACAATTAATAATTGTTTCCTTCAACATATTTTTTCATTTCATAATATTAAGGTAATGAACAGGATTAAAACCTGCACCCTCCGGGTAATTTAATATTGTATAAAATACAAAAAGGCATAGCAAAGCCATAATTTGCTTTTAAAAAATGCAGAATATTTTTTTAGTATTATGTGTTAAGTTATCCGATCAAAACGCTACATTTCTTTTTAACTTCCGTCAGTCAAATATCGTAATATCGTCCGTTTTGCGATGTTTTGGCCGCAGGAAAAACAGTTTTATGTAAACTGTCTTAAGCCATCATACAAATGTAACTGAACATAAATAACCATAGTTTTGTTTTAATAATAACTTGATTTCACGAACAGGTCTAACTACAGATTCAACATGAGGTGTCAGTATAAAAATGATTGCATTGAAAATTTTTACTTCTAGACTAACAAAACGTCTAAAAATGATGGTTATAAAATAATATACAAATACTCACAGATATAGATCTACATAGATAACGCAAATGCATGTACTTCGCGTGTCCGAACCCCGACCAAGCGTCAAGGTTGGTCGCCGCTAACTTCAGTCCACGCGCGTCTTTTGTTAGAGAAAATCATAGCGGACGGCCGTTTGAATCGTACTGGGCGGATGGGCATCGGCGGCATCGGCGTCTTTAAATCGGTTTGGATTTCCCGTCACTAAATTTCGGCTGTGACGTCACAATAGGTATTAAAAAGTCGGCACGCTTGGTTTCAATACAAATCGTGATACTTGCGTTATCTATGTAGATCTATATCTGTGCAAATACTAATTGAAATCAAATTCTTTTACAATCAATTAAAGTACCCACGAGGAGGAAGACTGCCAAATGAAAGGTATCAGATTCGAACTAGCCCCCTAAGCACGGCTTACCACTCTTGACATTTACATTCCACTATGACCTAGTTTGTGCCGGTACTCGCACATAAAAATAACGCATGACATTGACAACGTCAAGAAGTGACGCATGATACAAGGCAGAAATGACAACCTTGTCAAAAATGTCAAAAAGCTCTGCATCGCGATAACGAAGTGTTCACAGCGAGTGTACATAAATACAACTTCCAAGACGCTACCGTTGGACAACTGTCCGCCAGGCAATACCACTGAGCTCGGTCTGAGGATCCTCCCTATGTGGAGGAGGAACGGTCGTGTCACACCATAAGAACGCCAAAACACAAAATAAGAAGAGTGGCAATCTATTCTTAGGGGGCTTAGCAGCGATTGTTAGTTCTCCTAGTTTTTTTAAACAAATATCTACCGTATCCAACAAAAGACGTATTAAGCCGTATCTCAGCCACATGTCTTTATCTTGTAAAATGATTTGATTTTCAATGCATTGTCGCTAAAAATAGAATACTGTACAAAACAAAAATGTTAAATTCAATAGCGTCGATTGGACATTTTACTTAACAAATAAAAGACTATTGTCCATCATATTATGCGTTATAACTAGAGGCATTTCTGTCAGCAAATTAAATAAAGTTTTTTTTTTACTGACAACCTAGGATACATTTCGGAGAGTGTGCCGAGGAACTTCACAACCTAATCCCTCCGTCCCCGTTTCACCATCGGACTACCAGACAAACGGCACTCAGGCACCGCTTCACGGTAGACATTCCACTAATACGCACTAAGCGTTTCGCTTCTACATTTCTTATGCGAACTGCCAAAGAATGGAACGCCCTGCCCGAGTCTGTGTTTCCGCATGAGTACAATCTGGATCTTTTCAAAGCAAGAGTTAATAGGTATCTTATAGGTAAGCGTGCTCCACCGTAGACCGCATCTTCACTTACCATCAGGTGAGATCGTGGTCAAACGCGTGCCTATCCACCATAAAAAAAAAAAAAAAAAAAAAAACCTACTTAAGCACCTCTCTAACAAAAAATATATACATTCGGAATGTAAAATTATGACTACAAATTATTTGAAAACTATATAATTAATACTTTTATCTTTAACCAAATAACTGGGGACGCCTCATCAATACCACATTCTACCCAAATATCTTTTTTTTTGTCGCAATCGGTCAAAGACGGAAAACTAATTCACAAACTAGATTTTTTGGACCAACTGCGACTCGGCTATTACGCCGGTAAGGAAATTCGTTTTCCAGAATCGAACATTTAACCTTGATGTCAAAAACCAACTTTAGCACCAACCAACATATTGCTGAATGTCCCATGATGCCCCAGATTGGAGTAAATAAGAACATTTTTTTATCCATTTTCATTCGTCGAATTAAGAGATAAATGATGATATATATTGACTTGTTTTAAAAAAGAAATCGACAAGAAATATTTTTTTTTATACTATGTAGTTTGACATATTATAGTTGTGGAGTTCGCGCAATAATAATGTCAATTTTTCGCGGGTTTTTATGATGCTCTTACTGGTCAATGCTTTTAATACTGTCAACATTAGTACGCATTAAACATTCGATCGTATTAAACGAATTTTATTACCGGCTATAAAGGCCCGCTTTGTCTTTTTTTCAAACTTTTATTTAATGTTGGACAACTTAATAAATGAGATAGTCTACAATATCTAAGGTCTACTTGGAAGTAAAAAAATAAATTTACAAAATAATTTAAATCATTGCTAACATTATACTTTTCATTGCGACATTGTTCATAATCTTTTCAAAGGATAATACTGTGATATTTCCTGGATGTCATTTACATGTTTCATAAATAAATTATTCTAAAATGAAGAATTCAAAAGATAACTGCATACTTATGCATATTAAGTGTATTTTGTTATTCAAAGTTTTGATTTGTCAGTATAGTTCTATCAAATTTTGTGCACATTGTAAATGTCAAAACATTCCGACTAACAAAATACACATTACAGCATCATTAGTATTGGAATACAACTGTATTATGTCTTTAACTAGGTTCCCTAATTAGACCCTGATTTTGAAGTCAGTACAAGCAATCAGTTAAACGCCCGCAATGAAAAGTAAAACAAAATTAAGTATTTCTATAAACCTATAGGATTGGGACTTACATTACTTATAGACGAAGCCAGATCCTAAAATATAAGGAATATGTCAAATAACATAATATTATTTGACAACTAAGAAATTGAAAAACCATAAATTGCGATATAAATCTAACAATACCTGAAATAAATTAAACAAATGCACTATAAATATTATTCATGGAAATATTGCCGCTTTCCCAAAATGCCCCAACTTAAGTTTGTAGGCCGTATTCGCACCAATGTTAGGCCTAGTCTATTTAGAATCTGGCTACGTCCACAAGGTGACAGGTTTTAGGATAGTTTACGCGTTGACAGCCTCCCGTCGCCAGCTCAGTAAATCGTCCAGTAAGGCTTCTAAGTGAGGATTGCCGCCTAATCTCTCCACCTGCGTCAGACAGACAAGTTTTAACATGAGGGTGAATGAAACTATAGTAAAAGTAATCAATAGCAAATATCGTTAACTCTACGACACACTTACGAATCTGAAAAAAATGAATCTCTATTTCTTGAACCTCTGATATATTTTTTTAATATAAAAGGCAGGTTCGGACAATCTCAATACTATAAACGTCAGAATTAGAAAAAGGTTTATTTGCCACAATGACATTTTGTACAGTTTTCTATCACAACATAGATTTCTTTAAAACTGCAAATTCGTAAATTTGCCATGAAGGTGACGATATTCCTGAAAGCTCAGCCACCAGGTGTCGCTTTTTTACTATGGGTTGAATTAATTTGGCACGCAGAGTGAGGTAATAATATTTATAATAATTTTCTACATTGACTAAACCCAAAATAAGGAGATCGTCCTTTGAAATTTGTGATATAAAGAATCACAGACCTCTTTTTCTGAAACAGCGATGGGCGTATAAGAATCATTCGTTTGTATCATGTACCTTTCAGTTTTTATTTCGTTGGTGTAAATACTGTTAGAACTTAGATAAAAAAAAACAAATAAAAAATAATTGGAAAAGTCGTCTGGGCACCATCCGGTGACTGACCTTATAGTAATATTGTCTGTATGGTTTAAAAGAAACTGCCTACCGTCACCAATTTCTTGATGTAAAGTAATATAATTTAATTTAGATACCTCATTCCTAGCCTCTTCGTCTAAGGCCTGTAGCGTTTCTCTCGTGTATGCAAAGCTGCCGACTCTTTCTAAAATCGTGATGCAGTACTTCTTCACTTCTATGTCACGCGTTCGTTGACGGAGGATGTCTGATTTGTTGGTTAGGAGAAATATAGGTCAACTATAGGTTAGGAGAATATAGGTAGATTACTGGGAAAATTGTAAAATATACTCATTTTCTTATTTTTTACATTTTTAAATACAAATTACATTAGTAATAGTACATGTAAAACTATTCAATTTTCGTTTTTAAATATACTAAAGATAAAAAACACATTCTAAAATTTAATTCCATTAACATCAGAGGACCAAGCTGCCGGTGGTCAGGACTCCTAAAATGTGATTATTACGTTCTCTAATGTAATGAGCATCTTTAAAATGGGACTAATTTCTGTATCTCTGGGATATACTTCGATAACCAACAAAAATATCAAATACAGTTATTTGTATACTAGTCACCAAATTACGAACGTTTCACTCTCGCTTATTGCGGGCATGGCGGCTTGCTTCAAGTCCGCCGAATTTGGTGAAAACTATACCTCCAAAAAATAATCTATTACAAAGTATCAAATGATAATTAGTATAAATATGAAAAATATAAAAAATAATTAAATAACTGTTTGTATAAAAGGATACGAAGCACTTGGTTGTCTCCCTCCGGATTCCTGATAGCGTGAATGATCGGGAAGCTGAATTTGCCTTCCGTCAGGTCCTCGCAGTAACTCTTGTTTTCGGTGTACTGAAATATTCACATGACATTCTTAATAGACATCGTTTATTTGTAATTGAAATAATGAAGGGCCAAGTACACTTCCTTGCGGCACACCCTGAGGGATTGAAAGATTTTAGTAATAATAGACTTTTGCATCCTTGAAGCAATATGTTAGGTGATCGATAAAGATGAATAAATTGAGTGTTCTTAGTGCAAATTACATCTTGATGAAACATATTTACCTAAGTTTACCAGTGAAATTGTATGTATTTTTCATTTTCCGTTATTTTTCTTGACTGGTTATGGATGAGTAACGTGACCTTAGACTATCCGAATACATCTGCAATTTTCCGATGAGAATTTTTCCCATTTGTCGAATGTACCGATCAAATTTCGCGCCTAGAGCTTAAAAATCATGTTCTCAATTATTGAAACGTGTTTTTGCAAAATTATTTTTATACATTTGCGATTTTCTATTGAGATGTAGAAGTTTTCCGAGACGACTCCCCGAAGTGTGGAAATTTTCTATTATCATTTTCAACTTTTGAAGCATTATCGGGGATAAGCATTAGAAACTGTGTCAAACGCCTGAGCGAGATCTATGAATATAACATGAACATGTATTTTTTTTAACATTATCTGTTTACATCATTTTATTTACGAGAGATATGAAAGGAAAACTATGCTCTCTGTCATTAGATGCCAATATTTTCGTTTTGTAACGAATTTACTACATATTTTCAAAGTCTTCATATAAAGCTTGAAAATTGTTGATTATTTTTATATTGAATGTTTTTAGTTTTATAATTTTGAATACTTCATAGATTTTCAATTTTAAACGAAGGCAATGTGTTGGTAAGCACAACTAGAGAACATTCCGATTTGGAAGATTTTTTTCACAAAGTTACGGGTATTTTAATGAAGAGAAGCTCAGAGTAACACGGATAAATGAAAAAGCTAGTTCAGAAATATTATCTCAGCAGCTCAAAACAGCGTTCTTCGTTGTGTGAAAATGGTGAGCAAAACTTGATTTTGTGACGAGTCATTCAGTGAGCGAAATACGATTTTACTTCGAGTTGTCATCACGCTCTGAGCAAAGTCGAGTTTTATTTACTGTTCTCGAGCAGCTGAGGTGAAAAGTTGTATGTGCGACCCGAGATCAAGTAATTAACATCTCGTGCTTTTGAGTCCCTCACAACGCAACACAAATAACTTTTGTACAAACCTCTTGCAACCTTAGATTACTGTAATCATCTCTGATTTGGAAGTACAGTCCGAGGATCGCGGACAGCTTGGTGAAGTCTGACTTGTTCTCACTGAAGAGCTGCATCAGACGGATCGCCAACATAAAAAGCCCACCGGTTTCTAAAAACAATACGATATTTTCGATACAGTAAGAAAATGATGTTTTTTCGTTATACTTCAAGTGCCTGTTTCATACACTCTCCAACACAGTTATTCACCAAGTAAATAGACGGCACGTGTGCTGTAGTGGTTTAAGCTGTCACCTAGCCGCTCTCCACAACTCTGGTGTAGTAGAT
This sequence comes from Hypena proboscidalis, assembly GCA_905147285.1. Classification (NCBI taxonomy): domain Eukaryota; kingdom Metazoa; phylum Arthropoda; class Insecta; order Lepidoptera; family Erebidae; genus Hypena; species Hypena proboscidalis. The sequence goes on from LR990131.1 coordinate 18,905,925, forward strand.
TCGATTCCCACATGGAACAAATCTTTGTGTTTTGTGTGCTTGTGTGAATTGATTAAGTTTCACATGCGATCACTTAAAGAAGTCGCTTGTATATAAATACTTGTTTATGTTTGGTAGGTTGAATGGTTAGGATGACATTGACAACGTCAAGAAGTGACAAGTGACAAAACCTTCGTCACAAATGTCAAAGAGCGCTGAATCGCATAAACGAAGTGTTCACGGAGTGTACATTAAATACCACTTCCAAGACGCTACCGTTGGACAGCTGTCCGCCAGGCAATACCACAGAGCCTGGTCGGAGGATCCTCCCTTTGTGGTGGAGGAACATCACACCCCGTTCCTCTACATGTTAATTAAATAAATACATACTTACTTTTGATAGTCATCTCTCTGTACTCCTCTTCAGAGGGGCACTGGAAGTTGTCCCTCCAGTATATTTCTATGCCCTGCCCTCTGTGCAGCTCCAACAACTGCTCTGTGTATACTTTCGTAGCCTGGAAATGTTCACATGGTAGCCTGATAAATTTAATCATGGAAAGGGATTTTAGATTGCTGCGGTACTATTCTTGAACCAATTAAGTGAGTGAGTACGTCAATGACCTCACTTTGATAAACGAGCAAAGAGTTCGTCTCTTTTATGACAATATAATGTTTCGTTTAATTATTCTCTTAATGCAATATAGACTTTTATTTCTATAATACAGACAGATTATATTTCTATAAATATATATAGAAATAAAATCTGTATAGACTTATAATTATATATTTTTCTAAATAGAGGACAGAGTCGGGACTTATAAAAAATTATAATCAGGATGAAATTTATTTCATTATTTAGTTCAGGTATGTTTCTTACATGAGAGATCATTAAAGATTAGGGCAATCTGGGAGAAGGACAACAATTGACTCTGTTTACCGCCCTTCCAGGCCAAGATTAAGTCTATTTCAGAACAAAGTTGTCTCACCAAAGGATGCCCTAACTCCTGCGTCTTCTCCAGCGCGAAGATCATGGCGTAGTTGGCAGCGTTGATGGTGCTGGCAACGCCGTAGATGGAATGCGCCACTGGAATGCCTCGCCGGAGAATTGAGTTGTCTTGAATGTCGTCGATACTGAGGACAAGATACAGCAGAATATTTTTATTAAGAAAAGTGCAAATGTCTTCGGCTCCCGACGCGACGTCAGAAAGCCTCTTAGCAAATTTAATATTGATTAAAACTACATGGTGTAAATGACATCGGGACAAAGCCGTTTACCATTGATTCAGTACGCGATTTTGATACCGAAATGCAAAAAAAATCGCGAACATAAAAAGGTGACATACATACATACGGATCGAATACAGAACCTCTTTTTTTTTGAAGTCGGTTAAAAAGCACTCACTGGTTAGCGCCTTCGTCACGCTGTCGTTTACACCCTGTACAATCTGTACATGTACAAAAAACCAGCAGGAATACAGTTTTATTTTGTTTATTTAGCAATTTTCCGTATTTTCAATTGTATGTTGCTCGTTTTGGCGGGGACTAGCTAAAAAACAGTGCTGTGCATCTTATACATCAGCAAATACTGAGCTAGATCCCATACTGCATATCATTCATTGTGTTCTTACTGTATTTTTTTTATGTAAACTGTGCCTTTGTTTCTTGCTATGTAAAAAAATTGTGGTTAAATAATAAATAAGTTTTTATGAGTCTTTATTCAGCAATTATCTACCGTACTGATGACCCTGAAAATGCACTTGCTAACGGCTTCTATAAATAAAAGAATTACCTAACTGCAGTTAATAACGTTAATTCATAATTAACTTTTTATTTAACAACCTTTAGAAACGAATAGATGTATTAGGTATTATTTAATTTTATTTAACTAAATTAAAGGTGTTTCAACATATTCATCACATCCCCATCACGTTTTTAAGAAATGTTTTCTTATTTTCAGCTGTTGACAAAATCTCTAACCATAAATAAATTGAATGCATTCCGCAATTACAATTGATTAAACTACACAAGTCGTCAATTGAACTGCTTGCCTTAATAAATTAATAAGCGGGCTCATCAAGTTTACCCAATGACAATAAGGACCGATATAGATTGCGTTGCGACATTGAGTCATCGGACTTACTGAAGACATAAAGATAATGTAGGAGCCCTATTGGAGTAGAGCTCGAGTAATTAAAAAACTTTGTATTAATATGACGTTTCTATTTATTTATGTCTGAGATCTCACAGATCAAATGTATAGTTACAAAAAAACATTTTTTTTTACAGTTAAACTGATTAAGGTGACCTACCATCAAAAACTTTCCTTATGCTCACTTTTAAAATTATTCTCGTGTGTATATCTGCCAAAAGAAACATTATATACCGCGCTACAAGACCAGTGCTACGTAATTATCACTTTAAGAGCAGACTCCCGAGCGCCGTGTTTTCCATACAAAAGGAATATGGATTTAACTTAAATATTTTTAAGTTTTTATCTATTTTTATAGACAAAGCAAAACACTAAAATGCATGTTTGTTCGAGGCCATTTAGACAAAATTGTTGTAATCATTGATTGAGTTACATGCAATTTAGTGTTTTAGATATGATTTGTCCATAATAATAGATTAAAACTTAATAATATTGAAGTTCAAACCATATTACTTTTGTATGGAAAACAGCCAAGCAATTGTTGCCCTAAGGTGCATGCGTAACTTCCCTGACAGTACATTTGATTGCTGGCCGCAAGACAAAAAGACGCTTTTGTTCCAAACCGTTTTACCCAATCACAATAAGGACCAATATAGAATGCGTTCTGACAATGAGTCATCGGCTCATACTCATACTCGTGACATAAAGACACAATGCCCGTAAAAACAAGCGCCCTACTGGAGTAGGGCTTCGGTAAACGGTCGATGTCTTAGTTTCTTAAAATACTGACATCATTATGCATAGTTTTGCATGGATGGATGTACAGAAAACGTACTTCTTCTTCTTCGTCGTGTCGATGGCTGAGTCAAATTTTATTTTGACTTGCCATCGTGGTGAAAGGATAAGCCAATTCGCTTTGGATTCGCGAATTGCCCAGGGTGCGCCGGACGTAGGGAATCGTTGTGTATGGACCCCTTCTATAAAACGTACTGTGCGCGTTAAAGAGCGATAGGCAGGTGGTACTTGAAATAGCAGGTAAAGTGTGGGTGTCCTATACCTCTGCCACAGCCTTCTGGGTAGTGTAGGTGCTTTATCATCGTGACTTATTTAATTACTTAATAAGTGTTTTGTAAAGACAAAGAAACATTTATTCATATGCAGCGAATAAAGCGGAAATCCTGTTTCCGATAACAAAGCGATACAATATCATACGTAAGTGTTATAAAATGCTTAGATGCCTAATTAACAAAATTATTAGTTTATTCAATTATATAATTTATTGTTATGACGACAACCCATAACAGAAGCAAGCACAACATTTGCGAATCATTAATCAAAACAATAAGACTCTTTAAATAAAATATACTATAGACCGACCGTTTAACACGCGTATCGCCTGCGACGTAAGAAGTGAGCGGGGGAAGGTAACGGACTACTACGGCTATACACGGAGTCATTGATCCAAAGATTTATCTCGAGATAGACATTGTAGGCAAAGTAAAAAATATAATTGTAGTATCTGTATTTTTAAAGAAAAAATGAACATTTTAAGAAAAAAATAACTTATTAAAGAAAAACCAACATTTTAAAAATTTTACTTTTAATTATTGTTATTTTATTTATATATTTCTTAACTTATTTTATATATTTTTAAATATGATTTATAAAAAATACAAAAAAACATTTCAAATATAAAAAAGTGTCCCACCGACTTCAGGTGCAAGGACCAAGCTGCCGAGGTTAGGGCTCCAGAGAGAGGAACCTCCTCACGATGCTTGCCGTGTCCAAAAGTCCGTGTTGTTGATTTTTTTTTGCAAAACAGGAAGAGCGATTCATCTTGGGATTAATCTTGGTAAACCGTTTACCTTGTGCGTTAATGTCCAAGCGTCCGTAACAAAAATACCAACCGTGCGCTGCGAGCACTGCCAGCGCACTGCCGCGCTTGACGTGAGCTTTTTGCACCGCGCACCCCTCTCACCCACCCGGTAACATCTCGCCCCGCCCCCTTCTCACCCCGCGGGCGATACGTGAGTTAAACGGTCAGCCTATACTAGCACCTCCATGGGTATCCATGGGTAGGAGGATGATAATGTGGTTGTAATACAGCCCTATCTAACCCTACTGAGATTTTTCTGACATACAATGCTTTTTTAAATCTTTCTTCCGTTGAGCACTGCTTTTCATTCATTAGGGATGATCCGACTACTCCGACATACTGCTTACTGACCAGCGTGCACTTCTATTAAAGGAAGTACTTCTAAAGATGCAAAGCATTGCAAGTTCGGGTTGAAACACACTCACGAGTAGGGTTGGTAGGGTAGATGTCCGGTATTTAAGCGTACAGTCCGTTATTTTCGAAGCCTGTCCGGTAAAAAATAAATGGTCATACCGGACAGAACAATGTCCGATATTTTGAAGAAAGTCGGTGCTACTGGCCACAAGCGCCTACAAAAGTAGGCATATGAAATCCCTCAAACGCAAACTCACTGTATACCCGTCTCACTCACTCGTACTTGCTGCCTGCGTCCAGCCCCCACCTACGCGCGCAAAATATTAGTATAAAAAAAAATATTATTTTTTGAAAATAAAATTATTATTTAGTATTTTTTGCGACCTAGCATACCCCCCCCTCCTTTTTGGGGTTGTCCGGTATTTTTTCGCGACTCACCTGGCAACCCTACTCACGAGCCACTCACTAATTTAAGAATTTTGTTTGTATAATGCACTCCTGCGGGGTGGACGGTAGCCGGTCTTTCCAACTGCAAAATTACCAAGTCTTGAATGACTGATTACAAAGTGTAATTCTTTGGCTACCCGAAATGGTATGGACGCTCCACTCTCTAGTGGTGGGGTGACGTGACGGCTGCCCTAGTGTCTGAATGAATGTCTTTCAAATTGGGTAGGCTGCTTAGAAATGCGTTCTGTAGAAATTGGTGGCATTTATACAGATCAAATTCGTATAGGATTTAGGATGAGGCGAATTAAGATTTGTTTTAATTTTACCCTGCCATTGAGCAAATGCTGGATACACTAACCACGTGCCGAATAGATTTCATTTTAAGTAATAAATCAAAATAAATAACTGAATATTCAATACCTATAAGAAATAATTCAAGCTTCTATTCTTCTAATTCACTTCTTTACGCTTCAGAACACACGACAAATGTCTTTTATCGCATATCTTTGTTAGTTACGGATGATTGTACGATTCGGTATGGTGTCATATATCGTACGATGTCGTAATGCTATGTATCTTTTACACGTTTTACGTAGGTATGTACAACGGACGCCAAATTTTTTAGGCGGCTCAAGTGTCATTCGCATGAGCGGGAATGCGTAATTTGGAATCCTAATGATGTGATTGAGACAGCACATTTTCGCAGCTAACTTCAGAACTACTTGGAAATTTGGTTACTACTACGTATCATTAGAGGAAACCAAAAGATTTAAATTCATGAATTCCGCAATCTGCTTCCTAGATGCATTGTCAGATCGACTAAAAAAATTGCATCTGTATCAATTTCGGTTGTAAGATTCGTAAAGAAATATGGAAATGAAATATAACCCAATAAATATGGGAAAACAAGGATTGGTACGTCTAGGGTTGCCAACTTTTTTCAGAAGAAAAAGAGTATATCTGATTTCAAAGGAGGTAAAAAAGAGTATGGACTTAAAAAAAAGAGTATCATTTATGTTAATTTTTTTTATTTTCTTGTACTTTTTGCAGCGCATAACAATTTTTCATCATTCCGAATGTGGTTGGAGGAAAATTTTTTGGGGGTACCGACATAAATTAACAGTAAATAATTGTATTTTTGGTTTTGATTATGGATTTTTGCATACGATTATGACAAGTAAGAATGTGTAAAAAAGAGTATTTTAGCGTACTCTTTTAGTGTTATAGATTATAGAGTACGCTTACATGATATAGAGTACAATACTCTATTTTAGAGTACGGTTGGCAACCCTAGGTACGTCTTGATCGTAAAGAGCGGATATTCTAAACATATTTTTATTGAATTTGACGATTGAATTATAACCGCACAAGCTTCAAGTAATATATCGTACTATGTGATTTCTATTTATACGCAGTTCAAGAGTGAAAATAGAACGCCGACGCCATCGACGATGTCAACAATGTTATTATTCTCGAAGTGTTTCTTAGTTACATATTATGTAATGACGTAGTCGTAGGGCTAAGGCACTACATCACACTTAAAAATACTTATTTTTATAATTATTAACTTGAAGACAAATCAAATAAACAGGCAATGCTCTTTACTAGCTTCTGTTCGAGTTCGCAAACGAAATAGATATATCGGCATAAACGACAATACATATATCGGCAGTTTTGGCTCTTATATATTATCTCTACATATACCTAAGGTTCAAAACTGCCAATATATGTATTATTAAACTCGCCTGTACCTATAAATTAATTATTAAAAAGCAAGTGAAAGCTATCTCATACATCTCGGCACGAATGTTTACGCTGTACTCTCGACCTAAGGGTGTACATACAGGAATAAATAGTAAACGTAGAGCGATAACTCATTTACAATACACGACGTATTTTCTATGGTTGTGTATTTGAGATGTGCCGACTAGTCACTTTTACTCTGAATGCCAATAATCTAGTTAAAACTAGTTTATGGTTACTATTCTGCGAGAGGAGCCTCCCCGAGAGACGTACACAACGATTTCCTACGTGCGGCGCACCCTGGGCAATTCGCGAGTTCTCCAAAGCGAAAGCGAAATTTGACTCAGCCATCGACACGACGAAGAAGAAGATTGTGTATCTAAAATTGATTTTCCAGTCACGATTGCATATCAATAGTAACCAGAATACAGAAATGTATGTATGTTACGTACGCAACAGATCTGATGATAAGGAAAATTCTAGTAACCATATACTAAGTACGTATTTGTTCAATCTATTGTCATTGGTAGTTTGGGTTCTATAAATAACAAGGAAACTATTGTTGATAATATCTGGCACAATTTCCATGGAAATTCAACGAAATAATGAACCCAGAAAGTACTGATACATTTCTGAAGTAGTTTAAATTTTTCATGTTATGAATGTAACTTGTTGACTGTATTTTGGTCTAGTGAGATTTGGGTGCGATTCCCGCGACGAGAAAGTGTTATTTGGTGACTTACCGCCATTACACCTTCTTTGAAATGTATGTTATTCTATAGTTAAAGTATTAGATACAAGTTATTGGCAAAATTAGTCCTTATTCGCAAAATATACTAAGAAACAGTTGAAAACTTATGGGACTGGCCCTTTAAACCCGCAACCTCTGCTCACCAGGCTGCTGCTTTTAACCGGTATGCAGAAGTTGCATGTTCAAATCCTGCCAGTTCCATAATTTTTCCAACTGTTTCTTAGTAAAATAAGCCTAGTAGGGTATCTTCTTTATTTTTAAATTCAAGTTGATTTTTCTCCATCTCTCCAACAACATTAGAAGAAGCAAATGATAAATTATATTTTGACAGGACTAAACTGAAAATTTTGTTTTGCTTGTATGTTTCATGAATGAAATAAGCGTAAATGACACGTTTTTGTCCTAAAAATCTATAATTTATCCTCTGTCACTTTCTAATGAGGTTATGGAAAGGGAGATAGATATATGAACTAAATTATTTAGTAGTGGTTTATAGAATCCGAACCAATACCAAGCTCAAGAATTATAAATACAACTTACAGTAAGCTAGCATTGTGTAGAACTTGCACAATATCTCCTACAGCCTTCAGCTTATCCTCAGATATCTTGAGCCAGTAGTTGAAGGCAGATGCAAGCTTCTGCCGGATCTGCTTGCCTGGTACTTGCTGGATGTATGAGTATGGCAACAGGATTTTCTAAAAGAATATTTTATTTAGAACTGTTTATTAATAACAAAATTAGTGGGTTGATTGCCGAGTTGGTATTCTAGACTGGCTTACAGTATTATTATTATACATAACAACCATTGGTACTCCGGAGTAGCCTACCCCATGGGATAAAGAAGTACAGCAGACAAGCACAAACTGATGCTAGCTGAAGGAAATAACACGGTTTTAGGACAAATAACTTAAAAAAATTATAATAGGTATATCATGATTTTGCAGGTAGCAAGAGCCAACTGCCGCAGTTGGCACTTACCATTATACAGACATCAAGCTTGCATTCACCTTTAAGGCTTAAAAAATTCAGTTTGTATAGTTGGCATGGTGCCCACCAAGCTGAAATTTTGTTAATAACAAATTGAAGACTGGTTAATTGGTTGTAATTGCAAGTTACATTTAATCTTATCTTATAGAGAATTTTTTTTTTGTTTGATTGCTTGTACCCATTAATCTCCCAATTAACTGTACCAAACCTTGTAAAATTGGTGTAGAGATAGTTTAAGATCATAGGAATAATAATGGCTACTTTTAGCGCAGGTGGAGTTAGAATCTTATTAAAAAAATAAAATCAGTTGAGCCTAACCTACTGATTCATCATGTCAAGGCTATGGTAATGAAATTTAATTCAAAACCATTCAAGCATAATGAAAGATAATATATTAGATTTAATTCAATTTTTTTTTTTTTTTAAATATTCTGCAACAACCAGAATATATTTATATAATATTAAAGTTGAAAAATTAAGAATCCAGCAGGACTCGAACCTGCACCCCCTGGGTATACGCCCCAAGTGCTTTGCCAATTCAGCTATGGATTCGTATGCTGCCGGACTCGAAATTTCTCAACTCTTTTGTGCCAGCCGAAGCTAGACGAACCATTACTTGGTTTTAGCGCCATCTATGCGTTACTTATTCACATAATCGAATACAGTACGTTTGAATTAAGATCAACTCATTACTGTCGAGAGATGACGCATTTTTATCAATACTTGTAATATTTAAAGCAAATTTTTAGCTTTGCTATGCCTTTTTGTATTTATATAATATTAAAGTTGAAAAATTAAGAATCCAGCAGGACTCGAACCTGCACCCCCTGGGTATACGCCCCAAGTGCTTTGCCAATTCAGCTATGGATTCGTATGCTGCCGGACTCGAAATTTCTCAACTCTTTTGTGCCAGCCGAAGCTAGACGAACCATTACTTGGTTTTAGCGCCATCTATGCGTTACTTATTCACATAATCGCATACAGTACGTTTGAATTAAGATCAACTCATTACTGTCGAGAGATGACGCATTTTTATCAATACTTGTAATATTTAAAGCAAATTTTTAGCTTTGCTATGCCTTTTTGTATTTATATAATATTAAAAATGCGTCATCTCTCGACAGTAATGAGTTGATCTTAATTCAAACGTACTGTATGCGATTATGTGAATAAGTAACGCATAGATGGCGCTAAAACCAAGTAATGGTTCGTCTAGCTTCGGCTGGCACAAAAGAGTTGAGAAATTTCGAGTCCGGCAGCATACGAATCCATAGCTGAATTGGCAAAGCACTTGGGGCGTATACCCAGGGGGTGCAGGTTCGAGTCCTGCTGGATTCTTAATTTTTCAACTTTAATATTATATAAATACAAAAAGGCATAGCAAAGCTAAAAATTTGCTTTAAATATTACAAGTATTGATAAAAATGCGTCATCTCTCGACAGTAATGAGTTGATCTTAATTCAAACGTACTGTATGCGATTATGTGAATAAGTAACGCATAGATGGCGCTAAAACCAAGTAATGGTTCGTCTAGCTTCGGCTGGCACAAAAGAGTTGAGAAATTTCGAGTCCGGCAGCATACGAATCCATAGCTGAATTGGCAAAGCACTTGGGGCGTATACCCAGGGGGTGCAGGTTCGAGTCCTGCTGGATTCTTAATTTTTCAACTTTAATATTATATAAATACAAAAAGGCATAGCAAAGCTAAAAATTTGCTTTAAATATTACAACCAGAATATAGTTTGTTCGCATTTAGAATGCCAATTTATTTTAATTTACATAGATGAATGTACAACAGTATCACAAGTAACCCTGCGGTGCGCAAATTTAGAATTCACCTCTCTATTTTATGTACAATTGAGTACTTAGTTTATTATTTGGTCTCGCCAAGTGGTAAATTAACTAATAGCTATGCAGCCAATAGCACTAACAAGTGGGCAGATGATTTAAGTAACAGTTTAAAATAACTTTTGAAGAGGCAGATTGAAGAAACAATGGATGAACAATGAAGATGAAAAGAGAGAAGAAGAGAAATGAAGAGTAAGTGATAGCAAGACTGACAGAAGTGAATGGGAAGAGGCAAAGAGTAGACTTGGAATTTCTAATGTTTTAAAAATAAAATTGCATCATACCTACCTAATTACTGATTTAACAGCAAAATTGCATCACATCTGATCAGCAATCACTGTCTTGTACTACACTTGATTGGTATTAAGTTGAACCTCAGATAATAATAACAATAAGCACTTTCTAGGTGTTCCAGGCTCGCAACTATCACTTAACATACAAATACTTTTTATAAGTTCTTCTAAGTTTTCTTATCGAAATTTAAGTTAGTCACAAGTAACTAGCAAACAAAATAATAATTCTTTTTTATGTTTTAATTCATAAATTTGCAATATGTTGACTGCATACTATTTATGTGCAATAGTCGTAATAGTTCAATTCGAAAATCGCACTCAAATACAAATTTTAATGTATGTTGTTAATATTTAAATACATTTTAAATCACCATCAGAGACATTGTCGCAATGCGCAAATTTCAACAAATTAGTGCCTACCTAAAATTGCCAAATTTTAAGAGATATCAATTATGAAGCCAACTCAAAACAAATACAAAAAGCGGTACAATTTAGATGAAAATACAACAAAACTTTAAATAAAATAGACCGAAGCGGCAAAACCACATTTTAAATAAAAAACTGAAGAAGTCAAAATTATGTAATGACTAATACTTACTTCGTCCTGATCCTCAGTTTTAGTGAAAATCTTAGACATTTTTATTCTTTGTTTCTAATTTAAAAATATTTTAGAACCTTACAATGCACACACCGCACAGAAAATCGATCAATTTTACATTGACGTGACTTTGACAGCTTTGTAGACATGCGTCAGATATATCAAAACGAACTAAAAATCCGATTTCAAATAAAAAACGATACGAATCGATTTCTCAACTAGAAAATCCGATTTCGATAAATCGACAACCTAGCTAAATGATATTATTACGCTAACGAATCATTTCAACGTGTATCCAAATCCAAACGCAAACTGATTACAGACAACCGATTTGGTTGCGGGGCGATGCAAACTGATTTCTAGCAATTCGCTCTTTATCTTTCTAACCAAAAGCAATATAGCGGCGTAAAAAGGATGGCACGAATTTGTTCGATAGATTCGATTTGTGGCGGTTGCGTGTGCACATTGATTTTTGCGATCAACATCATCCTTATTATAACTGTAATATGCGCTATATTAGCTAGATTAAGCATTAATATAATTTTGGTTTTAACTCTCGTACTTATTTCGTTTTATTTAGAATTTTAGATGCAAATTTGACCTTGTTTAGTGACAAGTGCACGCGTAATTATTTTGCAATAGATACATAGTTATTTATTTAATTACGTACGTATGATAATAATAACGAAAAAAATGGGTTTATAAAACAGTTATAATTGAATTAAAAACTTTGACTTCTAAATTGTAATTTTGACGTGTTTATATAAAGTGTAAAAAGTTGTGTATAAAAAAATATTTATTTTTATATATTATATTTTTTTCAATGAAAAAGCTTTTCTGCTAGTCCTAAGCCTAGAAAAAGCATGAAGGAAAATCGGCAAATTTATATCTGAATCTTATTGGTACAAAATCTGTATTTGATATTCATTAGTTGATAAAACGAAATCTTATAACGTAAGCGAACGGTTGATAACGTGGCTAGGCGCAATTGAAATCGGATTTCTAAAAACTGATTTTGAAATCGATTTGGAAATCTGAAATCGGATAAATATCGGTTTGCGTTAAAAACTGAAAACGCCCATGTCTACAGCTTTGACAAATTGGAAAATGACATTAATCGGTGTTGCCCCATATCGATTAACCCTTCCTGCTATCCGATGTCCGACTGTTAAAATCAGCAATACAATCACTTTTCATCTTTCAAGCCTTTTCAGAATTACATTAAGGTCAGCTTCTAGTCAAACAGATTTAGCAAAATATCAGTATTTTACATGGAGCAACTGCTATCTTGAGTGAAGCAGTCATTTATTAAAGCTGTTCCTGCAAGCTAGGCTATGAGTGGGTTAATTTAATGTTATATCCTATTATTTTTTTCGAATCAATATAATGTTTTTACTGTCAACACAATGCCTAACGGGAGCTGTCAATAGTGTCAAAGTTTAACTGACAGTTCTATCAGTAAATTTTTTTCTTGTTGTGTTGATGTTGATAAATTGATTTGATTGTTGTAATTTATAGACGTCCAAACAAATCATTATTTTGAAATTGTATCTTTAATGAGAGTGTAACAAACAAAACGTGATGATGCGCACTAATTATGGCTTTGTCACACTTCAGCAACTTGTATAAGTTTTGATTATGTCTGCTCGAAATTACTTGTCGGCACGAGAGAAAAATATTAATAAGTTAATAGATTGCTTGCCGAATATTAATCAACAGAAGTTTGGTTATCGGTCTGGGCAAGAACTTCCCCCATTGTCAGCTAACACAAGTCATTACGTGAACAGGAATTTGAATTATTCATTTGAAGTTCAGCCTTACATGGTAAACAGCTTTGAGAGAGCCGGGACACCTTTTTCAGATTTTTTCTCAGAAAGCGAGACAGGTAAGCCGAAATAATATATAATTACTACTCGAAAGAAAGTGCCTGCTTTGTGTACTCTAATGTCGTGCTTAGGTCGTGGCTAAGTCGAAGCCGCGTTGCCCGATGGATCTTGCAGGTTAAGCAATACTAACCACGGTCGGTCGTAGATGGGTGGCCATCTTTAATATAATGAGTTTTCCTTCAGTTGCCGTTTGAACATCAATGGCTGTCATAATGACAGCCATTGATGTTCAAACGGCAGTCCAAAGGGTAGTCGGAGGCCAGAAAGTCTGGCAACTAGTTTAAGAAAGAGTATTGTATTTGCTTATACTAGGATGTGGAGTGTCAGTCAGTCTTAAAAATATACTAGATATTTTCAATTATAAAATTGTTGAATATACTAATGTATCTTCATTTTAAATTTTATCATAACATTTATTTTATATAATTTGCAAAGAGCAAGCCATGTCAATGCGTCATAGTCAGAGTTTTAAGCATATGAGCACTAAATGAAATGAGATATGTTCAAAATGAAATCCTGGCTATGGGTCTGGGCATGCTTCCACTGCCTGCCAAGTTTGCATTGAGGGCTTGCTATGCTTGCATACAGGCACAAAAACAAGGCAGAGTGCAAAATATTGATAATAATATTATAGGTGCCATTTGAAAAAATTATGGTCATCTATTTATTTTGATGTGTTGTGGTGTATTCTGCAAATGCTACTAACAAGCAAAACCTATAACCTGCTCAATGTCCATAGTAAGCTCCAAATAGGATTAGGAAGACAGCAACACACATTTAGAGAAACCAACTTAACAGTTCTAGACAAAAACCAGTGTGGTAGAGCTTTCTTTGAAATGGTTTGAGAGATATAGCAACACTTGTAACCTGCCGCTGATATTAAATTTAATATGAAATAGTAGCGCTTGCACTACTGTGCTCTTGTTTGAAGGTGAGGTTTATCTCCAATTGCTGGGTTGAAAGAAGCGTTGTAGTTACTTTGATGACTGTAGGCTTCATCCTCACTGGAGTGAGGATAGCTACTCATATTTATTTAAGCTACGATCTGTTATGTAGCCTTGGCGTAGGAGTTGAAGTGCCAATTCATTCGGGTGGTTTGACAAACGCTGTTTGTATTTTTCTGCAGCTGCACGAATTTCTTCTTTCACTGTGGCAACGTTCAGATAATCGTGTATCTCGTTATTCCTGGTGAACCAATGGGCGTGGCTTATACTTCTCAGTATAGTATTTTGCAGGCGCTGGAGCATGCATATATTTGTATTGCTGGCACTACCCCAGAGTTGAATGCCGTACATCCACACGGGTTTGAGAACGCTTTCATATATTAACAGTTTGTTGTCAATAGAGAGCTTGCTGTTTCTGCCAAGTAGCCAGAGCAGGTGTCTGTACCGAATGTTAAGTTCTTCCCGTTTGGCTTTGATGTGTTTGTGCCATGTCAGGCGGCGGTCTAAGTGCATACCCAAATACTTGACATTCTCATGATGGGGTAGAGTAATATTACCAAGCTGCACAGCTGGGCAGTTGCCTTTCCGTAATGTGAAGGTTACTTGCACGGACTTTGAGGTACTTGCTTTAATTTTCCAGGCTTGAAGCCACTTCTCTATTGCATTTAGCCCATGCTGGAGAGTATGGGATGCAACACTGGGATCCTTATTGCAGGCTAAAATTGCTGTGTCGTTCGCGTATGTAGCAGTTGTTAGGCCGGGTAATACAGGTAGGTCTGAAGTGTATATTAGATACATTATTGGTCCTAATATGGAACCCTGCGGTACACCCGCTACTATACCAAAAAAGCTTGATGTAAATGTGTATGTTTGGTATATGCTGCTGTAAAAATGCCAAATCATATCTTATTTTTGCTTGGTATCATTCAGGGATCAATGTCACAAATGCAAAATTCTATTTAAAATAACGATTTTAGGTACTCCAGACTTCCACAGCGAGGAGAGTGACAGTAGTGCCGGATCTGCTTTACGTAGAAATACTGCTGAAGCTTCTAAAACCCTAGCGTCTGAGTGGGAGAGAATAGAGAGAACCCTGTATGAAGAAGATGGAGAGAAATCTACGCGACCTAATATTATTGAAGAGTGCAAACAGTGGCGACAGCTGCATCCACAACTCAGGTAAGGTTTTATGTCAGGTAGAGGCAAATTCATGTTGCGAGCGCCAATAGTAACATTGCGAAGACTCATAGTGGATTGATTTTCTCCATATGTATGAGCAACATGCAGGCCCCATTGACACCTCATGCTTTCTAAGCTTCTGGTATATCTCTATCTCTTATAATAGGCCTCTGTGTTTCCCAACAAATGATGTAATTAAATAAATTACAAGAGAGAATTACTCAAATTGTGGTTAGGTCATGATAAAGGAGACAAATTTGACCTTGGGCGAAGGTAGTAATATTTTAGGGGGTGTATCTTCTACCAATTACTTTTAAATCAAATCAAATCAAATCATTTTATTTGCATTAAATATGGTACAAAAGTTGTTATCACTTTATCATAAAAGTCCATTCATATTTTGTCATTATATATGGCATGCAAATCTTATCAATAAACAAACATACTTCATTAATCACGTGCAATTTTATAATATAACATGTTATACCAATAAATTATTCAAATTACATTACTTAGAGTCAGAGCAACAAACGTAAGAATTCTAATCAATGTGATGTCAAATTTCAGATTAATGTCATACTACTATTATACTATATAATATAATATACCAAAACTAAATTATTATTACATACAAGGTCAAAACCATTTAACTAGAATTATTACAATCGAGTATAATGTAAGACTTCTGATTTGGATGTCAGTTAAACAAAATAAACAAATAAAATAAACCCTTAGATGTCAAAAAAAAAAATCTATTTAGTGTTACAGTTCTTAACCTAAGACCAATCCTTTATTGAATAAATCATTTTCGCCAGTATTAATGATTTTAATTTTCTTTTAAATAATGGTATGGGTAGCGCCTGGATGCAGGATGCCTTATGGAGTTGCTGTATCTTCTACTAATATTCCGCAACGCATCTTTCGTCAGATGTGTGGTGACAAGAAAGAAGAAACAAGAATTGAACCTCCCTGCTCCGTTGCGCACTCTCCCGGCGCCCATAAGGTTAAATAGCCATGGCCAATTTGATTGCAGTTTTATAATATCAGACCCAGGATAGGACATATTCAGTATGACGTAGAAAATAGAAACTTGCCGAGCGCATAATGCGTGCGAGCTGGGGGGTTCATGGCTGATAAAGTAATAGTTAGGTGGTTGTTTGCATATTTATTTATTTTGCTACGCACGCCACCGTTTTTATGTAATCTTTAGTTGTTACCTAGGTAATGGCCACTTGAAAATAAATAAAAAATAAATTTGGATTTTTTACATTAGATAGAACGCCAGAAGCATTTACACTATCCAATGGTCCCAATGACAAGGCCAAATACACACATTCACTCACACAAGCACATCCAGTCTCAGAACAAATCATTGCGAATCACACAATGATTTGTCCCATGTGGGGATCGAACCCACAACACCAGTGCAGTGGAGAGCGGCGAGGCGACCGCTTAAACCACTACACCACACTTGTATAGTATTAAGGACTAAAATATGTTGTACATTTATGATTCCCCATTCATGGTTCCCTAGTGTGGGTTTGATCGGGACGATCTTTTAATTCATGGTAAAACATACTCGAATTTAAAAAGATCGTATATCAATGTTGTTGCAGAAACAATTAAGTAGCTAGTGCAAATTCTATGACAAAGTTATGACTTTTATTGGACAAATACCTACCGTAATATAAAAGATGGAAAATGTATCATCCATGGTTCGTAATTAAGGATTACCGAACCTACCTCTTTATCATTAAGGGACTCGATAACATTAATGACTTGGATAAGCAGCGTACAATCTCCACTTTAAATTTTCTACCTTAACAAAAGCTATACAATACTTAATTTCATGAAAAAAATAATACCCAAGATTTAAACGTGTACGTTACGCCAGCAAGAAAGTGTCACCTAGAGTGATATGAGTAGAACGTATAATTAGTGCGCAATCTGCTGTAAATGTGCGCCGCATAAAAAATTTGTGCGTCTTGTAGACGTTCGCGTATCATAATATCATATCCAAAACTAAATTATATCTCGTCCAACAAATAGGTAACTACTTTATACTTGAATTTCCCGTTATGATGGTACTGAACCTTTATCACAGAAAATCACAGTTTTTTCGTTTTTCTACTGATATAATAAATGCAAATGGCTAAATTTATTTATGTCTAATCAAAAAAAAAATCTGAATTTATTTTAATAACTATTTCTACTGCACTGTACTCGGGCACAATACGTTTCAACCAGTTAGCGAGTAAAGTTAAGAAGGTCATCGATACGTATGAATCCGTCGCTTTTTTGTAGTCATTCGAATTTGGTCGGATAACCTGCGCCGAATAACTGTTTTGGTTTAGTCTTAATATTTACTTAATACGAAACAGTTGAAGCTGGATATTTTTACTATATATTATTTGATAAATGCACTAATTTTTGGTTTACATTTACACATCTTAGGTTGAGCCAGTTTCTTGTTTGATGGCGTCAAAGTTATAATGCCGTCGTTTTGACTTTTAGTAATATTATTCATTAGCGCTTGTAGGTTCTGTTTTGAAACTTTTTATGGTAATTATAAACGTCAAGATGGAACGAATACAGTTTTTAGCGAGTTTATACGTCTTCTCGTTTAGGCGCTACAATATTTTTTTAAGTTTTCAATAAAGCGCGATTACTTGAAAATTATAAATATTATCTGGCATCTAATTATGTCACAAATATGCACAAATTAAGAGCTATTCGTGTATGTTCATTCTACAGGCGCACATATAATGGTCTTTGAGATACACGAATTCGCAAAACGTTACTCCAGCGGGAAACGCAATATCTCGAAAACCTGAAGACGCACAAATTATATTTATGGCGCACAAATTTGCACAAATATAAGCTCTCTGCCCATGTATGTTTTATATATCTCCGATGATTCGTCTAGAATTTTCTTGCTAGAACAACGTTACTCCAGCAGGAATCGTTTTTACGTTTTTTTTTTCAAAACTACAAGACGCACAAATTTTTTATGCGGCGCACATTTACAGCAGATTGCGCACTAATTATACGTTCTACTCATATCACTCAAGGTGACACTTTCTTGCTGGCGTAACGTACACGATTTAAACTACGCCGATAAGAAACGACCAAAACACGATACTTGAACTTTCAATCTGCTCACCAATTAATTATCCACCCCTAACTCACCCTACGATGATTAGCATTTTTTTGTTTGCATGTTCAACTGCATTAAGCATTCAATTATAGCAATCAGCTTAAAGAATTAACGTATTTTTTTAAGAATAAACTCTAACAAAATGGGGTCAACTTTTGGTTTATTCTAATTCACTGTGAAAGTTATTTAGGCCTAAAACGTTGTATGTTACGTCTCCTGTTTTTTCAATAGAAATAACTACGCCGAATATCTTCACGTAAGAATATTTTGCAATCACATAAATGCTTATTTCTTAATGTCAATTAACACGATTTGGGGTCATTACTATTTTTCTATGAATGGCCCAAAACTTCGGAGAATGAGGTCAAGATGTCGGTATTTGTGTTAATTAATAACAACAGAACCTTCACCCACATTCGTTATACCTACGAAACTAGTATATAATTTCGTTCACGAAATTAAGAACTGCAGTCTTAATTCAGATTTTCCTTCGGACGTTGTTCTGCTGGAGTGGATCGTTGAAGTTCGCCATGGAACAAATCCAGATGATTCACCAAAGAGTGTCAGTAATGTCACAAACAGTCATGTAATTAAATTGTATCTATTTATTATTCATGATACAAAGAAATCCACCCGCGGCACGACATTAGCCTAACAAATTGATGACCTTCAAGATACATCAAATATTTAAAAGGAAATTATTGATTTTCAGAGTCGTTGGCAAGGCATTACAACTACCGGAAAAGCGTTTGTCGTATAGACAAATCGAGCACGAAGAGGTTATCGCTTTGCACTACAGCGATTACGAGGAGTTCAGTGAGAGCGAGGAGCGCCTGTCCCAGAGCAGCACTGATGTCACACCGGAAAACTCCCCGCGGCCCTCCATCGCTGAGGACCTGTGCGAACATAAACTGTCCAGAGAAAAGGTATCGTTCTACCCTAACTATCATGACGACCAGGAGTTACCAGATTCCTTCTGCTCTCTTCTTCAAATCACTCCAATCCACATCCACAGTCCGGCATTCAGAAAGAGACAGAATCCATCCATTCTGAGGTCTGACCTGGCGTCCTCGAGGTGGATGAGGAACCCTAGACCAGATTCGTCAATTAATTGTGATAGAAATAGTGCTAAGTCTTTTGTTTCTTTGGACCCTAGAAATTACGGGAATATGGCTTTGAGTGCTTCGGATCGAAACGGTTTGATGAATAATAGGGTAGTGACTGCTAGACATAGAGATTTGGCGAGGTTGGAACCTCTTTGCACGCCGGAGATGGCACAGAATGATTTTACCAGATTACCGAGCGGTATGTCACCTCAATACAATGTTAGGAAGGTATCCTTGCCACCTTTGCAATTGGAGGAAGAAAAAAAGAAAGTAAGCATTGGATCTGCTAAGAAGCACTACAATAAACCTAGAAAGACTGTTTCAAAGAGCTTTTATCAATATGATCGAGTGAAATATCGTTAATATTTAAATATTTTCAATTCAGTAGAGTTTAGTGATCTCGTTGGTTTTCAAATATAATTGTATAGGGGTTAGTTACTAGGATGTGCGATATAAAATGTTACCCGGCAGATACTTTTAATACCTACATCTAAAATAATGCGTCTGGAAATAACCCTGAAATCCTAAGTATTGGTTTGCGAAGACAAAGCGCGACTTGTCGTGGTATTGATTAGGGAACTACAAACCATATAATTATATTCTAGTCTTATGAATGAATTTTGCGACAAGATGTGACAATTCTCTTGTTATTTTATTGTTAATTTCGTATTTTTTGTATAATTTTATATATTTTGATGTATTGCTAAACAAGTCTAACAGCAAATGATGCCGTCCATGTAATATGTAATTTATTTAGTGCATATATTATTAACGTAACAAACCAATGATTTATGTAATGTATACCTAGATTATAATTCTGTTACAAATATCGTCAAATGCGAGGTATACACAGTGCCGGATTAAGCCAGCGCGGGGCCTGTAACAAAATCTGTCAGGGGGCCCTTCAATAATTTTTATATTTTATGGGGCCTTTGGCCTGCTTTAGGTTTTAAAGTGTATGGTATTAAATAAAACATAACTATTAACAATTAATTATAAAACAACTTTCTTTTATTTAATGTGGGCAAATTTAGATATAACGTCTTCCATAATCTAGTTCTTTTAGCAAATCATGCTATACAAGCTGGCTCATTTATATCGGTCAGTATGGTCAACTCTGTATTTACAAAACATAGACAAATTTGTTCTTACAAGCAAGATATTTTACGCTACTATTTAAATTTAATTATTTTTACGGTCAGACAGGCGTTGGAGCGCGGGGCTCTCCAATTCGCGGGGCCCGTAGCATTTGCTACTCTTGCTATATGGCTAATCCGGCACTGGGTATACAGGGTGGCTCATTTATATTTGTCAGTATGGTGAAGTCTATAATTATATTGATTTAAATAAAAACAAAATCTAGATAAGTATGTACTAATAGAAATAATCAAATCTTATTTTTCAATTCGATCGGGTCCAATTCCCGAGCTGAGTACTAGTTTTTCCTTAAATGTCATGGTCCATAAGTAGTTTTTCCTTAAATGTCATGGTCCATAAGAACATATATTATTGTGTATTTCTTATAATTACAGCCTTACCCATACTGACTGATATAATTGAGCCACTCTGTATACGGTTTTTGCAAGGTTTTCCGTGGAACGACCCTAAATGAGTGGAATAGAATAAAAGATTGTACGGAACACCAAACATTGTACATAAACATAGTTCACTATTTTTATACATTATCTCACGTGAAAAGAAAGTATGTATGTATTTGGACTGTTTGATTCTAGTCTTTAGAATAATTACTTATTTGTACTTCGCGTTATGAAGCACGTTTTCACATTGTACGTCCAAAGTTTTGTAACTTTTTGTTGGTTTAAGAGCGTTTATTCCTTCTCAATATGTAACTGTCAATTTTTGTAGCTTTTTGGGAATATTTCGTAAAAACTGAATGAAAGTATGTTTTTATTCTACTAACTTTTTAGAACGTGGGCTTTAAAAGGTAAATATGACAATTTCATTTAATAACTAAAGCATACTTTTCTATTTTATCAGTTGAAAGAGTATTAACTGTTAAGTTGATAAATTACAAAATTATGCTGTATTTACGAATGAAATTGTTATATTTACCTTTCAAAACTTGCATTCTAAAAAATTAGTTGAATAAAATCATACTTTCATTCAGTTTTTACGAAATATTCCCAAAAAACTACAAAAATTGACAGTTACATATTGAGAAGGAATACACGCTCTTAATACTGTCATAATTATAATATATTTTCTTTATAAAGTATTCTTCTGTTTGATTCTTAGCTCCTATTCTAAATTATATTGCTAAAAAGTCGTACTTACTACCACAGAGTGGATAATAAATGGATTTGTAGGTATAAAGTCAGTCCAAAAGAATCAATCTGACTATTACTCGTTGCATTCATAACACATTAGAACACATTATGAATCTTCAACTTTGACTAATAAAAAGCTACATATTTAAAGCTATAATCGTTGATTAATAAAAAAAATGTAAAATGGAGGTTACATGGAAGGGTAGTGTTAATAAAACCATTTAGTCAAATACAAATACAGAATTTATTTTGATATTTACATTATTTGCATTTTATTAACAATCAACATCAACAATATTAAATAATTTGTTCTTGTGGTGTGATACATTTCGAACAGTCTGATAATATTACACGGCCCACGGTGGGCGCCATCTTGCTTAGGTAGGTGCACAAAATGGCGGCGGAACCACGGGCGGTGTAACATTATGTGGCATGGTGGTTCTTGTAAATGGTTAACTAGAAGCGGTGAAATATGGGGTTATTATGCTGAGAATTTGAGCAACTGCGGAGAAAGCTGTGAGCTTCATTGTTGGGTTGCCTTCATATAAAAGAAGTCTAACAAATTATCTTACGTTATAAGATTTGGGTAACTAGGCAATTTCAAGGAAGAACATTAGACATCGAATTTAGAATAAGATTCATTAAGTTAGATTAAGAGGGTAGTTTAATTTAGTGGCAACCCGTTGTATAGACGTCTCTCGCGCCAAAATTATTAAAACGTTTAGTTTTACTTTGGCACCGTGTATTCTATGTATTTATACATATAACAATTTTGAAAGTATTGCCTTGTGTACCTTAGTTCTCTACAAGTAACAAGCAATATGCATATAACTATAAATAAATTAAAAATATTTAAACAGTTCGAACATGGTCCAAAATTGATATGGCGTTGGTAATCTATAATAAGTTGCAGTGACTATAACATGCATGAATATGCAGTGCCAAAATAAACAAGCCCAATTATCAGAAATTAAAGAACTTTGGTTTAGATTCAAACCATTTTGCTGAAACAGAGGTTTAAATAAAAACCAATAATCTGACAAGAGGACAGACAAACAATAGGTTTGAGACCAGACTCGTTGCGATAGAGCTTCAGTTACGTTGCTATTTTATATTTTCTTCATTTACACAATATAAATTTAAATTGTTACAATTATTTATCTCACAGCCATCATTATATATTGATACTACTTTAATAAGACAGGACTAGTGTAACACGTTAGATGGCAGCTTACAAAAAGGGTCTAGCGAACATCCGTTATAGAGCGTAAGATTTATACATACGTATATTTAATACATGAAAAATTCACCTTGTCCGTTCTAAAAACGATAACAACCTCAAGCTATTAGCAATAGTCAACAATGTTGTTAATTCTAAGATTTTAATGCACACAGAACATGGATTTACTAAATTTGCTTAATAGGCATTTTTTAGTTAGTGTTTTTGTATATAATCGATCTAGTAAGTGATTTCGTAGATTGTGATATATATCGTTGAATCGTAGAGAGAAATTTCAGGGCGGAAATTATCTAAATTACGTTCATCTTGCCTCGTGATCGTGGACGCACTGAAGTGTAATTTCTATAGCTTATTTACACGTTGTTAACATAACGTTTACATCACATTAAAGTCGATTATATAACGTTACAATTGTTTACACACCGTTAAACTTGGTTTACATAAGATTAAACGTTGTTAAGACATCGTTAAGATATGTTTACATAACAGGATTGCGATAACAGGATGTTTACATAACGTTAATAAGATGTTTACACAATGTTAACACGACAGACGCGCGGAATTGAGAATATATTTGGGTTTGTACTTTTGACTAAGGTGCTATATTGGATCTAGCATTTTTAAATTATACTATATTAACTATATGAACACAGTCATGTTGTATTAAGTATCGGATTATTTGGGGTTGCCAGGGTAATTATTATATCTAGCAGTTGTCGATTTGTTAAAAATTACACTTCAATGTCACAAACGCCTTATATTTTAAATACAATATAATATTTTTTTGCAGTGCCATTCGTAAAGATTCCATACATTATAATTCTAATCCGAAGAGCTAAGACGATTAGATCACCACCTCGTAATATTCGCACTTCACGTCGTATAAATCTTTTCAGACTTTATAATACGAATTGCGTTATTCTAAACAATTGCAAAACAAACTATATCCGTGATTTGTGTGGTACATTGTATTTCAAATGTAAATTATAATATAATCAACATTAAATATAGAAAGTGATGACAACCTTTCGATTTTCGATTAATTTCGTTTTACAACCGGAGTATTTTTCTTTTAACGGTCGTATTATTACTGACTGACGTTCTGACATCATGTCAAAAATTAACAAAACGTATAAATTTCTATTTGTCTTCTTATTTTGTATATAATGTACTCTTTTGTTTGATATTATATTTATTAATTACTTAGGTACTGCCGTTTAATTGACTGCCGTACTGTTGTCATCATTTTATATACATGTATATAATCTTTCAATGACCTATATATTTTGATTTATATCTGTGTGTATAACATATAATACGTTTTCGAATATAACGACAGTAGGTGTGCGCTTGCGCCGCGTCCGTCGCAGCGCGTAGTCCTTATACGATAATATGGCCACTAAGTTATCACCTAGCAACAAGTTACTCGTGTGCCATGCATTCGGTACATACACATTGCATATTAAACAATTATGGTAACATTAGACGTCAAGCAAACACACGCAGAAGGACTCAGCTATATTCTCTCTCGTTAAGGCGATTATACAATTCTTTAAACACTATTTTTATTTTTTAAATTGCACACTGACCCACCTCTATAAACTTTTAATTGCGATAAATATATTGTAATGCTGTATAAAAATATTAAAGGAAAAATCGTCATTTTAATATTAATACTTATTTAACATTCATATTTATCCAAATCAATAGCGTGTATTTTACATTTTTACAATGAGACTTCCGAACTCTATCCTAACTAGCATACAGTGACATCGAAGCCTAATTCACAACAAACTACACACGATAGTATTGAATATAAACTTTTTAATGTAACCGTAGCCTTCTATTTTAATGCAAAGGAGACGTAGGTATATTGAAAAATTCTTATGTAACATACAAAATTACATTTGACTATTTACAACATTCTAGCTAAAAAATTTAAAAATTGAGTGTCGAATGCAGCTCGCGGCGGTACACTAAATATTAGGTACTTAGTTTGGCAAGGGCTCCATGCATAGGTCACTACTTACCGTATATCAAGCTCAAATTACAACTAAACCTCTATGCTCATTGCTCAGCGCTCATTCGCTCGGCCGTGAGAGGTGGTCGGAGAGGCGCTGCCAGATTCGCCCGAACTAGCCAATATGATATTTAATTTAATATTTGGACAGACCGATTAGTTTATTACATAAATAATATTCTATCGTGCACAACCATCTCATAACATTACAAATTTATTTTCGCCTGGTGGTATTCAATGTGTTATTTATTTTCAAGCCCATTCTGTTCGTGTAGGTAGTACTGGGAATTCCCTTAGCACTGGTACTAGTGCGCCAAATGATAGTACAACTATTGTACTATTAGTTATACTCCTCGTATTTTTTTATATTTATGTACGCAGGAAATTTATTTTCAGGGCCTTAATTTTTGTACTTTTCTTTTCGGGTACTTTTGCTCTATGGATAATGTAGTGACTTTACAAAAATATGGCAGTTTGTTTGCATTCAATTCCTTTACAAACTAGGGTAGCTGTGCTATTTCCATTGGACTGAAATGACCACAGGTTGATGACAGGACTTCACACACGTTTCGAATATCCCTGCACCGCGTGCCGTGGAATATTCACGAGGCTCTGGAATATTCCGGAGACCACACTCGGGTATTCGTGAAAAATGTTACATTAACCTATTTGTAATTAAGGCCGGTTTTGCCTATTCTATTCGAATGAAATGACTTCTATGTGACGTGATAAAGATATCTATGTACAGGATGTTTGATAAAATTTTAAATACTTTCAAATATTACTCACTATCAGTAAATTGAGGTATTCATTAATTATTAGGTATTATTTAAAGTAATTTGGTGCTATAGCGTGCGACGCTTAGCGGACTTGGTGGGGTACTCGAACGTTATTCATCAAACATCTTGTATGTAATAATTATTGTGTTATGTTTGTATACTAACCGATGTACTGTATGATTCTAATTGGTGAGGCGAATGTAAACTAATACCTAATAAATTCTAAAAAGGACCGCTAGCCGAGCGCACGGCAGCGTCCGTGTGACGTCATCGCAGTGCGGTCGGCTGAGGGATCTTATCTAATACAATCAACAGTAAACTATTAGAGTCCACAATCGTCAAAGCACCCGGAGTTAACACTAAATACATCGCAGGCTTCAGAAGCCCTAACTATTTTAACAACGATTCGAAAATAATATCACACATTTACAGCAAAATTTCACTTCGCACTCAGTGTCCGTCGCAACAAAAACCATCTTGGAATGTTTTCCAACTAATCACGCAATGGCAATTTTCGTATAATTTATTTCAGTTCATTAAGTACTTGTGTGCAGCGCCATGATTCACGTCCACTTTGACAATCCCCCCGCCAAAATCGGGAATAAGAAAAAAGAAAAAAGAAAAAAAATTGCATAATAAAATTTATTAAAATAAAAAATAAACAAAATGTGGTACTATAAGGTGAGGCTAAATGTTACTGTCTAGTAACAGTCAATATTTTTATGCAGAACTTTGGATGGAATCGCGTCATATTGTGTCGCCTTTCAACAGAAACAAAGAAAGGGCTTTATACGATTCTGCATAGAAATATTCCACTAATGGTTAGCTATACCTTACAATATAAAAAATATAATATAATAAAAATGATAAAACAATGACCAATGGAACTGTATGCAGACTACTACCATACGTGCAATAGATTTTGTAATATGGCAGAGTGTCTTAAAACTAAATAATTAATTCATTGAAAAAAATTAACATCTATAAACTTAAAAATAATGACTAACATAACTTTGTACAATCACAAAGTAAATGATGATATGATGTGCTTAACAATCACTCGATGAATAACATTAAATGCTTAAAGTATGTCTATATGTCAGCTTTATATTAGCGCCTTACTTAGTGAAAAGTGAGAGAAAAAAACTACTGAATAAGGAATGGATATTCTAAGAAAAGCGATAGCCTATACCTAAAGCCCATTTACACGTTTAACTGTCATGCAATTAAAAGTTTAAAAGGTTCCTTTCATATTGAGCATTGCTTACAAATAATCGTAGAGACCTTGAAGAAACAGAGACGAAAGATTGTAGAGAAAGTGTCATAGACAATTGACATAGAGGGTAGCAATCGGCGCGAAAATGTATATAGCTGTACAACAGTGGTTCTTTTTTTGTCTATGGGAACCTGTCAGGTACTAAAATAAAAAACTAAATTACCTTGTCAATATTTCGTTCGTCTTTTTGTTAGACACATCGTGTGGGATATTGTTAAGAACTACTGTTGTAAGGAGATAAGAGGTGTGTCAGAACTCTTGATAATGTGTGGTATGCAAGTGTGTATGTAATACCCAACACCAATAATAATAAAGCCTAAAACTAAAACAACCACCACCGCAACAATATCAGTTCAAATTATTTCAATATTGAATATCGTTGTACTTTTACGGTCAGATCGTGTTCAACAAACGTGCAGTGTCTATTTGCGTCATCAGTACTTTTGAGGGTAGTTACACATGTTATATCTAACGCTGCTTTAGCAGAATTTGATGTATCTAGAGAATCTTTAAGCAGAATGTGATGTTTGTGAACTTCCTCAATAAAGTATTGACTGACATGAGCGATAATCATAGACAGATAAATACAGCTGATGCGTTCAACATTTTAATATCCAATTCTAATCTTAAATTACGTTCTTTAAAATTTATATAAATTCAACAACAGTTTTACTGAAATCTGTCCTAATTCCTTTATCCTAAACATCGAAAGCTTTTCTATAATATTAAAGCGCTTTCTAGAGTCTGTTTTTACAGCGTGTATTATATCTATCTTTGTTGACTCCTATAGGTTCTCCTCGTGATTTCCAGTTCCATCTGGTTCGGTGCGATACGATTGCTATAGGAGTATTACAGTTACATCTCAGGTGTTCATTGCTCTTAGTACAGCGAAACCAAAGGAATGCTAGTCTATCCAAGAGTGCTTGAAAGGTGTGTATTGCTGTGCAGGAAGTGTTCAAATAAGACTAACTTATTGGCGAAACGAAAACAAAATGGGTAGGGTAGCAGCACTCCCGTAAATCAAAAATTACTACTGGTTAAATCGTCGTGGACGTTTTTCACTCTTTGGGAGTGTTGCTGGCAGGGCCACCCTTATTCACAGTGTTTCAAGGTTACCGCATCGAAAACTTACTGTTTTACGGATTGGTTTCCATGGATCTGTGTGGTGCTGAACTAAACGTACGGCTGAATGTCGGTTGATACAAAATATTATTGTGAAGGCATTGTTTGAATCTTGTTTAAGCTATTTTCTAGCTAAAACGAAGCCACAAACGGTTTCAAACTTCCAATAGTTGATATTAATGAACCTTAAAATATCGATGTTGGCCAATACTGCAAGTTGAAAGCTCTACATAACATAGCACACCGTTACGAATTGCATTAGCAGATCCATCGGAACCACCTCATTATCTAACTTCAGTGGATTTCTCGATCAGTAAATGACTTTCAATCTTCAAATTGATTTCGTCGTTTGACACCTGAAAGTCATTCAATGACCTTCGTGAAAGCCATCGAAGTTAGAAAGCAGCAGCAGAATAATAAGTTGTCGATGGGGTAGTAAGTGAACAAGGGTGTTTGGTGTAGTGGAAGGATTGTCGTTGTGGAGTGGCCCCTACTCTCTAGATATAGGAGTAGGGTCCATCGGTGAGGGCGCTGCACAGCAATAGTCAGGAGGCGTCGTCCTTGGCCGCCGCGCCGCCGCCCGCCGCGCGCCGCCCCGAGCGGTACTCCACGCCCGGGTCGAACTGCATGAGGACGAACACCTGCCCAACAAACATTATCAAACTGCCTGTTCCTTCCAAGGTTCATTGGAAACTAGTATGCGAAGCGACCATTACCTGATCAGTGGGTAGCAACGAGAAGTCATCGGGCGGGTTGGTGATGACGTATCGTTTGCTGCTGGCGTCGCAGGAGGACGAGGTGTCTCGGAAGCGGTAGAGTCCGATGCAGAGCATGCCGTACGTGCTGAGCGCCGCCACGAACAGGTCCCCGTACTTGCCTGCCTCCCCGAACTGCGCTAGTGGACCGTCGTAAAGGGAAATCTGGCCTACTCTACAGCGATCCCTGGAAAAATTTGTGTTGTTTTGTTGTAAAAAAATTGGTCGAAAAGTCAAAAGGAATCATCAAGTTCAGATGTAATCGAGAAGAGTGGATCTGCAATTATTATTACGGTTGTCCTCTAGTATGATTTACCAGCATTCTTTGCTGTAGAATAACTTAAGATTGCTGAGAGATGCTTACCTATTTGCTAAACTCTCTGGCGTGGAGTATCCTCCTCGGAGTCCAGCTCCTTCGGCGAGGATGAGCTCCAGCTCTGGAGTGGCGCCGCCCGTGATCAGCGACCGGATCAGCGTTAAGGCATTCTGGTTGAAATAAGTCTGCAACAAACATAACAAAATATAAAATTCAACAATATTAGCACAAATTAACCTTTAACAAAACCAAATAAGGTTCGTCTAGCTAAAAGCTGGCACAAAAAGAGTTGAGAAATTTCGAGTCCGGCAGCATACGAATCCATAGCTGAATTGGCAAAGCACTTGGGGCGTATACCCAGGGGGTGCAGGTTCGAGTCCTGCTGGATTCTTAATTTTTCAACTTTAATATTTTATAAATTACAAATTAAGTCGTTCAAGGTTCTAGTCTAATTGCCAGATTCAAAAAAGAGCATCAGAAGTCAAAACTTAGGCGGCATCCATTATCCCCTATGTTATTCAAAATAAGGAGCAATTATTGGTGAAGTATCAATTTAAAGAAGAGTGTCCATTAGGAGTCTTGTAATAGTGCCAATGATTTTTGGAAAACTAACGCAAACACCTGTTAGAAATATGTGTTCCATAGGATGCCTAGATTTTTTTTTAGTAAGCAATGACTTACGGTGGACATAAGAGAGTCGAGCACACTGACAGCAAAGGCAGTGCCGCACGCGAACGGTTGCGTGAGGTATAGCTCCGTGTCAGGATCATCGTCGTCGTCCTGGTCCAGGAACTGTACGTTGCTGTCGTTAACCAGCTCTGCGAATGGTAAAACCAGTTATGATTGTTACTTATATTTTATGGCTAGAAGCAGACAAAACTACTGAGTGTTGAGATACTGATGTAGAAAGAGAAAAATGTTAATCTTCTATGATATCCATTAACCAAAGAAATCACTGGAGTATTCTAGAGATTGCTTTAGTCTTGTAGCCACGGTCAAAAGACTTGGGAATCAAGTCAAGAGATTTTTCAACGTATTGAGTAGTTGCTTTAAAATTGATTTCTTGAGGCTTTAAGAGACGTCTTTGTTTATTGTAGAAACCTTTCTCACCAGTAATCATAGGCACATTGGCACCATACACAGATCCTCTCCTCTGCAGCAGCACCGGCGCGGGCGGCTGCCCCGGCGGCGGCGGTGCATTACTGCTTCCATTCGTTCCCACCCCCCCACTTAGCACTCCTATCGTGTCGTCGAACGTCATCGCCTTGATGTTCAACGAAGCCAAGATAGCTTCCTTGTCTGCCAGCGTTGGATCATCGTTGGATGGCACCTTCGCTGAGAGGATGCAGCACATGTCACACAGGTTCACATTAACTGCACGCAAGTCGGCCCGGCTTAGCGGTGAACCCTGTAACAAAATGTATCGTTTTAATTAGCCCCGTTACCAATATTTTGGTCGTTTTCAATGGTCCTTTCTTTTATTTTAGAATTCACTTATTTTATTTTTATCAACCCTTGTTTGTTTTTATCTATCTTTATCTAAATTTAACTCTTTTAAATAACTTAATATAAAAATAAATATTTTTAACTGACTTCACAAAAAGGAGGCCGTTCTCAATTCGAGTGTTTTTTTTTCTTTTATACATTTCATGAGTTATTTTGTGCCATAACGGTTGGTTTTATTTTCGGTGATGCACAAGTCTAATATAACCTAAAATTTTTAAACGAAAATCCAAGTATATCTTACATTCAATACAGAAATCTTCGGTAGATTCTGCAACATTTTCCATTCTCTTCTGATATAATCGACACTCCCCACGATAACGACGTGCTTAAGTTCGTGGTAGTGGAAGTTCGAAGCTCTGAGAGGCATCACCAGATTCCTTAACCCTATTAAGGGTGAGTCTGGGTCCGCGAATAGGCACACAACCACATGACCGTTTAGAACTGTCATTGCCGCTTGATTTCTGTCCTGTAAACAAATAATGTATACATTTTACTAGGTCTGAAACCTATAGAAGTATTTGTCACAAAACGTGAAATAAATCTAAATAAATGCAGCTTATACTCACTAATATACAATCCTCCAGATTCCTGGCGGGACTCCAATGAAACATTCCAGTAGAGTCGTACTTCATTTCAGTCTTTTCAAAGTCGAAGTCCTTCGACTGGTCATCAGCCAAACCCGCGGGCAGGCTGACGCCATTGCTGTTTTGGTTGCCACTGCTTCTACTCGTTGGCCTGTTTCAAACACGGACATTGGAATTTACTAAGGCATTTTAGCAAATTGAGATTGAGGTGTTCGCTTATGTGGATGATTTTATTGTTTTGTTTAGATGTCTAATTTATTCTAAAGGGCAGAAATGGAAATTATAGGCTTTAGGGCGGCTATTACGTTATTTTAACTAAGAATGAACTCTATTTGTAATTCACTAAATGGTTTTTAAAGTAAAACTATGAACTAAGACGGAATCTATACAAAAGTTAGTTGAAATGTTTTCATTCTACAGGTGATCAATATCAATAGAAGAGTAGGTATCTACACTACCATTAACATAATGCATACTGTAAATAGAATTACAATGTGTACGTAAAATATAAAGTGACATAAACATGCAGAATTCCTGTGCCGTGCTGTATTGAAATGCGATACATAGTACAAATAAAAAAAAAAACCTAATTTCCGAACTAAAATGTTTTTCTAGTGAGGCAAGCACTACTTTCTACCAACTGAATCGAGGAAAGTCTGCGAATGTCTGCATTACTAGGTTGGCAACCCGGACGACGAGGCAACATTGACAAAGCGCCGACTTAACTCGTGAAACAAGATTTTTATTGCAAATCTCAAACTACTGATAACAAAATTATCTAACTGAATAATTTTTCAATTACATGAGTTTTTTCACTTCGTAGGCAAGGTGATAGGCCTGGTAATTGGTATCTTGATCCTGGGGATTCCTGTAACACAGGGTCAAAGAGTCGTCTCCGTTTCTTTTTTAAGAAAATAAAAGTGCGTACATATAACATATATCTTACTGAGTGCGATGTGCACGTCGTGCTAAATAAAAATTAATAAAATTATGCCGATAACAAGCCGCGATAGACAAAGAAATTAGAGACAGAATAGGCTTTTAGCATTAAATTATTTTATCTTTTTATTAATCTATATATTTAGTTCGGCAGTATTGAATTTAGTTCTAATGATCTAATGCCGAACTAGTATCAAATAAACATACTTTTTTGGAATAAAATTAATACATAGACTTGCTTGGCATTAGGTTAAGCTACAGTTATAGCGTTAATACCAGGAGGTGATACATGACAGGAAAGTAAATCATATCAAAAATTTATATCAGATATTAATGTCTTTTGAAACAATATCCATTTAAAATCGTTGTATAACAATTAATTATATTTTTGAAACAAAACAATTTGATGTACATATTTTATTCAGCTAGACTTCGTAGAGGCTCGTAGCCTCTGTCGTAGCACTTTGGGTCCCATATGTATTAACTTTGAAAGTGATCTTATTTATTTTTAGTTGTAAGCTATGTCCGTTTAACTAATCGTCCAAGCAATCACGCGTTAATAATATTTTTAAAAATAAAAAAATATACATATTTCGTCGATGTATTTTATTTGGCAAGACCTCGTAGAGGCCTGTGAGCTCCCTCGTAGCACTAAGGGTATTGTTATTTAGTTTTACGCTATGTCTTTCAGACTTCTATATTTCTCACAATGGCATGTTAAAGATTTTAAAAAGTTACAAACGTAGTTGGTGAGGATAGGTAGATTGTTTAATAATCTAACAAACTTATTTATTTTAGTTATTTGCATTTTTGAAAATTTCTTTAAATAAAATCGCTATACAATGATTTTGTAAGCAAAGTGGTGTCATTTTCTTATAAAGTTATTATTGAATTATAACTTAAACCGATTTCCTCCCATCCTGTATCACCTCATCAACATTAATAACATGGATCCAGAAGGTTCAGTCATCACTTACGTGTCAGGCGGTGCTCGGTTGACGTTGGGCTTCACCTTGTTGACCTGGCGCGTCGTGGTGGTGTTCATGAGCTGGTTCGCCATGGGCGACAGCAGGGTGGTCGGCGCCACGCTTCGGTGGTTCCGGTTTATTACTATGGGGTAGAATGATGTCAGTAATTAAATTTACCCGTAGCTCACATAGGTGATCCAGGGGTAAGCATGACGTCCGAAACAAAATTTACCCTTGGCTCACCCAGGTCGTCAAATCTAGTATGCTGTTCCATTAATTTTTTGTTGAATTATTCATTTATTTACTGCATAAACTAGATTACACCTTCAATAAATATTTTCGGTAGATATGCTCCTAATGAGTACAAAAATATATTAGGTATTTCGTAAGAATTGTGATTATTTTTTTGGCTTTTATGATATTGATAGATTTTTTTTATCAGTTGCATTATTAAATTTTAAGAAACAAATAAAAAAATACTCACAACTAGTATCCTCCCCTCTTTCCCTTGCGATTTCACCTGAAAAGCAATCATGAGAGATTTACGCGACAATGTATGCAAAATGCAGCAGAAAAAAAATATAGCAGCTGTTTTGGAATATTGCAATCAATTCGAAAAATCAACTGTTCTTTAAATTTACTATAATTTGGCAATTTAAATAGCAATGAAAATTTGATCAACAAACCTTGAATGTTTTCTAATAAGAATTGATTTTAGAGAAAAGCTCTTTATTATTAAAATAAATATCAAAATACTACAACAAAAGCATTTAATGTAAGGTACCCACATAGCATTCACTGTAGCGTTGCCAATTCTGGACGAATTTAGAAGAATTTTGAATATTTTATAACCAATTCCATTGACGATCATGTTTTTGTCGTCAATATTTTCTTTTTTTTTTTGCTGTTTTTTTGATCAGGAAATATAATTGCAAAATAACTTAATATTTGATTTTGCAACATTGGTAATCCATAAATTAGCAACTCTAATAACATTAAGTATGGTAGGTAATATTTATCATTCGGACAAATGCAATGCCATGAGATATTTGCAATGCTGGCAGAGGGGTACAAACCACAAATGATAATACATCCGCTTTAGAGTTTACCAAGAAGCACACATCGATGAAGGAATTTAGTTCTCGTAAACCTCATTACTCAAAATAGTGAATGCGAAAATAAAATAAAAACAAAATGATTTAGATCGTGTTTAATACAATTTGGTTAGTTTAAAAACTTCGGTGAAATTTAGTGTGAGGCTTCAATCTTGAAAACCGCTCGCTCGAGCGGTCAGGATCGTGTAACTACGTCTTAATAGCCGGGTACATGCGAGAGAAGCGCATCAACCCTGAGGCATCGCTGCCAGTTGTCAGTGCTCGCTATGAAGTAATGCGTGACAAAGCAACTAGGTGCAGGGTACCTTCCGGTAACCTAGGACGAAGCACATTGCCGGTCAAATGGGTTAGTGGGCCGATGATTAAAAGAAAACGAAAAAAACACTCGGCTTTCAGAGCCTGAGATGTACCTCGAACATGGACCTTCTTGGGCAACTCTGGCGGCGTGAAGGTAGGGGGAGGATGGTGATCATCTGCAAAACATCAGCACAAGTTCGCATTCCACTCCACTCAGTAAATACAGTACCTACAGCACATCGCGTTATATAGTACAGCGTGTGGCCGGTCTGTCCAACGTGACTGTTATAATCAATCTTATCAAAAGATCGGTTTCATCTTTGTTTTCGATCGAAAGCATAAGCGATGTGGCTTCAGAAAGTACGAATAACGCAACAAAATCCACCACCAACATCAAAATTAAGTCGGTTAAATTAGCACATGTACATTCTGAAGGAAGCTTCAAAATTTGCCAAAGATGAAACCGATGTACAGATCAAATTACTTATTCAAAAATACAAAATTACTATAAAATTAATAACGACTACAAACTAATGTTATGGTAAAACATCCCTACTCCACACATGCAATAACATATAAGCTACACACGACACACAAAAATAAAATCTAAACTAACTATCAGACAAGCTCTACGTGCTAAAATATTATGTTTCGCATTTGGAATTTAATGGATTTTAGACCCTAGTTTTACCATGACTAATGTAAAGGAGATGAGAGTATGAATACATGAAGTGATTAATATGACGAGCGCACTAAGAACTGATGGTTCAAACGAAATTAATTCAAATATTACAGGGATGTGATAACGTAAGGCGAGTATACCAAGTCGTTCGGCCGATACTGACGCAGCAGCCAACGACTGCAATCCTCACGGTTCTATCGAGGCGGGAGCATCTAATTCAAACGTTCCCTATGCAGGTTTCATTATGTAATCTTTTCCAACTTGTAAGCGTATAAAAATTACAAATAACTTCATTTAAAAACACTATTACTTCACAACATCAATATCAGAGGGTCTAACTATGTCGATGCAGAAAATCAGGGATTCAAAATACTCCTAGAAAAATATATTTTGATATAATAATTATAATAACAACAACACCAAAAATAAATAAACGACATCACATAATGTCTCTCGATGTTTTAAATATTGGCTAATAGAGAGGCAAACATCTAACTGCTGTATAAATGCACATATAGAAACATATGACAGACAAGACAATGATAAACAGGACACAATATCGCTATTGGCGCGATCGGTGGCCGGGAGTCGCCCCACCACCCCACATTTCGCTTAAAAACATCACATTGACATTTACACTGAATCTTATACACATTTAGGTTACGTACTTGCCCTGCCAACCATCTGGACGGCTCGTACGCCCTTCCTGAATGTAGCCACTGAACCGAGAAACAATAGGGTTTAAGCTCACTTTAGTTACTAGATTATACATCCTGCTTTATAGTGGGTGTTACAGAAGGATCGCAAATAATAGGTATTTATGCAGACAGAGATGCAAAGCTGATAGTTCTCTTTCAGGAGGACATTGTAGATGACAACGCAAAGTATGTTCGACTTCTGATTACTAACGCCCAAATTACTATGGCTGAAAAATATAGTACAATATTTAAGGTATCTTTGAAGATGGCTGAATTTGGGTTCGATAGTAATCAAAGTTCCTATTGGGGTTGCAGACGTGAATAGTGTTTTACGTTTAACATTTCTACCCTATTTTCGTTTTTATCAAGCGAGCTGTAGTTAATATAGTGTCTTAGCCTAGCTGCACTATACTAGCTGCGTGTATCGTTTAATCGTGTATTAGCGTATATTGTAGCCCAATTTCCTTCGCCCATAGCAAGGTTAGTTGATGCAAACAAACTATACTGTGTGTAAGGTACGGTAATACGTAATATTTGTCTTTCGTTTCCGTACCGTCGAGACAACCACGGTACGTATTAAGACTTTGTTTCACCATCCCAGTCTGCATCATCATCATTCCGACATCTGTAAAAATCCAAACACTGACAAATACGAATGTACGCTCCTAACGTAATGATATCATTGTTACATGAATTTGATAGAATCAATTTCCGTGCGGTGATTCTAGATGCAGTAGCAATAGAATTTGATTCTGTCAAAAGCGTGGATGAATGTAATGGAGAGTGACTGTAGTTAAGTTTCCTCCCTGTTGTTAGTCACTGTCGTTAGCACAGACAAGCCGGAACTGTTGTATAAAGTCTTTGTCCTCCAAAGCTCACTTCTCACGGGGTCATTTCTATCAGCGCATTGTGATTTCACTCCTTTTTCTGAGACATGCTTTCGTGGATTCACATATATATTATTATCTAGGTGTTTCGGGGCATGATGACGGTGCAATTGCTTTTGCGATATTTAGTTCTACTTAATTCAATGTATACATGCAATGTACTGTCTGTGCTGGGCTCTGAAGTGCATCATAGCAATCATGTTCAACTCTCGTTGCAGGCTGCTAACCGCCTATGATCCTAATAATTTTGATAGTTACTGTGTGGCATATGTACAGTTCCTGATTCGGTACGTGAATGCTCAGAGATATTGTATGATGCACTAAATCCTCTCGATACAATCAGAAACAGAGCGGAGATTCCAAAAGGCATAGAAAATGGTGAAGTGTCGGAGTGCATCATTTTGTGGCGGTATCACGAGCGAGCGGACATACACAATGATCGCTAAATTATAGGATGTGAACGAGCACGGGTCAAGATAATGCCTTGCAGCCGATCCAGTCTGTGAGGTACGGACGCAACACCACTAAAGCAACTCAAAAATTATAGACACGAAAAATAAATATCGGAAAACGTCAATTTGTGAGGTTAGGTGTGGTGCAAGTTACCTATGTCGGCTCCAACCTTCCGCTGGTGCGCGGTCACTAAAAGTTTAGCCGAACAAGATATATTAATGTCTCACAAATAGAAAAGAAAGTAAACAGTGTGAGGTCGAGCGAGTCTGTGTCGACGATCCCGGGGGTTCGGGTCCTACAGTGTTACATGTGAAGAGAACATATCTGTACTGGACTTGTGTACGAGTGACTCATATATTATATACAGGACACATTCGTTACAACATTTAATAAATATTTCCAGAAAGAATGTCACAGAATAGTAGAAAATGTATGTTAAGTAGTTATAAAGTTCAAAGATAATTTTTATAGATTTTCTTTATGAGATCGTCTCGCTAAATTTGATTAGGGGTGTAATGATAGCAATTCAATGATCTTACAGTTTTTGCATTTGCATTTCTTGATCAAGGTCTCGTCCTTGATGTCTTCGTGACAGGCTTTGCAGTAATACCAAGCTCTGGAACACAAGTGAAGACAAGTCTTACTCGTACAAAAAATAAAAACAAATACAAACTTGCGTCTAAGATATTATTGAAGCTTACTGAAACTGCAATTGAAGAAGACATTTTTAAATGCCACTGAGTTGCCGATAGGATTGAGTTATTCGGAATCAGTAATAAATATATTTTAAAGTAAATAGAGATAAAACTATACAAATAGGATAAGTAGAAAAAGATACCGACCTTTTAACCTCATCAGCAGACTGTGCAATAAAGAATCCTTGCGTGTTTGCGTGTATCTTAGCGCTCCTCGGGTTGATAGAAATCTTGCTGTCAGCACCTTCCTCTCCCTTGATTTCTATCGCCAAGAGCAGCAGCTTTAGCTTCGTGAAACATAACCTGAGACAAGATTGTGATTATGTACCAAAGATTGAAGGAAAATCTGTCGAGAATCTATTCACAAAGATATACTACAATTGAAATAGATAAACCAATTGATTGTCCTGGTTCGAAAAAATGGAGGAGATTAAAAAAATTGAGTATGAATTTGCATTATATTTATTTCTTCTACGGAACCAACCGAAATTTTATTAACTTTTATTTAGTTAACTCTCTGAGTAGTATCATCGTTAATACTAACCTTATGTTCATTACATACTTTGTCATTTATAATATTTTTTTTAGAAAATATTGTTTCTAATCTACTCTAAACTAAACATTGGACATTTAAGACAACATAAAATTTAAGAGTTATTATCATGCGTGCAATATCTACAATCTACAGTGTATTTTGTACATTGTGTGTTGTGGTTAGCTACACGATGCACTACATTGATGACGGAAGCGATAGTAGGATGAAGCATTTATAGCTATGGCAACATTGACGTATTATGTAGAAACTTTGGAGTTATAGCAAGAATGAGATACCGATTTCAAATACTAAGTTTAACTTTGGGCATACAAAATTATGAATTATTTTTTTAAATTAAGAACAGATTTTCAAATCGTTATGCTATCATCTGATATACCTACATATGAAAAGGTAGCTATACCTACTAAAATCAATTCATGAAATCATTACCCACGAAGCTAAGACTGTAAATACAGCCTTCGCAATTTGGTTACATAACACATCAATAGATGAAACCAATGACATTATCTACAAATGTTGTGAATTTTATTTTCATTCAAATGAACTGTTTGTTATTGACGATATGTGAGAAAGCCAACAAACGAGTGCATGATATATGATGGAGAAAGTTGATGACTGAACAATCCTCCTTTACTGCACTGAAGTCTTATTGTAGTTGGATTTAATGAAACTAACTAAGATAAACGTAAAAACACTACTTTCATTCTGTTGTGTAAAAAATCAAGAATGTTAAAAAAAAAACCTACCACTCCTTCTACACTCCACTAATTGACAGACAAAATGTTCACGAACTGATACGAATGTTTTCTATAATACATACCACTATTATCTAAATTTTACCCATTCAACATGCAATCTATTCTGAAAATTGGAAAGTCATTATAGTTCTAAGGATTTTAACCTACTCGTGCCTAAAGTTTATCTTTAATTAGTGCACACTCATTCAGCTAGGATTAGCGGCTGGCACAGTTTCTACGGTGCGGGGGTGCAGGCGGGGCCCAAGGATCGAGGGGGTCTTACTCGCTCGCTTGTGGGAAGCTCATTCCCGTGAAGGACGTTGACAGTGTTTCGGTGTACATCTCGCAGCCAGTACCCTGCAGGTAATCGTTCTGCCAAGCTTGAGTGTCGGGGGACTGCAATCAACCAATAGGAGACGCTAAAGCTCGTGCTATGTTAGTCATAGCGTCCTCAACAGAGGCTATCGTGACGTCCCTCCAAACGATCCTCTTCGCAGCGGTCTATATTAGAGATCCATTCACGATTAGTACATCACATCCTATATTATTTCTATTCTAGATTCAGATATTATCTGCTAGTAGTTATTCAGTGCAGTACCTATTAAAAAATGAAATTGGAAAAAACATTAGAATTCAAAATCACAGACGGAAAGCGCGCAAACCAAAATGAAGAGAAACACTAAAATGAAAAGCGGTCGTATTTGTTAGTGACGATTGTCCTGTAATCTCGGTATGGAAGGCTCAAACACTTGTACAGTATAAGTTTCGTGTGTGACGTTGTCTCGTGTCACGTTATTGAAAGCATCTCGTTCGCTGCCCACTTACTCTGAGGCGTGTTTGAACGGCATCCCGATAAACGTCGGACTTAGCGTCTCGGTGTACATCTCCATGCCGGTACCTCGCATGTAGTCATTAGTCCATATAGCCATCTCTTGGGACTGTGAAAACGCCGCAAGACAAGTTAGAAATTGGAGTAGGTTCAGAGAGCGACATGGATTGTTGTCCAGCCGGTGGTCGAGTGAGTCGGTCTCTGAAAGTACTCATACAACTATACAGATACAAAAATAATTTAATTTAAAGGAAGGCTGACCGTCTTAAAGCTCCTCATGGCGAATAGATTGGCCATCATAGTGGAGAAACCGGGCGCGAGGCAACTCTGTGCGATGAAGCCGAGCTTGAGTTCTGCTAAACAGATCACGTCGTCGCCTTGCTTCCAGTCCCATGAAGGAATGTTCAAGAGGTAGGCCTGAAAGGAATGTTACCTAGTGTCAAGATCCATTAAGATGGCCTTAAAGAGAACATACGAGAAAACCCCGACGAAAGAAATTAAAATATTAAAGATAACTGACTATTAGTAAGGAGATGATGCTAGTATAATATACGGTTATTAAAAAACACGCTTACCTTATTATGGTACTGCATGAGTTGAATGATAACCCTGATGTCATCGGAATAGTTCTTGATGGATATAACCCTCATGATGTTAGCGGCGTCTTCCGCATCAGGGTCCTGACAGTACTTGTTGGCTAGCACCAAACATGCATCCGCTTCGTGCACCTATATAATTAACTGTTATTGAAAAGTTGAATCTAGGTAAGTTCGTATCAAGCTTGCTGAATAAGAAGACTGAAGATATGTGTATATTTGGCTAATCTTCAAGAAAAAAAAAACATTATTAAATTTTGCAACGGTAATAGAAAATGCTTGAATTTAAAAGCATTAGCAAAACTGCAAATTTTGCAATTGATTTGATCGAAAAGGAAATACGCAGCAATTTTGAACTTGCCCGTAAAAACTTGAAATTTTGCATCAACATTTAGAAATTAATTTTCATGTGGATACCACGCAGAACTCTGTAATTTTGATCTGAGTGAAGCAAAAGAGAAAGAAAATTTTATTTGAGAGACTTACCAACCGAATGTAAACTTTACTTATGGCTTTGGGAGTGTTACGTTTATTACATCTATTCTTATGGGAAACACATAGATTTAGTTAATACATCGATTAGTGTACACATCTAGAGTTTAAATCATTACTTAGAAGCGAAGTTAGAAGTATTGACACAAGCGTGAAATACAGTCATGCAAAAATTGGCAGAGATTTAAAAATGAACACCACTTCATATTATCTGCATTTGTCATTAATTAATTTAGGTAACATTCTAATCAACAAATTTCGTTAGTAACCAAATTGACCTTTGTAGTGTTCATTTCAAAAGAAGCAGGTGGGATACTAAAAGTGGAACTTATGTCATGCAGGCAAGCGCTACCATTCCATAAAGCCATGCTAACTTACCCAAAACATATCGACAATCGATAACTGTACTCGATACTACGGATAAAATATTAATTTTGAAATTGAAACCCTTTCGTCGGCTGCCATAAATGCCAATATTGTCATCGAAACGTACAGTAAGATCGATATCGTAACACACGGGCCTGCATTGCAACAACACCCAATCAGACACATGGGGCCGGTGGCGGGCCAGGAGCCAGGGAGGACACACAACGGCCCGGCTGCCAGCGGGCCGGTACAAACACTCAGTAGCGACAGGCACAGACGGCGCTCAGTAACGGCAGAAGGGTACCGAACACCGCTCTGACAACTCTCGACATAGGTTAGTAAACGAGCATCGCGCTACTCTAGAGAAATAGTCTGTACAGCTTCAAAACTGACACCACGCCCAAAAGATATCACATCTTCGTGTGTGTTACTTACTTTTACCCTTTGAAGGTCGATTGGATTCATAATGGTGCCTTGAAAGAATTCCACAGTGGTAAAGTGTCTCTTGAACAGGCCTTCGAGCTCCAGGTCAGGCGGTTTCCTGTTATCAACGCTCAGTTAACAATACTGGCCACAAAAACCGGACAGTTCCGCCGCCTGGTGAGGGCCTTACCATGCAACTCTATGTACCAAAATATGCAGTCGTGTGGCGGTGCGAGGCCGCCTCGCCCTGAGCGAGGCGCGAGGCGACTCCGCAGCGCCGTGAGAAGCAATGATTGCATCAAAATAACCACAAGATAAAGTTACCAAAGTGATAAATACCTACTGTGTCTATGAAACAGCGTCTTTACGGAAGAAAAAGATCTGTTTTATGCACATAATATATAAATAAATAAAAAAGTACTGATTCACGTAGACGCGTCAATGATATTACGGCCGTGCTTTAATCTAATGCCTGCTCTATGGTTGTACTCTAACCTTGACTCGTTCAAGGTCGACGGCATTCATCATTGTACCCTGAAAAAACTCGACGGTGGTGTAGTGACGCTTGAGGAGACCCTCCAGCTCAAGATCGGGCTCTTTTCTGAAAGCGTCGTGGGATCATACATGACACACCACCTTCAATCCGAAGTGATCCACGCAAATACGTGCATGGGATTATATCATATATCATATGCATTATCTTATGCAAGTGTCAAGTGTTTCGCGAACTCATATCCGTCGTAAGTTTTGTTAACGACAGTATTTTATTTTATTAATTTATATTCTTGTGGCCAAATTATTTTATGTTGGGTTTATTTTAATGGCAATAATTTTCTCTGGTCGGTTCATGGAGGCGAACAAATTAAAACTTTGTAGAATATAAATGGAACCGGGGGGTTTAGTGATTTTTAATGTCACTACGATGTATGCTTTCATTGTGGCACCAAAACTGTGGGGCCATTATCCTCGGTTTTATTTAAGATTAAATAAACGCCATTTTGTGTACATTTTCGGTACCATGAAATGTTAGAATCAAAGGATTTTACATTGGTAAGA
Source organism: Hypena proboscidalis (assembly GCA_905147285.1). Classification (NCBI taxonomy): domain Eukaryota; kingdom Metazoa; phylum Arthropoda; class Insecta; order Lepidoptera; family Erebidae; genus Hypena; species Hypena proboscidalis. The sequence goes on from LR990131.1 coordinate 18,948,898, forward strand.
AAATCATAGGTAGCTGCTGTCTACCACCGTGTAATTAGGCGTACTCCCCTCTTCATAGTTTCATTTGAAACAACAATAAACGGATATACAGGATCTGTATATTATGATAAACAGCAGCCTCCTGTAAGTTTCTAATCAAGCAAAACCCTTTGTTTTTGCAGTTCATGTTACCGAAAATGTACCTAAAATTGTGTTTTTGAAACCTTAACTAAACCGAGGATAATGGTCCCACAGTGGCATAACAAAATATGCTGAAGAAATCAAGTTCTAAAGGATTTTTTTTGGTTGGCCGGCTATTTCGACTTTCGGACCAAAATGGCAGTTGTCTTTTAACATGAGCTCCTTTTTTGTGGCAAGAATTGATAACTGAAATATTTCACATCTACATTCCTAAATTCTTTACATACATTATGGTAACAGTTAAAGTTCACTAGATATTCCGGTTTCATTAAATGTTCCAAAAGATATTTTCTGCTGACTTCGGTCTATTCAACTCGTATCTTAATTTTAAATACTGCAAATATTTGCAGTATCAGATTTACTTCAGGAATAGTTGTGATAACTATAAACGTAAAGAAAATCTGTTGCTCAAAATTATCTTATTTTGGCTTGGGTAATTATCTTTTTTAAATGTAAATAGGTTTGAAAAAACAGTTTGGATACCTTTACTGACTTGGAAGATATTTTTCTAATTAAACTACTAGTTAAACAAGAAATAATAAATATACAGACCTGTGTAAAAAAACAACTTCGACGTCCACATCCTCTCTGTCTTCGTGTAGGAAGTCTTTTAAAAAATGGCTCACTGATTCGTAAGTTATGTGTCCACATACAACTATATGCCTGAAAACGTAAGCCTTTATTATAATACCACGTAACATTATCACAACATTGGTGCATCTACTAATATAATTGCAGTTTGATATTTAATCAAATAAGCCTCAGAAGCGAATTGTTAGAAAGTCTCAAAAGCTTTTGATTAAATTCGAAAAATATTAGTTTGCTTTGCAATATTTATCTTTACAAGCTTCGTGGCTTCAAAAATTGAGAAAACTTTGCATTGGCTTGAATTTTTATTAGAAGCAAATTTCAAAAAGCTCATCTTAAAAATTAGAGGAAAGACAGAAGAAACAGCAATTTGAAGTTTTATTTAACACCTGGGACCAAATGGAAAAGTATTGTAATAACTGGCAACAAATTGAAACAAACAGGTCACGACAGGGTTAAACAAAACAATTCGTGATAGAAGCGTGAAGAAAATGCTACATTTATTTTATATTAACAACGCCTTTGTTTTTCTAGCCAATCGAGACATGTGCGATTTCAAATTAGCAAAAGTGCCTTTTCTAAACCTTCGATAAAACAACGACGTGGTTTGAACAAAAAATAACCTCCATAATTTACTACGTTCATTGGTTTGTGGTGAGTCATGATAAAAACAGTTCAAAAATTCAATTCAGTTTAATTCGAAAATGAATGGTTATGTAATGAAATATTAATTTTTAATCCACAAATAAATGAACATCATTCTAGAAAGCTCAGTTTCGTTCAGGATTTGTGTAACTATCTACCACACTATAAAAAAAATAAATAAAAAAAAATGACACGACGACTATGGGTAGGGTCTTTGGGGTTCACTTGCAGGACATTATAGTGTCTTTTAGGGAATAAACAACAATACATATATAGCATACATTGCATGGAGTATACGTTTGTGTTATGATGGGGGACACAAAATGTATATTTTTATCTACACACAGTAAATTTATGTATAAATGTCCTGCTTTAGATAACTGAAATGTATGTAAATATAATAGGTAATTAATCGGGCGGTTCACCGTCATAGATATGTGTCATACGTAGAGATGTATACTCAAGTGTCTCTGCCTAGTGGAATTCAAGTAGTGTCAGTATTGCACTCTACGCTGTCGTATCTATGATGATACGTTGTTTACTGTGTATAGGTAAAAACTCCTGTATCAACACGTAAAAGCTTGCGTCTCAGTACAGTTTATGTATTCGGGAAATATGTATTCTCTTGGTCGAAATATATAAGTACGTATATTGTGTGTAATGTTTTAATCCAGAGTCGCAATTCTTAATAAGTTCATATCGACACTGTTAGGGTGAACACTTCGTTTCGTTTGTTGAAATGTGACAGTCGACAGTCCGTATAATGATGGAGGTTAATGTTGTTAAACATAAAACAAGACAGGAGGTTCAATCAGAAAAAAATCATAACAGTTTAGAAAAGTAGGAAAGTTAAACAAAAATGCAAACAGCTCACTCTACGCAGGTCATGCAGTAACTAATATTATTCTCTAAGGTGTGGCAAAGAACTGATTTCATTTTTATTCATAAAATACAATTAAATCATTCTACCTTGTATCTTTATTACGATTCCATAAACATTGCAAACAATTTTCAAAATCAATCCAAAAATTTCATATAAAAATGATTCGTGTTTCACTGCTAGATGATGTCGATCATGTCAAATGATATGTCGATAAAAAACTATTCTAATTTTGCGTTAAAAATGTCCTCAATGCACACAGCCTTGCCACGCTCTATGAATTATATTTACGTAAATACATTACACTAAAATAACCGAGGGGGTCGATTCAAAATTACATTACAGATCATAAAACATTAAGAGGGTCAACATTAAGAGTACAAGTACAGTAATAGTAATAGACGTGCAGGCAAAGGAGTACAGTCGGAGCGGAGGGACTCGCGGACGGGGGCAGTGGTAGGGGCGGGGGACAGGCGGGTGAGGTGGATCGTCGCATCAACAGCGCCCCCCAGGCGGCCGCCAGCCGGCCTCAGAAAGGAGCTGTCGACGCCTCGCTCGCATCGCACACCAGAACTCCAACAACGCACTACGGTACGGTACCACTCAACATTTAACTCTCCGTAACTAAGCTTTACGTTTAACATTCCTTTACTTTACGTACGTATACTAACAGAACATAATCATGATACCTATAATGACGAGCGATAACACTAGCCACTATCTGCTGTTCACTATTCAACTGAACTCAAATCAATTCAAAGGTAATTTACAATCAATATATCGACTCATAAAAACAAAGACAACTTACGGGACTTGCGTCCCGCCAAGATAAGTGAGAACACAGAAGCGTGCTAAGAGAGGAAAAGGAAGAATAGATGTCACAACACGGAACACATTCAACGGAACGGAGTGAAGACAGCGGCTCACCTGCGTCCCCGCTCATTCTTGAGGGTGCCGCCATACTTGGGTCTAGTGCCGATTAAGTCAATTATCTCTGGGATACAACTGGCAAATATCGCCTAAACGCCGACAGACAAAACAAGACATTCACATTCATTCGACCGGTGAGTGGCGAGCCGGCGGGAAGCGAGCCGCGGGCGAGCGCTGGCGGCCGGCGGCTCGCTTCCGGCGACAGCTCTCTGCGGCCGGTGGCGGCCGGCGGGGTTAGCATGGCGTTAGTGACAGGCGTTAGTCACGGGTATCGTTAGTGACTCGTGGCGGCGGGCGCGGCCGCGGGCGGGGCGGCGCGGGCACTGGCTGTGTGTGATCGTCGGGACTCGTGGCGAGGTGCCGGAGCTAGCGCTACAGCGTGGCGACAGGCATCGTGTGCAAGCGAACAAACCAAACACTACTTCATCGACAGCATTACAAAACTTTACATCGGCTCTCTCCAGATCTAGTCTCGTTAGAAGGATTAAAAAGCTCAACGGTATCTCGAGTAAAATTTACGAAAAAAGGCATGTAGTAGTGCGTCGGTCGACCGCGCGCCTGTCTCTCTAGTTCGGGGAGAGGGGCGCGGCCGCCGGGAGCTAACTCTTCGAGCATGCGCCACGGCACCGAGAGACCGATTCTAGTGAAGGATTAATAAATTTCATTAGCAAACTCCGCATTCAATCAACCAAGATCGAAACCGTGAGAGGTAGGAAGGCAGGAAGCCGCGTGGAGCGGGGGCGTGAGAGCAGGGTACCTGCGGCGGACGTCCTTGGTGTACCGGCCGCCGTATTTGTTCCGCTGCGCCGCCAGTTCCGTGATCTCGGGGATCCAGCTGGCGAACACAGCCTACGATACACAGCAAACACCGTAAGGTGAGTGGCCAAGCCGTACCCGCGCGCCCGCCCCGCCCCGCCCCGCCCGGCCCGCGGCCGCGTACCCTCGCGCTCGCACAAGGCTGTGTGGCTTGAGTGTCGTCTGTCTGCGTGTGGCTGTGTGGGTGTGCGGGACGTGGGTGCCGTGCCGAGCTACGCTAGCGGCGGGAGCTGTGACCGGCGCAAGCCAATCGAGGGACTCGTGACCGGGAGCATGCAAAGCCTAAGGATACATACGCTAACTAATCGATGAACAGAACTTAAAAAGAAATCGGTTCGACCGGTTCCTAAACTAATAACGGTGGGCATTCGATATAGACGCTTGGTAGAGCGCGAGCACAGGCCGGTCGGTCGGAGGACGACCGAGCCCGGCCACGCCGTTGCACTACGGTACCGGACCGGCGGCGTAGCACAGAGCGAGGAGCGGCTGTCGCCCTCTGAGGGGCCGGCGAGTGCCCGCGAGTAGATGACACAATACATCTGACGGCACTGAGCAAGCTTTCTTATAGGTGATGATCCATATCGTCCCGAGAGCTCGGGCGATTCATACCGAGCGCTGGCCTTAGCGCCGCACCGCGAGATGAATCGCCTTCACTTTCGACGATCAGTTATATTATCAAACTAATACCTTTTTCCATGTTCACGCTTCAGCTCGCCACTGTACTTGGACCTACTTCCTACCAGCTCTATAATTTCGGGAATGCTACTAGCGAACATTGCCTGCAACAGACCACGGTGTCGATCGAACATCGAGTCTGGGAGCACGCGGACACCATCGTGTGGTGCACGACAATGTCCGCCTCGAGTCTCGGTATACATTCTATGGTGACGCTGAGTCGTAAAGTGTAGCCGGTAGCGGAGCGAAAATAAAAATAAAAGGAACGAGTGTGTGTCTACCGGTGATGTGAGCAACTGAACACAGCCAGGCACAGGTGCGGCATGCAGAGATCGCGAGGTGGGAGGGGGGGGTCGCGGCACCGGGTCGCCGGGCGTGGCGCCGGGTCGCCGGGCGTGGCGCCGGGCCCACGCGTGACGCGCGCGCCAGTTCCTATCGTCTCGTCCCACAGTCCCCATACACGGTATTCTATGCACGGCGAGACAGATCCTCCGGCAGCGCATTTGCGGTGAGTATCACGTAACAAAGCAAAAGAAAAACAAAATACACCCATGCAGCCGCTCCAAACAAAAGCATTTAAGTGTTCGGCGATAGTCGCAAGGAGGCTCCTTCGAAGCAGCCGAGAGTAAGAAGTGGCACACTGACGGCTCAGCCGCTGCCGGCGCCGGGCGGGACTCGGCGTCGCCCGAGCTCTCGGCGAATACATGCTACTATTACATGTGCACTAGTCAGGCTTACAATCATTCACGATCTGTGCGATATACCACTTGTCTAGCAAGTCCCACGACAACTATATTGTAACCTTTAACGGTAAATCTTTGTTATATTTCCTTTTGCTTTGTTATTAGTTGAGCCTTATGCAAGGAATCGCAAGCGTGACAGAACGACCTAGTAGCCGTAAGTAAGTATACTACTTTAAAATAAAGGCAAGTTAAAGAACTCAATGTGGTTTGAACGCCATTGGACAAATTAAATATAAGTAAGAAACAAACTTGCCTCCCCTTGCAAACATAAGTCCAAGTGACTTTAAATTCAATTTCATTTATATTAATAGAGATTTAATAGAAGTTATTGAAAGTGAAACTTACCAAGCCGACGAGGAGAAAAAAAACCAAAAATGTTCTGCCAAGTACTGTGTGACAGAACACATCACCGTAACCTACAGTAGACATGGTGACTATGAGAAAGTACACACACGTCCAGTACGACAGCTTCTGAGAGTTCTCAAACTCTAGCGGGTCGCCGGAGTTCTCCAGCTGAAATGCATACAAGGACAGATGTTAGTAAGGCGGTCAGAGGAGCTTGCATCATGAGCGCGAGATAGATTTTGCCTGTTTTGTATAGTTTCATCAATAAAAGTATTTACAAGCAAAGAAAATATTGTAAATTACGATCTTATTAAAAAAAATTTGTTATATTGATAAGTGTGTGTGTTTCAATTAATTGTTGTGTGTATGTAATTTTTATATTAACCAACTAAATTTAAATTGGTCATGTGAAACATGGAAAAGCACATACGGTTGCAGATATAGATCCATTTATAAAGATAACATAACACCTTACGCAGAACAAGAAATCCAAGATGATTTTAAATCTGACTCATTCGTTCAAACGGAAATACATTCAAGTCCTTTCATGATTAACATACCTTAGAACATAAAAGTGATCTTATAACACTTACCAAATGAATGATGCCGGCAGCGGTCAACCATACTGATATAAATATAGAAACTAATTGCGCCAACCGAATTGAGCTCGATGTCTTTAGTATATTGAGGTATTGCAAAATATCAGGCACGGTCATTAAGCGTAGAGCTCTGAGAAATCTCAGCCCTGAAATGGAGAAGAGAAATTTGTTAGAATCTTAAAGATACTAAAAAGAAAAGGATGGGCAAGATGTTCTCTGATAAAATATTTAGAAAAGAAAAATATTTAGGACTCATTAAGAGCTGAACGTTTGACCTAGGAATGGAAATTACATCTTTGTTTCTGTTAAACTCTTCAGTTGTGGTATGAGTTCATGTACTGGTTTGTTTGTCATCGAAAACAGAATATGGCTGAGAAAATAGACTTCTGAAGTAGAATAATGTTAAATAATTTTGGTCAAAAAAAGGATGAAGATAAGTCAATGAGGAACTGCTCTGGTCATGGGTGTAAATTTATATCACAATACATTCTGCAAATATCAAATTGGTTGAACTGATGAATGAACATGATGATTGAACTAACTGAAATGCTTATTTTAATCAGCAAATATGTAAGCAAGCATGTATGCTGCAGCATCAGCAATACTAGGCAACTTTGCTTAAGTTTAAAATGCATCTGATACTAATGGGTAGTAAATTAATGGTCATATAGTCCAACTTTGATAACTTTTATCTTGCTTTCCACATTATTTACGTTTAATGTGGTAACCACCTCAGGCATAATTTGCAGTTCGTTAACGACTTTACAACTCGCGTATTTCATAAGTTGTTTAATTTTAGTACCAAGCACAAGTTTTAGTTTATGCTCTGCACTTTGTTTTGGAACTGCATATCGAAGGTGCCTATGAAGAGGCATTTATAGTATGAGTAAGTATGATATAGATTACATTGCCCAATTCTGACCTAGGATTGCCATTTGGGGAAAGAACTTAGGCGGTCAAGGATCTTAATCCTTATAGTGATCCCTCTGTCAGTCCTAATTCTCTGTTTCCTTGCACACCTCTATAGAATCCTGTGGTAATGCATGTGCCTACATGGCTACACGCTTTCAGTCCTAGATTTTCCCCTGTCCTAGATCCACACTTGGCACATTGTATTCTCATTCAATACATGAATTTTTTATTTGTGATCGTGAAATGCAACTTAAATAGTAACTGCTTCAGTTAATATGATCAACATAAAATATGATTTAATATAAGAAGACGTTAAACACTTACCTATCCATGTTCTATCCAGGTATATTGATACAAAGGATGGGGGTATCGTGAAATAATCTACAAATGAATACATCTCGAGCATGAACCATAGTTTGTCACTAGCTGCTATAAACTGAAACAGAAAAAAACGGAATAGTTCATGTCAACTGTTCAAAGTTAATAAACGTAACGGACCCTTAATGTATGATAGCTGAATGGGATAAGTTAAAAAGGCTTTACATTCCTTGGCAAGTTTGTAAAGAAAAAATTGCCATTACCATAATATAAGGGTCCATAGGTTAATTATGCAATACATATCTTCTGCATTTTGCAATTCCTCGTTTCTTAATTTATTATGAGAACCTTGGTATTCCAACCACAGTTTTATTTGCATATGGTGCAAAACATCAGTACATAACCTTTGAATTATACATTATTTGTTTTACGATGTATATTTACAAATTGTAACTGCGTAGAAAACTGATGGTAATCCGACATTAAGATAATAAGATCCATTTACGCCTTTCAGAGTTAAATAAATAACTCCGCTATAAGCTAATATAGGATTAAAAGCAATTGCTAAAACAGAGTTAGCAGTTGAATCGGAGTTACTTATTTAACTCTGGAACCCGCAATAGGCCCTTAATCTACTGATTTATACGGCCTTGGAAGATGCATGGCGTAGTATTTGTAAACGGCAAACATATATTAGTCGAACAGGATTTATAAATTAAATTATAGCAGCAATTTTGACAACGAAAGTTGCGGTATAAAATATTTGGAACCTCATCACATTATAGACCGAAGAACTTCGATACTGAAGTTACCTTACCATTAAACTGAAACATGGCGGTTTAAACGCTGTAACTAATATGCAAAGGTGTGCAGCTACTTCATTGTCGTATCAAAATGGCTGAATTATTCATTGATGAAAACTTGACTTTAACTTCAGATTATTTTTTTTTTTTTATAGCATTTAGCTATGCTTAGCAAATTATACTAAGAAACAGTTGAAAAAGATATGGGACCGGCATGATTTGAACCTGCGACCTTACTGCACACCGGGCAGTGGCTCTTAGCCATCCAGCTAGTGTCGCCTCTTACCGGAACCCTAAATTTTTCAACTGTATGATACGTCATTTCGTGACGTAACGTTCATCCATTTGTTCCTATCTTAAGTAGGATACGAAATGACGTATCATACAGTTGAAAAATTTAGGGTTCCCGTAAGAGGCGACCGTAGCTGGATGGCTAAGAGCGACTGCCCGGTGTGCAGTAAGGTCGCAGGTTCAAATCCTGCCGGTCCCATATCTTTTTCAACTGTTTCTTAGTATAACTTGACTTTAGTGTGTAATCACAAAGGTAAGTACTCTCTAAGTTTATTTATTTCATACAGGCACTTCACAGACACTTTATTACAGACAGTAGCAAAATAATTTACATTGGAACAGTACGCCAATTACGAAGTACACAATAATACATTAACAATGTAATAAAGTTATGACCATAGTCAGACCTCATTAATAATATTAAGTAGAGCATATTGAAAAAAATACTTACTCGTATAAAAAAGTAGACCATAAAAAATATGTTAAAGGCAAGGTCGATTTGCTGAGTAATATTGTCGCTCCATTTTTGGCACCTCTCAACCTCTTCACTGAAAACAAACACCTTTGTGAACCAAGGGAAGAACACGGAGGACATTTAACAGTTATGAACAGGTTCACTTGTAAGCCATTTCTCTATATATCGCAGCTGACATTGAAACAAAAGCTAGACAAATATATACAGCAAGAGGACCGTGTTGTGACAAGTTTGTGTCATTTAGGCAAAGTTTTAATGAAATTATGTAATTCTTTCTTCATCACGGTAACAAGAAATAACCATTCTTTAGTCAAAGAGATGATGATTTCTTCGGATGGAGACACGAAGGCATTGTTTAAGATATTTTAGACGCATAAACATTAAAACAACCTGCCGCCTTAGCATAGTTTCTTCATGTTGACATTTCGATATGTATGACGTATCAACATAGGAAAAGACAAAAACAAAATAAAATGTTGTTGTTTACGTGATTGCATATCGAAATGTCAAAACTGGCAAGACGTGCTACTGGGGCAATAGATGCATTTTAACATGAAGAAATTTAGGTGATACAAATGGTGTGGGTGTGTTTTAACTGAAATTTTTATAGCAAATACTTGGCATTACATCGATAATAGCATTGGTTTTATAGCACCACCATCACCGGACAATAAGTCGGTTTGAAGTATTTGGTGTTATCGCCTTAATGTTTGTCACAACATCGTCCGCTCTGTATTTCTAGGTATAACCAGCAAACAGTTTCGAACACATTTATTATGAGTTGCACTCACGTATTCCTTGAAATTCAGCATTATTAAGATTAGTTATTAGTAAAAATTGTAGCAATGCAATCAATTTGAGCTTCTACACGCGAAATTTGGCACAGCTAAGTGTGCTTAAGATTTATTAGTGCATTTTTCAAGTTTTCTAATAATACCCTATAAGCCTTTTGCCAAATGACGTGTGTAGTTGTAGAAATTTGGAATGGTAGTTACCTGGACGCGTCAATGAAGTAGATGATGAGAGATGCTATACTCAGGATGAACACCAACACTACCTGGAATAGACAAAAGAACATCGGATTAGTTTGATTAACATACCAGTGCATTGACATCATCTATGGGAATTTACCGCTCAAAATAATAATTTTAGGGAGCACTCAAACAGATTTCGACTCGCCTGATTGAGGCCACACGTTCTCAGAATGCTGGTATTTAATTCGGTCAGAATTTAAGATTTTAAAATTTATTTAATTTCATTGCCATACAACGTGGCAATGCTGCCAGCATTTTGGGAACGTTGCCCACCGGCAGAGGTCTTTTAGATTAGGTTTGTACATAGTCATTTACTTTTTAACTTTTAAGTCATTTATTTTTAGTTTAGTAGAAATTTTGTTTTTATTAATTTTTATTTCATTAATAAAAAAATAAATAAATAATGTTATAAATACATTTAAAAATATTAATTGGTATTGATTTGTTAAATAATTTAATGTAAATTGAGCCGTGCCGTACTTCATATTATTCCATTCTATTCAGTTCAGTTGGTAATAAAGAGTATAATATTACATTTTCTTTTTTCAAAAATGAGTGGCAGTTGGCAGTATAATTCATACTTTTTTTCACTTTACTCGTATTAGAATGAAAAATATACAGGCACCTAGTAGAAGATTTTTTTAATCATTGTTATCATTACTGTTTAATATTGAGGTTTTTGGGATTGTCTTTTTTTGTAGAAGACTTTTAAGTTTCGAAATAAGCTCACACCATCCATTTTGTATGACAATCAATAGAAAATTAATATTATACCAAAGCTTAATATGTAATAAGCTTAGCTTAGCTTTTAATCGACTAATATAAGTTTTATGACCATGTTTAGTGCTATTGTGATTTTCCACACCATTAAATACGTTATAACGATGATTAGTATTCTCAATGCTATGCTTCATTTTGCTTGGTGCATTATTAATCTTCTTTATGACTTCATTGCGCTATGTATTTATAGCGAATATGAATCAGATAGGTTCCTACACAATATATTTAGTTTATAAGCAAAAAAAGCAAATTATTTAAATAATAAGCAATTCGTATTGCTCTAGTAGACTTTTGAATATTTTTAATATCATGAGCCAATCAACTCACTTACGTCAAATAGCAGTAATAAGGTCCAGAAATCTATGTCAGTCTATGAGAAAGCAGAATCCACATAAATGCATCCCAGAGTACGTTCAAAGTGCAAAAGGCTTTGTATACGTTCACGTGCATTCTAATAGGTTCACCCTTTTCCGTTTTTTTGCAAGGATTGTTAGAGCTTTGCTCCTAGTAAGCATATCGATCGTGAAAATGATTTATATTCAAAGTAAGTTAGTTCACCGTCGACAACTCCCAAGATTTCGGGATCCGGTGCATGACATCCATTAGAATTTTTGCTCCAGTTTCTACGGGGTCAAACTCGAAGGGATCAAAGGCTTTATGCTTGTTATTAGGATGATTAATTATGGTTATAAAGAAGGTATTATTTAAGATGTAAGTCTTATATTACTTCTCTTGTTTCCTCTAATTTATTTACTTAATTTTGCTGCCCAATTTATGATCGAGATTTACATTTAACAACAAAATTAAAAGCATAGCGAGAAAGAAGGTAGTCCTCGTCCTTGGTGCCAAGTTTTTCATTTTCCTTTTACCTTTACCTTTATCTTTTCTTACTCTTGCTCCATAGTTAATCTTAAATCTACCTAGCAACTACCTACTCTACCAAAATTTTCTTTTATCCAAGCAGTTATTATGTAAAACGTTCCTTATTATTAAACTTCGGTGGTCATGAAAAGCCGTCGATCTCATAAAAGAGCATATTGTGTATATTTTATTATAAAATATCCACCAGCTTTGTTGTAGCAAATTGATGTAGATTGGACGAATCCCTCGATCGCTCGTTGCATACGATACATATTGCTATAAAGAATATATAACTACATTCTTTATTCTAAAAGGAATATAAGATGATTTTGCTATTTTCATTTACTTCATGCTTCATTTTTGTAAAATTGTTTTTCGTATCGCGAGGTGTAAGATGAATTGAATTTTTATTTCTAGCAGTCAATTTTGTGAAAGGAATATTTGCATTCAGCTTTGTGAATTGCATTGAATTTTGCTGCTTTAAAGGAGAGAAAATATTGATAGGAATGGATTTGCTCTTTGGCGAATAAACTAGGAACTTGTGGTTGACTAAAGAGTGGTCTTAGTTAATTTGATATTTTCAACCAATTACCAAATTCAAATTCAAATTCAAATCATTTATTTTCATAGGCCCCAGGAGGCGCTTGAACACGTCAAAACATTACAAAAAATGATATAAAAGTAAATAATAAATAATACTAAATTATACTAATTACAATGATTTGAATAACCGGGGCTCAGATTAATTTTAATCAAACTGTTTAGAATCGAATTAAAATCAATCCAAGTACCAGCTCCGATCCATAAAAAAAATCACATAAGAAGAGCAATTCATTTCCAAATACTATTATCATTTATGTAGTCTGAAATACTATAGTAAGCTTTTTGACATAATTTAGTTTTAACATATTTTTTAAATTTACCTATTGATAATTCTATTGCGTCTAAAGGAAGTTTATTGTAAAAGCGTATACATTGACCTGGAAACGAGTTAGAGATTTTATGGAGCCTAGTAGTGGGCACAGCGAGTTTGTTTTTGTTCCTTAGATTTAATTTATGGAGATCACTATTTTTCTTAAATTTCGTTTGGTTACCATTGTTAAAAACTTTCTTTAGCCATCTTTAGCTTTGAAAATGCAACGTTCTCAACGTCTTAGCTTACTAGAAGTACGACAGACATTCTACTTGGGCCAGAAGAAGAACGCTAAATATTTAAGAGCTGTGTCGCTCCTGGCTCGGATAGATACAACACCGCAGACTTGAATGAGTAAACACGAAAGATGTTGAGATGTGTCTTGGGTACATCAATTTATTATTTGCTAAAGACGCACATATGCAGTTTACTCTGTTTCTTAGCTTAGAAGATGTTCTGACATTCTGTTCGAGCCAGAAGGGGAACGCTAAATATTTCAGAGACCTGTGGCTCCTGGCTCGGATCGATACAACACCGCAGACTTGAATGAGTAAATATACAAGATGTAGAGGTGCAATAGAGATGCCGAGACTGTCATGTGTCTTTGGATGTATTTAGCAAGACAATTTTGAAAAGCTGTTATCGATAGGTAGGATACCTAAGCATTTCATGATTACTTTTTATTTTACGTAATTGATTACTATTATTGTATATAGTATTGTAAGAGGAATATGCTGGAATTGGACGATACTGTTTTAAAGAGTAGATATGTTTAAAGAGTCCTTATTCATCCTTTGAACTATTCCTATGAAACGATCATAAAGGATTGTAAATGCTTTACCGGATGATTATGTTTTACCATGCCAGAAATTCTGGATCTAACGAACCAGAACACATCAGTGAAAAATCATTAATTAATCGAGGTAGTGAACATCTAGAGGCAGGTAAGCAACTTTAATGGAGCTCATTAATAAATACCGCTTATTTTTCCTTTAAGAATTTCATTAATAATTTTGAATGTTCGTTTTATATGAAGTGCATAAATTTCTCATTGCATGAATTCATAATGTTTCTGTAACCGATTTATTAAAACATAAAAATGATAGCTAATACTTTTTTCATAACAAAAAGTCATAAGTTCAAGTTGCAACTTATAAATCTTTCATAAGAAGTAACGAGAAGTCAAGGGGGCGGAAAAAGTATGACTGTATGATACGTGCCGCGAACTCAAACGACCTCCATCTCTGTATTGCAGTACATCATATTGTGTATATATTTATAAGATAAGAGTAATAGGTATCATAGGAAAAGCTAAAACCTCGCAGGATCGATGTGAATAGCCGGGGAAGGGACTTGGTTTCATGTTATTTTAGAAAGATGGGAAAATACTGGTGTTAAGAGAAGATGGATTACCAGTGGACGAAACGTGGCTTGTGCTTAAATCAATTATTTGCAGCTTTCAGACAGTAATCTAAATAGTTTTTTTTTAACCACATATATTAAATAAGACAGAAAAAATATGGTAAAAGCTAATTTCACGATAAAATCCTTACCCATTACCAAATTGAGGTACAACATGTAGCCCAACCCATTGTTTCCCTTAATACAAAAATGTTCATAATTACACGGCACGGGTGTATTTTGTGAGTACCCTCAATAAAAATGTTACGATACAGCCAAGGTTCTGATTTCCTTTACACCTGTGGGTGGGTCGGCTGGGTCAGAAAATAGTAATAAAATACTCGTTGAAAAAACGTTATATAATTCTTGCGATCTAAGCTATAAAATATTGGTTCTGAAAGGTATATAAACTAAGTTTGTAGATATCCACATGTTTTACTGAGTATGCGAAATTCGCCGGACTCAGTTCAAAGCTTCAGGATGTAGATATAACTTCCCTTAGGACCCAACAACTCCGTCTTATCGTGCAGGATCGCTCAGATCAACAGTAAAATTCATCCACAACATACTGATATAATCTTTATACAGTTTGTGGAAGCTAGTTTTACGTGCAAAATGTAAAAGCAAATATTTTTCCGATAAAACGCTTACTTAAACAAACTGAGAAAACAGAACCAAGAAATAACGAATCTGCAGAGAAAAGTAAATAAAACTCGGAAATCAAACTTCCCTACGCGTCAGAGCGAGCAAAGTGTCCAATAAATTCTTTAAATAATTTCCTCTGCATCAAAGCGCAAAGCTTTGAAGTCTTCGTATAAAAGGCCAAGTTTGAAATTGCATCGACTTGTCACTTAAGTGGTGCGACTTGGCTAGATGCCACGGCTTGCCACGATTTCCCACAACTTGGCACTTGGTGAAACTCCCTGTACACAACCTCATTATCCGAATTAAATTGATCTCCATCGGGAAACAATAGCTGGTTCGATGAACTTGGCTAAGGTTAAGTGGTTTGAGCATGAAATGCGGCACGCAGTTTTCTTGTACAAGTAAATAGTTTTGTTTGTACTGTTGAGTGAGCTATTTCCAGTCAGCCAAATGTTATGCAATACTAATCTTCTTCAGACCTTGACACCAAATGTCATGTGTGTCTTTTAGTGTAATGAATATAGTGCCGGTGGAAAAATATAAATAAACTATTAGTGCACGTGTTCTTGAAATCGATGAAGACTAGGAACACCCAGCATATAAGCAACCAGACTTGAGCTGAACTATCAGCGTTTTTTTCGAAATAAGGTTGAGTAGCCTTACTTTTGGTCCACTCCAATAATTCCCAATTAAGGGAGAACCAACATAATATACACGATATGATAATGTTTTGGTGTGAGGTAATAGTAAAAAGGAAACAGATAAAAGATATCTTATCATCTTTTGTCCATACCTTCCTGTATATGGCCAAAGGTTACATAACGATCCCATTTTTGTAGATTCGTGACCTGCATTTCTTTCGCAACCTGAATTAAAGCTTAGTTAACAAAATAATATAGTTGGCTCTTACTTTTAAATATTTCTTGAGCACTAGCATGTTTTTGTTATTAGTAGCATATATAGGTTACACTTATAAATATAAAACATTATTTCTCATAGCAGGCACAATAGGGTACTCAGGAAATGAAACAAGCACATCTGTTATTAGATTACAATGGAGCGCTGCACGCAGCAAGGCTAATCTCTTTAGGGCCGATGATCCAATTACCGACCACCGCAAGGTTACCCTTGACTTGCCACGTTAAGATTTACTCCGTTTTACATTTTTCTATTTCAACAACAAGAAATAGGTGCCTGAAAGATCGAGCAATAAGTTTAAAAAAAAGAGAAGAAAGATGGGTAAATTTTCCAACTTATGGCTTGAGCTGAACAAATCCTGTGAAAAAAGTATATGAACCCGCTTGACGAGTGGTAATTGAAACCCATGGATATCTATTACCTTATATTGACAAGGTAATTTTAAGTTAACGTATTAACTCTCAAGGTCTTGCTCTACACCAGTACCATGCATTGTCAGTATTGTTACACCCGAACTTTTTAATAAAAAAATATATTAAATTTTTCCCACAAAAAGTAAATATTTGTAGAAAATAAATGTTTTAAGCATTTTCATAATTAAGAAACATAATATTCGGTTTATTTATTGGATAAAGTTTTGAATGAATTGCTCTGCCCTAGTTTTGAGGACAACCGGGACCTCGCAGAATATGATTCAACGTATTCCAAGAGAACATTCCACACAGACTGCTGCAGTCTGCACACGGTTTTGAACGAGATTGCAAGCAGAAAGTGTTATCATGTTCAAAACGGGCTGAACAAACATGTCCTGAGTGCATGTCAAGAGTGCTTTAGTTTAAATATGTAAATTGAATATGCTTCCTAGAGTTCCTAGAAGTACACACAAAGTAAAGGCGAGGAAGTACATTTACTTTAACAAAATACTATTACTTGGTTTTTCTTTTTTTAAGTTTTCATTTTTCATAAGGCAACGTATTTCAGGTACAGTGGGTCAAGCAATTAGGTATGCAGGGCAAATGCTTATACGCCATAGTGAAAACTTACTGCAATAGATATGCTTGTGTGAAATACATATTTAATTAGGTCAATAAACCTACTATTTAGATATGCACTTACTTATCGATAACTGGTGTAGTAAGTCTATACTACGACTTAGAAGTTAGAAGTATTCGCCCTGCATACCTAACTCGTTGGCCCACTGTACCTAAAATAATAAGCACCTTTACCTACATACTATTATATAACTTACACTGACATGTACTGCTTCTATGTAAAACTGAAGGGAAGGTTAAAATCGAGGGTTAACCGAGTAAGTCAAGTCGCATAAACGATTGAGGGTGAAGATAATCTACTTCTAAGTCTTATGCGACAAATGTCAATGCTGGAAACCTGCCTTTCCTTGGATTACGCCAAAGGTTGAGGGCAATGGTAAAATGTATTAGCTTAGGGAAAATACCTTATTTAAATAAAGGTTTTATAAAATGTTACTATTTGATTATATCTAGATTTGAAAGATGTAGACGGTGTGTATGCATGATTTACGTGTATATATAAATAGTATGAAAAAGCCAGCTTTTTTGACAGCATGATATGTAACATAATTCTGTGGAATTTGATCTAGCATTAACAGAATTTCTAAATCTTTGCGTAATGGCATGAAAATAAACACTTATATTACTTTCTTAGTAATATAAGTGTTTATTTTCATGCCCCATCAACCATATTATTGATGCAAATTACAATGGCAGTAAAGTAATTTAACAATGTAATGTATGCATTGTATCAAAAGCCACCTCGCAACAGCAAACCCTCTCGCCCAATTTAAACAAAAAACCACAAACAATACTCATTAATTTTAAACAACGACAATATAATCGTTCACATAAATTGTGGCGTTCGCAACAGGCCTCACTTTCTTTTGAGGGAAAATTCATCGTATCATATTTGGTTTAAAAATGAAATAAAAACAGCTCGTTATTAGGCTGGTGAACCATTTCAAGGCTTTGTTACTACTAAATTAGGTGCTTTCGTAATTATTACAGTGTTTTATTGTTTCGTAGAGAAAACCCGCCTTTTATGCTTGTCGCCGTTGTCGGCTTCCAATATTGTGGCTTCAAAAAATAACGCTGTAATGTTGAGTCAGAAATGTAGTTTCACTTTTTTTTCTGAGGTACCTGCTTTTGAAAAAGAAAACTGTTAATAAATATGTATCTGGATTTATTTTGGAAGACGAATGAAAAATTAAAACTCGTTCTACGGTTTGCGATTGGCGTTTTATAAATAATATAAGGGAATTGTTACAAGGCCAATTAAAATACTGCTGTATGTGCTGAGTTGTAACGTAGCCCACTCGTGATCAAATTACACAAAGATAATATAAATGCGAACCAGCGAAGCATGCGTTTTACTTAAAGATACGGTTTTTCAGGCCACTGAAAATACCTTCTTTATCTCAACGTGTAATGGAAATTTCAACCCGTATAAGGCCAAATGAGCTTAGAAACACAGTAGCGAACCAGCGACGCAGTGGTGTGGAAACTAAGGGTGGCGCCTGACCTGTTTCATTGCGGTAACGTAACGCGAGCAGCACGCCAGTCAAAAGTACAGCGAAGCGCATTTGGTGTTCGCAGTGTTTGTAGTTGTTATACTGTGATTTATGTTTGAAGTACGTACTAATTAATAGGATATTTTCACATCACCATGTAGAACTAGTAATGGGATATACACGTAAAAGTTAAGAAAGA
Organism: Hypena proboscidalis; assembly: GCA_905147285.1. Taxonomy (NCBI): domain Eukaryota; kingdom Metazoa; phylum Arthropoda; class Insecta; order Lepidoptera; family Erebidae; genus Hypena; species Hypena proboscidalis. The sequence goes on from LR990131.1 coordinate 18,967,394, forward strand.
ATATGAAAAGCTTCTCATTTTATACTAATTTATTTGCTTGAGAAAAAATCTAGTTCGTATATTGCCATGTGTGCTAAAGTAGTGTAACATAATAACAAAACTAATAAAGCAATCCCTTCCGTAACTTTAACGTTAGTAGGCAACAACTTACCTGCAGCAACAATATGTTTCATTTGTTTGGCTATTATGTTGTAGCAGCTGCGGCACTTGCAATGCTACAAGTGAGTATCAGCCTTAATACTTATGTTCGGTGTAATGTGGAACGTTTGAAACTTTCTTTCTGTATTTTCTTAAAAAGCGTAAAAGAATTTCAAAGGATTGTTCACTTAGCGCTGTGGTGCAGCAATTCCGCAAGAGTTTGAGTGGTATTTTTTTTTGTTATATCCGCATTAGGCACTAATGTTTTCGTAATTTATTTGAGAACTTTCATGTGATAGTGGATATAGAAATGAAATTGATGTATTTTTAGGGTTCCGTAGTACTTACAAGGACTTATAGTTTAGCTATGACCGTTTGTCTGTCTGTCTGTCCGAGGTATAGCGTCGAAACCGTTAGTGCTAAAAAGCTGAAATTTTGCATTGATATGTATGTTAATTATGTCAGGAAAGTGGTAGAATAAAATCATGAAACATAACAGGTACCTTCCATACATGTAAGGTGGGTATGTTTTTTTTTCTGTCGCGTACTCCATAATGGCGGGAATCGTTTCATAGGTCTTTTAAAAACATAAAAGGGTGGGTAAGACAGTTGTTTGATTTAGAGATGATTTACTTTACAGAGCAAATTTTTGTCTCTAAAAGCTAAAGCTTTAGCTTTTAGAGCTTTAGCTTTTAGAGACAAAAATTTTCTTTTATCTATTCTATCTCAAAAAATCTGAAAAATAATAATGGCGGTAGTTTATGTAATGAACTTTCAAGAAAAACTACAGCGGCTACGTTAACTTAATTAGTTCAAGAGTAATTAGTCTAAAATATATGACATGTAGTGTATGCAGTTACTTAGAATATTTCGTAGAAAATACAAAAACCTTTAAAAATCTACTTCATACAAGTTATAACTTTGATGAAGTTGTTTATGTTCAATATAGATATTAAACATGTTTTGAGTCCATAATTATGTTGTAACGGCTGACCACAGAACCCTATTGCGTGTGGCCAGATACGCACTTGGCCGGTTTTTACAATTAATATCGACTTTGAGAACGCGAAGAAGATAAGAATAATCAAGCCATTCAGCTCAAATGCAACTTATAACCATTTATTTATCACTCAGAAACTTCACATTAGTGATCGATCAGCAGCAAATGAGTCAGAATAAAACTCCATAAGAGCCTCTTATCGAAATTCCAAGGCCGAAAGTGTTTAGTCCGCTACTAAAATTCTTTTCCAACACATATTTGTTTTAGCCGCCGCCGTAAATATAGCACGATTCCACATCTCGGACGTCAGCCGGTATAACGGAAAAGGCTGTAAAGCACACAAACTTTGATAGTATACTGATATTTATGTGTTAAGTTTGTACCAGCGCAATTAGCTAGCAGACGAAACTTTCTTAATGTCGACCTGTCACGAAACGTCGGGAAATAAAGCCGCAAAAAAGCCGTAATGACGAAAATTGTTCCAACGGAAAATGCGATGTGTAGGATGCTTTTTGTAAAGGAATTGTTTGAGGTTCACGGGACCGCGGAGCAGAAGTAATTACGGTATGTGCGATTGTTCCAGGCGTCTGAAGACTTCTTGCTAAGCTAAACCCTCCAAATTACGGGTATAGAACGTATAATATTGTAGGTATGCGGTAAAACGCTGTTTCTACAAACAATTTTTTTCAGAGAGTCACTACACATTTTGTCTACATTTTAACATCATTGTCGCATTAGGGTTAGCCTGTAAGGACAATTGTAAGTTGTTAAATAAAAAATCAATAAATAAATAAATAAATAAAATTTTGTTGTGGTTGTTCATTTGTTGTAATTGTTTCAATTTCTCGTCAAGTCAATCAAGCAAGCACGAACGATACACGTGGAATAAACCATATTATTAAGCCTTGGTAATCTGAATGCCGTTAACTCTACCGTGATGAGGACCATCGTCCCATGCGTACATAATTCATCGATGCGAATTGCCCAAAGAGAATTGCAAGCAGGCACCGCAAAATAATATTTTTGGCGAAATATATTCATAATACATATTTCGTCAACCGCCAGTAATTGGGACGCGGGCCAGATAAAAGTGCTGGTTAATTACAGCAATCAAATTCTTTTCACAATAACGGCACTGCCTTCGAAATCTCTACATCATCAAAATCGTTTGTATTATACAATAAATAATGCCAATAATATTTACAAAGTCTCACAATTATTCACAAGCGTGCAATAATGTATAGTATAATCAATAATGTTGTGCAAGAAATGTAAAAAAACAGGGCATCAGAACTCAGCTCTACTATTTAGCTGAAGAAGTCTTATCCCACCATGAAAATTTCAGTACAATCAATATCGAAGCAAAAGATCTATAGCCTCCATAACTCACTACTTGTATAACTTCTGCGATAAAAAAGGACAGATATTTTTTGTCTTACCTAAAGCATTGTAAGATCGGACCAGACGATTTGGCGACCTATATCGGATAATCGGATAACTGGCCTTTTTGCTGCGGGATATCTACAAATGTTTCAACGACACTGGAGTAGTTTTGATTGGGGTCCAAGATAGGATTGTTTTGAATTGTACGACTAAATTCTGGGTTATTATATTGTAGAATTCATTTCCATTATGACAGAATCATAGCCATAGGTTTTCGGGTTTCTCTTAGTAGATGCATTGTTAATAGAAGTAAAATTTTAAAGGTTGATATACATACATAGATAGATGTAAACATAAAACAGCATTATACAAACAAACACGATAGTAGTAGAAAATGACGTTCTAAGCGAGCCATAGTACAAACAAGATCCACGAAACATTACAAATACGATCTGTGATCACACAATACTGACATCACACATCAAATCGTACGTGATAAGCCAGATGAATAACCCATTAACGTCAAGAGAGCAAGGAGATGCCTGAGCTATAAAAGTGTCAAAGAATTAAAATCACTCGAACGCTGTCCCAGAATTACGAGGCCGGTAATGAAACGTAGACGGGAATGAATCGGGAACTCGAATTGAAGACTATAAATCAGGGCAGGCTATAACGAGGTGTCGCGTGGACTTGTTTTGCCATGGGATATCTTGGGTATTTTCGGGTAAGATTTACCCAATCGATTACAGAACCCCTTTCAGGGTGAATCAAGTGGCAGAATAAACGGTTTGATATATTGAAGATGCGCACCAAGCGGCGCTGACTCGAGAGAAAATAATTTCTTGTAACATTTTGAATCGGTTGGTAAGACTGGAAAGTGCAATAATGTTTTATCGGCGTTAGTAATTGTCGATGAAAGTAAATAACGATGTAGCTAAAGGCAATAATTTAGAATTCGTAAAACATATGCCACAATTAATAGTGACCACTAAGACTATTAAACATTGTTACACATGGAAAAATTCTCGCAACTGTGTTAGTGGAGGTAGCGAATTGATAGTTTGTTAACATTAAAGACGAACTTTAGGAATCAGTCACCAAGTACGTCGTTTAGATTTAGACTAAGGAAACAAATGGTTGTGTTTGAGGTGTCAATAATATTAAACCATTCATTGACGATTATTTTTCTTATTTACGACATTCTTTTCTTTTTTACTAGCCAGCAGACTATAAGCTCATACTGGCGATTAATTGGCGAAAGATTAAGCTTTCTGTTCTCCTTTGTTAAGAAAACACGACGACTTGTTTAAGGTATTTTGCTTGATTCTTAGTTAATAGCTGTTATGTAAGAAATTTTCTATGAATTATTGACTTCTTTAACTGTGAGCATTTTGAGATGTTGTTTATGCTTCTGTTTTATATGCGTGTATTAGTGAATATGATTATGAATAATGCACCGTGCCTATTAACTAAAGGTGCAGGGTCAAATGATTAGGTCAAATATGACAAATGATGTGTTACAATTACACAACAAAGTTTCTAAATTACAATATAATACGCGGAACTGCGACTAAAGTGTTGATGAATAGTAGGTATATAATTAGAGTAGTAGTGTCATATTCTATTTCGTTGCCATTGCGTAGACTATTTTTATTTATAAATAATGTCGGAATTATAAACTGCGATGCATTTATTTTTTCATTTTACTTGCGTTTGTGCAAAAGTGATATCTTTCTTGATTATTTATCTATTACCATAGCCTAATTTACATACTTTCCAACTCCAACTATATACTTCTGATTAAATTCGTTGCGGGTTCCAAGACAATTTTAACTCTCCCTGGGATTGCCCGTGTGTCATGCACGGTGCCTTTCAGTTGGTTACCGCTGTAGATCCTGGCGTCACAGGAGTCACAGTGGTGGGCGTGTGGGTGGGATTATATCCCGTAAAAAAAAAAAGCCTAATTTTAATGCTGTTAATGTTTAACGTCACTCTTTATTCAAAGTAAAAAAAAAAAGTGTAAGTTTCATTTTTTATAGAACACTATCGTATGGCTAATCTACTGTTATGGCTGTTTTCCTAATTACTTACAGCCTGATCACTTTATTATGCAACGTTCGGATTTGCATCTCCGCTTTAAATTGTATATTGTAACATCAAAATTAAAGCTATACATTGATTTAATTAATTGTTAAAATCTATGTTGTTACCATTAATAGTATATTGATTTGATTTACTCGCTCTCTAATACGATCACAAGAACATGTCCTTATATGATTAGTGACGTGTTAAATCTGTGCAGAGCTGTGAACGGCTTAGTAATCCTAGTGTAATGGCTGCCGGGATTACCTGAGCTTCAATGACTTCTGAGAGGAATCGTAAACGTTACGTCATGTATTGGTGTAACTGTTGGTATTGAAAAAGAATATGATTTGATGAGTATGAAAAAACTGTTTTAGTTACTCCTCTATGTTTTTAAAAGACCTATCTAATGATACCTCAAACTATGGGTAGACAAAACTAAAGAAAAGAAATAAAGTTTTTATTATCATTATTACTCTTAATTCAATTGAAAACGTATCTTATACATTTTTTATTTAATTAATTTATGTAGAAAATTTAATTAAGAAATATAAAAAACAGTGTCACGCCGATATTAGGAGCAGGGACCAAACTTATTATTATTATTATATACAGGATAACATTCTGGAGCCAGATTTTTTAACATTTCACAAGCAATTAAACAAAACGCATACTTTCATTTTATGTCGCTAAACTCGGCAATCCGGGACCCCGAATGAGCAAAAAAACAGGTCAAACATAACCTCACATATGCGTAATGGGTTCCGGCAAATAATTAATGGTCACATTTTTGCAAGCTTCGTTTTGGCCACACTCGGCGGATTTAATCGTTTAATACCTTTCGCTCCTGATGAATAAACACACAGAACTGATATGTAAATCCGTAAATCTTTTGCTTTGTCACGAATTCAAATGTATGTTCGAAATCAATTGATTCAAAATTTATCTGATGCAGATGCAATAAATATGGCATTAAATAAAACGTAGTCATATTTTAATGCTGTTAAAGCCGCCAGAAAGTCTGCCAATGATCGAACTACGTGCCGCACGAAAATCTCAGTCTTGATTAAAATTCCTAGTACTAGTAAATAATAATTAAGGTAAAGGATATCATTAAATAGAAGTAAACCATTCTTGGTTCATTAGCTACCAAATAAAAGAACAAGGTAACCATGCTATTTATAACGTGACATTTGTCATTCTAGTGGGGGAATAGTTTTTGTGTCACTTCCAAAATAGACACGCTACTCTTCGCGCACGTTAATTCGTCTACTTAGATGATATTTTTATTTTGTGTTTATATTTTAATCCGCACTAGTCCATTTTTATCAACATATAATATGGGCAAAGTCGCTGTTTAAACATAGCGTTACATAAATAAAAGCACTTAATAAGCTCGTTTTTCTTAAACAATCATACTATATTACTAATACACAAAAGTAAATCCCCGAAATAGAAAGTAATGGGGTGCATGAAAGGAGCCTCCCCGAGTGACGTACACAACAATTCCCTACGTCCGGCGCACCCTGGGCAATTCACGAGTTCTCCAAAGCGAATTGGCTAATCCTTTCACCACGATGGCAAGTCAAAATAAAATTTGACTCAGCCATCGACACGACGAAGAAGAAGAAGAAGAAGAAAGTAATGGATCTATTTCATACATATCTGCAAGTCGTTGATAAGAAAATTTTGCTACAGGAAATATTCCAGTGTTACCCTGCCTTGGGACCAAATTCCGACTCTATAAAAAGGCAATAACCAATGTCATTCGGGAAATTGCTATGTTCGAGGAAAATAGGAAAGATATACGAGACGTAGAACATAGTGACAATGAAAAACCAGAAGTAGGTCATGAACTATTTATTGGATTGTTTTTAAGATAGGTAAAAATGTTAGAATATATCTAGCTATAATGGTAAAACTTAAGTAAAAAGGTTGGAGGTAGAAAAGACCATCGTCTCACTATTAGGTAACAACCAAATGTAAGTGTTTGCTTTACTGTGTGGCGTTTTGGAGGTGAGATGAGACTCTGACTTATAGGGTCTAATATCGTTACATCCAGCTACAGGCGACGCAAAAATGCTGTTTTGTTTCCTCATAAAATGCCAGTCAGATTTATTATAACAAGCAGCGGTCTTACTAATTAATTTTAATTACTTCCCACATACGTTTACTCATCAGATAGTTATCGGTGTCACCTTGATGGCAATCAACAATACATCTAAATGAAGGATTCCTGCATTTTAAATTGTGATCAAATGATTTGTATCATGTAACGTGTACACTATGCGGATTGTATTTTTCCATAATACATACATGGGTATTGTGATTTTGTATTCCTATAAATTGTACCTTTGGGTCAAAGAAAAACCAAAACCTGAGAATTAAGAGCAGGATAACACAACATTAAAATATATCGCCAATAAAATGGTGATAATGGTAATGGGATGGTTAATTATTGATCTCGTTTAAATCCATTCGTTACAATAAAACATTAATTCGGAATTCTGAAGTTTAAGTCATGATATTCATATTTCTATATCATGTTTGCACGTATCTATATTTTTCCATCGAATGGCTGCTCAGTTTCATAATTTATTGCAGCTGCAAGTGGTTGTGAGCGGCATGCTGTTGTTGCCTTGTTTATTTTTATGCTCCTGGGCAAAAATATGTGAAAATAACGTGGCAATTGTTATCGCAAATATGGATAAAAAGATTTATGTTTTCACATTTGATTACTAATTTTAAAACAAATAAAAGTTTGGGCAAATTGTGCCGATACGTTGTAAGCTGGGATTGATAGCATTTAAAAAATAGTTTATGCTATATTCAATGGAAATATCGGTGATACAATTATAAGTAGGTAACGTAATATGTTCCTATACATATCTTACTTCTACTTAGATCGCACTTTAAATTATGTATTACCTAGGCAATAATGCAGCGATGTTTTCATCGTTTTCATCGTTCGACCTACCCACATTAGACATTGCTCATCTGATAGTCATCGGGTGGTACCTTGATGGCGCTCGAGATGCATTCTAATATACTGCAATTGACTTGATTCTCCGTGTTGACTTGTTAGATATTAGATAAATTAGATATCTCTTATTTCTCTGAGGTTTGTACTGTAAAGATATCGATATGGTATAGAACTGTTATCCAATTATGTCATTACATCCTCCGTATTACAGAAATTTTGGGTACTATCCACTCCTACACCACCTACCTATTAACACGTATAGGCTAATAACGGCAGTATTAAATAATAAAAGCTGCATAAAAACCAGGAAATTTGCAAAATGTTGTTAATTATATTGGCAGGTACCCTATTTCTAGTTTCGAAATAAATAGGCGCGCGGTTTTTTGTTTTTTTTTCGTTACGATATTGTAGATAGTGGTGTGCTCTAGCTATTCATTAGCTTCTGTAAAAATATATGTGAAAATGAAACGGCGGTTTTCATTGCAATGGATAAAAAGTTTTACGTTTTTGTAATTGATTATGAATTTTAAAACAGAACTGGTATTGTGCTTTCAATGATATTTAAAAATATGCAAATAATATATCGTCGTAAGAAGTCTTTTAAAACATAGGATAGTTAAAAAGTATTTAGATTTTTTCAACTGAAACGCGCGCTGGGAGTAACGACCCGTTTCAACGAGAGCCAGTATATAATGTTAGTTTGTAATTACACTCTGCAGAAATGTAATTTCAAATTTTGGAGAAAAACAACGAGGTATTTAAAATAAGGTGTCCGGAATTGCAATTCCAGTAGGAAGTATGGTGTGGGTGCTATTGTGTTCGCATAATGCAACCCCGTATCTTTTGTTAGTGCTCGTATGAATGTAGTTTATGCTCAGTATTATTATGCTAAGCAGCTCATTTGGGTTTGTTTTTATTGCTATTGTTACTTTCTTAGCCTTTTTAGTGGATTTATTAGCCTCAACAAACAACTTATAAAAATTGGCTATATATCATGACTACGCAAATCTCAAGCCTTAGTTTCCGCTCGGGTAGGAAAAAGGCCGAAAATACAATCTTGTTTACAGTCTTTTATCGAACGGTCATTATTTACCATCACTCAAAGTCACTTCTCCATATTTTTGCCATCGCGTCACTGTTAATGTGTTTGCCAGAACGAGTATCTGTTTCATTTTCAATTTCAAGGTTTGGAAATGAAAACACTTTGGCCATTAAAATGTACGTTTTCATGAACTTATGACACGGTTCTTTAAATAAATCAAAGTATATCTATTAAGCGTTATGCCAAAGATCGGTAAGAAAACAAACGTGTTGAAATTGTAGCAATAAAATTTTAGTGGCTTAATATAACTGTTAGTAAACTAATCACCATGGGCTGAATATAGATTATTATACAAAGAACAACATTTAAAAGTATTTCAAGTATCGATTCCAGTGAAATGTAGAAAAATCGTTTTACGCATCAAACATGACAAAAAATCGATAAGGATCTGAGGCCGTACCATATAATTATGACCTTTACAACTGCTAAATTGTAATTCAAACTAAATTGTGCAAACAGCGAACACCCTTCACAAACACCCAACACAAACAAGCGTCCTCATGTTTGCCGAACATGTCAGTATATTTCTGATTGGCACACATGATGGACGTTGAGCTTATGGTAGCTATTAGTTTAGGATTGACTGATTTTTATTTTTTAAATGTCCTATCTGAACTATCACATCCACCATGCAGCATATCGCTATCTTACGAGTACAATTTCAACTCCATGGTGTTATTGAGAACATCCTGTTGCAAAATCCCAAAACACATTTGCCCGACTCGGGAGTCGAACCCAAGACCTCGAGATTAAGATACTATTTACTAGACCAACGAAACAGTTATATTTTAATAGAGTTTATATTTAAAAATAGAACGTCCGCCGCCTACAAGCTCGCGCGCATCACTGATTGCTTTCCAAGCGTCTGGAGACATCGCAAACTATTTACCGAACAATCCTTTGGTTTGTGAAGAAAATCGACACCTATCCCGATCATTGGCGAACACAAACACAAGCAGGCAAACACACGTCCACATATTGGCGTTTGGTTTTCGCTGTTTGCCATTGTTCGCCGAGCATCTGGAGCCGGTAAACTGAAGCTGAACAAAATAGCAATTGAATGGCTATAAGAAAGCGTTCTCAGACGCACAGCATGAGGGATTTTGCGGAATAAAGTTGCTATAAGACAGCTAATATTACAAAACCCGTAATGTTTACTCGACTTAAGCCATTATCTACCCAACCCACAACATTTAAACCTAGTTCACATAGCTAGGACCTTTAAGGCTGTGACACTATTCTAAACGACCCGTTAGAGCTCATAAGCATGACATTACCATGCACGGTGAACGCACACTAATTACACCAATTTTGTCATTATGTATGCGTATACCCTTACAATATACTAAGGAATAGGTCACCGAGCTTTAAATTGTGATTATTATACTTCGCAGTTTCTAATCTATTACCAAGTATTAAGTTGTTAGTTGCTTATCTAAGAAATTGCATAATAAATATTATAGCATGATTTTTCATCGTAGAAAGGAAACTAGCTTTTGCCCGCGTCTTCATGCTATTTCCTTCAAAACTGAGAAACTTTCCTTATACACTTGCAACTCCAAACGCCTTATAAAAGCACCTTTGTGCACAAACTGGCCATATAACTGACCTTCATATAAACTAACATCCCTTAATTTAACCTCTTCAAGATGAAATAAAACGATGAGACATATACCAGCTTTTACGTTACACCTCTAGCTATACAACTATGAAAACCACATTCAATTACATGCAGTAGTTTTTGCGTGTTGCGCGTACAAACATACAGAAAGACAGAACTTAAAAAAATATGTTGAGGCCTCTGCTGCTTTTTTATAAAGAGCGTTGTAGTAGAAGTATTAACTTTCTTCAAAATCTGCAATTTACTGACATTGCTAATATACATTTTTATAATATAGGTTTAAAATCATTTATTCTCATAAAAGACACAAAAGCCACTTACATAAGAATATAAAAATATCATTTTGTAAACTTATAAATATAACCGCCACCAAAAAAATAATAATATATTATATTATAATATTTTAAGTGTATCAGTAGCGCCCATTCGACAGTTAAATTCCCAACTATTTTGATGATTTTTAAAAATTGACTGAATGTAGTTTTCAGTAAAGTGTTTAGATAGTCGAGACTTAAAACTGCCGAGTGAGCTAACATGCTTTATATCAGCGGGTAAATTGTTAAAAAGTTGTGCTCCTTCATAGGTGATACTCTTTTTAGCGTAATTAGTGCGTATTTTTGGCAAAACAAGTAAGCTTGGTCGACGAAGACTACGTTTAGAAATTTGAGACATTTTTGTAAATTTTAAATTAGTATGGATGGACTTATCTATAATTTTCCTAATAAGAACACAAGTGTTAAATGTATAAAGTTGTTTTATAGTCATAAGTTTTGTTTCCTCAAATATGTTACGAGTTGGTGTCAAGTATGCATAGCGAAACAGTATTTTTATGACCTTATTTTGCATTATTTGCAATTCCTGTAATTTAATATTATTATGTATAAATAATATAATAATGTATAAGATAAGATAAATGATAGAACAGACAGATTTGTAGTAAATACTTGTGCCGGGGATCGGTTTAAATGAAATCCTGGGTGCTGATATAACTTAATCACTTTATTTTTCATTGGCTCGATACAGCGTGCTTCCTATGTCGTCCTATGTCTGATTCTTCCATGCTTCGTCTGTCCCACTCATTCATTCAATCCTTCACACTCACTCATCATTCTATCACGTTTCATTCTACTCAACTTACATTCCTACATTCGGCCGTCCTGCACTCATGTCTGTCCTCAGACAAATACCAAAATCTTAAATTCTATGACATCCTTATAATAACCAAAAGTAAGTTATGACTAACTGGTACACAATAGGTAACATTGTTACTAAACTTATACAAAAAGTTATAAAAATTAACACTTATCAGTAAATAGCTGATAACCTCCTTTAATCATCAGTAAAGTGGTTATTATACAGAACTACATCAGGTAATAACAAAATAAGAAGTACAAATACATCTGAATATTTGAACTTATGAATTAGTTTAAGGTTTGAGTTTAACGGTTTAACATACAACATCTCTACATAATATAAAACTAAGTCCTGGCGAACAATAGATAAAAGTTTAAATAACCTACACACAACTACTATGTTGTTTAGGCTCTAGTAAACGACATAAAGAAATTGTAATCAACAGGAAAAACAAAATGTACGATAACGTGAATACGCTGGCAGATAAAAGAATCTGCCATACCTACACAACGCTTAATTCTGTAGAGTAAATAGAAACCAATTTGTAAATCTAAATTAAATAATTTGTTTTCCCAAATAATTAAGAAGAATTAACTTAATGCCACTTATTACACTCACTGAATGAATTCAACCACTTGTAATAAGCGGTATACCTACTCTTATCAAAAGAGTAACGATTATACCCGAGGGTAAAGGCAGATATAATATAGCGTAATAGAACCTCCCCTCCTTTGAAGCCGGCTAACAAGGCCGTATGTGGTACATCTTAGTAATGCGATCCTTTCAATTCCCCCTCGCATTTCCATCGGCGCCATGATACCTACACACATGAACGAGGAGTCTGGCCTTGTCTACTGAAAGCTCTTCCAGTTATTACTTGTGACGTCATCCCATCATATTAGGCTGTTTATGGTCGGGAATGTGACGTCAACGCATAGAAAGTGCTATTCATGGGGGTTAATATCTGATAACATAGAAGCTCCTAAGCTTAATGAGTAATAAAATATTTCCAGTTATTGCTAATAGCTTTAACGGTCTATAAGATAGCTTGGAGCCTCATGCAAAGGAAACCATTTTCAGAAGATATTTAGCATTTGAAAATGATGTTTACATTTTGACAACAACTGATATTCGTTTCCCTGATTTAAACCCAAATCAAGCAGATACTTGGTCTGAAATTTGTTGATAATTTTGTTTTTCTATTTATATTTACGATATACTCCTAGAGGTCAAAATAGATGCTAAGGAAGATACGTGGGCTATTAAGTTGCAGGTTTAATACATCAAAACAAATAAGAATGTTTGACAAATGTAAAATTAAGTTGATAATATTTTTTCATTCTTTTAAAAAACGACGCCCGCACTAGGATTAACCCTGTCGCGGGGGTGTTCACTAACATACATTTTACACACACAGAGCACACCCAGAGCAAAGCCCAGAGTCAGAACAAATATTTGTGAATCACACAAAGATTTGTCTCGTGTGGGGATCGAACCCACAACACCAGCACAGTTGAAATCGGTGAGGTGACCGCTATAACCACTACGCCAACCGTGCACGTCCATGTTTAAGTGTTACACTAAAAGCGATTGATAAATTCTCTCTGCCGTACACCGTGGAGTGAAATCTTCCATAAATTCTGTACAGAGTGCTGGTTCACGTTTGACAATCGATAAAGGTAATCCCTTGATGGCAGCACGCGAAGCTCTCAAACTCTGCTCTATATTATATAATTTACCTTTATTGCAGCAGTACATTGAACCTTTAGTTACATATTGAAGAAACTTTGGGCATAAAGCAGTATGTACATGAGTTTCAAGTAGCTTTTGGAAAGAGCTTAGAGTAGTAACTACTGCTAAGTAACACTTCTTTACCCATATCCATATCTATGTATTTTAGTATATTGCTGCACCTGAGTGCAGCTTATTTAAATTATTTGTTAGTTAAAGTGTGTTGAAATTCGCAATATATTTCTAGCGAAATTGAAGTAGGTAGGGCTAAAAGTGGTTGTGTTTTTTTGCTAAAAGTGTACCTCATAATTAAATACCTTTTATTTTTTTAAATTTTGATATTTCGATATGTAAAACACGACTAATGGATTTTCGTAGTCGTTAAACACGTACAGTTGCTTAAATAAAAAGTTATGTTGTCATGTATGTACTACTTTCCCTTCATTATAAAACCTAGACAACCTAGTACTAAACCGCACCAAACCGTTGTGAAGTAAATGATAAACTAATTATTCATTAGCCGTTTCTATGCAGTACGTTTGTAAGTACTTCCGGATTGCCAAATATTTCGCGTGTTTAGGCACGAACGCTATCTCCTTAAATGGGCGGTAAGTACCACTAACCACACCACACCACTGTGTGGTGCCATCACGTACGGTGTAATAGTGTGACCAAAAATGTATGTTTGTTGCTCAACAAGTACCTGAAGACACTTATGATAGTAATGATATACAGAATAATGATTAATCGCTGTTCAATTCGCACTCATACATGAACGAACATTACGACTCGGTGCAAAATAAACTATAACAGGCTGGTCCTCTATTTTTCAATGAATTATTTACAAAAATAAGTAGAGAAGTTATTTCAATATATATTTTTAAATTATATTGTAAGTGTCCAGTCTTTAAATATAAAATAACGGCCCAGTGCGTGTCGGGCCACGCGCAATAGGGTTCCGTAGTTATTCGGTATAACATATTTTTTTAGTTACATAACGTCACCGTCAACATCTTCTCCAAAAAAATTAAACCAGACCCGCTTCACATAAATCGACAAACTGAGTGACGCACGAGCTTTCATTTCCACCCCATGACATATATCGAGCCTAATAAAAACACGAACTAAGCGAGCGAGCAAAAGTGTCACCGGCATGTGGGGATAAATCCAAATTAGGCCTGCAATCTGGCTTATTTTATTGTCTGGCTAGGTCATAGCGCTTAGCCACATTGTGCGGGCCTCTGCTATTTTCATTTTGTCACACACAACGTCGCTTGCCTCACAAAATGAGGGAAACGGGAAAACTATTGTCGTTCTTGGAATGCTCTTCCCGCTCGTTTACTCGAAATAAGCTTCCGAAAATAGCTTGATGGGACAAATATAAATACATATTTACTCGATTTGGACAAAACGTTTGGGATATGTTTCGATTTTCTTCTCTTTTAGAGTAAGAATTTTCTCTCAGGTAGTACGTTTGTCGTAAGCATAACTTTTCAGTTTGACCTTTGTATAATGAAAAGTTAGTGGGGTAGTCGGAGAGTTTGTTTAGATTACATAATATATGTATTTACATTTTTGGTTGGATGTATTCTGGAGAAAAGGACAATCACGTACAAGTAGTCTTTTTACAACTTAGTTAACGGTCATGATTAATTTATTATATTGATTATGATAACAGATTGTATATAATGTTATAAATATTACCATAGAATGCGTTATATTTTTTCGTCATTGTTATTTTATTTACACTTTACATTAATATTCAATTCAATATTTTCTAAAACTGTGAACGTACTCTAAGTGAGCTAATGGATTTCGAGAGACCACTTGCTCTTTAATCCAAATTTTAGTCCCGATGACGTAACCAGAGGTCATTCCCATTGGCACCGCTTGAGGCACACCCACCCACTGCAAACTTCAATATCGATTCCGTACAGACACCCGCCATTTTCTAACTGAATGGTCAGAGTCTAACATTCTATTTACGTTGATTCAATCTTCTTTAAGAGTGCTGCCCGGATACCGCATAAAAACACTGAAATACAAGTCAAATGCTTTATATTTGGAAGCGGCGCTTTCTTGGAATGGAAAACGAAGTAAAAAATATATGTCAACTGACAGTTTTTTTTATAAAACTGGGAGCGTACACTCACCCTTAGGTGAGATCTAGGACTCATTCTGCAGCTCTATCTTTCGGGCACTTAAAATGTAAATTGAAAAATAACTGACAAATCTATTTACATCACGTGAGTTTACGCCGACCTATTTATTTCTAATCTGTAATGAAGAGCTAATTAAAAAACAGCAGTATGTTTTCACGGTCCCATTACTAGATCATCGCAGGAATGTGCTAGGAAAGTAGTTACACGGTTATTCTGAAGTGCTCGTCAAGGCCGATGATGTTGGGCAGAAAATAGACACTGAGGTTATAGCAATTAGACACTATAATGTGTATGATAACACTCTTATGTGTATATAGCATATTGATTATTCCCTCTGATTACTTATATTGATTGGCTGCAGAGTTACTACATTTATAAAACTGTTAACTTTATAACTTTCGCAATACGGGAAGACAAAGTATCAGAATCTTTTTAAATCTGTTTCGTTTCGATAACAACTTTACATAAAATCTCATCTGCTATTATAAATATAGATGTGGACAAATAACTACTGTGTCTTAGTGGTTTAAGCGGTCGCCTCGCCGTTCTCGACTGCACGGGTGTTGTGGGTTTTTCGCAAATTTTCGTTATTCGCAAAGATTTGTTCTGAGAGTGGGTGTGCTTGTGTGAGTGAATGTGTGTATTTGGCCATGTCATTGGACCATTGGATAATGTAATTGCTTCTGGCGTTCTATCTTTTGTAAAAAATCCAAATCAGTACACATAAAAGATTAACTTAAATAAAAAACATCCTCTTCAGGATTACATTAAAATTAAATTTCATTACAAACACCACATGTATAAAAATAAAGGATTAAGAGACAATTATGATATTATTCTGGATTACACAATTATTGCGAAGTGGCAATACAATTAAAGACAATTTCCATTGAAAACTCGCTGTAAAACAGCGGGATAACGAACTTACATAACGATTTTCGATATTTGCCGAGCATTCAGTAAAATAAAATCATTTTCATTGATCGTGTTAATTGGGAACATTTCGAATGCAATCGGCTTTATCAATGAACGGGTAGACTTCGTTGAATTTTAAAAATACACACCATTAATGAAATTTCCAATGAAATTAAAAAAATAGCTTCTACACTATATCTGTTTAATATTTATTTTATTCTGCATCTGGTTTACCTTTTCGAGTAAATTATTTTTGATTATTTTCATTAATTCTCGATCATCTAGTGGTTATCGTATGCGCCGCGAGGTCTCGAGTTAAATTCCCGGATCGGGCAAAGTGTCATTCGTTAACTTTCCATCCGGAAATTCTTAATAGCTGGACAGAGTTAGAATTGTGCGCGGTGAATGGCGATATAGGCTCACCCTCTATCCCATGGGTCTTAAACATAACAGGAGATGTGGGTGTTGTACACCTCTGCAGCACCTTTCTAGGTAATATAGGCGTGATATTATGTTGTTATTTTCTTTAATAACTACAATCTACCTCTCATGTATCTTTAAATGTCTGTAAATTTTCTCTAAATAGTATCTATCTCTTATAAGATGTATTTAAACAGTTTTAATTATAGTATTTAAGTAGTTATTTTTATATAGATTTATAAACAAAACATTGATCTCAATTTTTATTTTCGTTTTGATTACTAGATTTTAATTTAGAAATAATAATATTACGACATATTTTGTACTCATAAATATACCGCCATTACAAACAAAATGTAATTTATAAAATACAAACCTTCTGCAGGACAGGCCTATCCTAGTGGAGGAGTTTTTTAGCAATTTACTCAATTCTTTACAAAAGGGAATATCTAAACGTATTTGACAATATATTTTTTTTAATGTTAAGAATTTATATATATTGAATAAATATATTTTATTTTTATTTAACTTTATAAAATCTGAATTACTTTTTAAATGTCCGTATTACGATCCGGTAAATGTATGATCATGAACACTCTTTACAGGTTTCATTATATCACACTTATATTAGGTATATATATTTCAAATCATCATAATACAAATCAATATATATGATTTAGATACGAACAAAACGAATTTCTAATAACAGTAGTACGTTGCGTTCAAAGTACATTACATTTTTTATCACATCATATTTACTAAACTTGATTTGATATTCAGAATCTTTATAATAAAGATCGATATATAAGATTTAGATAGTAGAAGTATCATCAAAACCAAACTTCTGGTAACTAGTGGCGTACGTTCTATATTTTGTCGTGCTATATTTAAAACGGTCGTGACACGCTCGCGACATCGCACCGTATTATTGAATACGAGTCCTATAAGATGTAATAAAAAATACTCGATATTGTTTTATGATAATAGCTGTTCCATTTCAATAGGTTAAAAGTGACTTATTTGTTTTGTTCTAGATGCAGAACAATTTATTACTAGTTATCTTAGGTTGTATGTTTTGTTCTAGATGCAGAATTTATTACTTGTAGGTTATCTTGAAAGTAATTATGCCATGGCTCGTATATCAGTGTGTTTGTTCACAATGTTTTTAATTGTTGTGTTGTTTAGATGAGATAAAGTAACAATAACATAACAGCACGTCTATATTACCCAAAATGTTGTGGCAGAGGTGTACAATACACACATTTCACCTGTTATGTTTAGGTCCATGGGATAGGGCGCCTATCGCCATCCACCGGGCACAATTCCAACTCCGTTCTGCTATTGTGAATTTCCTGACGGAAAGTTCACAAATAACATGTCCGGGAATCGAACCCGAGACCTCGCGGTAATAGGCATATACGCTAACCCATACCAACGAGGTACCAGCAACCAGTAACAATAATAGAAGTATTAATAACTTTTAACTAATCAATGAATAACACCCTCGAATTTACTGTAGTAAACTTAAACGGCGAACCTGCCTGCCTATCCTAACATACGGAGCCCAAACATGGTCATTGACAGAGGCTCAGAAGTCCAGGCTCAAGATTTGTCAGAGAGCTATGGAACACAGTGTGCTAGGAATTGAGCTTAGCGATCGAATTCGAAATATATCCATACGTGCCCAAACAGGTATCACTGACGTGGGCAGCAAGTCTGCTAAGCTGAAGTGGGACTGGGCGGGACATATTTCACGTATGCATCCGGAGAAGTTGGCACGGATTGTCCCACAATCGATGCCCCAAGAAGGACACCGCGTCGTCGGGGTAGACCTAGGAGGCGCTGGCGGGACGACCTAGATGCCTACAGCCACAACTGGTGGGAAATTGCAGGAGACAGAGAGGACTGGAAGCGTTTGGGGGAGGCCTTTACCCAGCAGTGGGACAGTACAGACTAACAAAAAAAAAACTTAAACGAAGTGATTATTTTAAAAAGATTCGTTCACGGCCAAACTGACAAAAATCTTATTAAAAATAAATTGCACGCAAGCTGCCGATATTGTTATGCTTTGTGTAGTTCATAAAAGTTTAACAGCTTTATTAATATTGTGTTCATTTATGAAAGCTAGGGAATTCTGCAATCAATAAAATGTTTATTTAGTTATTCTATTATTTTTTATTAATGTTGATATCACGATTAAGAAGAAGAACTATGAGAGACATTATACTTAAATGCTACTGCTTATGGCATTTATGGCAAATGCTTTTATTCCAAAGTTCTGTGAGATAATTATTTTAATTAACTTTCTCTGCTCTATTGTAAGCAGATTTAATTTAATTTCAGAAGAAAATGATCTGCTTATTCACGCCAAATTGCAATAAATTTTCTCAATCAACTACAAAAATTTAAAACGAAACCAATTCAAAACATAATCCAAACAACACTAACAGCCACGAAACTACTAAAGTACTAGAGCCCTCGGAAATACCTAGCGATATTACATTGCATTCCCGTAACGACATTGCCAATAATACAATTGAAGCTGTTACACTAGTTTGGGACATCGGATAGCGATATCCAATAGTAGAACGTAACATTTATTTACCTAAAATAGAGCAATGTTAGGTAGATAAATTGGGTGTGCAGATTTATTTAACGTTTGGAATATGAAATGGAATTGTTGTGCTGTCAGTGCTGTGTCAAGATAAAATCTGCTGTCTTATATAATTATAATTTTAAGTATATTATACTTTATCGTTATGTGCTTACCCTGTTTAATCTATTTATATAAACTTAAACATATAAGTGGTTATTTCTTAAAAACAAAGTTCAGTGACCAGTTGATTCTTCGTATCGTCACATTTATTTATTTATTTCGGCTTCATAGAAATCGCATTATTAAAAAAAAAAATCATATTTTGAACTTGTGACCCAAGTTAGTAGTTTATGGCGATATAGTATTCGCTTATTATATATATTATACTATATATTCATCAAAACTAAAAATTAAGTTAAATGAACATCATTAAATCTGTTGTACGCCAGTTACGTGGGTGGATTGAAAAGTTCGCGGCCTCAGCAAGAAAACAATTTAAAATATAAGCAAAAGTAATTTTATTTTTCCACGTAATCTCCACCTAACTCTATGCACTTCTTCCATCTGGGTTCCAACGCCTGTATGCCGGTTATAAAACAAGTTTCTTCAAGGCCTTCAAAAAAGTCACCCACTGCAGCTTTGACCTCCTCATTTGATGAAAATTTTTGACCTCCAAGGTGTTTTTTTAGGTTTGGGAATAAATGAAAGTCTGAAGGTGCCAAATCAGGGGAAAAGGCGGGATGGGGCAGTAATTCAAAGCCACAATCACGAATTTGAGCCATAGTTTCAACAGACGTGTGAACGCGTGCATTATCCTGATGGAACAACACTTTCTTGCTGAGTAATCCTGGCCTTTTTTCTTTGATTGTTTCACGCAAACGACGTAAGAGGGTGCAGTAATAGTCTCACCTTTTGCGAGGTAGTCCACCATGATGACACCCTTAGCATCCCAAAAAACTGACGCCATCACCTTGCCAGCTGACAAAATTGTTTTGGCTTTTTTTGGAGTCGGTTCATCAGGTTTTTTCCACTGCTTGGATTGCTGTTTTGACTCTGGGGTATAGTGGTGTACCCAAGTTTCATCCATTGTTACAAATCTGGCCAAAAAATCTTGTGGATCAGCCTCAAACATTTCCAAATAATCGCGAGAAATCGTGAGGCGTACTCGTTTTTGTTCAACTGAAAGCAATTTGGGTACCCACCGCGCAGAAACCTTAGAAAATCCAAGTTCATTGACTATGATGTTTTGTGTTCGTTCATACGAGATGCCAATAGTGTCTGCAATCTCCCTGATGGTCAATCTCCGATCTGTCAATATCAGATCACAGATTTTCCCTATGTTTTCTTCAGTCGTGGACGTCATAGGCCGGCCAGAGCGAGGGTCATCTTCAATACTCTCTCGTCCGCGTTTAAATTCAGCAACCCACTTTTTTACAGTCGTATACGACGGAGCAGATTCTCTTAATGTTGCTGACATATCTTCGTGTATCTCTTTTGGAGTTAGTTTTTTTTAAACAGGTATTTGATGACCGCACGTTGCTCAATTTTCTCCATTCTTTAAAAACGCTACACAAAGGCTCACAAAATTCAGTCTAATTTAAATACAGATAATGCTATTGCGATAAAATTTTCCAATTTGACAACCAAAGAGTAAACTAATCAAATGAGGTCAGTTACATTAAAATAGTTTAAGTATTTATGTGTTAGGTCGCGAACTTTTGGGTTGGCTAGTCTTAGTGTGCACATAATTACTGTGTGCTTGAGTTACCGAGACCAACTGCATGTAAACAAAAATCTCATGTTGTTTCATCTTTTGTAAGCACTTCGGCATCAAAATCGCCTCTCATTGGTAGTTAATTGACTAACAACATATTATCACGCCTATATTACCTATGAAAAGTGTGGCAGAGGTGTAAAGCTCCCACATTTCACATGTTAAGGTGCCATAGGATACGGGGTGAGTCTATCGCCATCCACCGAACGCAATTCCAACTCTGTGCTGCTATTTCAGAATTACCTGACGGAAGAATCCCAAACAACACTTTTGCCCGACTCAGGCATCGAACCAGAGACCTCGCGGTAAGAGGCGCACACGTTAACCAATAGAACAACGAGGCAGATTTGCAACGAAGTGGTTGACTACTAACTACAGACTAAACGACCAAGGACTGTAAACGCGTTACATTATGCACATAATTGCTTGAGTGCACGGTTGGCGTAGCGGTTAAAGCATTCGCCTCGCCGCTTTCAACTACGCTGGTGTTGTGGGTTCGATCCCCACATGGGCCAAATCTTTGTGTGATTCGCAAAGATTTGTTCTGACTCTGGATGTGATCTGTGTGTGTGAAATGTATGTTTGTGAACAACCCCGCGACACAGGAGTTATTCCTAGTGCGGGCGTCGTTTTTAAAAAAAGAAAAATAATTATATATATTATTAGAGGATATACCTACCCTCAGTAGATATATCCTCTATTCAACTCTTAGCAATCGTGAGACAAATACTAATATTACCCAACAACAAGATATTGTGATGATTAATGAAAGTAAATTTAAGCACCGCAAATTTAGAGTACAGTTATTTTTGTTTTACGATTTTAAGTGCTTTGTGAAGTCTAAGGAATAAATAAATTTTGACATTTTCTAAATCTTATACCTTTTTCCATGAAAAATAGACACCTTTTTCGTCTAGTGCTAAAACTGCATCTCTACAAAATATCATATAAGTTAGCAGTTTTGATTAGATATGTAATCATCATGCTATGATGACATCTAATTTTAAGCATTGATGTAAGGCCTTGACGTGCGTTTAACCTATGTTTAGTGCTAATAATATTCGGCGGTCTATGTACTCATGCTAATGACTCGGTACACAATTTAGTCACCACACGAAGTTGATATAATCTAATCTATGCAAATATTCAATATTTTACAATATTTAAACTAAGCCCGGTAAAAACTTCTAGTTAATGCAAACATGCTGATAAAAAAACTCGATGGTACTCTCTACCTTGCTTTCATTAAGCGCAGTCTCTGCTTTTATTTTACATTTCCTCTTTCCCATATGAGTGCTTTACGAGTACGTACTTCAAAAATATCAGTATCAGTGTGATTTTACTCATTCCACCTGCGAGTACGTGCAATTTTATTGAAACTGTTATTTTTTTGGTCACATGTTACTTCACTGCGTTCAAATTTCAATAACTACTCTATCTGAAGGCTGGACGAAATCTTTATGGTATTTTAAGACAGCGATAATCTCCCAAATGAAATTTAGATAGAATATATTAAATATATTGAAATGAATCACTACAATCATAATAAACACGAGCTTACTAATATATGAAATGATTCACCGCTTTTTAGAGATAGTTTACACTGCAAGTGAGTAGGAGAAAAGATGAATAATAATATATTCTCGTAAGTAAATAAAGAGAACATATTAACTGGACATTAATAACCCTTTTCATAATTTATGAAAGTGTAAACTTTAAATTTACGCTTCGGGATAAAAAAAAAATAACCTATAAAGGTTGCTTAAAATAATTATTATAAGTCTTAACACACCTGCAGCAGATGACGATGTCACATCTTCATCTTTGCTCCTAATATTAACCATTTTCTAATTTTTGCTTTACTTGGTTCATTGCTTATATGCACCCATGTAAGTAATAAACACCTTCTGTGGTCTTTAAAGAAAACTAGAATCTGTACGTATACAATTTAATAACGCTAAATTAAATTAAATGTACCTGATGAAAGCTCTGAATAAAAGAGTGCTAGAGTAATGAAAGTAAACATTATTACATTAGGTCAGTTTAACTAATGGTGTATGACTCAATCTTTATTCTCTTTAAAGTGCAAGTGAATTCAGCACGTTTTGTGGTGATGCTCGCAAACTTGTGCGGTATGCGAATCACGCGGTATGCAGGGCGCCGCGCGTCGCATGGCGAGTCGGTCAGCCGGCCAGCCGTGATGCCGGAAACACTGATTGATATCTTATTTAAATGTGAAGGTAAAATAATGAGAAAATGTAAAAATATCGAGTTATACATCAGCGCCAAAAAAAACTGTCTATCAAACTTATTGCAAACGTAAACTCCACCTAAGTTCCAAGAGTAAAATAACATATCTCTCAGATGACACCCACAATCTGTTTGGATAAAATCTGACATAGTTTATCGGATCCACATGATCGTGGAGTAGAAATACAAGTAGACGACATCACGTGAACCGCGGTTATGATTCAAAACAAATAATTTTATAAATAATACTGTTAATAACTAAGAGGACATTTCGAGACAGCTGCGGTGGCATATTGCCAGAGAGTGTACTACTGCCATTTGCCAACGTATGCTCGTGACGTCATCTACTATCTCTATCTCCGTCCCACGCGTTGTCACACGTCATATTATTATGTTTGTCATTAAAATGGGAGTGTCGATAACAGATTCTGAAATTTCTGCCCAGAGCTTTTCACGTGTTTTTGTGTCTGGCTTCGACACTTGTCAACGAAATGAATTTATCATTTTAGTAAATGTGAATTTAAATGTTTTCTAACATTTTTGTGTCGGCGTCTGATATGCTTTTTGGCAGAGAAGTACCTAACAACGTCCGACCTATTTCTTTAAATGAGCTTCGATGAACTTTCAACTTTGAGTATGAAGTTCATTTGCAATTCCGATATAAAACTTGTTCAAAGTTTACATAGCAGATTCTATCAAGTTATGATTTGGTGTAGTATGGTTATATGGAGGTATATCGACGAATTTAATTTAAACTTTTCAAGTGTAACATACTGGTATCTTATTATAATAAATAATTTCTATTTTATTAACTAAATGAACCATAAATCTTGCACCGCTTTCTGGACGTGTGGTACCTTCTAAGTTGGTTGCCTCAGGACTATAGACTTAATAGCACTTTTTACACTAAATCAAAGCAAAAGAAACCCCAAGACCAAAAGCAGGGCAAATAAAAGTCTACTCATCAATCTATTGACCAGTAGTTTAGAAAACCTCCATCTTTATAGGGTGGGGTTACTTAATGGTTTGCCCAGACAAAGAACGCGGCCATCTCAATAAAATAAATTCTTGGAACTTTATTAGTATTAATTAAGCTATTGAAATTTTATGTGCGGTACTAAACTGTCCTAAGGGTAGCTGAGAGGTTGAATTAGATGACGTCAGAGGTTTTATGTAGCGTTTCTATGAATATTGAATTGGTTGCGTCAGTCGTTTCATTACAAGCAGTCGGTAGGTACATCATATGTTTCATTCACTGTCTTTCCGTTCATTTTTAGGGTTCCGTACCTCAAAAGGTAAAAACGGAACCCTTATAGGATCACTTTGTTGTCCGTCTGTCTGTCTGTCTGTCTGTCTGTCTGTCAAGACCTTTTTTCTCAGGAACGCGTGGAGGTATCAAGCTGAAATTAATATCAAATACTCAAGTCTATGGTCTCTTGGAGCTGTGAAAAAATCAAACTTCTAAGTCAACGCGATCAAAAGATACTCCCGTTTATGCCGCAAATTTTCGACACTCGCAAGGGAATCAAAACCTACAGGGTACTTCCCGTGAACTCAGAAACTTGAAATTTGGTACGAAGCAACGTCTTATAACACAGATAAAGGAAAAATTGCGAAAAGCATAAATTTTTAGTTAGCAATAAAAATACCATAACTTTTACTTATATACCTACAGGTTTGTACGGAACCCTCGGTGCGCGAGTCTGACTCGCACTTGGCCGGTTTTTTTTTCTTTAAGAAAGCCAGTAAAATTTGCTAAGAATTTGTACCTTCAACAATTAAACGCTAAATTGCCTTGCATTGGCAATGGGCTAGACCCTTGACACAATTTACTTTTTTGACGTTTAAATGAGGCAATAAAAGAGCACGTCACATCGCAATGGAATGTTCTCGCAGTGGATTGTCATACAATACAAGGATTAGATCCGGCGTTTTAATAAAACGGTACTTCGTTTTATCAATTAGCCTAATATCCTTTTATTTTGAAGATTCCGTTTTTTAACTCCGTATGCAAAGAGGGTTGCGATATGTTTGACCTGTCTGCGTCTGTTGCACCGAAGCTTTTAAACGAGTGAAGCGATTTTTTTAATAACCAAATGCTTTTAAAATCTATGTGTAATATTCATTATACCTTCGTCCTTCGTGTATCAGGATAGAATGCATATTGCAAATATTTGTGCTTCGCTTCCTGGGTTGTAATTTCGATGCGCCGATTTTCACCAGCGTCCTTAGCAACTAGTGATAAGTAGGTAGTTAAGCTTCATGTTTACGCCACGTTACGTAAGGGGGTGCTGACGTGGCATTGGATCGATAACAGTAAGCAGTTAAGGTCACAGCCGAATAAAAGCTTTGGCCTATAGCCTTGAAAGATTTAATCGATGTCATCCATCACTGATAACAGATTATAAGTATAGAGAACGAATGCTTTCTCGATCTTAAGTATAATGTTTGATTTTGCGTAAAAGTTAGGCTTTTGTTTTAAGGGCAGTTACATCACCATTATTTTAGTTCGATATATTTTTTTGCGAAGATTGCAATTTTTCTATTGTAATGCGAAAAAGATCTATTAGATTGCAATTAGAGCGACTGCAAAAGTGGCCGACTATTCGGCGTTACCCACTAATCGGCAAGGCCGATCATTAGATTGGTTTTAATTAAAAAAAATATAGTTTAAAAAAACTAAAAAAACACGCTTTTAAAGCACATCAAACTAAAAAGTGAAAAATAATTCTTATTATAACCTGAAAATAATAATAAACGAAAAATACTAGTACTATTGTGAAAAAAAGCGTGGGTCGCTCGATAGACGAAAAATATGGCACAGAGCGCCCCACGCTTTTTTTCACAATAGTACTAGTATTTTTCGTTTATTATTATTTTCAGGTTATAATAAGAATTATTTTTCACTTTTTAGTTTGATGTGCTTTAAAAGCGTGTTTTTTTAGTTTTTTTAAACTATATTTATTTTTCACTTTTTAGTTTAGTTTTTTTTTAATCCTGGCGATCCTAATCAGGATAATGAGATAAATTTATGAAATTATTATATTGTCGCTGATTCTTTACAAGTGTAGAAAGTTTGAATTAAATCTGTCCGTTTAAAGTGGGTCAAAATCGAGTCCAAAGGAGTCGGTTACATACAAACAAACAAACAAACAAACAAACAAACAAACATACAGGTGAAGCTAATATAAGCGTGTTAAAAATATAGTCATTTATAACCTGGTTTTATTATGTAATTCGTCGCAACACCACATGCAGTATACTGTTAGGCAAAAGTTATGTAGCACTTCTAATACTAGATAATTGGCATTTATAGTAAAGCTGACTAGTCGAGTCGGCAAATACAAAAGTGGCATATCTGTAGTTACAATTCACTGGATACCACTACCATCAACTATACTGTAACTCATTTTTTACTCTGTGTGTCTCATTTTAACTTCCAATTTGAGGATATAAGATCCTATTTTAGCTAGGCAATTGATTTTACTATAATTAATTAAATAATTATATTATTTTTGGTATTTATCTTTATAATATTATTTCATGACATGTGATCTGAATTCTTATTTAATAATAGATTACAGCAGCTTATTTTTCCTTACAGTATAAATCCAAACGCTGTTATATCAAATATTTTAATTAATTATAACCAACGTGCTCAGTTCAATTATATTTTAGCAGCATGAATAAAGCTTTTAGCTAGGCCAGACTGTTGTGTATTCAGCCGATTGATCTGGTTCCCTACAGGCCATTGTCTCGGGGGTATACCTGAGGGGGTGGGAGGCGGCTATGACGTATGCTGTCTGTGATATTTCAATGAATCGCAGAAATAGAGCTAGAACTGAGGTATGACATTCAAACCTAGCCTTTTCTGAAAATGTCTAGAATACTGACTACTAAATTGGGTACTGTACTCTTTAGCTGATATTAAAGTAGGTAGTACTTAAGCTATTACCCCCATGGTTGAGTAAGTCGTAGTCAATTTAAACACTACCAGGAGGTATCGAAGGCCGTCCTTGGCACTAGATAGTTGTTAAACTGATAGGTAAAGTAAATTAGTTCGCAGTGATTATTGAGGCTTTTAAGAAAGTGTGCACAGAATAAACGTGAACTGCAAAATAGATAGGTGAATAGAATAGGTATTTCGCATTAACTCATTTGCAACTATAACTCCAAACTTAAGATGCAACAAGAAAGATTTAACCAATTGTTTAAAACAGGAGTGTAAAAAAAATAGTAGTAAATGTATCCAATGTCCAATTATTATTGTTTACAAAATACAAATATCCGTTTCGAAAGGTTCAAAAACTGAAACATTCAAAAAATCTCAATACATACTATCAAACCAAACACTATTAACAAACAAACTACAATGCAGTGCAATAAACCTGTTAAGAAATAAATAAACTGTAGAAAGGCCAATTGCAAACGAAACGACAAAACGATGTGCCTGCGAACGCACAAGTGCGGCAATCGATAGCGCCCGCCCCCTGACCTATATAACGCAGATTAGGAGGCCGAGATGTCTTGTTTTTGTCTCCTGCCAAGAAGGCTTACCGCAGATAAGATGTGTGCAGCACTAATTTATTCTAACTTTAGTTTAATATGTAGATGATTTCAAAATAGGGATTGCCAAACATTTTTGGCATTATATTTCTTTTAAATTTAAGTATACATTTAAAGAATATCATAGGGCACAAAAGGAAACTTATAATCAAACTCTTTTTGAATGGTTGTTAGTTTGTGATTGACGTTAGAGATCTACAACCTCCTTGGTCGCAGTCGATTTTCAGATTAGGAGAAGCCAAACCTCTATATGTCTTGTTTTTGCCTCCTGACAAGAAGCTTTTAAAGATAGTCGTGCACTACTAAAAATTATCGTGGCAGTATTTTAGTTGTAGGAAACTGAAGCATTTAGGTTACAGGATTGTATATTTTTAAGCAAGTTCAATAAAATGAGATTGATGAAAAACTAAGCTTACTGATTTTTTGGCGACACTTTGCATTGCCTAGATAAAGAGAGTCAACCCTAAAATGATTTATTATTTCCTTCTGAGACTGCGAATAAACTATTATATATAATACATACAGGGTGTATTTTTGAAACGGGGCAGTAAGGGCAAGTACCTTAACCGTTGCAGTTACAGCAAAACGTTCTTAAAAGACCTTCCCTAACTTTTTGGGACATTTTGAACTGCATTCACAGATTTTGTAAAAAACTTACAGTTAGCAAAAAAAAATGCAAAAAGTTCAAATTTTTTTTTTTATGCCCTTACTGCCCCGTTTCAAAAATACACCCTGTATATCAAAGACAATAACATATCAGGGGGCATTCCCCTGCTGTAAGTAACTGCATACCTATTTGTAATTCCCATCTAATAAACGACACTACTGATTATAATTATGCGACAAATATATACCGCATTTAAATAAACATTTTACATCCGGATCAAACCGGTTGAACACCATATTAACCTTTGATCCAGAGGTGATCCTCGTTTTATCATTATGCATTATAGTATCAAAAGTCATACTAAAACACGTGTCTGCGACATACGAGTTCTAAGGTCAAAAGGTTGTTAAAACCACTTTTTTTTTAAATGTCACATGATACATATTAAAATAGCGTTTGATGCTTTAAATTATATTTATTTGTATTCAGACAAAAGTTGCGACTTGATTTCTGGTATTTGTGTTATATAATAGATTTTAGAGAATATTATACCATAAATTACACCTAGTTAGTGACTGTTCTTTGAACCATTATATCATTATAGTTTGACACCTTGCATTTTGGGGTATACATTATTCAGATAATAGCGAGCGAAGATTAGCTATGGAGATTCATTGATCTTTTGGTCGATTTGTGAACTAGTGACTACTATTTACATGTAGACATGTCCATGTGCCTCTGAGAGTATGCCAGTCTCAGTTGTCAAGCAAAGATGTATGGCAGTCGTTACTAGTAATCTGTAGTCTGAATGCCTAGGAATTGGTTTAATCAACATTGTGAGCATAGTCTAATAGCCTATTTATAGCTGCAATTTACTTAAAAACTACTTAAGCTGTATAAGAAGCAAAGGAATAATAAATAATAGTATTTCAGAATTTAGCGTGGAAAATACTTAAAGAAACATAACAACAACTCAGAATGCAGTATTTTCAAAGCTAAAGTAAATGTATAGCGGCTGCTATTGAACTGTCGAGCCATAAACCGAAACCTTATGTCGTTGTCTCTGGAGCGGACAGGCAATTTATGTTCCTAATGCTGAGCCACTTAGCACAGACAATACCGAGCCGTTCTATACTAGCTTGGGATGGAGATAGCAGTCAATTCTAGTGTTTTATGGGGATATCAGTGACTACCATGTTTAATCCATGAATGTGGTTTTTAAAAACCTAAATAATCCATCTAATATCATAAAGGTGAAAGTTTGTATAGATGTATGTTTCACGCTAAATCTACTGGATAGATTATGATGAAAATGTGTACACATATAGCGTATAGTCTGGACAAGCATATTATAATCTGCTTTGTAACGTTCCACACGAACGGTGCCATGGCAGAGACTTATACATCTATAATTTAATTACTAGATAGTAACAAGAGCAATGGTAAAAAGTGCCGAGAATAACCAGCTTAGCTTTTCAGTGAGCGTTTTGCATTCCTCTTAGGAATGTGAAAAGGGTAATGACCCTCTAAGTAATTATTTCATTTTCTTTAATTAAAAATATTCTCGTGGGAGTAATAAAGCTTATGCTAACCCACGTACATAATGAGAAGAGAAGTTAATAATAGAATTGAGGTTTTTATTATTACGAAGATAATATCGGTAAAGTTCTTTGTTATGACCCGTCTATAAAATGCATCACATGCAACTTTACCTCCAAAGCCTAGGTAGTTGTTAAATTTAAAATAAATAAATAAATATCTCACAACTTACACACAACGCCATCTAAATAATAAATAAATAATAATAAATAAATATTTCACAATTCACACACAACGCCATCTTGTCCCAAACTAAGCAGAGCTTGTAATATGGATACTAGAATTAACTGATTCTAATACATCTCTACTTTTCTTTTGTAAATACATACTTATGATACATAGAAACACCCAGACTAAGACAAACCCCCATGTTCATGCACACAAAGATTTGTCTTAAGCGGTACCTAATCGAACCCGCGACCTCGGCGTCGCAGGCAGGTACACCACCCACTCCGCCATCCGGACGTCAATTTATTTCATACTAAACTAAAATATATGTTATCTATCACAAACAACTATTTACAATAACATGAGCTGCGGCTAATTTCACAGCGGAATCTTATAATCACTTCCTCGATGGTCTAGTGGTTAGCGTATGCGCCTCTTACCGTGAGATCTCGAGTTCGATTCTCGGGTCGAGCAGTGTTATTTGTGAAATTTTCGTCAGGAAATACACAATAGCAGTACGGAGTTGGAATTTTGGCCGGTGGATGGCGATAGGCTCTTCCCATGGTACCTAAACATAACAGGTGAAATGTGGGTGTTGTATACCTCTGCCACACCCTACTGGGTAATATAGGCGTGATGTTATGTTATGTAATCTAATAACCACCAAACTGGAACACAGTTAGGGAAATACTTTTAGGCGGTAGTGCAGTACATTTAAGTTAAACGATGGAAATACCGTGAGTTCTTTCATAAACAGTAACCCATTCAGTGTCAAAGTATTCTTGCAAAGAACAAAAACAATAATACCGATGCGATAGGTAGGTTCACCGTGCAGGTAATGTCAAAATAAGGGTCGACACACATTAAAAGCGACAAACCACCGAAACTACGCTACTACTACTATGGAATTCGCCGGAATTCCCGCGGCGCCGCTGCGGGCATCCGCGCGACTTGTTTGAGTTTCTCATGCGATAATGAGTATTATGGTTGTGAGAATAGAGTTGGAATTCATATGACACTGAAACTGCGCTTCGATTCGCTGCGCTTCGACGCGCTTTTGGTGTGTGTCGACCCTAAGGGTTGTATGGAGTACACGGGCTCTATCGATCATACAATCCGGCTACGGCCGTATTTAGAACATCACAGGCTAGTGGACTGGAAATGGTCAAATAGGTGACCCACAAAGCAATTCGCCACAATTTTCACGTTGAACAAGCTTTTTCGAGGACAACCCTGTTTGTGGATGATAAAGAAGTTATCGATGTAAATGATAATATTATTATGTAAGAACTAACTAAGCCACACGCGGCTGTGCTTGCGTGGTAATGTGTGTAGGTAAGCATTAATAAACCATCTGTGCAAAAATAAACTTTAATTAATATGAAATAAAGATTAATTTACATTGCAATTTATGTAACTCAAAATGAATTGCAATATAATCTTTATTTTGTTTGCAATAAAGTTTCCTTCCATTTTTACACTACTAATACGTTATTCACACAAGTTTGCGTAGAAGTGTGCCCTGCATACCGAACTTGTGGGCCGACTGAACGATCTGCCTAAAATACATAAAAAAACATAAAAATCGGGCAAGGCGTTCCGGAGGAGCTATCTAACGCGATTTTTATTAGATAGACTACAGATAGATAACACGTATGTTTACGTTCAGAATAGCATGAAATAAAGACATTTTCTATGGTGAATTTAACCTACGTTTGGGTCTATAACTTGAAAGAAACTTAAAACTCGCTAGTGAATCTTAAGTTTTCAGTCACTGTGAAATGTTTTAACCTGTTCTCGGATCGTATCAATTTACCAACGAAGCTGGTATCTAAGTGCCCTGGGGTTATTACAAGCTCCTACAAGATTAGTGCTGGGAAGTAAATTAATAGTTTAGATTAGTTCCACTGATGGACCAAGGCTTAAGAAACTGCATTAGTAATTACTGTATTTGTCTTTTTATTGTATGATAATTCAAGATAAAAAATAACATAACATCACGCCTATATAACCCGGAAGGGTGTGGCAAAGGTGTACGACACCCACATTCCACCTGTTGTTTATTTTCCATGGGATAGGGGGTAAGCCTATCGCCATCCACCAGGCACAATTCCAACTTCGTGCTGTTGTTGTGAATTACCTGACCGAAAGTTCACAAATAACACTAAACTAAGATTCATGTCGCCAAAAGGCTATGAATTCACGAAATGGAAACATTACCATAAACCGACTATCTCTCATTTTAAAATACATTTGACCTTTAAAGAGGAAATCTTGATAAGGAAAGCTCATTTGAATTTGTAATAATTTTGTTTTGAATGCGCTATAACTACCTGCCGGAAAGAGAAACGCGTTTTATTATCTGAAGACCCGCATTCAGCTATAAATATGACAAAATTTTGATTCCTTTTTAATTTGCACCAGGAAAAATATATTTTAAAGAGGTTTCGGGAATTTTGCCTCTGCCTCATTTGCTTCAGATTATGTAAATTAATGAGATTTTTATTTCTAGCAATACTGATGACTTTTAGTTTTTACAGGCCATATTATATTGACTGGGATTGTAAATTACAATCTAATAACAAGATTTTATTTACTCGTTTTGTGTTACAATAAGTTATCTAAACATTGAACTCACTCGACTTGTGGAAATTGGGCTGATTTGGCGTGGTTGTAATTCCGACCACTAACAATATTTCAGAATCACATCCGGAAAAACGACTTATCGAACAAATATTATTGCACGAAGGGCATCACAAATATTGGGGTGGCCCGGTAACCAATATTGCAGATTCAGATTTTCTACAAACTTGGTGAAATTTGCGAGCAAAATAAAGGCTTTTATCGACCTATCGGAATGCGTAATGGGCTATTTGGTTAGAGCGCTCTCGCATGTGAGGCTTTGCTATGTCGGGGCTTTGTTTAAGGCCCCGGGAGCCCTGTGAACTCGATGATTTTGGGACCCGCTCAGAAAGCCGGTGATGGATGGCGGCATTCCAGATATTGATTGATTGCTAGTCCTTTGTGAGTCGCGGCAGCTGTACAAAGAATGGATGAAAGCTGCAAGGAAATTGAAGAAAGACGATTTATTTTAGGAGTTAGTTCTGAATGAAGTTAGGGATCGTGACTCATAAAAATTACGAAAAAATATTAATAATATGCTGATGTAAAGTGTTTAGAGAGCAGATATCAAATAAGAATAGAATACATACATTTGGCTTTGTTTATAACTAAATCTGTTGTTTGTACTCAACAAATCTGTGTCTGTTTTATCTTATTCAAAAAGATTAGAATTTCCAACCCGTTCCTTGCCTTACAAAGGCCGGCAATAAAGCAAAAAGTCCAATAAGAAAGCTCCACTCTTTGACTTTCTATCTAAGAATCCGCATCGATTTAATCAATAGATACGAGGAAGAAGAAAATTAGCTTTGAGCAAAGCGCGACCAGCAAAAACCTATCAATTGAATACCTTCAAAGACAAAGCGTGCAATTGAGTGGGTATTATAAATTCATATACCTATTTGAATTTCTTTCTGACTGCGACCTTCCAGTCTATCTGATCGATCCATGTCCAGGAATATATAATAAGTCTGGATGCAAAGGTCAGACCCCAGACAGGCGGGCCAATATCCAGGGTATTTTTAAACACATACGACGGAAAGAGGCCACGTCCATAAGTTTTGTTTGGGAGCTACGGAAACCTAGTTTTCAACACAGTGAGGTCGATACTCAATCCGTTATATAAGGCTTTGATGCAAGTGAAACTGATGGTGTTTAGGAATGCATGCGGATTGTAAATGTGGAGGTCACGACTATATTTGTGTTTGGGTTATGGAATGTTGGCCAAGGTAAGTGCGACAATCTCGAGACACCTGTTCTGAACATAAATAGTTTAGTAAATGGATACAGCAATATGGCCATGAGCTATCCAGAATATCTTTAATACAAACTAAAAACGTAACAGTATTCAAAATAAAAACATAAACAAAAGACAATCTAGCAGATAGTGCAATAAATAAGGACTATTTACATCCCTTTCTTACTCCATAAATAAACAAAATACAGAGCTACAGAAATATAATACGTAAGCTATCCTGCGAGAATTGGGTATTCGCCAAAAGTCCTCGAGACTTTACAGAAAGCATCTTCAACGGTAGAAGCAGACATAGCCAGTTAATGCCAAATATGTCGTAAGAATATCTTGGAACGTTTTATTCACGCCAGACCTCGTACTTTAAAGTTTAATAGGTCAGACACAAAGGAATAGTATGCAACGTTCGAGTTGCATTTCTGCAGCCGCCATTTTTGTACTTTGAACGCCCAGTCGGTGTTGGTGGATGTCTTGTTTTATAGTCGGATTATTTATTATTGGCAACAAAGCTTTTAGTCATAAAGAATTTAAGATATTTTCTGTTCATATCTGATCTGATCAAATTGAATGGCAAACAATTAGTTGATATGAGGAAAAGTCGTTGAAATGTCAGGAATAGTTATATAAACAAAAAAGTTGTATTTGCAAGGGAAAACAGGCACCCGTGCGGGGCACGGCTAATACTGACGATGTATAAAATAAACATATCAAAAATTTTTAGGCGTTTGTGAAGACTGGATTTCAAATTATATTATTTATTCTCTTAACTATTTTATTAAGTTTGTATGTTGTAAATAAAGACGGCCTCTTAGTAAAATAAAATATGCAAATGAATCTAAGAGCCGGTTGCAGTAGTGGCACTTTGAGAAGAGCTGTCGAGAGTCTCATGGCTACTCTATTTAAGTAACTATTTTAATATTAACACTATCACTTGAGGCGAGTGGTATGTGGATACACTCAAGGACTATTCTCTACAGTGCATCCACAGAGTTTTATTAGATTTATCAGCTAGTAGAAGTTTTAGTTTGGTGGTAAATTGAAGATAATATGGTTCGTCTACTATACGCTTGGACTTAAACCGTTATGCGTAGCGTACTCGTTATATATTAAAGTCAATGTGCGTACTCATGAATAAAACTAGTCCTGTAAAACTTACAACTAAAACGACATTCCACGAACTACACCCGAAAGGTAAATCAATACAACTACGGCTCACGACACGAGTCTTACGTCAAACGAAGGTGTAAGGTGTAAGTGTAAATAATATAAAGTTCTGCAGTGGAATGTTGATGATAAATAAATACGTAGCTCGTCCACAAGGACGACTGGTCACGCGATGGCCGGACTGCTCAAGGGCTACGGCCAAGCGTGTGTAATATAGCTGGCCACTGGGAAATGTAATTGGAAATTTCTATGTGGGCGGGTATTGGGGTCAAAGACATGTAAATTCATTGAGCAAGGCGGTAGTAGTTTGTAAGTATGTCTTGTTTGCGAATGAGATGAAGTTCCCTGTTCGTCTTTCAGCTAACGAGATTTAACAGTGTGTGTATAATTTCAGAATTTGAGAAATTGGCATGTTTTAAAATGTAAGAATTATAAACTACCCCTATATTATAGACCTATTGCAGTTAAGCAAGATCTTAGAACTTAAGGATCTCATTCTATTGAAAAGAACAAGAGG
This sequence comes from Hypena proboscidalis, assembly GCA_905147285.1. NCBI lineage: Eukaryota > Metazoa > Arthropoda > Insecta > Lepidoptera > Erebidae > Hypena > Hypena proboscidalis. The sequence continues at coordinate 19,003,177 of LR990131.1, forward strand.
TATGACGCAAGGTGTTTTTTTTCATGTAGATGAATTAATCGTAGGTACTGATATGATGGAGCTGAGTTTTAAAAAACTGTTGACTGCAGCTGTGTATCTTGTTACTAGAACTAGTTTTCTTTTAAAAATAACACAAACAATAAAAAAATAACCTGATATTTGAGGTTGATAATTATTTAATTACTGACTTGACCACATTTTATTTAATCATAATAACAAAAACTTTTGACATTAAAAACACATTAACTAAATATAGCTTTGAGCTATTAAAAAAAATAATTTAGTCAAAGTCTAAACACCATCTTGGATAATTTAGTATCAGTTGACAACCTGTTAGAGCAGAATGCAGCTTTGCCAAATGTATGCGTTTCCGCGAAACATTGCTCCAATTAGTACTTGGCACAGAACATCCCTTGCGTGTTAGGCCTCTTACAGACGAGCAGAACTTTGCTGTAGACAGGAACAACTTCAGCTGTCCGAAGAGGTAACTGTTACTGTTATTGGTGAGCGAGGGTTCGAAAAGGCGAAATCTTGTGTAATTTTAATTATTTATACTCTGTCCATTCCTTTATTTTCTTTTTGACAGATTACATTTAGGGATGCCTTCACACGTTACTGATTCGATTTGAAATCATAATCGATGTTGTCTAAGAAGAACTTTCAATCGATTAATTACATCGAAATGGTTTTAGTTCATTATTAATTATTCGTTTATTAGTAGTTTTTATTAGATGAAATAAATATACAAAATAATAATATAATAATAATGTCACATACTTAGTCTATGAAGGTTTCCTAGTTACTTTTGTTTACATTTTGACATGTCATTCCAAGATTTCGACTTAATTTCTTGCAAATAATTATTCATGGAATCATGATACTATTATTATATTCTTTTTATATAAAAAATACAGACAATACACAAAAAAAGTCAAATTATTATTTTTCATAATGATCGATTTATTTCATTTCACGATTTGATTTATAGTCTGTGGTTGTTTGTTACAAACAGTGAACTTCCCTAAAAAGTGTCGCTTGTCAATAAAGTACATTATTATTGTAGTACATTAATCTGACAAAAAAAAACGGTAATTCATAGCCGTGATCTGTCAAAAAGAAAATAAAGGAATGGTCAAAGTATAATCATTTTTAAGAAATTACAGTTTGACACATCAAAAGTCGGACTCAGAACAAAACATATGTGACATAAAAAACTATCAAAAATAATAAAAAACTAAAACCTATCAAAAGGAGGCCCGTGTCGCTAACAGTTACTATCAATAAAAGCTACTGCTGCTGTAAATACTGATTGGTAGCGGTATTCGGCACGCCGATTTCAGCTGCCTACCATATTGGCAGTATAGTTAAAAGCAACTTATGCTCGTCCGTGTGAGGCCTTACAATTGATATTACTGCTGATTCCAAAATAAGGAAGTTCTTGAAGATATACGAGATTTGCCAAGTGTCTTGTACATTTTGTAAGATTGTAATTCATCCTTGTTATGTAAGCCCGTCTAATATATGTATTTTCTGTTTCGTTTGTGTTTGTCAATTGCAACAGTGACATTAAGGTCAGTAGCTTTACGTCTTGTTACAACGAATATTTAGAAATATGTTATGTGAGAAAATAATGTACTATTTCAATGTATCCTTAGTGCTAGTCAAACGAGTAGCAGTGCCGTGTAGGCTTTATACAATTGGCAAGAGTATGTCAGATTTTTAAGGGTAAACAATTGCTTTAATATTATTAAGTTTTTTTCTTAATGTAGACAAATCATATCTAAAATAGTAAATTGCATATTGGCACCCATTTTTTTTTAATTGTTATTTTCATTTTCAGTTTGTATGTAACTGAATTAATGATTAAAACAAGTTGACAAAATGGCCACAAAGGAACATGCGTTTTAGTATAGATAAAAACTATATAATATTGAAGTTAAACCGGGAGTCTTAAAGGGCTCTATCGACGTTTTTTCGGTTACGGTTGTCTAGCGTGATTTTGCCACATTATTGGAGCTACTAAATATATTTCCAAACGTGTGGGTAAAACGCACTTCGTGATAATGCGTATAATTATTTTTTTAATTACTCACGCAAGTAACAACCTGAATGTTGGAGTTAAAAATATTAAATTGTAACCTGAACACATTTTGATAAATTAACTAGTCAAACATACACCATTAGAGCAAAGTGTAGAATTTATAGAGCATTACGCCTACGAATGGTATATTATAAGTTGATCAAAATTAACGAGCAAACAGCCGCTATTTTTTAAACACCAGATTAAGTGCAAAGATGTATTTTTTTTATAATTTGGATGAATTTTATAAGCCGTGGAACGGAAATCAAGCATGGTCTATAGGTGAATACTACTCACCAAAAACGATTGTTCAATTAACTTATGATTGGATCGGCATTTTATGGATATGACTAAGAAATGTGACTGGTGTAATCAGTCTTCACTAGGGCGAAGATTTTGCCCTGTATATATAATTACTCGTGTTAATCGAAAACGGTATCTTTTAAAGTAAACCGTCTATCATGACATCATCTATATTAGGATTACTAAGAAACAGTTGAAAAAAATTGAGACCGGCAGGATAGGAACCTGCGAATGGTTTCCTATTTAGGATAGGTACAAATAATCATAATAAGAAATAGTATATTGTAACTATCACATTATAATGTCTTAGGATAAAATATTAATGATAACGACAATACCTTATAGGTACCACGTCCCATATATGAGCAGAAATCACGTTTCTTAATAAAACACAATATCTAATCACAATTTGTCGAAAAAAACACCAAAAAAACAAGTAGATAACTCGAAAAAAGATTTTTACGAGCTGACGTCACAAAAATTTAACAAAAACTTGCTCCGCGCATGCGTTGATGTCTTTTCCAAGGCTAAGTTAATAAAGTATCGCTTAGATTGTCTTTGATACCGAGTAAATACAACTATCATAGATTGCCATCTTTGGAATTAGATTCATGAATCTACTTTATGTGATTGCTTGGTACGAGTTATGGCTTTTGTAACTCTTCTTCTTCGTCGTGTCGATGGCTGAGTCAAATTTTATTGGTCCAATAAGTGGCCACGGTTATGGCGCTCTCGTCGACGTTCATGAGCGCCTCTCTTGTGCAGGTGGTAGGGCATTTTGAAGAGTCAGTAAGGTGGTCAAGGTTTTGACTTGCCATCGTGGTGAAAGGATTAGCCAATTCGCTTTTAAGAACTCGCGAATTGCCCAGGGTGCGCCGGACGCAGGGAAATTGTTGTGTACGTCACACGGGGAGGCTCCTTTCATGCACCCCTTGTAACTAATAATTTCAATAGTTTACGGTAACTGGTTACCAAATGAAGGAAAACGTCGTATGCCTGAAAGTGTCTTAAAGTGCTCCAGGGTAGGTAAAGTCTACCAATCCACACTTGGCCAGCGTGGTGGACTAAGAACTCATGGGCTAACCTAACCAGAGAAGGGTTATCTCATCATGACAAGAGGCCCAAGACCAGCAGTAGCACAGTTGCACAGTTGCACAGTTATGGGGCTGCTATTAACTTAGCTTACTAAACGTTCATGTTATGCTTAACAGTTGTTGAGATACAAAAAAAAAATCGAGACAATAGGTATCGAGCCGTAAATTATTGGCACATGTTACCCAAAAACAACAGCAACTATAGGCTAGTAACTCGGTTAGTAACTATTATGAAATCAGCTCATCATCAAACTAGATTTTCATTGTAAACTGAATGAATATTAGTCTATAAGACGGACATTACACCGCATAACAACATGATAAATGAGTCATAAAATCATAATCGTTTCAATGTTGTTTGTTGAACTCATTGACGAATAAGACATGATAAATGTACCACCTGTGATAAATGTATTACAAGTTAATATTGAATATTAACTTGTAATAGGTGCCGAATTATAATAGTTTGATATCCTAATTGATCTTATTTGGACCCACGTTCTTTCTGATGTAAAGTTAAATGCTGAATAGCTTTAAGTATGTTTCAAGTTTTGTTTTTAATTTTAATTTTCTGAAGCTGAAGTTATTCAATTGGCTACGCTTTACTTATATTACGTCTTGTCTATCACACGCTTCAATAACCCTAACATATATTTGCGTAGGTGCTTTAAAAATCAAGTTTACATCGATAATGCGATACTAAAGATAGATTCCTTCAGGGAAAATTTACCTTAATAATTTAGAAACGGAAACTAATTTATGGCCGCTGGGCAACAAAATTACAAAGTTGATTAAATAATGACGTTAAATGGAAGCAATTTTCACGATTAGTTAGTAGATTATTTTCACTTTTTTTTGTAACTATAAGAGCTATACCTGTGGAAACTTAGTAAGTAGATATATTCGGTGAACCGCATTAAGATTTTCATACAAAAATAGAACAAAAAAACAATAAATTTTTGGGGTTCCTCATACTTATTGTATAAAACGAAACATGAATCATGCTTATAAGCTGCGGAGCATACTGATACATTAAACCTTGCGTTATCCAGGCAATACCAACTGTCAGTTTGCGTCGTTTATTAAAAAATCTGCTAAATATTATACGGTAACATTAATTCTACAGGTAACATTATTTTGAACGTAATCTGCAATTAAATTGTACACGGGATTTTTTACAAAAGTTATCTGAAAATTGTTGAAAATATGTTTCGTATTATTATTCATTTTATTTGATGAAACATGATGAATTTCTGTGAAGCAAGTTTTTTTTGTAACCAATATTTTTAGAAAATTAAGTGTCTAAACACATTCATGGCACAAAAATGTATTAAATTATAAATATGACCTATATTTACCTGTTTAAATTAATTTGTAATTGAGTAAGATAAACTACACAATTTAAGACTAAAAGTACATCGTTATCTATGTTAAATTTGTAATTAAGTTACACTATTGGGGTTTGCCCTGTTTAGTTTTAATATTTTTCTTACACAAAGATTTTAACACGCACGCAATAAAGAAGTTACAAAAGATATCATAACCGATATCGAATTTTAACCTTAAGTTTAAAGCGTTTTACAACGTTATTCCATACTCGTTCCAACAATGTTGCGATAAACAATATCTAATAAAAAAATGAAAATTTTGGAAAAAGTCGCATTATATTTAGAAGAACTAACGGAAAATACAACTATTATAGTCCAACCACGGTTATAGATAGCTTTTTATTTATTCGCCTACTTTTTATATCATTGTTAATGTTGGGGCTATCTCGTCGTTGACTGTAACCCCGCTATCCCGATTGTATATTAGTTGTTGTTGTAAGAAGGTAGCTTGTAGTAACACCAAATCACTTCAGGTTAAATAGTTTATTGTAAATAGTAAAGTTATAGTTAAGTTCTAATGTTAATTGTTGTTACGTTTAGTAGTTGTGAGTCACATTTATAAACAATATCTGTTCACCAAACACGCGTTTATTCGTTCCACTTATTTGGTAGCAACTGTTGTAAACGACTGTTTATTGTTTACCGTATAATTCGCTGTACGAGCAGTATTGCCTCGTACAGTTAAGTTAGTAGCAGTTTAATTAGCATCTAATGAATACATATATACCTACCTATGACTGTAAATAAAATGCACATTAATCAAATTCGATTTAAAGATACTATACTTAAATTCAAAGAAATGTATAATATATGTAGCAGGCCTCAAAGGCAAGATATAAATACCCGCAAAATTTCATCCAATCAATATTCCTCATTACCCTCATGCCTTCAGAAACTTAGAAAGACATACCCTTTGTATAAATGAGTCAAAGACAGGACGCATCAATGGCTCGAAAAGGGAAAACGTTCATGAACTAGGGGGCGTGCGCATCGATAACGTGAACTGGGTCACGGTCCTACGTCCCGGTACCGTGGGCGTAGCTGCGAATGCCAGGGTACGAAACTCGAAAATTTTCGACCAATATTATAATATTTTATACACATTTTTCGTGTGAATATAAGAGTTTGTTTAGGTTGTATTTTGTAATAAGTAGGTAGTTGTCCGTTTTCGAAAGTAGATGCAGGACACATTATTAATTTCGAACAATTTTATACCCGTTTTTCGCATCTGGATTTGAGATTTTGCTCAGGTTGTATGTTATGTTATAAATAAAAGGTCTGTGTGTGTCGTGTACGGAATAAAGGGGTTTTAAGTTAGTTGGTTAAGGTAAACATTTTAGACCAATGCAGAATCGTTTTTCGCAAGTGACGGTAAACAGAAACGGCGGGAACCTATAACTATTAAAATGATTTCTGTATGTAATAGTACCTACGTAGTTTAATTAAATTAGTTTTTCTGAGGACTATGATGTTATGCCTCATGTGCCAGTAATTTCAGGGCCTGATCTTACCGCAATGCTTTCGCCCTGGACTCGTGCACATTAGCTCTACTGTTTAGTTAATTATTGTCTAATCATGCCTCAAAATTTATATTGAGGACTTTATATACGTAGGAAATAGTATTATATTGCAGCTTATTCAAATAATTTAATCATAAATGCAAATGAACCCAGAAAGATGAATGAATTTATCCAGGCGATTTTCCTACATTTAATTTGGGCTTTTGAAATCCAATTTCCATATTCAAAAAATAATTTAGTCTATAAAAATCTTGTAACTTTACTCCCTGTGACAGTCTTTTTTCAATTATTATAAAATGATATAGATAACACTTGTTAATTTATTTCCTGAATTCTGAACATTTTTTTATTCTACCCAGTATAGAAGAAACTCTTGATAGTGATAGTGTTGTTCGGTACATTGAGGTCATATTTGTTGACGCAGCCGTGTAACTAATGTTATAAGTTCTGTAGGGTTACTGGTACCTAATAATAATGAGCAAAGCATATTTTCAACGTGAGCAACGTCGGCGTTCGGCGATATTTTATTTAATAGTGGGATTTATTTTACATTTCAAACTTCAGAATAATATCTTCAGAACGTTGCCCCACAAAATAATTATTTTTGCATATTATTATAAGAACATATAACACTACAAAATCTTAATTTAAAAAAAATGGCTTCAAGAAAATAGTAACCCTACAAAATCTTAATTTAAAAACTAAATATAACTACTAAGTTACTTCTATACTGGGTAGAATTATAATTATACTCTTTCAGACAAAAAAAGAATTTCTTACATCGGTCCAAGCGTCGTCAAAGAATCGGGAAAAAACGTAAAAAAAACAAAATAAATTGAAAACCACCTCCTTTTTTAACACGCTTATATATATAAGTATTAGCTTCACCTGTATGTATGTATTTATGTAACCGACTCCTTTGAACTTGATTTTGACCCACTTTAAACGGACAGATTTCATTGAAATTTTGCACACCTGTCAAAAATCGATGACAATGCAATAATTCGTTAAAAAAAAAATATAAAAATATAGTTTAAAAAAACTAAAAAAAACACGCTTTTAAAGTACTTCTAACTAAAAAGTGAAAAATAATTCCTTATATAAGCTGAAAATGGTAATGAACAAAAAATACTAGTATTATTGTGAAAAAGCGTGGGGCGCTCTGTGCCATATTTTTCGTCTATCGAGCAACCCACGCTTTTTCACAATAATAATAGTATTTTTTGTTCATTACCATTTTCAGCTAGTTAGAAGTACTTTAAAAGCGTGTTTTTTAGTTTTTTAAACTATATTTTTTCGAAGTCGGTTAAAATGTAAAACTAACCTATTATAATACCTAATATTATGTAGAAAATTACTTTTCATCATAGTAATATGATTAGGACCATGCTTATGACATTACCTATATACATTTGCTTCAGTTCTGATTTGTGGCTTCGCAAGGGTTAAGCCTAGACTCAATCCAATATAATACCTACTTAGTCATAATTAGGTTCAGGTTTGAACAGTTGGAGCGGAAAATAGCTGATCGTCCACCTAGTGGTTTCAGACAGCATTGGATTCTATCATCTTTCTTAAAAAGTTTTTCCTATACTGATAGTAGGTAAGTGGCATTCGTTCATGCCTACCCTCGTGGGGTACAGGCATGATTTTTTGTATGTATGTATGATAGTAAGTGGTAATTAGGTACAGAAAGCAGCGATAGTTGAGTGGAAGACCGAAGGACTGTGAAGTCAAAGGTCTAAGCTTCAATCCTACGGCACACTTTTCGAATATATATGTGTATTCATTATAAATATATATTATCGCTCGCTAACGGTGAAGGAAACCATCGAGGGTGTGTAAAGTCTACCATGCACTTAGCTAGCGTGGTGGACTATGGCCTAACACTTCTCATCATAAGAAGGGGCCCGATATACAGGGCTGCTATTAAAAATTAGGTACAGTCCGTAAACCTTCACCGAGATATCGCAAATATGTAGGTATATTTGTCATTATGAACCACTGTATGTATAATATAATTATGTCTCCTGTACCAGTAATGTTATTGCTAAATCTCACTATTAAACTAAAACACAGTTGTGGGCTGCATTTTAGTAGATTAAAGCCTGGTGTCCACTAATGTGGCGACGAGAGGAGATATTGTGTTTGAATCACCAATCGGGCTGCCGAAGCTAAGCAGAAATATGTATTGTGGAATTAACAAACTTGATTTGTTACTCTAACTCATCTTCTCTCGTCTCTACTTTGGTGTAAGCCGGTCTTAAAAGTAGTGTTTCCTCCCAAATCTCGTTCATAAAAGCTATACCACCATTAAAGAGTACTAATGTCTTGATTATGACCGTTCTACGTAAACACACTGGTTTTAATTAATTGTTTCCAACGAAGTACTACTATATCTATTCTCGTCTATTTTGACGATGTATCTGTCGTAATAGACGTAGTTAGTCAGTCAGTGATAATATTCTAAAAGTAGAATAGTAATACAACTGCTCAATAAACTTTCTGAAATCAAATCGTTTATTTTTCCTAAGCTCCAAAGAAAGCCGCTTCGAAAATCTCCAGTTATAGTTAAGTATAGGTGAATTTACAAATAACATCTAACATAATGTCAGCACATGTGGTGTAGTGATTAAAGCGGTCGCCTCGCCGCTCTCCACTGCACTGGTGTTGTGGGTGCGATCCCCACATGGGACAAATCTTTGCGTGATTCATAAAGATTTGTTCTGAGAGTGGTGAGCTTGTGTGAGTTAAGTGTGTATTTGCCTTGTCATTAAGACCATTGGATAGTGTAATTGCTTCTGGCATTTTATCTTATATATATATATAATAATATCAATGCTCACTATTTTAAAATTTAAAAATCATTTCCTGACGCTTAAATAATATTAATCCCGAGATTTACTTTGGAATCCAAATTAATTCAGAGCCCATTTATAACATTACATGCAATATTCATTCAGAGGATTACAAATAAATAGTTTATTTATAAACGCAAATCCTTTTTATAAATTGAATGCGTATCGTAAATGCTAACTATTTGATATCTGTTACTGAATATACCTTCGTTATATTTGCCTGGTGTTACCTTACTGTAGATGTGAATTCATAACAGATACGTAGCATAAACTCATAATCAAATGGATTGTTTATAAGCATTTCAAACAGTGATTAAATATCCAATTTGCCTCAATAGCTGCCTCTTAACACTATTAGTATCATAAGCAGTAACGTAATCCCATTGAACTGTTATGATTTTTACCAATGTTAGGTCACTGTGTGATTTATAAGCTCTCGGGTCTGAATGATACATTTGGGTCATAGAATAAAGAGGATGATGGGTGATCTATCAGCTTATTTAATTAGTTCAATAACTCCTTTTAAGTGGGAGATGGTAAATTATTAATCGTTGTGAAAAGTAAGTCGTTGATCAAGTGATATCACAAACTCGAATCGTAACAGATATTTCTTTATTATCATCTCAAACAGTGAGTAAGCATCTGGTTTAACCTAATGGCTGCATTTTTTAACACTATTAATAATGAGCTTTAATCCCGTTCTGCTGTTGGTGCTGCTGTTATAATTTTTTACCAATATTACGTCACTGTTTGATTCATACGCTCTCGAAGTTCATACAGAGTTACATCGATTAGATTCGATATTTTTTTTTAAGTGTACTGAGATGGTAATAACTGGGTCTTCTTTTTGAGGTAATGGTTTACATCTAAATGTATTAATTTTATTAGCTAATAGTTCTGAAAAGTAATATCGGAAAACTAACATTTATTTTTCAAATTAATTCTTTAGTATCAGCTGTCTTATTGCCTTTAATATCTTGACAAAAGACCATCAATATGATTTTATTACACCTGACCATGTCAATCAAAAACAATTAAAATTGGTCAAGCCATCCAAAAACATGCAATGGAAAAATAGTTTATAATTATTTAAAACGGTGAGTATGTATTGATTTGCCCCAATGGATGCCTTTTACCGCTGGAAGTCAGTACTCCCATTATGCAGATATGATTTTTAACCGATATTAGGTCACTGTGTGATTCACAAGCTCGAGGTTGAATGCTACAGTTGTGTGATGTTTCTCTGTATTGATTTAAGTAGTTCGATTTCTCCTTTGAAGTGTGAAGAGATGGTAATTTATTAATAGCTCTGAAATGTGATCACTGATTGGCAACAAGCAAACATTCAAGACTTACAATTTATTAGAAAATTACCGACGCATATGTGTTCTTTCTCACATTAAAGTATAAATTCTATTGAATATCGATGTAACCTTGCGCTTGAATCACCTTAGTACGAAATACATGTATACATATCGCACACTTATTGCAAGACTGGCGCACCCTGGGCAATTCGCGAGTTCTCCAAAGCGAATTGGCTAATCCTTTCACCACGATAGCAAGTCAAAATAAAATTTGACTCAGCCATCGACACGAAGAAGAAGAAGAATTGCAAGACTGACGTTTCGCAAAATCATGGTTCATTGAAATAATTATAAAAAAGTATAGCTTAAGCAGCATTAGCCGAGTGGGAGACCAGAGGACTGCGAAGTCAAAGTTCTCAGATTCGAACCCACGGCACACACCTCTGTGAATAAATCGTAAAGATTCATAATTGCCGAAGATATGTGTGTATTTATCATTATAAATTATCGCTCGCTAACGGTAAAGGAAAACATCGTGAGGAAACCGGCATGCCTGAGAGTGCCTCTTGGGTGTGTGAAGTCTGCCAACCCGCACTTGGCCAGCGTGGTGGACTATGGCCTAACCCTTCTCATCATAAGAGGTCTGAGCCCAGCAGTGACATGCACTAGATACAGGGCTGCTATTATTATTGTATAGCTTAATCGATATATATAGCGAAATGTTACAAATTGTATTATGAGGAAGCCCTCATAACATCCAGTTAATATTTAAAATATAATATTTTATGCGAAATGCGATAAAGCTTTACCTTTGAATAGTTACCTCATGAAAACATGTTTTTGAGATAGGTCAGTCTTGCAATTAGTGAGCGATGTGATGTGAACTAACATTGGTACATGTTTATGTGAAGAGATAATTGATAGAACTCGTCTGTGGCTAGTGTGTGTTAGTGCCAATATTTCGCGCATCGACCAGTTTTGTGATACTTTAGTAGTCAAAGTTGATAATATTGTCAATATTATGGCATGTGTGTAGCTGTGTCATCAGAGCAGTTGCTAGGTATGATATAATTTAATAATTTTGTTACAATGTGTTAAAACTATGTACTTCGGCAATTTCAGAAGAAGTCTTGTAAACTATTATATTCATGAACTGTGTACGTGTGGTACTATCAGACCAATAAATTAATGATCCACCTTAATACAAATTTTGCGAGGACATTCCAAAACAAATCTCTAAATGTACTAAATAAGTATTCGAATTTCATTATAATTGGCCCTAAGTGTTAATCTTAAGCTACTCAAAAGTGCCGATTGAGCTTATCAAAAGTGACGATTTTAAATGAAATATTTTATCAAATGGGTCATGAATCTACTGGTCCAATAGTACATGTGAACTACCACTGGTAAAATATAAAATTGAAGTAGTTCTCGATAGTACCCAACGCATTGAAGTACTGTGCGATTTCAAATGTAGTGTAGTAATAAAATAGCTTTTTTTATAGGCAGTATTTGATTTGTATTGAGTTGTTGATTTTCGTAGAAAAATTATTCGTCGTCTTGAAAATCATAACATTTTATTTATGTTTTTACTTGCTGAACTGAACTGCAATTGAATTATTGTGTTACTCTGAGTTTCTGCTAGTGCTTGGCTGCAATATCCAAAATTAAGCTGAGGGGGCAAATTAAAACATTGTTGATTAAAGAGATTTACGAATATTAATATAACAAAATACTCGTTCCTGCCGCGAAACTTAAATTTTAACACTAGATTACAAATATTTGTATTGGAAGTAACTTCATGTATGAAATACACTGTTACTATTAAATATATGTTTTAATGTTACTATTAATAATTACTGTTACAAACTCGACTAATGTTATTTGCAAGGTGTATTTGTAAATATGCTGCGCCTTAACCAATTATTTTGAGTTGAAAACCCTAAATTTATCTTCATCCTGTGTCTTTATTTCATATTAAAAAGATAAATACACCTGTGAACTATGTAAATGGAAATCGACGTGGAATTCGATATTTATGTGCTTATTCCTAGAAATCGTTTAATACAAAACTGTATTATCCTTTATAATTGACAAACCTCCTAGGGATAAAATACATAGAAGAAACATATACCAGTTTATTAAGTTATACTTTCAGCTACACAACTGTGAAAACCTTATCCAACTCCATGCAGCAGTTTTGGCATGATGTGCGTACGAACATACTGACAGACAGACTGACAAAAATTCTTTTACTTCCACTGCTCTTAAAAAGACCCCTTAAAATGTACAGACATGGCGAATTTACAATTTTATTAAATGACTAGATAAGGTACATGTTTTTGTAAACAGTTTTTAATTATTTTGCGACAAGTTAAGTCTGGTGGTGGGATGTCAAGCGTTTTTCCACGATCGCCCCGTATGGTAAGTGGAGCACGCATACCTATGAGATACCTATTTACTATTGTTTTAAAGATACCTAAATTGTACTAACGCAGAAACACAGACTCGGGCAAGGCGTTCCACTCTTTGGCAGTTTGCAACGCTTAAATATAATGGTAAATCTAGATAGGTATATACAAAAATCAACAAATCAATAACGAGTACAAACTAAAAGATACCGATGAACAGTAAACGGATAATATAGCTACTTATGTATAAAACCTTGGTCTCTGGAGTGACGTCACAGAGGTATCTATTCGGAGGGTGTGGAGGCAAACCGAACAGATTTGGGTTAACGTGTGCGTTATTTTTATATCGCCTCTTTACGGTCGAAGCAAAAGTACCCCCAATCCATCACTGCGGGTTTATTCGCCTAATTTTGATAATTGAATTATATAAAACCAGTAGAATATCTAATTTAATATAAAATGGGAATAATATGTTAGAGTGGAATAAGATGATTCAATAAATAAGGTCACCTAACATAAATTTATGTGTCTACCCTCATAATAAAAAGTTTATAAACATCTAGTTATAGAAAACATTGTGTGTCTGTCTCTTTCTTGTAGAGTAAATAGTTTATTTAAAATATTTATCACATTCAGTATTTAAATATTTACAATAGTTAAAATAGTTAATAGTTAATGTTAATAGTTTTTTTTTATTTAAAATAGTTCGAACTATTGATAGACGGTAACTTCACCTAATTAACTGTGTAAATAATATAGCACACTACTATTTACTATAGTAAATAAGATAATCGTGAGTATTACAAGAGTTTATTGAGGACAACAGGGGCTTCTAATCTCAACGATCGACAACCATGTGTCCACATTAGTTAGCCAAATAACTGAACTAATTAGAACAGAAATACATTATATACTTTGGTTACTAGGCGATATGGCTATGGAGATAGGGCTATAGCAAGTTTAGTAGATAAATGCCCATGTTACTGACGATGTCATCAAATATTTAGGAGACTTAGCTTTTACGTCACGATTGAACATGAACCAAGGAGTTTGACAACACTGACCGTAGCGTGCATATCAGTGACTGCCCTATGGAACAGCCCCATCAAATATTTAAAAAACCAACTTTGTCGATACGATTATGGCCTTAAGAAGGGTCTACTTACCAGTATTCGTCCGGTGGTGGTCTGACCGGATATGAGTTCGCCGGCCCAGTCTTTCGCTTCGGTCATGAACGTGCCCTCGAACTCTTGCTTGCCCTGGCGCGCCGCCTTCTGTTCCTTCTGCTTGGGGTCGTTCGGTGCCAGCTCCGGCTCCTTGCGGCAGCAGACAAACGCGCACCCACGCCATACCAGCACCACCAACAACCCCGCCAGGAACGTGAAGATCGAGGACAGCAGAAAGCACCACCATTTTCGGACACTGAGGCAGTCATCGTCACTGAAGTCGGTGCCGGTCGACGCGGTAGTCGCCTCTTCCTCGGACGAAGCCATTCCCCGAGGGCGCGAGGCATCCAGTCAGGCGCGCCATGCACGTGCAGCGATGCGCGCGCCCGCACGCCGTGATCGCGCGCGACTGCCGAGGCGCCCCGCCCGCGCCGCGCGCCGAAGCCGCGATCGATCCGCGCCGGCGCGCCACTACCGACCCGCCGACCACGCCGCCATCGTCACCCGGTCACCGCCTTCGAGCCGACGACGCCGACGCTGCCACCGAGAGCTGCTCCTCACTCACCTCGGCTACCTCTCACCATCTTCAACCTCTATGCCGCACGACAGCTTTTATGACTGCAGATGTTTCCGTAAAGAATTTTATCGATGCCATAACACCACTGCTCCTACGTAACGTCCGTCCCGCGACCTCGGCACTCGACCACTTCGATGTATTACTGTAAAACGTAATCAAAACTGAATTTTGGCGATTTTAACAAAGGTCAATGTATTCGGCCCGAGTCCCGATAAGCGTAGTGCTACGCCGCCCTACTGCGTCAGCGGCCGCTACGAAACTCGTAGACGTCTACGGCCGCTACGATTGGTCGAGCGAACTGCGACCGAAGATGTGTTCGGTTTCGTTCCAAAAGTACCCATTTGTCTTTTCTTTGTTACATTGCCTATGTTTTATGTACGCTTCTAGTTAATATTAATGAGGCAATTAGTAGATAATGGTAGTTTTTTTGTAACAATGATCTATTATATGATACGAAAGTTAGAGATATTGAGGAAGGTTTTTTTATTTTTAAAAGTTACGGTGTTAATGTGGCGACATAGAAATACGCATGTAATTTGGTAAAAATAATGTATAATGGTGTTCTAAATATAGTTTGAGGAGATGGCTGTCATTGTAAATATTACTTTTATTATTAAGTAGCATAATGTGTATACAGTTTTACAGAAAATTGACAAAAACTTATGAGTGTCATAAGTAATAGTTTTCTTTGGTCTTCAGATAGTAAATTCTCAGAAATTTGTGACCCCTACCCTGGATTACATAAAATTGTCATAAAAATTAGTCAAATGTGCAAAATTTTCCAATAAAAATCGTGGGGGGTACGCGATTTTATATAAGTTTGTCCTACTAATACCGCTAATCTTACAAAATATTAAAAATTACGAGGACTTTTGGATGTTTGTTTACTACTCTTTTACGCAAAAACAACTGAATAGTTGTTGCAATTCAAATTTAATTCATTTTAAAAACATACCATCACATCCAGGGCTACATTACAACACACCGAATTAAAAAAACAAATAGCCCCCTTTTTTTAAGTCGCTAACTAAGAAACACTTTTAAAACAACGAAAATATATAAATGAGCGGTAAAACATAACAGTTAGAATTTTTAATAATACCACGCAAGGGTGTTTGGCATACAGCCAAATAGCAAAAAGTTTATATCTACGGGATACGGTCAAAAACCTACCGTTGTTCTAAAGCATGGAACCAGCTTACAGTGGGTTGGATGCCAAAATGCCAAGTTCAATATAATTTACGGCAAATGTAACGAAAAATATCACATATTAAACTCTGGGCTGCGTTTGAGAATTTCCTTACGGAATATCCCAAATAACACTTATCCGACGCGGGAATCGAACCCACTAGATCACTAGGCCCACAAGGCAGTTCAAATAATGCCATGATTATGAGGGTAGGTACAAGTGTATGATGAAACCATGGTAAAGTTTAGGAATAGTAATTAATTATGAAACTCACCCTATTATACAGATTGTGTACTAAACAAAGTACATACGAAAGCAAAGAAAATAAATAAAACAGTAGATACTACACAATTAAAAATTAAAACACCTAACAATCGTAGTTCAGAAACCTGGCGCCATTTGTGGCTAAAAGTGACATTAAAAATTAATAATGCACTATCGCTAGGACCACGCAAGGGTGGCTGGCATTCAGCCAAGAGCAAAAGTTTATATCTACGGGATGTCAAAGACCTAAGCGTTGCGTTGTTCCAAACTATGGAAGCTGTTTACAAAATACGTACCTCAACGTTTGGAAGGGTATGTATTGCCAAGTCCAATAATTTATGGACTAGTATCGGAAAGATATTGTTTTACTTATACCGGGTACAGACCTAACGAAAGAAGGTCCTATTTTGGACGGCTTAGCGAACGCTTATGAATCCTTTGATCACCGCTTTGGATTGGCAGTCAACGGCAACAACGACCCATGGCATCAGCTTAGCCGTCCAAACTACTTCAAACAGGAACCAGCGAACGCGTTCGTTGGCTTTCGTTAGCTAGGTGTGTACCCAGCATTAAACAAATTCATGGAAAATGTATCGCTATCGTACTTAGATATTTTATTTATTTACTTTTGCAACAGCTTCAGCGGTATGGTCGGTAATTAGTTAGGTACCTTTAGCCTCTTCTATAATCTGTGCCTTTTAGCAGTATTTTTTGTCATTTTTATTGGATCTATTTATGGCCAGATTCGACTACAAAGTAGTTAGTTAAATAGTTCAACAAGCATCTACGGATTTCGAAACAGAAATTTAGTTCTCAATCTTTTTGTTCTGAATAGATAAAATATCGAAAGACAAGTTTAACGATAACCGTGGTTTAAGAAGGTGGTGAAATTGGGACATTTAGCTGGGAAAGGAGGTTTAACACATAGATAGACATAGCTACTTTCACATATTCTATTATTTAAAAAAAAACATCTGTGTATGAAACTAACTACCTTTAAATTTATATGCATTAGCCATTTACATCTTAACATAGCTTAAATCTTAGCAAATGACAGTAACAGGTAGCTGGCTAGGATCCAACGTGCCCACTGGTAACATTACAGTCGAATCTTATAGCGCCTGAGGATAAATTAATTGCACCCGCCGCGGATTGAACGTGTGGTGGCGAAGAATTTATGCCTCTGTGCAGCGAAGCGGCAGGATTATTTTGTTTTGTAACGTTCTGAATAAACCATGAATGGAATAGTGCAGACTCAGGGTTTTATTTTTATTTGTAGTGAATTTATGTAAATCACAAAGCTGCCTCCTTACAAACTGTATAAGCATTTTTTCGGTTGCGAGTCTTCTAATTTGATAAACTTTTTGAACAAAAATAAAAACGATTTTGTGACCTAATTTAAGTCTATTTTGTTATTTTTTGCTTGCGAAAATAGCATTATATATTTTTTTATGGTGCATAGGTAGGTACGCGTTTGACCACGGTAAAGTAGTAGGTAAAGGTCTACGGTGGAGCACGCTAACTTATGAGATACCTCTTTACTCTTGCTTTGAAGACACACACAGACTCGGACAGGGCGTTCCATTCTTTAGCAGTTCGCATAACGAATATTAAAGCGATGCCGGAGTGCCGTTTGTCTGGTAGTCTGAAGTTGAAAAAGGGTCGGAGGAATAAGGTTGTGCAATTCCTCGGTACTCTTTGAAATGTATTCCATAAAATACCGAGAGGCTGACAACCTTGCGACGATTATATTTGTTAAAACCGACGTGAGGTGAAGACATTATTATTGAAAATACGGGTTACTCACGTTACTTTAGCCGGGATATGCCGACTAGTTTCGAATCTAATACGTAGATTCATCAACTGGGCTGTTATTCGCGTGTCGTCACCTCCGCGCGACGTCTAGCACTGCGCGCCTCTGCGCGCGTCGCACGGCTTGATGTCGCAGGGGCATGTGATATCCCGGCCAAAGTAACGTGAGTAACCAAACCAAAAAACCAACAATTTATTAAATTGTTATAATATTTTACTTTAACTTTAAAGTAAAAACTACAATATTCTTACTTTAGTTGCTAATTAATATTCATTTATACTTGTATTTTTGAACTATGTAACAATATTTTTACAGGTCATTTATGTGGAGCAGGAAAAACGTCGCCTAAAAGCACGGACACTCCAGGGATTCCGGCATTGATTGCCGATTGATCGCACGAGCTGCCATTAATGACAACCCGAATCTATCGGTCCCTCATGAAGTCTGATACTCAGTAACAGATACTAGTGGGAAAAGACGGCAGCTTGCTAATAAGGCCCTATGCCAAACCTTGTCAAAAGGTGTTTTTACTACACGGCTGATTTTTTGGAAGCTGATTTATATGATACATAAATGTATAACTTTATGTTAATATTACAATGTAGTCAGTTTACTTTTAAAAATGTTGGCAGTAATTAAGTACTTAAGTTAAAACGTGTAGATTGTATAGTAGTAGATAATAATATTTCTATTTCTAAAAAAAACTTCGAGATATGAAGAGAGACAGCCTAAGCCTCTCCATTCTTCTCGATGGCTTTACGCCAGATGTGTGTAGCAAACACAAGATCGCCAGTATAACTTAATTATCGTTTAGATTCAAGTATCATCACAATGGAACTCGATTCTCGTAGGTACCTACTCAATATTGAATCAGGGTATTGCATTTTTCTTCTGCAAAGCTACTCGTAGCGACATCTATTAGGGTTTCCATGAACTCTGTGAAATACTGGCGTTCTCTTCGCTTTTGCTGAAAACTGTGGCAAGCTGCTTGTACTTTAATAAATAAACTAAATCTTCATTATATATTTTTTTATTTAATACAAATAATCAATAAACTTATGACAACTATACATCTTACGATCTAATTAATCACAATAACTTCGACTAAACATTTCACTATTACTAATGTATCCAGAATTACTTATTTAGCCCCAAATTCACCAAACATCTTAATCCACAGCAAACCCAGATTCGATCATTCAATGTTTCAATGGGTTAGAGATATTGAAAAGGTTCATTCAGCATTAGTCATAAGTTTAACATGGCAGAGGAATTCAAAAAAACAAAACAAGAGAACAATTTTAAAATAATAAAAACAGCTAAGCATTTTCATTATTCCAATTTACATCATAGTTTTGAGATTTCAACGAAATAAATGCTTTAGTTTAATTATTTTAATTACATAAAAATGCTAAATGAATATAAGAATGGTATCACATAAAGAATAAGCTTGACAATTAGATGATAATAATTATTGTGCTACAGGTTATTAACTTTACTGTGGAGGAACTTCATTACTGCCATCAAATTGACCAGTCTCCAGTGAAAAAAAATAACCTATAACTTTATACTATAACCAAAGATACAAAATAATCAAGTATGATTGTTTTGTCAGTTATTTGGTTCTTTTCAGGTAGCAAAGCAAGAGGCTTCACTTTTATGGCAAACAAGTAGTTTATTTTATTATAATTCCTGTTTTTCAGCAACTTGTTCCCCTATCCATTTCAGGTATGGTGGGTTGCCATTCTTTATAGGTACGGAGATTACTTCACAGACTTCATATGGGTGGTTACTGCGTACATACTCTGTCAGTCTGTCCACCTCTGTTGTTCGCGTTTTGATCATCAGCAGCAACTGTAATGAGAACAAGGAATGCATGAGTGATTTTATTAAATTATTGATCTACCCTTAAATAATTATATATTAGCATCTGTGTTACTTTTATATATAATTTATATATTCTGACTTTTTAACATAGATTTTGCTGTGTGCACATTTGTTACGTTATGATCCAGATCTGTACTTTGTATTCTTTTTATTATTTTTTAAGATTGTAATGTGTTTTGTGCGCCTAAATAACTGTCACTAATATTGAACTGCTTCAATGGTCTAGTGGTTAGCGTATGTGCCTCTCACCGCGAGGTT
The DNA here is from genome assembly GCA_905147285.1 of Hypena proboscidalis. NCBI lineage: Eukaryota > Metazoa > Arthropoda > Insecta > Lepidoptera > Erebidae > Hypena > Hypena proboscidalis. Next base: position 19,023,289 of record LR990131.1, read on the forward strand.
TTGGGTTCGATTCCCAGGTTGGGCAAGGTGTTATTTGTGTACTTTAAGTCAGGCAATTTAAATAGCAGCACAGAGTTGGAATAGTGAATGGTGAATGACGATAGGCTCACCCCCTATCCCATGGGACCTAAAACATAACAACAAACAAACAGGTGAAGAATGGGTGTTGCACACCTCTGCTAAACTCTTCTGGGTAATATAGGCGTGATGTTATGTTCCTGGTGAAAAGTTCACAAATAACACTCTGCCGTGAGAGGCGCATTATTATGCTAAACAATAGACCAACAAGGCAGCAATCAGCAGCAAAAACATTTCAATCAAATATATTCTAATTTCTGTGAATATTTTAAAGTTTCTTATTTAAAAGTATGAGAACTATATTATATCTACATCGATTGATGGAGATGTAATAGCACCCTAATGTATTTTAAATATCTATCATTGCTTTACTTTGTATTAAAGCAACATAATTTATAAATTCTTATTGATTATTATTATAGCATTTAGCTATGCTTTGCAAATTATACTAAGAAACAGTTCAAAAATTATTGTCACTGAATGACATAACAGACAGTTGAGAAATTTAGGTTCCTGGCAAGAGGCGACTGTACAGGTCGCGCGGTGGTTTATGATCGCTCGGCAAAAGTGGAAAGGGATGCGCAGTGTTCAATTTTAAGGTCTATTTGAAGGCGTGCGGAGTGAGAGGGGCGGGTTTGCGCCGACGGCGAGCGATCTTAAACCATCGCGCGACCTATAGCTAGTTGGTTAAAGCGACGGCCAGGTGTGCAGAAGTTTGTAGGTTCAAATCCTGCCAGTCCTATAATTTTTTAACTGTTTCTTAGATTAACATAATTTATGTTGTAACATACCTCGCTATCCTCATTTAGTTCACCTTTCCACTCATAGATGGAAGTGACTTGGGGTATTATATTGACGCAAGCAGCCAGTTTATTTTGTACAAGCCCACGCCCAATTGTTTTGCCCACATCCATGCTTGGCACAGTCACATAGGCCACAGAATATTTATCTGAAATATCAGAACATGAAGCATATTTAACTGGTCTACATAAATGTTATAATTTGGACCCTACATCATGAGATCATAGCAATAGAAAGGTAAGGTAAGGTAACAATAGCAGGCATATCACAATTAAATACAGATCACCATAATTAAGTTCAATCCAGTCCAGTAAATTTCATAAATGCGAATGTCTGTCTTTGTTACACTTTTAGGGCTGAACTACTCAACAGATCTTGTTGAAAATTTGTATGGAGATAGTTTAAGACTTAAGGAAGGACATGGGTTTTTATCGCGGTACCGCGGTACAGCCGCGGGCAGAAGCTAGTACTTCTTAGTTGAATTATGTGGAAACCACTAGTTAGTGAAATCATAGACAACAGAAAATGTTTAGTTAAATCTTCGTGATTAAAAGTATCTTCTATAAGTTATAACATTCATTTTATACAAGAGACCGACTGCAGTACAGAATAGAACTTAATTTATTATTTAGGATAAAATAACAAACGTAAACTTACCGGCGTCACCGATTCCTGTAGTCATGTTCTGTGTTAAAATAAAAGACGATCTAAAAAGTGTAAAATAAAGTGTTATGAAAGACTTTTTATTAAAAGATACTAGCATGTTATGCCAGTGTTATCCTTCCTATTTATTTATAATTTCCAGAATCTGCACGAAATTGCTTTGCAGAATTCATCACACACTAATCATGACACATTGATTGACAATTGAATAAAATTTTGACACGTTTGACAGTGACATTTACATTAGGCTTGGATCATACGATTACGCAACGACTAACTTGCACAAGTCCTGCAAGTCTTGAAATGATCAATGTCAGCAATCTTGATCAGGAATAACTTCTTATTTATTTATTTAACTTTTTGCACACAACATGGTACACAGGCGGACTTAATGCCTAGTGGCATTCTCTAACAGTCAACTTAGGGTGGTGCAGAAAAACAAAGGTAGGTGCGTTTCGTAAGATAGTACTAATAGTACATTTACAGTGATTTGAGAATAATCGAATACATATTAATACAATATATACCTACTATATTATATAAATTCAATTATATAAATTCTTGTAGGCTATTGTCAAAAAAATAAATCTCAGGCTAATCTAGCCCCCTGCACCTTTGGCAAACTTTTGCATAGATATTGCATTAATGTCGTGTATATTGGTTTCGACTGAGATAAAATTTCACCCGGCTTTTGTTTAGCTAACTTTTTTTAATACGTACTGACTGAAGGATTGGAGACCCCATTATTTCTTTTATTTATTTGTCAGTACAGATTCTTTGGCTACAGAAAATAAAAACGCAGAGCATTCATTTCATATTTATTTAAACTTCATTTTTAATTTGCAGTTCTAAAAAATATTCTTAATTTTAATATGACTATAATACAATCTTAAATAAGAATCACAATGCTATCAATTTAAAAAAAACAGAAGAATTTATGTAAACTCATTTTGTCATAAGTCCTTTAGAAAGGACGAGTACATTAGTGTGCGATTTAATGTGAACGAAACTTTAACCAATTTTCCAGGGTTCCGTTATAAAGAGTGCCAACGGCACCCGGTTATAAAAAAACTACTTTCTACGTCTGTCGGTTTGTCCGATCAACTTTTGTCTGTACGTCGATCATTTTCAAAAATAATAGAAAACAAAGAAAATATAGAATTTTGAAATACATTCCTACTTACTTTAGCAAATCGAAACAGTAAAAAGACATATTCAGCCATATTACACAGCATTTTAGGAATATTTTAAACAACCAAGGAGTTCTATAGAAACATAAAGATACAATATAATAGATATAATTAAAGTAAAATGTGTTAGACTAATTAATATTATTCGGTATACATTTTTTGATTTTACTAGCGCATGGCTAAAGAATATATAATTTTATGTTTATTCTGCTAATTCTGCAATCGACATCTATTGTGTTTTTTTTTAATTATCACAATTAATAACTATCAATAGAGGGCGCTAGTTGATAGTGTGTTTTAGATAACTATCTGAAAAATATTGTCAGAATCGCCATCAAAAGTATCTATATTTCGCAGAGATGATAAGAAAAATATTAGATTAATCTCTATTAAACATTACCTACTGTTATTAGTAATGTAACTGTAGTTACAGGATTAACCTTTTATAAAAGTGATTTAATAACTCATTTTTTGTCAAACACATAAATAAATAAATATTACACAACATTCACACAACGTCATCTAGACCCAAACAAAGCAAAGCTTGTACTATGGATACTAGAATAACTGATAATAATACATATACATATACTTTTCTTTTGTAAATAAGTACATACCTACTTAATATACATAGAAACACCATAAACACATACAAAAGCTTTTTCAACAATTTCTTATCACCGACCCGATCATTTTTAATTTTAGATTTTTGTGAAATCCAAGTCATAGAAATCTATATCAGAGTTGATAACACAATAATCGTTCATGACGAAGTTTATTAACATGCAGAGGCGGAATAATGACGAGACATATAGGCGCGCTGAGGGACACACCAGCACCTAACATCAGTGAGGCTCTTGATGACATGTACGCCGCGTTGGGACGAGTGTGCAGAGCACCACACATCTGACAGAAGAATCGTCGCAGATGCATGAACATGATTGGTAGAAGATGCACCCCTCCGAACAATTCTACCGGCGCGGATAAACTTAAGGTATCCCTGTTTCTCGATGTCTGTACACGTGGCAACTCTGCCTTAAGTATAAAATAGGCCTCTGTTTACAAGTTTAGCGAATTAACTACAACAATGGAAGACTAGAAGATTTGATAGCCCACGCAGGAGCAGCAGCTCGGCAGTTTGATTGCCATTTGAACGATATTCAACACGCCGCCCGTGATTTTGTCGATGACGTGCGCTGTGCGATACACGAACTTCTGTTTACAGCGACCCCCGTACCCCGAGTTGAAGAACATTATCTCTTGTGAACACTGAGAACCGTCTCGTCTGTAACAGTAATAAGGGATGCAGTTAGAATGGATTAAAACCACCGTAATTATCACTATTCTTAACTTCAGTTATGGTCTCTGAATTAGAAAAATCTAGTTGACTGAACGACAATAACCTGTCCGCCCTTTTTTTGCCACTCTATATTTATTTTTGACACTTTGGGGCATTATTTTCGACGCTTATACAACTTAAGTATATAGTATAAGTATTAATAAATTTAATCTTGTTATTGTGCTTATACCGCATGAGTAGCTTTTTACCCAATTTCGCCTATTTTTTAACCGCGGTTAACGTTAAACCCCGTGTCGATCTCTCTCACTCTCTTATTCAATGTTAGATCGGGTCATAGAGATCGAAAACCGTGACTCAGCGTTTAACTCAGTAAAATTGTGGTTAATCATGATATAAGTTGAAAATATATTTATATATCATGAAGCTATGGTTACTATAAGGATTTTAGATTAATACAACTTACTTGCAAATTTCCACTTTAAAACCTTGCACAGGGTCTTCTTTTCTGTTTACCAGCGAGTACCATTTATCATCAGGACCTTTTGCCTGTAATGGATACACCACCTGAAATTTAAAAATAAATATAAGTCATTGAAGCAGCCTATTTTGTAAAATTCGACTTTATTATTATTATTTTGAACTAACTAACTGTCCTTACTTATTTTTAAATTTTGCTTTGTTTTGTAAATAAAGCTGATAAGTATTGATCTTTTTGGCCAAGTTTAGAGTGTTGTGGACGATCATGTTTCTTTTAAAAAAAATAAATCAATTATAAATCTGTTTGGTGCAAGGAACCGTTTGCAGGAATTCAGGCCCCCGAGCATACAATTGGCTGAAATGTTAAGAAAAACATTGATCAACTTCGCTATTGGCAGGCCTGTGTCACTCGCTCAAGGTTACGCGCTAAATGCCTACCGCTTGGCGTATAGTCGACGATACAAACGAAACGACAGAGGGCTATCGCACGCCCGCTTGAGCGGCTGAGCGCTCGCACCGCACGTTTCCCGCGCAATTAAATACTTACGCTTCGAAATTAAAGCTGAATATCTTATTAAATTATTTGTCCGGCTACGTACATATAAATAGAAACTACGTAAATTTAATAACCGTAATTTTAAAGATTCTTAGAAAGAAATTAAGAAATATGTCAAGGTTAGGCATTTATAGGTTGCATAATACTGTTTTTTTTTCCATAAAATAAAAATTTGATTATAAAAAACTGAATTTAATTTTTATTTCCTAATTACCCAATACGGTCAATACCTACTCAACTGAAGCACAAGATTTTGTGCTAAAAATTAAATATAGAAATATTTATAATAATTTGTATTTTTTATAAGAAAATAATTTCTTATTAATAAAATTTAACACGACCGAGTCTACGCTACGTGCCGCTGGCGATAGTAGTTTCTAGTGGCCGTCAACCCTACCAATTCAGAGCTGCATCGTGAGCTGCATAGGTTTAAAGTATTTTGAATCGTAATACAAACAAATAAAGTTGTAATTTGCTTGCAATAAATTTTGTAGGCAACTAAAGAAAAGTAAGCTTTACTTTGAGGTGAGCTAAATTGCACCTTATTGTTTATGATATAAAGTCGTTTTTTCTTTAAATACTTTTGCTAAGTAATCCTTCTTTCCCTCTTTATTCTTTGCTATTGGCTAAACAGTCAGTCCTTGCGCTGTACGTCTTTGTTTGTTGGTTTCTAATTTACCGGTATACTATACTTGAAATGCTGAATTCTAGTTTAATAGTGAGTTTTGGCATAACATATCGTAGCATCTGCAAAATTTTGCGGATAAAGATGTTACTGGGCTATAGTTATTAATTGATGTTTGCCTAATAGCCACGAATAAGAGAAATAAAACATCTTATTAAACTGACCTTTTCAGTAAAGTTGCACAGCTCTATGTTTGATTCAGTGGGACCTCCTCCTAGTCGTTGCGTGACCTTTGGAATGTCAGGCAGAATATCCTTTTGGAATTGTTTGCTGTTCTGAAATTAAAAAAAATATATTAGGCGAATTTACTAAAATCAGTTGAAGTCGTTTTGACTAGCTCCCGCCCGCGGCTCTTCTATCTTGGTCTATAAATGTCCACTTCCAGGCCTTGAACTATCTATATACCAATCACTTCACTAAGATCGGTGCAGAGTTTTATCTATGAAAGCGTAACAGACAGAGTTACTTTTACATTTATTATTGAGGAAAGCAAAGTCTTAATAGGATTTTATTTAGTCGTTGCCAGTTTTAGTAACAGTTCACCTTGTCCACTCTAAATTTAATATTTAACCTCTTTTGAATAAAATATTTACCTCTTCAATATACTTGTCGATGGCCTCTTGTGGGTAGTCCGGGGGTGCTTCTTCGCAAAAGGTAGCATTTTGGCAATCCTCGGGCATATTTTTGTCCTCTTCGCTACTTGAAGTTGGACTCGTTGGGCCAGGGAAGATGATTTTACTGCTGTCAATTTGACCTGGAATCAAAAAACCCGAATTTTAAAAAAAGCATTAAACAAGCGAAGGTCGCCTGCAGTTTGTTTTCATCCTATAAAACAGCTAAGTTGTATCCGTGTTAGCAAATCTGTATGCTTAATTATATTTTAGATATCAAGACAATTGGTACTAGGTATACAAGGTAATTTCCGAACATAATGACCTATTTTTGAATTTACTGTACTGATGCGTCATCACTTCAGTTAGTTTTTGCGTAATTGTATCTTAGCGTATTTTTTGACATAATATGTAATGACGGACGGTGGTTATTTGTAGGTAATAAAACAGTTTTCTTGAAAGTGTTGCATATTAACATTGGTGGTACACGTGGTTTGTAACGGTCCATAATTTATTAGGTACCCAAAATAGCTCTGCTCAAAACAATTCTATATCTGTTCTAGCTCTATAGACAGCAGATAATAGTAACATTATTCTATGTGCTCAAATTACCAAAAGTTTACTTTTTTACGTACATAGTAACTATGTGTTGTTGTTCAGCACTGCGTATGGTGAACAGTTTTGCCGAGAAATAACAGATCAAAACACAATTAAACTTAAGTAATTGTAACTAATCACAGCCTGCTATAAATAATTATGATCGATCGATGATACAATTTATTACTTTTTTATGCTTTATGGGTAATTTATGGTACTTATATTTATTTACCTACTCGAATAAATACCTGGCTCTTCACCACAGTATTATTCTTTTAACAAATGTGCATTTAAATAAATGTATTATTTGATTAAATATCGCCATTAAAATTTAATAATTAGTTAATATTAATTAGTAAATATGATTTAATGTTATAGTCAGTTATTGATGGCAATGCATGAAACGAAAATATCATCCATACCTACGTCAAGTTGATTATAAAAATCGCTCTGAATGAAATGCGTTACGGGGGCATTAGGTAAGATTTGATACCTGTTGCATTGCATGGGCTCAAGAACAACGAATAATTTACTTGCATACATATTCTTATTAATTAAATGAACAAATTACCAAAGAGGTTGTAAATAACTCTTTTACTAGAGAGGCATTAATAACAAGAAAACGTAGTTAAATTTTTGCACCTATTGATGTCAAAAATTCTCATATGAAAGTCAAAATGTCTACATAATTTCTGTATTTATATATTGTGGGTGAATACACGCTGACGTTCTGTCTACTTCTGCTTATCTCTGCAGATTACCAAGCGTTTTGCAAACCTTATCTCCCCATTTAGCTTCTTTCCGCTTTTGCATTCGTGTTATGTAATAATCTGGCTAACATGGCTACATTTGATTACATAATCTGTATTGCAGTGTACACGGCTACCGATCAACGTATACATTGCCAGTATAGGATGGTCTGGCGGTGTATAGGCTTTCCGTGGAATCCGAGACCAGCTTATACTGGACGCGAATTGGTTGATGGGTACCCGTTTGTTTGTACATGCAATATCTCAGACGTAAGCTGCTCTTAAGGAAGAGCCTACGCAATTTATTATTAGTTAAATCCTATTACTTAATGTAAGTGTCTTAGGGAAAATTTATTTGTGGATCCGAATTTGATACTTGGTTTGGTAATAAAGTTAATACTTTAAATTTAAACATCCATTATATTTTATTATTTCTGAAAGTTGTTACTATACGTCCTAACCACAGAGGTACTTGTTTTTATGTGTGCATACTTACAGAATTTTACTAAAACACAAGTTGCCTAATAACACTTTACTTAGTGTAAACACATCTTTGGGACGTCACCTCAAATACAACTGTCAGTTTTACAGTAATCGGTCAGTGTTAAGTTTAAATAAACAGGTGTCCAATCTTGTCGTATAGGTCTACAACTGGTCTGACCATAAATAGTACGTAAAAGGAGGAAGCTTGGTCCGTATGTCCGTTCATGACGTCAGAGCTAAAATAAACTCTGCAATGTAAATGGCCGACCTCGCAAGGAGTATTTAGATGAATTTAATTAAACATTGAAACTAAACGAATAACTTATTAATAATGTAAATGAGCTGTGAAGTACAATAGGCACAGCGTCTTCAGCTTCCATTAGTATTCCGTAGTATATTTAATATTAATAGCTCTCAATATATTGCAGAAGCTCGATGTAATGAGAAGTAGGACACCAAATGCAAGTAATATGGATCCTTTGCTTATAGAAAAAGATTTATAAGGCTGGATAGGGCTATGAGTAGTCAATAGATACCAACATAATCAAGCTAAAAAACTTTGTTTTTTTGATTGCGTGTAATCTTAGGACACTTTCTCATCACAGCCTGTGATGTAGCTATCCTTGAAAAAAGTTACAAGATATTTAACATCTTTGTTATCACGGATCACAACGCTAATCGCGGATGAAATCAAAGGGCTGTCTGATCACACCAAAAAGGTTAGAGTTAGCACCAGAGTCTGAGGTGCCGGATATATCTTTTCCGACCCATAAAGTATGACCCGACTGAATTTAAAAGAAACACTTGAAATAAGAAAACAGCTGTCACTTTCATGTATGTTGTTATATGCTTATCCTGCCAATAAGTTTTATCTAACACCGGTGGGACTTAATCTGAAGTTCAACGTTAAGCTACAACTATCAATCTCTCTGTCCCGTACAATCATTAAAAGAGAAAGATAGATGTAAATAAGGATTTAATAAAACGGGAGTAAATTAGTATTTGAAGTAAAACTAACCTCTTCTTCTCTGAGGCATAATCTTCGACGACGCAGTATCGGACCTCTTCACCATCATCTCTTCAGTCTTTGGCTGGTAGACTCTTATGCTTGCTTCAAGCTTCTGCCTATCTCCAGTAGTTATGGACCTTTGGTTCATCCTGGATTCGATAGGAACTTCTGACGATCGAGTGTTCACGTGGCCGCAGTCTGGACTTCTAACACTTTCTTGGTTTTTTAAGTCCAGTGGAAACGCTGCGAAACCAGGCTGGTGAGGGCTCTGTGGATATTTGTAAGCTGATGCTGTTGCCTGGAAGGAAAATGTGGTCATTATTTATTTTATCTGTTAAGTGATACTTGTGCGACTAACTGCGACTTAACCCGTGTATTCGACGAGCCAAACACCTAAACAAAACATTTTTATAAATAAATAAAATAAAATAAATAAATATCACACAACATACGGAAATCGAAAGTGTGCCGCCTGTATGGGATATCTACAGCTCATGGAAATAATTGCAGATACCTACATCGCTACATTTGAATAAACTGCATTATTATTTTACATAAGTTCATTAAAAATCACAGCAATGTATGTGATCCTGAACGAAACCATCATGGTCAGTATTCATCGATTCCACTTACAAATATAAATAAACGGTTTCTACTTGATATTAACTGGTTATCTATTAATATCTTGATACGGTAATTGTCTACTTAATTGATGTAATTTTTTTAGTTTGTTGGCGTCTTAAGCAAATTGATTATGGTTAACAGGTTGAATAGTTTTAAGATTTTATTATAGGCTTTATAACGTTTCATTATTTCTTACGTCCTTTTACGCTTATAATAATATGCAATTTTAACGGTTGATTAAACCTTTAACTGCCTCGATGATCTAGTGGTTAGCGTATGTGCTTCTCACCGATAGTCGGGCAACAGAGCTGGACTTGTGCCCGGTGGATGGCGATCGGCGAGGGATGTTTGCAGACGTTCATGTCGATTGCTTTTAGAGTACAATGCGTAAGATATGTGCATCCCTGGTGCAAAGAGTGCGGGGTAGCTTAAACAGCATCCTGGAAATTGTATCAAGCAGAGTAGACTGCCCGTACGTGGGTCGCTGCGACGCCATTTCTCATGGGATGTAATAAATAAAATAAAATAAAATAATATCACACAACATACGGAAATCGAAAGTGTGTCGCCTGTATGGGATAACTACAGCTCATGGAAATGACCAAACAAATGCAGAATTGCAGATACCTACATCGCTACATTTGAATAAATTGCATTATTATTTTATATAAGTTCATTTAAAATCACAGCAATGTATGTGATCCTGAACGAAACCATCATGGTCAGTATTCATCGATTCCACTTACAAATATAAATAAACGGTTTCTACTTGATATTAGCTGGTTATCTATTAATATCTTGATACGGTAATTGTTTATTTAATTGACGTATTTTTTTTAGTTTGTTGGGGCCTTAAGTAAATTGATTATGGTTAACAGGTTGAATAGTTTTAAGATTTTATTATAGGCTTTATAACGTTTCATTGTTTCTTACGTCCTTTTACGCTTATAATAATATGCGATTTTAACGGTTGATTAAACCTTTAACTACCTCGATGATCTAGTGGTTAGCGTATGCGCTTCTCACCGATAGTCGGGCAACAGAGCTGGTCTTGTGCCCGGTGGATGGCGATCGGCGAGGGATGTTTGCAGACGTTCATGTCGATTGCTTTTAGAGTACAATGCGTAAGATATGTGCATCCCTGGTGCAAAGAGTGCGGGGTAGCTTAAACAACACCCTGGAAATGATATCAAGCAGAGTAAACTGCCCGTACGTGGGTCGCTGCGACGCCATTACTCATGGGATGGCGGCGATGCGATGGACTATGTGCACATCTCGCTTTTTTATGATAAGTTCCACACTGTATCGTTTACTAACATAGTATATAGGCTCTACTAATATTATGAGTCATTAGTCACTTGAATAAATAGATTTTATTATTATTATTATAGGCTCAGGTAGGTAAAATCTGACCTGATAAATGCAAAAATATTGAGCAAATATCTCTATTCTACTCCTCGTCTGTTCACCTTGTAGGCGTCTAAAGACAGTTCTTAGTATTTCATACTATGCAAATGTATTACGGTACTTGTATTCTGTAATATTTATAAAGTAAACAGCCAAATAAGGCTGAGCTCAAGGCTTTGCAAATCTTTTCTCGGAATTGGTAGGAAGTGACGAAAGTTTTATGCTAATTGTTTCTTAAAATATCGACGCTCTGGTTAAGTGCAGCGATTGGGTTAAAGACAAAGACACTTTTTGTTGCAACTGGTTTTCGGAATGTCCAATGCTGGTCATGTCTCTTTAAGAGGATTTTTTTCTACGATACACATTTTCCTCATTTCTGAGATCTATAACAATAAATTGATCGAAAATAACGCTATCTTTAGTTGGCTATGCGCACCCCTATAACATGGGACCTAACAACATGTGCAATGTGGGTGTTAAACTCCTCATGAGTATGATACTAAGGTCCTTGTACCTGGTATATTGATTTGTATTGCCCGTGAATGACAGACGGAGCAGTAGCTATTTAATTGATAAATATTAACTTTTGATCATTATAAAATATACTGGGTGTAAATGTCATCGTCACAAAGCCGCTTACCATTGGTACATTCTGTCATTTTGCACCCACGGTCTCAGAATCATGACATACCGAATCAATGGTAAGCGATGGTTACGATATAATTTACACCCAGAATTTTTACAATATCAAAGACATAATTACGCTGCATTGTTTACAAAGATTGTACATATGGGAAAATTCCTTTACAACTGCTCAGTTCTACTCGTAGATTAAGTATAAAATGATAGGTGAACTATATTATAAACAAAATACTGTATTCGCTTCTATTGTTAACACCATGTTTTTATTCGTTCAGCCTTGGTAATGTAATGGTTATGTCAATTTTCTCTGCAAAACGGTGATTGTTATGGTTACGACGTAAATTGACGTGATGTCATTTTGACACACATAGGTACATAAAGCCACATGGCTGTATTTACAATAAAGTGGACCAATTATTTACATTTTAAAATTTTTTCATAGTAACTTTACAGTTGTCTTGGAAACAGTAGGCATATAGTTTCCTTTCAGCGTAAAGATATAGTTGAATACTAAAGTACCTACAGTCCGCCCGCATTCTGAGTGCATTCGGGAGTAAACTTTAATAGGTATTCTTAAATTCTCTTCCTAGGTAATTAGTACCCACGCTGCGGTCTAAGTGTTGTCAAGGTATAGGTATTACCGTACCACCTATCGTAGACTTTTCGATTACCATGGGTGGCTCAGGTAATGGACAACTCACCCCGAATGCATTCAGATAGCGAGCGTACTGTACATCGATGACATTAAAATGGGCATGTCAAGAATTACCGACGATTTAAATTTATAGATACTGAAAAGATCAGACAAAATATTGTAATTTTAAAATGGTTTTAGGATGAGGCATAGATAGTAAGTTTGACAGAGTTAGAGCAAAATATGGTTTCTTAAGTTTTGATCAAGATTGAGCTCTCAATAATTTGAACGAGGTAAGTATAATTAATGGTAAGCTATGTAAGTAACTAATGATCAATTTAATAACTTAGCACACTTGCTAATTAACGAGCAAATTATGTAAGAAACAAAGAAAATGAGATACCAAATAATTGCTCTGTCCGATTGGGCGTAGCGTCATGATTATTTGCTGTAAGATATTCATTCATAATGTCTGCATTTATACGTGACATGTGGCAATTTTACATCCATATCCTTACCTATAGGTAGCCAGAGTAAAGATATACCGAGAAGTTTATCTTCATTGAAACGGTCGGAAGAAGTCACGTCACGTGCCTACGCCTTGGAATAAAATTACCTTGAAAAAAAAATAAGGGTACCAACAAAAAACGGAGATGGGCCGCGCTGCTGTGACGAACGAATATTATAAACTAAAAAGCAAAAAATAAATGTACTTCGCACAAAATAATACGTTTTTTCATTTAGTTAAATAGAAATTATTAAATAATTATTTTATAATTCTGAAGTCGGTGCCAAGTAAAAACAACCTTTCTACAATACAATATCAACAGTTCACACAAAAAGGGACGCGTAGTTGTGCTAGTGCGCGGTCGCCCAGTATTGGTACTTACCACAGAAATATAACTAATATTCAGTCAGAAAAAAGTTGTTAGAACGATTGATATTATCACTGTATACAGAGTTATTAATTGTTTACTTGGCACCGACTTCAGAATTATAAAAGAATTATTTAATAATTTCTATTTAACTAAATGAAAAAACGTATTATTTTGTGCGAAGTACATTTATTTTTTGCTTTTTAGTTTACCTACTTTTTGAAGTCGGTTTTTTTTTTATTAAAAATTATTTTATTTTACGATTTTAAGTGATGGGTAGACCGAGCAAGAATGTTTCTCGAATGAGGAGACGACGGTTACTTGAGACGGAAAACTTATTATAATAAACAAGAATTAAATCCTTTCTCCTGACTATTGAGGGTCACGACCTTCCATCATCAGTTCATTTGACACAATAACTAGCAGTAGGAATATCCGTACAGTAGTGAAAGAAATATCCTTTAACTCCTAACTATTGAGGAGTTAACCTTCCATCATCAGCTCAACCACATAAAATTATTGCGACCAAGCGTAAATCCTGGCCTCGATTAATAAAATATGAGGGTTGCCCCCGATTTCTCTGGGGTCCCATCATCAGATCATGACATGCTGACAATGGGACCACCTTTGAAATATCTCCGTTCCAACAGCTCACTTGACATCATAACTAGCAGTCTGAATATGTGTACATTAGTGAAAGAATTATCCTTTAACTAATAACCATTGAGGAGTTGACCTTCCATCATCAGCTCATCCACATAAAAATACGTAAATACTGATGTAGCTTTGAAAAACACACTAAAAACATTACATGTGCCTATAAAATTCGAGGGTTGCCCTCGATTTCTCTGAGATTCCATCATCAGATCACGTCATGCTGACGATGGGACCCCCTTGGAATCATCTCCTGTCCAACAAAAAAAGAATCATCAAAATCAGTTCATAAACGACGGAGATATCCGTGAACAAACATAAAAAAAAAAAAAAGTAACATATATACGAATCGAATTGAGAACCTCCTCCTTTTTTAGAAGTCGGTTAAAAAATAAAGAATGATAGAATTTCAAGTCAGGTTCAGGTCAGTCATTAAAATACAGTAAGTGTATCGCGTGATTATCTTTTGTTATTTCAAAGACTGAGTACGAGTCAGAATACTGGTGTATCTTTATACTGTAACGTAACGTAATACGTATTTTACATCAACTACACAACAGATTTTAATGCGAATTAATTTAAATATTTTCACCAATGGATAGAGGATAATTGATGAGGTAACTATAAGTATAGTGTACGGGGAAGGTACATCAAAATGATAAATCATAAGATAAAATTTGAAAGAAATGTATTTTAAGTCAGATAGAAACAACTTAAAACTAATGCTAAATGATCGACACGCGGCGAAAGGAACGTTTGCTGTTGCCCGAACCGATTTATTGCAACTACTGATTATTGTGTCGAATGTATGTATTTTGTTCACTTCGCTGCGTGTTGATGTCAGCATAAAACTAAAACTATTGCGTTGTACGGGTTTGCTCGTACATATAGTTACCTCATCAATTATTCTATCCTATACCTAGTTACATACCTTGGTTAATAGGCATGGTGACTGATCTATAGATAGTAAAATATAGGATACCTTATAACGGGTGGCGCAAAAGTAAAGACCCTATTTGGTTCAGCTATAACATTTTTTCTAAATTAGAAAACTAGATTTAGATTTTTTTAAATGTATATTTGTGCCATTAAATTTCGTACCATTAGGATTTAAAGATGATGTCTTTTAAATGGTGACCTCCAGAGTTGATACACATTTGAGCCCTATTTATGACATTTTGCATAACTTGCCGTAACACTTCCTGCGATATGTTCGTTATTTCTTGACGAATGTTTTCTTTTAGAGCTGCGAGAGTCTGTGGCTTGTTCACATACACCCGAGATTTCAAAAAACCCCAAAGAAAGAAGTCTGGACTGGTCAGATCGGGTGATCTTGCAGGCCAAGGCAAATCGCCAAAACGAGAGATAACTCGGTCTGGAAAAGCGTCCCTCACTAAGTCCATAGTGTCGCGCGCTGTGTGTGCCGTAGCGCCGTCTTGTTGAAACCAGATGTGCTCCAGCCCCAATTCGTCCAAACTGGGTATCAAAAACTCACGTAACATGGTTCTGTAGCGTTCTCCAGTGACAGTTATCGCATTGCCTCCAGCGTCTTCGAAAAAATAGGGTCCGATCACTCTGTCAACACAGATGCCACACCATACAGTAACTTTTAGTGGGTGTAGAGGTGTTTCTTGAATAATGCGCGGATTATCAGTGCCCCAGAACCGAGTATTCTGCTTATTGACATGCCCTGAGAGATGGAAATGCGCTTCGTCACTCATAACCAATTTTGAAGGAAAATCATCCTCTTCAAGGTTGAGGTTTATGACGCGCTGGCAGTAATCTAGACGAGCTCGGTGGTCAGCAGGCAGCAGCTGATGAGTCATTTGAGTTTTATACGGGAACATCTTTAAGTCTTTCACCAAAATACGCTGTAGGGTCCGTCTGGAAATGCCCAATTGCGTGGCACGTCGCCTCGTTGATGTTTCTGGACACTCTTCCACATCTTCGCGCACAGCATCGATATTTTCAGCTGAACGGCCTGTTCTTGGTCTCCCAGACTTAGGTCTATCCAATGTTGAGCCAGTTGCTTCAAGGCGTGTGGCAAAGCGTCGAATTGTGCGACCAATCGGTGCCGGACGGTGGGGAAATCGTCGACGAAATTCACGTTGTGTTCTTATCACTGATGAATTATTCCGTAAGAACATTGACACAATTATTCCACGTTCTTGGGGAGTAAAACGGTCCATGTTTATTTTCAGTGTATTTTACATTTGTTCACTACACAATTTTCAACAACAGAATGACAGAAAATATCATATAAAAAAAAAAGAAGTATTTTCTTTAGTGCCAGTACTTTTGCGCCACCCAGTATATACTATAGGTCAACATAAACCAATTAAAATATTTTTTTGTTACATACTATAAATCTAACTCATTTTATGATCATTCAAAGTTTCATGGACGAGTTCATTTTTAAAATACGAAATTATTCGATTTTTTTTTATCATTAAATTACATACACAATTTATAGCAATATTTGTAATAAAACCGTTTTTATAAACGCAATATTTCGTATAGCTATCAAACAAAATTCATAACTTCACATACAAAATACTCTATCGTGACGTCACGCTTGAGTAGCCTTTTGTTTGGAGCGTTTGGGCGAGTCTATTATTAATGTGAATTTGAAATTGTATTATCTCAGGAAGTTTATGTTAGGTCAAAGTAATTCTTGTAATGATGTTTCTTATATCAAGAGGTGTTTCAATTACATACAAAAATAAAAATTAGTCATCATGCCTATTATTGACTTATTCTCGCTTATTTATTTATAATATTTTTATTATTTACGAAGTTTAGTAGTAAATAGGTTTAAATGAATGTTTTTACGGATACTGGAGTAACCAAGGGCCGTCACAGAGGTAAATTAGACTTTATGTTAACTGTAGATTAAATTAATTAAAATTATTAATATCTATGTAATTATATAAATTCCACGCATATTCTATAAAAAAAAAAATAATGACCTATTATCACAAACAACACGGTAAATGACTTATCAAACTAACAACCTCGGTCAAATACTTCTACTGAACCTGTTAGTGTGCTTTTGTTTTATACAGGATCATTTTAAAAATACATGCTTCTTTTCTGACCTACTGATGTAAAAATATTTATTTTCTAAACATGTATAGTGAAACAATCCCCAGGACCGTCATCTGAAATTTGATAACTACCATGTTATACTTAAGTTTACTGTTTATAAAATAAAGTCTAGAATAGCATACCAGAATTAAAAAAAAAAAGTATAAATAGTATTAGGATGGATATTAGGTGCTCTGCAATGTGCGATATGTAAAGCACGGAAATATGGTTGTTAGCAAATTCGTAGATTAACAGAGAATAAAACAATATAACGGAAATCCAAAAAAAATATTTCTCAACATGACACGTTAAATCTTTTTAAAAGTTAACAAATGACGTATCATACAGTTGAGAAATTTAGGGTGCCAGTAAGAGGCGACCGTAGCTGGATGGCTTAGAGCGGCTGCCCGGTGTGCAGTAAGGCCACAGGTTCAAATCCTGCCGGTCCCGTATCTTTTTCAACTGTTTCTTAGTAAAAGTTAACAAGTATTTTTAAAACGACTCTGTACTATTAATAAAATACCATAAATAACTTGTTTCTGTATCTAATTAGTTTTATCAGTTACCTACACAAGTTTTACCTATCACAATAATGTACATTGGTTCAATGTATTGTTGTTGGGTTTTCTCTGGTTTTTATAATTATGAAAGAGAGTATTGTTCTGAAGTGGAAATGATCTGATAACATCATTTACAATAATCTCATGTTTATGTGAATGTTGCACATAAGTGCATTCGCAGTGCATATGCATTTTTTTCAATTATTATATTGACGCTCAAATTTTTGCGTGGGTCATTGTTAATTTAATTAGACTGGGAATTAACAAAATTATGCATTTTATTTACTTTTTAGTACTTGACATTTCGAGTAGGTTGCATAAGCCGTGGTCTCAAGAAAAATGCTTTGATTTTAAGGAATCTATCTGCCATTGTACGTACTATACGTCAGACCGAACATATACGTATACCTATTCTGAAATATTTTGTTGCCAATTACCTTTTAGTATCAGATACCACATGGGATTTTCATAAAGCCATGGCAACTAAATTGGACGGAGACAACAGATACCCAATGCACAATAACACCACAGTGCTTCAACAGCTAAATTACCGTAAATACTTCATCCGCTGCGTTGAACCCCTATCATGTGATGCTCCACAAACGCGATGTCAACTATGGCAAGAAAAAACATCTCTGCCCAAACCTTTTGTACCAACCTATAAGAGAGCCTTCTTCCTGGCCACGAATTGCCATTTGGAAGTAACTTAATAAACTTCGAACTCAAGTCGGTTGAAGCAAACAGAACTTGGTAAGTGAGGGTTTTGTTGACGTATCGGACCTACATTGCGAGTGTGGTGCTGTACAGACTATGGCCCATCTCTTGACCTGACCCACTTGTTCCACCACTTGCACAAAGGAAGCGGTCATGTAAGCCGAAGAAAGCGCTATCCACGCACTGAGCTCATAGAATTTTACGACTGCAGCTATCGACACGAAAGAAGCAGAAAATAAGGATAAAGATAATACTGATTACACAAACATAGGTACATTTTGAGAGAGACTTCAGTCATCACCATAGAAATCTTAATAACTAGTCAATAGAAATGCTATCGACTATCTTTTAACACTGGGACGCATGTCGCCGTTTTTCAAATACCACTTTTTGTATTCCTGCAAACAAAATTATTCTTTTTGGCGATGACATTAAGACGACAATTCCTCAACTCGCACTTGTGTTCGATTAGACTCATGCGCTTGTATTCCTGCAAACAAAATTATTCTTTTTGCGATGACATTAAGACGACAATTCCTCAACTCGCACTTGTGTTTGACTAGACAGATGCGCGGCGACAAGGTCACGCGTCTTTGACATTTCTATTGCCTTATTATTAAGATTTCTATGGTCATCACCATTTAACGATAATGTTTGACTATACGTTTTTGTATTAACATAAATTGATTTGACCATGTAATACGGCTAATCATCAAGCTATACATTCCCAGTATAAGATGGTCTTGCATTGTATAGGCTTTTCGTGCAATGCAAGACAAGCCGCGTATACATTCGTTGACCATCAGAATAATTTGCAAAGTTCACTGTACTATTATGACGTCAAATATTATAAAGACATACATCGTATTCTGTGATTCAGTAAAAACTATAATAGACAATAGAATTTATGTACGGGTTTTTGTACCATAAAAGGTGACAATAACTTTAATTGTCGTCCGAAGCTCTATAGTTGACTTAGTCTAGGTTGTCCCTCTCAAACTCTGTAGTCGCTCTATGGTTCTATATCTGTCCCAAAATGACATACAATTTTGCTATTATTGTATGAAAGATATAATAGTACCTTGAAAATGCCGCGGACCTATCTTGACTGCGTCTTGTCTACCCATTCTCATTACTATCGTGTCAATTCTGCAATAATTACATTTTTTTTTTACCTTTTTAAATGGTAACAAAAACTATTAAAAAACTAACTTTTTTATTGCATTTATAAGTTTTAGGATGCTTTTGATTGTAATATTTGAGAGATTTGGTAAATAAAATACACTATTAGCATCCGCAAAAAACACTATAATTCCGATGATCGCGATAAATTCTATATTTATAATACATGTTATATAATTACGTAATAAATATTTGCATACATATTTGTAACAACAACACCGCCGCTACAAGCCTGTTTAGTTATGAAATGCATTTTAATCAAGTTTTATCTCAATATTAAGTAATTAAGAACAGGATCCCAGGTGCCGATGGACAAAGACAATTATATTCCGGGTCAAATTACCCGGACCTTTAATGTGACGTAATCAAAACCTCATTTTTTTCAGAATTTAATAAACAAACGACATTTTTAATACAAATGTGTTGACTAGTCGGTGGCTAGTTGGCCATTTACATAACTGCACATTGAAAATGTTTAAAAGACTCTATATTATTATATGGAGTCTTTATAACAGCAGCAGTCAATTTTGAAGTAAATTGTTAGAAATTCTCTGCACATAGGTTCCCTAGACGACATATTATTATTAAAAAAAAAATCCACGTCTTCCGAACGAATTGCACGATCGCAATGTTCAAATTGTTCGGAGAACGCGATTTTTTTTTTTCGCCAGAGAATTTTTATCCGGTGGAAATTGATACTTACCATGTATAGAAGCTGTGGTTTCAATAAATGTCGCTATGTCGCATCCACCCCGTATAAGCAAAATTTAGATTTTTAGGATGTTTGACTACCCAATTGTGTAATTTGGGGTTGAAAGTGTATGAGAGAATTGATATTGCCTAAAAGTTAAGGAACTCCTCAACTTTGTAGGCAATAGCATGGATATATTGAATTCCACGAGGATGAAGTCGCGGGCATCAGCTAGTTTAGTAAAAGAAGAAAAAAGAAATAAAACGGATTTAAAACCGCATTAAAATTTAAACTGATCCATAGTCAGCCCAACTCTAATTTTCAATTTAATAATTAAAACAAATTATGGCATTGACGACCAGATGGCGGAATGGGTAGTGTACCTGCTTGCGACGGCTAAGTCGCGGGTTCGATTCCCGCTTAAGACAAATCTTTGTGTGAACATGGGGGTTTGTTTTTAGTCTGGGTGTTTCTATGTATAATAAGTATGTATTTACAAAAAAAAAGTATATAATAATATGTATTAGTATCAGTTATTCTAGTATCCATAGTACAAGCTCTGCTTAGTTTGGGACTAGATGGCTTTGTGTGTAAGTTGTGAGATATTTATTTAATTATAAATAGTGTTTAATTCTATATCGTACATAAAAAACGAGAACTGAAGGTAAGATAACGTCAATTCAGATTTTTTTTTTAAATTCGGTCATTATGGTGACATCTCGGCTATATTACCCACAAGATTTCGAGATTTTCTTTCCGGTTGATAGAAGTATATACTATTGTTGGGATTTTACATTAAACATGTAATAAAAAAAAATATGAGTAGAATGTGCAATGGCAATTTTGTTATGCGTAAATTTATAGAATTTACTTTTATGATTATTCATGATGAAAGTCCATCCGGTGGTTAATGTTTTTAAAAACAAAATAGAATAGCGATATCATAAATATTCATTAAAAGAAATTGAACGGCCATTCTCAGCATCAGGCGTGCTTTGCCTAATTACCGTAGCCATTGTTTTTCGCCTGGTTTGACTAATTGAAGTGTAGAATTCGAATATTTACATATATATGAATTATCAGTTTAAAAGCCTTTTAAATCGGACTAGTAGTTTTTACGTTATTGACATATCAAATTTGTCATGATTACCGTAGAAGAGGTTTGAATAGTGAATATTTTGTAACTATGGTAATTAGAAAATATCTAAAACTGATTTATTGTAAATAAAATAATTTGAGATTGGCGCAGAAAATTAGAAGTTAAGAATACTTAACCACCATATATATAATGATTTGCTAATGTAGTCTTAGCGCTTTTGACAATGTAAAGTTTTTAATGTAACCTTATGGGACTTGATATAACATTGACAGAATGCGTGTTGCAAAATATCGTCAAATAGAATATAATATTCATAGTTTATAGGTACAAGACAGCGTCTGTACGAATAAAATATGACGGATATTAGCCGAATGTTATTTATTTATTTATTTATTTAAGCCTTAAAACAGATATTAGCTGAATGTTAGCACTAATCAAAACATAAATAGTATAATTTTAAAAAACACAAGCTGGTGAAGGCGTTTTGTAGGAGTTTGATAACTAACACTCGATATTTTTATATAATAATAACTAGTTGACTTGGCACTCATAATTTCCTCTAAAAGCCGGGGTTCGTTTAATTTTGATGTCTATTCCCTTCATTTTGTCAACTTTTTTTACATCTTAATATTTTCCTGATAACAAACGCTATAAAAAAATTGTAAATCAGTTTTGCAGTTCGAGCGTGATGCACACACCAAGGGAAGTGGGGATTCATATTTTTATTTCTAGTTATGATGAGTACACTCTTTTTTACATACAATAATATATGCTGGATCTTAAATTAAACTAGTCTTATAACTTAATGTAAACTTAATAAGTCACTATCAGAAGGCCCCGTCCCCAAAATGCTGGCAGCCTTACCGCGTTGTATTACGAAATATACGCCAGCATTTCAAAAACGAGTTGCCTTTTTATAGTTATAGTAGATAATGCCTTGCTATAATGATTATTTGATTCGGCAATACAGAGCCTTAACTGCCAGGACTACTGACAGAAAGCATCAGGGGTTTACATCAAACTTCCGGGCACAATTCCAGCTTCCTTGTTGTCATCGAAAATTTTCTAACGGAAAAATCCAAGCACATAATAAACAATAATTATATGATAAATTGATAACATTTAATTAAATGACGTTGGAGTACTAAATGGGTACCTTTTGCCTTAAAAGGAAATAGCCTCAAATGTTTCCTTTAATACATAATTAAATTGTACATAATGTTTACTTTATAAAATAAATAACATCTGAAGTTATATAGCTATAATATTATATATAATGAAGGTAAAGTAAAAATGTCATATTTAACTAACCAATAAAAAAAAAAAAATATACATGTTTTCCATACATTTTGACTATTTTCGTATAGTATATTCGTATCTCGTTAATACTAGTGGGATGGATTTGGTTACTAATTCTGAACAAACAGTTTTCAGGTTGTAGGTAAATTTAAAATAAGGTTGTAGAAGCTATTTTGCATAGGTACAACCTATACAGGGTGCCCCATAATTAATGGATAATCCTTTACCTGCAGTTTGAAAACATTACGCCTAATTGGAAAATGTAAAATTTATTGAGCAAAAGGCAAAGAACGGAACACTTAATGAGTCGTCTGTCCGTCCGTATGTCACAGCCACTTTTTTCCGTTACTATAAGAGCTATTACTGTGGAAACATGGTAAGTAGATGTATTCGGTGAACCGTATTAAGATTTTTATACAAAAATAGAAAAAAAAACAATACATTTTTTGAGGTTCATACTTAGAACTGAAACTCAATTTTTTTTATCAAACCCATACGTGTGGGATCTATAGATAGGTCTTCAAAAATGATATTAAGGTTTCTAATATTTTTTTTTTCTAAACTGAATAGTTTGCGCGAGGGACGCTTCCAAAGTGGAAAAATGTGTCCCCCCTCCCCCGTAACTTCTAAAATAAGGGAATGATAAATGTAAAAATAATATATGATGTACATTACCATGTAAAATTCCAATTTAAATTGGTTTGAACGAGATCTAATAATTAGTTCGTAATCGTAAACCGCATTTTACCTTTCATTCAATCAACTCCAATATAATAAAGAATAAAGAAAAACATTTATTTAGATGTATAGCGGTACCTACGTGCGCGAGTCCGACTCGCACTTGGCCGGTTTTTTTAATATAGAACATTTACAAAATTTTGACAAAATCGCCACCTTTTTCAACATTTTTCGACGCCATGTTCTTAAAACTTGGATTTTTTTAAGTCTGTTCCTTAAATTAATCTCTTGAATAGGTGAACTTTTGTTATTGTACAATGATTTAATTTTAAAAGTAAAAGACGGTAAAAAAATCTAATGAGACCCTGTGTGCCTATCGCGGAATATTTCGAATATGTTCGATATTTAAAAAACCGTGATAGTTTTGTTCACCAAATTTTGCATTTTCCAATCATGTGTTATGCCTTTAACCTGCAGGTAAAGAATTATCCATTAATTATGGGACAACCTGTATATAATTATGTAAAAAACATCACACGCAAACATTTTATTATTACTTTTATGCCGACCTTGTGTTAACATAAATTTTTACCATCTGTACCTATATTCACTGATTACGTTTGTATACATGAGTACGATAGAGTAAATATCTAGTAGTCATTGTCACATAATTATATGACTCAATATTGGAATTAAATTTGTGTAAAACCAAGCTGAAAAATTCTGTTGAAAATTTTCTTTCCAAGCCGGGTCCACATCTGACAAACGAAGGCCAACAAATGTGTTCGTTGGTTCCTGTTTAGAGTAGTTTGGACGGCCATGCTGGCGGATTCGATCGTTCGTTGGCGTTCGCCGGTAATCCAAAGAGTCGTGTCATGTGGTGGTAACATCAAAAGATTCGTTATCGTTCGTTAACCCTTCTAAAAGGTTCTGGCCTTCATTTGCCAGGTGTGGACGTGGTTTAAGTAATAATATAGAAAGATACATGTCATATGTGTGCCTATTCTCCTGTCCCACTGCTGAACAAGAACCTCTTCTCATGATAAGAAGAGCAAGGCCGTGTTCCAACACGCTGGGCTAGTGCGGGTGTACAAACTACGTACCCTCGAGCATTTTAGGCACTCTCGGGTATACTTTCTCCTCACCACGATTTCCTTCACCGTTAGAAAACGATTTATGATAAATATGTATCATAAAATTATCATCGGAAAGTCGAATCTTTTTATTGTCTGTTAAGTTGTGTGCCGTGGGCTCGACCTCCAGACCTTCAATATCGAAGTCCTTCGGTCTCTTACACGGCTATCCCTGCTATATTATTCTTAATAATATC
Source organism: Hypena proboscidalis (assembly GCA_905147285.1). Lineage (NCBI taxonomy): Eukaryota > Metazoa > Arthropoda > Insecta > Lepidoptera > Erebidae > Hypena > Hypena proboscidalis. The sequence continues at coordinate 19,047,964 of LR990131.1, forward strand.
AAAATCGATCACAAATTGAGAGATTTTTTTTTACGATAGCAAGTAAAATTATTGATCGAATCTTACATTAATCGTTTTTAAGTTTAAAAGAAAGAGCTACCGACTATTTGAACAATTGAGACCAATTTGGTTTTATAAGATTTTTAAACTTCAGAGAGTAAAAACCATTAAACAAATAATGTTGTACTAATAAATCGTTAGCCTTCAAACGCGATAGTTTTCGGTTGACACAAAAACAGTTGCCGCCTATTTCACAATTTGTATAGATTCGCATATTTTATACTTCTACGGGATGGTGCAAGCTGTCAAACCACAAAATGACAGCTACTCAGTGAACACATTTTCTTGGCTGAAAGAAATCATCGTGCTCACCTTGTCGCATATTTATGCAACATTGGGAATGCCCAAAGCACTTATTGACTAATTATAAGCCAAAGGCTACCGTGCTGTCTTGTCAGTTGACCTTCGATGCATACCTACTCATTTTCCTCCAATTTAATTAACGTTTATATACAAATAGAAGATAGGCTATTATTAAACAGAACATGTTTGTGTGGAAATTTTTCCTTACGTATAATATAATATCTCACAACTTACACACATCGCCATCTAGACCTAAATTAAGCATAGCTTGTACTATACAGGGTGGATGCGACATAGCGACATTTATTGAAACCACAGCTTCTATACATGGCCAGTATGCATTTCCACCGGATAAAAAATTCTCTGGCGAAAAAAAAATCCACGTCTTCCGAACAAATTGCTCGATCGCAATGTTCAAATTGTTCGGAGAACGTGATTTTTTTTTTTCGCCAGAGAATTTTTATCCGGTGGAAATTGATACTTACCATGTATAGAAGCTGTGGTTTCAATAAATGTCGCTATGTCGCATCCACCCCGTATATACTAGAATAACTGATACTAATATGATTCAAGTATATTATATATATATATGTATATATATATATTTATATTTTTATGTATGTATCTTATAACTTGCATCTATTCATATTTTAATGAATTTATATTTTATGTTTTTAAATAGATTTATTGTTCTACTCTCTCTGCACTATGTCATGACTTCGCCTACCTTGTTATCTCTGCACCACCTGAAGGTAGACTGGTAGAGAATGCCCTAGGCATTAAGTCCGCCAATATACACGTGTGTATGAAGTTTAATAAATAAATAAATAAATAAATAATACATATATACTTTTTTTGTAAATACATACTTATTATACATAGAAACACCCAGACTAAAACAAATCATGCACACAAAGATTGGTCTTAAGCGCGAATCGAACTCGCGACCTCGGCGTCGGTCCGCAGGCAGGTACACTACCTACTCCGCAATCCGGTCGTCTACTGGCAACCTATATTTTTAATATAGAATATTTAGTTTTGCTTTATTTAAAACATTATTTTTAAATGTTACAATTGAGATGTACAATTTGTCTGAAGTGTTTACCTATGTTATGCCAGTATCAACATTCCCACAGAGCAGTAACCCAAACGGGAGCGTCATTGTCAGGCGTCTCCCGCTGCCAAAATGTAAAAGAGTGTGTGCTCTTATGGCAACCTACATTTTTTAATAAATAAGAATAGGTATTTTAAAATTTCCGTATTAAAATAATATTCACTATAAGTTATGAAATCATCTTATTTTATATTAATTTTAACTTTTTGCACATATGCATGTTGAAGTTATCAACAAGTACAGAGGCGGACTTCATGCCTAATGGCGTCCTCTTATAGTCATAGACTTAGAGTCTTAAAGATAAAGAATTACAATAAACGAGGATGACAAAGTGGTACAAAAAAAATATTTTTCTGCGGCAGTACATGATGGTTTTAATTCATATTTGGTATGGTCTGCTGATTCTAAGGGGAATAGTTACTGTGTTTATGTCATGTTGCCGAAAATGCATGTTTTACTTCAACGTAACTTTGGTTGACGGGTTTAATTCGAATTTGACCAATAAAACATTGTTATTTTTATAAAAATGATAGATAACACTTCATACATTCTATTTAAGATAAAAAAATATATTTATATCAAGATTTTACATTGTAGAGCGATATTTGTCACGATAACGTGTGCTTTTTGACGCGAATTCGTCTTAATAACCTAAGTCATTTGCACCTTTATTTTTTTTTTATAAAATTAAAGTTAAATGATTAGTAGCATATTTTTAAAAATGCATAACTATATATATATTACTGTTACTAATAGCCCCGTCTTTGGTGACTGGGCAACCGCAGGTATCCATAAGAGTAGGCAAACATTGTACATTTTATACTATGAGAGACAATTTAATAGCAGTGAAGAGTTTAAAGAACATGTCAAATCATACTCGAAGATTTTTAAACGCGTCTGTAAAATTGCCAAATCTACATTTATTAAATCTAAAATCAAAAACAGTAGTAATAAAATTAAAGCCACATGGAAAGTTATTAATGAAGAGACTGGGAAGGGTAGAACAAAAGATTCAGACTTTAAGTTAAGTATCGATGGTCAAGTAACCAAGTCAGATTTAGAAGTTGCCAATGCTTTTGAAGGATTTTTTACTGCTTTTCCTGTCACTCTAACTAGTGCTTTAGGCTCTTCCTCCTCCGTTGCCGAGTCGTTACTTAAAGATAATGTGCCTGAGTTTTTTAATAATTTCGCATTTCGTCATGTTAATGGATCTGATTTTAAAGCCGCGTTTAAATCAATTAATATTAAGAAAACGGCTGATCTATGGGGCATTTCTGTACATATTATAAAATCGTTGATTGATATTATTGCACCTGATTTAATAATGATATTTAATAGATGTATTGATTGTGGTGTGTTTCCTGACTTAATGAAATTAAGTAAAGTAATTCCATTGTTTAAATCAGGTAGTACATTAGACCCCACAAACTTCAGACCAATATCGGTGCTACCTACGTTTAGTAAAATTTTTGAAAAAATTATTCTCGCGCAGTTACTTAAATATTTTAATGAAAACAACCTGTTGCACACTAAACAATTCGGTTTCAACATGTGATGCTGGGGTTAGATTACTTGAATGTATATTCTAGGCTTGGGAGGAGTCGCGGGATGCCTATGGGGTGTTCTGTGACTTATCTAAGGCTTTTGATTGTGTGCAGCATGAAACTCTAGTCAGAAAATTACACCACTACGGTATAAGAGGCATCGCACTGGAACTTCTTACTTCTTATCTAGGTGATAGGATTCAGAGAGTTGATGTCAATGGAAAGCGATCGCATGGATCAGCTGTAGCAATGGGGGTGCCACAAGGCTCTATTTTGGGCCCTTTCCTGTTCCTCTTGTACATTAATGATTTACCTCATCTCGTTAAGGACAATCATGAGATAGTATTGTTTGCGGATGACACTTCTTTAGTTTTTAAGGTAAATAGACAACAAACAGTAATTGACGATGTAAACAATGCTCTGTCAAAGATAGTAAACTGGTTTAGTGTTAACAACTTGCTTTTAAATGGTAATAAAACAAAATATGTTAGATTTTTTACAAAAAATGTTAAACAAGTCAAAACTAGTGTGTTGATGGACAATGAGGAATTGGAAATGGTCAATAAAGTTGTCTTTCTTGGTATAACATTAGATTCTAAATTACAATGGGGCCCACATATAGAAACGTTATCTGGTAGACTCAGCTCAGCAGCTTACGCGGTAAAAACAATCCGTCAACTGACCGATGTTGACACTGCGCGTTTAGTTTATTTTAGCTATTTTCATAGTATAATGTCATAATAATATGGTTTATTGCTTTGGGGTAGTGCCACGGATGTAGATTCAATCTTTGTGCTCCAGAAACGAGCTGTTCGAGCTATCTATATGATGAGTCCCAAGGAGACACTAAGAAATAAATTTAAAGAGATAAATATTATGACGTTACATTCTCAATACATTTATGAAAATTTATTGTACGTCCACAAGAATCAAACAAAATTTAAGAAAAATAGTGATCTCCATAAAGTAAATCTAAGGAACAAAAACAAACTGGCTGTGCCCACTACTAGGCTCCATAAAATATCTAACTCGTTTCCAGGTCAATGTATACGCTTCTACAATAAACTTCCATTAGACGCAGTAGAATTATCGATAGGTAAATTTAAGAAATATATTAAAACCAGATTATCTCAAAAAGCTTATTACTGTATTTTAGACTACATAAATGATAATAGTATTTGGCAATGAACTGCTCTTTTTATGTGTTGTAATTGTTATATATTATTATATCCTTACTAATATTATAAAGGCGAAAGTTTGTAAGTATGGATGTATGGATGTATGGATGTATGGATGTTTGTTACTCTTTCACGCCAAAACTACCGGGTCGATTTCGATGAAATTTTGCACACATGTAGCTTATAGTCTGGATTAACATATAGGCTACTTTTAATTGACATACCACGCGGGCGGAGCCGCGGGTGGAAGCTAGTATTAATATAATTGTATATTATTCATTTCATTTGAAAAGATGGTGCACATGAGTTCCTCACCAGCTCTTCTCATAATGCAATACCCATCGGAGCTGGTACTTAGTTTGATTTTAATCTGATTTTAAACAGTTGGATTAAAATTAATCTAAGCCCCGGTTATTCAAATCATTGTAATTAGTATAATTTAGTTTTACTTATAATTTATTTTTATATCATTTGTTTGTAATATTTTGACGTGTTCAAGCGCCTCCTGGGGCCTATGAAAATAAATGATTTGAATTTGAATTTGAATTTGAATTTATACATAATAACAAAGCTAAACTTCGAAGAAAAAAGGGAGTGCAAGATTAATTTTTCACCCGCTTAAAGCTTTTAAATCTTGAGTTGAGTATTTTGAAATTAGGGTCCGCTAAGATTCATAATAACTTTTGTATTAGTCTAAAAGTATACATAATTTTTGGGCTGAGATAAAAAAAAATAAGTTACAGTTCAATTAATTTTATATTATTTTAATTTATATGATATAAATAAGAATACATTTCTGTTAAACAAATGTTTTACAACAAGTTATGTATTCTTTTTAGATTCGACGAGAAATGTCATCCTTTTTCATATATGGATTTGTGGGTACCCTATGTGGTTTTAGGTTTCCTATTTTACTTAAAAGGAGGCGCAGAATACTGGACGTAAATGTGGTCTGTCATAGTCAGTCTCATGGTGAATAAAGGATGTTGAATGACATTTTATTCATACTTCAGAGTAAAATGATTTATGACAAATTAATGTAGCTAATCTAGTCGATAAAATGAAACTTAGGTATATGGTTTTAAATCAGCCATTAAATTGACAAGTCGATTCCATTTTTGCAATAATGTTTTATGTGTAGATAGATAGATAGAAAATACTTTATTTGTACATAATTTCACATGAAAACTTAAGAGGCAACAACAAAAGAAAAAAAAAAACAAAAGATGCACAAAGTGCGGCCTATCGTTTAAAGCGATTTCCTCCAGTGTATGCTAATAAAAATGTGCCATCGTAATATTTTCTAGAACATAGTAATCTTTGCGTATCATGATTGTTCATGATCAATAGCCACGGAGTATTGAATCGTCGAAGGTTTATTAAATCGTTTAATTAAATCTCGAGGTTTTCTCACGATGCTCATTGTTTGATGTTGATTGTAAAAAAAATACAATTAACTATTCAGTTTATTTGGTGTGGTATTTCACAGGTCAATATAAGACATTACATTCCTACTGCCTTCTGTATTTTCATAAGGACTTAGCATGTTTATGAAGAACTCATAATTATGGCAGATTAACTTAATATGACATAATATAAGTTACTAAAGTCCACGCAGTCTTTGCTGTCCCCTTCTAGCTATTGTGTAGTGTCCAAATAGGCTAAAGACTTACCAAGAAGCAGAAAATTTAAATGAGGTTGATTTGATATTTCAGCAGTTCCAGTTTAATGAGATAGTCTATATGTTAATGGAAATCAAAATGATATTCGTAGCGAAAACCAGAACAAAACTTCGTTTTGACTCAGCAATTTACAATAATGAGTTTAATACCCAATGTAATTATGACATAATAGTAATTACTTTCGGCACAATACCGAAACGTGTTTGCTAATGGAGTGAGCGAGCTTGCAAACACATTATATTTAGGATATTTGAAGAAAACTGTCATAATATATTTTACTTTGTAGAGCCAAAGTATATTTATATCGTATTCGATATAATTCAGTACAAGATGATAGCAAATTGTGCACATCAGTATCTTAGGGAGACATAAACAGAGCCAATTTAGAAGACAACCGGAATTACTCGATGATTTTCTCTAAAGAAGTAGTTTGAGAGCATTAATACAGTAAAGATTATATCTTTTTTCTAGAGTAGTACTTATTAACGTTGGTAACATTTTAAACTATCAGGACTTGACAATATGAAAATCAGTTGTTTTGTAAATCTTAGCAATAATTATAATTCTTAATTGTATAGGTACAATAAAATTACATTAGAACTTATAATATATAAAAAAACATTTGTAATGTACGAAGGCGACCTCAATTCAAATTGAATTTTCTCCCAGCAAACCTATAAACAGTGAGAAAGAATATCCTTAGCAGGTAAGAGAAAGTGTACAAACACAGAAAGGGACGTGAAGAAATAATAGACAGTTCTCATATATCATTCCTCTCAAATAACCAAAACCAATATAGGTAAAATCAGGAATCTTGCCGGTTCGAAAGCTAACTGCAAATGGTTGCTTGAGCAATCGAAGAGCACCGTACTCGAGCGTGGAAAATACCGACCCGTGACCTTTCATTTGCGGCTAGCTTCAAAGCGTCCTATAATACCTATAATGATAGCAAAGTTACAAAATTTCGAATGTCTTCATTTTTTTAATCTCAGCAATATTTACCTGCCACCCGTGGTAATAGTTGTTATCGTAATGTCTCCCCCAACCCCAGACGGGGGGCAGTGGATGATATTGGCCGAGGCTCATGTGCAGCTGTGGACAAAGGGCTTCATCACTATTGGTTTGTAATGATGACCCGCCACCGAAATAGATGCCTTATTTGGTAATAGAATAAGATGCAATTTTGATAGACCATCGACCCTTTAAAGAATCCGTAACAAGGAAATGAATACCATGATTATCCAAAAGACAATGCTGGACTTATGAAAGTGAAGAAGAATGAGAAAATATTCGAAGTAGGAGTTTGATGACATAACGTAACATGCAGTATATAAATATTTAGATAGGTAGCAGAAAATAGAATAGAAAACGCACCAGGAATACCAAATATTGAGACTAAATATAACTAGTTCGAAACTAATGAAATATAAAAATTGTCTAAAACAGTCGAAGTAGAAAGAACAAAATGTCGAAAAACTATTGAAAAGTCTAACCACCTAATTACGAAAATAGTAGATGATCATTTTTAGGTTGATCAAACTATATTAGACAAAAAAATACAACGTCAATCCAAATTCTAAAGCTAGATTTTTTTTCAATTTTAATAGTAAAAATACGAAACTCATCCTTAAAATTTAAAAACTTAACTAATAACAACAACAACTTAAATATTAAACAAAGCATTTTGGCGAAAAAAAATATAATATTGAGTGTATTACCATTTTAGGTAAAACCAGTTCAAGATTTTTTGTTTTATCTCGGCAATAATACGATAATAATTACTAATTGTGCTCACAGGCGGCGGAAACACAAACTAATAGTTTAGGATTCATTCTTGCAAACGAGTTTACTAATGAATAGTTTTAACAAATTGTTTGTATGTCTTATGGATATTTCGTGGAAAATACGTGAAATGCTCGTATTGTAACTGAGACATGAGACATAAATCAATATTTTGTGGATAAGTGTTAGTAATATAGATTGATAGATGATAGATAGAGTAATCTTACTTGTACACTATTAGCTCAGGTAATTTTGTAAACAGTTGCACTTCAAAATAAATTAAAATACAATAAAATTTAACTAATCTAAAATACTCTTTTATTTAGACCTTAAATAGTAGAAATGATACTTGGAATAAATTAGATTCTCATTACATTACAAAAAACATAATAAAAATGTAAATTTAACATTTCTCCAAAGATATTTAAGAAAAATTTATACGAGGGGTCTTTATAACAACAGTAGAAGCCAAAACATATTTTTTTAGAATTGTTGTCTGTCTGAATGTCTCTCTGTCTGCATGTTCATACGAGAATCACGCAAAAACGACTGCATGAACTATCTTAAAAACTGGAATAAAATATGTTTTATCTTAGTAAATGTAAGTTTATAAGGGAGGTTCGTAAATTTTAAAAGTAAATGCATACAATTCTACACAAAGGTTTATTATATGACGTAACTGAGCTTTAAAATAGATTTTTGGGCATTACACTATGTTTTTAAATATGTATGTTTGGGGTTGATAGTGTATTTAATTTCGTAGAAAATAGCATGGAAATATCGAGTTTCACGCGGATGAAGTCGGCAATAGCTAGTAGATAATATAACTGTTTAAATTATTTGGTTTAGTTTAAGTAAGTTTAATCGGTTTATTCCGATTATGGCTACCATCGATGCCACTTAGAAGCGTTCCAATCGCTGTAACTTTTGATAAAAACGATCACAAATTTGAAAAAAAATGTGATCAAAATTAACAAAAATTCCACGGAAGTGGAACGCAGGCAAAGTTACACCACTAGATTCAAAAAATAAAATCAATGAGTCAACATACAAAAGTGGTACTCATTCATAAAGGTCAGTTGCGTAAAACGTCAAAATGAACAAAAAAAAGAAGTTTATATTAATTCAGATTGCTGGCGATAACAGCCGGCGAGCGGACGTCAGCTGCGAAGTAAAAGTGACCACTTTTACTTTCTTATCGCGTTGAACAACTCTAAAAGTGTAAGTAAATAACAGTAATTTAATAACTGACCGATGACTGATCCATTAAAGAACGCATCATAACTTGATTCAGTACTTAGCTTCAATAACTCGTGCGTATAATGCATATTGAGAAAATGTATAAAACATAGTAAATGGCTATCTTAAATGACTTGTTTTGCATTTTATTACATACATTATTACATAATCTTAAAGCATAGAATAATTTACATGTAAAATAAGGATTGCACAGACTGTTAGAATATCATAGAATTTCTAGACCTTTTCTTAAGTTTAGCCTAATTACCAAAGGCTGTTGTTAAGTGAACGTATGCTCAGCCTTGTTTTGAAAGCATTGGTTAAGTTGTTTATAGGCGCCAAAAGATTGCTAATATCATAAAATAAATATATTATAGATGGAAGATTTGCTTGTAAATAAAATAATAAATAAGATATTAAACTGCAATACCTGCTTAACCCATAAAACTGAATAATAAAAGATAACTCACAACAGCGATCCAAACTAGTAAATGCAATGTCAGGGCCATCATTTTGCACTTATGGAGCACTCAAAACCATATTTTTCACAATGCCGACCACCGCGGACAGTGAACACTCAATAATTACATATCGAACCGCGACACTATTTATGAGTTCATATGACGTAGGTATGCGGTCAGGCGAATTATCGACATCGATGCCGCGCGTACACCTGTTTTCGCGAACAGATGACTACTGACCCAACGAAGGCGACGCAGCCTTCTCAGTCTTGAGTACAACCAAAACCTCAAGACCTGCTCATTCACCTTTAATAACCCCTCTACAGGTATATGTTGCAAGCAGCTAAGGGGCAAGGAAGGTCTTGAAATAGTGGTTTGCATGTCCTACTGTTAGGTTTGTCAATGGACTGACCTATTATTCCAAGTTCAAAGGTTTTATCGATCACTGTACTATCAAAACATTCTATCGTATTTTTTTTTAACCTTTTTGTTTTCATACTCATTTTCCGGTAGCAATTTTATAACACTAGAATAAAATTTACGTGATGTTTCCTCAACGGATAATTTTCTACGATAAGCAAACATAAATGCTTAGAAAAATATAAACTTTTTAAATAAAATTATGCTTATAATCATAAATAAGTTAGCAATATTTCTAGGATGCGCTTAAATCAGATATAATGTATATTATTTACGTCCTTCGTGTCATATAAACAGGTTTTAATTAATTACGAGTCGCCTAACTAGTTCTATTCATAGATTTCTAACACTAAGTAATCAGTTGCTAATGTGCACTAGTCACTGCATCAAGTTTGAGGAGATTCATTGACCGATTTAATAGTTATATTCACAAGTTTATATCCTGGGAAACGAAGACTGTACGTCTGGAGGATACGATATAAACTAAAAACTAAACTATAAACAGGGTACAGAAATGTTCATACAGCTGAAAATTGGTATAAATGTTCGGCATGTCATTATAAAAGATATTCTATAATATAAGATAATATAAAAGATAAGATCTCGTCAATGGACTCTAAAAATTAGTTGGTAACTCCTGGAGTTAGCAACCAAGTTATGGTAACTTGGTAGCTAACTCCTGCCTTAAAAACCCAAAAAACTTACTTACCAATTTTAGAGACTTCCATTGACGAGATTTCAACATTATTTTACAATTCGTTTTCTCAAATTAAATGTGGCTAATTAAAGAAACTAAAGGTAATATTCCTGAGAGTGCCTTAAAAGTGCTCGAAAGAGTGTTAAGTCTACCAATTCGCACTTGGTCAGCGTGGTGGACTATGGCTTAACCATTCTCGTCATGAGAAGAGGCCCGACATGGGACATGTATTAGATAGAGGGCTGCTATTGTTATTTATTATTATACTTATATTTTAATTAAAGAAAACCTGGGGTCATTGTAATCGTTTGTATCATTGTATGCATCAGGTAGGTAGGTAAGCAAGACAATGTAGGGTAAACCTTGCTACTTTTAGAGTACAATTCATGTTCATTGGCATATTACCTTTAAGCCGGAGTTTTCATTGTACATTTGCAGATAAATTACACTGACACACAAACTAGCACACGAACTGGCAAACGCAGCGTAGGACGGTCCCCCCGCTATATGGACGGACGATCTTGTCAAGATCGCGAAGAGTCGTTGGTTTTAGTGGGCAGTTGATTTTTTTAACTAGCCTCCTTAGCACGGCTTGCGAGAGAAACGTCAAAAGACAAAAGAAAATAATGTTTTCATAGTTGATAGACTTAAAATAAGTCGAATTGAATCAGACGCAACGGTTAATTTCTGGTTCAAATTTTCATTTTCATTCATTCAACACTAGAATCTGATACCATCAACATCAATTGTAACAACGGGACAGCTTGCCCAAAGCTTACTAGTAATATGTAGATACAATTTACTAGTATTTTTGAAAACTCTCTTCAGCTAAGCTTAATTAGCTTGTGTTGTTGTCGAACCCATGACCTCTTCATCGTAAGACCGATTGCGCCACGGCCGCTTCTTAGAGAGAGACAACGTCTATTGGCGACGGTAACCTTATGTCTATTGTAATTTTACTAGCAGTAACAGTTTTAATATCTACAATGTTAATTTTACTTTACCAAAAACCATTGAAAACAGTCTACAAAATATTCATGTTCAAAAAATTATTCACGTTTTCCATTAAAAAAACGTAATTTCTCGCAAAAACTAATGGATTGGATTTGGTTTCTGACTCTGAACGAATTACTTTCTTCTAGGTAAAAATTAAATAACCTTGAGATAAATGGTAAAACGCACAGATTTTCCCTATGGAAACACCTGATTATTATTCAAGAAAATTATACCATTCGTTTTGTATGATAAATTTAATTTGGTAAAAAAAAGTCAAGCTATGGGCAATATCCTCTGTTCCTATGTGTATATTTTTGTTGACTACGGTCAGAGATAATAGACGTCAATATGTAACATAAAGACAACTGACGGTTATACTCTTGCAACAATCGGACTCAAAATTAAAAAAAAAATCCCCGACATGAGTAAATCCCATACATTTCTAAACTTTGAAGTGAATTTTATCTGGAACGCGTAGCTCTGCTTGCGCGAAAATAATCTAATTCAAAACTTATAGTTGTCTCTAGTTATTTGCGTGCTCTCTGACTACGGTAGATTTAACATTATACGGCTTTGTGTTTTTTATCACCTCAATAGAAAAATAAATAGGAAAAAGGTTGAAGGCGGCTCTTTGATAACAATGACTATATTACGTAATGGTTTGATTGATATTATAAATGACTTACGACAAAGACATAATAGTAGTTATTATCTTGCGAAAGAAAGAAAAAGAGCATTGTTGTGGTTAAAAAATGTATGAATTAACTTAAATTTTATACGGGATGGATGCGTAATAGGGGCATTTATAAAAAAAACGGCAATTCTGGACGTTAAAATCATTCCATTGAGAAGATGTATCTACTCAACATGTGTTGTCAATTGGTTCCATAGACAAACATGCTAATTTCCATACATTTGGGGTCATTATCTGAGCCAGATATCGCTCAGATGATGGTGGCTGTGCTTTCAGTAATCTAGTCTATTTGTTCAGCAATCACAAAATATATTATTTGGTTCAAATTGCGGTCAGCTACATAACAGATCGTAGCTGAAATAAATATGAGTGGCTAACCTCACTGGAGGCAGCACTCGACAAAATAATGGACGCTCAACGCATCTGATTATAGTCGAAAACGACTGATTGCAGATAAATCTGAAACAGAAAAAAAAAAAAAATCGGTTATCATCGCTGAACCAGCAAGATCGATCGATCCGCTTTGAGTTAGCTTAGACGAGCTCCTTTTATTTTTATACATATTATGATTATGTAAAGGTACCAATTAATTTTCAGGGAAACACCTGGCAAACGAGGGCCAACGAACGCATTCGTTGGTTCCTTTTTGGAGTAGTACTGACAAATATCATGTTTGATTGTGATAGATTTGTACCAGTTAATTTTATAAATTTCTATACAAATTTGACGTTTCATCAGTCAAAACAGTTCCAAATAAGCTTAACCAGAGAATTATCTAGAACTGGAAAAGACAGCCCTAAAAAAAATAATATGTAAACTATCACCAGGTTGTAGGATAATAAAAAAACCTTTCTTTTGATAAAAGTTCTTTTATCTGCGCCTTCCGCGACGGGAGTTACGCCGGGACGTCACTCCCGTCGCGCCTAATCCAGAGACGGCCCCAATGGCAAACGCTGACCCGGTCACTGATGTATATCATAGCCCTGGTGACCCATCCCAAAGACGAGAGTAGGCGCACGGTGGTGTTTTAGTGGGTGAAGACCCCACATTACCGCATCGTCTCCCGAACGGAACGGTATGCCACCAAAAACATTTCTACAACTAAAAAAAAAGTTTAATTAAAATTGGGAATAAATACATCGATATGTCTTATATCCCATCCCTATGATGGGAAGTTTCCTTAATTCTTATCTAGAGGATAGTTACATGTTGTATACAGGATAATTAAATGAGGACCGTACACACGCGCAGAGGAGTTAATTGCACGCTTCTATTTTAATTTGTATTATGATTTATATTATAAATTCCTGGATCAGGCAGAAGAGTTATTTTGGATTTTTCCATCAGGAAATTCTAAATAGCAGCATGGAGATGGATATGTGCGCCCTAACACATGGGACCTAAATAAAACGGTTATGGATAAGTGTCTGTGTTATGTAATGTTCCGATTGAGACCTCAATTGAAGAGATAGAATAGAATAGAATTTTATAGAATATATTTTATTTCATTGAATGTAGACCTACATTCAATTAAAGATGCAACGGCAATCAGCTTTTGTAGATTGTTGATGTTCATGTGCTGTAGTTACCACTGGCATTTCGCTACATATGTCGAATAAAGAAAAAAAAAATACTTTCATACCTTATCAAAACATAGGCTTTAGAATTAAAACTGTGTAGAAAAATGTTATTAACATTTAGACCGTTGTACAAAGACATGCGGTATTTTTGCTCAACGTGTTCATTGTCGGATGGCCATTTCTTCGTTATAACAAAATCATTATTATTTATATGTATCGATATAAATAATTCTTTATCCGTTCTGGTTTATTTTATTATTTATATTAAATGTACCTACCTAAAGTGCACTAGTTTGGGTTACTAAACAATATCGAAAATATCCAACCCTTTAGATTACCTACATGCTATAAATGAGTGGGATCTTTCAGTTGTAAGTAACCTATTTTAAACATTTTCATCGATACGAGATGATTATTTACGTACGTCATTTTCGTCTTATTTTTGCCTTTATCGCATTATATTTGGGATCGGCGAAAATCGTCTTTTTCTCCATTCTCCTCTGTTAGTTGTCTTGCTATTACTTTCATCTCTTTTTTTACGCAATACATCTTTTCTTCGGACTGCCTCTGCCTGTCCATCCATTGACATTCAAACTAATCACTCTTTTAGTGACATGCCTTTCATCCCTTCTCATCACATGCCCATACCATGGTAAACGATTCTTCTTTCTTTTGCTCTTCTCTTCTTTGCTTTTCTGTCACGGTTGCATCTTTTAGGCTTTCTCTAACTCACTAAGTAGAAAAAATAAAATACGTAATAACTATTGCATATCGATAGTGACTAAGACTAATTAATTAAGTCTGACTTGATTCAATAAAATGCACAGAAGTAACTTCATGCTGACGTGAGTGAATGATTAAATAAATAAAATGATAAAATATATTTATAAATAATACATCAGTCAGTATACAAGGAAAAAAAAATTATAGCTGCATAGCATACTAAACAATTATATAAACCATTTACGTCATGATTTTGAAATATTTTTTATTTTTACGAACTATATACTTTACCTAAACCTCGAAAAAAGTTTGTTCATAATCAGTAACAGAATTCATTGAACGTGATTTAAAAAAAAAACGTAAAGAAAAACAACTGACTGTAAGAAAATTGAGAGATTTGTTTTTCGTGGGTTTCTTAAAAAAATAGTGATATGAGAATTCTGTTACTGATCCTGAACAAACTACTCCAATGACTATAAAAATAGATAAACCTAAATAATTACTTTTGTTTGGAAAACAGCCAACGAATTGTTCCCTCTTAAAATAAAAATACGAAAAAACATTTTTTTAAATTAAACGTAAGGAATATTTTTTCGTAATTAAATTATTAGTGTTCCGTACCGAAAGGGTAAAAACGGAACCCATTTACTAAGACACTGTACTGTATGTCATGAACCGTTATAGCGAGACAGCTTACATTTTCAGTTAATGGATTACTGTCGCCGCTATAACAACAAATACTAAAAACGGAATAAAATAAACATGTGGGGAAGGGGCTCTTATACAACAAACGTGATTTTTTAGCTCGTTTCAGCTTGATAATGATAACGGTAACAGGTAGACGCTTGAAATATTTACAAATATTTATTAATATATGTACTGAAAAATAAATGATTTTAAATGAAATATTGAACAACACTACAGTTTGGCTACAATACAACAGACAGACTTTTTGCCGTTTTTAATAGATAATGATACGGAATCCTTGGCCGGTTTTTGTAATAACTATAGTATGGAGCAATCCATTGGTGAAAGTTGTTACCATAATATTTGTTATACATTCATGCAACCACAATAATAAACAAAATACGTCAGTTAAATAATTTTATTACTCATTCAATGTTTGGCATTATTATAATATTATTTATGAGTCATTTATAAAATTTCTTCGGCTTCACTCGTGAGGTTTGTAGTTTCAGGATAGGTAAGAATTTTAGAGCTGATGGCCATAAAAGAAAAGCATCAAAGATGCCGACAGACCGACAGACAGCAAAAAATATACAAAGTTGCCGAGTTGCCCCTTCAACAGTTTTATTATAAGTGAAGATAAAAAAATAACCACTTGACTTACACTAATATAAATCTAATTTATGTTTTTTCAATTGAGTGCACGGATCAAATTTAGATGAACAGAGCCACGCTTGACAGGTTCATAGGTCAACTAGTTTATTATTATTAGCAATCAATACATGAAATGATTGTTTACAAACTTTTGATTGCTAGATTTTAATTTAGAAATAATAATATTACGACATATTTTGTACTTATATACCGCCATTACAAACAAAATGTAATTTATAAAATAAAAACCTTCTGCAGGACAGGCCTAGCCCAGTGCAGGAGTTTTTAGCAATTTACTCAATTCTTTACAAAAAGGAATATCTAAACGTATGTTTAACAACAAGTTTTTGTTTTAATGTTAAGAATTCATATACTATTCTTGTGGTATTGAATAAATATATTTTATATTTTAACTAAAAATTTAATCTTATATTCATATTTTATTGAACTCCTCAAAAACGGCTCGATGGATTTTTTGTATATTTGGTAAGTTTCAGAAGTTCCGGGTGGAGTCGCAAACGGCAGCTAGTTAATAAGCCTTGTCTACGTGACGTTCTTTTGTTTTTTCCAAATATAAACCCTGTTACTTTCCATTTTATGACCTTATGATAGGCACTTACCTAAATTATATAATTGTATTATTGAATCATTGCAATGTAATTAATGAATAACATTATTTTTAAATAATGGTGTACATGGAAATACCGTACACGGATCAGTTTGGAAAATCCGACACAAATATTGAAATAAACAATGACGTATTAACTTGTCATAGAGGAAGATGTGATAGGCAAAGTATTCCTACAAGAATAAATTCCTCTAGTACTTTTACAGACCTTTTTCTTAATAGTTTAAGTTTTTATTTATTATTTTATTTATTTATTATTTACGTAGTTACGTAGTTAATATCGTTCTTGTTCTGCCTGACTATGTATTATATTCTAGTTATCCTACATGGTTTTTCTAGATTGGCTGCCTCGTTGGTCTAGTGGTTAGCGTATGCGCCTCTCACCGTGAAGTCTCGGGTTCAATTCCATGGTCGGGCAAAGAGTTATTTGTAAAATTTCTCTCAGGAAATTCTCAATAGCACCACGGAGTTGGAATCGTTCCCGGTGGATGGCGATTTCCTATCCCATGGGATCTAAACATAACAGGTGAAGTGTGGGTTTTGTTAACCTATGCCACACCCTTCTAGGTAACATCGGGGTGATGTTATGTTATCCCACATGGTGGTTCGCTTTATATTGGACATTTTCACTCAAGCTGCAAATCTTATAAATCCTTTTTGACTGCCTCCCGACACCCTTGGTCTGCATCTGTATCTTCGACCGGGGATGGATAGCTGTAAGAGAAGTCCCGACGTAGTCAGGCCTCCTTTTTTATCTTCTTTTTCCCTTCTTCGTCGTGTCGATGGCTGAGTCAAATTTTATTTTGACTTGCCATCGTGGTGAAAGAATTAGCCAATTCACTTTGAAGATCTCGCGAATTGCCCAGGGTACGCCGAACGTAGGGAATCGTTGTGTACGTCACTCGGGGAGGCTTCTTTCATGCACCCCCTTTTTAACTTGTATGTAAATATCATTGTTGTAAAAAAATACAGCCGTAAAGTAAATACCTCCCCATCCGCAGGAGGGGAGGTACCTTACTAATTAACTTCATTATAAATACTTATTTGCATTACAGGTAAAATTAATCAATTAAATTAATTAATTAAATTGGATACACATATCAGGTAAATGGAAAAAGGAAAGTAAAATATATATTAAATCAACTCTTCACGTGACCATAAGGCTGGCTTCTATTTTGGACAAAGGATCAGCATTGCCATACAACGTGGCAATGCCGCCAGCCTTCTGGACACGTTACCTGCGGTCGACATCGATGCGGACGTATTTTTTGACATCTGAATTTTTTACGAGTTTTGGTTTATTTAATAATTTTATATTATTCTTTTATTCAATGTATATATAGGTAGGTATTTATTAAATTAGTTTAAAATATTAAATTATAGTTAGGTTAGTATTGTAAATATTTAAATAAAAGATATGTAAAGATTAATGAATAAATAAATTCAATAGTAAAAAAAAATAAAAAAATAAATCATAAGAATTAAGTTTCAATTGAAAATAATGAGTTTTAAAAAAGTACTTATTTTAACTAAATTTATCGACATGTAATGAAATTGGGCAAATTTTAATTATAATATGATAATAAGATTTTTTTAAATAATTTGATTTAGTAAATTAGTTACCAAAGGTTTACTAATAGTTTGTGTTTTGCTAAAATGCACGTTTATGAAATTACTAGCGGCTTCGCTTCGTTATGTTAATAAAAAATAGCCTATGTCCTTTTTTAGGTCTTTAAAAATCTCTATTCCAATCTTCATCAAGATCGGTTCAGTAGTTTTGACTTGAAAGCGTAACAGACAGACCGACAGAGTATCTCATTTATAATAATAGTAAGAAAGTTGCGATTATTCTATCAATAGATTGGAAATGCTGAATTTAATTTTAACATAATAAATTAGTGGAAAGGCAAAACATTAAGGAGATAATCAAACTCACGTGTGCATTTCTCACCAGTACTTATTATGGAGATTCCAAGCAGAGAGATTGTGCATAAACGCATGAATATTTTAAGACTTATTAATTAATGTTATCGTAAAAGATGAAAGGATATCAGGAACTTTTTATTAAGGACTAGATTCCACGCGCGGTCCCGCAGCCTATGTACTTTTTCAGGTCTTGAAAATGTCACTCTTCAAAAATGACCTTACCCATGAAACTTAGAATGATCATAATATAATGAGTTAGATTTATAGCATGTTACTAAAGATAAGGTATCCCAACGCGTAAACAGTCAACAGCTATTAAATAATTCATCCCCTACCACCTTTTCACTGAAAGTCAACAAAAACAGGTTTGGATTAGACTTGGTTCTTGCAAGCTTTCACTAGTGAGAGGCTGTATTGATATTAAAATATTTGATTATGAGTATTTAATTCAACCTCGCTAAGAGGCTTTGTTTGACGTCATTGCGAGTCAATAAAAGAAACGACTTGTTCTTACTTATTGCTGGTGGCCTTCATCCATATCGCCGCCACTTCTTTTATACTTCAATACCCATTTATATTTGCTGATGAACTGGATCGACTGCAAAAATGACATGGCTGGTGTAAGTGTAAGTCTTGAGGTGACGTCCGATAGGAAAAAAACCGGCCAAGTGCGTGTCGGGCCACGCGCAGTAGGGTTCCGTAGCTAGTCGTGCTTCCGTGTTAAAATAGTAGTGCTTCCATTACTGTGTTCCGGTTTTGTGGTGAGATCAGACCCTGAAATTACTGGCACATGAGGCATACCACCGTAGTCCTCAGCTGCAGCGACGCATCTATAATCTGCTTTTGTGGATTGTTGATGTCCATGGGCTGTACTCCACTTACCATTAGGTGGACTACACGTTCGTTCACTGTGGGCGTAGTATAAAAAAAATAAAATAAATATGTGTGCCGCTTTGTTGGTGAGATCAGGCCCTGAAATTACTGACACGTGAGGTATAACACCGTAGTACTAAAATGAAACAATGCATCTTAAATCAGCTTTTGTGGATTGTTGATTTTCATGGATATTAGTCTATACTTTCAACGAATTAGATTATAATAATTAGATTGAGTCTCTTATGATGAGATGGCTTTTATTTGTATGGAATCTGGTCCTATTTTGCAATAAGTACATGTGATACGTCATGGGATAGGTATTTGTATGCTAAACAAAAGTAAAAAAAATATTAGTCCGTTTTGAGCTATGTGTTAAATTGAGGACTAATTAAATTGGTTGATTGCCAAAAGATTTAGATCTAAGAATTGTTTTCAACCTTTAATAATATTATTTCATAAAGTTCTGCACGTAGACTTATATTATTAATATTAGGTAATAATGTGACGTAAAGACACATGTTACATTTAAAATAATATCATGTAAATTATTTCTGACTAATAATTTACCGTACATTATAATCCTTATTACGTGAATATTTGCCTATAATAACATATTGTTATTTTTGATTTATTATAAGGAATATATTTATTAACTGATAAGTGACGACATTATACCTATACATAAATCGAGATCACAATAATAAATGGAGGATTTAATTTACCTACGAAAGATTTGATTCATTTGGTAAAGTTAGTACTTAGTAATAATAGTGTTTTGTATAGTTTAACTGCAGTATATACAAGTATAAATTAATGTATTCTTGAACTATCAAAATTAGATTTATGATTCACCTTAATATTATTTTGTAAAGTCATTTCAAAACACGGAAGTCTTAATGCACTTGTTCTATTAATAAATATAAACCTTATCGACTTTGACAATTTCAAAGGAAATATTTGTCGAATGGGCCATGAATCAACTTTGCTGATAGTACAAATATGTTAAACATACAAATTAAATAAAAAATGCGATTCTCAGATGATTGTATAAATCTTCTTTAAATATCACGATCTACACTACTGCATGGCAAAAAAATATTGCAGATATTCTTTTAGTTCTTGTTATTTTGATACACCAAATGAGACAACAACGCATTTTTTTTAAATCGCACTATGTAAATGCGTAGACCATCTCTTGGTCGTATTTACTAATGGCATATTTTCACACAAAAACTACGTACAAACGACCACCTGACCACCATATGACTTTTTCTACTTTTTTTTTTTTATTCTACGCCCACAGCGAACGAACGTGTAGTCCACCTGATGGTAAGTGGAGTACAGCCCATGGACATCAACAATCCACAAAAGCAGATTATAGATGCGTCGCTGCAGCTGAGGACTACGGTGTTATGCTTCATGTGCCAGTAATTTCATGGCCTGATCTCACCACCAAACCGGAACATAGTAATAGAAGCACTACTATTTGGCGGCAGGTTAAAGGTGAGACGGTGGTGTTGCCGCCGTCGAGCTCATTCACAAGAGCTCTACCACCTCTTAAATGATCTCTACTTCCACTTTTATGATGATAGTTTTTAGGGTTCCTTACAGTTTCGCCATGTCCGTCTGTCCGTTTGTCCGAGACATTTCGTCGAAACTATTAGAGCTAGAAAGCTGAAAATTTGCATGGATATCATGTATTTTTAGAATAAAATCTTCCTTGGAATAAAAACTTGAAAATATATTATTTTAGGTACATACTGCCCTACGTACTGAACATTGGCCGACTGTACCTAAGATAGGAAGGATTTTTTTGTCGCCTGCCCCATCGTTTGGGGTTTCATTAGATAGGTATTTAAAAGCATTAGGGGTTTGGTTAGATATTTTTTGTTTTGCAGAATATTTTCGTTCAAGGCTCGCCCTCTCCCGGGGTGGCCCCTAAAATCTAAAAAATATTGTGAAAATAATACATGTACAAATATACTATCTACCAATATTACCTATAATAAAATACAAATACATGTAATAAACTTTTAAGAAAAACCATAGTGACTAACTCAACTTTGTTAAATCAAGGATAATTGAGGTCCAAAATTTAAATGTTATTTCAAATATTTCGTACATAATACAAGAACCTATTAAAATAATCTAAATAATGAATAAAAATAAGTTGTTAATGTTCAATACAGCTGTTAAACTCCTTTTCAGTCCATATGTTGTAACGACTGACTACGAAACCCTATGGCACGTGACTCCTTTCACTGTCATTTAAAAAAAAGATACTACAACATAACATAACATAACATCACGCCTATATTACCCAGAAGGGTGTGGCAGAGGTTTACAGCACCAACATTTCACCTGTTATATTTAGGTCCCATGGGATATCGCCATCCACCGGGCACAATCCCAAATCCGTGTTGCTAATGTAAATTTTCTGACAGAAAGTTCACAAATAACACTTTGCACGACCCGGGAATCGAACCCGAGACATCGCAGTGCGAGGCACGTACGCTAACCACTAGACAGACCATCGAGACGTGTGCGTATGTTACTAGGATTAATAAAAACGCAATTACTCGTAATTTTAATTTTATTTAAATTAACCAAAACTAAATAATGTTTTAAATACACTTAAACTGACTAGTAGCCAAAAATACGTGCATCATACACGCACAAACGCATAAGTTTACGAAGGTAAAAATAACGAACTTTGTTATCCTGGCAATTATTTCAAGCTAAAATAAACATTTAGTGTTGATGTTTCTAAACAGTGTCGTTCTGATTATATAATTAAAAACACTAATTCAATGTTTTGTTTTAAAATACAACCACATTAAGAAAAAAAAGAAAGAAAGAAAGAAAATAGTTAACACGGACAAAAAAATAAATAAATAAAAAAATAAAAGAAATTAAATGCAGATTAAAAAAAAACCAATGGCAGGACAATGCTACCATTCTTTGGAATGATAATAAATAGAGACAGAATATATAAATACTTTTAGTCTAGACCGAGAAGGATACATTTCAGGCCTTACAAGGAGTTTTTTTTCGCGTCTTTGCAATTTACATGTCTCTCTGTCCAGACGGTTTATATAAGAATTAGAATTATAAGAAGTATAATTAATAATATTTTTGGAAAGTATAAATAAATGCAGTAACTTCCAAGGAATGTACTGGCAAAAGTAAATGCTAGTGGAAATTGTGTCTTTTACAACTGAAATGTGTATGTTCGTATTAAATCGTGTTGTGCAGTACTGCATAGTGTAAATAGTGTAAGTTCGTAAAAAAACTTCAAAGCTGATTGTTCACCTGCGTTACATTGGTCGCAAATCCTCGCAGATAAATAAAAATAAATTGATAATAATTGAAAACATTGAGATCAAATCATAATAAAATATTTAATTGTCCGGTCAAAGAGGTAATAGGAGAGAACAATTTATACATTCATTGTTCGCAAAGTATCTTATATTATAAGAAATAAATGTTACTATAATTTGAAAAATCAAAATAATAATTTTCAAAGTCACCTTCTTTATAAAACCTTGTTAGGAGCTTAAAAGAGGTGTAAGGTAAAGCGAGATTTGGCCATCTTGAAGAAAACAGCAGAACAAATAGAACAATTTCAAAGTATACTTTTCTTTTTCTTGTGTATGTGGTACAAATAGTTAATAATAATATTATTATTATACAATTATTTTTTAAACACCCTCGATACAAAATCAAAAATAGATTGTATCTTTATTTTTGTCATTGGTTGTTATAGAATTTATCAGAAACTTTCTTAATATCAAATACGAACGAAATAATATTTACGTCGTCTTTTAGGTTAAATGCATAAATTTAGAAATACATGTCAATATTAAGAATAAGTTGTCTTTTTAAGCACCTTAAATCATCTAATCTAATGAATAATTTGACATTGTAAGCAAAATATGACAATACATGTCATGTCAGATCAAAATTTTCTCACAATATAATTTTATCATCAAGATAAACAACAATCATTATACGCACACACATAAAATACACAATAATTTAGCAGCATATAACTGAACTTTATAATATGATACATACATTGTTATTCACAGAGTTTGTTATTTTACAACAATATATATGTCACTACAATAGTATTTATAGAACCATATCTTAAGGTATTGCAATAACATACATAATATAAAATGAGGCTCATTTTACCCTGTAGGCTGCGGAAGGAGGTGTTTAACACCCATATGCTATGTTCAGGTGCCATATGACCGGCAGCAGTCTTTCACCATACATCAGGCAATTACAACTCCGTTCTGCCAAAATAACACTATTAGCACGATCCAGGAATAGAACCCTATACCTCACGGAGAGAAACCGCATACGTTAACCACCAGTCAATAGACTAACGAGGCAATTAAAAAGTTGAAATCAAGTATGAAAAGAACGTTAACTATCAAAAATATCTTTCTATATTTACTTTAAGGGGATACTCTAAAATAGCTTAAAACTTGGGTTTATAATGGCAGGAGCAGCAGATAGGCAGATCCACCTTGATTTTCTCAGAACCATCTTTGCCGTCGTGGACAAGGAACTCCCAAACACTGTACTTCTGTTTACACAACGCTATAAGGTCGACGGGTGCTTTGAATGAAGTGAAACAGGAACTGCCTACTTTTCTGTAACAAAGAAAGAATAATTAGTTTGTGAACGAGCAAGTTTAATAATATTTACATAAAAATATGATAAACGAAGTATACTGAATGTTTGAGACGCGACGGTTAAAACAAACGTGGTAATTAGAAAGATAGTTAATTTTAAATGGTTTGTGTCTTTCATAGAATTTTGAGTTCTCTATTCGATCTGAATTTGAATGGCTTGCGAAAGTTGCGAAATAAATTTTAGATAATTATAACATAATAGCAAGGCAAAGCCACCCTCCTGTCCGTATCCCAATTACTTGGGGTAGACCCCAACACTTTGACTTCCACACTTTCCTATCAGACGTCATCACGCACCCTTTTCAGCCATGTCATCTGTTATAAAATCGGTCCATCTTTTCTTTACCCTCAGAGCCTTCAACATTTAATTTTTGAATTCAAATTCCTTTCATACCTTCTCATGACATACCCATACTACGATAATCGCTCACATTTTAATATTTCGGTCTCAGATGAAACTTTTAAACTTAATATACTCATACCTTATCTTATCCATTCTAGTCACACCACACAAACAGAAGGACAAAGTAACGTTGCTATATTTATTATTGAAACTAGTATAAAAAAGGTTACTTACTGGCAGGTTTCGAGCCGGACCATTTGTAGGAAGTTTTCGTCGGGAGCCTGCACTACCGTACGCCAGTCACCCATTTGGCTTTTTACTCTGTATAGAGGCTCGAACTGAAAAAAATAAAACATCTTGAGTCATTATGGTTGTGGTGTTTAAATTGGGTAGTTAGTCAATAAAAGGGCAAAACCTGGCAAAGGCAACGAGCGCAAGATAAATATATTAAGTCACGATTTTGTATGTTTTTTGTACGGGGAAACATGACAAAAACGTGACAAAATCTATCTCAAGTTTTTCATGCTAGCATGCGGCATGTCTGGAATATAAAAGGTAATTATTATTTTATTATTATTTATAAAATTTCACACTAGCAGCTATTACGCTGATGCGTGTGTTTTGCCATTTGGAGAATTAGTCAAGTTGGTTTTTGAAACTATTTTAGTTGGAGTTATCTTGTTTAACTGTTTAAGAAGCAATATGTAACTAATTATAGTAAAATGATTTTTACTACCTAATACTACCTATAAATAATATAATTTCCTATCATTAAAATAGGTAAAATGACTTATCATGCTGCCTTTTTGTCAAATTGTTCACATTGTTATTAGATTAAATTTATCCATGATAATATATATAAAGGGGATAGCTGTTTTGTGTATCTTCGTTTGTGTATGATAAGATCTGAAACTATTTGACCGATCTTAATAAAAATTGGTGTTCAAGAATCCAGAAAAAACATAGGCCACTTTTCATCGACATACCCACGGGTGGAGCCGCGGACAGAAGATAAACTGGCCATGTAAAAACCATTGACCTTTGAGCATGACGTCTTTAAGTAACAAAGTTATGTAGAGCATGTTTGACGCTAACAGAATGGTTCACATTTAGACCAAGAAGACTCATATTTTAATCATGTCACGTTCCAGTACGTCATAGCTGGTTTGCAAAGGTAACATTTGTGTATTGTACTTTCCACACGATTATTTAAATCAAGGATACTTGATCTGGATTGTTAACAAGATTGCAACTGGGCTTTTCTCACCAGTGATGAGCAGTAGGAACTGATCGTCAAGCAACGTCGGAATGTTTAAAATAAATTCTGATTAATCAATGTATGTTACTTGCAGTAATAGATTACATTACAAATGAAACAATACTCAAACAATTAGAGAACATCTGTTATTAGAAGTAGAATAAGAAAACTGCATTGTAGTTCTAGTCTGAGTTATCGTAGTCTAGGTATTCCTCTGGGTATTAATAGGCGTGATGATAAGTTGTGCATGCGTTTGAAGTCAAATTGAGTCTTGGTCATACAATAAAATGAGTCTTTCAAGTTACTTAATATTTGCCAGATTATCAAGTATGACATATATGTACTACAACTATCTCATCTGTTTATACTATCTCATCGATTATCACTTGAGTAATTCAAGTTAGGTTACCCTATTGTATAAGGATTCAACTGAAAATCGTTATATATTTTAAAGACAAATAAACGTATTGTTATTCTTATTCTTAAGTCGCAACATATTATATGAACATTGGACAACCCAATATTAATTATTTGGCGTTAAGTGACGGATTTTCCATTACAATTAAGAAAACACCTTACGAGATAATAGACAAACGATTTTGTAATTATATTCAGCCCTGGATTTACCAACTAACAATAATTGAGATAATATGCATTATAGGTAATAAGTGCTTATTATTATGAGTACCCTTATGTAATGATTTGTTTTTCAGCAATGATGATGACGGAAGCAAAATAAGGTATTTTAGTCAAACTCGGATGATAATACGAACTGTGATAATATTTAACCAACTCTGTTTGATACTACTACTAGCCGTCCGCGTGCTGTCAATAAAAACAAGTTTACAAGTATTACGATAGCACAAACAAAAAACATGAAAATCGATCAAACCGTTTCGGAGGAGTTCGAATTCTAATACTCTTATTCGATACGATAATTTTATATATTTTGAGATGAGATAATTCATAGACAATTTATTGTGGTTTATATATTATCACATTAAATAGTCTCATTAAATTATTCTTTTTCTACAAAGAAGGTATAAATTCCTGATAATTTAACAATATACGTGAAAAAATGCTTTTTTTTTTTTTATTTTTTTTTTATTTTTTTTTTTAATATAAGAAATCAATTATTAAAATTATAATATCTTATTTTCATTACAATCTAGCCTATCAAGACTAATAAGTAATATTATGTTAACCTAAATTGCTACGTAATAATGCTTAACATCGGTCGAGTATTTTATTCGTTAGATACAAAAAAATAATAATATAGTATTGAGAATATATATTATATATTATTATGTAGATTTATCGGCTACTAGCGCCATAGCAACTGGTCAATTAAGTTGTATCATAGGAAAATATGGCGCGACCTTGCCGTCAAGTTTTGTTTGTGCTGTGCCATTTGTTTTTTTGCTTCAAACCACAATATTATATACTATGAATCAAACATAATTTACATAAAAAAGTTGTATTGTGCACTTATTTCTTACTTTATTATATTATATCAAGATTACCAAGTTGGGTTTGCTAACAATCAAGTAATGAAAACAAAGGAGACTTGGTACTCATGTCACATTTCACTGAGGAATTTAATTTACCGCCAGTTCTCTTATTATTTTTCGAATTTTTCTACCATATTGTTGCTATGCGAGGTAAATTGTAATATTAAGTAGCTCAGGGAGTAAAATTTGCCTGGAAGAGATCTCTTTTAGAGATAAGGCCGCCCATTGTGCATGTTTTAATTAAACTGTGTATCACACAATTATGTACTTCTTCTTTGTGAACAATAAAGAATTCTCTATCTATCTATCTATTTAAAATTAGATAATTATTATACATAGATAGATAATAAATATGATTTATTGGCAGCTCCAAATTTTCTTGTAAAAGACTAGCTGATTCCAGCGGTCTTACCTGCGTCAAATGATACTGCGCCGATCCCGTCACGCGATTCAGATAAAATGCACAACCCCATCTATGGAATCCTCGACGTTAACTTACGTACTAATTTTAAGACCCTATTTTTTACCCCTTGGCGGTAAA
This sequence comes from Hypena proboscidalis, assembly GCA_905147285.1. Lineage (NCBI taxonomy): Eukaryota > Metazoa > Arthropoda > Insecta > Lepidoptera > Erebidae > Hypena > Hypena proboscidalis. The sequence goes on from LR990131.1 coordinate 19,075,567, forward strand.
ATCGTCGTGTAAGGAACCCTTAAACCAAATTTCAATTGCTTGGATGTTTTATTTTATTAGGTAAAATAATTTCAATTATAAAAATAGTTACCGTAACGGTACTTCCGCAGTTGTCCACCTCATCCGGGTCACCTTGCCGATCGTCCGTCATCATGAACACTGGTTGGAATATCGGTTCCTGAAATCACCAAAAAAACATATTGTTAAAGTAACGTTTTCTTTTAGGGATATTTTTTTATGGGACGCATGCTAACATGTAGTCTACTTGAAGAAAAAGAGTAACTAACGCCCAAAAAAAATTGGAAACAAGACTTATCGTTAATCTGTTATAACCTCCGCCTGTAATAAATAGTTACATAACAGGATCCAATCTGATATAGTAACCGAAATACACTAGTGAAAGTATTATCGTGTATCATTAACGGCATGCTAAAAACAAAACAATGGCTTCCACACACCGGCAGGCATTGTGCAGATCGGCTTTTCCCAAATGGGGTGTTCTCGTCAAACATTTGTGGTGTTGTACTATACAGATGGCTTAAAACCTCGCGCTGTGAAAAATAGTAGGTAAGACCATTTTCAGAAGTAAGGTAGCATTTCGGACGTCGAATTCAAGAACACTAGTTTGAGGAAACGATTTTTATCACAGATAATAGGCATTTTATTTTGATGGATAAACATCCGAGTAATTTTGATAGATAGATATATAGAGTAATCTTTATTGTACACCAATATTAACAAAGAAAATATATTGTAAACAATATTGCACTTAAAAATTATGTTGCACAATGGGCGGCCTTATCGCTATAAGCAATTTCTTACAGGCAACCTTAGGATGGACACGTAAGTAAATGAGCAAAGTTTTGATGTGTAATCTAACCAGATTACACATCTAAATCACTCGTATAGGAGGTATTCTCTTTCTACAATCCTTTGTAAATGGGATTTAAGCAGTCAATCTCTATGCAATCTATATAATTGTGTGGAAAAACTTAAGACTCACGATTTTTTTAAATCTTTTTTTAGAATATAACTGTGAAAATAGGATAAGGTCATCATTATTTGTGTTCTTAAAATATTGTGGTGAAAAATTAATGCTTTTTTATTTTTATTTTATTTTAACTGCTTGTTCTATAAACATTCTATTAACCCTTTCAACACTCACTTTAATCTTTCCTTTGAACATCTTATTGAACAGCTCTTGCGGATAGTTGTCAGGCTTCACCGTGCAGAAGTTGAGACCTTCGCAGGGATCCGTGTCATTCTGGGAACCGTGCCGAGTGGTCAAGTCTCTATCTCGGTCTTGTACTGGACCAGGAAACACGATTTGTGTGTCGTCATCTGAACAAAGAGAAAATAAATGGTTTAGTTATAGTGTCTGAAAAAGAGACTAGAAAGATGGTAAATTCGGTTGGTTAAAAAAAGTTTGTAAGAGACCGCGGTGTTAGCAAGTCCGTTTTTTTTTATTCTTATTATAAATCAATGGCTAGTTATATATAGTCTTTTTTCAGTAGGGGTTCATATGACTGCATTATCAAGAGAGACAGAAACAGAGAGAGCGGGCACCATAGCAGGTGAGTTATATTTTGGATAGGAAACTCAGTTCGTTATAAAGCGTTGCTACTTGCTTTCTAGTTTCTTTACCTGCTCTTTGAAATTGCTTTACTTTTTGCAATCGTAAAAAAGATACTTATAGAAAGAAAGAAAGAGAATAATTATTTATGCATTATTCTTCAGTTATTATTAATTTTGGCAGTGTAAGTGTAATGCTTCCTCTATGCGCCCTTGAAAAAGATTTAATCATAGCAAGAACGACTGCATGACTCCGGAATCACGACCGCTCAGTATTATATATAGTTATACATTTTAATTATATAGATGATAATAATAATATGTGTAAATTAATTACACATGTGCTTATCGAGGTCGGATCAGTTTTTTACTGCGCAGTTGCAGTAGCTCTTTGTTGCATAAGGGCATTAGCACTTCAACAGCGACACATAGTAAGGTCGTTTCCTGATATAATATCAGGCGCTCGGTACCGAAACAAATCCGAGCGCCTATTTTTCTATGACAATATTTTACCGCTGATTTGTTGGTCTTGTGGTTTGCGTATGCGCCTCTCACCGCAAGGTCTCAGATTCGATTTCTGGTTCGGGCAAAGTGTTCTTTGTGAACTTTCCGCCAGGAAATTCCCAGTGTAATAGTGCCCGGTAGACGGCGGTCCCATGGGACCTTAACATAACAGGAGAAGTGTGGGTTTTGTACACCTCAGCCGCATCTTTCTGGGTAATATAGGCGTGATGTTATGTTTTGAATCACACCAACACCGAGCTTTAAGGAATCGTAACGATATAAATCTATGGTGCCGTAGCTGCCAGCATTTTCTAAAATATAGCAGTTATTTTCGTAAATACCATTGCAAAAAATGCACTACAAAGTATGAAATATTCAAGTAATATTCAACGTCTCGCCTCATCTGTGTATAACTTGGGAGCATACAGTAATCGGCCTAAATGTAACTTTATTTAAAGAATTATCCCTGTACTGCTTACCGTTGAGGAGTTGTACCTTTCAACATCAGTTCAGCAACATGAAGTGCTGACTGCTAGATGCAAATATCCAAGTAGCTTTAGGTAATATACGTAAAACAATATAAAAGCCTTGAAATTTGAGGGTTACTCTCAATTCCTTTAGGATCCCATCATCAGATCGAGACCTGATTAGAATTGGATCACATGGTAAATATACTCTATCAAACAAAAAAATAATTTCTCATCGGTCCAGGCGTCCTCAAGTAATCGGTGAACAAACAACAAAAAAAAGAAACATTTGAATTTAGAACCTCTTCATTTTTCTTTTTAAATAATTTAAAAATAGTGTTTTATACCATTTGTTTTTCTAATGGTAGTAATCATTTTTGTTTAATGGTGATGGTTAATAATAATGTGAATTGCTGCCAAACAATAGTTCCTGTACTTTCTATTTCACTCTCAAATAATAATAGTAATTTAAACTAGTTCTTTGCGGACTGTAAGCTCGTTTAACACCTATATTCCAATTTGATACAACAAATTATGACTACAACTAAGATGATACTAAAACGCAATTGATAAATAATAAACGATTTATTGGCATCTGAAACTAAACTATCAATAACCTATAATAAGTTAAATGGATTACAATTCTAAGAAGCGTTGCAGTGATTAATGATCTCAATCAATGCAAAAACGTGTTAAAATGTTAATGATTCATAGATAAAGAGTTATGCTTACAGAACTGCGTGAGCTCATCTCATCAATATTACATAATAAAAAATGATGCAAAGGAAAAGTGATTGCTTTTATAAAGCTGTGACATTTATCATCACGTAGAACCCATTACATATATGTGATTTTTTTTTATACTATGCGGACAGCGAACAAACGTGTAGTCCACCTGATGTTAAGTGGACAGCCCATGGACATCAACAATCCACAATTTTTTTTTATTAAAACTGACGTGAGTTTGTAACATTATTCAAATTATGAAATACGGGTGTTACTCACGTGCAAGACTGGCTGCGACTCAGGCGCGAAGTATCGCACTCTCTTGATAATGCCTTGACGTATAGGCGAAACCGCGATCGACTAAATAGACCAACATTACGTGAGTAACACCCGTATTTCATAATTTGAATAATCCATAAAAAAAGCAGATTATAGATGCGTCGCTGCAGCTGAGGACTACGGTGTTATGCCTCATGTGCCAGTAATTTCAGGGCCTGATCTCAACACCAAACCGGAACACAGTAATGGAAGCACTACTATTTGGCGGCAGGTTAAAGGTGAGACGGTGGTGCTGCCGCCCTCGAGCTCATTCACAAGAGCTCTACCACCAGTATTTTATTTATGTAACTTTTTGCACATACAAATAGTACATAGGCGGACTTAATGCCTTATGGCATTCTCTTACGGTCAACCTAGGGTGGTGCAGAGATAATCATAGGCATATTTATCATATAAATTATCGCTTGCTAACGGTAAAGGAAAACATCGTGAGGAAACCTGCATACCTGTGAGTGCCAAAAAGTACTCGAGGGAATATGAAGTCTACCAATCCGCACTTGGCCAGCGTGGTAGACTAAGGCCTAACCCTTCTCATCGTGATAAGAGGCCCGAGCCCAGCAGTGAGACATGTATATGATACAGGTCTGATATTATTTATTTGTTTATTATAATAATGAAGAAATACTTACGTTTTGTTTTTTTAGGCACTGCTGCATAACTTAGGTTGAGAATGCACGTTGCAGCCTGTAACAATAATAGGTGATAAAAAGGAAATATAAGTAAATTTAGTTTGACAATTATTCTTAACTCATTGAGAATATAAATTAGGTACATTAAAAATTGTTTACTAAAAATTAAATATTACAAGTATTTGATAAAAATGCGTCATCTCTCGACAGTAATAGTGTTGATCTTAATTCAAACGTATTGTATGCGATTATGTGAGTGACATATCACATCGCATAGATGGCGCTAAAACCAAGTAAGGTTTGTCTAGCTATCATATGGCTGGCACAAAAAGAGTTGAGAAATTTTGAGTCCGGCAGCATACGAATCCATAGCTGAATTGGCAAAGCACTTGGGGAGTATACCCAGGGGGTGCAGTGCAGGTTCGAGTCCTGCTGGATTCTTAATTTTTCAACTTTAATATTATATAAAATTACCGTATAAGTCCATGCAATTAATGAGGATAATAATATAATCAAGAGAATAATATCCTAATTTGTATGCACATGAAGCTTTCAAAGTGTCGGTTTGCTGTCGAGACTTGCGTGTCGATCAGTTTATATTATCATTTAAAATTTCTAATGCATACAAGAATTGAATCTTAAAGCTAGGCTACGAGAGAGGCGATATCACGACTCAATACAAATATAAATTGAAGTGTCTGTTTTGAATGTCAAAATAATAATGTTGTTCCAGTTGATATAGTAATTTGCACGATGCCTAAAATACAGTTTTTAATTTTTCAATAGAACCTTAACCTCAAGTTTGTGGAATCGCCACCTTTGTCCCCTCGGCCGCCATCTCGAAAAAGGGGTGAACTTTTCAATGGACTAATATTTAAGTGCTTTAACCTAATTCAGTCGCCGCACCATAAATGATCCCGTCCTGTTATGACGTAATGAATTCGGCAAATCGGATGATTTTTTGCACCCGGCACTCCAATTGGCTTATTTCTCTAAGATTTTGACATGTATCTGAATAAAGATTACCTCTTATACGGCACTTTTTATTGACCCAAACGATTTATTATCGACTTGGCGTTAAAACTACAACACATGATGTCATGCCAACTATATTTAGAAAATTAAACTAAGACAAAGGCCTTGAACATACCAAAATATTTATGATTCTAGATATGGTTTTTTGTTTGTTAAAATTATATAGTCGCTCTCTAATGCTTAAATGAAAACTGACCGTAAAAATGAATAAAATTTCGTCAATGTTAATCCATCCTTTTATTACTTCAATATCGTTCATCACTTCGGAGAGAAATAATATAACGGTCTCAAAAGAAATGTATTCTCTATGGTATCATGAGTATCATTATTGATAAAATAATGCGAAAGAATTCGAATTTGGTTTTCACAAAGATAGTTTTCGTCGCACTAAAACATCTTTTAGTGCTATTTATTTTTTGGAAATCTTTGTTTTTGTTAATTTGTTATGATTGTGAAAAGCTTTTTTACAATATGACGTAGATTTTTAACAACTATCTTGTTAAAAATCTACGTCATATAGTAAAAACACCACCAACTTCTAACATGACTTCTAGCATTAGCTAGGAGTCATGTTAGAAGCTGGTATAGCACCAGCTCTAACGTTTTTTGCGTGCATCATACGCACCACGCAAATCGTTATTGCCGAATGGTGGTCACATTATCGGTCACGTGAGACGCTACAGAACAGTAGTCAGGCAAAAATTACGTCACTGAACTAAATTAGCGTTTTCATACAAATATTGCCAGGCGGTCGCCGAAAATTACGTCTATGCAAATGGTATCAAGCCGCCAGATTTGCCACCAAATGCTAGATAGTGACCAAATTGTCAGAAACGGATGACAAATAGTTAGTCTTCACTCTCGAATATATGCTATAAGCTAGCTTTGAAACCTGGTAAACCTGGACGAAGACTTATAATGACTTTCTATTTGTATGAGGCTTCTAGGTTCGATTCGCGAGTTATGCATAAGTGTTATTTGTGATTTGGCGGTCAGGTAATTCGCAATAGCGGCACGAAGTTAGAATTTTGTCCGGTGAATGGCGGTAGGCTCCTCCACTTCCTATCGTATGGGACCTAAGCACAATAGCGTGGGTTGTACCACACCCTCCTGGATAATATAGGCGTGATGCTATGTTATATTCTAAGAAACTATATCTTGCTATCCATAACCTATACCAATTTAACTCTTAGTAGTACATTGTACATTTTTTTTTTATAGCTAACGTCACATAGCCGACGATCTCAAGGTCTTTATGATTGAAAGTAAAAACAAACGTATATATATATAAACGTATATATATATGCAACATGTAGAAAAGATTAACAAAATATAAACTGCCTTAATGGTTGGTGGGTGCTTTGAGCTATGATGACTGAGGCAATAATGAATACGAATACATAAAATTGAGGTGTCTGTTTTTAATGTCAAAATAACAATGTTTTTTTCAGTTGATGTAGTTAATTGCACCATACCTATGCCTAAAATACAGTTTTAAAAATTTTTGGCTCTCTGTCTGTTTGTATCGGCTAATCTTCTAAACAGCTGCACCGTTTTTTATAAAATTGTATATGCTGGTAACTGACTACAAAGTTCGTAACATAGGCAATTTTTTATTTATGTACCTACCACGCAGACAAAACCGCGGGAGAAAGTTATTTTGTTTGTTTGTTAGCGCTAATCTCGGGAATTAATGATCGGATTTTAATAATTCTTTTTGTGTTTCATAGTTTAACTATCCATTAAGGCTTTTCGATGTTTAACATTTCGCTGAAATCTATGGAAGCGGGCAGTAGTACTACTACTTAATATAAAGAACTTCACGCGGATGAAGTCGCCGGTAAAACATTTTTATTACATAGATTTTTATTTCGAACGTTCTGGCAGTAAATGATGAATTCATTTAGCGTCAAATACTATTATTAAGAAAAATATATTCGGTGGCATGATTCTGTGGTGGAGGGGAAGCTGTCGGCTTAAACAATTAAGTGCCTCATTATCTTCATATAAATACGGTCGATATTTGATTGCCAGATATTTCATGTGATTCTATTTATAGAATACGCATGCCAAAATAGAAATAGCAGCGTTTATTTGCCAAATACATAGTAACAAAAGCCGGTCTAGTGATACCAATCGTACCTTTGTGGAAAGACTGTGATATCTTGAATCACTACTTAGTCTTTTTATTTATAAAGCCTCATATTGTTAGTGGCATTCTCGACCTTAACTACAACGGTTTTTCAGAAATACAACTCAACTCAAATTTGTTATTTTAGTTTAGGTCGAGTTGTATGTTGTAATGAAAGATAGTTGTATTACTTTGTTAGCTTAATAAGAGTATCTTTAAAAGCATCTGCCTCGATGGTTTAGTGGTTGGCGTATGTGCCTTTCACCGCGAGGTCTCAGGTTCGATTCCCGGGTCGGGCAAAACGCTATTAGTGAACTTTCCGTCTAGAAACTTCAAGCCTTTATTTTTTAGTAAACATTGATTTAATGATATATCTATATCTATATAGTTTTGGTTTATCTAATAGTTACAGAATAATCACCGAAACATAGTTAATGATTTAATGTATGAGAGTAAAAATTAAACTTTTATAAAAACAATTCTCTTCTTATGTTGAAAACGCTATAGATGTAGTTTTAGTATCTTTCTCTTGATGCCAGTTTAATGTTTTTTTTTAATATCCAATAGTTACGGAATATTCACCTGAACACGCTAAATATACCCAAAACACTAGAATCTTCCTTAAAACACATGGATTAAATACCGACAACCGCATTCTAATTGGATCAGTTTTCGAGAAAATCGCGCACATACATACATAGGGATCGAATACAGAATCATCTTTTTTTTGAAATCAGTTAAAAAGAACTATTTATTAGAAATATCACTAGTATACCACAGTCTTTTTAGATGCGATATTGTAAAATAGGACAGCACGGGTTGTATATTTATTTTATTTAACATTTTTTTAAAACATTATGTCAAATAATAAAGTCTAAAAACTTTTACTTTATTAGGACTGTACAGTCGGCCAAAGAGTTCGTTATGCAGGCCATACTACTATATAAGCTTGTGTGAGTAACGTATAACTAGTGTATTATTACTTACTTACACGCATAAATACTCCATCTATAACACATTTCTTCACTCACACAATTGCATACAATTCCAAAACATGCATTATTAGAATTTTAATTGAACTAGAAAGTATATCTTGCAACCCATATTATAAGCACAAATAGCAGAGTCGTTAAAGAGGTGGTTATAATAATATGTGAATGGGATGAATTGAGTTCTATTCCAAGTGGAACCGATATTCTTTTTGTGATCTGATTTATTTTACTTGTAGATTATTGCGTTGAATTCAGTTCTAAACCAAGTGGGAACAATATTCTTTTTGTTAATTTTATTGTTTTGTATCTGATTTATTTTACTTGTAGATTATTTGTTAAGGATATTTCTCCTAATAGTAATGAAGTAAGGAAATAATTGCAATGCAAAGTTAATGAGCAGCAAATAGAAAAAAAGTTATTTATAAGACAAAAACAAAAAATAAAAAAATTTCCTGTGTCAACTATAATAATATTTAATAATATAAACACCATCTGACGCTTTATTGCCATATAATACTAAGTAAGTAGGTAAACGATAAGTAATATTAATCAACATGTTTGTTGGTTAGAAATTATTAAGGTATCATATTTTCTTATCTCATTAGCAATAACATACTAATATTATTATGTATTTAATAATCCTTATAATAAGTATGATATGGATGGACGGTTTATTGCCATACCAAGTAAGTATGTATAGGTGATATGAATAAACATGTTATATAGTTAAAAATTATTAAAGTATCATAATTTCTAATCTCATTAACAATAACATCAATCACTTATTGGTTCCTTACTTGGTATTAGATGATTATTACACACATTACCTCTTTTAAATTGTCTATGTAACCTTGACTGGTATTATATTTTACCCTTATTTCAATGAGCTCACCGGGACAACTACTACAATTATTTACAATCAATACAATATACAAAATAGTTAATACAATTGTCCTACCACTTGATGACACTATGAGGTATAAAATTATGTATTTTGTCATTTAAAAATTCGTTCAAGGTATAGTAGCATTTTTTTATTTAAAAGGTCCTTAGATGTTTCTTAAATAGAACAATATTCATGGCCCTGATTTCTTGAGGTAATTTTTCACTTTAATGCTCACCTGGCTTTGTCCACAAAATGCTGTGTCCATCCTTATCAAACTTAAATCACTTTTAATCACTAAATGTAATATACACTTAATAACTACATTTTAAGACCAGTCAAAATCCAAAAATTCCTTTATAGCTTATTCTATGTTGGCGATGACGATCAGACAGTAAAATCTTCTGTGCTGGTTTGGAACATCTTAATCACGTAGCACGCAAATGGTTTCGGACAATTCGAAGACAAACACCATGGTGTAGTCGCAGTAGACCGGGCAAGCAAATGAATCAGTCATATGGGTGGCCACCACATCTTGTGCCACGAACTCGCATCGGTATAGGCAATAGCCTGTGGGCCAGGCCGACGAGGATCTGTGTCCAAAGTTTGCATACCGGTGGACCCACAACTGCACAGTTCTTCCCTGTAAACAATAATTTGAAGATAAATAACGAAATCCACTTTATAAAAATATAATACATACTTAAAATTAAAATATAAATTTGGATCACTTACCGAAATGTTTAGACGTCTCGCAAATTCACTAATTGAAATATTTTGTTTATGCAGAACAATATTTCCGCTCTCAATAGCGTAGTCAGGTGACTATTATATATATTGTATAAGTAATTAAACAAAAAAACGAGTAGGTAATCTATAAGATCTAAGGTATGGCACAACAGTCCGTAGCTAATAAGTTTCGTCAGTAGATGCAATTTCATTACCAATGACAAACAAAAATAATTAATCATAATGAGGGTAGATTCAAACACTATCCTAACGCGATAAAAGTAAGATCGCGATTTACAAGAACTGTGGCAAAATAGTTGCTTACGTTTTGTATGAGAGTATAGAAACCGGAAAAAAATAGGTAAATTATATTTTTGCGAATATAAGCTTTATTGAGCACGATATAAAGACTCAAATGAATTATTTACATAAAATCTGTCTCTGTGTCTGGGGCGACTGTTGTGTTTGTGTGTGTAGAAATGAGTAACGGTAGACAATATTGTGTGTAGGTAAGCATTAAAAGAACATCTGTGCAAAAATAAACTTTAAATAAAATATAATAAAGATTACTTAACATTTCAATTAATGTAACTCAAAATGAATCACAATAATATCTTTATTTTGTTTTCATTAGAGTTTACTTTCGCATATATAATTTACCTATTATATTTTTACACTATTTATACGTTATTCACACAAATTTGTGTAGAAGTGTGCCCTGCATAGGGAGCTCGTGGTCCGACTGTACATAATAGTATATTGAGAGTAAACTTTCCTTATTATAAGGAAAGTAAATACTACTTGTTCAATCGTTTTTTCCTACCCCTATGCGATAAAGGCGTGATTGTATATAATTATTATGTATTTAAGTACACCATATAAGTACCACATAATTACGACCTACATATATGGTTAATGCCATATGGATAGTCATTTCTTGTAATACTTTATCTTCTGTTTAATTATACAATAGATGGTGTTCCACGTAAAGTACTGATATTCTGCTTAATCCTTTAGTCTAGGAGCCGGCCCCAATGTATTTATTTATTTTATTTATTTATTTTACTTTTGTGATATCGGAACAATTACAATTATATTGCACATCAAACAATTAACTGAAGTGTTTAAGTGCAATTAAGCTAAGTTTTTGACTATCTCAGCCCATAACGATAAATAACTTTGTAATAATTATATGCAAAAGTGTCAAAGTTTTAAAATCAGTGCAGTGTAAATCAACTGCTAAATATCTCAAATCTGTTTATTTTATAAATAACGGATATTTAGTGACTTAAAACTAGAACAATATACTTAACTTAGTTGTAAAATACACTTAAACTACAATAAAAAGACTATCTAAACTTACTTAAATCTAATCTAAACTAAACTATTAAATAAATGTATAATAATATATTAATTTACGTAGTTATTTAAACATATTATTATATTAAATTAGGGTGTGTAAGGAGCTTTCGCTTGAATTGTGGGAAGGAATCGAATAAGAAAAAGGCTTAGGCGATTTAATACTTTATCTTCTGTTTAATTATATTAATTAGACCATGGTTGCCAGACTGTGAAGATAGTTTTCCTTGTGAATGAAAACCACTCCAGTATAAATACAACTAAATCATTACTATAACTTTTGTCATCTCCCAGTCAATTAATGCATTTTTTAGACAGCGAAAGCAGAACTGTTAAACAGAATATTAAGTTTTGTTAAAAAAAATAACAAATGAAAGTTCAATGTCCTAGAAATCAGCTCGTGACCGCAACGCGACGGTAAGAGGTCGAGAAAGTAAACATCAAATAAAATAGGTACATGTAAGGACCCTAATTCACAGAACTGTATATTGGCAATGTACATACAAAGTACTAAGCTAATAAACTGGTAAGTAAAATAAACGGCTTGTATAACCAGTTTTAAAGCTCTTGAACAGAAAGTTAACTTAACCAAGAGAAATCGCCATTGCCAGCTTATTATGATTAAAGTCTCTACTATAATATTATGGAAAGCTCTTGCAAATTGCAGGCTCCATCAGTCAAAGTGTCAGCTAGTGTAATCAGCCGTAGATATGCCTAATTTAGCTTCGTTGTCATTAATAATGTTAGAGTAGTGTTTCTAGTCAGATTGGTATCAAGAAATTAATATAATGTGTTGATTAATTTTATAAGTTTGATGTTACATAGGTTACACGGAATAACCAGTGTATTCAATTAAACGAGATAATAAGCCCCGCTTATAATATCGGTTAATCACCGAAAACAGAAATAAAAATTACTGTTTTGCACCGCTGCTGTCGAGGACTCGCTTTTCTAGTTTGTCACTGAGTAACAAAATATTACTCGTGCAGTGAAATGTCCCATCGCAAGCGAATGATTAAGAAAGAGTTATTTTTAACTCTATCGCTAAGCGACAAAAATATTACTCGCTTGGCGAAACACGCTCACTTGTTGCTAATTTCTAACTTTGCCGGCCATGGAACAACTGCCTTGCGACAGTAGCGAGTGCGTTGATGTCTTTAACATGACCAAACAAGGTATGATCTTTCGAATAAAAAAAGAATTATCATAATCGAACTCCTCAGTTAAAAGTTATGAGTAGTCTTAACATAAACAAAATAAAAAATCACTTTGACTTAAAAACCTTCTCCGTTTTTTTCGTCGGTTAAAAATATGCTACATTAATACTTTATTCGTCCATTGTGTAAACTGGTACGGCGCCTGTTATCATTTCATTGTGACTTATGTTTGATCATTGGGATGTATGTACGTAATAGTGAAGGACATTGAAATACAGTACCATTCTTCTGTCGGATCTTCGTATGAGTGATCCATAGATGTGATAATATTATTGTTAAGATATTAAGATGATCGTTGCCACGTTCCTGCCATCATGCGGGAGAAGGACATCGTGGTGGTTTTAGCATAAAGCATTTCCTCACGTAAAAAAAAAAGAAAAAAGTATTTTAGATGATCCTTAGCCCTGAAGTAACAAAACTTCTTAAACCGTGGTTAATGTTATTTTTAGATTTGATCTCTTTCCCTCATTTAATGTTTGAAGAAGACAAAGAGATCGCAAACCGAGGTTCAATACGATGCGTTGGTGAAATTGAGGCTTAGATGTTTATCACCAAAGGTAAGAATTATAATGTACTGTGCCAAGTTTTCTCAAGGAAGAAACATTGATTTAAATATTTAAAGTTTAAATGCAAGGAATATGATCCGTAATTATGGTTAGTAGTAGCAATCTTAGGCTTTTAGTCTATCAGATTTAGCTAAGTATCAGTATTTTACGTGGGGCGACGGCCATCAGACTTCTTTAACCGAGTACGAGGCAATACCATACTCTTTGTTACAAAGTCTGATAAATAGTTATCAGACTTTAGATAAATAATTTTCTGAGCCTCCCCGAGTGACGTACACAACGATTCCCTACGTCCGGCGCACCCTGGACAATTCGCGAGTTCTCCAAAGCGAATTGGCTAATCCTTTCACCACGATAGCAAGTCTAAATAAAATTAGACTCAGCCATCGACACGACGAAGAAGAAGATCAGACTTTCTGGCTTCTGACTACCCGTAACAACTGTCATCGATGTTCAAATGGTACGGAGGAAAGCTCGTTATGTTAAAGATGGTCACCCATCCACGGCCGACCGCGGTAAGCATTGCTTAACCTACAAGATTGATTGTTCCGCGCGGCTTCTACTTAGCCGAGCTCCTCGCGTTAGTTGTAGTGAGATGTTAAAATAATATTAATCGGAACACGACATATAGATACGAGATAAATCTTCTACACTACACTACTTCTACGCTTGTTTTGTGGATTAAATAAATAAATAAATATTTTACAACTCACACACAACGCCATCTAGTCCCAAACTAAGCAGAGCTTGTACTATGGGTAATAGAATAACTGTTACTAATACATATTATTATATACTTTTCTTTTGTAAATACATACTTATTATACATAGAAGCACCCAGACTAAGACAAACACCCATGTTCATGCACACAAAGATTTGTTTTAAGTGGGAATCGAACCCACGACCTCGGCGTCGCAGGCAGGTACAATACCCACTCCGCCATCCGGTCGTCATTGGTCGTCAAGGATTGAAAACGTAATTATTACCTGAATCATTGCAAAGGTAAAATTATATGTTAAGTAGACGAGACCAATTGTAACATACATTATTTCCGTATAAAAACTTATACGCTGTTATTATTGTCATTATCGCAAAAGACCGGTTCTGCCTTTCATTATAAAAGCTGTGCAAAAACTATAAACACTGACTGGCAAATACCATATTTGAGGTGCATTAGTACCAAACTAGTATTAAATGACATTCCTATTCAAGTTTTCTGAAGTATTTCTTTTTACGACGTATATAGCGAAAGGAAAGTCATCAAATATCACCTTGTTTTGTAAGTTATTTTTTAAAAACTGCAGGTTTGGTTTGCACCTATGGAGATTGAAAAAAAACCTTAAATTTTGACCCACCAATTTTTTGGAGTAGCTATCTTTTATTTCGTGGAAGCTAATTCAAAAGGTTTGAAATTAATTCAACAATCAATTTTTTATTATTGTCAATACAAGTTTGGTAGTTTATTGGAAAATCATGTGGAAACATCTTCATTAGTAAAACAAATCCTAAACTAAAATTTAATGACATAATAAATGTATTTTTTATGTAAATTAACTGAGTAATGTCACTATATCTACCCACTAACAACCAATTTAAGCACCAATATTTGGATACCATTTATATCTCGTTGACATCTCACACTATTGTTATTAAATTAATAGAATAAAAATTTACTTGTTGACGTATTTGTGCAGATTTTCTTATTAAAACCAGTGTCAGACTTGAATCTGACATAAAACTGAATCAGGACCTATTTGCCACAACTGTGGGCATAATGTAAAAATTCTTTTGTTCCAATTTTTTTTGTATATTATTATTTATCTGTGTCCCACTTGTTGTAACTAAATAAATTTATTTTCTTTTTTTTATTATATATATATATATATATAATTAACATAACAAAAGTATTGTAACTATACTCACGAAAACAAGATATATTTTCACAAGCATTTCGCACACGAATTCACACTGCACGGCACAGACAACGTCTTGCTTTCGAGACAGACGGCACTCGACTGTTTCTGTATATAAAGTACTCCGTGCTCGGCTGCTTGAACTTGACGCGACCGTCAAAATATTCTTTTGACTGAATGTAGGGCAATTAACACAAGATATACTAAAATTGGCTTACTAGGCGCATCAAAATTATCAGCGCTGCGGTGCTTTTAGCGCTGCAGTATTGTGCTGAGATGCGTACCATTTCTGACACTATGAATAATATTGTTTAACAATTTAGTTTTAGACGCTTTGTAATGTTTTTTTCTTATGCCAAAATAAATTATATTTTCTTTTTGTTTTCTTTTTCTGGAGAAGGTCTAGTTGGATATTTTATAGCGAATAAGTAAGTAAATCTGCCTCGTTGGTCTAGTGGTTAGTATAGCCTTTTTCGCGGGGTATCGGGTTAAACGCCGGAGCGGGCAAGAGTCAGGAAATTCTCCATGGCAGCACGGGGTTCGAATTGTGCCCGGTGGATATCGAAAAGTTGGGTTAGTAAAAATTTAATCCAAAAAAATATTTCATTTCATTAGCATCCTATGCCTAAGGACATCGTATAACTGAACTTTTCTCTTAGTCTTCAATCTTAGTTTAAAGCTGCAATAAAATTGCAAAAAACTGCATTTGCAGTTCACATTTCTTTAAAATTGATCGTAAAAACCTAAAAATCAAATATTTCTAAAACTACTGAATTTTGATACAACATTAAAGGACTCAGATTATTTCATTTAGCCAATATTATAACACCCTCCAAGGAATACGCTGAATCACCAATAACCTCGGATATGTTTAATTTTATAGAAATAAATAAAAATCTCACAACTTACCCACAACGCCATCTAGTCCCAAACTAAGCAGAGCTTGTACTATGGGTACTAGAATAACTGATACTAATACAAATATACTTTTCTTTTGTAAATACATACATAGTATTATTATACTAAGTAACACCCAGACTAAGACATATTTAATGTATTTTTATATGGGTTCAATGTTATTGAAATGAAGATAGTGTCGGTTGTACTCTGCATCTAAGTACATTCCTTTGTAAATGTCAGCTAGGTACAGTTGTTCGTTTTATACAGCTTATGTGAACTGGTTTTTAGTGCAGCTGATGATGAATGGCGCTTACAGTCGGTAAATATCCATACAAACTGTAAATGCAACGACACTGAATAATATATTGCGTTTTGCCAGAGTCGAATCAGACAAATCAATCAATCAAATTGTACGAGCCAATACTGCTCGAACAGCGAAACATACAATAAACAATAAACAGTTGTTTACGATAGTCGCTACCAAAGAATCGAAACGCATAAACGTGTGTTTGGTAAACAAATATTGTACATAATATAAACGTGACTCATACTACTAAACGTATCAACAACTAACAGTATAATTTAACTATAACTTAACCATTTACAATAAACCTGAAGATTTAATCCTGAAGTGATTTTGGTGTTACTCTTCTTCTTCGTCGTGTCGATGGCTGAGTCAAATTTTATTTTGTCTTGCCATCGTCGTGAAAGGATCAGCCAATACGCTTTGGAGGATTCGCGAATTGCCCAGGATGCGCCGGACGTAGGTATTCGTTGTGTACGTCACTCGGGGAGGCTCCTTTCATGCACCCCAGAACTTTTGGAAGTTTGGTGTTACTACAAACTACCTTCTAACAACAACAACTTAACATACGATCGGGATAGCGGGGTTACAGTCAACGAAGAGATAGCCCCAACAAAAATCTTTTAGTTAAATCTCACCAGTAATAAATAAACAAGTTTTACCTTTTTATTTGTAAAATGAGTAACATTTTTAAAAATTCGGGACCGGCAGGATTTAAACCTAAATCTTGGAATACCGTTCTGCCAATTTAACCGACTAAGCTCCAATGTCATCTTGCCAAGACACCTAATTTCTCTACTGTATGATACGTTATTACGTGACTTAGGATAATTTACTAAGCAAAGCTTAGTGCTATAAAAATAAATACCTTTTATGACATGATTATGTGATTGTTTTTTTAAGGTGAATATGCTGGCTTTTGACCACGATAACACATGATGTAAAGTGATGATGCGGTCTACGTTGGAGCTCACTTACCTATGAAATATCTATTCGCTTTAAAAATAACCAACTTTGTGAACGTGAAATAAATCATATGAATCAACATAATAATATGAAGGAATATGTATGAATATTGACTGCAACTAATTTGGGCTAACAAGATGAAAGTCCGTTATATATGACTGTGTATGAGTGATGACAACCAATAAAAATACAATGGAAGTAAAAAATCTGACGATCATGGGACGTTCCTCAAATATAAAAGGTATATACCATACTCATCCAAAAAAATATTTACTTAACTTTACTATATTCAATATCAAAATACGACAACAATGTTGTCCATATTTTGACTAACTGCCGTCTTCGGTTCTGCCCGCGACCTGAAAGTAAATAATTAGTCTATTAACTTAACTATCAGAGATCCAAATCTAGGGATTTTAATCTGATTGAGTAAAAAACCTGACAGCTACCTTAAAACTTACCATTTTGTAAATTTGTTGGATAGGATATTAGGTACGTAGATAGGATAGGATAATAGGTAATATGCCCCTGTATTTGGCATACGCCATATGTGAAAAACAAGCGTAGTCATTACCCTAGGCATATTTGTGATATCATATTTAAAAAAAAAAACCATTCCCGCACTATGAATAACTTCTGTGTCGCAGGGGTGTTCACAAATAACTTTACATTTTACACAAACAAAGCACACCCAGAGTCAGAACAAATCTCTGCGGATCACACAAAGATTTGTCCCGTGTGTGGATCAAACCCAAAACACCAGCAATTGAAAGCAGCGAGGCGACCACTTTAACCACTACGCCAATTACCGTGCACTTAATTTGGCACATAATCTTCTTCTTCTTCTTCTTCGTCGTGTTGATGGCTGAGTCAAATTTTATTGCTTCAATGGCGATGAGCGCCTCTCTTGTGCAGGTGGTAGGGCATTTTGGACAGTCAGTAAGGTGGTCAAGGTTTTGACTTGCCATCGTGGTGAAAGGATTAGCCAATTCGCTTTTAGAACTCGCGAATTGCCCAGGGTGCGCCGGACGTAGGGAATTGTTGTGTACGTCACTCGGGGAGGCTCCTTTCATGCACCCCACATAATAATAATGTGCAATAAAAAAAAACTGACGAAAGTAGTACGTAACACTGCGTAATAAAAATGTATGTGAGCAGAATACCTAAAATAAAGTTTTCCGTTCTCAATTTCTCAAATACCTGACGTAAGGCTTGGATAGCGCAGGGAATCCCACACGAACATTGACTCAGTATTATCGTTACGTTAAAATACATGAATGACGGTATAACAATGGTGGGAACAATTTTTTTATAATTAGGTAGGTGTTTCTGTGGCAAACAGCTGTTATTGTGTGTCTGTTTACGTCAATATGTTAGTTAGAAGATAATCAATGGAAAATGAAAATGAAAATATTTATTTAGGTCCAAAAAAAGTCAGTAAAGAAAGAAAAAAAAGTAGGTAGTATATACCTATTTAAATTATTATAGTATGTAAGCATTCTTGTAGCATTATTTTAATATTATTACTTTGTAGTTGTACACTCAACTTTACTCTTGCCTAGTCTTCTATTTCTTCTTTTCCTCTGCGGCTCAAAGGTTTGCTGGTAGAAAATTCAATATTGAATTAAGCTCGCCTTTGTACCCAATATTTTAACTGTTTTTTTCTATTATGTTATTGTAAATTCTGTGTGTGTACAATAAAGTATTTGAAAAAAATAAATAAACACAGTATTTAATAAAATATTGTATTTATAAGGCTGCATGCCCCAAAGCAAAAATTGCCCTAAATGTTCAGCATATGCCAAACTAAAGCTTGGCGCTGGTTTCCAACCAATCCGCCAGTGACTACAAGAATGACAATCTGTTAGTTATATAATAAAAAAATACAAATGCGGTGAAGCAGTCGAAAGCCTTGGACACCATGGCCTATCCTGTAGGCCGCATTTCACGTCACGCTAATTTAAACGACATTTTACGACGTGCTCTTGGTACCGCCGGCGTACAGCTGTACTAGAACCCAATGGTTTGGCACGTGACGATGGCAAGAGACTGTACGGTATGTCGTTGTTGTCATGGCGTTGGCCTTTGGTGTGGTAACGAAGTTCAATACCCAATTAAGTTCAATTTCATTTATTCATAACCAAATTTTACATTGGTGTTGAAACATAATATTTTACTTAAATATAACATAGAATACAAACATTAACACACATTAACACGATTAATACAACTAAATTTACACAAGACCAAAACTTTAAATGTTCACTTACTTATGACTTTTAAATTCTTTTTCATCGGTTAAATTGTTTGTTGAAATCATCGATATAAAAAACCAAAGATTCACACTCGACGTCTCAAATCGTCCACATAAGCGCACAATTTCAAATTGTGCGCTTATTTCAAATAGTCTAGCGTCGCCCGCGTCACTGTAACACTTTGTACACTCCCTTGTGAAAGCAACCTATATGAATCCGGATAAGGTTCAATTTGCAAAAAATTACATCTATAGAATTTTAAATCGTTTGAGGACAGTACAGTTTTGAATGATACATTTGTTCGCAATTGTTCATCTATGGTTTTTTTATATCGATGGTTGAAATATTATTTTATGAAATTATTGACACGTGAGGCGTGGCGGTGTTACAAACATTTGAGAATGTAGCAACGCATCTTCAATAAGCTTTTGTGGATTGACGATGTTCATGGACTTACCCCTTACCATGAGCTGAACTACACGCTTGTTTGCTACATGTCTATCAAAAATGTCACTGAAAAGCAATTGAACATACCGAATTCACAACTAATAGATTCGTTTTCAAAGTTAATAGGCATAATTCAATCAAAACCAGTAGTAAAAAATAGCAAATGGCAATTACATGCAATTCATTATTTTCACTATTCACCTTAAGCTAGGAAAATAGTGACGCGAACATGACTTGATTTTTTCTGACCTATACTCGTAGTATTGATGTCATGCGTCAATGTTTGCGGTCACGACGAACACCCATCATAGGTATTGATTTCAGACTTCGTCAGAATCGTCATCATTATACAAAGGTACTCCGCGATTGATTTGTTTTGGCTAGTTTAGTTTAGTTTAGTTTTCCTGGGCGGTATCCGCACTTAGTCCTCCTATGGGACCGTTGAGCGTGATAGGTTTCCCGTTTACTCCAGCCAGCCTATAGCGGTCCAGAAAGAAAGCAGCCTCCGAAGACTGCTGCAGGCTTCCGGAAGCGATGTTGGTGACTGAAGAATTTGTGCCCGTTGGTGGGACACGCTGCTACATTCCATGATGACATGCTGTGGCGTTTCTTCTGCCTTCATGCATCCTCTGCATAGAGGGCTGTCTGTTATTCCTATCGTGTGTAGGTGTGTGGTTTTGGCTAAAGTTAGTGTTTTATAGAAAGGAAATGTCACCTAGACTCGTGGCGTTTTTAAAACTAAATCGCTTGGCGCTCGTCCTTCGTTCCGTGCGTGCTGTTTTGACCGTGCCATTTTTGACATTTTAGGACACAGACGGCAGTTACAATGTGTATTAATAAATTTCAAAGTACGAAGAAGTAAAACTATACATTATAACTGCCGAGTGTTGTCATTTGTGAGTTTCTATGGAAAGATGTAAAGAAATGTATCGAGATATAAATTAAATATTTATTCTTACATTATAGACTCGACTTGGGGTGCATGAAAGGAGCCTCCCCAAGTGACGTACCTACCCGCTACAATTCGCTACGTCCGGCGCACCCTGGGCAATTCGCGGGTTCTTAAAAGCGAATTGGCTAATTCTTTCACCACGATGGCAAGTCATAACCTTGACCACCTTACTGACTGTCCAAAATGCCCTAACACCTGCACAAGATAGGCGCTTATGAACGCCGACGAGAGCGCCATAACAGTGGCCACTTATTGGGCCAATAAAATTTGACTCAGCCATCGACACGACGAAGAAGAAGAAGAAGATTATAGACTCATTATAACTGCTTCGATAGATAGTGGTTAGCATATGCGCATCTCACCGCGAGGTCTTGGGTTCTATTCCCGGGTCGGGCATAGTGTTATTTGTGAACTTACTGTCAGGAAATGCACAATAGCAGTATGGAGTAGGAATTGTCATCCCCTATCCCATGGGACCTAAATATTAGTAATTCCTTTTTAAACTTAAACTTGATTAAAATTGATACATAATTATATGTATAATCCTACTAGAAATATAGAATGTTCAGTATATAATTTAATATCAATATTTCCTTAAATAGACCGCTAGTTTGTTATGTAAGTCATATCATTAGGGCAATTTTTCCTCAAGGAAATATTTTGCTTAACTTTTTTTTTATATGCAAAGACATTTTGTTTAAACTATTAATAAGACATAATTATTATTGTGTGATAAATGATATTATCATTTCAATCTGATAGGTCAATGATCTGTCATATATTGAATAATACACAAAGCATAGATTTTAGGTACACATGGCTACACAATCACATCAACACCTATACAGGGTGTAAATGACATCGTAATGAAGCCGCTTACCAGTGATGAAAGGAGCCTCCTCGAGTGACGTACACAACGATTACCTACGTCCGGCGCACCCTGGGCAATTCACGAGTTCTCAAAGGCGAATTGGCTAATCCTTTCACCACGATGGCAAGTCAAAATTAAATTTGACTCAGCCATCGACACGACGAAGAAGAAGAAGTGATTTAGTACAATCATGATTCATTATGAAATCGCGGACAAAAAAAAATTACACCGGAAAATTCATGATTACTCCGAGGAAAATTTCGTTTTTATTCTAATAATTTTTTTTCGTTTTTAGCCGAATACATTTGCAATTTTCCGATTAACGTATATTTCCCATTTGCAGTTTTTCAACAATTTACACACCTACAACTTCAAAATTATGTTTCTAATCACTGAAAAGTGTTTTCGCAAGTGTATTTTATGTATTCTTATGCATTTGCGATTTCATCATGACGTCTTAAAATTTTCCATAATCGATTTTCCGATGCATGGAAGAAGCTGGAGCCGGGCCTCTACATTTTAAGGTAGAAAGCAGGATGATACTTAGTTCCGGATTCGATGCTACATTTGAGGACTACATAATATAGGTATATTATAACTACAAATTGGATGGCATTTCATTAGACAGAGTAACACAGATACGTGATCTGGGTTTGCTTCTTGATACAGGGTTATTATTGAGGCAATTTGTAGCAAAAGCTTTAAAGCTCTTGGTTTTGTTATGAGGCAGTCTGCTCAGTTTCAGGACAGGGGTGCCATAGTTGTGCTGTATTATTCCTTTGTTAGGAGTATCCTAGAATACAACTGCGTAGTCTGGGATCCCCACGAAGCAAAGTACAGCTTGATGCTGGAACGTGTTCAGCGGAAATTTGCTCGTTTCCTTTATAATAAATTATACGGTTACTACCCATATTTGTATCCGTCTCTCTTCGTGTCAGGTATGGTTAATATAAACACTCTCGAGCTGCGAAGGAAATGTTCGATAATGGTACATTATTACATGTTATTAAATAATAAAATTGATAACTCCTGTGCCTTATCACGCTGTGCCTTGTCGGTGCCGGACCAGTACACGCGACTGCGTTCGCGGCGCCTGTTGGCGGTACCTACAGTACGAACACCTGTACTGCCAAATTTGCACCTACTAATCAGGCAATTTCGCTCCTGAATGGTCTGACTGGTCATTACTCAGAAGTAGACTTGTTCTGTACCAAATTTAGCCAATTTGTATGTTTATGTTTGTTATTTTTAAGAGATAACCTATAATCTATGTACTTTATCTGTGTGTAATTTTTCATCTACTTGTGTGGCTCACTGTGCGCATTAGGCAACTGTAAGCACAGTGAGCAGTTGAGTGTAAAATAAATAAATAAATAAACCACCTCGGATTTTTTTGCCGCCAAATATCTCTTCAATTATGGTAACAGCTAAGCATAGTTATCAATATACACCCATTTTACTAGATTTTTCAATACGAAAAAAAATTATTAAGTATGTATGTTCGATAAAAAAAAGTTCGATAAATTATCAAGTTCTGGGAAAAAGAGACGATCGAATTGATGTATGTGCGTATTTAAGTAACGTCTAACGTATACTCTGTACGAAAATCAGAGTGACAATGCTAGCTCAAAAATGTCAAATTCTCAAATGATTATATAGATAAATAGATAGATAAAACTTTATTTGTGAATAAGACATAGGAAATACATTTTGTACGAAAGTTTCAATACCAATATTATGCACAAAGGGCGGCCTATCGCTTAACGCGATTTCTTCCAGGCAACCTTTGGATGGACATTAGTGTAAAAGATATACAGAAAGGTAGTTTTCGACAGAAATGAAGAAGGATTGTTTGTCAATTTAACTTTTTAGCGCTCGAATTTCGTAATATATACCGAATAATTATATTTTCCGTTTTCAAACATAAAAACCTTTGGTGCGGCGCATGTTCGATGACTACAGTAACGTGGTTTCCCTTGATCTCATTTCACTATCATACCTACCTATGTAGGTACGGGTACTACGAGTATATCATCATTATCATAAGCTTAGGATCTAAAACCTTCGGGGATATCCCCACAGCAAATCTGTGCTCTGTTTGCATTAAATAATGTTTGTATGTAATATATAGGTATATGTTTTGTTGTTACGTACTGAGATGCAAGTATTTTTGAACTTCAATATAATGCACGGATTTTGAACTTAAATATAATATATGAGTGTACGGTTGGCGTAGTGGTTAAAGCGGTCGCCTTGCCGCTTTCAACTACGCTGATGTTGAGGGTTCGATCCCCACCCCCACACGGGACAAATCTTTGAGTGATTCGCAAAGATTTGTTCTGACTCTGGTTGTGCTTTGTGTGTGTGAAATGTATGTTTGTGAACACCCCCGCGACAAAGGAGTTATTCCTAGTGCGGGCGTCGTTTTTAGGGTTCCGTAGCCGAATGGCAAAAAACGGAACCCTTATAAATTCGTCATGTCTGTCTGTCTGTCTGTCTGTCTGTCCGTCCGTCCGTATGTCACAGCCACTTTATTCCGAAACTATTAGGACTACACAATTGAATCTAAGTAGGTAGATGTATTCTGTTAACCGCTTTACGATTTTTACACAACAAAAAATAAATATTAACATTAGAGGGGGGCTCCCCATACATTGAACTGAAACAATTTTAATTTTTTTTCATTCCACCTATACGTGTGGGGTGTCTATAGATAGGTCTTTAAAAATGGGATATTTTATATTGCATATCAAATAAATAATCGTCTATCAATACATACTCATCATTTATATTCTTTTTTACATCAAATAACTTACTTCACTACAGATAAACTAAATGTTTAACAAAACTCAAACTGCAGATAATTCGAAATTACACATCAATATGACATTCCTTTTTTCCGCATAGTGCAATACAGTTAAATTTATTTTTGTAACAAAAATACTACATGCATAGCATAAATACTGACTGCACATCAAATTTACCATATTTCATAGCAAAATAACTATCCCAGTCGCATATTAACCAGTAAGTACAACAAAATCTGTTCATCATATTTGTCTTAATTTTCAAGAAGCCATGCTCGGCAAATTTAATGATTATTATAACAAAAAAATCCTTTTACATTGCATTATTTCTAAAAACAGAACAACTTAACTGAAAAACTTCGCGCGTTAAGAAGTAGTAGGTTAGGTTAGGTTGGAACTGCGACCATAACACAGCACGAGCCGAGCGAGCGAAGCGAGCGTGCCGCGGCAGCGGTCGGCGAGTGCTAGAATCAATCTGTGTGATACTCCGACCCCTTTTTGAATCCACCCACTAAATAAAATAATATTATACTACCTACCAATTTCTTATTATCATAGATCGTAACAGACGACAGTACGTGGCGCCACCTGCAGAAGCTAAAATGTGCCTATTGGGCAAAAAAGGAAGCGTGAACGCCCCGCGAAAGCAAGACCCGCATTAATAGTTCAATAAATTACAATTTTGTATCTAATTTTATATTTTTTTTGCTGATCTCATTTTGTGATAATTAATAAATAATAAGATGACTGTGACTAATAAAATGTTGTTTGATTTAGAAAAACTGCTGTAAATATTATAAAAATAGAAGCTATATTTAAAAGAAAAAGAGTTAACATGTATAATGTGCATTAAGATTATTAGCTGTGCATTGATAAAAAAGCTTTTGCTTTAGGAAAAATTGCTGTGCGCTGTGAAAATAAATTGTAGTGTGTTTAGTGATATTTTGAGTTAAATATTTTGTTGTGCAATCAGTAATTTTGATGGGAATTCGGTATTTAATTGCATAGAAAAAGGATATTTTATGATTTGCGTTTAAATACTACCCTTTAAAAATTACATTGAGGTTTCTAGAACCATTTTTTTTCAATGTCAATCGTTCCAAAGATAGACCCTTTTAAAGTGCTAAAATGAGTGTCCCCCCCCCTCTAACTTTTAAACCACAGGAGTGAAAAATCTAAAAAAAATATTTATTATAGATCTTAATAAAAACTTTCAACCAAAATTGTTTTGAATGTGATACAGTCGGCAGTTTTTGAGATATAGCACTTTTCCAGCAACCGCAAATTATAACTTTGTTATTGATACAAATTCCATAAAACACTATGAAAAACAAAGTTTTTTTTGCTGGCGAAAAAATATTGGTATTCTGGCTATTTGTCGGTAATCGGTACGTTTAATGTTGTTACGACTAGCTACGGAACCCTATTGCGCGTGGCCCGACACGCACTTGGCCGGTTTTTTAAATACGTGCTATCTAGGGGTATAAAAATAGCTTGCAATTTTTTCTTTTACCTAACAAATATACACAAAATAAAATCATAGAATTCGGTCACGCTGTTTCGGTGGAGTTTGACAGCTATAATAATAATAAGTGCGTTGGTGATTCACCGTCTGCCCTTTTTTCCGTGTACAACGTGCGTTTCAGGGCAGGCGTCAGTTTTACCTACCATAAACCAAAATACCATAGTATATTACCATAGTCCATTAGCACCTCAACACAATAGCTCTTATCATTTAGTCTCTATTTTCTGCAATAGGTCTGCTCAAACTAGGGATTGTCCTTGGGTGCATTTTTATAATGTGAACAGGGATAATCGCCGGTTTGTGCCTATTACATTTAGAGTAAAGTGTTTATCGGGCCTCTGTGCTGTTGGCTTCGTCCCACACATGCCTACCAAAGTTCCAGGACTCTGTAGTCCCGAGATACGGTAACATAATAATAATATATCGTTACGATAAATCGGTACAGACCGAGGTGCACAGATTTTTTGATCGTATGTATGAAAAACTAGATTAATCAGTCATCACATCACTATGACGTAGCAGTTTGCGCCCTGTCTACCTAATTGCTTTGTCCTGTGTACTTTAATAAACAGTATATTAAACATAAATTAAACCGCAATTTACAATTTTTCACAGAGTTGACTCGTCCAGATCATCTAAAATAAAACTTTATTCTTATGAAATTTATGGAAGTACTTTGTACTTATGACTCGGCAATCGCTGAACTTCGCCGAAAGGTGATTGGCTAAGTATTAGATTGCAATAGCAGACATTTTTGAAAAATAGTGGTTAGAGGCCCTAGGAATTTCCCTTTAATGACGTTTAGACGTCTATTGAAGTCATTGAGCGAAGTAGAAGGCATTATTTTATGCAGCCAAAATTGGTTGACAAAATTGGTAACCTAAAAAAAAGGTTAGCCGCTGCAGACAAATACTGGAAAAATGGGGTATTATTGGACCAGAACACACACAGTGCGATTGCGGTGCACCTCAGCAAACAATGAGTCACTTACTTGAGTGCCCCAATTGCCCTGATAGCCTGCTCTTTGGATGAAACTTTGACCATTGTAACGAAAAGAATAAGAAGCCAAAATTGGCTTAGATTTTGAGATAAAGACTGTACAAGTCGGCCTAAAGGTGCTAGTTCATGAATGGTTAATGCACAATCGCAAATGACCAAGCATATTTTTTGTATGAAAAACTTTTCAAACTTCAATATTTGTTTGCAAATATGGGTAATACATTGTTGTTTAAACAAAGACTAGAGTCCACCATATTTTATTTTATTTTATTTATTGTAGGATAATAAACAGCTACAATACATATTTATAACAATGTGTAGTCGTATAGGATGTTGACAATATTGCAGCCCACTGCATTATCCTCAGATTAACAACAAAAATTGCCTTATGTTCGGCCTTTAAAATATTACAAACATTGGACTTGAATTTCAACGGGGAGTCAGCAAAAATATCAATATCTATAAAGTTTTGATTATAGGACTCAACTAGACGACGTATTGGACAACGGAGTCCAGAGTTGGTTCGACAGGTATTCACCGAGAATAGTGCCCTAAAGCATGCCTAAAGGGTAAAATATGTTTTATAAAATATATATACATTATAATACAGATCATCCTCAAATCTATAAGTATTATAGGTACTTATTACTTTTTTTAAATACAGTTTCTTAGAAACTATTTATTACCAAATTATCACCAATTTACACAATAATAAATTTTACTGTCGCCAGCGGCTCGCGACTGGCGACACACGATCCACAATAATAGCCCGCTCACTATTCGACGCGGTATTTTCAGAAAACATGAGTTGTAAATGAATGAAACTTCCCAATGTTGAATGGGCATGTATTTAGGTCACCACGTGGAGTATCGCAGAATACCCGACGCTTTGCGGAGTCCTAGAGCTTAACTAGTCGGCTCGTGACCACGTATGATGCAAGTCATTTCGAAACGTCGAGCACATGTATTTATTTATCTTTATAATATTGACGCGATTCAGACTTGCTGTCTAATATTTGAGAAATGTTCTCAAATCGCGAAAGTTTAAAAACAAATATTCCACTGAATAAGCTTGATGTAATGTTACCTCATAATGCAGCCGCACTTTTCGTCGTCGGATTGTATCGCGGAGCATTCGTACTAACGTTCATTCATTCGTTTTTATTGTGAAGATTTAAATTACAAACAACTACAACAACAGTCATTGGACTGTTTTAGCCTTTGAGTAATGTAATCATACATTTAATCACGAAAAAGAATGAAAAGGTGGAAAAAGAGTTAACATCACAATATTAACGGAATGTTCCATAATATCAATACTATAATC
Organism: Hypena proboscidalis; assembly: GCA_905147285.1. Taxonomy (NCBI): domain Eukaryota; kingdom Metazoa; phylum Arthropoda; class Insecta; order Lepidoptera; family Erebidae; genus Hypena; species Hypena proboscidalis. Next base: position 19,103,983 of record LR990131.1, read on the forward strand.
AATACAAATAAATAAGATTGAAGTGTTTGTTTTAAATGTCACAATAACAATGTTTTTTTCAGTTTATAAAGTCATTTGCACGATGCCATTGATATTGATTACATTATTATTATTTTTTATTTTTATAAAAATGAGCAATTAATTTTATAATTATTTTGAAATGTCGTTAATATTGTTATTTAAAATTGAATATAATTATATCCTAATTTGCTTAATAAAATGCATGTTTAAATGTACGCATGCCCACAGACTGGCAAAATAGATGGACTGTATATTATATATTTTAAGAACCATTGTAATTATATATTTTAAGAACTCTATTTTGTGTGAATAAAATGATCTTTATCTTTATCTTTATCTCTAACGGCTCAACCGATTTTGATAAAATTTTATATGCAGGTAACTGACTACAAGGCGCGTAACAAAGGTTGCTTTTTACTGATATACCTACCACGCAAACGAAACAGCAGGTGAAAGTAAGTTTGTTTGTTTGTTAGCGCTAATCTCGGGAATTAATGATCGGATTTTAATAATAATTTTTGTGTTTAATAGTTTATTTACCCATAAAAGTTTTTTGATATTTAACATTACGATAAACTCTATAGAAGCGGAGCAGGAACGTTTAACGCGGGTCAAAGCGCGGGAGCAGCTACTACTTTATGTAACGAACTCCACGCGGACGAAGTCGCGGGTAAAAGCTAGTTAGGACTATACGTATTGTTTTGTTTACCACAAGGGTCACTTTTCATGCAATCCTCCTCCTCCTTGCTTCGATTTCCTCATTCCTGAGGGTCATGACCTCTTTTCTGTATCATCATATCTCGTGTGATGGTCCGCCATCTGTGCCTGTCTTGGGCTGTGTGTAGAGCGGTGTGGACCGTGGTGTTGAGATTAGTGCGGACTTGGTCAGACCAGCGTATCGGGCGACGGCCTCTAGGTCTCTTACCTTCGATCTTCCCAGTGACCAACAGTCTTTCAAGCAATACAATTATTTTTTTAAACCACGTATGTAGCGAATCAACCTAAAGGTAAGTTGCACAGAAATTTATTTATGAGAAAGTGGTAACTATAGCCCATGGACATCAATAATCCACAAAAGCAGATTATAAATTCGTCGCTACATCTACATCGGCTATGGTTTTATGCCTCATGTGCCAGTAATTTTAGGGCCCGATCCTACCACCAAACCACACAGTAGTGCAAGCACTACTATTTGGATGCAGGTGAGACGGTGGTGCTGCCGCCCTCCAACTCGTTAACAATACCAAACTCAATCTCGAACTCATTAGTTTCACAAACCCCAAGGGGCGCTTGAACACGTCAATAATCATTATAATTGCATAGTAAAAAAATAATTTAAAGAATTAAATACATTAAAATTATACCATCAAAATACCGAAGCTTAGATCAATTTTAATCGAACCGTTTAAGTTCAAATTAAAATCAATCTTGGGTGGTTCAAATTAAAATCTTTAATAATAAATAATAAATATCTCACAACTTACACACAACGCCATCTAGTCCCAAACTAAGCAGAGCTTGTAATATGGGTACTAGAATAACTGATGATACATAGAAACACCCAGACTAAGACAAACCCCCATGTTCATGCACACAAAGGTTTGTCTTAAGCGGGAATCGAACCCGCGAACTCGGCGTAGCAGGCAGGTACACTACCCACTCCGCCATCCGGACGTCTTCAATCAATTGTTATTCCATTTGGTCTCCGTAGTCGGGTAAAAGCGAAGACCCTATAGGCTGTTGCAGAGACGGTTGTTGTCTATCTAACTACGGCTATTAACATTTGAACGTTTTTAAAAATCAATATTATTTTTTTATTCTTAATTTTAATATTAATACTGTAATACAGATACAATTTATTTAATTTAATGATCGATTATAAAGTATTACTGTAGCTTTAACAGCCAGAAAAAAAGAAAATACATGATACTCATAATGTTATGCAACTTGTCATTTATAAATTATTTTTTTGTGACTCATAAAATCAAATGTAGGTATATAACTTTCATTTTCATAAAAATTAAGACAATTAGTTTGATCCAGACGGCCGTGTAAGTTAAATTACGATAACAATAAACATGTAATAAACAAATTGATAAACTAAAACCTATATTTTAATTAAAACTGACGTGAGTTTGTAATTTGTTATTTGAATAAAACTAAAACCTCTTCATTATTCAAATATGTTTACACAAATAAGTAAAATAAAGCCATGTAATTACGCCATTTCTTTTCATTCGAATTTAGTTAAGCAAGTGCTGCCTAGATGGCGTTGGGATCGAGTTAGATGGCGATATGGTTACGTTACATCAGGCGTATATATCGCACCCCCAGGGAAACAAAGGCGTAAGAGCAAAACACTAACTTTACAGGAGAGCAAAAAAACTGTTTGATCAGGTATATCTATTACATTTTTGATTCCATGACCTTTTGTTATATACCAAAAAATAGAAAAAAAATCAACCTTATTTTTTGTTTACATTTAAAATATCTCAAATTATATTATAAACGAATAAATTAATGTTAAAAATTTTACAGACATTATTGTTATTTATTTACGTCAAATTCTCTAATGTAATCATTCTTACCCTAATCATCGTTTTTCAAATAATTATTATACTGTAACCATTCATGGTTACGCCTTTTACGAAGTTCTATACTATGATAAAATACAGGGCGTAAATACTTCTTACGGCCTTTTTTGCTTTATTATGTTTTACATTATCAAAGGTATGACATATTTACAGGTTTGTTTGTTTTATAATAAGGATGAAATGTTATGTTAACTACGAATATTGACTTTTTAATAGTATTTTTCTTTTAATCAATAACAGTAAGCAGTGTTAAGACTCTATATAAAATACATTTGAGTGGTGTAATAATACAGATTTTTAGAAAATTGCACTTTATTTATAATACTAGACAAAATATGAAAAACTAAAACATAAAAAACATAAAGACATAACATGTTTATGACGTTGATTAATTTAAACCATTCTGATAAATTAAAACAAATTTAAAAAAAATCATTATTCATACAAAGTAAAAAAAAATATTTGAGGGCTAATTCCTTAAAAAAAATAGCTGAAACCTTTTGTTTACTATGTATGACGTTTATAATCATGACAAGACATTAATTTAACGCGAAAAATCAACAATATCTCTCTACTTCTCTTTAATCAATTGTTGTACGGCAGTCCGTTGTTATAATAATATTAGTACCATCAGTAGTTCATTTTATTTTATTCATAATAGGAGAACTTACAGCTTAAACAGTATATTGCTGTTTTTTTACATAAATATATATACATAAATATGGCCAATTACAAGTTCTCACAAATAAAAGTTAATAATTAAGCAACTTAAAAAACAACCAGTATAATATAAAATAATTGTAAATAAATAAATAACATAATAAATTATCGAATATTATCCCCGAAAAATTGTTTACATTATAATTGATTTAATTTCGATACTGATGTGGGAAACAAGTCGATATCTGCATCCTGGCACGCTACGTTGTACATTCGGCTCGCCCTAACTAAGTATGAATTCTGTCTATAATTAGGACTTCATACTCACCATCGGAGCGTGTAAAATTTGTGATCTACGTAGAAAAGTAGATTGAATGCGTAGACTAATTTTGCTCACAAATTCTGCAACATCAATGCTTCCATTCGTGGTATTTATCAGAAACGATTAGTCAGCAATTTTACTTGGCTCATCAAGAGTTAATAGGTGGAACTTTTTACAGCGACTTATATAATCTGGCAAATAGCAGTTTGAGCGATATTGTAGGTATTTCGCGAATTTCCTCTGAACGATCTCAATGCGATCAATGTAATGCGTACACATTGTAATGAGGATTCCACAGCCGGAAAGCGTACTCGAGATGACTACAAACTAAGGAGCAGTATAACTTATTTTTTGAACTCCAGAGTCTTGAATTGTATCCATTCAACACCACAGTCTGACGTCTATTTACGACATAAGAGTTGAACCATCTATAGAGGTTTCCTCTTATTCCTACATCAAATAACTAGTTTAACAGCGTTGTATGATATATTCGGTCATAACACTTGCTGTAGTCTGTGTATAATATATCTACTCTATCGAACACACATAGCTTAGAAACCGGTCTGTAGTTTTCAACGTGGTCTTTTGGTCTCTTTTTGTGTATTAGTGTAATGTATGCACACTTCCAGATATTGGGTACCAGTCCATTGTTAAAATATAGTTCTTATAAAATCATTAAAGAAACGGTAAGACTTTCAGTACAGTTTTTAATTAACACGGGAGGTATACCGTCTGGGCCTGCTGATTTCTTTAAATCCACGTTTCTAAGCAACCTTTCAACTTTCCTTTTGCAAGACTCGATGCTGTTAATGTGAGAATTAGATTTATTGCGAAAAGAGGTCTTGTTCGCTATGTAAAGTGTTAGCGGCATTCAATACTTCAAGAAAATAAGAATGAAAATAGTCGCCAAACATATATTACATATTTCCGCTCCCCCACTAAATGAAATCTGCCCAAACTGCAGTATTGAGGGATACGCATTTGATGACCTTCTAGACTTGACGTAGCTCTAAAAAGCACGAGGGTTTTTTATAAAGGTGAGACTCAATTTTGGATATGTAATCATCGAATCATTTTTTCTAAAGTTCCTTAGCTCGCTGCCTCAATAAAACAAAAGATTGATAGTCCAAAAGTAAAGATTGATTGATACTTTTCAAATTTTGTGTGAATTTTATATACTTTTCTTAATTTATTTTAATCAGTGGACTTTTGAACCATGAAGGATATCTAATGTGGGATTTAATTATTTTTGAGGGTTTATAAGTTAAGCGAATTGTATTTAGTTACTCATTAGAAGTGCGCCTAGGCATTTTCGAATGATCTACACTGCAGTCCATAGTGCTAGGCCACCTGATCAAGCTCCCTCCTTATTGCCTCATAATCGGCCAGTGCATCTAAGAATTTGACTTAGGGGCGAATAGGTAAGCTGTGAAACTGTACAAAGTGTAATAACAAACATAAGGCTTTGTGTTGTTGATATTCGGGTAGCAACAGATCGTTCGTAAGAGAGACTGATACTTCGTTATTAAACAGCACCAAATCTAAAATCCTATCATTTGTGGTCATGAAACAATTGTACTGTTGAAGGTTACAGATATTTAGATTGTCGGTGAAGTTTGACTGGATCGTACCCTGTATTTTATCCTGGTTCAACGCGCAGTCAACATCTGAGGGAATCCAAGAGATACTGGGTTGTTTAAAGTCACCTACAATAACAAATTTATCTTATGGGTGTGTAAGGACTATATATCCATTTAATTATTAAAAAAAATATTAAGTTGATTCGCTAACGAGTTCCCCAGATTTTGACTACATAATATAAACGACACCGATGTGTATTTTATAAGAGACTTGAGGATTCTTGCCTGCAGTATAAGAGTAATCCATAGATCCTCGGCCGACGAGCACCTTTTCATCCAATCATTATAAGAACAGAAAAAGTTATTGTCTTTTTAACTGAAACTTGAAATCATCGATATCATCGATAATGCAGATGAAAACAAGGTACACAAACACAATTATCAAAATTATTACGCAAATAGGCTTTTTATTAGCAACACTTGGTTTTAAATGCGAAAATACAAACAATTAAGTGCTGCCATCTCTGAGCGGCGCGTGGGTTATGAAAGGAAAATAAACAGTGCGCACTAATGCATGCGCTGTAAGAATGAGTACCTACGCACGTTTTGACTTGATTGTGACTTGTTCGTAATTACGTCCGCGTACTAATCAATAATATGAACGAAAAAAAGGCGTAAGCATGTTTATTTTGTTTAATTGTGCTACGAATGTACACGTAAACAAGGAATACGGCACTCTTTGTTTGATTTATTTTCAATATGATGGGATGTAATCAGTATTATTTTAAGAAATTAGATTTTTTATATAGCAATAAGAAGCGTAATAAGAAATATATCTATTAAATATTTTAATTATTAAACGAAATAAAAGCTTGAGCACGATTAAGTATATTTTGATACAATTTTGCGTGAGTAAGCTGGTTTATCGACTTCTTTGATTGAAAAAATAAAACTCTTTCAGAACGTCCAAAAATATATTTTTGTTATAAAATCCTAATTTTACGTCAAAAATGAAAGGAAAAAATTGAGCGTATGTATTTTTACTTGTACTATTCAAATCTGCAATAAAAAAAAATCGACGTAATTGTACTTACGTCTTTGTTGAACTGGGGGTGCGATATAAGGTGCTAAGACTAACATTTAATAAAAATAAAAGTATATAATTAATCATTTTTGAGAGGCACGCAGTAGATTAAAACTACTCAGTCCTAATGTAAGTATTAAGTTACGAGGTTTACTTAAAATCGACCATATATTAAATGGGTAAATGAGTATTATAGAGCCTCGTAATAACTAATCGTGTTAAATAATATAATAATTGTACGCTTAGAAAAAATGTGTACAAGTGCATGCAGTTGCATGAGGATGAGTCAATTTTGCTAACCACTGGAGCGTCCACGGGTACTGTAGTCACCAAAAAAACTATTAAACCTAAACGACTTTTGCTGATTACAGGTGGCACAACGTATTCCCCTGTTCACTTTTGCTAATGTTGCTATACTTATGTAATGGGACCAGTGCAATAAACACCAAACAAAATGAAGTTATTAATAATTTAAAAAAAATAATATATGTTATAAATTAAATTTTAGACTCTATAATCTGTACATATTTATTTATTTACATTACTAATAAACGAACAAATTACAGAGCTAAGAAGTTTTAATTTATTTGACATCTAAGTTTTTGACAACCGGTAATACTGTACACCAAAATTACTGGTTCATCAACATTTTCAAGATTTTCATGAAGTCAGAAAAATAGGTGTGAGTTCTAGTAGCGTTACTAGCGCCAGCAGTAGCCGCGGCATTTATGGGAAACTAAAAATCTCTCGAAATGGCAAAATAAAATGGTCGTTTAAGCAAATAATATTTTATTAATACTAATATCAGACTTCTTAATTGACAATATGATACAATTTACAATTTATTAGTTGTTTAGATGTTCCGAGGGCGTGGCCGTTCGTCGTCTCAACATGCTATTGTGTTCACACGGCTTCCCATCAAGGTATGTGCGTATTGTGTATGATTCCCATGCAATGCGAAACCAGATTATACTGGAAATATATAGATTGATATGTGGCGTGAAGCGACTGTCGAACCGGGCGACTAAACTTAAGAATCCACTTAAATACATAAATGCGCCGGTTGCACTGTGTCCCTACAAGCACAGTATAAATATGTTTATACTGTGCTGCAAGCGTCACAGAGAGAATTGGTGACGTCACAGAAAAATCAATCATCCTCGAATTAGGAATTGTTTTGAAAGCTTTTAGTTAATTGTACATTTTGTAAATTATCTAGAAACGGGGCCTTAGTTACGCAAAAGTGTTCTTTCAGTATTTTTTTTATAAAACCTGTATAATCGGATACATATTGATTTATACATTTCCTGTATGAGATAGTCTCGCGTTGTTTAAGCTTCCGGTGCAATGTGGGTTCTGCTTATACTGGACATGTGTCTAGGCCACCAGAGCATGTATACCAGACAGATCGCTCTACACGCTCCCGCTGAGTGTTCACTTTTTAAGCCCCGATTTTACCAAACTTGAGAAGAGTTTAACTATATATTTGCATCTCTTTCTATCATTCAATATTTGTACAGGATCGTAAGCTGGAGCTTAGTGTGAAACTTAAACACGTAGTTGTTGAATCAGCACTTAGTGAACAGTAAACAACTTCCGCGTCTATAATTCGTATCTACACTTGCAGCAGACAGGGATGCCGCCTTTGGCCTGAGCCTTCTCCAGTTTCCAATTGCCTTCAAGATCAGGAGTCGGGCTTAACACCACGAAATCGTATTGCACGTAAGTGTTGGTGCAGTATGTCTTGTGCTGACCAATTTTGTTCTTCATGATGTGAGGCGTGCCTTCTGTGATTTCGCCGGCGTTCCTGTAATCATTAGAGAATTTTCGTTTATGTTTATTTTTGGGATTTTGGAAGGGTTATCTGTTATCTTTTAGGTCTCATTAGAGAGGGAGTGAGCTTATCGCTATCTACCGGGCACAAATCCAACTCCGTGCTGCTATTAAGGAGTCCTCGTAGAGAGAGGTGCATACGCTAACCACAAGACCATCGAGGCAGTTTTACTTGACTGTTGTTACTGCAGTATTCAAAATAAGCTTTCAGAAAACAGTCTGAAACTATTATACCTAGGAGTTTTAGATTTTCATGTGAAAATTGTTGGGAAATGTGCAGCAATTTAACACTTATTTGTGCTTATTACATTTTTTGATACTGTTTTATTATTACATCTACAACACCCACACTTCACCGGTTATGTTTAGGACCCATGGGATTTATGGGACAATCTCAACTCGGTGCTACTATTGTGAATTTCCTGACATAAAGTTCACAATGAACAGTTTGAACATCGAGACAATATAAATATGTTACAGATCATATGTGAAATCCAGGTATTGTATACTCTTTTAGGCAATATGTTAAATGGTATGGTCAAATTAATTTAAACTCTTTACTGGCATATACGGTGGTTGAAAAATCGGGTATGGTAGCAGGTGTGTAATAAAAATGGTAGTTATCATAATTCAAAGACTTACACGCATTGTCGGACGGTAAACTGCTGTTGGAATCTGCCTTCCAATTGTACCACGACTCGCTCTTTGCCGTTCGTGTCAACGATGTAGTAGATGGGGTCTTTCTGCAATATTAGATCAATGGTTATTTTATGTATTTTTGTGTGTGGCATTGAATAACTAATCGGAAAGTATTGGACTTAATGAATTGATAATAAAGAAAAACAATTTGGATCTATTGCTTTACCAGTGAATTAGGATTTAGTTTAGCATCGCACACAGAGTTATCGTACGACAGCGGCAGGGATAATGCACAAAATATTATTTGACTTTATTAAATCTATTCCTATCAATAGTTTTAAATAAATGCTTCCTCTATAGCAGCCATTCCCAAAGTGTGCTCCGCAGAACCCCACAGACTCCACAAAATTAAGACGAGTCGAAGACCCCATTTTCTCCTCTTCCACCCTTTTGAGAATACCAACCCTAGCATGATTTAGGGCTCCGTCTAATATTTTGATTTATTAAAGGGTTGCGTCACCAAATAAGTTTGGGATCCGCTGCTATATAATATTATTTTATTTTATTTAAAAACTTTATGTACAAAAGAAATGGCGGACTTAATGCCGCAGGCATTATCTACCAGTCAACCTTTAGGTGATGCAAAGACGACAAGTGGTAGGTGCAAGAGCTGAGAGTTGGTTAGAAACTAATATTGTCTTCTTTGACATAAAAAAAACTTATCAGCGTAGGTTTACTTACAGTGGGCTTAGCTTGACATTCGTAGTCACGGTCTCCTTGGCGGTAAGAGTACCCAAATGGATATTCATCGACTTCCTCTAAGGAAACCTCCTGAAAATGGATACAAACGAAATTAAAAATCCGGTTTGAAAATTGCAAAAACTATTTGTAGGTATGATAATGTTCGTGCTATACACTCCCGCCAGATCCTTCTGGATGATATAGTTGTAAAATTATGTTATATTATGAATTGTTATAAACTACCCGGTTCTTTATTTGAGAGAACTAAGACATGCGCACTGAGGATCCGTGCAAATTTTCATGAATTTTGAATATTTTTTTTTGGGCACTGACTTCTTGACGTCTTGAATAAGTTCTAAACTAAGTACTCACCAGGGTGCTATCCTTTAAGAGATCAGCCACGATGTCAGTCGGGTAGCCCTCAGAGTCGAAGCAATACGATAATCCTGATTTTTTACATGATTCCGGCAATGAAGCTGAAATATAACGTATTGCTATTAATTTTCTGTTAGGCACACAATACATAAAGAAAGTGAAGTGTTTGTTTAAATTACCAATTTTAATAAAACATTCATAAACATACATTCTTCGGTATTTGATAGTTTTATTCTTAGAAAAAGTTCTCATTTATGGTAAAATTCACGCAAGCAAAGCAAAAAGGTTTAGTGTGGATTATCGAGGAAAAGATAATGATTGGATGAATCGAGTCAGCGCTTATAGCGCATCGACTTCTTCTTTTTCGTCGTGTCGATGGCTGAGTCAAATTTTATTTTGACTTGCCATCGTGGTGAAAGGCTTTGGAGAACTCGCGAATTGCCCAGGGTGCGCCGGACGTAGGAAATCGTTGTGTACGTCACTCGGGAAGGCTCCTTTCATGCACTCCCACCGCATCGACTTTAGAGAGTATTATATTATTTTCTTTAGACTTACCAGTGAACACTTCTGCGGGAGACATATCGTCACTATCAGGGAAGGGGTTTGAGCTGACAACTCCTAGCAACACCACCTGGAAATTACAATCTACTGTTATTTACCGCTTAAATCTCAGTTATCGTTCAAATGGATGGAAATGCTAAATAATAATGTAATATATAATAGCTATTCAAATCTATATGGGTATTATCGCGTATCGTTGAACTGTGTATTTAAAATGGACGTTACATTATACTACCTACTTTAAGGCTCAATTTCACCAGTTCCTGGAAAGGTTTTAAATAGTTAATTGCTGGGTAATTCAATAAATTTCCAAAGAACTTTGACATTATATCTGTCTAATAGTTCCAAATAGGCTACCAGGAACTTATATACCATTGTATATAAGTTCCTGGTAGCCTATTTGGAACTAAACGAAACTGGCCTTTGAGGAATACAATAATTGTTTTACAGAACATATTTCCTTTTTGGTAACATTGTTATAGGTTTTATAATGAACCTATTAAATATTTTGTGTAGCATAATAATATACTCTAACAGGAATATTCATATAACTGTTGTCCTGTAATTATAATTAAATTATTTAATGGTAATATTGGTATTATAATATATTTTCCTACTGATGTCACTATTGCTAGAACATCGCAAGTAAATCATCATTCTGGTTATTAAATTACTAACATTTCTTTATTGGCACACAAAAATTAAACAGTTCATACGGATATGTAGTAGGACACCTAATATAGGTACAAAAGAAAATCACGATATAAATATTCTGCTGGTACATAAATAGGAAATCCTGTACCAACAACCTTCTAGTTTCACAATTAGGCTTGTTAAGAATAGGAATGTAAACCTACTCAATATACAAAATTTATCTCATTTTATTTTCTTTGTTAAAATTAAAGTAATATTTGGAAAACCGCTGAAGTGTATACATGTTGGTATGTGTATGAGTGTGTGCGTGTTTGTGTGTTTATGTACGTGTGTGTGTGAGTGTGTGTTTGTGTATCTGGGTATATAAAATCGGAAGAGACTATACTACACATACATATTATATGTATTTAACATGATTATGTAGTTCCCTACATTACTGAACAAATGAATGTCGGCTTTACACAGTCCAGTACTGCTACTACAGAATCAAATCGCTTGTATTGTATTCAAGTTGATTATGAACTTTTTATCATTGAACTTTCTAGTATTATTCCCACAAAACAGGCTATCAAATATAAAGAGGAGTGATAATTATTTTTCATTTGGTTAAGCTAAGTGTGTGCAAAATAACATCAAAATCAACCCGGTAGTTTTTGCGTAAAGGAGTGAAGAAGATCTCCTCGCAACCTTTCGCATTTATAATATTAGAAGAATAGTAAGACATCCGAGGTCGCGGGTTCGATTCACGCTTAAGACAAATCTTTGTGAACATGGGAGTTTGTCTTAGTCTGTGTGTTTCTATGTATAATAAGTATGGATAAGTATCAGTTATTCTAGTACACATAGAACAAGTTCTGCTTAGTTTGAGACTAGATGGCAAGTTGTGAGATATTTTTATTTCTTTAATTTATTGACCTGCAAACCAAATGTTGGTTATATATAAACATAATTATAAGCGATCTTTTGACTTGTTGTATACCTGGTTAACCTTCACTTTATCGTGAAAACATCTTCGTATGTGAAGCACACTTTGGTATCACTATGCACATTAAAATGTTTTTGTTAGTATAAAAATAGATATCGTTCGAACATAACTTCATGACTATTTTACCCAAACAGGTTTGGCAGAGGTGTGTCACACTCACACTGCTCCTCTTAGGTCTTATGTGATAGGGGATGAGCCTATCGCCATACACCGGGGATAATTTCAACTACTCCGTTCTATTACTAAAAAAAATCTTCTCAATATCACTTTTGCATGACCCGGGTATGGTCAGTCTCCCGCTTTGCTTTGGAAAGAAGTAAAGATGAGAGAGAAGAACTTTCCACCATCTCCAACTATATACTTCTGATTAAATTCGTCGCGGGTTCCAAGACAATTTAACTCTCCCTGGGATTGCCCGTGTGTCATGCACGGTGCCTTTCAGTTGGTTACCGCTGTAGATCCTGGCGTCACAGGAGTCACAGTGGTGGGCGTGTGGGTGGGATTATATCCCGTTAAAGACCCGGGCATCGAAACCACATCTCGCGGTAAGAGACCGCATATGCTAACGAAAAAACCATAGAGCCAACATTTTTTTTTATGAAATCAAAGAAACGTTATTTATCTAATATATTCGAACTTAATTATTTACAATTCGATTTCAAATTACAAAGAAACTTTCTGTCGCAGTTGGGTTTTCCAAGACATAAAAAACTGTTACCCTTTATACGACAAATACTGTAGTATCTGGCAATATTGTGCAATAATGCAGGATAGACAGTGGGACTTAACGTAAGACTTTTCTCACTGATATTATTGCCTGGAAAAAGTCAGTTCGTAAAAAATATAAAAAATATATTGGAAACAAATCAAGTTATTCAACTTACCAGACATAGAGACACTCCTAGTTTATTCATTTTTATTTGATTTAAACTTTAATTTTAACAGAAGAATTGATATTTTTAAGCACTACAGTAAACTCCTTAGACTTTTGACCTCTTGCGTAAAATGCACTTAATATTAATTTTCTTAACACAACTTCTCAGTTTGAAGCAAATAGTGCACTGATGAGCCTAGCTTCAGTCATTGAGGTTATATACTGAAGAGATACAAGCAATTTTCCTCAACGTGTGACGTCTTCGTGCAACAACAAGAATTCGTCATTAAACCCTACATAATCAGTGCAATTCTAAGCAAATAACAATTTTTTTTATTACGATACATTTTTGCGAGGCGCGTAATTTATCGATCACTAGCTACAATAAGGATATTGCTACGAAATTCAGGCCCTGCCTAACCAAAAGCTACTAAAAGTAGATGGCGTTACCTGTTATAGGTTTATCTTTGGTATTTTGTAGAGAAAGGTAATTGGAATATATATAATAGATGATACGTGTTCACGCAAACTGTTTGTATTCACGACTGACTTAAGTGGTGGGCGCAGCCACGTCGCTAGTTTGTTTACATTTAAATCTATGTTTATGTTAACATAATAAAATATACACTGTACCTACACCATTCCCCCCTTTTTTTAAACAAAAAAAAACTAACAAATATTTTATAAGTAATTAAAGGGTTAAGCTAACATATTTTCTTAAAACACTTTACTTGTAGATAAATGCGGTTGCCGCCTGCTTAATCTCAAGCGCTTTGTGAGAGCTAAACAAACTGCTACTCAACGAAAGCCTTGTTCACAAAAAAAGAAATACACATAAGTTTTTATTATATAAATAAACAATAAAAATGTCTTAACCTATGATTAGCTTATACAAAAGTATAATTTAAAATAAACAATAAACATTTCGAAACCTATGAATAGCTTACACAAAAGTATACTTAAACAAAACAATAAAAGTGTTTTTATCTAAAAGTGTTATAATAATTCCTTTGTGTCAAACGCTACTTATGTTGTTTATTCTACGAATCTCAATGGTGTTTTGATTACTCGGCCAAAACGCGTTGTTTTGTTATGACTAACCTTTGCCGCTGCGCTTTGTTTATCGTTTAAGTTACAATCTAAATTTAAACTATTGTCGGTAGAGTTTTTAAAATCGCTATCAATTATATAGGCAGATTTCAGTCTGTCTATGGAAATACACTTTTCTTTATCGCCTACCTTGATAGTGAAAGTCTTTCCTTGTCTTTTTACGACATTGTATGGACCGTCATATGGTGGTTGAAGACATTTACGCATTAAATCAATTCTAACGAACACACTTTTACACGTATTAAGATCGTTGGATATGAATAGCGAACGTGAATTACTATGACATGGTGGTCGTGGTTTCAATTTATTTATAGAATCTCTAAGTACCTGTAAATATTCAGAGTCTGACATACATATTTTACTTTCATCATAAAAATCACCCGGCAATCGAATCGTTTTACCGTAGGTCAATTCCGCTGCGCTTACTCCGCTATCACTTCTGATAGCTGCACGCAGTCCTAATAATGCGATTGGAAGCTCGTCCACCCAAGACTTGTCATCTTGTAAACGTGCCATAAGGGATACTTTTAGTGCTCTATGCCAACGCTCAATGACGCCGTTGCTTTTCGGATTATACGGACTTGTGCGTATTTTATGTATACCTAAATATTTCATAAGGTTTTTAAACATATCACTCTCAAATTGTCTACCCTGGTCGCTTGTTAGCTTTGAAGGGCATCCAAAACGTGAGATCCAGCATTCAAAAACTACTCTAGCCACGGTCTCTGCTGTAATATTCTTAACAGGAACGGCCTCTGGCCAACCCGTTGTCCGATCTATAAGAGTTACGCAATATCTATAACCATCAGGTGATATCGTTAAAGGTCCGACTATGTCAATGTGTAGGTGCTGAAAACGTTCAGCCCGTTCAAAACTACCTACACCGGAAACAGTATGTCTATTGATTTTTACTTTCTGACAACTAGGACAAGTTCTAGCCCATTTGGTAACATCTCTATCCATATTCGGCCAAAAGAACTTTTGTTTAACCATCTGTTTAGTACATTTAATTCCAGGGTGGCTAAGGTCATGAATTGAATGGAATGCTATTAATCTAAAATTTTCAGTTAAATATGGCCTAATTCTATTCGATGAAATTTCACAATATACTTGTTTATCACAACCTGGTAAGTAAAATTGTTTAAACTGTAAATTACTATCTGTTACTTGCAATGCCTCCCGTAAGTATACGTCACTAGATTGGGTTTCTGCTAATGCCGCATAATCTAGTATCGTGGGACAACTTACTGTCTCTATCCGAGATAAAGCGTCTGCTACTACGTTTTGATCACCGCTGATATACCGAATGTCAGTACTGAATTCGCTTATGTAGGAAAGTTGACGAATACGTCTAGGACTTTCTTTATCGCTATTTACTTTACTGAATGCGTATACGATAGGTTTATGATCTGTGAATATCGTTAATGCCCGACCTTCCACTAAATGTTTAAAATGTCTTATTGCCATATATATAGCCAATAATTCACGATCATAAGTAGAGTATTTCATTTCCGTAGGTGATAATTTTTTAGAAAAATATCCAAGTGGTTTCCAATTGGTATCTATTTGTTGCTGTAAAACCGCGCCTACGCTAGTTTTTGAAGCATCACACATCAAAGATAAATTAGCATCAGACATTGGATATGATAATGTAACGACGCTTTTTAAGCTCACCTTACATTTCTCGAATGCCTCGATGGCCTTATCAGTCCATTTTATCACGGTTTTGTCCCGCTTTTTGCTATTATGCAGATAACTATTTAACTCTGCCTGACTATCGACTGCATTAGGTATATGCGAACGATAGAAATTGACCATACCGAGAAAACGACGCAATTGTTCGATATTTTCAGGTTTCGGAAAATTTACAATTGCCTGTACCTTATCATCGAGTGGACGAATACCGTCTGTTGACACCTCATAACCTAAAAAGTTTAATTTTGATACTCCAAACACACATTTGGAAATGTTAATTGTGACACCAAATTCGTTAAACCTTTGAAATACCGCATTTAAATGCTTTTTATGAATTTCTTCTGATTCCGATGCTATGCACAAATCGTCAATATAATTATATACGAAATCAAAACCATTAAGAACTACCGTATCCATAAATCTCTGGAACGATTGCGCTGCGTTCCGCAAACCGAAAGTCATACGTGGGAATTCGAATAATCCGAAAGGAGTAATGATTGCAGTTTTTTCGATATCTTCAAGGGCTACAGGTATAAAATGATATGCTCTATTTAAATCTAACTTACTGAATATAGTCTTATTACCTGCAATTAAATATTTAAAATCATTTATACGTGGAATGGGATAACGATCCGGCTTTGTTATTGCATTAAGCCGCCTATAATCCCCACACGGTCTAATATCTCCATTTTTCTTGGGTACCACGTGAAGCGGGCTCGCCCAAGGGCTTTTGGAGGGTCGACAAATTCCTAATTCTAACATATTCTGAAATTCAGCCTTAACTTTTTTGAATCTATCCGGTGGTAGTGGCCTTGCCTTAGCGTATACCGGTGGTCCTGAGGTTTCAATATAATGGCACACCGAATGTTTAGGAACTTCTTTGAAAGATATTGGTCTGGTAATGTCTGGGTATTTTGATAGTAATTTATGCCACACATTATCATTTATTAATGTTTGAACTAATGACTCACATACGTCATGGCACACAACTGAAGCGATAACATTTAAACGAGTAACTTGATCTATTAACTTTCGCGCGCTTAAATCAACTAACAACTTATAATGGGTTAAAAAATCTGCCCCTATTATCGGTTGTTTAACAGCCGCAACAATGAAGGTCCATCGGAAAGCTCTTCTTAAACCAAGATTTAAAACTAAACTACGTACACCGTAAGTTTGTATCTCGCTACCATTAGCCGCATAAAGCTTGTAACTATCACTTTCGAGTTTGTTAGAATTAATTTTACCAACCGGAATTACCGAAACATTTGCTCCCGTGTCTATCAAAAACTTAAGTCTACTATTACTATCTAACACACATAGGCGATTATAGGTATTGATACAAACCTCCGCCACAGGCTGTACCGCCGCTAGTTTTCCGTCGGCTTCGCATTTTCATTTGTTGTTTTCCAATTACACGGCTCCACACACTTAGTAGATTTAGATCTAAATTTGTAGTGATAATAGCACAGCCAATTAGGATCTTTCCGACTTCTACTTACATTTCTAGAGTGTGAACTTGATTGTATATTTTCGTTACGACGTTGATATTGCCTACCACGTCGTAGCTCTGCAACTTCGAGGCTAAGTTTTTCTACTGCCGCTGCTAAATCCGACGTTACGCTGTTGTCCCTGGGGGTGGGGTTTGACGTCACCGCCGCCACTTCTGCTGGACGGGTCGCCTCCATCACCTTGTCAGCTACCACCGCCAGATTGTCCAACTCCTTGACTTCTGTGACCGCCAGTACCGCCTGAACTGCCGCCGGCAGGTGACTGTTCCACATAATTTGCAGGGTCGAGTCTGGCATTTTTGCACGTGCCAAATCCCTCATTCGCCTCAAGAGTTGTGAAGGTTTCTGGTTACCCAGCTCCATTTCTCCAAGTAGTTTCTGGAACTGGCGAGTCTCTGATTCTTCAAAAACTTGTAGTAGTCTGTCTTTTAGCGTGTCGTACTTTTTAGTCTCCGCTGGGGCCAAAAGTAAATCACTTACTTGTTGAATAGCACTTTTGTTCAGCTTCGTTATGACCAAGTTTTGTTTTGCAGCCTCACTCAATCTCTGATTTGCTACAACTGCCTCAAATTGAACGAACCAGAGTCGCGGTTGGTCCGCCCAAAAATCAGGAACACGCGAGGAAACCGTAATGCTAGCCAACGCCGACACATCCTCGATATGTGGTTCATTGTTCGGCGCCTGTGCTTGTATCACTGGTGTGTTCACTTCTGAGTATACTGGAGTAGCCATTGCCCAAAATACCAAAAACTAACTATTATTAAATAGCACAGTTTACAAGGGTCACCAATATAGGTTTTACTTTGGTATTTTGTTGAGGAAAGGTAATTGGAATATATATAATAGATGATACGTGTTCACGCAAACTGTTTGTATTCACGACTGACTTAAGTGGTGGGCGCAGCCACGTCGCTAGTTTGTTTACATTTAAATCTATGTTTATGTTAACATAATAAAATATACACTGTACCTACACCTGTATTTAATTACTCGAGTAAAATTTTACAAAATAGTGTGCAGGACTTGTAACACCAGAATGAGACATTATGGATTTTTTTAGTCAGAGATATTCTTCCTTAACAAGATTCCTTATCTAAGATCATTTCAAAGGAATTTTACATTAGAGTTGGGCTAAGCAATGCCTAGCAAAAAAGTACAGTTCCAATCACTAACAGAGTATTGCTCTTCAATTCTAATAGGCGCGTCCATACAACAATAGAGTTGCAAAATACAGAACTCCACTCTGTTCATTCTTTACCACTTTATATGAACAACTAACCTGCGTCCACAGTCAGCGGCTGCGCCAACGGTGAAGAAAGAACATCGTGAGGAAATCTGTAAAGTGTACCTGAGAGTGCGAAACTGTGAAGTCTACAATCCCTCTCAGCGTGGTAGACTAAGGCGTAGGCTTTTCTCATCATTAGGCCTATAAGTTACAGGCTAAGGTACAAATAGTTATTTTACAACTACAGGGCTATTATTTCAATAATTATATTTTATACCATGTAGTTGTGAAACATGATAATATGATAATATTGTGCAACAAATGTTGCACCAGTAAACATAGTATCGATTAGTCACTAGATTGTTACTACTAAGTGAGTAATATTATCTGAATATTTTTGTTAAACATCAATTTCATTCAACTGCCTCGTTTGTCTAGTGTTTAGCGTATGCTGGCCTCTCACCGTGAGGTCTTCGGTGCGATGCCCGGGTCGGACAAAAATGTTATTTGGGATTTTACCGTCAGTTGGATCTGGAATTGTGCTCGGTAGATGTTAATTGCCTCAATCTCTATAACATGGGACCTAAACATTACAGGTGGAATGTGGGTGTTTTTAAGTGGCATATGCGTGATGTTAAGTTATGTAATGTGTCTATTACATTCAGTTTAAAATGCGTGGTTTTGAACCCAATCCACTATATAACACTGAAACATTTGTTGGTGCCGAAAATAGCCACGACAACCTGAATAAACATGCATTGTGAGTAAATAGGTTAAAGTTGTAAACTAAACGGATATATTAGAGATCGGATAATCGAGTGCATATTTTTTTCTTAATTTTTTTACTCATTTTTTTTTTCTTAGTTGTTAACATAGAGTGGATGATGCCTCCTTTAAAGTACCGTAGTGCCAATTTTAGTATCAGTGAATTTAATAATTTATTAACTAGCAATAAGTCACGGAAAAACTCAGTTTATTTTAGTTTAAAATTGCATAATTGGGGTGCATGAAAGGAGCCTCCCCGAGTGACGTACACAACGATTCCCTACGTCCGGCGCACCCTGGGCAATTCGCGAGTTCTCCAAAGCGAATTGGTTAATCCTTTCACCACGATGGCAAATCAAAATCAAATTTGACTCAGCCATTGACACGACGAAGAAGAGATTGCATAATCGCTAGAAAATCAGTGTTTGGTTAAAGTGTGCATTAAAAGATCCACTTTACGCTACAACATGATAGTATCCATGTAAATAAAGATGTTTTACTTTAGAATTACTCATATTTAAAACCGACTTATGCTGTTGCGGGTTTTAAGAAGATAATAAGAGATTTAATATTCCATGGGTTTTCCTCCTTGCTGGCATTGATGACACCATGGCAGATATCGGGTATTTTTTATAATAAACATACCATCTGCCAACCATGTCCTACGAAGTGACGTTAGTTATTTACGCGAATAAAATCAATGCGAATTAATTAAATTATAATTATGTGTGTGTGACGTTTAATAGCGTAATTGAAATTGTTTTCCTTAACTATATTATAATTTATATAATAAAATTATGTACTAATAAATTGTCTTTATTATGTAATTGAGAATAATTGTTTATATTTTATAGATACATAATTATTAATTTATTTACTGTGTCTCGAGTAATACGCACGCTAATGGGTGTCCGTCTTAACATTACAAGATTTCTTTTGTGCCTGATATAGCACGTTGAGACGTCTGTCCTGGTTGCCATTGGAAGATGGAGCAGTCGTTACGGATAAACAGAGGTCAGACGTGTAGGTCTAACAACAGTCGCTCCAAGTAAAAAACTGATGAATCTGCAAGACTAAAAGCCGACCCTTATGTAATTGTGACTTGATATCTACCATTAGCTGACTTAGCGATAGCCAGCTTTCCAAATACAATTTGACGGGCATGAGGACTTACTGACAGAATTAAGGTATTATATTTTTTTATATTTTTAACACAACATAACATCACGACTATGTTACCCAGAAGGGTGTGGCAGAGGTGTATAATACCTACATTTCACCTTTTATGTTTAGGTCCCTGTGATAAGGTGTGAGCATATCGCCATCCATCGGGCACAAATCCAACTCCGTGCTGTAATTAGGAATTTTCTGATAGAAACATCCAAAATAATACTTTGCCCGATCTGGGAATCAAGCCCGAGATCTCATGGACCTCATACGCTAACCACTAGACTGTAAACATTTTCTACGCGACTCATGACGTAGGCTCGCTTACCTGATGGCGCCGCTAGCCCGGCCTGTTGACAATCTGTGTGGCACTACCCGCTTTGTAAATCATAAACGCACTGGCCATGTATTTATTTAATTCATGTTTATCACTCGAATGTATCTAGTTAAGATTAAGATCTATCTAGATAAGATACATTGTGTATTTATAAATTTCCAATACCTATTGCAATGAAATGTAAGACCCTCCTAAGGTTTGCATATTATTTTTGCATAATAATTATAAAGTGAACCCATCATTGATAAACTTTAGTGCCGAAATATGTGTAATGTGTTTGTATAGACGTTTAAGTCTCAAAAACAGTATTTCAACATGTTATATTTACATTCTGAATGAGATCGTTTGTGAGTATTTTTGTAATTTTTTTATGTAAATAAAGACATTGAAAAATCAAATCAATCAATCAGTAAACATTATTAAGTACCAGTAAAATGAGAACCGCTAAGAATACGTTTAGAAATTAATATAATTTGTATAAATAGTAACAAGCACGGTTAAATGCCCGACTTTCTATAAACACTTTTCTCTAGCTGGGTTGAATATTTCGCATTCTTTGCGCGGAAGATCCCTTTTCCCGCTAGTTTATTTTATAAATAAATAAATAAATATTTCACAACTCACACACAACGCCATCTAGTCCCAAACTAAGCAGAGCTTGTAATATGGGTACTGATACTAATACATATATACTTTTTTTTTGTAAATACATACATATTATACATAGAAACACCCAGACTAAGACAAACCCCCATGTTCATGCACACAAAGATTTGTCTTAAGTGGAAATCGAACCCACGACCTCGGCGTCGCAGGCAGGTACACTACCCACACCGTCATCCGGTTGTCAAATTATGTTGTAACTAACGTTAGCTTTGAAGAAAGAAGACCGACGCTTAGTCGAAGTCACGTGGGCCGATCGACCTTGGAAGTTAAGCAATGCTAGCCGCGGTCGGTCGTGGATGGGTGACAATTTTTAACATAACGAGTTATTTTTTTTTCTTTTTTTTTTCTCCTTCGTGCCTCGGAGAGCACGTTAAGCCGTCGTACCCGGTTGCCATTTGAACATCTATGGCAGTTGTTACGGGTAGTCAGACGCCAGAAAGTCTGACAACTAGTCTAACAATCGTAAATCAAATTGTCGTATTACCTTGTACTGGGTTGGTGGGTACGTATGTACCTATGGAGGTCTAATGGCAGTCGTTCCACGTAATCCGCGTAGTTTTTAATGACAAGCTCACAGCTATCCATATTCATTGTCGTTTCGTCATCATCATTAGTCGTTCATTACCTAAACTTATAGCTTTTATTTATTTATTTATTTAAACTTCATATACCTACAGAATTTGTATACAAGGTGGACTGAAATGAAATAAAAATCAATACAATTAATAAATACATAATAAGCTTTTAATCAATATAACCTTACGTCATTTGTCATGAAAGTGCTGATTGAAACAATTCTAATGAGCCATGATTTTTCGTGAACCATAAGTGAAGAACCTCTTGGTATTTTGCAGCATCCATCATTAGGTCAGGAAGATTAATTGTATGTAAATGTTATTAAGACTGTGATGAGTTGTAGTAGTTGAGTAATGATTTTGGAGCGCCTCGGTTTACTGATGAATGATGGCTTTTTTATACTGGGAAATGCCTGATGCATACCACTGATCCGGGCAGACTCAGTGGTTATGTCCGAGTTGCACGGACTAAAACTCAGTGTTTTCCGTCAACAAGACTTTGCCGGGGTGCCAGGTATCGCTCGCGCAGATGAATGATTCACTTCTCTTGGTCCAACATCCATACATTTTTAATGGTGGATAACGATCTCAACTGATAGTAAGTGATGATGCAGTATACTGGGGAACACACTTAGGTACCTATGAGATACCTGTTAACTCTTGCTTTGAAGAGATCTAAGTTGTACTCATGCGGAAACACAGACTCGGTCAAGGCGTTCCATTCTGTCTATGTCTTTTGTTAATGCTAAACATGCTGTTTCTTCGAAAGTCTTCGGCAAATTGGATGTGTACGACCAATGAATCCATTTTTGCGACATCAAACAGTAACTATTCTACTAAATTATATCAAAACAAGCTATATTTGTTTTGAACCACAAACTTTTGTCGTCACTGCACTATCAGTCGCATGAGTAAAGAGGAAAATGATGGCTCATTCTCCTAATAAATTAATTAAACAATTTTGTGCCATAATTTAGTTAGAGAGACATTTTACAAAGAAAATATTAGATGTTACTGTCCCTATAAGCACTTTTTTTTGACCTGAGAAATTTTCATACCTCTTTGAGGAGAGGCACTGAAGAGGTTATGTCAGACTCTCCGTCGAAACCGGCCTACCGATTAAACCGATGACCACCACGATGTCGTTGCCACGCATATATTTCTCTTTTTTTTTTAATGACGTCCGCACTAGGAATAATGTGTTCACAAACATACATTTCACACACACAAAGCACATCGATTGTTTGTTAAAAATCGAAAGCGTGGCGATAACATATAACATAAAAGGATTTGTTGCCATTCGCTTACCCTTCCAAAATAGGACCGACAAATCCGTTCATTAACCTTCGTTCCGGGTGGATCCGGGTCCTTGAGGATACACTCCACACACATCTGCGGAATCGGATCTCACATCTGCGGAATATACATTCTAAAACAAACAGTCGCTAAAACGCGATGCAGTTTCGACTTTGATATCATTGCGAAATTACCAAATGAACGGTACTAAAAGAAGTGTTAGTGCAGCCCTTATTGTTGTTTAGTATATATTGATTAGGAGCATAAATTCCACAATCTGATAGTAGATAATGGCGACAGCTCTTTTTTGTGTTCAGACAGCAACACGATCTACCAATACATAACATATTATTATTATTATTGTTGGGACGAGGCTTTGGGTGTTCACGTCGACCTCCGTGGGTCTATTGTGATTGTAGCCTCATTATAGACTCTCCTTTAGGCCAATAGCCTCCATAAACTGGAGCAGTCGGCCGCTCGGGAGTGACTTGACATCATCCGGATCCAAGATATGGCGTCCCAGAATGATGCTTCGTCTATGGATCAGTGGCTCGCAGTCGCAAAAGAGGTTGGTTCCTCTTTCCATAACATAACATCACGCCAAAATTACCCAGAAGTGTGTGACAGAGGTGAACAACACCCACAACTCACTTGTTATGTTTTAGGTCCTATTGGTGAGCCTTACGCATTCCACCGGGCACAATTCCAACTCCATGCTGCTATTGTGAATTTCGTGTCGGAAAGTTTACAAATTACACTTTGCCCGACCCAGGACCTCGCGGTGAGAGAAGCATTAGATGAGGCAGTTCATCAACCAATACATTGCCAGTATAAGATGGTATCGCGTAGTATTGGCTAAGTTTATACGTAATTTAAAAGACATCCTCAATGTAAGTATTGGTTTGGGTGCGTCAGACCCTTCTGTAGGAGCATCTGAGACATCCAAACAAAATAATAATCATGTTTAGTTGTTAATTCATCTATTGAAACCACGTTCCTTATTATTTTTAGTTGTTAGAGCTTTTTGATCTTAAATACTGATTTTGCTGAGTTACGATCCAGATCTGAACTGTACCTACATGTTATGTGTTAGTACGCCTAATAAATAAATAAATAAATAAATACCCGTGCAGTCCCGTTATCGGTAGCCGTGTTTACAGTCAGACGGGTTTTACCATTCATTATTATCATTATTGTTTAATCATTGTTATGATGTTAAGTGATCTAATTGACGCTTGTTGTTTTGTTGACTTATTACGTAGTTTAATAACAAACGTCATTGCTGATGAAAGTTACTTAATATATTGTTGAACATACAACATAATTTGATATGCCTTCACTTTATTTGAAAGTTCTGTCATTGAGATACTGATAGATACGCTTTACTTATTTTTTTTTTCTAGGTTTAGACAAATTAAAAAAATAACTAGTTTGACAAACAACTATTCTACAAATAATTTTACTTAACCCTAATTTAATTAATTAATCATCAGTGTGGGTACTACCTACACTAATAATTGTTGATTCACCGGCCACAATTTCAATTCGGTGCTGTTATGTAGAATTGCATGACGAATAAAGCCCAAATATCACTTGCCCGACCCGGGCATCGAACCCTCGCGATGAGAAGCCGCATACGCTGATTTTATTAATCCAAATAATGCAATTATTTTTTATTTTATTTAAAAACAAGCCTTCTGTTGCTAGATTGTTCGGAAGTCACGGTTCACAATCAGTTTTTCCGACTGATAAATTGATCAGTGTAGAAACTTACATTAAACACGCAGGTATCTGATATAAGGCTGAATAAGTCTTTACGTTCCCACTATCGAAGATTCTATGAGAATATGGACATAATTACAGTCATTGATGTCCATATCGTATGACGTTTTACTTACCATTAATAACCATATTTGGCAGCAGGAGTTAAGGATACATTGATTCATATAAAATGACTGTTGCAATTCACTGTCAAACAGATTGCTATACTTGAAAGCAAGCGTGGTATCCTTGTAATTTTCAACAAAATTAAATATTTATTAGTTGAGTGATATACTTTAAAATGACGTTTTTAAACGCCTTAATAATGGTAAGTATTTACATTCATTTAAAATATTTTGCAAAATAAATTCTCTCTGAACTGGCCAATTAATAACTTTCTTTGACTTTTATTTAAACCTTAAACTCACAAATTTAAGATTTTGCGTCTACATAAGAGATATATCAGATTTCTTAAAACCATAGGGTTTTAAGAATGCCGTACCTAATATCAGGAAATTCTCGATACCTTGAATAATATTAAACAATGAATACTAAGAAACAGTTGAAAAAACTATCGGGACTGGCAGGATTTGAACCTGCGACTTTCTGCACACTGGGCAGCCGTTTAAACTAACCAGCTACGGTCGCCTCTTGGACCCTAAATTACTCAACTGTATGTTACGTCATTTCGTAACGTCACGTTCATACATTTGTTTCTATCTTAAGAGGATACAGTTTTACAATTCAGAAGGTACAGGTTTAAATCCTGCCGGTCCCATAATTTTTCAATTGTTATTTAGTATAATTTACTAAGCATAGCTAAATGCTTTATAAATAATCAATAGAAATATTATACAAGTACTAAACTTTGATTATGTGAAGTGCAGCCACTCAAAATAGATGTAAAGAATTCATTTATTAATATATTTTATTGTCATTTTGTGTAGATAGTCATGGTTTCCGCAGTCAGTGGCGTTGCCATTGGTAAGTAAAATATAAAAAAAATAGTTTTTATTTTTGTTCAGAATTTATTTTATAACATTAACACCTAACTCACACTCACCTATACAAAAAGACTTGTTTCATTTTACCCTCTCTCTAAAAATAAAGAAGCCAATGGTGGGTCGATAGTATGGTGACAGGAAAAACGTAAAGTGAATCGATTTCTTTTATCGATTAAAACCTTTAATAGTGCGAACTGCTTTGCTTTCGTCGTGTCGATGGCTGAGTCAAATTGTATTGGTTCAATAAGTGGTCACTGTTATGGCGCTCTCGTCGGCGTTCATGAGCGCCTCTCTTGTGCAGGTGGTAGGGCATTTTGGACAATCAGTAAGGTGGTCAAGGTTTTGACTTGCCATCGTGGTGAAAGGATTAGCCAATTCGCTTTTAAGAACTCGCGAATTGCCCAGGGTGCGCCGGACGTAGGGAATTGTTGAGTACGTCACTCGATTTGTGAAAATTTTTCAAAAATTAGAGAACGGGTCTAAAATTCTAAATCGCGTAATTATTATAAAGGTAAATAAATACCGTGACCAAGAATCCGACCAAACGTCGAGCATAGCATACCTTTATAATAATTACGCGATTTAGACCCGTTGTCTAATTGTGAATTATGTATCTTAAAATAATGATCTAAATTCGCTCTCTGCAGATTGCAATGTGAAAATTACACTTATGTGCAATTTTCATACAAGTTTGTTTTTTTTTTCAGATGAACTCATAATTTCAAAGAACTGCACACAAGGTTTCTGCGGTATTAAACCCGAAGGTTACGACGCTCTACAAGAACAAATGAACAGTTTATTACCCGATTTTTTAAAAAAGGTAATCTTTATCTCGAAATATCAATATATATATATATATATATAATTATATATATATATTTCATCTTATTTCTTATTACGCTTAATTTTCGTACCTTGAGACAATCGTTGGCCGTGCACGACAGTAGCATTTATTCATAAAAAAAGATTCGCACGCCAGTGACTGTGGTGAAAAATTCAGCCTCAAAAAGTTTTTGGATTGAACCATGGTCGGAACTTTCTCCTAAAAAAACGAATATTTAGTTTCACTGGAGAGGTTTTATTTGGTGGTTTCTTGCAAGCTTTTTACCCCTGTAATGTCAAGTTTAACCAGTATTATTAAGTGAAGTGAGTTGTTATCAATATACTAAAAGAGTTGTTGATAGCCATACTAAAAATGAGAAACCATAATGCAATTGATACGTAAGAAGAAGAAGAAGATCAATATACTTACGTTATTTCTAACTAAGACCCGGTATCACCAGTGCCTGATAAAGTGTCTTTATTATTTATACAAATTGACATCTCATCCGTCAAATAAGTTTTGAATAGACCATCAGGCATTTATTCAGAACTGTTGAACTCTTATTTTCTAATTTACATGTCATTGTTTTTGGGTTGATTGCCTCGATAGTCTAGTGGTTAGCGTATGCGCTTGTCACCACGAGGTCTCGGGTTTGATTCCCGAGTCGGGCAAAGTTTTACTTGTAAACATTCCGTCAGGAAATTCACAATAGCAGCTCGGAGTTGGCATTGTGCCTAATACATAGCGATATGCTTCCCCCATATACCATAAGAACTCAACATAACAGGTGAAGTGTGGGTGTTGTACATGCATGATGATGTTATGTTTTCGGGATTATATTCGCCTCTTTACTAATATGCATATTTCGTTTATTTTACGCAGACCTACGCTGATAGGACTAATGATATAGCCGACCTGCCAAAGCGTGAAACAGAAAGTGATGGATGCGTTGTAGAATATTTGGTAAGACAAATTATATAATATAAATAGCAGCCATGTATGCATACATGCCCATGCCCCTGCATTGCTGGGCATGGGCCCCTTCTCATGCGGAGAAGGTTTAGTCTACCGAGCTAGTCATCTGCGTGTTGGTAGCCTTCACATACCCTCGAATACTCTTTAATCACTCTCACGTATGCAAGTTTCGTCACGATATTTTCCTTAACCATTAGTAAGCGAAAATTTTCAAGATAAATACACACATGATATTATTATCTTGTCAATCGAATCTTGACGATTTATTACAGCTTTACTTATATATACTTAGACAATTAGTCCTCAGACAACTTATATTTATGTATACTACTTTCATTCGACAGCGTGGTTCCTCGATAACCTAAACAAATTAAACACTAACATCTTCCTCATGAATCTCTCTGTCTACTCCGCATGATTTTTTTTTATATGCATCACGCTAGCTGCAATTGAGCTTATGCGTGTGAGTCTTGTGATTTAGAAAATATGTCCAGTTTATTTTTTAAAGTATTCACTGAGGGTGCCATAACGTTTGTTCCATTTAATGACAACTCGATTTGATAGAAAGTGTTGAAATGATGATTCCATTTAGAGGTTTTGTGTTTATGGTCGATATAATAGTTATTTATGGAACTGTTCTTTAATGAGGGGTTGTGGGTTTATCACACGAGGCATAGCCGAGTGTGATAATAGTATCACATGAGTGTTTTAATACCTAATTATAACAGTTGCATACAAGACTTTATCTACACCCATGATATGAATCCTCTATAAATGTTCTGAAACCATAGGGTATTAGGGTACAGTGTTGTAAGAACTCTATGTAAATTCATGGAAAGTTTAATTAGTGAGTATCTAATACAAAAAAACTATGTATAGGTAATAATAGATATAATTATTTATTGTAATAATTATTTACATTTTGGATCGTACAATTATTAAAAAGTATTTTTTCAATACTATTATTGAACAAAAATGGCGGGATACGACGTCAATTCAAAAATTCGAATAAGTTTTTATTTAAATTACGGCGCTGTGGTAGTGAAACGCGCGTGAATGAGATGTTCTTTTTTTGAAATTCATAAAGATGCCATGAGAATGTGGCTGTTCGATGACTAAAAAACCGGCCAAGTGCGTGTCGGGCCACGCGCAGTAGGGTTCCGTAGCTTATCGTAACAACATATTTCGACTTAAAAGGGATTTACTATCTGTATTAAACAAGTAACATCTTCATACAAGTCATTACTTTCAAAGGATGTATGAATATTGAGGAAGCGAAAGAAGTATGTAAGGAGCGAAGCACATGGCGTTCCATCGTCTTTGCCTACCCCGTGGGATATATTATGATTGCTATGCCTACCCCGTGATTTTATATATGTATTATGTATGTTTATTTATGTTTCAAGAATTTTGAACGAAATATTCTGAGTAACTGCATCTGACATTTCGGACCCCTATTCCTCTTGAACTAATGAAGTGAACTTATCCGCTATAGTTTTCCTTTAAAGTTCATTACATGTACTACCGACACATTTTTTTTCAGATTTTGGGATCCAGTAGTTTAGCTTTTAGAGGGGGGGGACGCTCTACTCGAACAAAAATTTGCTCTTTAAAGTTAATTATATCGCAAACGGATCTCTAAATCAAAAAACTGTCTTATCAACCCCTAAACGTTTTTAAAAGTCCTATCTAACAATACCCCACACTATGGGGTAGGCGACAAAAAAAAAAAAACATCCCTACTTTACATGTAGGGGAGCTACCCGAAAAAAAATATTTTTCCAAATTTTATTCTACGACTTTCTTTGTATAGTTAACATACATGTTTATGCAAAATTTCAGTTTTCTAGCACCAACGGTTTCGTCGCTATGCCTTGGACAGACGGACGGACAGACGGACATGGCGAAACTATAAGGGTTCCTTGTAGGTACTACGGAACCCTAAAAAGGAGTTGCATAATGAATTTCAGTACAACATTATAACACCCGTTTGGGTGTTATAATGGTTATTATGACACTGGCTGTTATAATGTTGGCAATTAGCTAACTGTTTTAAGAACGTTTATAGAGGATTTATAGCATGGGTGTAGATAAAAGACATTATATATTTTTGTTTTAGTATGAAGCGTTCGCGGTCTCATACAAAAAAGAAAACTGGGACATCATTGTTCAAACCGATCAATTTAAACAACACTTCGAGATTGTCCGTTGCGCGTAAGTAT
This sequence comes from Hypena proboscidalis, assembly GCA_905147285.1. Classification (NCBI taxonomy): domain Eukaryota; kingdom Metazoa; phylum Arthropoda; class Insecta; order Lepidoptera; family Erebidae; genus Hypena; species Hypena proboscidalis. Next base: position 19,134,038 of record LR990131.1, read on the forward strand.
CATCCTTATGTAGACAAACTACATGTTCATACATAAAAAGATTTGTGCGGGCAGCGAACCCACGTCATCGGCGTTGCTGACAGGTACACTATCGACTTCACCATCCGATCGTCAAATATATTAAACTATTTTTTAATGATGTATATTTTCGTGTACCATCAATGTTGTTTTTACATTTCTTAGATATCTATTTATCTATTAAAAAAAAAAAACGCTAAGTACACTACCTCATAGGTGGAGAGGAAACGTGTGCATATTATGACGATTACAACTTTTACAACTTTTTGAATCGTTATAATTATCTCAAAAACGGTGGCTCGTAGAAAAAAAAGTATATTAATTTTTTGTACATAATTTTATGATCTACATTTTTGTTTGAAATATTTTATAATAAAACTTACCGTTTTGCTGAAAATCGCGAAAAACTATTTTTTTTACCTTTGACCTTGAATTTTTTTTTTCCTTACAGGGGAAAGATGGGGAACTTTCAAATTTTGTTTTTAATGTTATTGTACAATATTACCGATTTTCAGCTTGGTGGGAATTTATGTAACTTTACTCTTATTTTTTGGTCTAATTTGACCGGACTACCTGCTCTCCCGCGCAATATTAGTTGATAGTTGATTAGATAGGTATTTGAGATGCTGACATTATGGTTTAAAATAATTTGTTTCTATCACTTTTGTGTCAATTCGTTTATATTCTTCTTGACGCCCAAGAATTACCGGTTTTTAGGTCCGTATGTCACAGCCACTTTTTTCCGTAACTATAAGAGCTATACTGTGGAAACTTTGTAAGTAGATGTATTCGGTGAACCGCATTAAGATTTAAATGTTTGGGGTTTTGTATTTTTTCTAAACTGAATAGTTTGCGCGAGGGACGCTTCCAAAGTGGGAAAATGTCCCCCCCCCGTAACTTCTAAAATAAGGGAATGAGAAATGTAAAAATAATATAATAATATGATGTACATTACCATGCAAACTTCCACTTAAAATTGGTTTTGAATGAGATCTAATAATTAGTTTTTTTTTAATACGTAATAAATCGTAAACCGCATTTTACCTTTCATTGAATCAACTCCAATATAATAAAGAATAAAGAAAAACATTTATTTAGATGGATAGTGGAACCTTACCTTTCTTAGATGGATAGAGAACCTTACATGCGCGAGTCCGACTCGCACTTGGCCGGTTTTTTTAAGAGAGCGAGACAAATTTATACTAAAAATGTATACCTTGATATGTTATGTAGTTGTGTGTACTAACTAACTTTTTGATTACAGGCAAGAGTCTATCAACATTGTTGACGAGCCACAATGTTCGCCAAAGCAAAAAACAAACGGCTACATAGGCAAATGCATTACTACTTATGCACCAAGAAAAATATATGTCTTCGACACAATAAAAAAAGAACTACAGCTAGTAAAATATGATGTGCCTGTTTGCTGTTCCTGTCAATTCTTTACTCCAATGTTTAAATAGTGATTCACTTATATGCACCATAGACGAAATCACGTTTTTTCGTAACGGAGAGACAATCATGGCCCTGTCATACGAGGTTGTAAAAAGCTTTAAATATTATTTTACTCATGATTATTATGTAATAATCTACAATTTTATAAATTAATATACTCGTTTTATTATTTTTCTTTTGTTTTATTATGAACTGTGCTTTATATTATTGGTCATAAAATAATAAATAATGGTATTGTAAAATTATAATTTTTAACATTTATGTTAGATAATCACTACACTGAGTCCAAGATAAAAAAAAAAAAAAACTTGATAAACTTCCATGAAATTGCACTTCATCTTGATCCGTAACGAGTACGTACGAGGTAGCCTTGGTGTACGTGATATCGCCAAAAAGTTCCAGAAGAGTAGCCAAAGATGGTCTGGACATATAATAAGAAGACCTCCAGACTATATTGCAAATAGGGTTTTACAGTTTTCAACGACAGCGGTCCCGTGGAATAATAACGGCCACGAAGAGAGAGAGAGCATTTCATCTTGACTTAAGTTTCAAATATCTTTCTAATTTTAAAATTGACTTTCTATTTATAACGATAAAGTTCAAAATTTCAATTTCATATATTTTAAAACTCTTCTTATTTTGAACGAAGTGTGATGTTGGCAATGTGAAAAAGCAACCACTAAAATATTATAGTATCGCCAAAGATTGAGTTTTTACCCGTGATCCCGGTGAATCTACCCATCACTGTAAAAAAAATATGTTTTCAATGTGTTAAATAAATATTCTTGTTAAAACAAGGTAAACTTGGTATTTAACTGGAGTTAATTTGATAAGCCGAATAGATTACAATGTAGAATGAGTTCATATTACATATATAAACCTTTAGCATCACAATATTGCGTCAATTCTTGCGCAATCATGGGATAAAATACAATTTGTTGCAGCAATTTTATTATTTCTATGGATAACAGTGTTAAGGATAATGATTTGAAAATAATATAAAAGTTTCTGCCGCACTATTTCAGCATCAATCTTTTGTGGCAATGGTTAACTATACATGTGGTGTTTATTCTGTTTTAAATACTATTTAAAACAATTGTGAAGTTTCATCATGGCGATGTATTTAGTGATATATGCGGTAAGTAATTTGTAAATATATTAGTAATAGGTATTTTTATTATTATTACAGCTTATTTAAAGCTATTCAATATTTATAATTAATATGGAAATGGAGCTCGTAGCTTAATTTTTTTTAAACATTTGTTCGTGGAATAGTTTTATAAAATTATCGATATCCCTTTACAAAACAATAAGTAAAAATGTGTAACAATTCCTTTTATTCCAGACAATTATCCTCATGTCAATAAACAGTGACGTTCTTTCTTATGGTAAGTGTACTTAGGTAAATGTTAATAAATGTGGTTGGTACCAAATTTCTTACGGTCTAAAAATTTGCCGCAATAAACGAACGACTGAGGCAGCATGTGGTCGCGGGTAACTTCAAGACTGCCAAAAATTGGTGACTACTGTCACGGTAAGTGTGTCAAATTAAATGTAAAAAGATTTATTATTCAAAAATTATATTGTATTTAGGTGAATTCGATGTGCCAGCAGATTGTAAAGGAAATGGGTTCTGTGCTGCCAAGCCCGAAGGTTATGACAAGGAATTAGAAGAAAAGATGAACAGTTTATTACCAGACTATCTAAAAAAGGTAAGCGAAAGAAATAAAATACTAACAAAAAACGATTTTAATAAAACGTTTTCTTGACACATTCGTTTTGCTACATTCAAAAAGATTATTCAGTAAAAAAAATGTTGTGCAATGTACCTATATATATCTTTTAAGATTTTGAATATAGTTTCTTAAAAATTTAGGAAATCCCAATGACACACAAATTCTAATGTATTTTATTTTTAATTCCCCTTTATTGTCAAATTGATTGGAACAGAATAATTTTTTGTTTTATTTATGTCGTAACTAACGTTTGCTTTTTTTTTTTATAACAGACCTATTCAGTCAGGGCTGGAGGAGCAGTTGATCCTCCAAGGATCGAGACAGGATCCGACAACTGCACTGTTGAGATTATTGTAAGAAATTTATACGCAGTATTGACAATATTTCGCCTATTGACAGGGCGCCGATTGCTTGTGTGCGGTTATTCATAAGTCGATGGCCCCATTGCTGGCGGCCAGCGGTCAGAGTTTCGCATTCTCTGTAATGTTACGCAATGTTTTAGAACTTTTAAGCGCCACCAATTGTTGGGTTGCGTTTAGCATTCACAGTATGGGAATCGTGAATGCGGCATGCAGAACTCAGTTCTCTGACCGCAGACCGCGGCAGTGAGGATGTGGTGACGTTATTAATGAATTGAAATTGCTCTGATGATGATCTTCTGACAAAAATAAAGCCGGCCGATATTCAGTTTGTATTAATAGATATTTTTGGATTTTAGTCGCAGCCATACACGTACAATTATGATGATAAAAAAAATTGGGAACTCATTGTTCAAACGGATCAATTCCAACAAAATTTCAAGATCGTGCGTTGTACGTAAGTATATTATATTATAAACATTTACTTATTGTTTATTACATTTTTAACTATCTTAAAAATAATGGTTTACAATCAGCATCGAATAGAGAGACCAAACTCTATGGTTAGGGCTCCAGAGACCGGCACTCTTTCGCTATTCTTATGGTGTCTAAAAAGACTGTCTGACTACATCTGACTCTGCCTTGACTCACCTACCCTTGATAATCTTTGCTACAAGTCCACAATAACTTAGTATTATATTAATTATAATGATAGTGGTATGTAAACTGAACCACCTCCTATCCCATGGCACCTAAACATAGCAGGTGAAGTGTGGGTACTGTACTCCTCTCCCACACCCCCCAGGCTACCTAGGCATCATGTTATGTTGTAAGGAAAGTTAAATTTTATTTGCAGGACCATGAAGGGGCAAAATGATTCGGGACAACATCAATGTCTGCAGAAACTACATTTGCAAGCCTACCAGAAGTCATCATGTGAAACTACATACGCTAGTCGTAAAATTTACGTGTTCGACCGTAAAATAGAGCAGGTGGTCCCGAAGAAGTTCTCAGTGCCTGTTTGCTGCGCGTGTAAAATTACTAATGCGTAGAGAAACTCATTAAAAAAGGACAGATGACTCACTATATCGTGTCATATAGCTTGATTGTTTTTAGTGACCGTTAGTTTCATGTCTAAACATGTCGTTTAAAAACAAGTTGTAAGTTTTTAGTTCTATATATCACACATAATAATATATCAACACAATATATCACACAAGTTACACACAACGCCACCTAGTTCCAAACTAAGCAAAGCTTGTTCTATGGGTAAGAACTGATACTAATACATACATACTTTTCTTTTGTAAATACATAATTATTATACATATGAACACCCAGACCAAGACAAATGTTCTTGCTTACAAAGATTTGTCTTGAGCGGGAATCGAACCGCGACCTCAACGTCGCAGGCAGGTACACTGCGCACTCCGCCATCCGGTCTTTTCTTACTATATCGAGTCCATCTAACTATACTGTACCTTTCTAATGACATGAGAGACAGGAAATGCATGTAAAAGCGTCGGAAGGCATAGACAAATTATCGTAATACCTAGAGAATTTAAAATTACACATTATCATGTGCAAATTGTTGTTAGTCGCAGACGTGTTATTGACTATTCGGACGTGTGAAGAAGTACTGATTGACTGAATGCCAACCAAACATGCATTACCCACTTGCTTGGTTTATTAGTAAAGACAAATTGTCATTGAGATCGATTTTTAATTAAGAAATATTTATGTAGCTTTTATTAGCGCTAAAGTTTTTGTTGTGAAGTTATAACTGTATCAAATGCAATCTATAAACAGTAGTGGTAAAAACACTGTGTAAAACTTTATGTACTTAGTGTAACAAGAGTTATTACTAACTCAGTTATTACTCATTCACACTTTATGCCAATAAATAAATTTTAAAAGTCAAACCAAACATGCACATTTTTTCTGTCTGTGTCCTTGGTCCACAAAGCAACAAATAAAATTGTTGGTTCAGTTATCTCCATAAAAATAGCATAAAGCATAAAAACCACATCATGCAAATGTCCATAAGAAATAATTCATAATTATGCATTCATATAAATATAACTTCATTCCGTTCCCAGTATGATTTTAGTTTAGTTTAATATGGATGCTAGCAATACAACCGAGAACAATGTAAAGTTTATTTATTTCTGTCATTAGAATCTATGTCATAAGGGAGAACAAGAATTATCTTGTTCTTTTAGGTAGTAAATGATAAAGAGGCCTCTCTATTAAACTCTAAGGTTGTTATTTGCTGATTATGCTAGTATATACTTTAATTATACGTAAAATGATAATCTAATAATTTAATTTTATGACTTGTAAACGCCATCTGTATTAAAAGGACTTCGATTTTGTATGTATTAAAAGTATTTACGAAAAAACTAATATGCGTTTTCTTATACGTGGTTTATTAAAAAAATCTTGTGCTCAGAAGCCCGCGGGTAACTTTTATAAAACCATTATTATAAAACCTGAAAGTTACCCAGCAGATTCAACAAAACGCAACTGATATGGAACAACAAAACGCAACTGACAGCAAAGTCAAAAAAAAGCATCCGTCATTAGTAAAAAATGGTATAACAAAACGCAACTGACTTATTATCCTAATAAAAAAAATAACTTAACAAAATCCAAAATCTGCTCATTCATTATCTCTAAGGCGGAACAAAGTTCGCCGGGTCGCTAGTTTGTAGATATATGTGAATGTATGTATGTTTGTAACTTTAAAAAAACATCCGGGTCGATTTTGATGAAATTATGAATGATTTTATGACATTAACATAATATTATTTTTGCCACGTGGAAGCTACTCTCACTAGTACGGTATAGCTTGCTATAATTTATACTGAATAGTAATGCTCAATAAAAAAATTGTAAGTTCATTATTTTGTACAGAGCTTGTACACTATATTTTAGAGCATAATTTGCTGTATTTTAGTTTACTTCATTTCAATATTTCCGAGAACGCATAACTTCCATTCTCATTCAGAGAAATTGAAGATAGTGCTTTAATTACTTCAATTTAATAATAAATTTCTTAGAATTGATTATTATCTCTGTAATTGTGCCTATTTCTTTATATTTTATGTGTTATAATAGTTACAACTTTATCTTTATTTAGGTTAATTAACGCTATAAAATAGTTTTAATTATAAATATAATAATGTACAGGATGTCCGATGATGGCAGAGAATCCCAGAAAGAAATATAAAGTGTGAAAAAAAATAGGAGGATCCATGCAGAACCCGGGATATCTTTCAGCGTTATGCTTAACAGGGGGAATATGCGATACCCGAAGCGGTGCCACCATGCCAGACGTTCATTGCAATCATAAACTCCGTTGATAAATATGTGAAATTTACAATAAAATAAAATATAAAATAGTCATTTAGTAAAATATGTACATAAAAATAATTATAAAGAAAAAAAATATATTAATTATATTTTTATTAATCAAAAACTAAAAAAAATAATTGATGCGAACGATTTCCTGCCACTGGACTAGCAACACTAGAAAGTGACCTGCACTTTTATGCTTCAAGAGCATAAAATATATCCCTGAGAAAGTTTAGAAGCTAACAAAAGTACAATATTATTCATATATAAATAAAAATGTCGTAAGATCCGTGGCTTTTGGGCATGTATCTTGCATAGCGACAACGACATTTATTTCATATTTTCATTTGTACTTGCAGTAAAGGTCTAATTTTTGTTTAAGTCGATGAGGAATGTGAAGACCAATGCTTGGCAGCAAAATTAGAAAAAGAAAAAAATGCTTCTTTTTAATATTTATTTTATGGCTTATAAATGAAAAAAAGTACAAAGATCAATATTTCTACTAACCTAAAAATAAATGATGAAAATGAAAATGATGAATGAAAACTATGTACAAAACAATAATTCTTTATAAATATTTATATTAATAATTATCTAATTGTATTTCAAAAAAAAATGTTTTTTTGAAAAATGGTGTTTTATTTATAAATATTCTTTGAAATAAGCGACTTTCTTGAATTCTGCAATGGGTTTCATATGCTACGTCACATTTGTGATAATATAGATCCATGAAACAAAAACATATTTTTTATTACGAATCTTGAATGTTTTTACGTCAGTGCCTCATTAACATAATGGTTTGTTTAACCTCTCTTTAGCTACATCAATTTTGATGATCAAAAAAAAATATTGCCGTGGATCAGACGCCAGGAACGCTTTTACCACCGTAGACTACATCATTATTACCATCACGTGAAGTGCGTACCTATCAAGTACAAAAATGCTAATGTAAGTCAATAAGTTGAGAAATAAGAGCAAACACTTTTATTCAGAACGTACGTTTTTGTTTTCCAGATAATGAGTATTATACCTAAACCGATACAATATATAAGCTGGAATGTTGACAGATTATTCTCAAACACATAAGTCAATTAAAGGAGGCTACATTCAATTAAATACATATTTTTTTTCTAACTATTGCACTTTCAGTTAATAAAAAACCCAACTTCATTTGAAATGGAAGCATTGAAATCAGTTATATTTACGGTAAATACGAAATTACATTTTATTTTTAATTAAGTTAGTATACATATATATTAATTATAAAACTCTTGAATTAATATTCAGTAATATTAATCTATTTGCATTGTCATAGATAAAATATTTAAATATTAGTAACATTTCGGCATATTGCTAAGTATTTGCTAATATTTATTTACATTTTTGTTAGGATAGTTCTGTTTTTAATTCTTACTTTATTTTTCAGTTATTGGCGATTTCATCAGTAAGTGTATGTGCCCCTCCTTCAAATGTAACAGGTAACTTTAATAGATTTTTATTTCACATTTTACCTTTATACTGCTTGTAGTACATTATTAAATATGATCGATGCCGCTACAAAGAAGTCCCCATTGATAACAAGTAACCTTTGTTTTACCACCACAGTTTTTTTTATCATCGGTCTAGAAGTCTTGGAACCTATTCAATACAAACAAATAAAAAAATCTGCTCTTTATAATATTAGTATAAAAATAAATGAAATAATAATAATTTGAAAATGAAATATTAATTAATCTATGATTAAAATGTTTTTATTTTTCATTTAATTCAATTACAATTTACAATTATTTACAATAAAATATTTTTTCTAAATAATATTAAATTAAATATATAATTAAATTAATTAATTATATCTAAGTTAATAAAAATAGAAAATAACAAATAACTATTTACAGGTAAGGTCATGTCATAGAATTAAATAATCTATAATTAATATTTCATTTTAAAATTATTATTACTTCATTAATTTATTTTTCCATTAGAAAATGTTTTGAATTGTAAAGTAGTTAATAATATATTTAAAGATATAAAAAAGTTTTAAAAGTCACATTTCAATATAGAAGTAAAATAAATATAGATTATATTATTATTAAAAGTCTGCAGCGACTTTTGAGTCAAACTTTTGGCCGAAATTTATACTTGAATAATAAATATTTCAATTTAATACAATTAGACTTACTACATTTTGTAGTACTAAGTATTTTCCCTGTATGTGTTTTATAGCCTCGGGAGCTATAGTGATAAGCAAAAAGGTATTTATTTTCCTTGTTAAATAATATTTCACTTAAAAACTGGCATAGCATCATGGTCTAAGAGCCCGTGAACGCCAGACCTTCGCTATTTTATAAAAGCTGGAAACTTGTCAGCACATGCTCCCAAAACAGGTAAAAACGATGCACTATTTATAAAGTTTGGGTTATAGTGACAAGTTTTCAGCGTTTATAAAATAACGAAGGTCTGGCTTTCACGGGCTCTTGCTCTGTCAGGCAACCTTAAATTGAAAAACAGCTTTTTCAGTTCTTGTGAGGTCTGAAGCCACAGCCTTGTGGAACTCCTTAGAGAAAGTTTTACATTTATGAAGCTGATTTAATAATGTTTGGTGATCATTTAAGTAATATGAATAAACGCAGACTTGTGGGACTTAAAAACAATCCATATTTTTATAACAATCAGTTTTTTATTGATTCTGTTTTCTTAGTGAGGGACAATTAGGCAAATTAGTAACAAAATTTGGAGATAACGTAATCTAATAATAAACATATATTGCAAAATGTATAAATATTAATCATTTTATTTGTTTTTTCTAGGTATATTTACATTAGGAGTGCCCGCAGAGTGCATGAAAAATAGTTTCTGCGCTGTTGAACCAAAAGGTTGGGTGGATATCAAACTAAAATTGGACGAATTATTGCCAGACTATCTTAAACTGGTTAGTTATTCAAAATATCACTCATTAACAGCGAACCTGTTGCCGGAAAACCGGTTGCTGTCTATATAATAAATGATATACTGAGTTCAAATAGATAATAAGATTTTTTTGATCAGGTCGAGTTATTGGGCTTTTTGACACTTCTTATTCTTAAAATAATGACTTTAATGCATGTAATATAAACAAGTTATCGATAGATATCATATTTATATCTCAAATGCCCTGAAACATGAATTCGGTGGATTACCCCCCAAAACTGATTTCAATGCAAAGGAATGCAAGTAATTTATTTTATTGAGGGTGTAGTCTGACCTTAATATACCCGAAAAAACCCAGCTTTCCCCCGAGATCCCTACAAAGAAACAAAAACTACCTAAAACAACAAAATCTACCAAAAATTACAGAAACTACCAACATTTGGTAAAAACTACCAAATATTACAAATTACCAAAAACAGCCAAAATTGACTACTGCAATAAAGTACTTTCTACGTAGGTGTAGTATAAAGAATATTAGCTACTCTTATATGAAGTGAGCTTTGTATCTATCCGTAAGAAACTAATAACCATAAAGCCAGTTTACATAATTATTTACACTTTAAAATAAAGCACGATACTGGGTAAATATCTAAGGCGTGGAACACCACAATAAATAGATCACTTCATACATAACATAAAAATGTTATGTATGAAGTGATCTATTTGTTATATTCCAGATTATTTAAGAAAGTAGATTTAGATAATATTAAGGAATGAAAATATGTAATAGTATCAGACTAATATTTTAATTATGAATCAGGCCAGTGTTGATATTTATATTTTATAGATATTTATGAATTATAAATTCATAAAAATCTACATTGGCCTGTGTTTACACGGAAAGTAACAAGACCGTTGAAATGGCGAGTAAATACTGTGCTCGGTGTGCAAGCCGTTGGCGTAAAATAAAAATAGAAATCCATTCCATCTCATATGTATTGTTCATGCAATTCTACATCAATTAGTTTATTAGTAACAATAGTTTATGTAACGTAATTACGAACTTAGTTAAAATTAATAAAAATATGACATGTATTGGAAAGGTGTGTCGATCTAAAGTCTAAAATCAATCTGTGGATCTATCTAAAGTTATGTACTGAAAAAAAAACATATATTAAAAACAGAGATGGCGGCACAAGGTCTCCAGTCCAAAGCTTTCCTTTGTCTATTTACAAATTGTGCTTTTCAAATCTTCTTCAGTTTACAATAATAGTAGTACTCTAATGTTGGCAAAAATGTTACACCTTTTAGGTTTAAGTGTTCTATTTATTATTTTTCAGATTTATATGGATGAGAATGCAAGAAGAAAAGGCACCAATATTACTTCAACGACGGAACACGATGACTGCACCGTCGAGATCATTGTGAGTTATTCCTTTAAATGTTTGCAGAATATAATTAGTTAACTTATTGATGATATGATATTAGCATCAACAATCATGTAGATTGATATCCTTCTTTTCATTTTTAACAATAGCGATGCTCGCACAATAATAACTCCTGTGTCGCGGAATACCCGTTCACAAACGTATGTACATTTTACACACTCAAAGCACACCAAGAGTCAGAACAAATCTTTGCGGATCACACGAAAATTTGTCCTGTGTGGGAATCAAACCCACCAGCGCAGTTGAAAGCGGCAAGGCGACCGCTTTAACCGCTATACCAACCGTGCTTTCTACAGCTGGGAATTTCAATGTTATGCCACATGTGTCAGTAAGTTCTGGGCCTAATCTCATCTTCAAGGCAAAACAGTGCACAGCAAGCAGAGAAAGATGATAGTGCTTTTTGTCAAAATACTATCACCATTAATAAGTATTCTTCTTTTATTATTTTTAGTTTAATCCAATAATGTACAAAATTAACGACAATGAATGGGGCATCATAGTTCAAACGGAGAAATTTAAACAACACCTCAAAATAGTGCATTGCGCGTAAGTACTTATATCTCTTTATTTTATTTACAACTTACTTAATAATTTTTAATATTATTTATACTAAAAACACTAGATATTTACAAAAAATATATTTAAAAATATAAATAACAGTGTCCCACCGACATCGTGTGCAGGGACCAAACATGATGGCCCGATGCCGGTGGGGTACTACTTTTTCTATTTTTAATGTACTTTACTTTTATAATGTATTTAAATATATAAAAAACAGAGAATAAATCGATAAAAAAATTTAATACTAATAAACATTATTCTTGTATTATTAATATTTATGATTTTGGGATATACATAATTATTTAAAGAATATTTACCGTTTTTTTTGCGGTGAGAATACCTGACCGATTACCACGCGGTAGGGGGTTATGTTCACACAAAAAGTGATTGGCGATAGGCTCATCACATAGGTTTTAGCACATAAAATAATCATCTGTGTGTCATCTCTACTACACCCCTCTGTGTAATATGCGCTTGATGTGCAGACACACATACACACACACACACTCACACACACACACTCCCACACACACACTTACACACGTATCCGCAAAAAGTATGTATTTTTGTTATTATTTTCTAATTTGATTTTGAAGCACTGCCGTTTATATCTCTTCTAGATAACAACAATAATATCTACTCATTATTTCGAAAGGGGCCTAGCGACCTGTAACACAGGTATTTTCTAATACCTATTTCGGGCACCAGTCTCTCGCAAGTTGACCATCTTAAATTGTATTAGATATAATTAGACACTAAGAGCAATTTGTGAAGAGAAAATAAATGATTTTTGAATTTGAATTTGAATTTGATGTTATGTCATCGAATTAATTAAGCAATGTATTAATAGCTTACGTTATTCAAATGTTAAATGTTGTTTAATTATTACAGACGACGTCAACATACCAGAGGGATCAGCGCGAGAGAAGAATGTTGGTCAGAATATAACTTGTCAAAGCTTGGTCTCAAGACCTCGTGCGTCACAACGCACGCAACAAGAACGTTATACGTGTATGACAGCAAAAAAGAAAAGATCGTCTTAAAATCATTTTACGTCCCTGTTTGCTGCACCTGTAAAATACACACTGATTGACAAATAAATAAGTATATAAACGTAGAGTTCTTATATATTATATATTTTTTATTACTTACTACATTATTATATATTATAATTATATTATACTACAATCACAATAGACCCACGGAGATCAACGTGAACAACCAAAGCCTCATCCCAATACTAAATTCTTGGAATATTTTTAAATATAAAACAACGCCGGAAACAGAAACACAATCGAATTATAAATTTAAATTCACACATTCACACATAAATACATCTAGACTCGGCACATTTATTTTCAAATCACACACATAATATATAATTATCATGGTACTCTAACCAATTGATTCATGACCTACGAGTATCTATTTGTACTTTAAAGTTTTCAAATGTCGGATCATGGATCATGAATAATATTGGTCTAATCTATATATATAAAAATGAAACCTGATTTCCGTTGTCACGACATAGCATAAAAACGGCTTGACCGATTTGGCAGATTTTTTTTGTAGTTTTCTAATACTCTGTACAAGGTTCTTACGGAAAAAAAATATTAAGAAAATCTCTCAGAAAGATTGAAAAATATACATTTAATTTTGCATATTTTAAAAAGAGCGCGTTACGAATGTCAACGTCATTCAATTTAAAACAAAAAACTCTGTGGTGATCTATGACACCACAGACATAACCGCGAGCTGTGAAAATATATATTTTGTTTTTTATTTAATAAAATTTGTAAAGTCCTTCTCAGGTATGACGAGACCAGGGAAATAGGTATTCATTTTTATATGGAGGATATTATAGATTCCATTTCAAATTGAATTGGTACGCATACATAAGATAGGTCAGCTATACAAAATAAAGTAGTGCATCAAATTTACGCTAAGGCGGTACGAAGTTCGCCGGGTCAGCTAGTGATATATAATATGCTACGATGAATGTGATAAATTAAAAATGATTAAAAATTATCGGTGATTATTAATAATTACCAAAAGACGAAGTAAAAGTAAAACATTAACCACATCTATCAGGCCTTTATCGGTGATTATAAAAAGAATAACCACACAGTACTGATAAAGAATAATACATTTTCAAAAAAAGTAAGCTAAGCGTCTCTCTGTTCAATCGAGCAATAAATAAAAGTAGAGTTTTAGGTTTTGGTCCTATAAGTAGGTTAGGTTTGATTGTGACCAGCAAAGCACGAGCCGAGCGAGCGCCGCAAGCTTGCCGCGGCAGCGGTCGGCGAGTGCCAGAATCAAAATGCTTGCCAAAGACTTGATTGACAAAATAAACTACAGATAAAAGTAAAAATTTCATTAGCAAATCATTTAGTAAATATTAATAATCACAATTAATTATTAATAATTTTTAATTCACCGAAACATACACATACAACTCCTGATCAGATAATGGACATTGTACAGATTCAGCTTATACATGTTTAGCCTATTTAATTGTTTTTTTTACAATTGATACTCATTTCTAGAATGCATGAATTTATTTCATGCCACTAGTTTCCTAATGTAAACAAGTATTTATGGGTCCTGAATGGCGCAAAACAGAAACTACTATTTATATTTTGCAATCTGTAATTTTGTGTGTGCAATAAAAAGTTTGAATTTGAATAAAGTATATTATTTAAAAAATCTAAACAGGATTTGGCAAACAGAACTGAACTAGTCCACTCGTCATATCTTTTTTCAGCTGCATATAATTATTCTGTTATTTTTATTTGTGAACCAGCGCTAATTGTTACAAAATTGCATTGAAAATTGCATTTTCAAAAAATAAAAATAAATGTCTTTTGGTAAAATTTTATTGCGGGCATAGTCCGGTTCTGTCCCTCCAGCTTTGAGGTTTTCTACATGCAGGGCTCTTAACATTTTAAGTTTATAACAATAACATTGTTTTCTACCTTAATATAAAGACTATTTCAATAAATACTTAAATAACTATTTAATACCATTGCAATAATAATCCAAGCTACGTTTGACTTACGTGGATACAACTGTTTCACAATACAATTTTATTGTGATACAGTTGTGTCGACGTTAGTCATACTATTATATACAATATACTGCCCTCGTTATCATACCTACAGCAATGTTTAAGTTTAAAGTTTAAGTTGTGGGACAATATTCCGCATAAGACTTGATTAATCAAAAGTTTACAGTAGTTACTGAAACAAGAACTACTTACTGTAATTATCATAACGGGGACAGTATAGATACATTATACTCTGCGCTTTACAAACTGAAAGGGATGCCATATGTTGCGCAAATCGTTAGTGCGAGTGAGAGATCCGTTAAAAATTTTCCCATTTTGGAATGTGTTGAGTATAAAAAGAAATGCACAAACAGAACTGAATAAAAATGACATAAGGCACTCACTATTGAGCTTGCATTTGAGCAAATTTGCAAATAACTTTAGCCGACTACAACAATTTAAAAAATTTTGGCTATATTAATATTATGTAAGAAGTTTCATTTTCAATTTGATAAAAAATTACGATGTTAAATGTTATTTTAGCTTAAGAAATTAAGTTATTCTCTGTAGCTACTTTTGAACGTTTTAATTCAACATACCCAATTAAAGTTCCAACATTTATAATTGCTGAAGTCAATAGTCTAAGTCACACTTATAACAAATGTTTAAATTTACTACACTAAATGTTACTACTCATAATAATTTTTATTTTATTTTAAGTATCTTTTCATACGGAAATACAGTTTTGAAAAAATACCTTTTTGATATAATATACTCGAAAGGAAAATTGTTTTACCTGCAATTATTTTCATAATTTACCAATATCTTTAAGAAAATCTGGTAAAGCAGCATTAATTTTGTCTACGAGTTTGTCATACCCCTCAGGTTTGATGGCACAAAAGCCTGGTTTCTTGCATTCATTGGGAAGTGTGATGATCAGTTGGTTATCTGAAAATAAACATTACGGTCTTTTAGCAACGAGCAATATTTTGTATAGATCTAGACGCTGAAGTTAAAAGTACATAAGTCATTGGTGACGAATAAAACTGGAATTAAGCCGTACGCGGTAAATTAAATAAGTCACCCGCGCTAGCAATTATTTTTGTATCGCCAAAGTATTAACAAACATAGATTTCAGACAAAGCACCATTCAGAATCGGCAAAAATCTTTGGATCTACCTAAGATTCGTGAGATCCGTGTGAGGATCGAGCCCACAACACCGAGGCGAATCTTTATGTTGCATAAGGCATGGGGTTATCTTTACTATGTTGCAAAAAAAAATTCTGAAGCTTACAACTATACTTGTGGGATTTTATACGCGGGCAAAATAAAATGATTTTAAATACAAAAGAGGCTATATAAAATTCATATTTTTATATTGATTAAAAGCAATTTTATATACCTTCAAAACCTTTCTTAATCATCTTTTACATTTTTTTATGAAAATATATAATTTTACTCTTAAGTACAGGGTGGCCACTGTATATTGTCACATCTTTGAATTTGAATGCAAAATGAAAACTTCTAATAAATGTATTTCCATAAATATTTTATGACCACTTCTTCCTTTTCTAGTACAATCAATGTAAATTATTTTTATTCCTTTTGTATAACGTTTCCGCATTCTTTCAGCTATATTGTGTTAAAACTATACCCATTTTAAAACCCTTAAACAAAATAACGTCCCCTCTAGAGATCACACCAGAAAACTCTGATATTGATGATTCAGATGGGTTTTGGTGGTTATCTGAACTTCTTAGAATTTTAAAGGAGAAAAGAGAGGATTTTTTTTCTTTTTCAAGTCATTTTCCAAGAAAAAAGTGGTATTAGGTATAACAAATTTGAAAAGTCTGCTTTGTTTAATTAATATCAATTAAATATAACAACTATAACTCCAGAAAAAACTAACTAAAAAACGAACAAATATTATAAATAATTGTATTATCTGAATTAAAAATGGATTTCATTGTGGCTTGAATTTAGAAAAAAAACGGTACTTTTTTTCGCAGCCTTGGTCAACCTTTTCTATTTAAATTTAACTGTCTCTATTTGCCGATGACACATGTTTGTGAACGTGGTACGAGAATTTTATTTAAATATTTATTACAATAGTAAATATAAAAAATAGCTCATTATAGCTTCCTGATACGGAAAAAGCAGTTACAAATTGTTTTGCCGGTCTGTCATGGGAAAAACATTATATTGTATAGCTGTAAAAGGAAAAGCTTACCTGTATTACTTGAAGCTGGGGCAGATCTAGTGGTTGATGATAACAACAATATCTGAAAAAAAAATACGTTAATGAATACTCAAAATTGTCGATTTTTGTAAAAAAAAAAAAAAACAATAATCGGATAACCTGCAATGTCTGACCCGATTTAAATAATTATTTATAATTTTTACGTTTCAATACAGGGATGGTTTTGAACTAAGAGTAAGGCAAGACGGAATAATTAGTTAATTGAGTACCACAATAAGAAAAATGTGTGTAATCTTATAGACCAGTAATTAATTGTGGAGACACGTTTAATGCCAAATAAAATATTGTATAAACTAAATTTTATATTTACCGTAAAAATGACTAATTTGATTGCTTCCATATTGAAATATTTTTTCGTAATGATTAATCCAAAAATAATAAGATTTATATGCAACGATTAAATCGATAAAAAATTTGGTGTGCGTTAATTTTCTGCTGCCTGCTATAGCGCGGCTGTGTGTCTGTCGAAGATTATGTATTTGCTTTAGTTTATATATTTTCCTTGTACAGTCGCGTAGAATAAACGCTGATAGAATTATTTATCGGTTAACAAAATAGCCAATTCAATAGAAATAAGTCATAAGCATAAATTCAAAAACCCGAGCGGAGAAAACCCGGCAATAGAGATTATAATAACTATGTAGAAGTTTTGAATATCGCCACAACAACAATATCCCATGATATTGCATATTCTGAAGTAGAATATTGGATCTTTAACACAGGTTATCTATTTTAGGGATAGTTTTTTAATCGTTTATAATTCGATAAAATCGATAAATATTTTTACAAAAAAAACAGACAACAATTACATAAAATGCACCTAAAAGTAAAAAATATTTAATTAATTTTCAACGTCTCGTCTCATCCAAGTTTAACTTGAAAAATACGGTAATCGGCTTTAAGATGCCTATATTTGAAGACTTTAGGAGTTTTACCTGACAGCATCAGCTCAGCAACACGAAAAGCTGACTGCTAGATGCCAATATCCCAAAAGCTATAGGAAATATAAGTAAAACAAAATTATTTAAAGCTTTTTAATTTACTGCCCTCGATTTCTCTAGGATCCCATAATCATATCGTGACCTGATCAGAATGGGACCACGTGACAAGTATACTATGTCAGACAAAAAAAAAATTGCTCAAATTGGTCTAGGAGGCTTCGAGTAATCGGCGAACAAAGAAAACATAAACAAAATAATATTACAGAAAAAAAAACCGACTTCAATTACAAATAATGCTTATAAAATAAAAACTACTAGACCAAACTGAAATAATTTTTTATAGGACCACCTGGCAGCTATTTCGCGTCGAACAAAAGAATCACGCGAATCGGTCCATTAACCGCGGCGTAATCGATGTACATACATAAAAAAATTCATACCGGCCGAATTGAGATCCTCCTCCTTTTTGGGAAGTCGGTTAAAAATACATTCGAATTGTAATTTTTTTTAAGTCATTTAAAAAGGAGCACTTTTTTCACCTATCACTAAGCGGCAGTGCTTGTTCAAGTGTATTTAGCTTTAAAAAAACTATACTATTGACACGACAGTTCTGCCAAAGATGCCATACATTTATATATTTCTCGTAAATAATCATCCTTTGTTGGATCCTGATTTTGAGCATAATAATTATAAAATTATGTTGCTACTCCTGTGCCATTTTTTTCTTATAAATATTTCTTTTAGATTTAAGGACTACTGTTTTTTTACATTATTTATGGATTCAGAAAACTAAATTGGCTCTTATGTAGAACGTCACAAGTGACACTCGAAAACAAACTACTAATTTATATGGTTCATCAAAACAACAGAATTTCATGAGCATCTACAAATAAGAACAGTCAAAGCAGAAATAGAGCACAGCACAGTCGTATAAAAAACGAATCGAAGCTCATAACAACGCCTTGGCAGCAGCATTAAGTAAACCACTTGAAAAGAAACGACTTAAACGCTACCATATATGGGACTTTGCAATAGCAAAATAAAATATTAAACGATAGGAGGCAGATTCTTTGCTGGAAGAATGAACCTCATCAGCCTATAACTACCTCTACAACGAATCTGCTAATGGTTATAAAACCGATCGCAAGATAAAACCAGAAGAAAAAAAAAAAAAAAAAATATTTATAGATTATTAATCAATCTATAAACTAATGGCAAAATTAATCAATAATTTACAATAACAGAGTGAATGAACAATCAAAATACGCATTGTTATGATCATAAATTTTATTTATTATTGTGACATAATTGTTTGTAACCTCATTATAGATTGATTAGTTATCTTATTTTCAATAATACTAAGAATAAACAAAGGGAAACCAACATGACGATATTGGAGACTGGGAAAACCAAAATTTCAAACTTAAAAATATGATTTTAGTTGCGATACTTTTGGAATAAATCAAGTACAAAATAACACGAGAAAAGGTAAAAACCTACAACAGAAAGGAGACTGTTTTGCTTTACTTTACCAGGAAATAAATGATTAAAATCATTTATTTATTTCCTTCATCACTTGATCCGGATATTATTATGATTATTGAGACCACCCACATTATTCAATAAAAACCCCCACTGATTAGTTAACAAGAATGATGGATTAATTTGCAAATGAACAGATGATAATAATATAAACAACTCACTAATATGATAACATATTTTGTGTAAATTCCTACATACAAAACTTTATCAAAATATTCAACATTAATATTATTATCTTTTTGTGTGTATACAGAAAAATGCCTCAAAAGGTGCAGTTATTAAAAAAACAATTCTAACGGTGGTCAGTGTTCATTTCCACCATTAAAAAAAATCGTACGTAAACAATTATGAGGATAATAACAAATATTAAATATCTAATAAAATACAAATTAGGGGAGGGGGAATCCCTAATAACAAACGTATTTTTTTTGCTCATTTTAGCTCGATATTGATAAAGGTAGACGCTTGTAATATTCAGAGATTATCTAGTTACATATTTAATTAAAAAATAGATAATTAAAATAAATATTTAAGAGAGGCTCCCATACAACAGACATGTTTTTTTAAGCCGTTTTTATATATAATGGTAACCCTTCGTTCGTGAGTCCGACTCGCCCTTGGTCGGTATTTTTCTAATTAGGTGGACCACTTTTTTATTAGAATAAGTATTGCCATAATATTATTTTTCCTCAATGACTTCTGCCTCTTGAAATACCACGCTGTGGTTGCACGTTGTCGTATAAGGGAGCTTTTATATTGCATCTAGATTATTCCAGGAATTTCCATCTAGCAATTAATTAGTTATGTTGTTAATTTATTTTCTGTAAAAACCTATATTATTATTTTTTTAAAATATGTCTTGTACTATGATCAATGGCCCCAACTATTTAGTAAAAACACGTTTCTTTTAATGGGTCATCTTTAGTTTAAAAAAAAACATACTGCGCATATACAGTGTACACACACGGATACAACCGATTCCTTGCAGACACTGTTTTTCGTAAGACGCAAATGAGAGACAACAGCATTTCATTGCCCAAGTGCACACAACAATAATGATTGACGCGTCCTCGCAAGATCCAGGATCCGGTAAAATTAAAAAAAAATGTAAAAGTAGGATTTTACAAAACTGGTCAGTGTATTTGTTTCTATAACTATACACTACCTAGTTTTGAAAGGTCCTTTAAAAAAGTATCCTACCTGACTTGACCGTGCGTGAACAGGCGGTGGTGGTTGTATCCAGAGAGCAGGCATTTAACTAGCAAGACCTATAAGTTTTTACATGACATAATTCCCATTGCGCGAGCAGAGCTGCGCGTTCCAGGTAGATAATGTTGCCTACCCTTGAAAATCAATTCACCAAATAACAATGTGTGTGTACAATTTTGTTTATGTAGTTGTGTAGATTTAAATATTAAACTATTGTTAGTCAGTGTAAGTCGGTGATATATAAATTATGAAATGAGCGTTTCTCGCCATCAAACGTAACAGTTTGGCGAGTTTATCATGAGTCAACAAACTTGCATTGTAAAAAAGAAAAGTAAATGATACAAAAAAAAAAGAAAAAAATTACGTCATAAATTAAAAATGTATGGGTTTTGACAGCTATAACCCGACCCGGGGAAAATTTTACTTTTGCAACAATTGCATTGTTGCAAAAGTATAACCGTAAATTTTCTTCATGGTACATCTTGACATCTATTATCTCTGGTTGTGTCCTCTTTCTATTTTATATTTGTTATTTTGTAGAATAATATAATAAGGATTTATTTGCAGTTTAAAACAATAGAAAAAGATAGGTAAAGGAAAGGGAGGGCCATGGATATTACTTAGGTATAATAAATTATATGCCCTGGTTATTAGGTATAGTTATCAATATTATAATAATTATTGTGGTGAACACCATAGGCAAAACACAACATTATATTTTTAATTTCTCCAATAATATACCTAATTTATTTAATAAATGACAAACTAAGAAAAGTAAAACGCCATGAGGAAACTGTTTTTTTTTTTGTGAGTAACAAATTGAATGCATACTAAGGAAATAATTCCTATGATAATCAAACAAGAATACAAATGAAGAAGGCGATAGAGAACAAAAAGCTGCATACTTGATCTATGATTATTTTATTTTCTTTAAAAGACGCCTGCACTAGAGATAACTCCAGTATCGCGAGGGTGTTAACAAACATACATTTCACACATACAAAACACACCCAGAGTTAGAACAAATCTTTACGAAACACACAAAGATTTGTCTTGTGTAGGGATCGAACCCACAACACCAGCGTTGTTGAAAACGTCGAGAAGACCGCTTTAACCACTTCGCCAATCGTGCACTCAAACATATGTCAAACAAAGAGAACTTTCAATAACAACATTTGGGTCAAAGTACTCAAAATGAAAAAAATATAAATAGTTTTACCTGTCGCAAAAACACAATTTAACTTTCAATATATAACTTCTTATTGATTATTTTTATAGCATTTAGCTTAGCAAATTATACTAGCACACAGTTGACAATTTATGAGACCAGCAAGATTCGAACCTGCGACTTCCGCACACCGGGCAGATGCATCAACCATGAGGATACGGTCGCCTTTTGCCAGGACCATAATTTATCTCTCAACGTGTACGCGTACATGCGTTATGGTGTAACATACAGTTGAGATATATAATAGATAGATATGTTTAGTAGTTAAAGTGGTTACCCGGTGTGCAAAGGTTGCAGGTTCGAATCCTGCTGGTCCCATAATTTGTCAACTGTTTCTTAGTAATCAATAAATAACCAAACTTTTGTGTCAGTTCAAATTTATTCAGTTGCGATGACTAATGTAGCCACACAAATTGTATGATGTACATTCAATTCGTTACTCACTGTAGTTTGTAATTATTTCAACGATCTGAATTCTGAGAAATATTTCAAGGTGCTTTGAAATACTAACTCTAGATTTATACGGTATGATACTATAAAAAATATTTAAAGATATTGGGAATAGGAAATTTATTAAAAAAAATATTATACATGTCCAGAGCTATTTTTTTTTGTGATGGATAGGCACGCGTTTAACTACGATCTCACCTGATGGTGAGTGATGATGCGGTCTACGGAGGAGCACGCTTACCTATGAGATACTATTTACTCTTGCTTTGAAGAGATCCAAGTAATATTCATGGGGAAACACAGACATAGAGCTATTTTTAAAAGCGCTACCTGAAATCGTTTACATTTAAATATGCATCTTTTTCTAAAAGAAGTTTAATATATGTACATTTCATATGTACACGTGACGCATGATAAGAACACTATACCTATAAGTATGATGCATTATCCACGATATTCTTACTCTGTAGGTATAAAACCAAGATCCGTAGTTTGAATGAATTCATTCAGATAAAACGCTATGACGTCACTGATAAGATGAATAATTTACAATGACGTGTTTTCTTCTTACTTATTTGTTTGTTGGATTGGTAATGATAAATTTTAGAAAATACTATTTTACAGATAAATTTAATTATTTTACTAAATACATCGATAATGGTTGTTTTGCTTTCGCATAGGCCGCTCCCACATCCCTCCACAGTGCTCGATCGATATTTCCTTCTCCACATTGGACCTGTTGTCTCTTTTAGGTCGTACTCCCATCTTCGCAATGGCCTTTCCCTCTTTAGGGTTCCATTCAGTGATGAGCTCATTTCCATTTGAGTTTCTTTATTTTGCGATGGGATGAAGGAATATACTTAATTTATTTATTCCTAAGAATAATATACCTACATAAGAAACTAAAGAAGAGAAATTCGAAGTTAATAATAACTTTGCTTTAACACAATTTTCGTCGAATTTATTTAAAAATGACATAAAGTAACATTCTTTGAATTCCATCCTTTCCAAATATTAAGGGAACTATTTAATTGTCTGCGGTTTTAAGAAAACTAAAATCACTTAACGCCATAAAATAATAGTTCTATCAATAAACCCAAATTTTAGGATGATGATATCATATTATTACTAATTGAATTTAAACACCATGTACCTATAAATAAAAAAAAAGTATTTTTTTTTTCAAAACCGTTTAGTAATCCCATCGATAACTAATATCAAAGACCTTGTTCAGTTATAATCGCAATAGGGATATGTAGGCAATTCAAGCAGGTGTGCCGTGATTCACTAGATTTTCCCAAACGACTTATCGGTTCGTGCACGACGTTTCTATACAGTATGTACATACACACGGGTACACAACAATCTATACATTTCTAGTATAAGATGTTCGCGCATTGTATAGGATTCCCGTACAAGCCGAGACCAGCTAATACTGGCAAGTTTATAGCTTGAAGAGTACTGTGTACATATTACTATACCGTAACAGGGTATTCCATTGAACATTCTTATTGTAGTGTAGTTTCGCCGAAATATTTAAAACGTACTTTTTCCTCTTTATTACCTTTAGTCGTCTTCAACAGTTAAAATGTATCTTTGAGACGTGGGAGGAAGTTTGGTTGGACATTAGATGAATGTATGTAAGATGACCGTAGGACTGCGAAGTCAAAGGTCTCGGGTTCGAACCAACGGCACACACCTCTGTCAATAAATTGTTAAGATTCGTCTTTCTGAAGATATTATGTGTGTTTTTATCATGTAAATTTGCTTGCTAACGGTGAAAGAAAACAACTTGAGGAAACCTGCATACCTGAGATTGTGTCTTAAAAGTGCTCAGGGGTGTGTAAAGTCTACCAATCCGCACTTGACTGCGTGGTGGACTATAGCCTAATCCTTCTCATCATTAGAAAATTAAATGTATAGGTAATTAAATGTATAATGTGTAGCAATCTCACAAAGTTATACACATATTTTCGGTGGTTTTAGAGCTCTTGTAAACCTGCTCGAGGGTGGAAGCAATACCGACTAACTTGTCGCCAACAAATAGTGTTTCGATTTGTTTTGATAATAAGATAACGCTCTGAAACCAATGGCACGTGAAGCATAACAAATCAAATCAAGGGACTCATTTACGCTATATACGTCGGTCAAAGAAAAAGAAATTGCATTATGTTACAATATAATCTTGTTTTTCTAAGGGATCAGGACTATAAACAGATATTATTATTTTTTAAGAGCAGTTAATCTACGTTTAAATAATAATATTAAGCTTGATGGTTGCGATTGCGAATCTAGTTTTATATTAAGAAAATTTGTAACCCAATTGAATGGATTGTTCTTATTTAGCTTAAATAGCTCTAAGTAGACGTAGTTTTTCGAGGATTTTGCGTGTTGGATGTAGTTGCTACTTACTATTTGGCAAGGGTCTTGTTCCAACACGTGTTGCGACATTGAAATGAGAAAGCAAAATATTTAGATATATTTTTTTAATTATATTTTTCAATAAATAACAAAATATTGAAGACTCGCTTACAATTGTTTATAATGATCAACATTCAGAAACATTTTTAATCGTAACCTTATCATATACATTGTTTGTTAAACACATCTTTGCCAGCAAAAATATGCTTCACACACGGCTTCCTTCAACCTATACATTTCGAACATAAGCTGGTCTGGCATTGCACGAAAACCCTATACAATGCGAGATTATGTATATGGAAATTGTATAGGTTTATATGTCGCCGTCTGTTCACTATCAATAACAAGTTTTAAATAGAAATAATGATTAAATAAGTTAATCAATAAAAAAAAACACTAAACTAAATTTCTACAGTTATAAAAATATTCAGTAAAATAAGTGCTAAACTCGAAAGTTTACAATATTATTAAAACAAAACGGTATATTCTTCAAAAGAAAACAATTTATAGTGTACTAGCTTAAGTAATAATATTTAATAACAATAATATCATACAACACTATGAGTGTTTTCCTTCAGTCTTTGCGTTAAAAATTAAAATTATAATAATACTTTCAAACTAAGATGAACTAACTTCGCCTCGCTCTTGATCCGGACAACCCACTTATAAAGCTTATAATTTTGTGAATACATAAATCGAGATTTGCAAAAATATCTTTCATCTTTATGAGATTTTATAAGACAAAATAAGAAGTGAAATTTTAGTATAAGTAAATTATTATGGAGAATACGGGTTGTATTTTTAAATATTTATATTTGGTTATCTGTCATCTAGCCGTTTCTACGTGGTATTTAAAGAACGGTTTTGATTCGTTGTGTTATATTAATGTCTTATATATAACACTTAAACTGTTTCATGTATTTGAATTTTTGACAGTAAAAAGTGTGAGATGAGTTTTGAAATAACAATAAAAAAGCAGCGCTTAAGCATAATTCATTATTTTTTGCCATGTTGTAGAATATGATACATAAAGTAGATTTATGCAATAATCCGAAACAAAAATTATAGTCTTTTGCGTCTTTACACCCTTCTAATTATATTAAGATTTAAGAGAACGAAAGCAGCAAATTTTAAGATATCCTATCTTCCTTTTAGGACCTAAAAGCCATGCAGTGCTATGCGTTGTATGAAGTACCACTACTATCCGAAGCTATGGTCATATTCTAAATAATTATGACTATCCTAAGGGTACTTACACACCAATCAGTCAACCGACGATCAACGGCCGAACGGCAGAAGAGTCGTCGCCATTCGATTCTATAACTGAAGAAAAACTGTCAACTAATCTTTGACATCAA
This sequence comes from Hypena proboscidalis, assembly GCA_905147285.1. Lineage (NCBI taxonomy): Eukaryota > Metazoa > Arthropoda > Insecta > Lepidoptera > Erebidae > Hypena > Hypena proboscidalis. The sequence goes on from LR990131.1 coordinate 19,160,335, forward strand.
TCAATCGGTGCATCGATAGATATTGATTTATTTCAGTGTAGTAACACCCTTAGGGTATATCAAAGTACTGGTTTACGAGACAACATTACTGTAAGTTTTCTAATGCACTTACTTGAGCAACATTAAAAAGGTGAAATGTCGGTTGAATCACATAATTATCCTTCCACCCGTTCTGTATAGTTAGCTATTCGACTAGTTATTCATCTAAGAAACAGTAGAAAAAGATACTGTAGAATTTAAACCTACGATCTTTTTCACACCGGGCAGTCGCTTCACCAACCAAAAGTTGAAATCCTGCCGGTCCCATATCTTTTTCAACTGTTACTTAGTATAATTTGCTTAGCATAGCTAAATGCTATAAAATAATCAATAAGTAGTTATTCATCATCTTTATACTCAATCTTGCAAACGCAGCACGCTGGGACTTCCAGTGCCTTCTGAATGATGACATTCTTTTCAACATCGTAGACGTATAACGTTCTCCTTGCTGTGATGGTCTCGCAGGTCGACTGCATGATGCTGTCTTGGCCTGACAGCATGTGCTGGAAACACTGCTGGCCACCTTTTGGTACTGTGATATCTTCAGCTCTGAAAAATAAAATGTATTGTTAATATACGAATGTTTTACTACAAGGAAGCTTTCACATTCTTCTGCGTGAAATATCAAAATCTATAAAACACTTTCTTTAAACTATTATGAGCAAGTCTGGATTCATGAATTTCAGGTATACCACGGGAATAAAATCGTATGAAACTGCAGTTTTCAGGTAGTAAAGCTTTTGTAAAACTTTGAACTATCGCCAATATTATAATATGAGGCCTTAGAATAACTGTGACAAGGGGTTTAATATCATAGTCAAAAACATTTTGTGAATATTCATATCTTACAGTATACAATCTTTAAGGCACCATCTGATTATGACCGTATTAAGAAAGATCTCGATTGAAAATCCCAAACACTTTTGTTCAACCCGGGAATCGAACCTGATACCTCATGATGATTCAAATACGCTAACCAGGCAGAGGCAGAGAGGAAAGCATTTGTTTTACATAAAAATATGCATAATAATACTCACGAGCATGTGATTACATCGACATACTGCCTAAAGAGGTTGGTTTGCACGATGATCTCCGTTTTTGAGTTGTTTTTGAAGTGGTTGTACATGTACATTGATTCTCTCTGAAACATAAAAAGAACAATTAAATAAATAACTCATTACATTATTTATCTACCGACTTCAAAAAAGAGGGGCAATATAATTAATCTGTATAATTTTATTAACACGCATTGTTTTCAAAGGCCTTCTTAGAAGGATTTACTTTGTAAGATCCTTTGTTACGATAGCCATTTAAAATTTATTCTGAATGAAAATGACATAACATCACGCCTATATTAGCCAGAAGTGCAAGGATGTGGCAGAGGTGTATGACACCCACATTTCACCTGTTATATTTAGATCCACTATGATAGGGGGTAAGCCTATCGCCATCCATCGGGCACAATCCAACTCAGTGCTGCTATTGATCCTGACGGAAAATCCCTAATAACACTTTGTCTAGGTTAGAGGCGCATACGTTAACCACTAGACTAACCAGGCAGTTGAATGATAAATTTACTTTAAAATATGTATGAATTTATTATTGTTAACTCAAATTACTGTGCTGTATTTTAATTCTGTTCTGATTTTTTTTTAATAAATTGATAATCGCCATTTGGCGTTTTAGCCTCTTTATTTTATGGTATTGGCTACGTTAAAAATATTATTACCTTAGACACATAGGGGCAGTTGTGCCAGTCACTTCTAGGTGATTTCTCTGCAGGTCTGAGCTCGTCATCACCTCCCTCGCGATCGTTGTATTCCTGAAACACGAACGTAAAATCAAATTATTGAATGTTTAGCTTATGGTGCTATTTATCGTGATAACTGAATTGGTGCTGTATTGCCTTGTTGCCGAAATAATTTTTAACACAGTTTCGGCAGAGTATTCAAAAACTACTGAAGATAGATCGATCCTATAGGTTTATGGATAAACTTGTCAAGGCCTTTATTCTACACGAGCGGAAACTAGTACTAGGTATATAATACTTGGCATGGTTAGCCTGGTGGCATATTATTATATTATGTATACTTCTATAATAGTTTGCTCAACTGACTGATTCATTCAAGTTTCCTTATAAAGCGTAGGGGCGCACTATGAAAGGGTTTTTGTAATTTCACCCTAAAGAGGGTAACTAAGGATTAAACGGTTGAATGGAAATCCGTCATTTTTGAAGTTAGAAGCACGAAATTTCATATAATTAAACACATTTTTTTTCCAATAGGACAAATTTAGGGGATTTTAGTTAGAAGTGAGTTTACGCAAAAAACAAATAGATGGCGTTGTAAATATTTTCTAACTTTCGGGCACCGGGCAGAATAATGTTCAAAGCGAGTTAAATCACGCGGGTCATCTAGTTATGTATAGTTACTACGTATAACGAACTGATTGGGAATCCATTACACATATTCATATAAATTAGTACCAACCTGTACGAGAATAGATGGCAGCACACTGTTCATCTTTTCTTGTAATTGCTTGTAGCCTTTAGGTTCGATGGGACAGTACAGCTGGCCCTTGCAGGACTCAGGGATCTCAAGTCCAATATCTGAAAAAATTACATTAATGTTTTATTTTGACGTCAAATTATATGACGTAGGCGTTTTTTGCTTTATCATTTTGGACTATAAAAGCAATATTTCCAAAACTACTAGTGATTATTTAGTTCTTGGAATCGTACTCAGTAAATAGCGTTAGGGTCACTCCCAATGACATGAGACCTAAACATAACAGGTGAAATGCGGTTGCTATACATCTCTGCCACAATTTTCTGGCTAATGTACATTGGCGTGATTATATGATGTTATCCAACTGTTAGAACTATTATAAAAAAACTATTATAACAATATTAGACTGTATCGAATAGCTCATAAGGTACACTCATAATTGCATCGGGCTTGCGAAAATTAAATCAAGAGACATTCTTAAGGCTTGTTTTTACTTCATTACTTATGTATTTGAAAACTCAAGACCATTTTATAAACAAAATAGATGTGTCCTAGTTAGACAATTATATTATAGTAATACAATAATAATATAATAGACTTACCGGTAGTGGGTGCGGCATTGCTGGTCGCTAAAATTAGGGTAACCTGTAAATTACAAATATTATTAATTAATTATTGATCTTCAGCTATTGGTTATTGATTCTAAAATACAATATCGAAAACTTCTGCCAGAAATCGACTTTGGTGATTGTATAAATGAATGACTAAACACTTGATTCAACGTTTAACCTATGTTAATGTTAGGTAATATTACATAGCCTAGAATTAATTAGAAGGCTACCCGTGACCACGATTGATGCAATGCAGTAAAAACGTCAGGCCTTACTGAAGGTGATTAACCTTTCAATATTAAAATCTACTTTTATTGAGGCTTGTGTAGTCAAATTTTATTTGATTCATAACTGAACTGTTGTATAAAGGTGACGAAATACGTACGGTAACCACAAACAGATTGCTGGACGCCATTTTTCACAATAATTTCTCTCACTAATTCACAACACAACAAAACAATTAATAAATTGTATATATATTGGTATTTTATTGAGTTTCACAACACAATTGTTGCTGCTTGATGATGCTCACTGACTGATGACAAGTTGCGAAACATGGAGGTTTATATATGGTTCGATATTTTCCTGGTCATAGCGGGTAAATCCGCTTTAATTCGACTGAGATTCTATTCTATTATGTCCTAACAGTGACATAGTAACGAATTCCTACGTCATTAAATATGTCATAAATGTTGTTATTGGTATTGTTATTTAATGTTACTACATCGATACATTCATGTGTGTGCAATTTAATGCTATTTTAGTTTTGGCATGTTTCCAATTATGTAAATCAGTACGATAGGATCTGTAGATAAACATGAGCGTGTTTTAAATACAAAGTATGAATTTGTATTTTATTAACAAAAAGGTAATTTGTAGAGTGCGTGAGCTGACCTCTAAGAAATTTCTTCAGAAAATTGTTTAGGGTACTTAGGGAGTAAATATACGAAAAGTTCTGGCACCTATACTAAAGCCTACGAAACAAGATAAATTTATGTTATTACAAATCACACGAATATAAATTCTTTTGTTTAGTTATTTAAGTTGATTTTCGTATAATAAAAACTGTTAAAAATGTCCTAAACAATCTCAATTGCAATAGAAATTAAACAGCCCATAAGGCTCTGAATTGGGTTTATAATTGAAAATCATGAAAATTATCTCGTTTCGAGATGAGGTTTTGTGTTTTTGGCAAATATTTCAAAATCGGTGCGTTATAGAGAAAGAATGTCTGCAAGTCATTGTGCCAGTGCACGGGAAATGACATCAATGAATTTTAAATTTCGAAGTCAATTTTCCTCACGGTCAAAGCAAAATTTCGAGCTGCTGAGGTGATATTGTTATTTGTGCATAAAGAGAGCAAAGTTATGATTTTTTCAACGAGTCCTTATTACCCTTTCGCCGTTAGTGGCAGTATTTATGCCACCATCTAATAGGCATATTAAATCGAGAAATTTATTCCATTTTAATACTGTAATCGTTACTATTATATAGCTGAATGTACCATCACTACTTAAAAAAAAAAAAAAACAGCAGTGCCAACCTCATAAAAAAAAATAATTTGACATTTGGCAAAAAAGTTCGCGGTTTTCGTGAGTTCAAAACTAATTTAAGAATATCTCATCAATCCTGTATACAAAACATGTAAGTGACCTTCATTTTTTTTGTAAATATTTAGTATAGAAGATGATAGTGTCATTATTTTCATAAAAAACTTCATATTTTATTTGGAAATCCACTTTTCTATGGTGGCTATATATATGCCACTATCAACTTGTAACTACCCACATGGTGGCAATATTATGTACACTACCAGTTAGAGGTACAATATTTTTTCGTTTTGTATTCTTTTAGATAATCTACAATGAGCCGGCATATACCCCTAACAGATGACCTCATTGCCCAGGAGTTGGAAGAAATGTTTGGCATATCAGATGGTATGATTTCGGAGGATGATTTGGAGGAATCGGATACAGAAAAAGGTACTCAAGAAGAATTGGTACGGATACTTACAGGTGATGATGTTCTACTCAGTTCTGCGGCAATATCGTCTCCATCCTCGTCAACTTGTCAGAGTCTTTCACTCCCCAGACTTCAAAGCTCTTCAAGATCTACACCAGCAGCCCCACATCAAACTATTACAGCTTCTGCTTCGCGATCAGCTACAATACCTCCACAACATCAAAGCCCTTCAGTCGCAAGACTCCTGGGTGACGCAGCACCAATAACGTCACCATATCCACCAGATAGGATTGATGAATTGAGTGAATTATCGGATTTTTCGTCTTCAGATTCAGATTCGGACATAGATGAGACTGATTGGAAAAAACAAGAATGGACCCAGAATCCAGATCTCAGCTATTTCGACACTCCGCACATTCAGTGTTCAAAACAATTTCCCAACAGAACGAAACCTTTGGTCTACTTTGGTTTGTTTTTTAGTGATGATATACTACAGATGATTGTAGACCAATCTAATTTATACGCTACGCAAGTAGGTAGCAGGAGTTGGACACCAACCACTGTTGAAGAAATCAAGGCATTTTTTGGCATGCTCATTCAAATGGGTATTCATGTTTTGCCGAGTATTGAGGACTATTGGTCAACTGACCCTTTACTAAATGTGCCAGAAATAGCTGAAACAATGACTCTTAAAAGATTTCAGCTCATTATGAAGCATTTGCACCTCAACGATAATTCGCAGATGCCGGCCAGAGGTAGTGAGAGTTATGATAAACTCTACAAGGTAAGGCCTCTGCTTGAAAAATTGAATGAGAAGTGTTCAGAAAATGCTATAACAACAAATTCTCAGTCAATTGACGAGTGCATGATCAAATTTAAAGGCCGAAGTAGCCTCAAACAATATATGCCTATGAAGCCGGTAAAGCGTGGCTATAAGGTTTGGGTTAGGGCAGACAGCTCTACAGGTTACGTTTACATGTTTCGTGTTTATACTGGCAAATCTGATACGCCGGAGACAGGATTGGGAAGCAATGTAATCAAAGCATTGTCTGAGCCTTTGATCAGAGCAAATTATCGTGGTCATTTAGCATTTGATAACTTTTTTTCGAGTACTGATTTGCTACAGTATTTGTTCGACCTTGAAATATATTCAACAGCAACGGTAAGAAGTGACAGGCAAAATTTACCTCTTTTAGTCAAAAAGCCGAAACTTACTGGAGACAAGGAGGCAGACAACAAAACTGCAGAGGCTGCTAAAAAACAAAGTGCACGGGTGAAAAAGATGAAGAGGGGTAAATGGAAGTGGAGGGTGAAAAGGAATGTTGGGTTTGCTGTTTGGAGAGACACGAAACAAGTAACTGTTTTGAGTACTGCTTATCACCCAAAACAAAGAAAGACATGTACGCGCACCCAAAAAGATGGGTCAAAGAAATTGTTTAGTTGTCCCCAAATGATTCCTGAATACACGAAGCGGATGGGTGGTGTAGACAGGTTCGATCAGCAAAGGACTCCTTATGCTGTGGGAAGGAAAAGCAAGAAATGGTGGAAAAGAATATTCTTCTTTCTTATTGATCTCGCGATCACAAATGCTTATTTACTATATAAGAGTAATTCACGAGTACATAACATAATGACCCAAAAGTGTTTCCGCATTGCACTATCAAAAGAACTGATCAATAACTTGTCATTTCGAAAGAGAACCTTTCGTTCAATTCCCAAATACATCACCAAGAAACGTAAGCAGAGTAATGAGAGACAGAAAATAGCACACCGTATTCCAGATGGACTGAGGACTGAACAGTTGGGAGAACATTGGCCAGTGGAAATAGAAACATATAAGCGTTGTAAATTATGCAGCACTAAAGTAAATAACAAGAGATCAAAAATAATGTGTGAAAAATGCGAAGTTCATTTATGTATAAGTCCCTGTTTTCGACAATTTCATTTTAATGAAGTTGACTGATTGTAATTATACAAACTGATAATTTTCATTTTAATTTTGTAACTAAAATTATAGCTAAGACTAATTTTTCTATTGTTACTAAGACATTTTTTTATGTTCAACCTAATAATTTTTAATTTGATTTTGTTCCTAAGATTTTATTAGATATTACTAAGTAATACTATTTTTTATATTGTTACTAAGACTAATTTTTGATGGTCAAGCTAGAAATGGCCACTGATTATGCAGACTGATAATTTTTAGATTGATTTTGTACCTAAGATTTTACTAATAATACTAATGTTTCTATTGTTACTCAGACAATTTTTTTATGTTCAAGCTAGAAATGGCCACTGATTATGCAGACTGATAATAATTATTAGACTGATTTTGTACCTAAGATTTTACTAATAATACTAATGTTTCTATTGTTACTCAGACAATTTTTTTATGTTCAAGCTAGAAATGGCCACTGATTATGCAGACTGATAATTATTAGACTGATTTTGTATGTAAGATTCTATTATTACTAAGATTATTTTGTTCTATTGTTACTCAGACTAATTTTTGAAGCCCTATTTGGTAATGACCAAACTGGCAGTGGCAACCATATTGCCACCATGTTTTTTTATAGTAAATGTTAATTTTTTATAATTTTTTTTACGGATTTCATTAAAGCTTAATAATGGAAAACCATACCCCAAGTTTCATTTTGCTGCTACACCTGGATCGTTCTGCCAGTTAAAGGGTTAAATCGCGAATAAAGCTTCAGTTTCCTAGGAAAGCGGTGTGGAATAATGCGGCCGTAATATTATTACCGTGACACGATTAATATGTAATACGTTAGGTCGATCACCGCTCTCTAGGAAACCACTACATTTGTTTTACATACGTTACGTTACGTTTAGGTTTTACATAGGCAACGTTTTAGTGACGTAATTGTACCGTTATCTTTATGACCGCATTATTCCACACCGCTATGCTAGGAAACCGAAGCTTAAGCGAAAGAATATATAGTAGTTAGAATTTTGAGCGTAGTGAGGGACTCAAAAGCACGAGATATAAATAACTTTGATCTCGTGTCACACATACAAGTTTTCACTTCAGCAGCTCAAAATAGTACTCATAGTACAAGTTCTGCTTAGTTCGGGACTGGATGACGTGGAGTGAAAGTTAAGAGGTGGGAGACATTAAAAAAAATGGTGGGCAAATCTCATCTTTGCTTCGAGCGAGACCAAACCTCGTAGCAAATCCAATTTGCTATCTAAAATAACTCGAAGTTCCATACAGTACTTTTGCTCCACCCGGGTATCGAGCCCGTGTCCTCGCGGTAAGAGCAGTGACTGATTAGCCATATAGCAAGAGTAGCAAATGCTACGGGCCCCGCGAATTGGAGAGCCTCACGCTCCAACGCCTGTTTGACCGTAAAAATAATTAATTTTAAAGAGTAGCGTAAAATATCTTGCTTGTAAGAACAAATTTGTGTATGGTTTGTAAATACAGACTTGCATATACTGACCAATATAAATGAGCCAGCTTGTAGAGCATGATTTGCTTAAAGAACTAGATATGGAAAACGTTATATCTAAATTTGCCAACATTAAATAAAAAGAAGTTGTTTTATAATTAATTGTTAATAGTTATATTTTATTTAATACCATAAACTTTAAAACCTAAAGCAGGCCAAAGGCCCCATAATATATAATAATTATTGAAGGGCCCCCTGACAGATTTTGCTACAGGCCCCGTGCTGGCTTAATCCGGCACTGGGTAAGAGGCGCATACGTTTACCACTAGACCAACGAGGCAGCATTAAAAGATAATAGGATAAAAACCTTTCGTAGGTAGCCATATTAAAAACTATTAGTTAACCACTATTAGCTCGAGAAAAACTGTCTTAAAATTTCAAAATGAATTGCATATATGAACTGTATAAATAAATATATAAAACTTATTGAATTTATGGCAATGAAATTATAAATATATACAATATATGTATACAGTACAGCCACATTTTGTCAACATACTTAATATGGTTTGCTACGTGTAATTACTGTGTACACATATGTGTATGACTTATTATACACATATTAAAAGCGGTAACCTGTTTTCTGCAAACCGCTTATTTATTGCTAAGTCAATTATTTCGGCAGCTTGTAAATACGTTACGAAAGTGATGCATTTCATGATGTGCAATTAAGAACACGGCGCTACGAGAGAGGTGCTATTTATTTTTTCACATTAGATAAAACGCCAGAAGCAATGACTCTATCCAATGGTCCCAATTGACAAGGCCAAACATACACATTCACTCACACAATAACACCCAGTCTTAGAACATTTTTATGCGAATCACACAAAGATTTATTCCATGTGGGGATCGAACCCATAACACCAGTGCAGTGGAGAGCGGCGAGGCGACCACTTACACCTCTACACCACACGTGCAGACAACATGTTATGTGAATTATGCGATTATAACCTAAGCTCCAGCAATCCTAGCTTCTATTGTTTCTATAACAGCGGCTAATTTGCCCGGAACATCTACAATCCAATATTGCAAATTGTGATCAACGTCAGGTTACTGATGCTGTCTAACATATATTGATGGTATGTGTCAAGAAACAGCGATAGCCGAGTGAAAGACCGTAGGACTGCTAAGTCGAAGGTCTCAGGTTCGAACCCACGGCACACACCTCTGTCAATAAATCGGTAAGATTCGTCTTTTCGAAGATATGTGTATATTTGTCATATAAATTATCGCTCGCTAAGGGGGAAGGAAAACATCGTGAGGAAACCTGCATGCCTGAGAGTGCCCAAAAAATGCTCGCGGGTGTGTGAAGTCTACCAATCCGCACTTAGCCAGCGTGGTGGACTATGGCCTTACCCTTCTCATCATGAGAAGAGGCTTGAGGCTAGCAGTGGGACATGTGTAGATAGATAGATAGATAGAATAAGCTTTATTGCACACCAAAAAATAAGACACAAAATAGAACATAATTAAACATTAAGACATGTACAATGGGCGGCCTTATCGCTAAAAAGCAATATCTTACAGGCAACCTTTGGATGGACAAATAGATAGTTAGACTGATTTGGGGCAGTTTAAGGTGTAATAGATGAGATAGGAGGTACACTATAACTAATATTTACATAAATTTACAAATTCAATAGGTACATTTACCTACAGATTAAATATATATTATATTAACTTACATAGGTATACTTAAAATAAATATGTACATATCACTATTTAATATATTAAATACATACATATTATTATAAATAAATATTATACATACATATAATAAAAACAGAGGATAATAAGAAATGATAATAAGGACTGGCAATGTGAATAAATAATTTATATAGAGGATAAGTAATGTTCTTTGACCATTTTTTTAAAAGAGAAAATAGTTTTGGCGCGTCGAATAGACACACATGTGTAAGAAAGAGGGACATTATTATGTGTTAAAAATAATGTTAAAAGGAGTCAATTTTGTTAGAACATAAGCTAAACAAATTAAAGTAGGATTAATAATACGCCCTGGTTCGACTAAAGTAAAAATATTTTATCTACACCCATGCTATAAATCCTCTATAAACGTTCTTGAAACAGTTAGCTTATTGCCAACATTAAAACAGCCAGTGTCATAATAACCATTATAACACCCAAACGGGTGTACTAATGTTGTACTGAAATTCATTATGCAACTCCTTTTTTACTCATCGAATAGCCACATCCTCATGGCATCTTTATGAATTTCAAAAAAAGAACATGTCATGCACGCGCGTTTCACTACCACAGCGCCGTAATTTAAATAAAAACTTATTCGAATTTTTGAATTGACACCGTATCCCGCCATTTTTGTTCAATAATAGTATTGAAAAAAAAATATTTTGTTGTTTACAAAAATGAGTGATACAAGCTTTGATAACACACCACCAGATATTTCTAATGCAGCAAAGGACATTTCTAACCAATTATTACCAGTAAAGTCGAGAAAATATTACGAAAAGACGTACCAAAATTTCATGAATTGGAAAATATCAAAGAGTAGTACATCATTTTCTGAAGATGTTCTATTAGTATATTTTCAAGAATTATCAGAAAAATACAAATCTCCATCCCTATGAGGACCTTCTATTCAATGCTGAAAAGTACGCTAAGTATTAATCACAACGTGGATATCTCAAAATATTAAAAATTAATTGCCTTGTTAAAACGTAAAGTAGAAGGCTATTCAGGGAAGAAATCGAAAACGCTTTTACCTCATGAAATAAATAATTATATTATTACCTATACATAGTTTGTTTGTTTTAGATACTCACTAATTAAACTTTCCATGAATTTACATACAGTTCTTACAACACTGTACAATACCGTATGGTTTCAGAACATTTATAGAGGATTCATATCATGGGTGTAGATAAAGTCTTGTATGCAACTGTTATAATTAGGTATTAAAACACTCATGTGAAACTATTATCACACTCGGCTTCGCCTCGTGTGATAAACCCACACTCGTGTTTTAATACCCCTCATTATAGAACAGTTGCATAAATAACTATTAAAGTTTATTGTGACCAGTTTTAAAATTAGATAATAAGATTAGGGTTCGATGGAACTGACATGTATCCCTAGGATTAAAAGATCCAAATGAAAAAAGATTTAAAAAAATGCAAATGCATCGCTTCATCTGAGGACTACAGATTTATTTTTATTCAGCATTTTTTTAAGTATTAAGTAAGTTTAGCGCCGCGGGAAAAGTTTGTATGTCATAATAGACTCCACGGGAAGAGAAAGGCTAGTAATTATAGGTAGGTATATCAAGACGAGGGGTTCCTACTATATTTTCCGTGTAAAGTCCCAAAGATAAAATGTATGGTTAACCAAAATGATCAATTAAATTAATTTAATAAGATATAATAATTTCTTAAATCATTAATAATATTCATTAATTAAACAGGGAATTTATAGTCAATGAAACATTTACAATATATATTGCACAAAATTTGTTTTTTAAGCGCCATCACAACATGGGAGTTAATAAATCCCCCATAAATTTCCCCTTTATCAAACGGACTTCACAAACAAATCAGCAATTATTTAATATGAATCACTAAAAATTAGTCCAAATAAACATAAACAGGGACGTTTCATTATCAGGTCAGGATTTAATTTATCCTAAGAAAAATACCGTAACTGCCGTTTGTTTTTTTTTTGTTTTTTTGCGTATTTGAGTTCTTCTCGCCATAACACATAATATTATGACTTAAAAAAAATCATTAAAAGCCATATCAATTCACTAGTAATTATTCTTTTGACCTGCATTGCCTTTTAAACTAAATACAAAGCTATTAAACCTTAAAAAGTAATGCACTTCCGTCCGCGACTGTTCCCACACGTTAGATCAACAAAAAGTAGTATGTATGCTTCTTCAAGCCTTAAACTAAAAAAAAAACAATAAAAAAAAACTATCTATTTACATTTTATATCAAGTATGGTTCAATAGTTTAACTACTGTGCAGACATAACGCACAGGTATATTGTATTAGTTATTAAAAACAAGCAACGTAATCTAATTCAAAGTAGCCTTAAAGCTAAGCGTAATTTTTGGATAAGTTATTAATAATTTATAATAATGGTAGAAATCATCCCCCACCATTGGCAGATACTTAGCATGGTTTCAACTCCAGACAGACATCCCTAAATTTAAAACTTCAAGAGTGTCTGCCTGGTGTTAGAACCAAGTTAAGTGTCTGCCAATGGTAGACAACAATTTCTAGCATCACTATGAACAACATATCCCAAAATACGCTTTATAAGAATATGCTATAACGTAACTTTTTTTAAACTTTTTTTATATTATCTCAAGCCACCACGATCCTTATTCCATATTAGGTGATTGTTTTTACCTATATTAGAGGCACAAACAAAGAAACTTTCAGTTATAAAAAAAAATAACTAAGACCTAGCAGCTACAGGCTCTTGGGCTATAAGATTTGCGAAACATATTTAACGTCCGCAGGCTGCGATAGTTAGACTAAATCGCATCATTTGCATAAACCACCAAATGTTGCTACAGATAATTTTAACATTGCACCACTGACAGAAAAGTATGCTTTTCATAATAAAAATACAATTTCAATCACAGTCTATTTCAGCTAATTATAATAAGGAGTCCATTCTTTATATCACAATGTACTTGTACTTCGCAATACTGTCATATTGCTCCCGAGCATAATTATGATGAAATATTCACTAGTTTAATTATGTCTAATGATACTTAATTCATGTAAAACTGTCGCGTTATGTCATTAAATGTAAAAATAGAAGGTGGACTCGAAATGCGTCTTGGCAAAACATTTTTGCAACCACCCGAGTAATCATCCTAAGGATTTTTAACTTTATTTTGTAAGATGCAAGATTTTTTTTTGCTTGATGTTTTTGAAGAGATTTGCCGCTGTTGTTTCGCCCTGTTTCCTGTCCAAATTGTCAACATAACAATTGGATATGTGATGTTTTACACATTCTTTCGCTAGCATTAAACGAATGTGACATTATAAGTTGTGAGTTACGAAACATGAGGCAATGCATTTAAGGCGGTTAGATCGTAGTTAATCTTTTGAAATTTTCGGATACATTGTTACCCAGACTGTTTATTTTATTGTGTAAGGGTAAAAAACATAATGTTACGGCATTTGGAGTAGCGTAAGTAAGTTTGAGGATTAGTTTTTAGTTCAGTTGAGTAGATAGGATCTTTTTATACCTATGCCATAGTTCCAGTGTCACAAAAGAAAGGCGAGTGTAGGCATCCATATTACCACATCGTCTCCACAAGGATAACTACATTTCTCACCTAACTTCAACTCTTTTTCCTCCACCCAATTGTTAAACATTTTTTTGCCGGTCCATTCGCAAAACGTTAACAGAGCCCGCAGACAACATATTATTATGCACGTAGCAGATTTAGAGAAAATTGGCCGATACCAAATCCGTGTAATGTACGCACTTCACGGTATTTTTATACTGATTGTAAGTCTGTTGCTTACGGGGCTCTCGCTTCTCGTTGCTCGGGAAATCAAACATTTAGGCGGTAGCACAAACAGATAGCAACGGTAGCGACGTAGGAAGCAAATATAACGTCACGGGTCGGGAATGGGCACACTGGAGTGCGGTGACCGTCGCATGGTCGATGAAGCTATCTGCAGTCAACTTCAGAAAAAAAAAAATAACTAAAGATATGTTATTTTACGAGGGTAATTCCAGTACTATATTCTTTTTCTACAAAATGAAAGGTTATCTTTTGTTTAACACTCGGTCAGGTCAAGTTATAACGCTATAAATATCATAATAATATCTACGTTAATTGATCCAGTGGCAGTTATCAGAGAATATTAATATTAAAGTAAGTACCTATAAATGTTCTAATTAAATATCTCTCAAGGCTACTGCTTCAGTCATAGGTTATCAATACGTGTTTCCCGTACCTATTAATAAATGCGTTAGGAATGGGTCCTCGTTGTAAGGAGGAGCTGACCGGGGTACCAGGCAACGGGGGGTGACAAAGAGTCGAATTATCCATAATGCTACAAAGATGCGCGCGCGCAGAAACTTTTAATATCAGACTCATTCGCCACAAGTCTTGCTAATGCTATTCTTCTTCTTCGTCGTGTCGATGGCTGATTCAAATTTTATTTTGACTTGCCATCGTGGAAAAAGGAGTAGCCTATTCGCTTTGAAAAACGCGCGAATTGCCCAGGGTGCGCCGGACGTAGAGAATCGTTGTGTACGTCACTTGGGAAGGCTCCTTTCATGCTAATGCTATGAAATTAAATTATCACCAAGTGGTAAAGTTTGGGAGTGACAAGATAAAAACAGGAGCTGTCATTAATCGGGAGTGCTTGCGATGGGGAGAGGGTGGATCCTAAAGGAATCACTCTGGGCGGTACGGCATCCGATGCTACGCCGCGCCGCCACTCTTGCAATAGACTAGATAGGAACCCAAGACGTCTCAATCGCAATTACAAGTCAAAAAATGCTATGTACAAATTTTGGTCCTAAAATCGCTACAACGAGTGACATTACCGTTGCCTTCATATGTATCAAGATATCTGAAATTTATACAGACGTTAATGTCTACTATCCAAAACTCAATGGTTAAGCTAAGCTACGTCTTAAGGAAGGTAACCTAAGCCAACAAGATCATGGGAAATATAATAATAATATGTTCTACGTACGGACGATATATAACTTAAACATTCTACGTCATCAATGACATATGTTTACATAGTTACATATACTATTGCGTGCAATGATATTATATAAAAACAAAAGCAGATATGTTATAAGCGCTCGCGCTGTGAATACTCAAATACGTCCCAATTGGGACGTCTTGTGTTTAGTTTGCGTGTGGCCTGCGTCGAGCGCAGTCACGTGCGTACCACTGAAGTGCAATCATTAAAACTATAGCTATCTCTTTCATTTGCGTGCTATTTCGTATCTTTTGTTTTACTTATCAGTTACATTTGTCAATGTGTGCAATTTGGAATAGCTCGGAACGGATTTAAATCGTAATTTCTATGAACGTAACATATCTATAGTTCTATAATATCATTGATTGCGTGTCTATCTATGACGGCATGAAGTTTTGCTGCAAATCGCGTAAATACAATACATTAGTAAAGTTAACTACACTACATTTAAGCGACGTCATTGAATTGACACGAGCATAGAGACAAACAAGTAGCTATACTTCCTTATACCTAAAAACTTAATTAAACACAACAATAATACAATTAGATGAGATTTTATACGCAGTTAATTAAGTTATAATTATTTAAATTGCAATCGATCAAAAGAAGGAAATGTTTATTGAACATACAACATATTGTTATGTATTTTAGTTGGCAATGTGACTGATTTTATAAGCATGGGTCTAAATTTCTAATAATTATTAGTTATTCATATACAATTATAAAAAAGGTAACTGTTTAAAGTGTTTCACTGGGCCTTGTTAAGAAGGAAAAGATCAATCGATTGTGTGAAAGATGACATGGCTGGAAAGATTGTTGAGTGTAGGTACGTGCTGAATTAATGTCTGATAGAAAAGTGTTCAAGGATATAACATAATGCGCTGACCCCCAGTTATTGGGATAAGGGCAGGCAAAGCTTACGTAAGCATTACCTAAATACAACGTTAAATAATTCCGAGCTGGAGTAACAAGATGTTATACGTTAAGAGTTCTTAAGTATTTGGTGTACTTCGCTACGGACAATAAAGTGCTAAAACTAATTGGAAAACCCTAGTGCTTAGCAGTGGGAAAGTTTCATATTATGTGCAATCTAAAGCAGCCTGGAAGTGGGCTCCACGACCTGTGGGTAAATACCCTTTGCACGATATACCAACCAGTATTGCATTAGAAGTATTTGACCCAATTATATTATGTAAAGGATTTTCCAGCCTTTTATCTAGAAAGACCAAGAAATAGACTGTTTATAGCGATTTGTAAATGGGTGCTTCTTCGAGCAAGGCATTCTTTGGTGATTTGCGTGGCAATTTTTAAATTTAATATTTATCTTAAATCGGCATCAGTTTCTTAAAATATACGTAAAAGTAATATTTTTTATAGAAGTGGCACCTCAATGAGCGATATACTTACATATATAATCGAGTTTAAAAAAATGGTTGCCACGCAAATCACAAAACACTCCACGACAATGATTTTTTTAAAATGTAACTTTCTCAAATAAGTCATTAAGTCATGAGGTAAAAGCATAAGTAAGTAACTAACACAGAAATCGTTTTTTTAAAGCTTTATTTATAATAGAATCAGTCAAAAGCTATGGAGTTGAAGTTTCTTCCATGGATCACGGGTGAATTGCCGGTACTTTTATATTATTGAAAAACTTATTAAGTTTTTCATTAAGACAATGTTTAGCTTGACTTTTTTTCTTCAAGTTATATTTTCGGGCACTTGTTCGACTTTTCGCTCGTCTAGCTTTTTGTTCGCGACGGTTTAAGTCATGAATACTAAATATTTTTTTCTTCAGCTTTTCTTTTATAATATCTTGCCCGGTTTTGGGCCTTCAACTCTTCATTATTTTAGGCTCAACTCTTCTTTTTCTTTCAGATAGCTTTTTTCTTTCTAATTTTTCCTCTCTTGTTAATGGCATTTTGGTCTAATAAATAATTTATTACAATTTTAGTTAATCTGATACTATTTCTATTATTATTAGGTACTGACAAAATCAGAACCTCATCAGCTTTGTCATTTTAAGTCTGATTTAAACAAATATATATTTAATTAAAGTAATAAAAACATATTTTCATACCATACTATTACAAAACTCAAAGTTATTTCACTTGCATGGTCAATAATTGATTTACGTGGGTCTAAACTACCACGTAAACCACGTAAATCACGACCACGGAAATCAAAATAAATCTTTTATTCTGAAAATATATAAAAACCTTTAAAGCAAACGTACAGTGTTTTGAATATAAGTTACGTTACCATAAATTTGTTAGCTACAATATTTAATTTAATAAAAAATTCACAGACACCGGAGAAAATTGTACCACGCAAATCAAAGTTTTGAGAAACCATACCCACGAAACGAAGTTCTTACCTCAATTTTTCGGAATCTCAACGCGTTGTCATACAAGCACTCTGCCCGGCCGCCGGAGCGCGGCTAGTTTATAACATGAATTAGGATGAGGCAACATCGGGCCGCGAAGTTAGGGATGTACAAGTGAATTTACAATGATCCACGCAAATCAGTAACTACCCCGGGACAGTAACATTTTTATTTTTTTTATTAATGTAATTATTTAAGGACTATGATCTTATTTTTCATAGCATTGTCAACTTCTTAGGACTTTATGTTTTATTTTTGATAAGTATGTACCGTTTAGTTTAAAATATATAATTTACTAAGTAACTGGATCGGAGTTTGGGACACTCCACGAAAATCAAAGAATGGGGGTGTTTTAATTTTTTTATGATATTAAATATATAGATAATCGAATAATAATTAATAACCCAAATAGGAGAAGATGAAAGATTTTCCCGAAAAAAAAAGTGGCTTGCTGACTTTTCTTACCTTTCTTAGATAATGACATAGAGCCTAATGTAATGTATAATTCGTTTTTTGATTCATTTCTTCGCGATTTTAACTCAATATTTACTTCCAAGGAGATTACTGTTACTAGTAGTCCTGTCTTTGGTGACTGGGCAACCGCAGGTATCATTAAGAGTAGGCAAACATTGTACATTTTATACTATGAAAGACAATTTAAAAGCAGTGAAGAGTTTAAAGAACATGTCAAATCATACTCGAAGATTTTTAAACGCGTTTGTAAAATTGCCAAATCTACATTTATTAAATCTAAAATCAAAAACAGTAGTAATAAAATTAAAGCCACTTGGAAGGTTATTAATGAAGAGACTGGGAAGGTTAGATCAAAAAATTCAGACTTTAAGTTAAGTATCAATGGTCAAGTAACCAAGTCAGATTTAGAAGTTGCCAGTGCTTTTGAAGGATTTTTTACTGCTTTTCCTGTCTCTCTAACTAGTGCTTTAGGCTCTTCCTCCTCCGTTGCCGAGTCGTTACTTAAAGATAATGTGCCTGAGTTTTACAATAATTTCGATTTTCACCATGTTAATTTGTCTGATTTTAAAGCCGCGTTTAAATCAATTAATATTAAGAAAACGGCTGATCTATGGGGCATTTCTGTACATATTATAAATTCGTTGATTGACATTATTGCACCTGATTTAATCGTGATATTTAATAGATGTATGGATTGTGGTGTGTTTCCTGACTTAATGAAATTAAGTAAAGTCATTCCTTTGTTTAAATCAGGTAGTACATTAGACCCCACAAACTTCAGACCAATATCGGTGCTACCTACGTTTAGTAAAATTTTTGAAAAATTAATTCTCGCGCAGTTACTTAAATATTTTAATGAAAACAATCTGTTGCACACTAAACAATTCGGTTTCACTCGCGGACGGTCAACATGTGATGCTGGGGTAAAATTACTGGAATGCATATTTGAGGCTTGGGAAGAGTCGCGGGATGCCTATGGGGTGTTTTGTGACTTATCTAAGGCTTTTGATTGTGTGCAGCATGAAACTCTAGTCAAGAAGTTACACCACTACGGTATAAGAGGCATCGCTCTGGATCTTCTTACTTCATATCTAAGCGATAGGATTCAGAGAGTAGATGTCAATGGAAAGCGTTCGCATGGATCAGCTGTAGCAATGGGGGTGCCACAAGGCTCTATTTTAGGGCCTTTCCTGTTTCTCTTGTATATTAATGATTTACCTCATCTTGTTAAGGATAATCATGAGATAGTATTGTTTGCGGATGACACTTCTTTAGTTTTTAAGGTAAAAAGACAACAATCAGTAATTGACGATGTAAACAATGCTTTATCAAAGATAGTAAACTGGTTTAGTGCTAATAACTTGCTTTTAAATGGTAGTAAAACAAAATATATTAGATTTTTTACAAAAAATGTTAAGCAAGTCAAAACTAGTGTGGTGATGGACAATGAGGAATTGGAAATGGTCAATAAGGTTGTCTTTCTTGGTATAACATTAGACTCTAAATTACAATGGGGCCCACATATAGAAACGTTGTCTGGTAGACTCAGCTCAGCAGCTTACGCCGTAAAAACAATTCGTCAACTGACCGATGTTGACACTGCGCGTTTAGTTTATTTTAGCTATTTTCACAGTATAATGTCATATGGTTTATTGCTTTGGGGTAGTGCCGCGGATATAGATTCAATATTTGTGCTCCAGAAACGAGCTATTCGAGCTATCTATATGATGAGTCCCAAGGAGACACTAAGAAATAAATTTAAAGAGATACATATTATGACGTTACATTCTCAATACATTTACGAAAATTTAATGTACGTTCACAAAAACCAAACGAAATTTAAGAAAAATAGTGATCTCCATAAATTAAATCTAAGGAACAAAAACAAACTCGCTGTGCCCACTACTAGGCTCCATAAAATCTCTAACTCGTTTCCAGGTCAATGTATACGCTTTTACAATAAACTTCCTTTAGACGCAATAGAATTATCGATAGGTAAATTTAAAAAATATGTTAAAACTAAATTATGTCAAAAAGCTTACTATAGTATTTCAGACTACATAAATGATAATAGTATTTGGAAATGAATTGCTCTTCTTATGTGATTTTTTTATGTACTTTTATATTGTTATATTTTTCATTTTAAAAGATGGTGCACATGAGTTTCTCACCAGCTCTTCTCATAATGCAATACCCATCGGAGCTGGTACTTAGATTGATTTTAATTCGATTCTAAACAGTTTGATTAAAATTAATCTGAGCCCCGGTTATTCAAATCATTGTAATTAGTATAATTTAGTATTATTTATTATTTACATTTATATCATTTTTTGTAATGTTTTGACGTGTTCAAGCGCCTCCTGGGGCCTATGAAAATAAATGATTTGAATTTGAATTTGAATTTGAATTTTCAATTTATATTCTTTTAAGGCGTTGCCGCTTAAAAAACATTTCTAGAAGAATGACCCAAATAATAATAAGAAACCCTAACATTTTTGATAAGTCGAAAAACCAGACAACGAGAATACCAGGAATTAATTGATAACAATGAAATAATAATTATATAACATTTTGAATGTGAATGATGACCTTTAGGTTAAAAACATAATCCACATTTTCGTACGTAAGTAAGTTTATTTATAATTATAATTACCACAACGATTGCCTCGTTGGCATAGTAAGCGTATGCACCTCTTACTGCGAGATCCCGGGATCCCGGGCGCTATTCCCATAACATAACGCTTTATTAAGCAGAAGGATATGGCAGAGATGTAGTTATATTACGAAAATTTAAACCTGTTTTGTTTAGGTTCCATGTGATAGGGCGTGACCATATCGCCATCCGCCGGGCACAATTCCAACTCCGTGTTGTAAGTGAGGATTTCCTGACTGAAAATTTCAAATAACACTCGTACCCGAGACCGCGCAGTGAGAGGCTACATACACTAACCATTTGACCATCGAAGAGACAGAGATAGGGGGCATTGTTCCTCTAAAGCCCGATTTTACCAAACTTCCTAATCTACGGTTTTATTAAGCCCGTATTTGCATCTCTTTCTCTTATTCTATGTTTGTACGGAACAGAGAGATCAAAAACTATAGCTAAGTATTGATTGTTAGTTAAAAACGTTAGTCAAACCAGTACTAAGTCGGTCCTAAAGCTTCACCCTGTAAACCTGTGTCCAGTTCTATCCGAAATTTCATAAGTTCACCAACTTTGGATCCGGATCCAAAAAACCCTAACCAATAACTGCCTGAGGAAAATCCTCAACAAAAACTTATTGCATACATTCTGCCGATGCTCTTGCACAGCCTTACGGATACAGCCTAGGATGCGGTTCGGTAACCGGCCGAATGTGGAACATTATGCAATATAACATAACATTTCTTGTTACTAGCGAATCTGATCATTTAGTTCATATTTCAATTTGTTTTTGCTTATAAATGATCAAGCATTTTATTGTAAAATTATTACATGGACCTGTTTTTTGTTAATGTCGTAATATTAGAATCTTTGAGATGATTGACGGGAGAGGATTAAAGTGAATAAAAAAATTCGCACAAGATTAAGTAATATCGTTTTTTGTGGCCAGTTATGAACAAATATTATGTAGATACTACTCTGTTGCTTCAAGATGGCCAAGTTATCAAACAACTATAAGTTATAAGTTACTAAACACTATTGTCGAGGCCGCTTTTGCGCTAGTGTTGATTTTTCTTCTATTGATTGGCTATTAAAGAGTGTTTTGGGAGTGTGAATCTTGTGGAATACTTTTCTGTTTATAAAAGGATAGGTATGAAAAAGTGGGACGGATGAAATATGACCGAAACGAAACAAACGCCTAGTATGGCTATAAATATTTTTTTTTGAGGACATAAATATAGGTAAAGCGGCATGTCCTGTTCACCGGTGACTAGTATTGATTGCAAATTGTTAAAAAATACCTCCGTCGACAAATACAAAACTAGGTACACCAAAGATAAAAATTACCGATTAGGAAATGTCAGTCGTAAATAATATAATTTCAGCCCTGTATATGTATACATTTACATGTCCTACTGCTTGGCACGGGTTCTCTTAAAAAGAAAAGTTAGGCCGTAGTCCACCACGCTGGCCAAGTTCAAATTGGTAGACTTCACACGCCCTCGAGTAATTTTAGCTCTCTCAGATATGCAGGTTTCTTCACGATGTGATAATATAAATGATAAATACATACCACATATCTTTGAAAAGACGAATCTTAACAATTTATTGAGGGATGTATGTGCCGTAACGTGGATTCTAACCCGAGATCTTCAACTTCAGAGTCCTATGGTCTCCCATTCGGCTATCGCTGCTTCATAGTGACAAATAATGAATCACTGAAATATAGTAATGCTATTTAGGGTAGGATAACCACAAACTGCATTATTTTAGTCATAACAATATCATTGTTGTCTGATTACGCTATGCGGTCTGAATGATCAATAATAACAATACCCTTATCGTCATAACATCGCTGTTGCCATAGCACCTTGTTTGGAATAATACCTATCCTGAAGCCGCACTGGTTCGGTGAAAAGGAACGGTAAAGCCTAGTCTAGTGTCACGTAGACATGTATAATTACTCATTTTAATAGGTTATTGATAAGAATTTATAGAATTACGGTGGAAAACCGTACATACAGTGTAATAAAATACTCATTTCGGGTCATAGCACAGAACCTACTTCTAGCTACTGTGTGATTTAGCACTTCGAGATTTTGCGACTGTATTGATGCTGCATCACCTTTTAGCGACTCTCTGCATTCGATTGCATTAATAATCCAATCGTTTTTACTAAATATGATGAGCTAGGCGCAGCACCAACCAAGAACACAGTACTGCAAGCACTACTATTTGGCCGCATATTAAAGAAGCTTGGTGCTTGCATCCACGAGCTTGTTCACAAAAGTTATATCCCCATTAATTAACTCTTTATCTTAATTTATTTATTTATTAGGCGCACACAACACATTACAATAATGAAAAACTTTAAAATAGATAATGTACAGTTCAGATCTGGATTGTAACATAATACATAATTATGTGCAAAGTCAAAATCAGTATTGAAAACTCAAAAAGCTCTAACTACTAAAAATAAAAAGGAAATGGTTACAATAGATAAATTAACAATTAAACACGATTATTATTTTGTTTGGATGCCTCAGATGCTTCTACAGGAGGGACAGACGCACCCAAACCAATACGTACATGGAGGATGTCTTTATCAATATCTTTGCTATAGGTTGACCGCTTAACTGAGACTTCGCCTGCGGGGTACAGGGGCGCGGGGGTATGGCGACAAAGGGGAATGAAACAGCTGCGGGCGGTGGGCAAATTTTTGTGATTGTTCATTACGTTCGCTACATGGGTAGCGATCGCATGTGTTAACTGTTGCAGACACCTTGTGAGAGGTACACATGTAATGATAATCTCAAGATGAATCGAAAAATCTTCAGACATAAAGTAAACAGTCAGTGCAAGCAAATGGCTTTTAACGTATACATAAATTTTAGAAAAAAGAAACTGGACCAAAAAAAGTTTTGACTTTCTTACGATTTAATTATATGTTTAAATAAAAAATAGTATAATAGTTTATTCTCAATTATTTTATTTACGTACATAAGTTTATTAAAATTTTGTATCTTCTTAACTATTTTTCATTTGATAAATCACTATTTCTTTTTTCCTATGATGTCACATATCTTAGGAAATATCTTGGTACATTTCATCTCCTGTATGTTTCATTAAGTGCCCCCACCGCCCGCAGCTGTTTCAGTCCCCGTTGTCGCCATACCCCCGCGCCCCTGTACCCCGTAGGCGAAGTCTCAGTTAAGCGGTCAGCCTATAGCAAAGATATTGATAAAGACATCCTCCATGTACGTATTGGTTACACGATGCACATAAATTCCTGGACGGATCTTAACAAAAATCATGTGGAGATAATTCAAGACCCCAGGAAAAACAAAGGCCACTTTTTATCGACGTACCACTCGAGTTGAGCCACAGTCGAAAGCTAATCAACTGCATATTGATAATACAACTATAAGTAAAGAACTTAAATGCCTACCTTCACAATGTCCATTGAAGTTGACTGTAAGACGTCCGTCGTGATAATACGGCCTCAGCTAAAATGATCGAAGATGAACACGTGTAGTCTGCAATAGTTGAAAACGTTATAATAACTTCATAACACTCACTCGTAATGTAACTCGATGCTTAGATCCCTTCACTGCCTGTTGTAAGTTATATCGCCAATCACTTGGAATGATAAGCATCTTATAAAACACTAGGTTTCGTCCGCTGCTCCTCCCGCATGTTACATTGTTAAAAAAGTAACCTATATTATGTAAAATATGACTCGAGATTTTTATTGGTTTGCTTTTCCACGTAATTTATGAACCCGGTTTTTGCCTACCAACTCGTATATTATTTATAAGGTATATTTTTGCGTCGACTTTTTCACCTTGTAATATTTTTTTATAGATTCTTTACCTAA
This sequence comes from Hypena proboscidalis, assembly GCA_905147285.1. Classification (NCBI taxonomy): domain Eukaryota; kingdom Metazoa; phylum Arthropoda; class Insecta; order Lepidoptera; family Erebidae; genus Hypena; species Hypena proboscidalis. Next base: position 19,185,036 of record LR990131.1, read on the forward strand.
TCATCAACAGGATAGCTACTAAAATATGTTTTCTAAGAGCATACTAAAACTTTTCGACCTAATAAAATCTTAAATTACATTAAAAATTTGGATGCATTACTTTTTTAACACTAGTTTTACTAGTTAAATAAATTAAATTATTAATACAGTGAATAGGGATAATCGCCGGTTTTTGCCTCATTACAGTGTTTATCGGGCCTGTGTGCTATTGGCTTCGGCGCCACACATGCCTACCAAAGTTCCGGGACTCTGTAGTCCCAAGATATGGTAACATAAACCACAAATAAAAAAAAGTAGTAATAATAAATGAATAATAATAATTTGGCTTTACAAAATAATATTTCTGTGCATATCACTTGCACCGCGAACGAGCGCATTAATGTCTTTTATACTGTTTCTTTTTCTCTGATTAAAAACTTATTTTAAATATATTTTACATAAAAAAAAACTGTATATTTGGGCTTATTGTTTTAGTGGTTAGTGTATGTTGCCTTTGTCGGGACGGAAAGAAGCGTTATTTGGGATTCTGCCATCAAGATTTTCTTGTTAATTTTCTTTTAATATTATTTGTTTAAACTATCGAGTAAAAAAAGTTACTAATTAATATAATATTCAATTACCAACGTCTCTAAAAGCAGACATGAATTATGTATTACCAAATTAAACTTGCGCCTTAATTGAACTTTAACAACAAGAGGATGCACTTTGCGGTTGCAGATGGGTCATTGACCTGAGTTTAGTAGTTCTTCAGACGGAGAAAAATGAAGGTGACTTATTATTTTTATAATGATGCAGTAGTTACTATTAGGTTGTTTAGAATTATATAACTTTAAAATAAGTAGTTGTACCCCAGTACAGATACTTATTTGTGTGTGTGTCATGTGTAGTGTCGATAGCCATACCTTCATATACTAGTAACTTGGCAACACTTTATTTTCTGATACAATAGTAGGTAACAATCGTATTAGAAAATAAACGACGTGGTATATTAAAATCGGCTATTTTGATGGTGGTAGAGTTTTTGGATACCAGCTCGAAAGTGTAAGCACCAGCATCTCACCTTTAAGCTAGAGAGCTAGCTCTACTGAATTCTGGTTCGAGATCAGGCACTGAAATAACTGGCACATGAGCCATTATTTTGTGCTTAGGTAAATCTTCAATCTACTTTTGTTGATTGTTGATGTCCATGGACTGTAGTTACAAGGTATCAGATGTACTACAAGTCCGATCACTACATACTGAGATACAAAAATGGCTTGTCTAAACCTAACTTATAGTAACTACAATAGGTCAGATAAGCTAAAAGTAAAAATGCAGTTGGATTGAGTAAGTGCAGTAGGAAGTAAGGCATCGGAAAAATTCAGGTTTTTATTTGGGATTTGTTTACGCTTATAGATCACAATCCTAAGAAATCTTCTAAGAATAGGCATGGTGACTGATCCATAGATAGTAAAATATAGGATACCTAATCAAAATATAGGTAAAAATAAACCAAATGTAATAATTTTTAGGCGGCTCAAAACCGCGCGGTGTGGCGGAAATTAGGTGAGGCCTATGTCCAACAGTGGACGACGTTAGGCTAAAATGATGATGATGATGATGATGATGTTTCTAATATCAACGTATTTCGAATGTGTGTATTTATATAATATAAATTATCGTTTGCTAACGGAGAAGGAAAAATTTTTGAGGAAACCTGCATGCCTAAGAGTGCTTAAAAAGTGCTCGAGGGTGTGTGAAATCTACAAATCTGCACTTGGCCAGCGTGGTAGACTATAGCCTAACCCTCATCATGAGAAGAGGCCCGAGCCCAGCTGTGGAATATATAAAAGAACAGGACTGATATTAATATTTGAGAGCAGGTAGACAGTATGGCAATTTATTGACGGAGGCTTTGACTATAGCCTATAAAATATTTCATAATCATCTGATTGTATAACCTTTTTTTCATGTCCATTATAACATCATCATTAATGAGATTTATTTGATTAAAGTTTTTATAGCCTCTCTTACCTACTTGAACTAATTTTTTTGGCAAGCATAAAAACTCCATAGCGACAAAAAAATGTTATGTAGTACCCGCGTCGGTTAAAATTCAGCATACTCATGATCTTAAGACACTGTTTGACCAATTAAAAAATTAATACTATGGCTGCAAGTTTCAATATCTATTGCTAATTCCCTGTAATCAGGTACTTGTCAAGAAGCATCCGTACCAAACAGTGAATTGATAACACAAGATGTTATGCGATAATTCACAGCCAAAGAGGGGATTGCAAGTTAAATAAAAAGAAAACTCGTCGCCGTGGCCAGTGAGAGTGAGCCGTCTAACCGAACGCGCGCGAAAGTTGCGTTCGAAATTTAAACTTAGCGCCATTTACAACGTCACTTCTTCCCGACCACCATCTTTAATTTTTTCTTTCTTTTTCCTGGAGCGGGATAATCAAAGGAGTTTTGATATTTCGTGGATTTTCGAAATAGTTTGGTAATTTGATTAGTGTTTGGTGCTTGTGGGTGACAGTGCAAGTGCTAAGTGACTTTCGCCAACAGTTTGAGCAGGATGATGATCATGCGGAATATTAAGGTACGTTATCGTATACGGATATACTAACTAAAAAGATATTTTCAATAGTTTATTTGAAATTTAGACGCAGTAGATGAAAAAATGAGGCATAGTATTAAATTATACACCATGTTTTATTATAGAAATATTCTAATTTTTAAAAAAAAACAATGTTACAAAATCAAAATTTATGTTAAACTGTTAAAATGGTTTGTAATTTTTTAAGTGTATTCCTTGGATATAATTTCAGGATTACAATTCAGATAACTGTTATAAGTAACTTAAAAAAATAATCTGGTCAGCCAACTAAAACAAGACTAAAACAATATTTACTAAAAGACATTTTGTTTTCATTGTTCACTGAGCAAAATATAGTAAATATTACATAAACACAACAATAGCATTGCTAAGTTACCTTTTCATTACGAGATTTCACTTATCTATACACAATAGCGTCAGCAAAAAGGTGAGAATGTCGTCGAAGGAAAGTAACATCATTTGTCTATGGAAATATTTATCATGCGGTATTAAATCTTAATATTATGACGGTATTTTAGCCATGAGCGTATCCATATTGTGCTAGGAACATAGCCCATTAAAGAAAAAACTCTCGGTTACCAAGTAGTTTTGACAAAATACAAATCACGTATTTTGTTTTTAAAATACAAGTCACGAGCTAGATTCATTCCGACCATCCCGTAATAGCCAGCTTAGGTCTATTGTTTCGAGCGGCCATTACTCTGCACGGTATTCCGGTACCCTTACTCTTATTTAATTTTAGGGAAGTGAAATCTTGAAGCATCCAACGAAGTACCGGACCTTCCCTCCCTGATTATCGGGCCCTGAATACCACGTATTGTAATATCCGCTTTAGAATTTATGCTACTGCACGAAAACACCATAAGTCATAATTACTCAACAGTTTATGTAAGAATATTAGCATGCGTCTAAATATAAAGGATGAACCTAAAAAATACAAAAGACATCCGTCTACGAAAATAAGTGTTGAAACTCACAAGTAGCATAACAAGGACATAATATGGTTTTTTATATCGACTTTTAATTCAAGCTACATGAAATGTCTAAATTAAACACAAAATAATAATTAATAATAAATTAAGTATTACCTACATAATAAAGTGCCGTTAATATTTTTAATGATTAATAAAATAGCACGCACCGATATTGCGTGCGTTTTTATTTATTTGCGGTACTTTTACGCGCCGCCGCGCCATTCGCCGAATCATCAGTGTTTTTTATGTGCGGATATTATTATATAATGTTTATATTGTGTTTTGCCGAATCTAAATAATTGTTTTTTATATACAGGTTACTATTTGATCAGGGCTTTTTGCTTTTTTAGGATTAAATATTAACATTCAAGATTATGTAATGGCGACCTAAATATTAGGCAAGCAATAAAATGTATTCTTCTATCCAGATCTAGGTACTTTTATGTATCATAAGTAAAATATCAATTTCTTTTTACTATTTTTTTATAGATATAGATTGAAAACTATAATAAACCTTTCGACCCAAGAATCAAACTTGGAACTATACGATCATCGATTGCATGAGTGTAGCAACACAACGCCAATAAACCAGATACATTTGGCTAAGTCTAATTAAACAACATTGAAGCTTGGCGCAATGGATAAGGCATCGGACTTGCGATGATTCGAATCCTGGTCATTACACAACGGACGTGAACTTCTTTCTAACAGTAAATTAAGCTTAGCTGGAGGGAATTAACAAAAATACTAGTAATTTGTATTTGCGAACTTTCCGTCAAAAAATTCACTATATCAGCACGGAGTTGGAATTGTATCCGGTAGATGGCAAAAGGCTCACCCCCTATCCTATGGGACCTAAAACATAACAAGTGAGATGTGGGTATTGTACACTGTCTGTCACACCTTTCTGGATAATATAGGCGTAAAATTATGTTACTAATTTGTTTTTGCAATTACTTGTAAGTTTTTAAATACAAAAAAAAAATATGAAAAACTAGTTGTCGCCCGCGGCTCCGCTCGCGTGGTATGTCAATTAAAAGTAGCCTATATGTTAATCCAGACTATAAGCTACATGTGTGCAAAATTTCATCGAAATCGACCCGGTAGTTTTGGCGTGAAAGAGTAACAAACATCCATCCATACATCCATACTTACAAACTTTCGCCTTTATAATATTAGTAAGGATTACCAATACTACGCCATAGGATATTCGTATGAATGGTTCCTATAAATGTGTGTGAGCGTTTTAACGGTACCTTAGCTAAATAAGCCGATTCATAATCACATGTCTAATGCCGGAAACTGTATTTATTTGTGCTGCAATGTGGACGTTTTGCTTCGCTTCTTTTGATATGGTTCGAGTGTTTGATACAGTCCGGTAATGGCCATCATAGTAATGTGACAACGTAGAAATATCAACCTAAGGGTAAAATGATGGACCTAGGGTGTTCTTAATATCATGGGGACATCATCACACATGCAGGATTACCCTCCGTCGCAAATATCCTTCTATACTATAAATACTACATACAGTATGAAAAGTCATTTGCGTGCGGGGATATTATAAACACCATGAGTAAAAATATTAAAAAAAATACATCGCCAAAATTTTCATAATCATTTACACTACAGCCTGTATTCCACTTAATGTGAAAAAGGTATTGATAATTATGTAGAAAGAATATTAAGCTTTTTATATGGTCCTTTTTTGCAAGTCCAAACCTACTGGTTAAGCACGCTATTTAATAACTTCAGGGTATTAGTGAATTAAATTCGTGACTTCACTTCCTTAAAAAAGTGTGTGTGTTTGACCCATCAAGTCCACGGCACATGTGAGCCAGTTGCTATCTACTAAACACAATTGCAGATTCTTTGATGAATATGATAATTTCATGACAATAAATCGAGATAACTCTTCCGCCACCCGGGAATCGAATATGTTATAATTCAAGCCATCAATCACATACCCCTCAACGAAGTAGTTTAATTTTAACATAACATTACGCCTGTATTTCCCTAAACGGTATGGCAGAGGTGTACAACACCACCATTTCATCATTAGGTCCCATGGGATAAAGGGTAAGCCTATAGCTATCTACCGGGCACAACTCCAACTCCGTGCTGCTATTGAAAATTTCCTGACGGAAAGGTCACAAATAACACTTTGCCCGACCTGGAAATCGAACCCGTGACCCCGTGGTGAGTGATACACAAATTTTACCGCTAGACCAACGAGGCAGTTAAATTTGAAAGCAAATATACTACATGACGCAGAATCTTTTATTCAACCTTACCTCACTACTTGTGATTTTATTCACAACAATCGCTAATGTTTTATGAAAGTGAAAAGTGAGGTAATAATGCACAATGTGTTCATCCAGCCGATGGATAATAATATGCAAAAGTGGCACAATTGTCTACGTTAATGTGTTTTTACCGTCGTTACCTGTTCTTAAGATCCTGTTCATCGAAGAAAATGAAATAATTAGAACAATCAGATAGCGGTTTGCTTTGTAACCAAAGTTATGTTTTTTTCCATGCTTAATTAGAAGCAAATACGACCCTTAAGCATAAGTATCTATAATTTCATAATCCAGCGTAATGGTTTCGCTGCACCCTCTATCTTTCTTGCGCAAACAGTTTGTACAAAAAAAATTGTTTACTAAAACATTCCGTCTTGCCGGCTACTGTCTCCATTACAAATAACATAACATTTCTCCTATATTACCCAGAAGGGTGTGGCAGAGGGCTTTTAGAGGAGGCTATTAGGGTTTTATCTCACTACTAAACCAAATCATCTACATTCTAGGGGTAGGTTAATGGTGCTACACTAGAGCCCTACACTATTTTACGTTTTATATTACTTTTAAAAAGACATTCATTTCTGAATCTAGGATAATATCCACGATAAAACAGAGTGCAATTAAAATACATAAACGTAATTACATCTAGTTAGGCAACAATTACAAAGTTTAATTACGAAATATTGTGTCAAGACTATAAGTTCAGCTTCAGGTTATTTCTCATACGATTTTTTCTTATCTTTTCTATAAAGTACAGGTTGCAATAGGTGTATGTGTGAGATATTCATCTCAAATGCTTGTAATTATAAACTATAGAAGCTGTTTTAATCAAAGAGAAGAATATTTAAAAACTCAGATTTTACAGATATTCGACACGCAAACTCCTTTGTGGCTAAAATACACGATTATAGTTTCACTAGTTAGAATATCGTTGTTGTGAAGGTATTTAATAGCCACATGTGAAATATAGTCGCTTAAGGCTTTCATATAGTCATTAGTGTGCTATTACGCTAACTCTTTGTAACCATTTGCAACAGTAGATGATAAATTTGTATCCACAAAAAATGCTTTTATAGTCCATTGCGAATGACATTAATGGATAACATTATAATTTATCATTGACAGATATACTGTCACGTCGGTAGATTTTTATGCAAAGCTCGATATTGGATCTTTAATTCATCATATGAAACATAGCATAACATCAAGCCTATATTACCCAAAAGGGTTTGGCAGAGGTGTACACATCACCTTTTACGCAATGCATTCATGTTTTCTTCGGTATCAGAAACCTTTGCATCTAAAACAGATACATGCGCAATCTAGATCAATACTTGCATAAAATTCACAACTTACATAAACATATTAAAATCTAGCCTATTCTGCCAAGAACTAAAATATTCTTAAAATCAGAGTCACGTCCTTAATCGATTAGATAATAGCATGGCATAGACATAATGGAAAAAAAATCAATTCCGATACTTTTTGCCCGGTTGTTTATGCAACATAGTGAATGTATTTTAATATTTACCCATAACGCATTTCGTCATAGATGCGATACGATTAGATGTAATACTTAACATACATATGATGCCTGTTGTACTTAATTTACAAGGAAGTCTGTTGCAACTTTAGTGAGTTCGTTTATTTATGGTTTTATGATCACGATACCGAATTAAGAAACTGTGTTAATATTTAGAAAACTTTATCTTAAGCTATATTTACGACGAGTTATTTTTTTAACATGCTATTCTCTTAATTAGGTATTTAGACCGTATATAAATATGTCGTAAGCCTCGTTAAATGGAATTTAAAATAATAAAACACGTAAAATATATAGATGAAACTACGTATACCCAAAAAAGTCCGTCAGCTTATCTTATGGCTAAATTATCAAAACAATATTTGTTTTATATTTATGTAGAAAATTCTATTTGGTGACGGAATTCATTCCGCAAGCAATCGTCAAACAATCGTAACGTAATTTTATTTTCATCTATTATCTATCTATTGTAATTTGTCCGTTTAATTCCTACTCCTTTTTTAAATTATTTAGGACGTCTTTTTCAGAAAAAAAACGCAGCAAATGAATTAGTGACATTCGTAATATTTTTTCTAAGTAGACACTTTGTCTCCATTGACCGTCTTCACTTAACGCAAAATGAATAAGAAAATTCTTTGCAACTTCTTTAAATTTACAAAGAAGATCTTAATTTTAATATTCTTTGTTCTTAATTACGTAAAACTCTTCAGACAATTAGCTCCCGTATAGCTTTTTAACAACACTTCGCAACTCACCACACCGTTGCGCATGACATGTCAGTCCATTACAGCTCATTAGGGGAAACTGTGGATAATAAGGTAGTTATGTGACGCTGTTAAAGGCGATAATTGCTTGGTTTGTCTGAATATTAGTCAGAATAACTATTATAATGTCTGAAAAGCAATGTTTTGACCTCCTAGATGATTGTTTTTTTAGGCGATGAATGACAAAAATTAGCTAATTGTTAATTTAGTCATAACGGTTATTAGGTACAGTCATAACCAAATATGTGTCATAAAATGCCTATGTATTCAAAGATTCATTAGAATGTTATTACCACTAAATATAAGTAAATCGTCATTTAGGTCATCTTATTTTCACTACAGTTTTTTAAAAACAGCTATAATATCAACCACAGAATCAAATGTAAATCCGTTGTTCAAGTCTATGACGGAAACCGTCGGTTTCCAAATTTTAATGTATCCTTACCTTAATATCAATACGGTCGATTTTAGATTGACAGAAATTCAAATTTCCTATGTTATACGCAATACGCATGACATGCACTCAAAAACTTTTTTTTTAGTTTTTAGTAATTTACTTATATCATAAGTACATTCCTGGAGTTCCAGTTTCTTTGACACATTGTTGCACTTACTGACTGGTTAGCAATTAGTTACGGCAATTGACTGACCGGTAATTAGTAGGTTCAGTGGTAGACAATGTTGTGTGTTTAAGGGGTTCATGTGTGTCAATGATTAATCCTAAATAATACAATAATGATTGATATTTTGTTTGCTGTACTGTGATTAATTTATTGTGTGTCGTGTTCGTGTTGTGTATTTTCATGTAAATCTCAATATTTACACGCCTAATATGGCAGAATACGCTGTAAAAATAACTTTAACAACTGTAAACGACCATATTCTGGAAAATATATCTTATTATATTCTATTCTATTCTATTCTTAGACTGAGGTAGGAAAACATAGTAATTAATAATAGTAAGAAGACTTTTTAGCGATGTACTATCCGAATCCTATCCGAATCTAAATACCTTCTTGGTAGATCAGCTTTCCCCTAAAATTTACCTGACTCCGGCTAAGCCAAAGGGAAGGGTAATGATATTTTACGTATATTGCAAGTAAAGTTACCCTGATAGTGCTACTAGCACCTTTACAAATATAAAAGTACAAGTGCCTTAACAAAGAAGAGAAAATTATAATATTAGGTCACATTGAAGTATAGTGAAACCACTTCGTAAAAAGAGCTTAAATGGTTACAAATGCACCGTGCGTTGAAGGTCTATCTGCGCAAAGAATAAGTAATATTATCTTTGACCTACAATTCTATAACATCATCTTGAGGTAGAATTGTAGTGTTAAATGTTTCAAAGATGATTCCTTGAGGTCTGTGAATGGGTCCGTTAAATATAGTAATCCCAACTACAATACTTAATTGGAAAAAAAAGTCTCGGAAAACGATGAGCTAGTGTAGTGAACATTTTAAGATTTAATAAAATAAGAGTCAATTCATTAATATTATAATTTTGACGGGAATTAACGCGAAACATGCATATTATTTACCTTTTGGCTATACGTTTCGGCAACGGGTTACACCGGCCGTTTTCTATAGCGTACTGATTTTCCCGTCAAAATTATAATAATAATCATGCAACGCCATAGTTTAAAAGTTAGTCAATTCATTGTTATGAATACTCTGAATAAAATCAAAGAACTTTTACAATTCAATTGAAGTTCGTTATATTAACCAAAGTTTGACCTTCGATATACCTTACTACTCGACCCGTGGTGTTTTGTTTGCCTGTTTTCGCAACATATTTTGCTCTCCACTCCCTGTGGTCTTATTGATGTTATTTAGCATTGAGCCTTCCTCAATAAATAGGCTCTTTAACATAAATAGAAACTATATAAATTGGCTCAGTAGTTCCCGGGATTGACGCATCTAACCAAACAAACAAACTTCAGTTTTATAATATAAGTACAGATTTCTTCAAATGCCGGTACAAAAACATGTCCTCAAACAGGCATCATCATGACGTGTCCTATAATACCGATCATCGGCCATTGGCATGTAACGTAACACCGAACAATCGAAAGTGGTGTCGTTTTGCTTTCTGAATGCCGATGCCGCCATGCTGCCGTCCCGTTCGACGCCAAATTATAAACATTACTGCATTTGGACGGGTTATGTTTGATAGAAAGTGTCCCGTTATTCATATTTTTATTGTTGTATTTATTTTGTAAGGAAGCATGTTGAATCATCTTTTGCAATGAATGTACTATCATAATCTGTAATACGAAAATAACAGGTAAAATGTGGAGTTATACACTTTTGTGTAATACAGGGGTTATGTAATGTTATTTTATAATGTGACAAGTATCATAAATAATTTCTCATAGATAGCGCTGCGCAGTCGCGACGGCTGGCCTGACTAAGTTAGCAAGTGATTGAAGATTTTAGATCCAGTGGTACTTGATCCCATAACTAAATTGGTAAAAGCGCTGGGAACGGAGAACCCAGAGACATTGTACCAGAGACGAGGGGTCAAATCCCATTGGATAGATGATTTTTCAACCTGGCTGTTTGTTTACTTTAAGTCAAGTCACAATAAATTACGCGCAGTCACGTAATGAGAGCACCAAATGTTTTGAAGAAATGAATGTCACTACCTTAAAATTACGTAAGAGTCAGTCTTTAGCCAAAATATTTTCTCAAGAAGGCAAAACAAGTTATAAAAATGTCCACAAAGTTACATCAGGAGCACATCATGACATACAAAAAAAACATACTAATATTATGCAACAAATAATATATACTGTACTGTATTTGAATATTTTCTCAGACAATTTTCTATGAATCAGTTTTGAAATGACCTACATAATAATGAAAACATTGTTAAAATAAATAGTAATGATGGTCCTGCTTTTTGCATTATTGAAAAATGTACTTTTACATCATTGTTTGTGCTACTTTTTCCATAAGGTCGAGTCTCCCATATTACGTTAGCTTTTGTGTAGTGACCATGTATGATTAGTTTCGGGTATTTTTGTAGAAAAGACAAATCAACACTTTATTCACTTTACATCCATCACTTTAAAATGTTAGTAGCAGTTCTGATCAAGTCAACAATGGACCAATTAGAATACATTTATGCAAAATAAAGTGAACTCAATACGGGATTTTTATTTCGACTTTTGATAGAAGGATATATCTTCGTTATGGATATATGTCGCTCTCGTATGCTAGCATTGCTGATGCATATTTTTGTCACGACCTAGATTCGTCTAGACTGTTGTGTCAAGAGGAAAGTTTACGCACCTCTTCGCCAAAATGTAAAGTTATGTTAATAGAAACGTTTAGTAAAAACTGACACATTGAACTCATGAAAAGATAATTGTTTGTAACCTACTTTTGTGATTATGGTACTCAAGTTTAACAGCTAAAATGTTTTTAAATAATTGCACCCTATGGCTGATAATTAGGGTTCCGTACTACAAGGAACCCTTATAGTTTCGCCATGTCCGTCTGTCCGTCCGTCTGTCCGAGGCATAGCGACGAAACCGTTGGTGCTAGAAAACTGAAATTTTGCATAAACATGTATGTTAACTATACAAAGAAAGTCGTAGAATAAAATTTGGAAAAATATTTATTTTTTTTCCTGCTACACATCAACGACCTACTGATACCAGGTACGTTTGGATACGCAGATGACACAACGGTTGTTGAGAGCTATATACCCAACGCACGAGCTAGTGGTGTCCAAATACAGTCGCTCAGGGAGGCAATGGTCGAACGCATGAACGTGTCTCTGAAGGCAGTCTCCGATTGGGGCGAAGCCAACTTAGTCACGTTCAATGCTAGTAAGACTCAGGCGTGTCTTATCTCCGCCAAACGGAGTCCATTCACTCTGACTCCTACCTTCCGAAATGTATCCCTTCCAATTACCGATCGTCTTGAGCTCCTCGGTATCTCGCTGACTTCGAAACTCAACTTCGGCTCACACATCGAGTCGAAAGCTCAACTAGCCGCCAAAAAGCTGGGCATCCTGAACAAGGTGAGACAGTACTTTACACCGAGGCAGTTGCTCGACCTCTATCAAGCACAAGTCCGGTCGTGTGTGGAGTACTGTTCTCATCTGTGGGATGGTTCAGCAAAAATACCAACTTGAGGCACTCGAGTCAGTCGAGAGGAGGGCCAAGAGAATTATCTGCGATAACGATCTGACGGAAGCTCGACTACAAAGTCTGGAGCACCGTCGCAAGGTTGCCAGCCTATCGGTCTTTTATAGGATACATTTCGGAGAGTGTGCCGAGGAACTACACGAACTTATCCCTCCGTCCCCGTTTCACCATCGGACTACCAGACAAACGGCACTCAGGCATCGCTTCACGGTAGATATTCCACCATTACGCACTAAGCGTTTTGCTTCTACATTTCTTATGCGAACTGCCAAAGAGTGGAACGCCTTGCCCGAGTCTGTGTTTCCGCATGAGTACAACTTGGATCTCTTCAAAGCAAGAGTCAATAGGTATCTCATAGGTAAGCGTGCTCCACCGTAGACCGCATCATCACTTACCATCAGGTGAGATCGTGGTCAAACGCGAGCCTATCCACCATAAAAAAAAAAAAAAAAAAAAAAAAAAAAATATTTTTTTTTCGGGTAGCTCCCCTACATGTAAAGTAGGGATGTTTTTTTTTTTTAAGCCTACCCCATAGTGTGGGGTATTGTTAGATAGGACTTTTAAAAACGTTTAGGGGTTGCTAAGACAGTTTTTTGATTTAGAGATCCGTTTGCGAGATAATTAACTTTAAAGAGCAAATTTTTGTTCGAGTAGAGCGTCCCCCTCCCCTCTCTAAAAGCTAAACTACTGGATCCCAAAATCTGAAAAAATTTGTGTCGGTAGTACATGTAATGAACTTTAAAGGAAAACTATAGCGGATAAGTTCACTTCATTAGTTCCAGAGGAATAGGGGTCCGAAATGTCAGATGCAACTTTACAAAAACCTTTGAAAGTAATGACTTGTATGAAGATGTTACTTGTTTAATACAGATAGTAAATCCCTTTTAAGTAGAAATATGTTGTTACGACTAGCTACGGAACCCTACTGCGCGTGGCCCGACACGCACTTGGCCGGTTTTATTGGGTATTGCAATGAAGCCATAATGTTAGCAATGGTGGTAGAATTTTTGGGCAGAGAGCTATTTGGTAAAAGTAAAGGCAGAACCGTGTTACCTTTAACCTATCACCAAGTAGAAGATTGCACCACTGTGTTTTGGTTCGGTGTCCGTGGTTTCTCATTCTTTTGATGGATGTTTGAGGACTGTTCAATATTTTTGAGCGTCCTTGTTCATGGGCTAAAGGAAACCAGACTCGATTCTTGTGAACAAAGTGTTTGCTAATACAATCTGTCAACGCCTTGATCAATTCTAACATTTTCCGTGCCTACAGTTCACACATTTAGCCAGACTTTTCCTTCTATAGCTTTTAAAAACATAAACGTCCGTTAGTCATAAACATACGATTCTTAAAAGAAATAACAATAGTTATGAAATAACCGTAAATATGACAAATATAACAAAACATTATGAAGAACTGCATTCTTTTCTTGATTGCGCAATACTATTGCGCACGCATAAAATATTTACTTTAAATAGAATTTTAAGTTATTGATGAATACGTTCGATGTTATTCTACAGGAATATCGATACAGAAATACGTATCCGGCGTATAGATATGAGTGACTGTTACAATTGAATGTATGAAGACTGAAAAATGTGGTTTAATATAATTAATTTAATATATTAAAAAATATAACATAGTCCGGTGTATGCGTTAGTACTTGCATATTGAACATGTTCTGTCGTTCAAACTTTGCTGCAATTATACTTGAAAATGATGCTAACATAAATAGATTAAGTCAATATAATTATAAATTAACGAAGCGGTCGTGGCGCAATGGATAAGGCATCGGTCTTACAATCGAAAACTCGTTGGTTCGAATTCTGGTTATTACACTAAGGACCTAAACTTCCTCCTAACACAAGGCAATCAAGCTTAACTAGAGGGGGCTAACAAGACTACTTGTAATTTTATTTGCAAATTACAAGTAAGCAGTACAAAAAAACAGAAATTTTGTCAATTGAGAAGTTATTTGTTTCTGAATAAGAGTTTTTTTTCTCAGAAAGAAAGTATAATCAACCTGTAACCAATTACGGGCAATACCTTCACCCACAGTCCTTTACAGCATAATATAAATACTGTAATCAAACTGTACAATTCCAGCATAAGATGTTCTCGATTTGCACAGAAGCCATACATTGGTATGGCTTCTGTGCAAGACCAAGACCCACTTATAATGGAAATACATAACTTGATGTGTAGTGAATAAGTGTTTACAATATCGTATCGCATGCATTGGGTGGCAGGAGGTGAGTGTTTGCACTGCAATACAACTTTCACTGCGCAGGCGCAGGTTCATCTGACTGCAACTCATACGCGTATAGGAAATGCATCAGGAACTGTGCTTATATACACGCTATACCTAACTTCTCATACATTCATGATAAGTTTCCTTAACTTCTAATTGATTATTTTTATAGCATTTAGCTATGCTTATTCGTTACAACATTTGTGCTGAATGTAACTTCGCCATGTTGGTTTGTATCCTATTTATGATAGGAACAAATGGATGAACGTGACGTCACGAAATGACGTATCATACAGTTGAGAAATTTAGGGTTCTGGTAAGCTGGATGGCTAAAGCGGCTGCCCGGTGTGCAGTAAGGTCGCAGGTTCAAATCCTGCCGGTCCCATATCTTTTTCAACTGTTTCTTAGTAGAAGTTTCCTTAAGTTAAGAGCATTTAAACAGATTGGTACGAGATAAATTTTATTGCACTTTTATTGCTTAGTGTTAGTAGAGTTTTCGACCTCTCCTTGCGAGGACTTTTAACTTAATTTAAACCTAAAATTAATGTGGGTGTTATACACTTTTGCCAGATAGACGGTGAGCCTATTATCGTCCACCGGGTATTCTAAACTTCGTGCTGCTCTTGAGACTTAAAATTATTTTACAAGAAATCCAAATAATACTTTTGCTCGACCCGGGAATCGAACCCGAGACCTCGCGATGAGAGGCGCATACGCTAACCACTTGACCATCGAGGCGGTTACTAAGCTAACATATTTGATTTAAATATTCATACTACAATTCTACCTTGCACTTTCTTCTTCACTTTATGAGATTGACCTCAATTTGTGATAATTTAAATAATAATCAAAATTTTTCTTAAAAACTCTCGCTTCTGCATTCCCGTATCACAGTGATCTTGACCGCGTTGATATATTGATTTGCAATTTATATTCATTATACAACTTTCTGTATACACTACATAATTATTGATGTATACAAAACAATCTCTAGACTATTCTGAGACTAAATTACGTTATAATAACTTTAGAATTTCTAGATAGTGAAAGTTAGCTCCTTCTAAACATAAATTAAAACTTATTATGATTCAATAAATTAAGATGCCGTTATATTTCAGTAAAATATGCAAAATCTAGATGATATAATTATTATCGGTTTCGGCGGATTACAAACGAGTTTTAGTTGCTTGTGTGTCATAACAAATGTTGCTCATAAGGAACATAACATAACATCACGCCTATAGAATTATAAAAAAAAACACTACACATTTACCTTAAAGCTTAATATGATTGAGGGTGAACCTTTCGCCATCCATCAGGCACAAAACCAACTCCGTGCTGCTAACAAGACGAAACAACGCTGATAAAACTGTTGAATCGAATATGAGACCTCGTGGTCAGAGCCGCATATGCTAACCACTAGACCAACGAGGCAGTTCAGTAGTAACACTTTACATTTTATCTAAATAATAGATGCTGCATAAAATAGTTATAGCAAAAATACTTCCAAATCAAATCTCCGTCTATCACGTAAGCAATGACATTAGCTATTGACCCAAACGATCACGATTACCGATAGCAGAAACTAATTGTAGAATGACCATCTTCAGGTCAATCGGTCATTCGATTCAATTAATTGAATAGTGATAATAACCAGTTCTCGATTTTAATTGACCGATTAAAACGTAAACTTCTTCTTTGAATACAATAACTAGCTTTCGGCTCCACCCGCGTAGAACATCGATAAAAAAATGCTTATATTCTCTCTGGTGTCTTGGACTATCCCACACCAATTCTCATCAAGATCAGTTCAGTAGTTTCGCAGCCAATTCGGTACAAACAAACAATTTTTTTATAATGGAATAATATGTATGGCAGTGATATAGCCGTAAGAAGTAGGCCATTAAGTAGAAAACTTTGGCAAATTATTCAATGTATTCAAACAATCGTCTATTGTTTTAGACATTGAAGAATATTATTATAAACCTAAATTGCGATATACCACATCTTACTTAAGATTGAACAAAGAAACATAGGTTTATTATCTAACAACAGATATGTTTATTTTATTTTAGCAAAATGTAAATAAATTGATCAGATTACTATATTTTGCGAGCCGATCGATATGAGTAGGTATGTCTTAAATGTGACGCACTTTAAAGTCATTAAAATATACTTCGAGTTGATTAAAAAGAGACTGGACTTAGAATTAGAAACTTAATAATAACGACCACATTTCATATCTTTCAGTAAAAAAACGTTATTAAATAGATAATAATTAAATACCAAGTCCAGATTCAAAGGAAAGAAAGTCGTCTACTACAATTTTTCTGAGACTAATCCGGTTTGGACCTGCGTGTTAATGACAGTCGATTCGCTACCATCGAAAGCTTCTTGGAATATTAATATGATTATTATACATTTTTACGACTTTAAAATGTTTTAGTGTTAAAAGATTAAAGCGATGGTAAGTAAAATGCTCTTTGCTAAGCAGAAAGTATGCCAAAATTGAATGATCAATTGTCGTAATTACACAGAGACCAGTTTATAAATGTAATCTTATTATTTAAATATCTATCTTTCGATATTATCTGACTATGTCAGATTCTTTGCGCTTTGAAATTTGGAAACACAAATACACAAAGCTTAAGATTTAGCCAGATAGTGGCAATTTTCGTCTTATAAATCGAGGGCATCTTACTTACCGAAAATTACAAAAAGTTGTTAATTAACGTTATGTCTTATACAGACTCTACATCTACAATGTTTTACGTGATATAACAAGATCCACTTAAATGAAATGTCAGTTACATTTCTTGCACTTAATAAAAATACCTTTCAGAAAACAAGCTGTTCATTACATCACGTCATATTTTTTAAATACCTCCGAAATTGTAAAGGCCACTTGATCTAAATGTCTGTTAACAGTGTCGTCCATAAAGAGAAAAATGAACTTTAATTATTTAAAATGCCTTTTATATTACAGTATTCCTTTTTCCAAAAACAGGTTAAACGATGCTATTTACGTTCCGAAAATTATTTTTTTATTTTAATACCCACTGCATTGAATGCAGCGTCTGTACCGAGACGAACTAGTTTGCGTATCCTGTTTTGCCATGAGAGGTCGATGTTCTTTTTATGTATACTCTTACATACTATTACAAAATACCGGACGTCCGTATTCATAGCACAGAACTTTTAATATAGTATGTATAGAATTTGTCTCAATTCGAGTTTGAAAAAACCATAGACAATTTGTGAATGGTGGATGGCGATAGGCTCACCCCCTGTCCCATGGAACCTAAACATAACAGGTGAAATGTGGGTATTGTAGTCATCTGCAACACCCTTCTGGGTAATGTAGGTGGGATGTTACGTAGGCAATTTGTGTATCGAGATTTGCATGATATTATTTTATGGTTTTTCAGAGAGAGCGAAAGAGGAAAGTCAAACCCGCTTGTTTTATTATAACAATTAAGACTATAAAGAGTCCAAAATAAGACCTTAGGGCATACAGATTCACAACATCCGTTAGTCACTAGTTATAACACCTTAAACAAGATGGCAAAAAACCCGCATTCACTCAATCCATCTTACAATCAGACCAAGAATTCCCACACATCACTTTCTACAACATCCATAATCTGAAAGTGTGTCAGTTTGTTTGTTAGCCTCATCTTCTAACTAGAAATCGACTTAGAGATATATAATTCAAACCACAACGATGTAATCAATTTAGTAGCTAACTAAAACTAGTCTAAGAAAATAAGATAGAACTCAACTTGCCAAAAAAACACCCAGAGAAGAGAGTATAATAATGAATCTACTAAATGTTATGATATATCTTCATGTAAGTGGCTTTGTCTTTTTAAGAATAAATGATTTAAACCTTATTATGGCATTTTATTGCTACTGATAACCAAAAACCCATGATTTAAAATAATATATGATACACCCATGATAAAAATGTAGATCTATCTAAATAGGTAAACGTAGACTTCGCCAATTGTGAATGCAGTGCCAGTCCCCAAACTATGGCTTACCTTCTTACATACCCTTTATATCCCACCACCATACACGACCTGAGGAGCCGATAATGCCGTTCTTGTGGCAAATTTTTGGTCAAGTAAAATTTAATAATTATGCATTTCCACGCAAAGAAGAAGATTTAGGTAATGATCCATGCTAAATTAGAGGGTTTAAAAACCAATATTTCAACGACCAAATTATGATCGAAGAGTTTTAACTAATCTATTACATCAATTAATCGATGCATCGATCGTTTTCGGTGTAATTACACCCTAACTAATATATAGGTACATATAACTTTTCCATACAAGTGTTAAAATACTTCAAATTTCACACCAACTAAAACCGATTTTGAAACAACATCCTTGTCTTAACCAGCACACCGCAACGTCAAAATTCGGCATGGTGGACAAAACATGTGGAAAGAGGGGCGTATCTTCACCTAAACGTTTTACGTAAACATTACAAAATTCACCGCCCAATGTTTCAAATAAAAAATGGCTTAAAGGAAATCGCTGGAGATATGTTATTACGTCGCTCCAATGGCGACAAATTGCTGTCTATGGCACTTTTATAAGCACCATGGGGTGTAGTTGCACTGTTTCCTTTAGAGGTTTGATGCTACTCACCATGTTGATTCACTATTTCCCGAGTACTTTGAATTACTTTTATTGAACAACCATATCTGAAAATCCAGTAAAAATATGCTTAAACTTCATTTTTGCGTTTGTTTAGTAATATGTGCAATGTTTTGCTGTTGAAACGCAAACAGACAATGACGCTTTCTATCCGTAAATTGTAAAATGTTAGTTCTGTTTACAAACTTTCTGTTGATTCGTAGATTTTTGAACAATAACATCAGAAAACGTGTCTCACGGATTACGAGAGTGTGTATCGGTAAATAGGTCATTAGACCTGACAATGTCAGATTCACCATCATACTATTCACCATATTTTACATTCACTGAATATATGTCCAGGGTTATTGGTAAATCAAAGTATTCGTTGCAGAGTGATAAAATAAGGCCAAAATGTAATAAAGTGAGCCCACCGATAGTCAATACTTTAGATATTTAAAGTTTTTGGTGAATCCTAAAAATTCGCAGATTCTGCCTTTAAAACGTTTAAGTAATGTAAACAGCACATTTATTTGGATTTCAGCTTTTATTGCTAATAATACTACGGTAAGATTATTTTTTTTTTAATCTTAAGTTCAATTATACAAAACACTAAGGCTCAGGAGTCTAATGAAAAAAAAAATCAATGACATTTTATTTTCTGTTCCTAGAAAACGTGATGTAGTATAAAAAGAATATATAACACAAAACGTGCAAATTATAAGAATAATTTCCTTATCTTATAAGCTTTTTAAAAAGGTATTATTGTTGGTACTTTTTCATGGAAGAAAGAAAATAGGAGAGTTTAGATGGAGGTTTGGGCATCAGATTGCCTACTAATAAATTATGTTATTTGTTAAAACATTACACTATCTACCGAAATAAGAAAAACTTTTAATATCGGTAGAACATTGCTCAGATTATTACATTTAGGCCCTCTAATAACGCCCTGCAAGCAATACGTCGAATAATCAACAACCCTGTATATTTTAATTCTTTCCTTCATATTATAATTCTAGTCCGTGGTATTATTTGATCTGAAGATGATGGTGAACGAGCTCGAAGACAGAAGCACCACCACCTCATCCACACCATCAGTGTCACCTTTAATCTGCCGCCATATACCAGTGCTTGCATTACTTTGTTCTGATTTGGTAATGGGATTAGACTGAATTAATAGAATGAATTGCCTTTTCAATGTTAAATTCTTTAGAAATGACGTCATTCATGACATCAGAAGGCGAACTGTAAAGTTTGATCATCATCATCATGAAGCCTTCCTTATCGCACTTCTGAAAATTCGTTCTCTCTCTTGCTACTATGTGCCCTTTTCAATTTAGTTTTTATATCTAGAAGCAATAATATGGAAATATAAACGTTCTCAATGGTCTAGTGGTTAGCGTATACTAACTGCGGTTCGATTCCCGTTATAAAAGTGTTATTTTTTAACTTGCCGTCAGACAATTAACAATAGCAGCACGGAGTTGAAATTGTGCCTGGTGGATGGCGATAGGCTCATCTCCTATCCCATGGGACCTTAAACCTAACAGATTAAATGTGGGTGTTGTACACCTCTGCCACACGCTTCTGGGTAAACGTAATACCTTGAGAAAAATATTGCGAGTTAAACGTCATGAAGGTACTTTTTTGTACACAGAAAAGTATTGGTACTGTACATAAACCTAGAAGACGGGCCTTTTTTGTCTTTATCTTCTTGGGTAATTTACCTGGGTTTCTCTTTATCCTATAGCAACAAAATGCATCCGATTCGGTTTATTCCCGTTTTACATAAAGATCTAATGTAATATGCCAGCAATATATTTATCCGGGAAAATACAAAGCAATAATAAATAAATCATAATTTATTATTTAATCCTCTTAATTGTATGTGCAAGAATATAATTCACAGTTAAACACATTAATACAACACACAAAATTAAGTTAATTTTATTTGAGTAATTATTGAGGTTATTGGCCCTATTTTACTCGTTAATTCTATACGTATCGACACATATTTGACATTTCGTCTGTCAAAAAGGCACCGAATAGTAGCTTATCCTAGGCAATATCCAGAACTGGCAAACCTAGCTCTTATCATTACTTACTTATCTATATATTCAAGAATATAAACAGTCTTTCTATAAAAATGCATACTAAGCAGCCCTGTATCTAAATTATGTCCCACTGCTAAGCTCGGGCCTAAATATGCATATTTTTTTAACTAATATTTAGCCCCAATTTCTAGAAAAACCTTATTGGCAGAATAAGCATATAACCCACATAAATTGTGTCAGCTGTGTTCTTTTTTCAAGTGTAACTTGTGTCAATTTTGAGTCGGTCAGGTTATATTTTATGGTCGGATAAGAACTATACGAAACCACAGAAACTGGCTCTAAGTATGAATAGCAGCTAGTTAGTAGAAATAGTATTTCAACCAAAAAATATACCAAACCACTGCGATCTATTATGCCTGACTTGAGTAACAATCTCCACAGGCTTCTAAAGTCACAAAATCCATGGATTTCAAAAGAAATCGGCTTTCTCAGCAATTTCCTACTAACCTACTTTGAGTTAATCGTTTCGCTCAAACACGAGAAATTAATATAATTAAAAAAAATAATACGATGTAAGACAGTATGTTATGATAACGCTTTCTATAAAATGCGTAGAGTTTACTATCTTTATTATGTTTCAAAGACGGCTAACGGTCACCTTATACATTTCCAGTAGAAGTTGGTATCGCATTGCACGGCAAGCCTTACAACTCGAGACTATCTTACACTGGAAATGTATGGATTGATTGGTAAGCCGTGTGTACGTTTCTAGCAACAAGATCATGGTATCGCTTTGTTTGTGAAGTACTGCCTTCTGCCTGGTATGTTCATAAAAAGCTAACTAGATAGCTTGTCTAGGCTATAAGTGTAGATACGCCAAGTGCCAAATTCAATTATATCTTGCCCGTAGTTTTGTCTGAAAGGGAAACAAAAACACATAATACATCCTATCAAACTATCGCAATTATAATTGTCGTCTCTCGACGATCATATTCCTATCTGTTCTTTGATATCAGACGAAAAGGTCGCCTCGCCGCTCTCCACTGCACTGGTGTTGTGGGTTCGATCCCTACATGGGACAAATCTTTGTGTAATTCGCAAATATTTGGTCTGAGACTAGGTGTGCTTGAGTGAGTGAATGTGTATTTGGCCTTGTCATTGGGACCGTTGGATAGTGTAATTGCTTCTGGCGTTCTATCTAATGAAAAAAAAACAAATCAAAATCAAACAGCGCTTTAGCACTACATACATACATATAAAAGTAGTTCCAATCAACAACCCTAGTTCTGTTTAGTCAAACTATCCAAGATTGGAAATTTATAAAGGTAGATACATATTACTAAATAAATAAAATAAAATAAAAAAAATATTTTATTTTTATTTTTATTTTATGTTACTTTATTTAGATCATAATTTGCACCTTACGACTCAAAGGCCCAAAATAAAAGACAATATCGCTAAGTTGTTGAAAAAACAGTCTTTATCCTTATTTTCACAAAAAAATAACGATTGTAATACGTCTTTAGGATGACTCAACAGTATATAACCAAAAACAATTAAAATTACAAACAAATAAACAAAAACATGTTTGGCACACGTTTGGCCGATATTTGTCATAGTTGTTGATGTAATTGGCGCTACAAACGTTAGGTATTTAAAGAGGCCAATGCCACAAGGGGGATTACTACTTACGCATCAAATCGAGTAGGTATTTGCGTAATGTATTGTAGGTATGTATGTATGTATGTATTCTGGAATACCAGCACACGTGTCCTTGCGGTTTTTTCATGGTATAGGTCGTGCGCTCTCGTTCATTATTTACCGTCACGTGAAAGGAAATAACGCAGATTCTATTAAAGCATAATTGCATGAAATTTAAGTTCACAGTTTCATATATTATTATGTCCCTCATAATAACCTCATTAGAATGGGACTGGTGTTGGCTTTAAGCGTTACGGTTTTACCTAAATATGACTATTTTATTTGGAGAGACTCCTATAAAACCGCCACTACTAGGTGAGATGTAATCTTTGTTAGTTTTTTTAGTTTCTTGGTTTTTTTAACCGACTTCAAAAAAGGAGGAGGTTCTAAAAAATATATATTATAGATCTTAATAAAAACTTTCAACCAAAATTGTTTTGAATGAGATACAGTCGGCAGTTTTTGAGATATAGCAGTTTTTCAGCAACAGCAAATTATAACTTTGTTATTGATACAAATTCCATAAAACACTATGAAAAACAAAGTTATTTTTGCTGGGGCAAAAATTTTGGTATTTATTTGTCGGTAATCGGTACGTTTATTTATTTATTTATATTGTTACGACTAGCTACGGAACCCTATTGCGCGTGGCCCGACACGCACTTGGCCGGTTTTTTATAAATTTTTACCTCACAACTTTCGACTGGGGGAAGCGATTTTAATGATTCAATTAGGTCCAGTTCTGACAATGGCACCCATGAGAAAACCTTATTATTCTAAATTTATTGTAATTGACGTCGGTTTTTTTTTGGAAAATTAATAATAAAGCAGCATAGATAAGTATAAGAACAAAACATTGCGAAATAGTTGCTAAGTTTTTTTTCATTTGAGATATATTTTTTTAGTCTTAATAATTTTAAGAGGAAATATTACATTTTTATTTGTTTGATTGTTAATTCGATTTAACTCAAAAAGTACTCGACCGATTTTGAAAATTCTTTTACCATTAAAAACTACACTTTCACTGAGTAATATAGGTTATATTTTAATGAGGTATAAGCACCACAAGGACGAAGCCACACGCCGAAGCTCCTTCAACCTTGTTCACAAAATCTCTGCTAGATATATCATTACCTCTAAAAATAGAATACTTGCACCTCTGTGTATCGTGACTGTATTTTTAGTCATGAAATTACATCAGTTGAGATATACCTAATTTCGTTGAATGTCACGGCAATTGGCTTGAGGTTGGGATCATTTACTTACATAATTGAGTTTGCGACGAATGCCGGATGTAATCAATTTTCTCCGGCAATGATTCACGACTCGACAATTTGTGGGTTTCCCTTGCACCTGTCGTATTGTTTTCTTAGAAACTATCGTCTACCTTTGGTAGGTACTAAGACAGACTTTATTGTAAGCTTTAAAGTAGTTACATTACAGACAACGTTTTATTGTTACATTAACATTATAATGAGGAAAGATTTTATTTCTTGTTCCTTTGTTTGTTTGGTACGATTTAACCTAAAAATTACAGAACCGATTTCAACATTTTCTCACCATTAGAATACAGGTACCACTAGTATGAGTAGGCAAAGCTTACTATAGTTTAGAATCTAGATAGTAGTTTTATGTTAATTAAGGCTATGAATAATCTGTGTTCCAAATCTGTAAAGGTTAAATTAGAGCACGGTTAAGTAACAAACATACAAACATCCTCACAAACTTTTACATTTATAACATACTAGCTTCCGTTCGCGACTCCACCCACGTGGTAGGTCGATAAAAAGTAGCCTATATTATTTCTAGGGCCTTGAACTATGCCAACAACAATTTTCATCAAGAACGGTCTAGAAGATTCGAAGATTTTTACATATCTTTTTATCAACAAATATCTTTCCTCTCTATAATTTATTACATACTAGGTCCGCAGCTGATTACAATTAGTTGTACACGAAATATACCACAAAATTTTCGTATAAATACCTACATACAATACAATGACGTATAGGGAAAAAAGTCGATTCAATTGAGTGTAATTGCATCCAGTTTATACTACGCACACACATATCAACCAACTAACACACTTCCAATAAACGTTGGTCTCGCATTGTACTGGTTTCACTTTCAATGGGAGACCAGCTTGCACTGGAAATATTAAGCTTGATAATGTAGTATGTGCGCTCAGATCGTGAATAAATAATTATTGCATTAAAGAATTATCAAGCCACCGGTGACGACAGTGATGCAACTGATGTTCAATCAGAATGAAGCCTTTTTTTTTATACTACGCCCTCAGCGTACGATCGTGTAGTCCACCTGATGGACAAAAGCAGATTATAGATGCGTCGCTGCAGCTGAGGACTACGGTGTTATGCCTCATGTGCCAGTAATTTCAGAGCCTGATCTCACCACCAAACCGGAACACAGTAATGAAAGCACTACTATTTGGCGGCAGGTTAAAGGTGAGATGGTGGTGCTGACGCCCTCTAGCTCATTCACAAGAGCTCTACTAGCGTTCTATTTAATGTTGGTTATACCCGATACGAGACGACTTCGTGAGATAGTATGCTATAGGTATGACATCACGCCTTTATGACAAAGAAGGATGTGGCAGAGGTGTATAACATCCACACTTCACCTGTCATGTTTAGGTCCCTTGTGATAAAGGCGTGAGCCTATCGCCGTCTACCGGGCCCAGATCCCGAATAATACGTTTTCTCGACCCGGGAATCGAACATAAGACCTCGCAGTGAGAGGCCCATACTCTAATCACTAGACGAACAAGGCAATATATTAATATGACGATATATACAGGGTGAATCCATCATAGCGACATTTAATGTAGCCACTGATTTTAAACGTAGTCAGTATATTTTTCAACGGGTCAAAATTACTTACAAGAAAAAAAACCACGTTAGCCGATCAAATTGGACAATGAGATCGTTAAATTTTATTGGCTCAGACTACTTACCGTGATATTCTGTTCAAGCTAAGTCTAAGTACGCTCAATAGATCTCAGCCATATGATACATTTTGGACATTTAAATGAGGAAATTGCAATGGAATGTCAATGTCATTTCCTTTTTCTTTTTACCAATAAGAATGGAAAGTGAAACCATCGAAAAAATGCAAATATTTCTGGAAATCTTCGCCGCACCTTGACAAACCTGTTTCGTGACATTTCGTCGTCTGTCAATAGCACTGAGGCTTTGAAAACAGCGATTTTAAGATAAATGAAGATAATTAATTAATCTGATAACGCAGCTCAACCTATCTCTTTAAGAAGAAACTGCAGAACCACTGTGGCAGAGGTGTACAACACCCACATTCCACCTGTAATGTTTAGGTCCCATGGGATAGGGGGAAACCTATCGCCATGCACCGGGCACAATTAAAACTCCGTGCTGCTATTGAGAATTTCCTGACGGAAAGTTCACAAATAACACTTTGCCCAACCCGGGCATAAAACCCGAGACCTCGCGGTGAGAGGCGCATACGCTAACCACTAGACCAAGGCAGTAGTTTATCCATCACCACCAAACATTACTAAATTAGTAATCACGGGTTAGATCAGGTTTAGTGGCTGACTTAGTAATTTAGACGGCAATCATTTATTAGGTAAGTCTTAAAAAAGAACTTAATTAGCTCCCGTTTCATTCTTCTTATCGTAATGAAACTGAGACTGACGAATGAACGTTGATTTTATAATACAGTGTGTGAATACAATAGCCACGTAATTATAAGTTACACTTACCGACCTAATTTTAGAACACATTTGCATTGCTATTCTCAGCATGTTGATTGTTGATACACTCATGTAATTGCAGTTATCCAATTGGGTAATTGTAATTGGTATTATGCGTATTGTAGGCGCATAAAACGATAGTGGTAATTAACAATTAAAAAACGGGTAAACCGGCACTATTTTACTAGGTCGATCGCAAAAACTCCACAAAATCTTACCTGACATTAAAATTAACTGAACAGCTAATCAATACAAATAAATCAAATTGAAGTGTTTGTTTTTATGTCCAAATAACAATGTTTGTCCCAGTTGATATAGTTATTAGCAGTTTACAGTATACCTATGCCCAAAATACAATTTTTAAAATTGTTTTCTGTTTGTCTGTCTGTTTGTATCGGCTAATCTTCTGAACTGCTGGCCCGATTTTTATATAATTTAAGATGCAGGTAACTGACTACAAGGCGTACCTACGACGCAGACGAAACCGCGGGTGAAAGTTAGTTTGTTTGTTTAATAGCGCTAATCTCGAGAACAACTGGTCGAGTTTTGATAATTCTTTTTTTGTTTTATTGTCTAACTCTCAATAAAGGTATTTAGATGTTTAAAATTCCGCTGAACTCCACGGGAGTGGGTCAGTAAGGTTGAATGCGAGTCAAAGCGCGGGAGTCGCTACTACTTAATACAACGAATTCCACGCGTACGAAGTCGCAGGCAAAAGCTAGTTAGTTTAATAAACAGCTTGGCCACTAAACAGTTTCCGTGGCCCAACAAGCGGAACCATGTTATGACGTCAGCGGCGCGCGCGCATATAAAACTTTCGCTTTTCACTGCCAAGGCTCGGACCGCGATTGTCGCGTCGACGACCCAAAATACCATGAGTCCAGAAGGCCCATGTAGTATTATGTATTATAAAATTAGTAGTAGGTATTACTACTACGTCAAAATTCAAAGAGACCTCAAAAGACCAAGTCCGGAATCGTTCTGAATATTAGATCAAATACATTACCAGAAAATTATATTTGAATTCATCAAAAACTGTACTTTTATTTTATAACATTATTCACTTTCAAATGAATCCACTCTACGTCATTTCATTATTTTGCCCATTACAGTTGTAGGAAATATATTTATAATCTGTTTTAATGTAGTTTTACGCTATTTCCTACGTAATTTACGCAACATTGTGGTAAATGAACGACAACTAAGATAATAGAGTTATAGAGTTAATTTGCTTAAAAGCGCTTATTTCTGGAACTACTAGGTTACTAACTACTGGTGTTAGATAAAGCTTATTGGCAGTATAATCATATAACACACATTAAAGACAGTTACAGCTGTCTTCTATTTTCAAGTTTCTCTTTTAAATTCGGTCAGGTCGTTTTATGGGTCGAATAAGATAAATTTGGATTATAAATTTGGTTTTTTTTACATTAGATAGAACGCCAGAAGCAATTACACTATCCAATGGTCCCAATGACAAGGCGAAATACACACATTCACTCACTCAAGCACACCCAACAAATATTTGCGAATTACCGCTTAAACCACTACACCACACGTGCAGACAAAAAGGTCTATCTGTCACCTTAGAAACAGGCCCTTAGTCTCTGAGAAGGCTATTTTTTATATAATTTAGACATGCTTAACCTAAGGTGCAGCTTTTTGAAAGGTCGCGGGTTCAAACCCCGTTTCAAGTCCTAAAATGTTTTGACTGTTTTTTAGATTTAGATATTAAATGTTACTTTTATAGCCTTGATAATTTTATAGCCTTGTTATTGATGTTGTTTATGAATCTGTAATGTCACTGTGACAAAGAAAGAGGTTAAGGAATAAAAAAACATGTTATTTTAAGAAAAATGTGTTTTCTATGACGAAAAATATGTCATAATATTTACGTTAACTGTGGTTATCAATCATTCTTACTAAGAATTGTAGGAGTCACTAATTATGATAAATAACTACAAAATATATTATAAACAGCACGTAAACTTTCATATCGCAATTTTATTTGATTTCCTTAACTTAATATAAAATACGTTTTGAGTAATATTTGGACTACAAAATATTCTGAAGGGGATACGATTTACACCTACACTACTTGATCTATATATAGTACAATAATGTTTGTTATATCTGCTTATAGAGATTTATATAGAAGACTTAAAACAAAGATTTGATGATTGATAAATCACATAGTCACAAAGTGTGTGACTAAGACTTGTCACTCACACAGGTGGCGTTGAAACCAAGCAAGGTTCATGTATATGTGTATATATACCTAAAACGCTGGCACAAAGGATTGAGAAATTTCAGCAGCATTAGAATCCATGGCTGAATTGGCAAAGCACCTGTGGCTTATACCCAGAGGGTGCTGGTTTAGTCACTTAGTCACAGTGTGACTAAGAAACTTATCACTCATCGCACAGGTGGTGTTGAAACTAAGTGTAACTATGTTTGTAATATTTAAAGCAAATTTTTAAACCAAGTAATGGTTCGTCTAGCTAAGGTATACCTACGACGCTGGCACAAAGAGTTGAGAAATTTCGAGTCCAGCAGCATACGAATCCCTAGCTGAATTGGCAAAGCACTTGGGGCGTATACCCAGGGGGTGCAGGTTCGAGTCCTGCTGGATTCTTAATTTTTCAACTTTAATATTATATAACTATGTTACCATTGATAAGTGTTATTTCTTCCACAGTTATGGATCTGCGTGGTGTGCCTAGCCTCATCGCTGGCGGCTCCAGCACCCTCACAAGGTCCCCAACTTTACCTGGACATCATTGACATGGCGGCGATCAGCAGAATGACTCCACAACAATTAGAGACACTGGCGGAAGGGTTAGCAGCTGAAGAAATTATGAGGTAACTTTAAAAACTTAATATTTTTCTGAAGAACCTCATATGACTATAACTTGATACCCCTGAAAGCTGTGATTAGAAAGAAAGAAAACCCGACAAATATGTTATGCCCAGCTTCAATGAAATAGGAGAGCTCGATAGCTAGATGGGAAAATAACATACGTCTGGAACCAACTTATGGGATGACTTGGATCGTAATATATCATTATTATCAATACATCAATACAAATATATAAAATTACTCAAAAACATAAGCTACTTTTTATTGATGTACCTACCACGCTGATGAAACCGCGGCAAAAAGTTAGTTTGTTTGTTTTATAGCGCTAAATCTCGATAACTACTGATCGAAATTTGATCATTCTTTTTGCGTATAGTCTAACTCTCAATAAAGGTGTTAAAATATTTAACATTACGCTAAACTTCAAGGGAGCTAAGCAGTAAGGTTGATGGCGGGTCAGAGCGCGGGAACAGCTACTACTAAATACAGACAACGAAATCCACGCGGACAAAATCGTGGGCAAAAGCTAGTTAAACAAAATAACGGAAACATCAAAGAATATTTAAATTATATCTGATCTTATACGCTTTTATTATTTCCCAGGACAAAACGGTCATCAGTAGGAGACTTAACTTCAGTGGTATCAAAAGCTTCGTCAGGCTTACAGAGCAAGCTCGGTCTTCTCGGCACAGCGTCTGCATTCATCAGCTCGGCATCCGGCAAATCAAGTGGACATGATGAGCACCCGGGATATTCATATGAACCGGTATGTTCCCCACGACTAAGAAACTATAAATCTTGGTTCGTTCATTGTTATGATTCGAAGCAGCCGTTGTGCAATGGATAAGGCATCGGTCTTACGGTCGAGAGGTCGTGGGTTCGAATCCTGGCCATTACATTACGGATGTGAACTTCCTCCTAACACAAGCAAATTAAGCTTAGCTGGAGGGGGTTAACAAGAATACTAGTCATTTTTTTTTTGCAAATTACTAGTAAGTAGTAAGTTTTTTATCTACTTTTATAGACAAATCATATCTAAAACACTAAAATGCATGATTATTTGTGGCCTTCTTGCCAATTTTGATTTAATCATTAATAAAGTTACATATAAACTAAAAAATAAAAATAACATTTTTGAAAAATGAGCGCCAACAAACATACAATTTAGTATTTTAGATATGACTTGTGTATAAAACTAGATAACAATTAAATAATATTAAAGCTAATCTTATTTTACTTTTGTATGGAAAACAGCCAAGAAATGGTTCTCTTTTATGGTCACTACACATGCTATATCCTAAGAAATTTTCCATTTACTTAGACGAATTAGAACGTCTCAAGTTTTGTTTCAAGATCGTAGCTGTGTTTAACCAACAGAGTGCTGACTTAAGGTTAGGTATTGGAGTCAAAATGTATGCACATATTAATAACTTCCTTTAGCATATCCTCCAGAACATGACTTTCTTTTTAATGCGTGAAAGTCGCTTGTAATCAACTGCCCTATTTTACCTACGTGATTCTATTGTCCGCAGCACGAAGAAAAATACGACTACTGGGGATTGAAGAAATCTATCCTCTTCACCCTGTTCCAAGCTGTCAAGGCCATTACGGGAGGAGTGACGATCCTCAAGGGTCAGCTCATCAAGGGAGGCGGTGCCCTCGCAGCGACCTTGGGCAAGGTCATCTCAGTCAAAGGTGACGCGGTCAGCAATCTTGGAAAGAAGATTGTTAGCTCTGCAGCCCTTAGTAACAAGAAACCTCACTGTGAGTATGAGTTTGCCAATACGTATATAGAAAAAGAACGGTAGTTATTATAGGGATTACTTAAATAATAATATGGAAAAGATATAATAATGATTTGGCAGTATATCGTCTTACGAATCAAATCAAAACTATTAATAAATCGTAGACACAAGTCTGAATCATCACTATAATCCATTTTATTTGTTGATCTGTTTCACTTATACGATTTTTAATTAAAATAAGTGTGTTTATTATTGATTTGTGAGTCGATATCATGCACGCTTATATCAACCTAGTCTATCCACATAATTTCTCATCTTTGTAATTGTTTTCAATATCATTTCCACTAACGTACTTTTGCATGTTATAATTATGACTAATCACAATATAAGCCAATATCTTTTGTAAAGGTAAAGGTACTTTATACTATATAGGTATATAACTTATATTCGAATAAAAAATGATTTTGGGTAACAGGTATACAAATGATATTCAAAAAGTAGTCAATTAAGTTCATTTATTTTATGTAGACCTAACTAAAAAACTTTAGCTTGAATATATATTTGGTGTACAGTGCCTGCCGGATATCATACTCTTCCTGCTGGATATCAACATTGGAGAAGAAAATAAAAATCGGGTGCTTTCCTACCTTTGCCTTTTCTTTTTACCTAGTCCTACCTTAACCAATCTCTACCTTTACCTATATCTCCAGGGAATCCCTTCAATATCACAAGTATTACAAGTACATCTGCACGACCCATGCGCGGCCGAGGTGGCAAAGCTTTAAATATCCAAGACACAAAACCCATTTCCTCTGCTGCAGCAAATTTCCTCGGCTATCCTACACCGACCGCTAATGAGATTAGTTTTGACATCAGAAGCAGACCGACAATGAATGCCATGCAAATGAGAGATGAAGAACTGTTATTTGTTACCCCTCCTTTTCCTGTCGCTACTATAAGAGATGAAATATTCATGATGAATAATTTCCTAAGCAACAGATTTGGTGAACCAGAAAACGGTATGACTGAGACCGCGACAGCAGCTGTATCTACTATGTCGTTTTTGGTTGACAGTGGAGATGAAGATGAAGTAAATGTTGACATTAACGTTACAGAACAACCAGGAGTTGTTCTCATCTCAGGTGATTCAATATCTAGATTCATGAGCAATGATCTTACAACTACAAACATTATGCCATCTACTACAATGGCATCTACAACCACTGATGTTTCTACAATCGATGATGGTAATGCTAAATCAACTGTGGAGTCGGATATTGTTCTGATCTCAGGCGATTCAAAAAGGAGACTTCAAGACAGTGAAATTTTTAGCACAACTACTATGGCTTCTACCACTGACAGTAATACTGAATCTACTAATGAACCTACAACTATCAAGCCACCTGAAATTCTTGTCATCTCCGGTGATTCGAGGAGCAGAGTGCAAGTGCGACGTAACACAAACAGTAAAACTAAAAAGTCATTGAGAGAAGACACCGGTAACATATTTGTTAACATTATCTGCGCTCTAACTCCACCCATACTCAGAGCAGAACCTTGTTCGGCAGTACTGGTTCGTTAATAATGTAAATATGATTCTAGATTTTAAATTAGTTCAAGTTAAGTTAGTTAAGTAAGAAAGCTCTCTACTATTGACATGTTCCTGAAAATCGAAGTACAAAATATTCTTGCTTGCCAATACGAGTAAAACTTTACATATTTGCGTTATACTTTGCCATGTTCTACATTAATAAATAATTTTGTTACATTTTCTCGTTTCATTCTTCCACTATTATTATACCCATATCAGTGACCATTGTATGTAAAATTCATTTAGAAATGTAATGTCGCTTTAATTTTTGCACTGTAAATATCACTTACCAATATATTTTGCACGAATCATACACATCTTTTAACTGCACTGCTGGAAGCATCATAGGATGAACTATCACATAATAATATCTAATAATATGTTAAGTGGTATTAATGAAGATTAATTTATATAATTTATTTACTTGCCAAGGAACAAATTATTGATTTCAACATTAATGCCTCATTTTTATTTATAGCAAACATAATAATATATATAAATATAAATTATATATGCTAAAGTAATAAAAATAAACAAAATAATTATAATGTACCTCAAAATATTCGATTTGCGTGTCAATTCACGAGAATATTATTCGTAATTAGCTTTAAGGAAAGTTAGATTCCATTTTAGTAATTATTTCATGGACCATATTGCCATACGTCAATTTTTCCTTGAATAAGAACCGCAGTTCATGTAACCTCAATGATTGAATCGTCAGGATCGACGTAATAGTACCGTTATTCTCAATTGTCCTGTCTGTTTACTACGTAATGTTACGTAGGCATTAATTACTATCATTAGGTTAAATTATTATGAACTAGATTCCATACGACATCAGATTCTGTAAGTGTCATTATACTGAAGTAGAAACTATTAATATTTCTTAATAAAAACAGACAAACCAACAAATGATTGTAAACTCTATTCATAATATAATCGAGATCTAACCAAATATAGGATATAATTAATTTATTAAGCTGAGTCATAAACGGTTTAATGTAAAAAGGTTCAAAATAAAGTCTTATATCTTTGATTGTCAATTAATTTTATTTGAATATTTTTTTAACAACACCAGTAACCACTATTTAAATTAATAATGCATGAACATAAAGTAAAGCTATCAACAAAATACCTCTAAACCATGCAGGAAAGTATCTATCATATCTAGGCGCCATTCACGTCACAGAATGATTAGTAAATATTTCATAGTACCGTCGCTCAGAAGTAAGAGTGAGTTTGTGTATTACATCCTCCATTTCTAGAAAACAATTCAATGTTGACGTCAATAGAAATCAAGGATAGTTGTTAAAGAAGGTGCAATACTCACCAAAGTTGCCTATAGACGTCGACACAGACCGCCGAAAGAGTCATGTGACTGCAGGCTGTGACGCCGAACGTTTAGAATTCAGACGACATTAGAAGCAAACAGCTCGAACTGATTAGTATGCATTTAGTGGTAGTATTTGACAGGAATATTGCATACGTATAGAAAGTATCCGGCGCACATAATAGTCTGGAGTTTGGCGGCCGCAGAGTTTCATGATTACAGAAAATTACATAAATCGTTTCAGTCTCATTCAATTTGCTGATTCAAAGTTGACGTTGATTTCATATCAGGCAAGAGTAGTCAAGACGCACTAACAGATACGTTCGGAACGCTTGACACGTTAAAGCCAGGCCCTGAAAATTCGCGTTTATCACGTTGCCATAAAAGCTGCATGCCAATTGCCTACAGTACTATATTCATGTCATGAACACGTTGCATAATGATAAGTCATCTTCAATCAACATTTTATTGTTATAACATCTTAAAATAGATTTTGATGGCTCTATAACAAAAGTTAAATAATAATTAAATTGTCAATGAATCATAAATGTTTGTTGAATGGTTTAACTGATATTATTGTCAATTCGTTTCGTAATGTATAAAGTCTGTCATTTTTAAAGTTAGACGCAAGAAAT
Source organism: Hypena proboscidalis (assembly GCA_905147285.1). Lineage (NCBI taxonomy): Eukaryota > Metazoa > Arthropoda > Insecta > Lepidoptera > Erebidae > Hypena > Hypena proboscidalis. The sequence continues at coordinate 19,219,940 of LR990131.1, forward strand.
ATCGTATATCGTAAATAAAAAAAAGCAACCTTTATCGGGGTTTTCAACATTTTTCCCCAAGAGGGTGAATTTAGGGGTTTAAGTTAATAGTAAGTTTACACAAAAATTTCAATAGATGGCGCTGTGCATGTTTTCTAACTCATTACAACAGGAACGGGCATTAACGTTTGCCGTGGGTTAATTCGGGGGGATCAGCGAATCCCATGTATACAAAGTCGCGGGCAACAGCTTGTAAGGTCATGAATATGGAATGTCCCAAGGAAAGTCATCAAGTAATACCTAGGTCACATTCTTAGGCTTCAGAAATTACGTTTTATGACCTAAGACGTAAGCGAATAGTCCCCTCTACGTATACTGTGGTTCTTCGCACGCGTGCAATGTTGTTTCCTGCTATAATTGAACCTGCAAATGACTTATGGAATGTTGTAAAACACCTTTTACGTACGTAATTTACCTCATTGTGAACATCAATTACTTGTTTCCGCTTCAGATGTTTTACGGTAGCTTAATTAAGAAATATTTACGAGAATATAAAACAGTAAAAAAAGTTTTAATTTCTTAGTTTGGTAACTTCTTTTAATCATGAGTTATTCCTGAAACATTACACCTAGTCCTTTTTAAGAGAATAAGTGCCATATTTGCCCGCAGTTTGAATATATTGTATTGTTCTTTTGAAAAAAAAACATCTCACAAACACGAACTCCCAAACTATAAAATGAGAATCAAACTGCTTAAATACCGTAGGACCTGTAAATAAATGTTATATTTTTAATTAAAAAATAATTGTTTTTATTTTCAGTTCGCTTCGGCCATCGTTTAAGAGACCGATTTAGGGGCCGATTATGGCGCAGATTCCGGGGCTAACCTCTATGAGAAGAGGGCTCTTACCCTGTAAAAACTAACATAATATACTATTCATATTTATGCATACTAACAACTTATATACTAACAACTTCCCTCAAATCTAATTAGACAACAGTGTTAGAAATGATAGTGGATTTAGAAAAAAATATTTTGTAATAAGGTGCAGTTTTAGTTTTATCAATAAGCTAAATTTTGCACAAAAGTAGCCATTTTGTCGTGTTTTGACAATAATTTGGAATAAATTAGACCTTTTACAATTGTTTGCCAAAACACTACTAAAAAAAAAAACTAAAAAAACACGCTTTTAAAGCACATCAAACTAAAAAGTGAAAAATAATTCTTATTATAACCTGAAAATAATAATAAACGAAAAATACTAGTACTATTGTGAAAAAAAGCGTGGGTCGCTCGATAGACGAAAAATATGGCACAGAGCGCCCCACGCTTTTTTTCACAATAGTACTAGTATTTTTCGTTTATTATTATTTTCAGGTTATAATAAGAATTATTTTTCACTTTTTAGTTTGATGTGCTTTAAAAGCGTGTTTTTTTAGTTTTTTTAAACTATATTTATTTTTCACTTTTTAGTTTTAGTTTTTTTTTAATCCTGGCGATCCTAATCAGGATAATGAGATAAATTTATGAAATTATTATATTGTCGCTGATTCTTTACAAGTGTAGAAAGTTTTAATTAAATCTGTCCGTTTAAAGTGGGTCAAAATCGAGTCCAAAGGAGTCGGTTACATACAAACAAACAAACAAACAAACAAACAAACAAACAAACAAACAAACATACAGGTGAAGCTAATATAAGCGTGTTAAAAAGCTCCCAAGGTTTGCTGCATTTCCACGCTATGTGGCTTCGACTCACAGCCTCTAAAGGTTCCGTTCTTTTTTTTGCTTAGAGCGCTCAATATTCCCAAAAAAAATATAGTCCAAGTCATATCACAATGTGTTCCACAATCACTTCGCCCATACGTGATCAAACCGCTAACAACAAAACACGCACCACTCAATCCAAACCACACTTTCCAGCCACACCAGCTGTATACGGGCCCCCTCCCACCACACACCTGGAATACGGGCCCCCCACGGCCTACGGGGGACCCACCGCTGCGGCCCACTTCTCTGCGCCATCGGTTCCTACAGGATACGATGCCCATAAGTACCCTGCTTCATTCGACGGTGAGTTATTCATTTTAAATAATTTTGATTAGTTATTCAAATACAAATAACGCTGAGTAATTAAGTGATTTTTTTTTTTACTCTTGATATTAAAACACAGAACACTTGAAATTAAAACAGCTTTAATCTTATAAATAAAATACAGGCGTAGATTAATGCTATCTGTTATATAATAAATGTTAAAATTCCTTATAATAATAGCGTATTAATATATCAATATCAATAGTTTCTGCTACAGACCAATGATAAGAAGCAAGAGTTATAAAAAAGAAGCAATATTTTGAGTCATTCTGTGTAGCTAACACTCAATGACCCAAAAAATTAAAAAAATGTAGCACTACTTACAATCTATACCACCGTTATTCCGGTTATGAACCTGCAAAAAAAGAAGTATATCAACAAACAACTTTATTTGCTACTAGATATTACATAACACAAACTAGATCATAGAGTTAAAGCAGTATTATATAAACATTCTCTAAAAGGTAAAATAGAAAAAAAAAATAGTGAATGTGAGGAAATGAATTAATTTACGCACCGTCATGATAATTATGCGATGACGATTAGGTATCAAATAAATTATAATTTGTGGTACAAAAAAAGCTGTAGGTGAATCTTATTATAACGATAGTAAGTGGGAAAATCATTATTACTGCCTATTCTTTACTTAAAAGCAACGGCAAAAAATTTAAAATAAAAATAAACGTTACGATAACATCGTAACGTTTATTTCTGAACAATGAATATATTATATTCATTGTTTTGAAGGAAAATGTAAATATATTGCAGTATATAATTAACCTAAATAGTAGGTCAACTTCTCAGTTAGATAAATAACGAAAGAAATATATTCTGTATATTATCGAACTTCAATAACTACTTTGATTTTCTTTTAAAATATATTACTTTAACAAAGTACTTGGAAAATATAATGAGGCACAAGCGATCTTACCGGTCGTCATGGGCTTAATATTTGACTTCGGTTAAAGATCTCTCTTATATAAAACTGAGGTCCGGACCTACTTGCAACCCAATAAAAAACACATGAAACTTTAACAACCCATATACAGTAACCGCAAGTCATAGGCGCCTTTCAAAAATATATATTACTTAACTAAATTATGATTACAAAATATATAAGTAAAAAATAACACAAATCGATCAAATGTGTTACATTCAAACTATTACATGATGGGTCATAAGTTCGTTACACCGGAATTGAAGGTACCTATTGTGCAACAATCAATGCATCTTCCTACTTACGCAACATTAGATTTAATTGTGGGAGTGCAATTAGAGTGTAATATGCTACTTTGATACTATTGAAATGATATGAAAGACGTTTTAATTCTAGTGAATCTACATTGAAAATGAATTTGAGCTTATTATTGAATCTTAAGAGTTTGATCTTTGATCCTTACGAAACTCATTTTGTTTCATCTTGAAAAAAATATATAGAAAACATTTAAATCACGACAGTGAGTCCGTTTCATCATATGCCTTTCTAAGTATTTTGATTTCTTAAGTGAGGCTCCTAAAAGTTCTTTAAACCTGAGTACCGTGTGTTCATTAGCTACTATAATATATATATATATATATATTGCAATTACAACATAATTATCATCAAATATTTTCTATAGGTACGCATAACAAAATTAGTCGTCTTTTAATAAACATACACTAACGATGCATTTTAATTTAAGCACACCGTAAACTCTTCAATAAAGTTAAATCAGATGCAAGAGGTCAATGTTGGTAAAACTTATAGTAATTATTAAAATATAATGAACATTTGGGACATACAGTTTTTTAGTTATTGACACTTATTCTTTTACAATCATAAAACAGATATTAGGTAATGAAATGGTTATAAGTAATATTATTCAGAGTCACGTACTATATTATAAACTGTTTGACTTATTTATCAAAAAACCTTATATTTTTTAACAAATATAAAATACCAATAAGTAAATGAAAAAATATTGGGCTTTGTTTTTCGTACTCTTTACCTATTTTTTTTTTTTGATTGTTTAAAAGAGTATGTTTATTTGCCACTTCTTTGGTACATAATGATCGCTTTAGATCAACTACTGAACCACCTAAAGCTATATCCTAGACTCAGTTACGCAACTTTGACTTTTAAAATCTAGATCGTCCATTCTGAAAGTTATTGTTGCGTCTAAACGCCTCATTAACCTGGCTTTTAGTCTTAGTGTAAATGTTAACCTAAATGTTATATAATACTGAATAGTAAATTTAAACATAAATACTTCTTAAATTAAGATTAAAAGATGGTTCAATCAAACGCATGGCATAAAATTAAAAGTAAATTTTACACGATTTAACCGTGTTTATATACTAAAGCCAACAACACAACAAAAATTCACGTAATAATAAATCACGCATTGTTAGAAGGTTCCTCTCTTTGGAGCCCTAACCACCAGTAGCTCGGTCCGTAGCATCCGTCCCTGCATCCGATGCCGGTGGAGTGTTTTTTTATATTTTAAAATATATTTTTTGTACTTTATATTTAAAAATGTAGAATTTTATATTTTTATAATTTTAAATGTACTTTACTTTTATATTTTTTATTAAAACAAATAAAAATATGAAAGAATAAATGAATGTGAGAAATCAAACTAGTATACAGGGTGTATTTTTGAAACGGGGCAGTAAGGGCAAGTACCTTAACCGTTGCAGTTACAGCAAAACGTTCTTAAAAGACCTTCCCTAACTTTTTGGGACATTTTGAACTGCATTCACAGATTTTGTAAAAAACTTACAGTTAGCAAAAAAAATGCAAAAAGTTAATTTTTTTTTTTATGCCAATCGATTCTATTTCATGTGGGGATCAAAAAACTCTATGGGACTATTTTAGCTTTCAGTACTAGAAAAGACAGAAATCGCCAAAAACGTTTCCCATACATTTCGGCAACAGAAACGAATTTCTACGATGGTCTAACTTTTTGTTATGGCCTGGAAGTGGGTAGAATTGACTGTAAAGTAAATAAAAAGAATTTTTACCCTCAAATTTCGAATTTGATTCGAAAATCTGTCGGAATTGCGAAAAGTTCATTTTCAACAAGATGGTGCTCCGCCACATAACAGTCCCCTTTCACGTTCCAATTTGAGCCGCCTATTCGGTACACAGTGGATAGGTACACATGGTCCAACACAGTGGCCACCTCGTAGCCCCGATCTAACACCACTTGATTTTTTTTTATGGGGCTTCGTGAAAAACGAGCTGTATAAGACGACGTACGCCTGTGTTCAAGAGCTCAAGGATGCATTAATGACCATTTTACGTAATATTCATCCCAGAACATTATTAGCCGCCATTCGTTCAGTGCAAAAAAGGATAGACTTATGTATTCGTGAAAATGGAAATCATTTTGAGCAATTTATTTCATAAACCAATTTCTTAAATGTTTAAATGTTTTTTTTTATTTAAAAAAAGTTCAAAATTTTACCTGACCTATGAGTTTCGAGTTGATTTATCATATTTCCGTACGAAATGTATGGGAAACGTTTTTGGCGATTTCTGTCTTTTCTAGTACTGAAAGCTAAAATGGTCCCTAGAGTTTTTTGATCCCCACATGAAATAGAATCGATTGGCATAAAAAAAAATTTTTGAACTTTTTGCATTTTTTTTTGCTAACTGTAAGTTTTTTACAAAATCTGTGAATGCAGTTCAAAATGTCCCAAAAAGTTAGGGAAGGTCTTTTAAGAACGTTTTGCTGTAACTGCAACGGTTAAGGTACTTGCCCTTACTGCCCCGTTTCAAAAATACACCCTGTATATGCTTATCTTTTGTGTTTCAATAAGTTTTGAATAATGTTAAACAGTTTGAAATGTCACATGACTATCTATTAGCAATAGAAATTCAATTTAATGACGTACTTGCAAATCATGAAATTTTGCCCGTCCAGATCAATTAACAGAACATTGTGACATTCATAATAAAATATAAAAATAACAGCGTTATTGAGAAACCAAATTAAGAAATATTATAACGTATTATGCATCAAAATTATTCAATAACATATTTGTTTTTATTGATATTAATAACAGTTATAAAATACGTGCTAATGCTCTAAAATACCTCTAAAATAGAGTGACCAGTAAAAAAAAAATTATTACTTGCAAATCCGCAAATAAATCAAAAAAATTGTGATGTAGTACAGGTTTGTTAAAATTAATGAACTGTAAACTGGTAAATTTGGTACACATTCATGTTTACGAATTGCCTTTTAAGTCTATAATTGTCAATAGTCAATATATCATGCATTTACGATTATCTACTTATTACGCAAAGGTAAAACCTTTAAATCCTGGTCATTATTCATATTCATTCATATTCATATTCATTTAATTTCATAAAGTCAATTTACACGTCATGTTTTCCAATATCCACTTTATAATAATATTATTGCATAGTATATGTCAATTTTAATTAAATACATGCAAATCAATTTTAAAATAACAAGTCCGAGAGTTTAGTCAAGCAAATACAATGTCAATAAATATAGTCAAAAATATAAATAAAATATAAAATATAATAAAGTTGTCAGATTTTTTTTAAACTTACTAATAACCACGGACCTGGACTTCCTCCTTACACAAGCGAATTAAGCTTAGCTGGGGAGGGTTAACAAGAACACTATGAGTCCTCGCCTGCGCGGTAAAGGGGCGCGGGGGTATGACAACAAAGGGGACTGAAACAGGTGCGGGCGGTGGGCAAATTTTTGTAATTGTTAATTTCGTTCGCTACATGGGTAGCGATCGCATGTGTTGACTGTTGCAGACACCTTGTGAGAGGTACACATGTAATAACAATCTCAAGATGAATCGAAAAATCGTCGGACATAAAATAAACAGTCAGTGCATGCAAATGGCTTTTAACGTATACTTATATTTTAGAAAAAAGAAACTGGACCCAAAAAAAGTTTTGACTTTCTTACGATTTAATATAATGTTTAGATGACAAATAGTAAAATAGTTTATTCTCAATTATTTTATTTACGTACATAAGTTCATTAAAATTTTGTATCTTCTTTTTCATTTGATAAATCACTATTTCTTTTTCCTATGATGTCACATATCTTAGGAAATATCTTGGTGCATTTTCATCTCCTATATATTTTATTCAGTGCCCCCACCGCCCGCACCTGTTTCAGTCCCCTTTGTCGTCATACCCCCGCGCCCCCTTACCGCGTAGGCGAGGACTCAGTTAAACGGTCAGCCTATAGTCTTTAGTACCTACTTGCAAATTAAGAGTAAACTTAAAAAAATAAAACAAAAATAACATAACGTTTAGGTCCAATGGGATAGGGGATGAGACTATCGCCATCCACCGGGCACAATGCTAACTCCATGCTGCTATTATGATTTCCTGACGGAAAGTTCACAAATAACACTTTGCCCGACCCAAGTTTAAAACTAAGCTACAGCGTGTGATCTCTCTGTTCCGTTCCAAACATCGAAGAGAGATGCAATATACGAGTTTAATTAAACCGAAGATTAAGAAGTTTGGTAAAATCGGTCCTAAAAGTACTTACTTTTACTTTTGGCCATATTGAATACACGTATGAATTTGAATACAATAATCATATTTTCGTATTCATCTGCAGATTCCCTTTCTGGGTCAGGCTATGGACTTGCATTGAATATTTTATTGCTTCTGTCATTTTATGCATGTAATAACAATAAATAAATTTGAGATTCAGGAGTCAAAGTGCATCGGTTATGTATTAAATGTTATTTAAAATTCTTTAAATTACACCCAACCAAATTATGTAACATCGTTGTATTCGTGGTCCTTTTGTGCAGTATCTTTGTACAGTATGGTAACTTAATATCATCAAAAGAAAAAAAAATGTTTATCAGCAACGGTATATTTTTTTATTAAAAGACTGCCTCGTTAGTCTAGTGGTTAGCGTATGCGCCTCTAACCGCAAGGTCTCGGGTTTTATTCCCGGGTTGGGCAAAGCGTTATTTGTGTAGCAGCACGGAGTTGCAATTATGCCCGGTGGATGGCGATAGTCTCTACTCCTACCTCATGGCACCTAACTAAAACAGGTGAAATGTGGGTGTATTACACCTCTGCCACACCCTGGGTAGTATAGGCGTGATATTATATTATTTTTGTTTTGTAAAATGGTTAATGTAGGGCAATTCTTTTAAAATAGCACAAAGTACTAACTTTACTCTTAAAAAAACAACATTTAAAGTAAGTAGGTGTTGAAATCAGAAATCAAATTCTGACAACCGACTATTACTTATTTATTACTAATGACTATTAAAAAAGTTATTTAGACTTTGTTAAAAGACCGCAATACATAAATCAATATACATTTAAATGTTGTAGACATAATATCGCAGCGTCCGATGACTGTTCACAAGACATTGTTTCTTACTTGTACGATCATTATAGCAGTGGAGAGAAACATCTCTCCACTGCTGTGATATCGATAGTAAAAGTACACTAATGTGTACTTTGTATTAATGTATCTGTGTATTTATAGTTACACACAGTCTATTGTTATTTTTGTTCGGTCGTTGACTTGTGGGTAATTGTTATTACGCAATGTCTTTCTCAGTAACTATTTTGTTGTTGTCAATTGTTTTAAAATAAAAACTCATTAGAGCAATTATTTCAAGTTTCTAATTACGTTTATCTTATTTGAGAAATATATTTGCATTAAAATTGGATGATTGTTTTATACCACTACTGCGTTTCGTCAGTGGTTTGACTTGCGTAGATGTTGGTAAAAACAGCCTGTGTTCTTTCCTAGGCTGACAGATATCTCCATACTGATTGCCAGCCCGATCATCCAGCGGTTTAATTAGAATAGTAATAAATAGATAGACAGTTCTGATGTTCATCTCGGACATCTACCAAAAAATCAAATTTGTATCATTTAAATATTAATTTTATGTTTTCAGAAATGATAGTGCTATCGTCTGTAGTAGACGAAGCGCATGAGGAGCCACCGCCCATGCCATCGGGCGAGCTTTTATATCGCTATTATGACCTAGTCAATGAGTTGTGATGGTAAGAGTTTATGAGTCTTCTCGCCTTGTGGCCCTGTCTATCCTTTGTTAGCTTCATTTCGCTTAGCATTTTGATCGTTCAATCTTATAACAGTATCTACTGTATCTGGCTTTGTTTTACTTGTTTTGAATGCATTATTATTTTTATTTTCATGTAAATCTTTCGTTTTTTGATGTTCTTTACATATAGTGTTTGTTTTCTTTGTTTGTTTGCACACACTTCCTCTTTGAGCACATTCTTATGCAGGACAGATTTCCTACTTACAAAGTGTCCTGCGATGTATATTGTACTATATGTCTTCGTTTGCCAAATCTGCAGCTATAGTAGCTGATGCTTGACAAGATTGTCGTTTAATCGTTGTTTATGACATTTGAAAAGACTAACAAATTATCTTTTTCAATTTATGTGCAATTTAAAATAGCACATTCGTATTGTGTGTCACAACCTTCTAGCTTATTACCAAATTAGTCGTTCCATATTCTTAGCCAAAAACCGCAGACCTCTTCACTTATTTACATAATACTTTCCCTTCTCGACGGAAATAGACGTTTGACATGACGAAATAACTCGAAACAATTGACAGACAAATAAGTGGTAGATACCTGTGTCATTTTGTAATACCTTTGATGATTTTTGGCTGCCAACGGATGTTAAGAATTGCAATTATGTTTTAAATAATATAAGATTGAAAAATCATAAATATAGCAGAATTCTAAGGTTCACCATTAACCCTAGCACAAAGGGTTGAGAAATTTTAAATCTAGCAGCAAATGAATTTATGCTTGAATTGGCAATGCACCTAGAGCGTTTACCTAGGGGTTGCAGGTTCGAACCCTACTGAATTCTTAATTTGTCTACCTTAATATTGTATAAAATACAAAAAGGCATTGAAAACCGATAATTCGGTTAAGAATATCACAAAAAATTGCAATTTGGCACAAAACAATATAACAATGTTGCATCAATGTTAGTTTCGATAATGATGTATTTTAATTATACTTAAATGTAATTGGTCAGATATAGTTTTGTAACCTATTCTAGATCTAACATCACTTTTGCCTTCCCGTTCGTTACAAGTGTAAGATTATAATGTTAGTATTACTATTAAATAAACAAGACAAGTTCAATTTACGTAACAATAATTGAAATTGTTGCAACTTTTACTTCATCTGTATTTTTTCATTGCCGCGCGTTGCAAATGGTTTTAATTGCTTTTGAACAAGATAGTGTAATTTATTCACAGATAATTATATTTTGATTTATCTGTCATTTTTACTTCTTCTTCAAGCGTGTTTATAAAACCGTTCTTTTGCAACGGTTTATATCTATCGCCCAAATCTTTAAACCCACTTTTTACTTCGTACAATCTAAAGTAAATGTCAAGAAGTCTACCTACTCAGTGACGAACGAAGTGCAGCCTGCAATTATGTGCATTTTTGTAACATTTAAAGGAGGTATCACAATTACGGTAACAGTCGTTGAGATTTAGTAAACCGCGCCTTCGAGCCTTCCAGTGAAAGTGTATTATGTCACGGTTCCAACCAGTCCGGTTGTGAATGGTGTGGTGTCATATGTATGATACATATTATGCTGTGACTCAGGTTATTAGATCTTTGACCTGTTATGATTCAAGATGACCTTAGATCAGACTTCTTCTGTCTGACCCATCTGGCCAAAGTTTTTATGGTTTTTATGGTAAATAGCAAAGTAATGACTTATTGTTAGAACCAGCTTTTACCTGCGAGTTCGTCCGCGTGGAATTCGTTGTATTAACTAACAGCAGAACCTTGACTCGCTTTAAAGCTACTGCTTCGCTCTTGTGAAGTTTAGCGAGATGTTAAATAACTTAAAACTTACCTTGAAAGTTAGACTATCAAACATAAAAAGCATTATTTATTTCCAACAAGTACTTTTTGAGATTAGCGCTTTCAACTTACAACCCAAACTTTTCCTACGGTTTCATCTGCGTGGCAGGTACATCAATAAAAGGCAGCTTATGTTACGCGCCTTGTAGTCAATAACCTGCCCCTAATATCAAATCGGCACAGCCGTTTATAAGATTTTCTGATACAAACATACAGAGAAAAATACTTAAAAACTGGATTTTAGGCATAGGTAGCTTGCGAATACACACAGACATTAAAACAGACACTTTAACTTTATTTATTGGTATTGATGATATTGACAGCAGCGTTCTCCTGGCATTATACAAAAAACAGTGGTTAAGGACTTAAAAAACTGTAGCATATTTGTCATAATTTTACTCATTCTTTTGGATTTAGGAAATGAGTTTAAAATAAAACAAAAGAGTTAATCTAAACTATATTTTTTGTTTCGGCATCAAGAGGCATGAAAATATTGTTCAGCACTTACTACGTTTTTTTATTAGAAACGCTGGAATGATTAATCATTGTTATGTCACTCGCAAGAATATTTCACTACGATGATCTAATAATGTATTTATAATTACTTTTCCTTAAGCAATTATACTTTTAAACAAATTAATAATGAGATTTTTAGAAAGAAATTATAATATGCAGTGTTTACTTTTATAAATAACCACTACGAAAACAAAATAAAAACATTACTGTTGCCATTATTGCATAATACCTTTCAAGAAACATTTTCTTTATGCAATACCGAAGCAAAATGTATCTATTTGAACTATTAATAATTTTGTTTGACTTTAGACCTTTGGCTTTCGAATATGGCAAACAAGCTGGTGATAAGCAGTTATTGTACTTGCAATGGTAAAGCAATTGGTTGTAACTAAAGTGGCAGAGCTCTTGTGAACGAGCTCGAGGACGTAGTATCAGCGTCTTACCTTTAACCCGCCTTAAAATGGTAATACTTACACTACTGTGTTAATTCCGGTTCGGTGATAAAATCAGGCACTGAAATAACTGGCACATGAGTTATAACACTGTAGTGCTCAGATGTAGCGACACTAATTCTGCTATTGTTTGCTACAACGTCGTATAAAAAAAACTGTCTCAAACTCATTTGCTTGAAAAGCCACATATACAAAGTAAAATGCTAAATTTGAAAGAAAAACAAAGATAATTATACTGTAGAACGGTAATGTTGAAAATGGCTGGCTAATATCGGTAATAACGAAACGTTTTGCTTGAGTACATTTATAGTACACATTTTGTATTCATATGCATAAGAAAAAATACCTGCCGAAGTTTAAAGGCATGTCTAAGTTGCACAAACTGGTTTGGAACAAGTGTCAGTGAATTAAATTATTGCTATTTTTATTATCTTTTTGTCATTAATTCCAAGATAAAAATACAGGAATTATAAGCAAGTAATGCGGTTTTTAATCTGTTTTAGTTGAGAAACTTGCTGGTAATTTTTGACTGCATTGGCCACAGGTTTAAAACTATTCCTATAACTGTGAATATTGATAGGGTAAATTGCTCATGATTTTATTCTAAAGATAGTTAGATAGATATAGTTGAGATTTTTCGCAAATTTGAACCCTTACCGAGTAGAGCTTGATATTTTACGATTATTGTGGAAACAAATATGTCGAATAATCTTTCTGAGATATACATAATATCAAGAAAGTGGTGTACATCCGTTACAATTAACATCAATCAGGATCATCAATCAAAAAGGATCAATTTCAGCCCCTAATTTAAGGTATCATTATTAAGAACTCGGTATGTAGTGTAGGTTTCAATTTATTATTTTCAACAAGAAAGGAAAATTGATTAATTATTCGCATTCTAAAATATTTAAATTCAGCTCTTGACATCGTTCTCTTCAATATTACAATGTTGCCGACCACTTATGCAGTATTACCGGGAATATTCCCGTTAACGGTGGCAATATTCACCAAAACGTAGTAGAATTTTTCGTTAATTATGTAATTTAGAATTAGATTTTATATATTTTTCATTAGATCATTAATTAATTTGACTTTATTTTACACCTCTCACCCTTCTGGGGGTTGAAGTAATGTTGGCCTTTATTTCCACTCTCGGCAATGTTACCGCTAAATTTGCAATAAACACATGGTTGTATTTAATTGTTATAGTTTGTAACATGAATGTTCATAACATACCGTCAGAAAATTTGGCGCCATTAAAAAAATACAAATGGTGATAACTAACGATTTTTTTGGCCATAACGTCGCCGTTTGAAGATACATATTCAAAGAAGAACACGGTAATGACAGCACAGCTCCATATTGTTCGTTCATGTTTATTCATAAAAATAAATTTAATATTTAATTAATTCTTTTTCATTCCTCAAGTGAAACCTATTTAATGTCTTCCACGAAATTCTGTGCTAAATAAATAATACTAAACATTTATACTTTGCGTCATTAGTTTAAAATGTTGTCGAATTCGTTGTTTTAATTTTAAATAAAAAAAAAAAGAATTACTGTTATTTAACAACTTAAAAAAACCATGTATAAAAAGTACTGGGCTACTTTGAAAGGTCATTTGCGTGTTGCGCATATTTTCATTATACATGATTACCTATAACTTTTTATACTATCATAGACTATATAAGTGGTAAGTAACATTACATTATCCATTCACTATTGCAGGTTTGATATATCTCATGATTATTGAATGTAATCTTTCACTGTTTGACAATCTCTATTTTGCAATGATGTCACTCAATAGCTTCTAAAATGACACGCATTTATTTAATCACCACAAAACTTGCTACTCCTTATACTAATGTAATAGTTGTCTCGTTACTATTACGAATAATGTTCGAAGTTAATGTTAGATAAGTTAACATAACATAATATCACGCCAATTTAAGCCAGAAGGATGTGGGGGCGCTTATATAATACCCACATTTCACCACTTATTTTTAGGTCCCATGTACTTGAGGGTGATATCTATTGCTAACGCCATCCACTGGGCACAATTGTAATACCGTGCTGCTATTAAAAAAAATCTGACGGCAAAATCTAAATTACGTTTTTGCACGACCCGTGATCTCGCAGAGAGTGTCCACATGCTCTAACTACTAGACTCACGATACAGTCAGATCAACGAAGCAAATCAAGAAAAAAATCGTGATATTTTCGAAGTAGAAATATTTATTGGGTTCCCACCCACACGCCCACCACTGTGACTCCTGTGGCGCCAGGATCTACAGCGGTAACCAACTGAAAGGCACCGTGCATGACACACGGGCAATCCCAGGGAGAGTTAAAATTGTCTTGGAACCCGCAACGAATTTAATCAGAAGTATATAGTTGGAGTTGGAAAGTATGTATCTTTACTTCCCTCCAAAGCAAAGCGGGAGTCTGAGTAATGCCAAATATAGACAAAGTGTCTATATGGAAAGAGTGTAGACACCACGGACAGTGACAAAACTATGGGGCTTATATTTGATTCCTATAATAGGTATGGCAGAAAGGGCTAAATGCACGGAAATTTATTCTATTTATTGGGTTGTGGTATACTGTTACAGTACAATCAAAAATGCCTTATTAGTAGAAGCACAGTATCATCAGTTTTTATTTGATCGCGCTCAATTCATTGTATTCTCCTACAATTTTAATATAACAATAGTCTAACAAATCATTTCAAGAGGCACATCTTTCAAAGAACTGTCTTCGCAAATAGCGTTACAGGCCACTTGTTCCACACAAAGCCGCATTATCGGCTATTCGGTGGGAAGGCACTACATTGCGTAACGTACTTAGTGCAATGAAAAATAACGAGATTGTTACTTGTGAAATATCATCATAATCATCCATTTGATCGGCGGAAGTTGTGTTATATGTTATTTTGTGTTATGGTTGGTCATTATTTTGATTGGATAGCGTCTTTGGTCTAGTGGTAGTGTAAACTACAACTCGTCGTGAGGTTTAGGGTTTAGGGTTGCTAGGTGACCGGGAATTCCGAGATTTTCCCGAAATTTCGCGTCTTGTCCCGCGTCCCGTAATTAGACTTCATTGTCCCTGGATTTAAGAATCTGCAACCAAATCCTATAACAATTTTGCCAATTCTTTAAATATGTAAGGTCGTTGAGATCCACTTCCTCGCAACCTTAATTTAGTTCCGAAAGAGACGCCAATAAATCGTTTTGTCCCAAAATTCATACTAGTAGCTCTCACGAGTAGAGGGTTTGATTCTTCAGTCGATAAAAAGTGTTATTTGGGTTTTTCCCCTCAGGAAATTCTAAGTTGTAGCACGGAGTAATTGGCAATATGCAATTCCTGTATCACATACCCTACTTTTTTTTACGGGATATAATCCCACCCACATGCCAGTAACCAACTGAAAGGCACCGTGCATGACACACGGGCAATCCCAGGGAGAGTTAAAATTGTCTTGGAACCCGCAACGAATTTAATCAGCAGTATATAGTTGGAGTTGGAAAGTATGACATACCCTACTTATATCAAGTGAAACGTAGTTCTTATTCCCTTCTGCGCTACCCTTCTAGGTAATAAAAGCGTGATGTTATGTACATTACTTTCATGGATTGTATCATTATTATGTCAGGAAGCGTGGCAGCTGGACGTTACATACGTTAGTTGAAGACTTGATTATAGTTTTTAGTACCAGTGGGTAGACTGACCATACTATACTGATGCAGTAGATAGCTGGTATTAACAACATAACACATAACAGAACATCACGTCCCATATAAAACCCACATTTCACTTATTATGTCTATGTCATGTAATAGGGAGTGAAACTACCGACATCAGCCGGACGCAAATCGAACTCTGTGCTGCTAATGAGAATATCTCGACGAAAATACTGGTGGTAGAGCTCTTGTGAATGAGCTCGAGGGCGGCAGCACCACCGTCTCACCTTTAACCTGCCGCCAAATAGTAGTGCTTGCATTACTGTGTTCCGGTTTGGTGGTGAGATCAGGCCCTGAAATTACTGGCACATGAGGCATAACACCGTAGTCCTCAGCTGCAGCGACGCATCTGCATTTTGCTTTTGTGGATTGTTGATGTCCATGGGCTGTACTCCACTTACCATCAGGACTACACGTTCGTTCGCTGTGGGCATAGCATAAAAAAAAAAATATAGCGTCGTTTATTGTTCCGACACATTTTGCTACCTACTAATTATGAGTAATATGTAGGTACAATACATAAATTGAGTGCCGGACAGCTCGCGCCTCAGCGCGTGCTGGTGAGTCATATAGGCAAAAGATTCATGTATTTGGAGTAGGGGTCTGGATAGCTCTGTGGGAGAGTGATAGGCTGGATTTTTTATGACTGTGTTCAAGGAGTCTTGTCTACATAAGAATTTTCTTTGTAGATATATCGACAATCAATAGTGTTAATAACATCATACCCCCAGCCTTATGCTTTTTAATTTGTGATCGTTTTCGGACCTCCAGAAGCAAAAACAAAGCGATACGATTATCTTTTGTAGGATTTTTTTTTTAGCTTACTAGTAATTTTTCGAAACAAATTACTTGTATTCTAGTTTACCCCTCCAGCTAAGCTTAATTCGCCTGTGTTAGGAGGAAGTTCACGTCCATGGTGTAATTGCCAGACTTGTTGTCAGACGATTAAATTATTATGATATCGTGTCAGACATACTTAGTATTTATTAGCCAATTTATCCTTCTTTTGTTGTTCTTTTTAGTTGTATAGCTTCCTTGCAAGATCATTTATTTTTATCTTTATTACATTAAAATGGCTTGGGCTAAATTAATTCTGAGATGTAGGCTTTTGTGACGTTTAATAAAACATGTGTGTTACCAGAGAAAGTATTTAAACTAGTTCCCTTAAAAATATCGTGGTGAAAGTACACACGGCTACTTAACAAGGTATACATGTTTAGTATAAGGTGCTCTTGCGTTGTATAGGATTCCCGTGCTATGCGAGATCAGCTTATTCTGGTTATTTAGGTATAATAAGATGGGTAGCCGAATACATAATTCTTTAAATTAATTCATCTCAGTTAAACTTATAATATGTAAATGAGTAGTGCTGTTCTTATTGTTTGTTTATTTTGTACGGATGTTTGAAAAAAAAATAAATAAAAAAAAAATGCCTTGATGGTCTAGTGATAAGCGTAGCGCCTCTCACCGCGAGGTCTCTGGTTCGATTTCCGGGTCAGGCAAAGTGTTATTTGTGAACTTTCCGTCTGGAAATTAACAATAGCAGCTCGGAGTTGGAATTGTGTCCGGTGGATGGTGATAGGCTCACCCCCTATCCAATGGAACCTAAACATTACAGGTGAAATGTGGGTGGAGTACACCTCTGCCAGACCCTTCTGGGTAATATAGGCGTGATGTCATGTTATGTTGTTTTAATGTATGTAATTCAACACATCACATTCATTACACCATGGACGTAAACTTCCTCCTAACACAAGCGAATTAAGCTTAGCTGGAGGGGGTTAACAAGAATACTAGTAATTTGTATTTGCAAATTGCTAGTAAGCTTTTTTTAAAAGAAAAAAAAAATGCGATAATACAGGTCGTATTATCTTTTTTTTTTTTTTGCAAAATTTTGTCTTATGATGAGTAGGTCACTATTGATTTTTCTGTTCTGATAATGCCTTCTTAACACATATTCGGATATTAAAAACAATTGCTTTTACTACCTATACTTCAGATGTTAAACAGCATTTTGTGAAATGACCTAGTAAATAGCGTCTGTGCTATATTCTCAAAGATCTTCGATTATTTCTTTTGAGTTCTTACCTTTCTTTACCGCCTTTTAACCCGAAATTTACCACCTTGAGGAAGGGGCTTTTCAATAAAACTATCTTGTTGTTAATTAACGTCACATAAGGAACCTATGTGCAGTATTTCATGCATTTTCCTTGAGAATTGACGAACGTACCGTATAAACTTACACCCTATTTTTTTTGTTTATTACGCCCTTACTAGGAATAACTCCTGTGTCGCGGGTGTCGCACAAACATACATTTAAGACACACAAAGCAAATTGTATTAGGAACCTTGCTTAAGGGATTAAATAAGTAAGTCAAAAGGACAACCTACGACTTATGACTTTCTCGTATCACATTAATGTCTGATTTGATGATGAAGCAATAATACATATGAATCATGTTACATAACCATAACATAAGTAATGTAATGGAAAATTATTGGATGTAACAAATCGAGTTTATAATCTTGTAACGTTACGTATTAGTATTTTTTAGTTGATTAGGTGACGAAAGTGGAACACGTATCGAATAGAGATTTTTTATTTGAAACCAAATAACATCATGATGGTTCTTCTTCTTCTTCGTCGTGTCGATGGCTGAGTCAAATTTTATTGGTCCAATAAGTGGCCACTGTTATGGCACTCTCTTCAGCGTTCATGAGCGCCTCTCTTGTGCAGGTGGTAAGGCATTTTGGACAGTCAGTAAGGTGGTCAAGGTTTTGATTTGCCATCGTGGTGAAAGGATTAGCCAATTCGCCTTTAAGAACTCGCGAGTTGCCCAGGGTGCGCCGGACGTAGGGAATTGTTGTGTACGTCACTCGGGGAGGCTCCTTTCATGCACCCCATCATGATGGTATAAGTTACGGATACTATTTTCAAGTGACTTTAAAAATGATACAACTTTAAACTTCTTAATCCCTAATTTCTAAGGTGCTAGATAACCTTATTGGCAGAATAAGCATATAACACACATAAATTAAGGTGACGGCTGTGTTATTTTTAATGGGTCACTTTTCAATTCGGTCTGGTTATAGTTTATGGGTCAGATGAGAACTATCCGGATGCTCATAAACTGGCCCTTAGTTTGATAGTATAATTAGGAATATTTTAACAACTATTATGCACCTTTTTTAACTTGCCGAGGCTACACAAGTTTCAGTATGACATGCTGACAGTTTTCTTACAGGCTAAAATAATGATGATTTTCCTCACATTCAAATGCAATATTACTTTATTTTTTAACTCTTTCATACTCAAGGCAAACATTCACTTTATAATTTTAACAACACTTTTTACTCTAAATATTTTCAAATTTTACTACGATAACTTAATAACTTGGTTCTAGATCATAAAGCAAAGGAAAATACCCACTGATTACATAAAAATAATCCCAAAACGTTTATTTTAGGCCACAAGGGGTTCAGACCATCACCGGCAGACCCTCATATACCAAACGATCTAGGTACAACCGTAGATACGTAGATAGAACAACGTTACGTAGAAGTAGTTATTACGTAACAAAGAACCGTAGTGTAGCATAAGTATATTAAGTATGATCGAATACGTAGATAACTAAGCCTTAAGTAGAGAGTACAATGTAGATGACTAAAGCTGTGTTTTGCTGTTTTAATCTTAAAAATAAATGTCTGTTAAAGTAATAATTGACGTTTTGTCGTGATGTTTTTGAAGGGCTTTTATATTAGAGATAACTTAATAAGTAAAAGTTTTCTCTAATATAAACTAGCCCTTTGTGTTTGCAAATATTTTTGTTTTTCAGTCGTATTAGAGTTATATACCACTTAAATAATATTTAGTAACATTAAATTCTAAGATTAAAAGATAAAAACACAAGTAATAATCATAATTAGAAATCATCATCAATAATGAGAAAAAATATAGTTCATAAAAAGCACATTAATACAGCACTATCATTCATCACATCATAACTAACATGACTCAAACTTAAGACTGAGACTTTTTGGGACAGGCCGGGGTAAACTGAACGGCGTACACGCCGGTGTAGTCATACTGACACCCCTGGGCGAGCAAGCGGAGACACTGGACACCGCACACTCAGGACACACCCCCCTTGAACCTCCTCCTTCAATCCTGAACACTGTATACAGCGCCCTCAAGAACGCATTCTCAACAACGGCCGCTTCCTTGACTGGCCCTGCCTCTTCTCATGCTGCTTCAACATCCTACGGAGCACCTCCTGCTTTAACATCCTATGGAGCACCTCCAGCTGCCCCATCGTATGGAGCTCCTCCACCTGTACCCTCGTATGGGGCTCCTGTTAATACATACGGACCCCCAGCAACTTCATATGGTGCTCCAGCACCACCCGGCACATCTTATGGTGTTCCTGCTGCTTACGCTCCAACACACGATGAAGCGTCCTACCAACCACCTCCTCTACCTCAACATATCCCTAACTTCAAACCCATGAGTTGGGGAGCCGTAGATTCTTACGGTCAACCTGCTGCTGTAGATACTTTCCCTGACTACGATCCTCGTACCCCAACAGGAGGTCCCTATGCTGCATCCAAACACTCAGTTGCTTCCGCAGTCCATAAGCAAGGGCTAACTCCAGAAAAAATCCAGAAAATCCAACACAATTTAAAAAAGGTTACTGCTTACATGAACAAACAGCAAAGATCCTCCGAAGAATTCAAGTTAACAGACTTGGAGACGTATAGAAAGATGTTGACAAATGGCCAAATTCCTTTCCTTCCTACTCCTGTCGTATCAGACAACGAAGTTGGCGTTCTTCCTGCAGAAATCCTTGATCCTATCCCTACCCCAAGTTCGACCACATCCACCACCACAACCACAACAGAAAAACCAAAGAATACCACTGAAACCGAAAGAAGAAAAGACGTGAAATATTATCTGCGAGGCAACAAGATTGTTCAAGTCTGATACATGACATGACTGACTAAAAGGTATGTGACTTTGACGGACGACTTTGTCACAATTTTTTGTGGCTACTCTATGGTACTCTTTACTCTCTCTCAAGAGGTCTAAGACAACTCTAAAAGGACTAAATACATAAAACTAATTTTACTCATACTTACACTGTTTCATATTATTATGCATGTATGTATTTCTATTTACACAGTAACACGTAGTCGCTTACATAACTCGATATCTGTCAAAATAATCAGCATATTTTTTGCTTCATTATATTAATCTTCATTTTTTTAAGTAAAAAATGTGCTGTTATCATTTACATGACTTGAAAAGGTTTTGTTCGGATGAATGCAAGTAATTTTAGAAAGCTAAGTAATTAAGTTCCATTTGATCATCATGTTAAGCTTACTTTTTGACAGGTGATTAAGTAACTTAGAAAGCAGGTTTGTAACAACCTGTAGGCTACAGAGACATCCCTCAATTTAATTTATCTATTGAATCAACCTGTTGGTTTCCACTTTCGATGACTACAAATTTCAATAAAATGAAATGTACACAGAATTTCCTAGTACTTTGCGTCT
This sequence comes from Hypena proboscidalis, assembly GCA_905147285.1. Taxonomy (NCBI): domain Eukaryota; kingdom Metazoa; phylum Arthropoda; class Insecta; order Lepidoptera; family Erebidae; genus Hypena; species Hypena proboscidalis. The sequence continues at coordinate 19,241,172 of LR990131.1, forward strand.
ATTGAATGCAAATTGTAACACTCCTAATTGTAGTTATTAATAAAATAATGATGAAAACATAAGGATTAACTTAAATAAACGTAAATAACTAAATAAATATATATTCTGAAAAAATATGTAATTATGTTGCAAAAAGAATTTTATAACCTAAACAATAAGGTCATGGTAGTAAATATTTTATTGGCGTTTGCTTTTACTTTTTACTATACTTAGGTAATTTTTAGTAACTAAAATGTTATGTGTATCTGTAAATTGTAAATAATTTGTAAAATTAACCGTTCAAATTCATTTTATATTTGAACATTTATCTATAATTGTTTTAAGTCATATTTTTAATATTTTTTACTGTTTTTTTTTCAGAGAGTCCTTACGAGCATACCTTGTTCAATGCTGAGGAGTTGCAGCATTACTACCACCATTAATTTATATATTTATTAATCGGTGATAATTCCTGTACCCTTTTTGATATATATTACGTTCGAACTTCTATTTACTTGGTTAAGATAAATCTAAAATGGTCTTCAAAATCGCTCTGTAAAAAACGAAACACTGTAATTCTGAAAACGACATAAAAAACGATAATAAATCGAAAAAAATATACCAAATAATTGTAAAAATAAGCAATAGAATATCCAATTCGAAAAACTTAATTCTAATTTTATTCTTTAGACTTCTATCATCAACAGTAGAGATATTAATGTAAAGTACAACCTACCTATTTCCTATGTATAATATCAAAAGGTATGCTTTGTGTATGGGCATCGATACTTAACTTACAGTGTATAAGATGTACTATAGGATAGTCATAAATTCCGTCCAAAATAATTTGCAGCCATGAGTTAAAGTTAGCTTTCAATAACTTCAAAATTAACATTTATTTATGCAACTTCAAGAGATGAAATCTCCTATTTTTACAGGTTAGATTTTCAATCGTCTCTTAGTTTTTGTAGGAAATAGTAATACATTTGAATACTTCTGAAGCATGAAGTTCTCAAACCGTAAATTTTATTTCAGAAAGGTGACTATGTACGTTCGAATGTACCTTGTACTTTGCCTACAATCCCCATTACATGTACTGACAATCCCCTTAGGTACCTCGTACATAATAGAAACCAAAGCAAAAATATATTGTACTTGTACAAAATAATAATTATAACTTAGCTGGCAGGTAAATTCAAGCATGTATGGTCACCAAAAACAGTAATTGATGATTAAAAATCTAGAATTTTTTTTACATTGGGACAAAAAATTCAAGAAAAATATATTATGAAGTTATGTAGTGGTTCCTGTTACGTTACTTTCAGTTGTGAGTTAACTATAAACCAATTATTATTGGCTTATTTGGCTACCTATACAAAATGTTTTCTTTTCTAATACTTAACGATGACAATATAATTTTGTGAAGGCCTAACCTTATGTAGTACATTCACAGTATTAAATGTAAGAAACATATGTGAAAAGTACATTTTACCTACTATTTATTAAGTTAATAGAATTGGTGTTATGTAAAATATTATGTACATGCGTAGTGTAGAAATATTGTGTAAATAATGCTCAAATAAGTAATTTTATTTAAACTTTTTTATGTAAAGTACTATTTTGTAAATAAATGATGAGGGATGTGTGAATTTATTTTTTATTTATGAATCTCTTTATTCAATCCTTTTAGCCCTTTCTAATTAAACTGCTTCGTTAGCCTGGTGGTAAGCGTTTGCGAGGTCATGACCGCGAGGTCTCGGGTTCGATGCCCGGGTCGGACAAAATGAATGGAAATTGTCAATACCAGCATGGAGTTGAAATTGTGCCGGATGGATGGCGATATAGACACATCACAGGTGAAAAATGGGTATTCCACACCTCTACCACAATCTCCTAGGTAAATCCTTTCTAATGAAATTAAAAAAGAAACTCTGTGGTGTCTGTCTATTACGCTTTAAGAGCTAAACCACTAAAACGTCTGTATGTTAGTAGTAGACCGCAAAAAGAAATAGGCTACTTTTTATCGATATGACACGTAGGCAAACTGAAACTAACCTTCTCGGTCTGTATGTCCGTTACGTATTTACAGATGAACCGCTAAAACGATCTTGATAAAAATTGTTATGGTTAAATACTGAAAAATTTAGTACGCTTGTAGCTCCATTTCAATATGAACATACCACGTGGCAGGCCTCAAATGCCAGTCCTTTCAGAGACTGATCTCACCATTAAATCAGAAAAGTAATGCAAGCACTACCTACTATTTGGCGGCAGGTTAAAGTTTAGAATGTGCTTTCACCTTTAAGCTCCTTCACAAGAGCTCTATTAACATCAAAATACTGCGCTTCAAAGATATAAATCGCTTTTTTATTTAACTTTTATACAAATAGACAAATCGTCATGATCGTAGAACAATGTCGGATTTGAAAAAAATTCTAAAATGACTTTTTACCATTTTTGAATACTACATCATGAATACTTCATTACTGCATGCACAAAAAAAATATATATGTTGTGGATTTCAAAGTAACCAGTCGGTAAACTGGCGGATTTGATAAGCGCTCATAGTAAAATGACGGATGTTAGCGCTCGTCTCTGTACGAGGCGCGCGGGCTGCCCGCCGCATCATCCGCCCCCCGACGAACCGGCACATGCGTCACTGTTCTTTGAACTCGCGTACGCGTTGCATCGAATTTGTTTAGTTTCGTAATTTATTACTTAGTTCAACTTTATATTTATTTCGCAGCTAGTTTTTGTGATAATATGTTATTAATTAAGCCACAATGCCCACAATGCAGTCAGGATGATCAAAACTTATGTTAAAACTTGTGGAGCAATCAAACAAGGATACACAAATTACTAATTTTACTAATGAAGATTACATTGATGAAGAGGACTGCATACCAGGAACTCCAGGTAAGTTAATGAATTACATATTGAGGATTTATTCTACTTATATCTTGTATTTTTACAAAACTTCCCAAGGTAAGCATATTAAAACGTCGGTTGAAATTATCCGTCTGCTTTCTACGGAATATTAACAATGTTCTTTATACTATTTATATTATAGTAAAATAATGTTTGCTACCTGACAGTTAAATTATTATTGTGTTTGTACCATATTTAACGATGTTCGAATTTTCGAGGTGTACGTAAATATACTACGTTTTTCTATGAACATGATACTGACGAGTGATCAAAACCGACGTTATTCTATGCACTCGCTTGTTTATCAAAGAGACGCATGTGACAATCCTACTTTATTCTTGGAATAAAAATTCACTTCCGCCTTTTTTCTTTTGAAAAACACTAATTATTTTAATTAATTTAACTTTTTTTAAATGTAATTATGATCTAACTGGAGTAATAATTATTCCTGATTCTAAAATGCAGTATATTTATATTTATTGTTGTACAAAATTTTCATCTTCAGTTTGTGTACGTTCGTTTAGTGAGTTGATATAAGTTTTTTTTTCAGAATGCCTTTCGCCGCTACCCCCACGAGCACATAACGTAATAGAAGATATGAAAATGTTGATTCATGACGATGTCTTTTTGCACGATCAACAAGAAAACATCAATCCGAATATAACATCACCACTTGCGTGTATTCTAAGAGAAGACCCTTTTATGTCCGTTAGTCAAAATGCATCCCCATATTTCCCACAGGATAATCCTCAGTGTGCCGTGTCTCCTCTAAATAACAGCTCAGCTCGGACTCCGTTGCATACATCCGCCTTGATTTCAGATTTGTCGCCGTTCCCCCAATCGGGCACACCGACTATTGACATCATCAGCCACACACCTATGCCATCCCCAGCTAGCAGCCATAATGAAGTATGTAACGATTTATTTCGTTCTAATCACGATGGTGCTGATTGTAGTAACTGTCCATCAATCAACTCAGCGGCGTCTCCGTGCCTGTCGTCTCCAGCTCCTGCTCTTCGATGTCGGGGAAAAAAGCGTGTGCGAAATTACAATGATTGGAAAGAAATTAAGAGGAAGCGGTTGGCTAATGAAGGAAACGAATAATCTTCAAGAAAGGGCATTCTTGTTCCAGCAAAAACAATACGGAGCCCTTGTTCATGTAGAAATAAAAGTAACACTATGTTGACTCTCGAAGAAAGAAAGGATGCATTTTAAAATTTTTGGAAATTAGGTGATCGCGAGAAACAATGGTTGCATGTTGCAAATTATACGACAAAACAGATAAAGAAAAGGGGTCTTCAAAGAGATTTAAAGCATAACCGTCAATTCACATTCAAGTATTTCTTACCAAAGGATTTATCAAAAGTAGAAGTATGTAAAACAATGTTTTTAAATACTTATTCAATTAGTGAAAGAATGGTAAGGACAGCTTGGAGTAAGTATGATGGCAGCACTTTGGTAGATAAAGACATGAGGGGAAACATACAAACCATTATCGGATTGTTGATGACGAAATGGTAAAGTCGGTTTGTGCCCACGTTAATTCATTTGCCTAGGGTCTCATTATAATAGAGCAACTTCGAAAAGGTTATACCTAGATGGCAGCTTAAGCATAGCGCGGATGTTTAATTTATATAAAGAATGGCCCGAATTAGACAATTATGTAAACAAAGCTTCTTGTCTCAGACAATATGTAGAGACATTTTAGGGTATAAATACCTCATTGCTCTACAGTTTCGAACGAATTGCACCGTTCGTGGTCACGAGCTGACTGGTGAAGGCTCAGCATTTACGCGATTAAGACCCGTGTCAATAATTAGTAATTATGTGTACAAATCGCGATAGTTTAAAATCATTTACTACCTACCTTATTTTCTACTTATTATTTTATAATATATTTTTATTTTAAGTTGCCTAATTGTAACCTACTATATTGATCTCTAATTTTGTGATTGTTGAGAATTTATTAGATAATATTAAGAATCTATGTTACTTACCTACTTATAGTTAAGTATAATACTGATTGTGGTTCCTATGTTTTTATTGATTAAGTAGAATTAGGTCTACGTCTCATTAAAAATAATAAGTATAAACACTACCTACATTATTTTCTACTTTTCATTTTTTATCAGAATTTTTAGCTGTCTTCTATAATTGTTACCTACTATTTTGATTTAAGATTTTGTTTTTTTTTGAGAATTTTTGTTTCTGTTACTTACCTTAGCTTTATTAATTATTGTAATTTCAATTAAAATAATAATAAAAGAGAGTTCGTCGTAATGATCTGAATTTTATTTAAGATACATTTTAAACATTACCTAGTACCAACGTATCCTATAAACCATTCTACCTACTTAGCTTATTTAGCCACCTTATCCACCTACCTACATTATATACTCATTTACTTACCCATAGTGCAATATAGATAACACATCCGTCCAAATATTTCTTAGGAAGTCAATAGAACATGATCGTACAATAACATTCGTCATTCTATCATCAGCAATTTTCCGAAGAACAACGTCGGAAGGTACTTTATGACTGTGGTGAATCCGAAGTAAAATGACGCAAGTGATTTTTCTAGAAAACCGTGTAATTAATTGTTATTACTTTTATTCCATCTTAAAATAAACACTATCAAGCAAACATATATAAAATTTCAACATTACACATTAAGTATTAAAAAAGTTATGCCAAAAAGTAAACAAAAAATATTTGTAATGGCTGCCCTGTAAAATTTAACATTTGTTAGATCCGTCACTGTTCTACGATCATGACGAAATATTTATTTTTCTCTCCACAATAATAGTTTAATTACAAGTCCTTAAATACAAATATACATATTATATATCATTATTATAAATATCATTGTGGGAGACTGGTGCCTAAGCTAGGCGGAAGAATATACAGCTTTCCCCCTTCTTTCTTTGAAACAATAAGCGAGAATGTAAACGCCTAGACTAAAACTTAGAGCAAGACACAATTAGTATCTAACTGTGTTTGCCGCATTATGTAGTAGGCGTTGGATAAAAACGATATTATAAATTACTTTAACTTACTTTATTGTGCTAATATAAATTCTTCATATTTTTTATTGATGAGGTAATGCCCTGGAATTAACTACTAGTTACCAACTTTTCGTAGAATAATATAACTCGAAATTTTAATATAAAAGCAATTGACAAAACAGAACCGTCCGTTTGTTTTAATTTTGACGTGTTTTCTAGTTATTATCCTCAAATCACAGTTTTAAGTGCAAACAGTTTTGACATTGCCGATATTTAGGTGTTAGAAAAAGAAAGTCATGAGTTGAAGATAGGTTATAAATATGCATTCACTGGGTAATTTAGTGATACCAACAATTGCTATACTCTGTCCATTTCTTTATTTTCTTTTTGACATATTACATTTAGGGATGCCTTCACACGTTACTGATTCGATTTGAAATCATTAAGCTAAGCGATAACTTTCAATCGATTAATTACATCGAAATGGTATGGTTCATTATTAATTATTCGTTTATTAGTAGTTTTTATTAGATGAAATAAATATACAAAATAATAATATAATAATAATGTCACATACTTAGTCTATGACGGTTTCCTAGTTACCTTTGTTTACATTTTCATTTTTAATTCTAAGATTTCGACTTAATTTCTTGCAAATAATGATTCATGGAATCATGATACTATTATTATATTCTTTTTTTTATATAAACACAGACAATACACAAAAAAAAGCCAAATTATTCTTTTTCATAATGATCGATTTATTTCATTTCACGATTTGATTTATAGTCTGTGGTTGTTTGTTACAAACAGTGAACTTCCCTAAAAAGTGTCGCTTGTCAATAAAGTACATTATTATTGTAGTACATTAATCTGACAAAAAGAAACGGTAATTCATAGGCGTGATCTGTCAAAAAGAAAATAAAGGAGTGGACAAAGTATAGATATCTGTTCTTTGAACTTTTTAGTAGAGTCAAAGTAGTTAAGGTCCAGTGTTGTCCTAATTTCCGAGGTACCAAATTATCTGTCTCAAAATAAAACCAAAATTGTTTGTTTAAATTGCAATTTATTCTGGAACAGAAATAGGACCATAGAGCAAGACGCAGCACAGCGCTACGTATCAATGGCATTTTGTTTTCTCATTTTTATTTAAATTGTTTTTGCCCAGTAGGTAGCAACTTTTACTCACTTGCTTGTGGCTTGCATTAGGTCTTCACGGGCACACGTAGAGGACGGCAATGGAAGACAATGAAATAAAAAAAAAAAAATGTTTTGACATTTCTTTTTAAATATTTGCTACTTGCCGATCAAAAAGAAGTATAGTACCCGGCGATAAATATTGCACATCGACCTTTGGAAAGAGACATCGGCTAATTTCAGCTTCGTAGAGCATTATCTCTGTCGCACAAAATTAAACAGTCCGGTATCTATTACGAGCTGTTAAAACAATTATGATTTGCTACTTTAAATAATTCTTTTTATTCTTTGTATAAAATACACCAATTTTTCTGTCACTAATTTTGTGCAAGAAGTTTTTAATTAAATAAATAAAAGGTGAAATGTGGGTTGTACACCTCTACCACAGCCTTCTGGGTAATATATATTATAAATACACTTCTATCTAACCGGAAACTAAGCCACAAAGCCAGTCAAGTCACCCATATCCCGGAACCCGCTGGACCACCACTATAGGTATAGCCGCCTAATAAATACCTGTGTCGACTTCACTATGATTACCCAATCGTATAGGAAGTTAGATAATAATCTGTAACCATACACAGATAGGAAAAAACAGTTTCCCTTGAGCACCGGACGGTTAGCCATTATCTAAAGTATCTCGCATTTTTAAACTGTTACGAGTTCTCAAACTGTGAGCCACGGTGAGCGTTGACACCGCGCCGTGGTACTGCAAATATAAATATCGACGTCATTACGCTACCCGTTGAATAAACGAAGCTTATAAAAGTACTTGGAAGTTTTCCTTTGAAGACCCTGAGTGAGTAATCATGATGACAACAATTGTGACGTCAGCAATGCTGATGTCACACTTTTAAAAACATTTTGGAGATATCTTCACCGTCATATATATTTGAAACTTTCGCGATTTAAAAACATTTTTTTTGTAACACAAAAATAATTATCAAAATTCGACCAGCAGTTCTCGAGATGAGCGCTATCAAACAAACAAACAAACTTATGCCCGTGGTTTCGTCTGCGATTTCAGACGTTTAGAATATTAGCCGATACAACCAGACAGACAGACGGACATTTTAAAAACTCTATTTTAGGCAAAGGTATCGTGCAAACCACTAAAAAAAAGTCGTTATTTTGACATTGAAAATAGACACTTTAATTTTATTCATTTGTTTATATTATGAATAAGCGAAGTGCAAAGCAAACATTTTTAAAATATCTATAATAAACTAATATATCAGTAGATATTTTTATCAGTGCCCTTAATTTCAGAATACTTTAAGTGGAAGACTAAAATAGAAGTGTGCCATATACTGAAAAAGTTTGGGAGCCTCTGCTTTACGTTAATGAAGCGCTTATTAACGTCATTAGTGAGGGAAAGTTCCTGCAAAGATACCTGATGACGTATCGGAAGACCAACGTGTTTGCGTGGACAAATTAGATCCGCTGCTCACTGTTTCTTCAGAAATAATTATGCAGAGCAAATGTACATAAACTTGAACTACGATTCAACGTAAACGCTCTCCCATTCAGTGTTCGGTTATATCGTCATCTCCACAGCAAACTTACGAATCTGTAGTTTTAGAGAAATCGATGAAAAGCTGTATATAATGTAAAAACTATACATTGCGGCAAATAAACTTACTTACTTCATAGTATTAAGATTGCATATAATATTTTTACATCCAATAGAAAGGTTAACAAATTTATATCGGAACTTCCAGAAAAGGAGATTTATTTTTTGCAGATTCGTAAGTTACGACGATATTATTAGGGTACATTATTCACTAGCAATAGCCCGCGGCTCCGTCGCGTATTATATCGACCTTGATCAAGCGGTTTAAAAATAGCTTAACTCTTATTCTCAGACCAATAAATCTACACTCAAAATTTCATTAGAATCGGTCAAGTCGTTTAGGAAGAAACTCACACTGGCAAGAGATTCTTATAGGTATATGAGATTATGGTTAAAGTATCAATTAATTTGGTTGATTAAATGAGAGACAATTAAAGAGATTGGTAATCATCGATTTTTTGTATGACTAGCATTTTTAATTAGCTTTAAGTATTGTCTAATTATTTTTATTATAGTGCATGTTGTGCTCCTCTATAAGTAGTGAGACGCTAAGACTTAAGTTCAAAATGTATATATAACCTTTATTATTGTAAAAATGTACTCATTGTGTAAGAGCCAAATAAATAAATCGTTTACTTACTTCCTTTTGGCTTCGCCGTATGAGTGAATGAATGAATAAATGATTTATTTACGTAGAAGTACATTTTTGGTGTTTAACTGAAATTAATTAGCTTAACATGGTTTACCATAAGCTGACATGCAAATATTTAAAGAATTTTTAATTATGTTTTATATTATAGCAATAATCAGAATAAATAGAAATAAAAGTAAAAATAATAGTGAATAATTAAATATTCATCAAATCAAATTAATTGTCATCATAAAATGTTCATTAAATTCATTACAAATAAGTGCGCCATACATTACAGTTCAAAAAATTAATAAAAATAAAAATATTAAAATGTCAAACAATAAAGAGTTGGCACTAGACTAAGCGAAAAAGTTACCGAAGTGGATTTTGCTGTCACATCAATGCCAGGCGCTTGTTCATAACAACATTTCTGTAAAACTTTATTTATAAATTTAGCCTCTTAACTTCTGTTAATGAATAAAGGCAACCTTAAAAACTTAATTTTGCCTCATAACCAAATTATCTAGAATAGTTACCAAAATAGCCACTATTTTATCAGTAATCTGACGCAAAATATAAATGTTTATGTTGAGTATTTAGCGAGTTCATAATCACAATTGTAGCATAATCTAAGCATTCTTACGTGTCGACCTAGTACGACGTATCCGCAATTTCTTTGCGGATATTCCTGGACCATAGATACAACTTACCATCAGGTATCCAGTTCGTTACACATAACACGAAAAAATAACAGCATTCCAAAACTATCACAGCTTTTTTTCTAACAACAAGTCATAGAAAAAGTAATACCTATATCCTAGGCTTCTAGCATTCCGGAAGCGGAACGTTGTACTAAAGAAATAAAAGCCTTAAGTTTATAGCGTTTATGTAACAGTTCCTGGTGCTGGACGAGCTTCAGTGCTCGCTTTCTGTATGATTGGTGGGTGCAGCAGCAATTAAAGGGGGCATAGACCTTTGGATTGACAGGCAGGCTTTGGTGACGGACGTTCAAGATTGTCCCTTTATGTAGCAGGAGGAGGAGGTTCGACGCTAAAAACTTGACACTCAATGGGCTCTCAACCCATAAACATTTACTACTAGTACACTAGCTGATTTAAGTTGTCTTTCAATTGCTGAAAAATCTAATAGTATTTTCAATCTCAATTGTCCAAGATATTGCAAGCTCACAATAAGGTTGACCAGTAAAATATATCCACAATGGTTCAAAGATTAAATAAAAACAATCAATTATCTATACATCTATAATTGTAATATTTTACTGATTGATCACACAGGTGGCGCGGAAATCAAGTAAGGTTCGCCTAACAGATATATATATACCTTTTAAGTTACCATAGAAAGGGTTGAGAAATTTCTAATCTAGCAGCATACGGATCCATGTCTAAATTGGCATAGCATCTGACACGTTTAGCCGGAGGGTGTAAGTTCGAATCCTGCTGGATTCTTAATTTCAAACCTTGAATATTGTATCAAATATTATATATCATTTGTTCGACCGATTGGCTGACCCAAGACGCAAACCTAAACCGCTATAATAGACTTACTAATTTCCAGTGGCTCAACCCACATAGTATGTTATTTATAAATTACGTATTAGTAATTATCGTTATAAACTATTATGTAGTATTTATTGCTGCATTACATCGCCGCATAAAATTTTCATGGCCAATTGCATTTTATCATGAAATAGATTATTATTATGTACAGCTACATGGTACATTCACGACACGACAAAAGTTCAAGTTTATGGAGAAAGAAAGCATATAAATTATGATAATAAAGACTACACAAACTATACATCAGTAAATTCACCAGCATATAAGTTCATTAGCAGCCAACAAATTATATCAGCCGTGTATTAGAGAGTGAGTTTTTCCGAAGAGTCAGCGACTCGTGCGCACGCACTGGAAATCTCGCCGATGACCGGTGACGACGCGACGGACGCCATATTGGATCAATATGTGATTATTTATCATGTATCGGTTACTTTGGATTGTTGGTTAGGTTTATATGTATGTTTGCAGTCTTGGGGATATCCTTGTATAAAATGTAATATTTTATTTTTATGTCTTGTATGATTTCAGTGTACGTACGCATACGTACACAATACATGTTGATATTTGTAAATGTACTATCTTATGAATACAAACAAGAACTCCAATAAATATTTATACATAAACAGGATTTGCATTATTTTATAAGGTATACTCTTTCCCAAATAACGAAAAGGCGTACGTAATCCTAGTCCCACAAAAAATATGGTATTAATGTTTTAATTGGTGACAGGTTTATAACAGGGTGTATTGAACTACTGTGCATGTAATTTCAGAGTCTAATCTCGTCGAGAAAACAGTAATTACAATAAATAAAACTTGATGGAAGCTTAGCAGATGTGTCACAGCATTAATTTTTGAATTCGTGAGTCCTTCACACATCAGTCAGTCTGTCACTCTCGGCTAGTAAGTAAATGAAAAAAATAGAAGTCGTTGAAACATTCTTTGCAAGATTTGCAAACCCACGAACAAACCCACATTGCATGCTAAATAAAAGCTTTAAAATAAGTTAAAGTTATTTTCTAAAAGTATCTTAAGGTTAAAAGCGCATAAGATAACATTAAAAACAACTCAAAATAAAAACATTAATTTCCTAATAAACACTACTTCGATCAACTAATAACCCATGTAACATGAATGAATATGTTTTTATAAAATTCATTCTGAGGCAGCGAAAGAATTCAACGCGCGCAGGTTTGTTGTTTTCACCAAATTTGGTCGTCAAATATAATAGATAATTATCATCATGCTAACTGTTACCCCTATATGTTATGTCGATATCAGATCATGTATGACATATTCAAACGATGGGGTATAGTTTGATCCTTCTCGTGGCCAAACTATTTCGCCAAACTCATTTGGCTACGAGGAATTTATTGCCTTTGTGGCCAAACTCGTTTAAGCCATATCAATTTGACCACGAAGATATAGCCACTTAGCCAATGTTAATTTATGCGATCCCTTGGCTGGTAAGTACAGCTTATAAATAGCCATAATTATATTGTGTCAGATGTGACATTATTATCCCTCAGATACCATTAATTTCAGGGCCTAATCTCACCACTACTAAATAAAAATAAAATAATACTCTTTGGCGGATGATGTATAAACAATTTGTGTCCACGATTTATAAACATAATTATGTTTTTTCTTATGATAAAGTTTACACCTAACTAGGCATTACTGTACAATTGCAAGAATTGATAGTCTACTATACCATTGGGCGGTAAACGGTAATACTGTTGTATCAAACCCCTATCAAACAATCATTGCCGTCTTTACAAGAAGCATTATACCGACTGCACAAGTGGGGGTTCGTATAAAGTCGAGAGTTGACCTATTTCGTTTCTCACAGTACGCTGGCCGTTGTCCAGTGCTGACGGCAGCCTGTCAAGTTATTGTGATCAAGTTACTGTGGAACTTAAGTGGAAAACTTGTACTTGTGAGTGTGTGGAACTGTGTGTGTTGTGAACCACTTCGAAATCATGAAGGTGAGTTTTTGTGATCGTTTACTTATGTTATTTTCTTGAGCGTAATGAGTTAAAGAAAATTGTTTTCTTGGAAAATCTTAATGAAGAAATAAGTGGTGGTAGCTGTTAATAGGTTTTCTAAAATTACATGGTGAATAATAAATCTATGGGTGCATATGACTTGGGAAGAAAATTTAAGCTATTTATTTATTTATTTTAAAACTTCTTGCACTTAAAATATAGTACAACGGCGGACTTAATGCCTTAGGCATTTTCTACCAGTCAACCTTAAGGTGATGCAGAAAGAACAAAGTTATAATTTAAGATAACTTTTTTAAGCAACACAGCATCTAAAAAAATCTTATATTGGGTACCCATCAAGTATGCAAATGACATGGCAAAAGAATAGAATATATAACTCTTCGGTAAGTTGTGTTAGTTAGATAGAACAGCGAAGTATAACAAAACATAACATCACGCCTATATAACCCAGAAGGGTGTGGTAAAGGTGTACAACACCCACATTTCAACTATTATGTTTAGGTTCTAAGGGATAGGGGGTGAGCCTATCGCCATCCACCAGGCACAATTGCAACTCCGTGCTGGTATTGTGATTTCCTGACGGAAAATTCGCAATGATCACTTTTCCGAGTTCGAGGGCGGCAGCACCACCGTCTCACCTTTAACCTGCCGCCAAATAGTAGTGGTTGCACTACTGTGTTCCGGTTTGGTGGTGAGATCAAGCCCTGAAATTACTGGCACGCGAGGAATAACACCATAGTCTTCAGGTGAGGCGACGCATCTTCAATCTGCTTTTGTGAAATGTTGATTTCAGGTGTGCGCTCCGTTCGCTATATTGATTGTATAAAAACAGATAGACCCGTTTCTTAATGCTCTATCTACCAAATTTATGGTTTAGTTTACCGTGCTCGTTCTATTGAGTTCTACCACCATTGGCGAATTAAATAAATAAACAAATATATCACAGCATATACACAACGCCATCTAGTCCCAAACTAAGCAGAGCTTGAACAATGGGTATAAGAATAACTGATACTAATACTTTTATAATTTTACTTTGTAAATACATACTAATTATACATAGAATCACCCACACTAAGACAAACCCTCATGTTCATGCACACAAAGATTTATGTTAAGCGGGAATCGAACCCGCGACCTCGGCGTCGCAGGCAGGTAAACAACCGACTCCGCTATCCGGTCGACAAAAATTTTAAATATTAACTTAAACTAGTTATGTTAAGCAAATAAATCAAACAACTTATTTACTATTAAAATGCGTCAATTACATGAACAAGAACAGATAGGCAATGTTTAGTAAACAGGAGAAACTGAATTAGCATAGCACTGATAAGCTAACAGGCTAGTTCATTACCAAGCCTGGATTGCGGCTTTGGGTACAAGGTTATCGAACGTTGAGTGAGGACATGGTCATGTAAGATACCTATTGAAATAAAATATATTTATTCAATACCAAAAGAGTTCCGTCCAAAATTTGATGAGTTGGAATTAAGCCCGGTGGATGGCGATAGGCTCAACCACTCTCCCATGAGACCCAAATGAACAGGTGGTATGTGGGTGTTGCATACCTCTGCCACAACCTTATATATATATATCTTATAGAAGTTATCTTACAAAGTTATAAACGAACATTATGAGATTTTTGTCACGACAAATTATCTCATTATTTCTAACAGATCTTAGCGAGATAGGTTTTACTGATAGAGACCTATTTTGTCATCTAACATTAACATTAGCGATTGGTTGATTCAACACGTTATCGAAATGCTGGTTTTTATTTTGGACAGCGAATTAGCATTGCCATCCAGCGTGGCAATGCTGCCAGCATTTCAGTAACGTTGCCCACTGGCTGCGATTTGTTGGATTAGGTTAGGTAGTCTTGTAACGCTAGTTTTTAAGTAGTTTATTTTAGGTTAGTTTATTTAGTTTTTTTTGTGTTTATTTAAACGTGTATTTAACCTCCGAAACTACGGATATAAATAATAATATTAACATATATACATCGGTAACTTGTGCATACTTACACATTTCATTTTAGATATTATTGTGGGTCTTGCAAAATGTTATTTGTGAACAAACACTCCATCAGGGAATTCTCAGTAGCAGTGGAGTTGGATTTGTGCCCGGTGCATTGCTATTTATTTATTTATTTATTTGATTAAAACGGCTACAAGAACCAATTATATTAATCACAACATATACATAACACAAGAAAAATATAATATGTAATATTACTGATATTCACAAAATTGTTGCAAAAACACCAATAATACACCGTATTCATTTGAAAACAAATCAATTTCTGTATTGGAGTCCATGAGATTGTTGAGAGTGATAAGTGCGCGTGGTATAGGAGAAGTGACGCGAGCAGCAGTACGACATGGTGGCACGGCAAACAGCCGATGACTTCTACTACGAAGGTAATTGTCGGGGACGTATAGCCGTACCAGTTCATTGTGCAGAGCCGTTGCATCAATTTGCCCTCTACACACTTTCAACATAGTGCTGACTTGGTCGACTAATCGCCGGGTTTCGAGTGTATTATATCCAAGACAGCCAATGATGAACTTTGTAGGGTACTTATACGGGTAATAACCTAATTTAAATTTGTACAAGAACCGTAAAAACGCTTTTTGAACTTTTTCGAGTAGGAGTGCGTATTTTTTCTCTCACCCACATCTCTTGGGACCTAAACATAACAGGGGAAATGTGGTTGTTGTACACCTCTGCCACACCCTTCTAGGTAATAAAGGCGTAATCATACGTAATGTTATGTTTACTAGAAATAAGAAGAAAAGGCGGCCAGACTTAAAGGTAGTCTAAAAGCCCTGCTCTTAGTTATCATTAAATGGTTTTAATTGCGAACTCAGAGTTACAGCTAATAACAGTTATACAAGTATTGAAAGCACTACACGTTCGTAATCAAGTCTACAGCAACTTTTATAATAATTAAAATCGTCACCTGTACATTTCACACCTTAAAATAATTGCTGCCCATCCCATAAAAGGGACGATGTGTGAAATGATTTTTTTTATAAAAAAAATAAAAAACCACGCCTCCACTAGGAATAACACGTGTGTCGCGGGGGTGTTCACAAACAAACATTTCACAAACACAAAGCACACCCAAATCAATTTTAGGGCCATAGCATACACGCTACTTTAATTCGCTAAGACGCGCGTTTTCGATGTCGCGATCAAGCTGTACCGATGGAAATAGTTAAGTGTTTCGATGGAAACATTGGAAACAGACGCTAACTAGCAGATCACCAGATGCTAAATCGCCGATAGCCGATGTTAAAAGTAGATGGTGTGCTTTGACGTAGTGATTTTGAAGCAAACTGTCGTGGTACCTCCACGACAGTTTTTTTTCAATGTTTAAAACAGATACGGATTTTAATCGCGTAAATATTTTTAAAGGTATAAATACTTTTTTTGCTCGACATTTTTATTTTTGATCGAATCACACGATCAAACACGTTTACAATATATAAATATGTGTACAAATCACGTTTAAAATCATTATTTGTGTAATGTGTAACATGATATCTAAGTAACAAATACGCAGATTTTTCTAAACTCTCGGCCGGGCGTTAGAAAGAACCGGCTACTGGATCTAGACTTGTCAAACGAGTCTAGATTTCACATAGCAGGACAGTAATGACGCTGTCTATACGAATCATCCGCACGTTCAATATTGTCATTATTGTACTTTTCTTTGCTTTTGTCAGAGAAAATGTTATGAAAGTATAATATGCGCGTGAAATAACAAATACAAAAAGCACTAAAGATTTTCAGGGGCTACCAAACGGCGCTATAATTTGCGGTGCAGTTAAATTTTCAGTATTTTGTCTAAGGGTCCCTAGTTGCTTTAAATTAAATTAGGCAAATACTGCCTCGCTGATATACTGGTTAGTGTATGCCTCTCTCACCGCCACAGGAGTTGGAATTGTGAACCATGGATGGTGATAGGCTCACCCCCTATCCCATGGGACCTAAATATTAACAGGTGAAGGGTGGTTGTTGTACACCTCTGCGACAACCTTCTGGGTAATATAGGCGTGATGTTATGTATATATGTAATTTAAAAAAATGTTAAAAGTCCCAATTCGTCGGTACTTTACTCTATCATCGTCATCTTCTGGTAGCATGCACTTCTGTATGCTTTAAACCACTACGCTATCTTGGGTCTATCAGGGATGGTAAATTACAAAACCCAGTTCTGAAAGTATTCTGGCGATATATAAATGGCCATACCACCATAAGTTCTAGGCTCAACTCTACGGCTAACTCATGAATTATATTAAGAGCTGCGATAGCCCAGTGGGAGACCGTAGGACTGCGAGCGAAGTCAAAGGTCTCGGGTTCGAACCCACGGCACACACCTCTGTCAATAAATCGATTCGACTTTTCGAAAATATGTGTGTATTTGACATATAAATTAACGCTCGCTAACGGTAAAGGAAAATATCGTAAGGAAACCTGCATGCCTGAGAGTGCCTAAAAAGTGCTCGAGGGTGTGTGAAGCCCTTCTAATCATAGGTAGAAGAAGAACTAAACATAATTACCACATTATACTAATAACAATAATATAGGTATAATATACATACAGCTTGGCAAAATAGTATTGAAACCTTAAAACGGAAACTATTTTTTGGTTGCTGGCAACATTATCAAATTAATGAGAAGAGGCCCGAGCCCACCAGGGGGACATGTATTAGATACAGGGCTGCTATTATTATTATATGGCACACATCACTGTCAAGTAAAATTATAAACATTTATCACAAGTATACACATTGGTGGTTGTTTTCTAGCGGATCCGCGACAATTAGACTGCGGCATACCGTTGTGTTCTGCTTTATTTATCATGCTACTGACCGACGTATAATAATTGTTATGGCTAGAAACTGCACTTTACTTCACTTATATTATTGTTATTATATTTAATACAGTTTCACATGTGTGTGTAGATATATACAAATTATACAAAACAAGTTTATATAATATAAGTTATAATTATAGGTACGTAATATAATATTATTATAAGCTAAATTTGATAAAATCGCACCGCTCCCTAAACTGAATGCTAGGTAGGCGTGCAAGGGAGCTAGCTTGGCCATTTTGTCTGATTTGCTTTAATAATTAATTAAATTACACGCAATTATAATTTTGAAAAAAAAAATACGCTAACGAATATGCATTTTAATGTTTTAGATACGATTTGTCTATGTCATAATAGATAAAAACTTTTTAATATTAAAGTTGAACCCATATCACTTTTGTAGGGCATACAGATAAAAAAATTGTTTTCCCTTAGTGATGTTAGTTAATTTCAATAAAGAATTTTTAACTTTGAATTTTGATCTTAGTGTTTAACTTTGTAACAAAAGATAAAAACGGTGTTTTATTCAAGGTAAGTCTGAGCTAACTCTAAGCCAATTCTAAACACGCTCTATAGACCTCAGTGTTATCAATTTACAAAACACAAGTACTTGAATAGTTATAACCCAATAAATATCATTACACGGGCTAGGAAGGAAATACTAGCTGCCATTAACAACCAGCAATTCAAGCTCAATCTCTCAGATTTATCACAATCCTCAATTCGCTCATTATCGTGAAAGTAATATTCAAACTAGATACTTCACTGAAGAATGGATTGGTGTACTAAAACCTTACATTATGCGGACATAATGATACAAACAAAGTGCTTTTCGAACATTTCCTTGCAAAAATTTGTTGCATGATAATATATATGAGATAGATGCTTATTCATGAAGGTATCGAATAAGACGCCTTGTGTGGCTCTGTTAAAAGAGATTTTTATTGTTAGTTTTACAACTTACTACATAAATAATATATTTTCAGTAATATCAATAATAATATCAAAAGTTTACCTGTTAAAAGAGAAACGAAATTAAGTATTCCTTATTCAACCTTATTAACTAATTATACATTAATTTTATCATTATAATTATTTTATATTTTAACTTTCTTCTTAAACATAAAATCATAGACATAGACTAACACGAAGAAGTATTAAATAATAAAAGGAAATACATATTTTCTTTGCATATATATTTATGTACGTAGACATTCATATATAAAATAGTAGGCAGAGACGATGGAACTCCATGTCCTTAGACATAGACGACTGTAAGGTCAAGGGTTGAAATTTCACTATTAACATTTGCCATAATAGCCACGTTTTCCTGAGAGGCGTAAACTACTTAAGCTTTGAAATGTACTTTGCATTTACTAATAAAACATGTTAATATGTAATAACCAATGATATTATAGAACTATAGATATGTTACGTTCATAGAAATTACGATTTAAATCCGTTCCGAGCTATTCCAAATTGCACACATTGACAAATGTAACTGATAAGTAAAACAAAAGATACGAAATAGCACGCAAATGAAAGAGACAGCTATAGTTTTAATGATTGCACTTCAGTGGTACGCACGTGACTGCGCTCGACGCAGGCTACACGCAAACTAAACACAAGACGTCCCAATTGGGACGTATTTGAGTATTCACAGCGCGAGCGCTTATAACATATCTGCTTTTGTTTTTATATAATATCATTGGTAATAACTGATGTATTTTCCAACCTAACACGAAGGTTACATTAAGGACGTTTAGTTTTCAAATAATAATAATACGTTACTTATGTGATGATACATATTATTATAACTTTATAGACTTCACAATTCATTTTATCTAATTATAAATTCTCTTCTTAACTTAGGATTATCTAGATTTGCTTTAAAATTGCACGTATTTCTTATTGAATCATTCAAGTAGTAGGTTGTTATAGGATAATCACATAGCAAGTCTGCAACAATGTATAATATAGTACCGTTCTTCATCCCGTTGCTCTAACAACCCGTTTTATGTTCACTCCTAGCTACTTACTATGTTGTTAATCTCCACACTATACTGCTATACTTCCTGAATCTTGCTCTTATTCGAAATTACTGCACTAATACCTATAAATAAATTGATGAACAATCTAAATAGATTAATAAAATTCTCATTCAACCTTTTTCTTAAAGTTCGCACTAGGAATAACTCCTTTGTCGCGGCGGTGTTCACAAACATACAAACATACCCAGAGTCATAACAAACCTTTTCCGGATCACACAAAGATGTGTCCTGTGTGGGGATCGTACTTAACTACGGCATTTCGGGTCTGGATAAGATCTGAGGGGTTTTCATTTAAACTAAATGAATTTTGGGGGAATATGGACTACTAATTTTATTTAGTTCATTGTCCTGTCTTTTCGAAAATGCATAATAGGAAAACGTTTATCAAATATATTAAAACAGACGACGAAGAATCAATAAAATGAAGTTTTAAAAGCATGATCATAATTAAAGAAGGCAGAGAGAACAACATTTAAAAATTAAAATGTCTATTAATGGTCTTATAACAATGCATTTTCTTTTACTCGTACTTACCTTAAAGATCGTGTTATCGTCTTAGTAAATATCAGCAAAAGAAACCGATCTAAAGTATTGTCTTTCTAGCATCGAGTTACACCTCCTTTCTCTTTAGAGGGTCAACTTTAAATGATAACCTTTGCCACCGTAACATACGGCAACATCAAGTCTCTGTGTTACTTGAGAGTTTTAATTAACACTTTGACTTATTCTAGGATCTACCATTATACCTACTAAGAAACAGTTAAAGCACTTATGGCAGGATTTGAACCTGCGACTTCTACATACCGGGCAGCCGCTTTAAAACACTAAGCTACGGTCGCCTCTGACACTAAATTTCTCAATTGTATGTTGCGTCATTTCGTGACGTCACGTTCATTCATTTATTTCTATATTAAGTAGGGTACAAACCAAATTGACGAAGTTACATTCAGGACACATGTTGTAAATAATGAACAAGTACCTTATTTCAAGTTTTTATTGATTTTTTTATAGCATTTAGCTATGCTTAGCAAATTATATTATGTCAGGCAGTAATACTTTAAGGTAGTAACACCTTATATCATTAAGGAAAATTGTCGCTTATTGACTAATATCATAGGTCATACAAACCAGGTTCAATTGTACATCACCAGTCTGACGGCCAAAATCAAGTCTTTTCCTATTAACATTAGGGTTAGCTTCTATTCTAACGGATTTAGCTGAATATCAGTATTTTACGTAGAGCATCTGCCATCAGATTGCCACAACCCAATACGAGTTGATACGATAATCTTTTTAAGACTAGTTGTCAGACCTACCGGCCTCTGACTACCTGTAACGACTACCATAGATCTTCAAATGACAACGGAGACCGACTTAACTTGCTCTCCAATACACTGAGACTAACTCGTTAAGTTAAGATGGTCTCCACTGCCGACCGCAGTTAACTAGCATTGCTTTACCTGTAGAGGTCCACGCGGCTACGACTTAGCCACGACCTTCTATTTTTAAGTTATTGTTTTAGTTTTAAACGGTTCCTACTAAACAAAATATTATTATGCATTAATCCAATGATGTAATAATCAATTAATTGGTGATCTCCATGAGGCGATCACCTATTGCGTGTGTTACGCATGAGGGCACCTACACGCGAATTTTCCTAACAAAACGAAGAGCAGCGCGCTTTTTTCATGAACTTTTAACGTGTGCCGGATTCCTAATGTCTCGTAATTGCATTCGATTCAGAAACTTGACGTTATTATGGTAATACACCGTTTATGTTAAATTGATGATAATCATGAGATTTTCTTTCGCTCATTGAGTTACTGTTAGCGCAATAAAAAAACAGTAGCTTTTTGATGGTCCGGTGAAGAAAGCACCACTGTAGTATAGAACAAGCACCACGATCACTATGAGCACTACATTGGTACTACATAAAAGTGAGTGTATATGGGTCCAAAAAAGTACAACAAAATACCAGGGCAAATTAAGCATCTCAATACAATATTGTTTAAGGTTAATTTTAAGAGAATTTTAAATGTAAATGCATTTACTTTTATACTTTTCATCTTATTTTTCAATATGTTAAATTTTTTTACACCCTTAAGGGTATTATTTATTTATTTATTTTTATTTAATTTTTTCTGCTGTCACACTGCTTGCTACTCATTCTCTGGGCGCATCAGAATTACCAGCGCTGCGGTGCTTTTTGGCGCTGCAGTATTGTGCTGAGATGCGTACCATTACTGGCTTTAAGAATGATTTTTAAATTATTTAGTTTTAGACGTTTTATTATGTATTTTATTTGCCAGAATAAATAATTTTTCTTTCTTTCTTTAAAATATAGTGAAACCTTTTTTTATGTAAACAACATCCACTGTATCTGTTTTATAAACACAAAATAAATATTTCTGACTTCTGATTTCTTATCTTTAACCTGGCATGGCGTCAAAAATATATAGTTGGTACATACCTCTAGTAGTAAGAGCAAAATGCACGCTAACTGGTCTACTCGTCATTATAGGACGCTATAATGACTAAGAGACCAGTTAGCATGCATTTTGAGTTACCGTCTCACTCCTCGAGCCTGGAAGAGATCACTTTATAGTGATATGGCCGCCCATTTCATGTTAAAACTAGACTTTGAACCACAATTATGTACTTATTTTTTTTGTGCAATAAATAATTATCTATTTATCTATGAATTTAGACTTTTAAGGATCGCTACACACAAAGGTGGACTGGCACGTTTTATATCCCATTACAGCATCCATCCCAGTCAAGTCACATCTGACTCAGATGAAGACGCTGCAATGGGATATAAACTATCCCGGCCGGAACGTATCTTTATGAATATAATAAATAAAAATAGCAGCCCTGTATCCAATACATGTCTCACTGCTGGACTCGAGTCTCTTCCACCAGGCTTGCCATATGCGAATTGGTAGACTTCACACAACCTTGAGTACTTTAGGCACTCTCAGATATACAGATATACTGACAATGTTTTCCTTCACCGTTAGCAAGCGACAATTTCTATGATAAATACACACATAACTTCGAAAACACGAATCGTAATGATTTATTGACAAAGGTGTGTGCCGTGGGTTCGAACCAGAGACCTTTGACTACGGTCTGCCACTCGGATTTCGCTGCGCTCTTTATTTTTAACCGACTTCAAAAAAAAAAGAGGTTCTGTATTCGATCCGTATGTATGTATGTATGTATGTATGTATGTATGTATGTATGTCACCTTTTTATGTTCGCGATTTTCTCGGAAACTACTGATCCGATTTGAATGCAGTTTTCGGTATTTTAATCCTTGTGTTTCAAGGAAGGTTTTAGTATATAATTTATCAGAATCTGATGAAGATCTTTGGAGACAGGCAACGGAACTCTTCAAAAACGAATAGCTAATGAACCATGTTTTGTGCAATCGTGTATCTATGTATTGTTTTCACCACTACATAACATAACATCATGCCTGTGTATGCTTTGAAGGGTAAGCAGAGACAGCCTACTTACCTACCCTTAAAGTACCGAAAGCTCTGCTTAGGTTTGGACGGGGCTTACGTTTCAGCACATTTGTTATTATCGTAGTGATAACTTAAGATCATGAAGATCTCAGAAAGAATTTTTTGATTATTTTGATTGTTTCTATTGTGTTTATGCGTAATGATGCCTTAGTATTTCTTCCTAACCCCATCGTTAAATCTAAAAAACTAAGACACTAAAAAGCTTGAAATAAAAAAATAAAATAAAAAAAACAAATAAAAAAAAATTAAATAAAAAAAACTAATTAAAAAAAAGAATATTCTTAATTCGAGCGTATTCTAAATATTATAATTATGTACTATTTTTTTTCAAAGAAAAAGGAACCGCCTTCAAAAACTCAAAAGTAAAAAATAAAATATTCGCTGAACTTTGCTTACCTTTATATTAATTTGTTTAAAACAATAAACCCAAATAATTATGTAATACTAATTAATTATATTTTTTTGAAGTCGGCGCCAAATTACAAAATCAAATACCAATTCAATTGGTATTTGATTTTGAGACTTTTTTCAACAATTATTTCGGTAAATACGGTTTTAATTGGTATTTGATTTTGTAATTTGGCGCCGACTTCAAAAAATATAATTAATTAGTATTACATAATTATTTGGGTTTATTGTTTTAAACAAATTAATATAAAGGTAAGCAAAGTTCAGCGAATATTTTATTTTTTACTTTTGAGTTTTTGAAGGCGGTTCCTTTTTCTTTGAAAAAAATTAGTACATAATTATAATATTTAGAATACGCTCGAATTAAGAATATTCTTTTTTTTAATTAAGTAGTTTTTTTTATTTATTTTTTTTTTATTTGTTTTTTTTTTATATGGTGGATAGGCACGCGTTTGACCACGATCTCACCTGATGGTAAGTGATGATGCGGTCTACGGTGGAGCACGCTTACCTATGAGATACCTATTGACTCTTGCTTTGAAGAGATCCAAGTTGTACTCATGAGGAAACACAGACTGGGGCAAGGCGTTCTACTCTTTGGCAGTTCGCATAATAAATGAAAATCTATATGAATAGCGATCATATTTTATATGATACCTGAAAATAATGCTTAAAATGTTTGTAAATAGATAGCTAGAATGTTTTATTCTATACCTATAATGTTTGCTATAGCATAAAGCATAATTTAACATCAACATTAAACGAGTACCTAGGTATCGTGTCGCTCGATTTCGCCCGCGTCCAGCCGTAACATTGTTTCACTTGAGGCATGCTCGTAGCTCGTAAACACGTCGGTAAGTATGTGGCTCATACAGTGGTTTGTGACAATAGCCAAACTTACTCGATTATTTGGCTTTTTATATAATTTATATTAGCTTTATAACTTCACGCGACATAGTAAAATGCTAAGAAAAATGCGTTGTTTCCACAACAGCACACTAAAATTATAACTTGTTGCTATCAAGGCTACCTGATTGCTGGAGTAATAAGCGTATGTATGCGACCCCACACCGCGAGATCTCGGGTGGGCTAAGTTTTTTTGTGGCGGATGGCGATAGGCTAGTTTCCTATCACATAAGACCTAAGAACAACGAGTGAATGCCCAGACCCTTCTGGGTAATAATATCCTGTTGTTAACAAAACATAACAACGCCTATATTAGTCAGAAGGGTGTGGCAGAGGTGTACAAGACCCACAGTATTTCTGTTATGTTTAGGTACCATGGGGATAGGGGGTGAGCCTATTGCCATCCACCGGGCACAATTTTTTTTTTATTCTACGCCCACAGCGAACGATCGTGTAGTCCACCTGATGGTAAGTAGAGTACAGCCCATGGACATCAACAATCTACAAAAGCAGATTATAGATGCGTCGCTGCAGCTGAGGACTACGGTGTTATGCCTCATGTGCCAGTAATTTCATGGCCTGATCTCACCACCAAACCAGAACACAGTAGTGGAAGCACTACTATTTGGCGGCAGGTTAACAGTGGTGCTGCCGCCCTCGAGCTCATTCACAAGAGCTCTACCACCAGTAAAACGTAACAATTCCAACTTCGTGCAGCTTACCTACTATCTACCTTAGTTTTACCACTGAAACATATCGACACATACACACACACGTATAACTATCCGCAATTACTCAGTTACAAGACGACATTCCGTATTTGTAAGGCACCGGGGAAAGATGTCCGCCGACCGGTCGAGTTATTTCTATCGCGGGAAAATCGTTCTCAGTAAACGTTTAACTGCTCGATGTTATGTTAGGTGTCGCTGTTGAAATGTACTGTAGACTTTTCTCTTTCTTTCATTTTAATAACAACAACAACAACAACAGGCTTTTAACTGCCTCGATGGTGTAGTGGTTAGCGTATGCGCCTCTCAACGCGAGGTTTCGAGTTTAATTCCTATGTCGGGCAAAGTGTTATTTGTGAACTTTCCGACTGGTTCATATCCACTGATATAATTTATTTTATCATTAGCTTTCGTTCGCAGCTCAGCCTACGTAGTAGGTCGATAAAAAGCCTTTATAGCCATTATTATTTCTGAAGCCTTGAACTATCCCCACACAAGTTTTCATTAGGAACGGTCCAGTACCTAGATTCGAAGTTTTTTGGGTAATAACAAAGAAACAAACAAAAAAAACTTACTTTATAGTTAGTAGATATAGAGATGAATATAGTGTCACGTACACTATATTTATCTTATCAGGATATAATACACTAGTTATAGTATATATTACACACTCGTTGTATGAAGCACCTCACTGGAACTTCAAAATAGTGTACCAGGAAGGTATATTTGTACTCTCGACAGACGTCAGCGTAACATTAAATCAACCCTTTGAGCCCGTTCTTAATAACATTTATCTCTTTTGCAGATCTGCATCACCTACCTGGCGCTATGCTCCCTTACGCAAGCCGTCTACATCAGCCGAATGTCTCCAGTCAACCATATGTCCTCGATCAACCATAATATGTCTCCAATCAACCGTATGACGACGCTGACCAGGATGAGGTCTCCAACGGCCTTCAGACCTGGAGTCAACCTGCAGATGCAGAGCATGCAAAGACCTTGGAACTACGGTAACATGAGACTCACGCCAGCTGCGTCGCATCGGGCGCCGTATGTGCTGTATAGAAATTCACCGCAACGGTAAGATGTTTGTTCTACACTACTAACTAATAATATAAACTAATCATTTTCACCAATTTTGTACGAGAAGATACGAAAAATATCACTTTTTCATACCATCTGACTGTTGTACATGTTTAATTTGTATGGAAAATGCGTTTTTTATTTTTATTATTGTTAAAAAAAAATTAAATGTATTCTGAACCAACTACTTTATGGTTCAGGTAAATAGGTTAGGTAGGTTGTATAGATGCTGATCAGGCCACTGCTGCTGACCAGTGGTATCCCCTTTCCTGGGGTAGTCAAGTCAAGTTACCAGCCTACTAAAATTACCAGCAACACAAGCTCCTATTTTTTTAGTAAGAGCCGTTTTGATTCGTTATATTTAATAATAAATTCTTTAAATAAATAAATTCTTTATTTTCAAGGTACAAGGTCCCAATATTACAATTCAGTTACATTAAAATCATGGTTCATAACATATTTCATTATACATAGCACAATAACCAAAAATAAAACAGAAAAATTACAATACTAATCAGAATAAATTAGAATAAATTAAGCTAAAAATAATTAAAAAGTTCTTACAATTTATTTAAAATATGGTGAATTTTATTAAATAACATTCAATCATATATTTTATTATAGTCCAAAATTCCTTTAAGTGACGATACAAAATAATCATAATTATGACAAAATAAAATTAAAGAATTGGTTAAAATCCATAAAACAATTGATTAAAATGTATAAAACAATTGGTTAAAATGTATTTAAAGATTAGTAAGTGTTCTCATCACCTTGAAATGCTTTATATATTTTTGAATTATTAGTTATATACTTAAAAGTAAATCTTAAGATGCCTCGAGCAGCCAAACTATGAAACTTTTATTTGTGCTCTTTAAAACGACAAAAATGGAGGACCTCAATTCATATATTTTAAGTATATAACTAATAATTCAAATATATATTAAGCATTTCAGGTTCTAGGACCCTTCAGTAACCACCAAAATAAACTTATTGAACTGTCCAAAGTGTGTCAATCCGAAATATTATCTATTAAAATTATTTGATTAAATATTGACCTTCATTTATCCAGGTACGCAATAAAGCACTACGGACCCTCAGCCACCCGGAGCGTGTACTCTCACAGTCCGTGGAAGACCACGGCCCGCATCCCATCGTTGTCGCCTGTTACGGCGGAGTACGAATTTGTGAAGGCGGCGTCGGCACAGCCCGTCGTGCACACTGACGGTGGTACAGGTTGACTGGCTAAAGTGCACTGCACACAACTTTTACTGTCTTTTTACGTTATGCTTCCTAGTCGAACCACCTTTGATTCTTGTAACACATCTTGGCTCGTATGGGAAGATACGCGATTAAAAGAGATTTAAAAGCCAAAGTGCATGCGTAGTATTGCGGAGTATAATTCGCGAAGGCGGTGTCGGCACAAGCCGTCGTGCGTGATGGTGGTACAGGTTGTTGTCATGTTTCCTGATGGAACCAACTTTGATTCTTATAACACTGATTTACAAATCGCCCGGGTATGGGTGCGACTATTCGAATAGTTGGGCTCCTCCTTCTGGGTGGATAAAAAACTAAAGTGCATATTATTTATTGTGTAGCATATTATTTCCAACCTATCCTTCCATAGTTGTCGCCCGTCACGCACGACGATTACGTATTTGAAAAGGTGGCGTCGGCACAACCCGTCGTGCAGACTGGTGGCGGTATAGGATAACTGGACAGTGCACTGCACACAACTATAACATATACCTACCTACCTTTTTAGGCTTGCACGAAAGGCTTAAAATATAGGTTTCTTTTTTTACCTTTTAATTGCTACTTATATACTTTACATACCTTGTTTGCATGATCCATCTTACTATGGGTATGGGCATGCCTATTGCGAGGCTTCCCTTTCTGGGTGGTTTAAAAAAAATAAGTGCATGCAAGTTTAAACATATTATCCTACTATAGGTACATAACCTCAGCAAGGTAGATAATTTTACACATTTGCTTGTCCAATCGCCACAGAGCATGCACATTGCAGTCCGTGGAAGAGCATGGCTGCAATGGCGAGGCGGTGGTACAGGTTGACTGCTGAGTGCATTGAACGGAACTGTTACGGGCTAGAGTTTTTCGGACCTGCTTGAAATGATTATTTTACTTAGATTCAAATGCTTGTTATTTACGTACTTAATATTACTACCATCTAAACCGCCTAGACTTTATAGCGCTGCTTATTTATATTACGATTACGCACTAAGATAAGTAGGTATGTATTGAATAGGCAGTCTGGCAGTGCATGTAGCATGTTTCACTAAGGAAAGACGGAGAGCATACAAACTTTTATTATATTTCGTGCACAATATATGCACACAAATAAAATAATGTCTACGGTGAACCTTTATGTCAACATTCTTAAGAAGATCCCAACCCAAAGATATTCAGTATTTTTTTTCGTTATTTAACATTGCGATAATTCAACTTGTTCAGAAAATGTTTCTTTTTTCGTATAAAAACCTCTGGCTTCAATAAATGCCACTTTGTCGCAGCCACCCCCTAAGTAGAGTTGTTGACATGGTTCACCGTGGACGAACCGCTCGGTTCAGCTGTGTATGACCGGCAGGTGCCATCCACACCATACCAGCGCCCAACCTCAGCCTGTCGGAGAAACCCATCGTCGTCATCGAGACCTCCGAGAACCCTGTATCTGAGCATGTAAGTTCAACAACAATTAGTTTTGATTGAGTATGAGTTATAGATAAAATCAGAGATCTTTGCGGTTTTTAAGTTGGCCGCAAATTACAACATTTGGTCGAATAGCCATCTGTGGTCATGTTCAAAACCAGCATGATCTTTGATTTTATCTATAGCAAAATTCATACATGCCATTTTGTAGTCTGTCGTTACGAAAATTCTAAATACCAAGCTATCTGGTAGTTACCTACATATTGAGTATAGTATACCACTATCTGTTTACGAAAACCAACTTAGAAAATCATAAGAAAAATACCAAATGAAACATAGTTCAAGATTCCAAAGTGAAATAAATATACATACTTCATGTTTCAGCTAAAACCATCATACGAAGTGACTGAAAAATACCCAGAAAGTGAATACAGCGTGGCTAAAATTGAGTCGCCCATAGGATTTTCAAAAGCAACGGTCAGTGTCGATCAATTTATTAAAGTTGCTGAGTAAATTCATAACAACCTGCCAGTAATGCTTAAAATACGAGCTTGCAAATATCATCGTCGATAGGTGTCGATGCTAAAGGTTCTTAAATTATTAATAAAGGCGAACTAAACATTTAGGTACCTAGTCTATATGCGCCTAAACAATATTTTTTTTTTGGGATAAAATCTTGAATAGGAGGACCCAAAAATCGAAAAATATGCAAATAATAATGACAAAAGAAAACAGGCAGATATTGAATACAGATTTGAAAATTCTTCATTGTAAAATGTCTAATGGTTTCAGTCCTTCTCAACACCGGAGCTTCAATCACTGATAAGAAACGGGGCAGCTCTACAACTAGCAGCCGACTTCTCATTGCCTGCTGTAAACGTCAACCACCATCAGATCATACCACAACAGTTCCAAATGCATGTAAGAAGGCTTAGTATTTTATCTCAAAAAGACGACAAAAAACATTACCTACAGACCGTCTATAAAGTCGTGACATTAAATGATGGCGCTGCTGACTTGCATGTAGCAACCCTATATAGTGTGACTAAAATGATTTTGATACTAGCAGTTTGTTCAAGTAAAGAGTAAATAAATTAGACACATTAAACAGTAATATTTTGTTACTGTTTTTATTTACAGTAGGTTAAACTTTTCATAAGCAAAGGTAAATAAGGTAAGGGCTTTATAAAGTTTTAATATATAAGCATTTTTAATTAAACCAAAATAAAATTATTACACAAAGTTAAAAAAAAACACTGATTGATCACTCTCACTCATCATCTGATTCCAAATATTCAAAATTAAGAAACGTTACGTTGCCACTTTCATCAGCAGCGCTGTCATCACTATAGCTGCTGTCACAACTGCTGCTATCATCGCCTAAGCGAATAATCAACTCGTCTATGTCTCGATACAGATGACGTCCTCGCTCGTAGTACTCTTTTTCAGACGTCTCCACGTGATGGCAGCAGTTTTCCATGTTTCAAGTATAATGCTGTTGAAGGCGTCTTCAGCAAGTTGCTTCACATCGCGTGACCCAACATTTTGTGCTGCTACTTTTTGTTTTAGGTTAGCCCAAATGAGCTCAATGGGATTCAAATCACAGTGATACGGCGGAAGCCGTAACACTGTGTGCCCGTATTCTCCTAAAAGTTCATCAATGGCATAGATGGGGCGAGGTTTGTTTATTTTCACCAAACGCAGTAAATTTCGCTTCCTGAGCGTAGACCTTTAACTTTCCATCATTTTTAAAACCTTCGTTGACTATCCGCCTAACTGTACTCACTGATTTTCCTGAAAAAAAGTAAAAAAATTGAACTGAAATGAAAACAATAACTTATTGACATGAAGCAATTAATTCAAATTCAAAACTGGTATAAAACCTGAATGAATTTTGTTGTACCATCATAATGTATCAAAAATTATGGTCATACTATAATATGACCTACTCACAATGTCAATCTAACCTAAAAATGTGCAATGTAAACAATGCCTTTTTTGGTCTCCAAATCGTAAATTCAGTAAATTTGTAACTTTGGGCAGATTAAAAACAAACAATAACACGATTACATACCCGTCATAGATGCTGTCCGCCCATAAATATCATCCAAATCGTACAAAATTCGTCCAGCTTGGTACTCCGCGAAACATCGCTGGAAAACTTTAAAAATCACTTCCCGCGTGCCACTCCGATTTACTTTATTCATTTTTATTCCTTTCTGCGTAGTTACTTGTTAATTAATTGCAGTTTAACCAAAGCAATAAAAATACAAAGGGAAAACTGTTCCACAACTCAAACTCGATGACAGCTGATTTACTTATGTTTGGTGTTGCCAGACACATGATTAATGTTAGTTCCTCAAACATTAATGTCACGACTTTATAGACGGAGTGTACTTACCTACCTTAATAATTCAGGCTTGAGACCTAAATACTATTGTGTTGCATGTCTGCACCATACGCCTTTTAATATAGGTTCTATGATGTTTTCAGGGCTTGAGCAGCCTTCCATCACACCAGGACTTACTAAACACGGGAGCTGACGGCCTCTTTATTCCACCCAACGCACTATACCAATCAGACCCAATGTTTTTGCAGAAACTGCAAAGCCAACTTATGCAGCGATTCCCCGCAGTGGAGTTCATTCCTTACACCGCAGACGTCCAGACCCAAGTATCCCACCCAAATATTCATATACAACCACAGGCACAAGCTTCGCAACACCACCCTCAAATAGTTCTTCTCGAAAATGAACAGCTGAACAAACCTATGACGATCCACGTTCCACAACAAACCGAAAAGAACGTAGTCCAAAGAGAAACTTCTGAAGCTTCAGTTGTGACCCTTATCCCTCAATCATTCACCCTCGCTAACACGACCACGGAGAAGCAAGTAGAAATGACCACACTTCGACAGCCACAAAACATCACTGTAGAACTAGTATCAGCTGAATCACAACCAGTGACGACCACCATTAAATACGTGATAGAAACTAACAAAGAAGTACAGAATACAACTCCCATTTACTACGCTCAAGTTGGTCAAAGCATAGGTTCTGTTATAGCCAATGGATTCTATTCAGCGATTAATGACGTCAGAGCAGCAGCGGCAATGGCACAGGTGGAAAATACCCCAGAACAGAAACCAGAGGCAAAATCTGTTGAGAACATAACCACAACGACAACAGAGCTCCCAGATTTGAAAGCTTATTTTGTAAAAAGCGACGAGAAATCTGAGAACAAAACGACAACTGAGTTGAAGTCGCTACTAGGAGTTCCGTTTGCTAAGGCAACGGATTCTGTCAACGTAGCTTATACTTTGGTGAGAGCTGATGATAAGCAACCTAAGGTAAACCAAGAAGGAGCCGTGTACGCTGGTCAAATCGTCGAGGCAACTATTAGCGAGGATCAAGACTTTAACAAAGAAAAAGCAACGTTAATGTCCAGAAGAGCGCCGATCAGACTGTTCGCTGTAGCAGACTCGCAGAATATAGCCAGTGCAGTGAATGCCGTGAATACAGCGTCAATGCCAAAAGTAACAGTGGTGAAAGCTAAAATCCCCCCAAAGAGCAAGCTGACTTTTGATGACAAAACTGGAGAGCCAATTTTGAGGATATACGCCAGCTACGTCGACAGTCCCTCACAGGTAAGAACAACAATTATTTTTAACACGCTTATATTAGCTTCACCTGTATGTTTGTTTGTTTGTTTGTTTGTTTGTTTGTATGTAACCGACTCCTTTGGACTCGATTTTGACCCACTTTAAACGGACAGATTTAATTCAAACTTTCTACACTTGTAAAGAATCAGCGACAATATAATAATTTCATAAATTTATCTCATTATCCTGATTAGGATCGCCAGGATTAAAAAAAAAACTAAAAAACACGCTTTTAAATAACATCAAACTAAAAAGTGAAAAATAAATATAGTTTAAAAAAACTAAAAAAACACGCTTTTAAAGCACATCAAACTAAAAAGTGAAAAATAATTCTTATTATAACCTGAAAATAATAATAAACGAAAAATACTAGTACTATTGTGAAAAAAAGCGTGGGTCGCTCGATAGACGAAAAATATGGCACAGAGCGCCCCACGCTTTTTTTTCACAATAGTACTAGTATTTTTCGTTTATTATTATTTTCAGGTTATAATAAGAATTATTTTTCACTTTTTAGTTTGATGTGCTTTAAAAGCGTGTTTTTTTAAACTATATTTATTATGTGTGAACTAAAGTTAAGTACAATAATAATTAAGTTGAAGAGGATACATGTCTCGAATTTATTTACGGTGATTAACCATGCAACCTATTCCTTAAACAATCCTCAACGTTTTTTTTAAGAAATATATTTGAAAACTAGTATTTTTATGTAAGAATAAAGATTACTGAAACTACCTCGTTGGTCTAGTGGTTAGCGTATGCGCCTCTAACCGCGAGGTCTCGGGTTCGATTCCCGGGTCGGGCCAAGTGTTATTTGTGAACTTTCCGTCAGGAAATTCACTGTAGCAGTACGGAGTAGGATTTGTGCTCGGTAGATGGCGATAGGCTCACCCTCTATCCCATGATATCTACACATAACAGGCCCCCACATCCGCCTGGGTAATATAAGCGGGATGCTATGTAATGTATAAAGATTACATATTATATTCATATTTCAGAAAGACGCATTAATATCAAAATTGACTGCCTTAAAACCGAAAGAGTCCTTCGTGAAGAAAGATCTAGAAACCTGGAGGGGAGCAACAGTCAAATCGGTGGACAAAAGTCAGGGTTTTGACGCTAACCAAGTAACGCAGTTCGGACTAAAGCTGAGAGAGAGAAACGATGACTATATCCCACTTTTTGAAGAGTACGATGACTGATTGCATGTAGTAATGTTTAGATATTAAGTGTTACCTTGAGGGTCATATAAAGTGCAATGTCAAAACAGTCGACCGTGTTTGATGATTGATAGTTGAAATTGCAGTTTGTATGGCATTAGACCTGGTTTCCACCAAGAGAGACAAGAGATGTGTTTGAATGTCCGATCAGGTTTAACGAAGCTAAGCAGATATTATATTATATAAAGGCAATAACGAAGTCTAAACCTGATTGGTCATCAAAATACATCTTCCGTCTCCGCTCTAGTGGAAACCCGGTTTTATTTCTGATATAGAACCGGTGCTAAATTAACAGGTTGTGTGATTATTTTGATACTTATTGACTAACGATAACCATCTACTCTTGATAATTAAGTTTTAATCTTTGAAATAGAAATTCTGAAGGTATACCTATGTATTTTTGGAATTAAAACTCAAGTACTCTCTCTTTATCTTAGGGCCATACCACACACGCTTTTTTTATCATAGCACGCGATTTGGCTAATGTTTACATCAAGACAGTTCGATCGCGGCATCGGAAAAGCGCATTTTAGCAATTAAATGTATAGTGTGTGCTATGGCCTAATACTGATTCCATAAGGTACGGTACAACTTTCAACTTTTCGGTCATTCATTTGACTTCAATAAGGTAAAGAATATTGTCTGAAATCGACTACATTCAAAAATGTAAATAATAACATCATATCCTCATGTTAAGTAAGTTATATTAAAGGAATCATTACATCATTTTTTAAAGACTTATATGGTAAATATGTTTTTATCTAGTTCATAATAATTCACAAAATTAAAACAGAAAATTGGAGAGATAGAAAAATATAAGTCGATAAAAAATGATGAAATAATCCCGATTATTTAAGTGCATTTAGTTTAGTTGTTATTTATTGATATAAATGCCAAATTGTTATTCAAATAAAAACGATTTTAATTTTACATTCGTTTATTTTAAATATTTATCGCTATTACAATTTATAAAATTTCAACCTCAGTTTACATACATTTTATTCTACAAATGGTTCAAGACAACATGTCTATACGCCACAGTACGTCAACTTATAGACAAAATTATGTCAACATTGCACAAGAAAATTATTACCGTTATTTTGTATTGACATGAGCACTGTATCCAAAAATAATTGGTTAGCCTTTTATAAATAGTTGATGGTTAAATAATTCAGGCATGAATAAAGATGAGAGCTCAAAGCACAATATATTTGTCAAGCCCCGAAAATGTTTGATTAAAAACGCTACAATAATTATTATCTTTAACACCTTTTAATTTTATTATTGAGAATACGGGTTACTCACGTTATTTTAGCCGGGATATGCCGACTAGTTTCGAATCTATTACGTAGATTCATCAATGTCGTTGGCATATCCCGGCTAAAATAATGTAACTTGTATTCTAAATAATAATGCCTTCACCTCACGTCGGTATAATAATATTACGTTTTGATTTGTTGAAGTTTAAGATTTTTCATTAAAAAGTAATCTTGAACAGTTCCATCTGTACTCGATAAACGAAAAACACGAGAAAGGTTTATTAAGATGTTTAATCTGCGACTGCGTATCCACCAGAGCTGTGCTTGACTGCGTTGGTAAGTATTTAATTTTGTTTGTCAAAAGCCTAGCTATGTGCAGTTTTTATAACAAAAAGATAGCAACGCAACCGAGCGCAGCTGGGGTGAATATCAGCCTTAAGATTGACTTTAATATACCATTAAATTTAAAGGGCCCTACAGCTATGTTTGGTGCTTATAATCAGGGTTACCGCTTTTTGGCTCACCAGGTGGCGCCACTGTGGAGTAAGGTATGTCAAAGTTTGTTATCCCAACTATTGAATTTAAACGTTTTTATAGAAGCACAGTTCTTTAGAGAGTTTTCAAGACAAACATTTTGGAACAAAAATTATTAAGGATATTTTGTTTTAAGTAGGGACATTAATACATCCGTCTCTCTTGATCTAATACGTGCCTTATGCACAAGAGCGTTCTCTGTCACTCGTAAAAAGATTGTCTTCAGAACACCCTAAAGACTGCGCCTCTTTAGACACTTATAAACTCAATAACCGCATAGTAAACCCACAAATAGAGACATTTGACATTTCGAAGACCTCACGCCACACAAGCATCCCTAGAGACGAATTCATACGCGATAGCCCTCATTAGAAGATAATTATTTTTTTAAAACCTTACAATGTTTGAAGTCTTGTTGAAAACTAAAATAATCGTTAACCTACACTTTAATTTATATATTTGTGTGTATACATCCACCGAGATGATATAGTGATATTATTGTACATTACACTATATTTAAGTAATAATGGCTAAGGCATTATTACTTAAATATAGTTATTTTTGTAAAAGCAGCAGCAGCACGCAGGGATAATTGCAAAAAAGATCTTGATTTTAGGTACAACAAGATGCAGCTTGTTTTGACAATGTTTGTCATTCTGGCAATTGTTATTACATGTGTGAATGGGAGCGTTGAAGTGATGTCTGGAGTGATCACTATAACTGGATATAACAAGTGCCACATTAATATTAACAACAATAGAATTGATCTTGTGCTTAATAAAACCACTTATGTTCATGATAGTGTAGCTCTTGGGCTAATTAAATGGAAGTGTGATAATGAGTATGGTAACACTATATCAAAGATAATATGCCAGCCATGTGGAATGTATTGCTCATATAATCAACAGTTTATTCAATGTTCTAATGATATATTGCCATATATTGTTGGAATTCTTGGATCTATATTACTTATAATGATTATCATTATAATATCAAGAACATGTCTATCTAGACAATTTAAAAAGATAATTGACATTATAATAGTCTGGGTTCTAACTAGAGATGACAGAAAGAGAGCCAAGAAGATAAAAGTTATTAACTCATTAACAGGTGTCCAAAATAGTATAATGTTTAGATTCTTGCATGTGTCTGACCCAGTTATGAATCAAATGATAATTGATAATAGACTAAAGTTGAGAAAAGAATTGTCTGGTGATGAACCTATATATCAGGAGATCTGTCATGATGGATCTGAAGCTAATAAGTATAGCTTGGACTTGGAGCAAAGAGTAATAAATAACCCACACCATCAGAGAGGTTCAAAAATAAACAATTACTTATTAGCTGGGGCAGTAATTGCACTTGTATCTTCACAGGGGGTAGAAGCCTGTGATAAAACATTATATCTATCTGGAAATGGGAAAGTTTGTGATTCTGTATCATGCAATTTAATAAATACTTATCAAACATCAGTTCAGACAGGATCGACTATCTGCTTTAATACAGTATCTGGAGACAAAATAATATTTCAAATCAAGAATGCAAATGCTATAACTAGATATGAAGCTATGTATTATGCTTGTTCACATAAGATTGAGGTTAATACAACATATGAGTGTAAGTCTCCTGGTAGCCAATGTTGGAATGGTGGAACTTGTATGTTAGGGTATGAACACCCAAACCTTAAAGAATCTTCAATATATCCAAATGGGTATGGATGTCACTCAGGATCACTTGGATGTGATGATTGGTGTTGGCATCAAACAGCATGTACATGGTATAGATGGGAACTTGTTCCTGACCTAAATGAATGTTATAAGGTGTACAGGAAGGTTTCAGAAATATGGCGGGTATCAGTTATAACAAAGTATAGAAACACTACTAAACATATAAAATTAAATTCAAACAACCCTAGGTATAACCTTGATGGATCTGATATAGATGGACTTAAACAATTACCATTATATATAAATAATCTGATTTGTGAGCAGATCCATTTAAACTCAGATATAATAATATATGGGAATATACCATACTCAGTATCAGCATCTCAACAGAATTTCCCTATACCCAATACAATAGGAGAATACCAACTGTCACTTGATAAGCAGACAGCTACATCATCATTATCAGACATTGAATGTAGATCAGAATCATGCAAGACAACTTGTACTAATGTTTCACCCAGTATTAACAAATTAATTATGACTAAATCAGCTAAAATACCTTCAAGCCAGATACAGAAAAATGGAGATTATGTATTGAAGAGGATAATACCAATACAAGCTACATCAACACTTGTGTTTGGAAGTGTTAAAATAGACTCCCTTAGTGTAACACCAAGCTTCTGTAGAATTAATTTAGAGACTAGTTATGCTTGTACTGGATGCACTGACAAGCCAGTTGCAGTATTCAAAGCATATGACATTAAATCTGAAGGTATACTAGAGATTGAATCAAATTGCTCATGGACAACACCTTATTTGTCTTTGTTTCGCTGGTTAATGATTTAGGATTAGCGGTATCACCAAGTAAGTCACAGTATTGTCTGTTTAGCAGAGGTTGTAGAAGGAATATACCTATTCTAAAAATCGAAAACAAGTGCATAATTCAAACTGATTGTATAAAATATTTAGGTATGTGGTTGGATAGGAGTTTAACCTGGCGTAAACATATTAATGAGGTTATCTGTAAGTGCTCCAAGTTTATGAATGTATTAAAATTAATGGCAGGCAGTTCCTGGGGAATGCATATGACTCATTTGCGAAGATTATATATCGCCTTGATTAGGAGCCGCATTGATTTTGGATCCTTTTTATATGATTGCAGTGCTAAAAGTCACACATCAAAACTTGATAAAATCCAAAATCAGGCAATGAGAGTTATTGGTGGATTCATCAAGAGTTCTCCTATTCATGTCATGGAGAGTGAATTAAATATTGCACCTTTATTTGTTAGGAGACAATATCTAGCCTACAAATACTCTTTAAAAATACATTCTTGGGCCAATACTAGCACTAGAGATTTGATATATGAAATTAACGTTTTAAGTAACAACAGGTATTGGCTAAATAAAAAGAAACCTCTACTTGCCCTCACATTCAATGACATAAAAGATATTTCTATTGCATCGTTTGATATTCTTAGAATGTATACTTTTGACGTTTGGCTGTCAGCTTTGACTGTACAAAATGTAATCAAATTTGATTTGGAAAATGTAACCCAGGCTAAATCATACTACGAGCCAAATATCTTAATTAATAATGTTGTAGAAGAGTTAAATAAAAAGTACAGCGGCTGGTACAAAATTTATACAGATGGGTCAAAGAGTGCTGAAGGATTAGGTGCAGGATTTTTTGATCCAATTCAAACACAAAGAGTGGGTTTTAAAATTAACGAGTCTGTATCTATTATGACATTGGAACTCATTGCAATCTTTCAAGCAGTAACACATTCCATATGGAAAAAATATAGCAAAGTAGTTGTCTTTTCAGACAGTAAAAGTGCTTTGCAACACGTGGCTCGATGCGCCTCTGGTTTCAGAGGTGCATCGATAGCTTACGATATTTTAGAAGCCATACTTATATTACAAAGAAGAAATGCAGATGTGAGATTGCAATGGGTGCCAGCGCATATAGGTTTGAAAGGGAATGAGGAGGCTGATAAAATTGCTAAATTAGCTGCCAAGGAAGGAGTCGAATTTTCTTTTTGTCCAGATTTTTTTGAATACATCTCGAGATTTAAATTTAAATGTTTTGATAATTGGAAAGAATATTTTAGGGATAAATCAAATGAAAAAGGAATATGGTATAATTGTATTCAGAGTCAACCTCGTCATTCACTTTGGTTTGATAGTAATAAGTTATGTAGGAATTATATTAAATTAGCTTTTAGGTTGCGTTCCGGACACTACCCATCGGCAAAGTTTGCATACCTTATGAAAAAGACAGACTCGCCAAATTGCGATAGTTGTGGAAAAGTGGAGGATGTACAGCATTTGTTGATGGAATGTGCCAGGAATGAAGAAGAGAGGCAAAACTTCGTTAAAAAATTTAAAATAAATATAAAAGATGTAGGGTGGGTCCAATCTATCTTAGCTGATCCATGTTCTACAATTGCTATAGAATTGTGTAGATTGGTAACATTTGCTTCTTAGTTAAGTTTTATGGATTAAGGGTATCTTAATAAGTGTTAGTTGTAGGATAGGGTACGATGGGGTTGACGTATCCGTGTGGATAAAAACCCCATATTTTAAAATAATAAAGATTAAAAAAAAAAAAAAAAAATAATGGCTAAGGCAATCTTAATAATTCATATTGTATTGTAGTACCCCTATGAAATGTCTTGGCAGTTACATGTTACTGTTATAATACTATTTTCAGGATTTAGTCTATCAACAATACGACATTTTGATTTTATTACAATTTAGAGACTCAATATACTAAGAAACAGTTGAAAAAGATATGGGACCGGCAGGATTTGAACCTGCGACCTTACTGCACACCGGGCAGCCGCTCATAGCCATCCAGCTACGGTCGCCTCTTATCGGCACCCTAAATTTCTTAACTGTATGATACGTCATTTCGTGACAATATCGTACACGTTCATTCGTTACAACATTTGTGCTGAATGTAACTTCGCCATGTTGGTTTGTATCCTGCTTAAGATAGGAACAAATGGATGAACGTGATTTCACGAAATGACGTATCATACAGTTGAGAAATTTAGGGTGCCGGTAAGAGGCGACCGTAGCTGGATGGCTAAGAGCGGCTGCCCGGTGTGCAGTAAGGTCGCAGGTTCAAATCCTGCCGGTCCCATATCTTTTTCAACTGTTTCTTAGTATAATTTGCTAAGCATAGCTAAATGCTATAAAAATAATCAAAGTTAGAGACTCAAGTCTCATATTCGCAATACACCTGTTGCTTGGCAACCTTTGGATTGTCTAAATTGGCCTTAATTATTAATAGAACTAGTATCATGCATGTCTTTACTTGCGATAAGGCCTTGAATAAATTATACATTACGTTACTTTTATGGATATGATTGTTTTCAAAAATCGTCACTATTTCAGAATCTATCACCATTTACCGTCCGTTATCCGTTTCTTGGCAGTCCTGAAGTTAGTTGCTAATATGCGCTGTTTCAGTCGCTTTTTACCGTGGACAGAGTATAACCATAGATGTAAACAATGACTCACTTAAGTGCCCCAATTGCCCTGATTACTGCTTGTTGGATGACATTATTAGGCCACGAAGAACGCTATTACCGTGGCTACGTGCTGGACGGGGGTAATATAAAACTTTGACCATAGACACGAAAAGATCATAAGCGTTGGCTGGGTTTGGCCAACATGAGACAGAATGTCCTACCTAATGTATAGGCACACTGCTGTACTGCACTGTGCGCTGCTGCCCTTGAAAAGACCAGCACGCATGGAGAAACAAAATACTCTAATTCTCTTTTTCTTACACAAGATTGACATAAGTCTTTCTTTTTTTGTGTCAGTGCGATGGTAGTTATCAATTAATCTATAGCTTTCTCTGACTACGCTTTTTCGGCTTCACTCTTACGTCTCACTGACACTTTTTTAACTTGCCCATTAATTTATTTTTGGCTAACTTCAGTACCGCCAAGATATATGGTGAAAACTGTAATAAGTATATAAAAAACTAAGTACCTATTTTTCACCAGTCTCCTAGAAATTGCTTTGTTTTATTGTTAATGTATCACCTCAGTGGATGTTTTGTAGTAGTAGGCACTAGGACGATGAGTTGAGCTTCTCCAGCTGGTCCATGAACCAAGGCCGCCCTGCGCCTCGCTTCGTGAGGATGTCGCAGCCTGTCTCCGTTACTAGTAGCGTTTGTTCAAACTGAAAATGTACATAAAATCATGTTAATTGTACAGAAAAACTGAATTTTGCGTCAAAAACGCCCCAGGTATTACAGATGTCCAAAGGGTTACTTACTATAAGGAGGACCGTTTTTGTTTGTCATAGCGCTGATAGAGTAAACATATAGGAGTCTTGTGCCAGTTAATTCAGCGCCAATTGTCACTAGTAAATAAATTGTGAACATAGTAGTACAAGTACTTTTGTCAGATAATAAAAGTAGGTAGTATATGCCTGTGCGGAATATTGTCGTTCCTTTTGTTTATCCTATAAAGAACT
The DNA here is from genome assembly GCA_905147285.1 of Hypena proboscidalis. NCBI lineage: Eukaryota > Metazoa > Arthropoda > Insecta > Lepidoptera > Erebidae > Hypena > Hypena proboscidalis. The sequence goes on from LR990131.1 coordinate 19,283,174, forward strand.
AGCGTTTCAGCCTTAGCTCCACTCAACTATACACAGTCTAGGATATAACATATTCAGGCGTGCACCGCGCCAGCTGATGGGAGCAATACAAAATCGCCAACCGAGAAATCGGCTCAAAATCGGCTGGCGTCCTGCATTTGAGCGGAGGTAATTTCATCGGCTGACGCGGAACACACGTCAACGTGATAGAGTAACAAACATACAACATTCTCATTAATCTTCAGATTAATAATATTAGTAGTAATTACCTGAGCGGATCGTGATCCATCAGCAGTGACGGCGGTCCAGTGATCCGGCCACTGTTCGTCACGCCAACCGCCTTCGTTGATCATGGGCTCGATTGTGAAGCAGTGCCCCGGTTTCATCACACCTACTGCTTTATTTTCTGGAATTTTAAAGAAGAGCTTTAAAATGTATTCTTCACCCTACAAACATTAAATTGTACCTATACACCATTGTTGTTGGTAGAGACAACAATAAGGCATGTTCAGTCTAATGGGATCTGTGCATCTTTCTAGTCTAGTGTGTGATCAACCTAATACAAACATGTTAATAATAACATTTTTATTTTATTTATTTATAAATCGCAAACAAAACTATCATTACAGGCAATTCCCGATGCGATAGTATAGGACACAAAAATGGCAACATAAACCTATACAAAATCAAACATAACAATTATAAAAAACACAAAACCAAACATTAATCAAGACACCACACAAATTACACATAAATGACACTAAAGAAATGTTTGAATTAGGTATAATTTTTGGGAGATGGGAGTAACCCACGTCTGTAGGAGGATACTCTGAAATACGAATCCCTACACGTGGGTGGGGCCAATCGGGCGACAATGTAATAGGCTGTGATCGCGGCTTATGAATCCACTGATCTAAGCCGTGTCGCCTAGCGGCCTAGCCATGTTTCAGTTGATATTTGATAAAATTTGTATAAAAATACTCACTTGCATAATGTGGCACATTGGGCGTAGTATGGAACAGCCTATGTATCCCATGTCCACAATAAGACCGCACCACACTAAAACCATTAGCCTGAGCATGTTTCTGGATGACATTGCCGATTTCTCTGTACTTCTCGCCTGGCTTCACAATGTCAATAGCTTTCATTAGGCTCTCGTAAGTAACTTGCACAAGCTTGCGGGTTGATTCAGGCACATTGCCCACAAAGAATGACTCGTTGAGATCACCATGGAATTCTCGGTGGTAGACTGTTACATCTACATTGCAAACATCACCATCCTGAAACACAGTTTTATTGTAAGATATAGCAGCACAGGTGGTAAATTCGTATTGATTTTTTATTGACTGCTTTTATCAATAAATTATAATATTATAAGAACTGATTATATTTTGGCCAATTAGTTTCGCACAAGATATGTAGCACTTTTTCTGACTTCATACTAGATTATTGGCATTTAAAGTAAAATAAAGTAAAGTTGAAAAAAAAAAACAATATTAATACTGTCTGCATGATATTATATACCTATAAATGATATGAATGTTTGCACTATGATTGTCTTATCAAGTTGACCACCCCTTTATGTGGTCAACCATCAACTTTGTTGAATGTATATTTCTGGCACACCATGAGTCACAATTCCTTTTTAAGTATTTTCCAATATAATAGATCAAACACCATGAAAGTAATAAGGAGTAACTGCTTCCAGTCGGAAACACGCTCTACGGATTTGCTTATAGTCTATGACTAATCGCAGATTAACACAAAAAAAAAAAAAAAAGTATTTTCCAATATTCAAAAAGCTGCAATGTGAGATGGATGCAAGCAAGTGTACATAGACATATTATTATAATGCATAACAAGAGCATACATCTGTAAGCCCATGCTAGAGGGCAACTGCCTCCCACTAGGAATTTGTATTTCTAATTATACATGTTTAATTTGCCTCTTCCTGGACCAAAAGTTGCGTACATCTATAGGAACAAGTTCTATCTAACTACTTCTTTTGTGTAGTTGGACATACGGTATAAAATGTTGACAGCATAGCATTTATGTCATACTTATTTGAAATTGAAATTAAAATTACCACTTAACTTGCATCTACTCAACAAATGAATTAGTGTAATTACATCCAAGAATTAAGATATCACTGATGAAGATTTAATATACAAAATTATTTAATTGGCCACAAGTACATAACAAAAATGCAATAAAATCAAATCCCTGACTTTGTAAGTTTAGAATGACAGGTTGATGATGTATGATGATAGGTTAATATAGAATTATACACCCTCAGGCGCAGACCGACCATATTATGTGGTTTCCATATAAAAAAAAATATCCCCAAGTACAATACAGTACAGCCAATAACTGAGTTTGAAAATGGCTGACATCCCCGCTTAAGGGGCTAACTCTTTTATCCTGTCAATAACAATTATTGCATACATTTTGTATGGCAATAGAACATGGTAGCATGACATGGCATTAAAAGCAAATAGTAATTATTTCAAGATTCTTTTATCATTTTAACTAATCGGTATACAATTAGTTTGATACTCACCTGCAGAGGACGTAAATCCGGTATTCCATGGCATATGACCTCATTGACAGAAGTACAGCAACTGTTGGGGAAGTTGTGATAGTTCAGTGGACTCGGGTAGCATTCCCGTTCAATGCAAGCCTCGTGCACCACACGGTCTATCTCTTCTGTAGTCACTCCTACATCGCATACTCTGAAAATTTTATATAAGAATTTAAAAACAGAGAATGCTTTGATGGTCTCGGGGTTAGGGTATGCGCCTCTCACCGCGGGGTATCACAATTCAATTCCCAGGTAAAGCACAGATATCTAACTTTCGGTCAGGAAATTCACAATAGGGGCATGGTACATTGAGCTTTGATTCCAACAAGCAACTTGTAATAAGTTTTTATTTGGTGAAGTTTAGCATAAAACATTGCATCATTCCTGTATTAAATCATAACACACATCTTCTGAGTTAAAATGTATTTAATTTGTAGCTGTAATGTTGAGTGCACTTTGTAGGATATTGTATGCAGCAAATATATAATTAGTAGGCAATTATACAGACACACGACAGCATACATAGTTTTCCTCGTCACGATCTATACAAACAAAGACAAACTTACCTAGCAGCTTCATCCAAAACTTCTCTGCCAAGCCGGCAAGCAACACGCATGCCTTCAATCTCTTCATCATCTAGCACTTTGATTTGCCCGGAGCCTTTCACGGCGTTCTCAGACGCAGGAAAACCGGTAGGATGATCGGCATAATCTGGACGGCCAATATGCGGGGGAACTGTACGCTTCGGCCCCGGCGGGAATGGCCTCAGCTTCCCAGTGAAATTGTAAGACGGCCAAGGATTGTACTCCCCGTTCGAGCCATCTGTACTTTCACCCTCTAAAACAAATTATACATAGTTTCACATTATCTTAACGACTGTAACCTAACACCGCAACATAACCTCAACACTTACTCGCTAGAGAGTGAATAATTTTATGAGTCTTCCACGATTTCTTGAAGCAATCTTGGTTACAGAAATACGAACCCTGTATACCAAGTTTAATACACGTTGGACATTGTAACTGTGCAATTGATTTGCAGCCGGGTGTTTCACACATTCCAATCGCCGCCATTTTTTATTATTTCTGCTTGTCAAAATATGACTGTCATGTGAAAGAAATGACCATTTGACAGTTTGGATGTAGCCAGCACTCCAAATTTTATTTATTTATTTACAAATAAATGCGTTCACACGAGTCTCAAAGAAGACATAGTGGAGTTAAGTGCTGATGTCAATGAATGGATATTTTATCATAATGACGAATATCTAAAAACCTACATCACAAAGTCGTTACCATGTTGAAGTTAAATCTAACCAACTGTTTTGCAATCAGACAAATCTCTCTTTTGGTAAAATAGATTTATTTTATCAAAAATGGTTACATTGTGAATAATATTGTTTGAACGATTACAGAGTAAAAATAATAAAAAATATTACCATTCTCAGCTGATTCATTCAATGGTAATATCACAGGTACAGGTAATTCCACGTCAACCATGATTGTAGTTAGGCAAATTTTAGGAAATATTAAATATTACTGTGAGCTTAGTTATTGAAGAAATTCTGTAAAAACAATGTAGAACATTTGTGATAAACTATGTCCAACTTAATGTTAGTTAACCTCTATATTAATTATTAAGAAAAAAAATATCACTTACTGAAAGGCTTACGGAGACTATACAATAAACCTCCTGGAAGATCACAAGAACGCACTAAGGCGTTTCTTGTTTGTATGTAAAGATAATTATACAGGTCCACGAAATCACTATATACTGTCCATTTTATGGTACCCTTAACAAATACAAATATTAAAACAGACCACAACTTAACAAGTTTCACTCAAACAATAGATCTAAAAGAATGACCTTGAATACACTGAGTTATTAATTTTGAAGCAATTTAATTCAATTAAGGCAAAAAATATTTGTTGCAAAATTTGATAAGAAATCGTGACGCATGGCGTGGCGGTCAATATCAGATTGAAATTTGTTTGGTTTTAAATCTCCGTGTTCTATTTATAAACCAAAGAGTTTATTTACCTCCAGCGTTGTCCAGCGTGGCGTTTAGCAGTCGGCAAAGCAAAGACGCTCTCATTAATAAGTTTCCGCTCAAAAATATTTATTTTAAGGGTGAATTTCAACAAGCGATTTTTTTGTGTCATTTCGGTGGGATTTTTTTATTTCAATGCTATCTATATCGCGGGCTTCAAACCAGAGGGGCGTATGAAAAAAAATCCATATTTTTTTTATTACGTCAATGTTTTGGAATTAGAACGATACACAACCTCTATTTTTTTTTTGATTATAGGTAAATTACTTGAAATGATATTTAATAAAATACTTTAAGACGTATGCTTGGAATCACAAATTATTTTCGCACCAGATAGGCGTACAGCGGCCGTAACTACGCCTGACGAAATGTGTATCTTGCCACAAAGACGTATGTGCATACGACTATCCATTTTCATTGTCTTACTATTAAAATATTGCACCATATAGACGTATACACGTATACGACTACTGATCCCCATCTTACCTACCAATATAATGTCGTGCCTTAAAGTCTTATGTACATACGACTGTCTATTTTAATTAATTTTAATTTTAATTGTCAATAAAATGATATTCCAAACTGACGTATGTGCATACGACCGTGATTTCGCGGCGCGCGGGCGCCCGGTCCTCCCGCGCAGTGTGCAATAAGCGGCCGTATGGACAGACGGTTGCGACATTTAATACAAAATAGTGAGAGTGAGATTGAGTACCTAACGAACACAACAATGAATCGGAGTAAACATATTATTTGTTTAGCGTTACATGGTAAGTATTATTATAATTATTAATTTTCATTACAAATAAGTATGTTATTGTGGTTATTGATTGTTGTTTTGGGTTAGTTTTTAGGCAAAATGAAGTTGAGAGAATTCGGATGAATAGACTAAATTTCAGTCATTACATTTTAAATTTGTGACATTATAATATTAGGTAGGTACCTAGTAGACAAGTAACATACTTACCTAATAAGTACATACTTTGAAGTAGGTAATACTAATTGAACAAGGTTAGTTATGGTAATATGCGTAACATTTAGGAAAATACCTGTCAAATGCAACTTGGTTTTGTGAGAAATTACTAACGAAATGTTACGCGTTAACTAAGGAAGTTGACTAATCAGCAGAGGAGGGAGTAGGTAGATTGATTTAAGGTTAATGAACTGGCACGTACCTATATATTAATATGGATATGCCTCCGGGATTCCGGGATTTTCTAATAATTAATAATAGTTAAATGTGCGTGCGTGCGACAAAATATGGGACTTTCCTCTCCGCTGTCCTATTGACAACGGTTTTCAACGACAGCGGGTGGCGGCAAGAGCAAGGGCAGCTCCGGTCAAGTCTCATTTTTCGTAGCACGCACTATAATATGTACCTACTTAATATTATTTTAACTACGTTTAACTATCGCATTCTATAAACTTCAAATGTACTAGTTTAAAAATCTTTACATTAACAATATTTGATTCAATCCCGTGAGTACTAAAATGAAATCTCGGAAAAAAAGGGTTATCCATGTTACAATTTCTATGACTATTCCTAATAGGTACAAGAAGTACGTAAAATCAATCTACCTACCTTTGCTAATCAGTTTATTAGTTGTCACGCAAGAGCTATCGTAATCCTATTAATATTATAAATGTGAAAGTTTGTGAGTATGTACGTATGTATGGATGGATGTTTGTTACTCTTTCACGCAATAACTACAGAACGGATTTTGATAAAACTTTACAGTACTGTAGCTTATACATCAGAATAACATTTAGGCTATAATTAATCAACCTAGGTACCACAAGGGCGGCGCTGCGGACGGCAGCTGCTAGTTTAAAATAAACTTGCATTTGACACGTCCTTGCTTATACGTTAAGCATAGTAATAGACACTTGTTTTAGCTTGTTTTTTTCGAAGTTAGTTATATACCCCGTAGTATTTTTTTTAGGTATTTACTTTTTAACTCGATAAAGATACTTGTAATGAAGTAATTAAACATTTAACTTTAATAAATTACATTTTTTGTAGGGGCTCAATCAAATTACGAAGAATCACCAGTCTCGGTTGAAGAGCAGATGGAGATTTTACACTGTTTAAGTATCACCAATGGCTGTTTCACATATGGAGGTACAAAGAAATTCACCATTTACAGCTGAACAAAGAGAGACAATAGCCGAAATGGAAAATTTAGGTTTTATTGGTGATAATTTTGAGATTCCGATATATTCGAATAAATCACCATTGTCAGTATTTACAGCAGATAAGGATTTTGATCTTCAGTACTGTCCCATCCTGACAAAGATCTGTTGGCACTTTGTCAGGATGGGACAATACCCAGAAATCATCACTACTTCTACGAAAATCTGCCTGTTCAGTCTGTTTCAGAATCGTCACCTCAGACCAGACTTCGTGAAGATAACGACGAATTAGAATTATCTGCAACAAGAACCATCTATTTAAGACGTCGGTCAGGGAGAACCTTTGCTTGCTCAGAGTTGGAACTAAATTGACTGAGTTGTTTTCTGTTATTTTAATTGCATTGCATGTAACGCAAGGGGAAACAGTGGAGTATAGTTAGTGTCTGCACGTGTGGTGTAGTGGTTTAAGCGGTCGCCTCGCCGCTCTCCACTGCACTGGTGTTGTGGGTTCGATCCCCGCATGGGACAAATCTTTGTGTAATTCGCAAATATTTGTTCTGAGACTGGGTATGCTTGAGTGAGTGAATGTGTGTATTTGGCCTTGTCATTGGGACCATTGGATAGTGTAATTGCTTCTGGCGTTCTATCTAATGTAAAAAATCCAAAAATTTATTTATTTATTTATTTATTAACACTCTCAGAAATTATGTCGTTAATGTTATTGCTTTTTATAGACATTTTTATAGCGCTTATGCATTGTGCATGCCATTTTTTATGTGACCTACTTTTATTTTTGCATATAATTTAAGATTAAGGTAATCATGATCTCTTTCTTTTTGAGTTTGAGAATGCTGATTCGTCACCAAAGATACAATTATTGTAGTACAAGAATGTTGTCTGAGTTTTGTTCGTTTTAAAATTTTATTTTTATAGTGGTTTCTGCTGTCTGCATGCCATTTTTCATGTAACCTACTTTTATTTTTACTTATAACTTAAGGTTAAGGTAATCATGATCTCTTTCTTTTTGAGAATGTTGATTCGTCACCAAAGAAACAATTATTGTAGTAGAAGAATGTTGTAGAAGCTTTTGTTTGTTTTTAAAAGTTTATTTGTTGTTTTATTTCACCATCATCGGCATTAATCCATTACAAATAAATTTATACGTCCGTTCTCTGAACAAAACTTATATCACATTTTTGACAAGCCAAATGGACGTATCGTCTCCAAAAATGGTAGTTCTAGTGGATTTAATTACACAAAAAAAATATTTTGAATGACGTTCCCCGATACTTATACTAAGTTCAAATGATTTTTTAATATCGCACTACATATAAAAGTTTTGTTTTATACGTCCATCCAATGAAAGCATTTTCTGGAACAAAGATGACCATACGGTCTGTCCAATATTGTCGAGCTAAAAAGACGTAAGTGCAATATTGCGAGTTTTCAAATACTTAAACAAAAAATGAACATTGCATATAAATATTAAATTATTTTCATAGACATATGCAAATTTTTTATTAGGTACATACATTAGAAAAAAAGTTATTAAGTTTTTTGCTTCTCCTGAAAAGTAAGGGTATAGCTTATTCGCCCCTCTGGCTTGAAGCCCGCGATATATTATAAGTGGCAAATGAAACTTTAGCCTATTTTTTAACATTGTGTATGAATGGACATCAAATATCATCAAAACTTACATAAATATTTAAGGATAATTTAAGGAGTCCACTGAAATGAAAAGTGTCTACCGAAAGGATAAAAAATTACCACTAAAATGATAGACTGTGCACCGTTTCTTACTGTGTGATAATTTTTTTAAAACAATATATTATGAACACTACATAAGCAAATCAGTTCTTATGGCGAAATTAAATACACAATTTTGAAACAAATTAAAGGAATCTAGCTCGAGTTAAACTGATTTTACTGTGTTTTTACGTAACCTTATCTATTATACTCACAGTCCACAAATAAATCGCATACAAAGAACCATACATAATGTTTTATTAGTCGTCAAAACTCAAGTAAAATAGTGAAACAACAAAAACACAATGACCATCGATCGGTATGAAGAGACGTGCTTGAGACGATATTTTCATGCAAATAGGCTCACAGAATCTCATTATCATAATAATATTATAATGTGGTAAGTATACTAAGAAAACAGTTGAGAAAATTACAGGACCGGATTTGAACCTGCGACCTCTGCATCCTGGGCAGCCGCTTTAGCCGCTAAGCTACGGTTGCCTCTGTCCGTAAACCCTAATTTTCTCAAGTGTATGTTATGTCATTACGTGAAGTTATGTAAAACCAATCCAGGAACAAGGCTGCTGTTTCTAGGCATCCCATACTTATTCCAATACGCGGAACCAACCAACACGTAAGTTATATTGGAAAATGCTATTCTAGGCATTTCTAGGCAGTTGGGTAGGAACACGAAACAAACAAATAGTTTTTTTTAATCCCTAGAGTTTTGAATTCCAGGACAATATTGTAGTACTTAGACTAATTAGTTGTTTTGTTTGAGTTCTACTCCCGGGTTGGACAAAAATGAAAATGTTATTTGTTTTTCGGGCTGGCAAAATTTGTTAATTATTATTTGTTTTTACCACCAAGTGATTGCCATTAACAGCAACTGTGATAACTGCAAACTAAAGTAACTGGAAGTGTTAGTATTGACACATCTCTACCGTACCTACCATATACGGACATGATGTTGTTTTATGTTTAACATTTTTTTTACTAATTAAATTAATTCTTTTGATTCGAGTAACCCTCTTCTGTCTACGTTAATGAAAACAACAAAATTTAATTTTCTTGCATTTTACAGAATCACTCTCAAACCTTTTTATGTACCCAGATTTACATCGTAACAAGGCAATTAATGAAAATGCCAGTTAAATGAACCCAATTTAATTAAATTTTCCGAGAAAATGTCGATGCGATTCACTCTTACTAAGAAGCGAGGTAAATAATTTATTGTTTAGTTTTTAGTTTTAAATGCTTTGCTAAATTGGATTTATGTACCTACTTTTTAATTGAGATTTATCATTCACTATGCATATAATTTATAGAAACTTTAAAAGCTTAAGTAAATGAGTTTAATTGAGTCTGACCAGTGTAGTCTGAATATTTGTTAAATGAATATAAAGGTAGACACTTTTTACGGATCACTTTATTTCACCCAGCTAGGATGAAAATTATAAACACGTTATATCTGACTTTGTGGTTAAAATATAGACGAGTCGTATATCATTTAAAGCGTAAACTTTTGATGTACCAATAAGTTAAATTCTGACCAGATTTTCAGGGTTCCGTAGCCGAATGGCAAAAAATCGGAACCCTTATGGATTCGTCATGTCTGTAAAATAAATTTTTGAGGTGCCCCATACTTAGGACTGAAACTCAATATTTTTTTTCATCAAACCCATACGTGTGGGGTCTATGGATAGGTCTTCAAAAATTATATTGAGGTTTCTAATATAATTTTTATCTTCCCAAAATTAGGGAATGATAAATGTAAAAATAATATATGATGTACATTACCATGCAAACTTTCACTGAAAATTGGTTTGAACGAGATCTTATAATTCATTTTTTTTAATACGTTATAAATCGTAAACCGCATTTTACCTTCCATTCAATCAACTGCAATATAATAAAGAATTAAGAAAAACATTTATTTAGATGTACGGAACCCTACGTGCGCGAGTCCGACTAGACGCAATATGCTTATAAATGACAGAGATCTTGTGAACTGGTAAAAAGCAACACCGTCAAATTAAATGCAATGAAAATTACTTCTTAGACCACACAAAGCACTTAGTATCGTTATGCAAAGATAATTGTACTCTAAATTTGCGGAACTTAAACCCATTTTCATCAATCATCACAATATCTTGAATGTATTTGATGATTTTAATGTATGATTTTAATATGATTCAAATCATTGTAATTAGTATAATTTAGTTTTACTTATAATTTATTTTTATATCATTTGGTTGTAATATTTTGACGTATTCAAGCGCTTCCGCGGGGCTTAGAAAATAAATTATTTGAATTTAAATTGGTAAAAGTGAATTTAAGTGCCAAACCTTTAAACTGTCACCTAATAGTAGTGCCACAAAAACAGAACGCAGTACTAAGTAACGCAGTAGGTTGTGTATTGGTGGGTTGAAGCCTGAAATTACTACCAAGGTATTAATTAAATAACCTAATACTAAGTCGATTAAGCTTTACCGGTCTAATAACAATTAGTTTACTAAATTTAAAAACTAATTTTACATTCCACACAAATAAATCTTCTTGCAACGTGAATAAACACTATTATCCATATAAATCGCAAAGATTACTGTACAATAAATGAAGTCGGCAATAATCTGGGGATTAGCCATATTTATTGTCCCTTCTTCTGCTAAGCCCTGGACATTTTCGGGCTATTCGGCAGAACTGAAGGGATCCAGTGCGTTGCCCGTTTCAGTTCGTTCATTGTAGGGATTAACTTAAATGCATCTAATGGTTTGGGTGTAGGGCTTTGAAGACAGCGACTACTATTGACAAGGTTGCTATTGAATTAAATTTCGTCTACCTAAAAAGATTTAAGAATTGATACATTTGATTTTAAACTAGGGTGCCTAACATAACAACCTCACGCCTGTATTACGCCGAAGGGTGTGGCAGAGGTGTACAACAGCCACAGTTGACTAGTTATGTTTAAGTTCCATGGGATAGGGGATGAGCCTATCGCCATCCCCCGGGCACAATTCCAATTCTGTGCTGCTTTTGTGAATTTTCTAACGGAAAGATCACAAATAGCACTTTGCCCGACCCGGGCATTGAATTCTGGTCCTCGCAGTTAGAGGTCCATACGCTAACCTCTAGAGCAGAGTGCATTTGAACATTATTTAAAGGTTGACCAATTTAAAGTCTAGATGGAGATGAACCCACATCACGTGGATAACCGTTCCCAGTGCGTTACCAATTCCGCTATGGGCTCAAGTACCACCTAATCTAAATTTCTCAACCATTATGCATCTAAATCTAAAGCATTTGATAAATACGCGTCCATCATTTATCTGCAGTTTAAGTTGGTCTAATACCAAACTTACTACCAAAACTTGAAGCTCTCTCAGACAGACTATTACGTCGGGTCACTGATGCCCCCCCATTCACCGATTATGTAGGAGGCAAAAGGCTTCCTATTAACAATAAGGGATTGCTATTAATTTATATACTCTATTTAAGTGGCTATTGGCGATCGATAGCCACGTTGAAAGACGATGTATAATTTAAAACGTAGTGATTTTGCATGGTACCTAATAATCAACGAACTTGAAAGGACTTTAGTATAATAATATATTGGTTTACAGTTGAACTGATTGTAAATGTTGTTGTTCCGTACCTAAAAGATATAAACGGAACCCTATTACTGAGACTTCTGTCCGTCTGTCTGTCTGTCACCAGGCTGTATTTATTTTTTTATTTTTTTTTTTTATTTTAAAACTTAATGTACATTATCGCACATAGGCGGACTTAATGCCATAGGCATTCTCTACCAGTCAACCTTTGGGTGATGCTGAGAGTAGGGTAGTAGGTGCAAAATTTGAAGTTTTAATTATGAGAAGAGCAGAATAATAAAATAATTATGAGTACACATAGGTACTCAACACATACATATATATATGATTACACAGATAACCAAATATACAATACATAAACATCTACATATACAATATATACATAATTGAAATACAGATTATACATATACAATATATATATATATATATGTATGTATGTATCTCAGGAACCGTTATATTTAGACTATTGAAATTTTCACAGATCATGTAAAACTGTTGTCGCTGTAACAAAACCAAATAAAGTAAATATTAAAGGGTGGTTCCCATTCAACAAACGTGATTTTATTTTAGCACAGATTTGCTCGATCTCATGAACCGTCATAGCTAGAAAGTATTAACTTTAACGGAATAAAATGAACATTTAGGGGTGGGGCTCTCTTCAACTCGATAATAATAACAGTATCTGGTGGATGCTAGAAATATCCATAGTTTATTGTATTAGATATGTAATTTGTATTTACTTTGAAAATAAATAATTCGATTAAAATAGTATAAATATTTAAGATGGACTGATTTTTTGCCGTATTGAAAGGTAATGTTACGGAATCCTTTGAGCACGAGTCCAACTCGCACTTGACCGGTTTTTTTTATTTTCACTATCTAACTATACAGTAATAACCAATAACATTCTCTGTTGTCTTATGTCTTTGAGATATACCGGCATAATATTCGAATACATTTAAAATTAAAGTTCGATATGTAATTAAAACGAGAAATACTGAGATCATGCATTTTATTTGCCTTTCGATGCTTCATATTATTATCGAGTGCAAATAATATATGAAGGATCATCTCGATGGTAGCACTGATTAAAACTTCAAGCTCCAAAAGATATTCATGAAGGCGTTATTTCCATTGCACTTAATATATTAAAGCTTCAACATTACGCCTATATTACTCAGAAATACGTGGCAAAGGCGTATAGCACCCTCATTTCACCTGTTATGTTTAGCTCACATGGGATAGATAGATAGATATATAATATATAAAAATGAAACCCGTTTTTCACGACATAGCATAAAAACGGCTTGACCGATTTGGCTGAATTTTTTTTTATAGTTTTCTAATACTCTGTACAAGGATCTTACGGAAAAAAAAATAAAAAAAAAAGTATTCATTTTATATGGAGGATATTATAGATTCCAGTTCAAATTGAATAGGTACGCATACATAAGATAGGTCAGCTTTACAAAATAAAGTAGTGCATCAAATTTACGCTAAGGCGGTACGAAGTTCGCCGGGTCAGCTAGTTCATAAATAAAAACATACATTTTTAAACAGGCTACACAAAACCGAATGATCGGTTTGTCTGTGGAAATACATTGCACTCGGATTAGAACAACATTTCACTTACATTTTAATTAAGACCATTTGTAGTATTCACTTTTAAATTTAAAGTTATTCAATATTTTATTGTAGGTATTAAGATAATCTTTACATAACTTAAGTAAGTTCTATGACTCATTTATGTTATAGATAAATAAATAAATAAATAAATATTTTACAACTTACACACAACGCCATCTAGTTCTCAAACTAAGCAGATCTTGTACTGTGGGTACTAGAATAACTGATACTAATACATATATACTTTTCTTTTGTAAATACATACTTATTATACATAGAAATACCCTGACTAAGACAAACCCCCATGTTCATGAACACAAAGATTTGTCTTAAGTGGGAATCGAACCCACGACCTCGTCGTCGCAGGCAGGTAGGTACACTACCCACTCCGCCATCCGGTCGTCAATATGTAGTCGTTATATGTATCAAACAAATGTTTTTTATAAGCTATGGCAAACTTTCTTTTGTTCTTTAAGATCTTAATAGAGGGTAAAGGCTATCGTCATCCACATCCGTCCGTGCTGCTATTAGGAATTTATTTATCAAAATCCCAAATGAATCGAACCCGAGACTTCGCGGTGAGAGGACGCATACGCTAACCACAAGACCAACGAGGAAGTTCAAGGAAATATCCAAACACCTAATGCCTTATTTGCTCTCGCTGTTTCTAAGGCCTCACCATAAGATAAAGAAAGAACGCCGGCGCCGTGCACAAAAAATAAAATTGCTGGAAATTTTCCTTTTTAATTATTGTCCTTTTATTTTACTGTCTAATTGACAGAGTGAGTCTTAAGCTAAAGAAGTACTAAACGTATAAGACGAATATTTTAAGACCAAGTGTCGCGGCAATTCGACATAAATGAAAGAAGGATGTTTGCAACAAACTTGGTTTATTACAAACTAACTTAAAATAACGTACAATGTTGTATATTCGTGAGCTCGAAGGAAGAGAAAATAAGAGAAAGAGGTTCGATTGAAGATCGCAAGCTTTATATAATGAAATCTTGACAACCGTTTGACAGTTGTCAAGTATTTGTCAAAGTGACTTAGGAAACTGGCCTTTTGGCCTATTATGTTTAGGGAGCGTTGACACGGGCAATGTTAATGGCGTGATTGGCGCCAACATCCTCCCGGGCGTTGAAAACCAGGTTTCAACGTTGTTCTTCCTCTAGAGGCAGAGCGCATAGGCGATTGAGGGCCCTGCGCACTATGCCCTGTGATGTGGAGATGTCTGCCACCCTAGGCACACCATCAGGTCCAGGGAAGACCTTGGAGACGCGCCCCAACCGCCAGCAGAGAGGAGGCACGCTGTCCTCCTTTACGAGAACCAGGTCGTTGAGCTTCAAATCACGACACCTGGTGCGCCATTTTGTCCTCTGTTGTAGTTCAGCGATGTATTCTGCAGCCCATCGCTGCCAGAAGTGCTGCTTGACTTGCTGAAGACGCCTGTAGCGGTCGAGACTGTTGGTGCTACAGTCCACGTAGCTCGGTGAAGGTAGCGTTGTTAGTTGCCTACCAATCAAAAAGTGAGCGGGGGTGAGGGACTGTAGGTCATTTGGTGACGGGCTGAGAGGACAGAGGGGTCGGCTATTAAGGATGGCCTCTATTTGTGCAAAAAGCGAAGAAAGTTCTTCGAACGTTAAATGCGAATTGCCAAGAATACGTTTTATATGGAATTTAGCCGACTTGACCCCGGCCTCTGCCAGCCCGTTGTACTGAGGAGCGTACACTGGAGAAAATTTAAATTCTATGCCTTGGCGTACTCCAAACTCACAAATAGAATTGCTATTGGATTTGAGAAAATTAGATATCTC
Source organism: Hypena proboscidalis (assembly GCA_905147285.1). NCBI lineage: Eukaryota > Metazoa > Arthropoda > Insecta > Lepidoptera > Erebidae > Hypena > Hypena proboscidalis. The sequence continues at coordinate 19,298,714 of LR990131.1, forward strand.
TTTGGCTGCTGCAACAAAATTGCGGCCATTGTCACAATATATGGTTTGAGGTAGACCACGGCGTGCTATGAAACGCCTTAAAGTTAATATAAATGCATCCTTGGAAAGCTCACTAACAGCTTCCAAATGAATGCATTTGAAACGACAGCAAATGAAGACACACATGTAACATTTGGATATTTTACATCCTCGACCTTTGCGGTCGGCGATATAAAACGGTCCAGCAAAATCAGTTGCTACTGAATAGAAAGGGTAATTAATTTCAACTCTATCATTAGGTAAATCTCCCATCATATTTGTTAAGGTTTGGCCCTTAATACGACGACACCTAAAGCAGCTGCGAGCCACCTTTCTAGCTAAAATACGGCCCCCAATTGGCCAGTAGCGTTCTCTAACTGAAGCTAGTAGTTGCTGAGGACCAGCATGTAGCAGACGCTCATGTTCTGCCTGGAATATTAATTTAGTAAGTATGTGATTAGATTTTAACAAAATTGGATGCCTCTTATCATATGGATGATTAGAGCTGTCAATGCGACCACCTACTCTTAACAATCCTACTGAGTCTATGAAAGGATTTAATGAAATTAAAGTAGATTTATTTGATAAGCCTTTTTTATTTGTTAAGTGATTTATTTCCTCAGAAAAAGATTCTTTCTGAGCTATTTTTGTGATAACTTCAAGTGAATAATTAAGTTCAGACACTTGTAGAGTACCTGTGTATTTATTTTTGGGGTTTTTACAGTTATGAATAAACCTAAAAACCATTTTGTAAACTCTATGCAATTTGATGAGTTTAGAAAATTTATCAAACTTTAAAATAATGGAGACCGAAGGTATAACTTCCGCCGCCAAAACGGACACCGTTTTTAATTCAGGGATATCCTCTAGATCTGACTTAGTCAGAGGCCAGCACTCCTCCAACAACTTAAGATATGGAGGCCCATGCCACCATAGCGAGTGCTGATCAGCTGATGTATCTTGCAAACTAACACCTCGTGAAGCGAGATCTGCAGGGTTTTGAGATGTGGGCACATAACGCCATGAATTACTGTCTGTGAGCTCATGGATAGAGGCAACTCTATTGGCCACAAACGTTTTAAGTTTCTTAGACGTGCGAATCCAACTCAAAACTACCTGGGAGTCGGTCCAGTAGAATGACCTATTGATATTACAGCGTAGAGCCTTACTCACCGCAGAGCTCAATTGAGCCCCTAAAAGAGAGGCACACAGTTCTAAGCGTGGGATACTAGTAGCTTTTAAAGGAGATACTCGCGACTTGGCACACAGCAAGTGCACTTCAGATGCACCTGTTGCGTCTATGGACTTTAGAAATATACAAGAAGCATATGCTTGCTGTGAAGCATCACTAAAACAATGTAACTCTATAAATTTAGCATTATTTATAAGAGTTAACCTAGGTATCTTTAAATTTAAAAGTTTAGGCATGTTACTAGCAAAACTTAGCCATTGAGATTTAATGTTATCAGGAACTGGTTGATCCCATCCATTAACTGATGGATGAGTCCATAAGGATTGAAGCAAAATCTTTAGTCTAATTATATAAATTGATAATAACCCTAAGGGATCAAACACTTGAGAAATTGACGATAATATGGATCGTTTAGTTATTTTAGACTCACTAGGAGTTTTGATTATAAAATTTAATTGATCTGAGTCAGGTGACCAGCCTATGCTTAATGTGCTAGTTGCATTACTAATGACTAAATTATCTAACTCAGGCTTTATTTCATCGATTGAAAAAAGATTTGGAATGTTAGACCTATATTTCCGTAGGTTAAATACTATGCGTATGCGAGTAGACTCGCTGTGCTCTCGCATCACAGGGTGATGAGGCAGAAAAAATGAATTAATAGGCCTTTCAGAAGGAGATTCTGAAAGGTGACCGAGTTCAGCATACTCGTGTATGAAATTAGTGTAAGCTATCTTAAGCTCTGGCTGTTTTTTAAAGCGTGCTTCTAGAGACAAGAACCTTTTCTTGGCTGACCGGTATGAATCACCTAAGCAATTGCGAGAGTCACGAAGAGGTAGTCCTACACAAAAACGACCATTATCTAGGCGGATAGTGTTGGTGAGGAAGTGTTTCTCACACAACTGTTCCTCCCTTGTAAAGGGTGAAGTAGGTGGGACATTTTCTAATTCCCAGAATTGAGTTACCTGGTGCTCAAGGGTGGATAATTGATCTTCCTTTAAAGCAACATGACAGGCATTTATGGATTTACATTTATTAGGAAATGTAGTTTGTGGGTTGATGGGAATCGAACCCGCCACTAACCATCCGAGTTTAGAGCCGCGAAGCACAAGGGAGTTACTTCCTAAGGAGCGCTGCTCTGAGCCAATGAGGTCCCAGAACAAATCAGCACCTATTAGCATATCAATAGGGGATGGTTCATGGAAATTAGGATCCGCTAGATCAAATCTAGACAGATTTGCAAATGTGGAATCAAATGCTAACCGTGGTAGATCATCTGATATTTTAGGTAAAACTAGGCAAAACATATCTACATTATATGTTTTATTGTTAGATTGCAAATTTATCATGCAACGCTTAGTTTTGTATTTGATTTGATTGCTTCCAATGGCAAAAATATTGACATTAGATGGTTCACAAGACACATCTAGTTGGGTTTTAACAGATTCAGTTATGAATGAACATTGACTGCCACAGTCAAGTAAAGCTCTAACGTTTATAGTTTTGTTAGTTAAACAATTAGAAAGTTGAACTCTAGCTGTACATAATAAGACTTGAGAACTATGAGACAAAGCAGCAGATAAAACAACAGTTTCAGAATTACTGTTAGGCGTTATAGCATCATGTAATAAACTATTATGTCTTTGCTTGCATACACGGCAGTGACCTGTAAGTCGGCATTGATCCACAACATGACCCTTTCGCAGGCAATTTTCGCACAATTGCTGAGAAGTTACGAAGAGCTTTCGCTCCTCAGGAATCTTCGCCTTGAACTTCGCACACTCATACAAACGGTGTGACTCTTTGCAAAAAACACATTTAAATTCTACCTTCCTACTATTAGGGGCGGAGTCATCCTTAGCTGTTGCTACTAATGCTCTTGTATGAAACTTGTTAGGAGGATTACTGGCCACTGGCTTTGGCTTGTCTAATCTTTTAAGTTCGACAGACTCAGATATCTTTGACCGAGACTTGAGAAAATCAAATAATTCCTTTAAAGTAGGGACATCGGATAAAGTTATCTTATGTTCTTCCCACTTGTAGCTAGACCTATTTTCTAATTTAGAGGTTATCATTAGAACAAGTGGGGCATCCCATTGCTCAGTGGGTAAACCTAATGTATGAAGAGCCCTTAAGTTTTTAGTTACATGATCTATAACAAATAGAAAAGACTTAGAGTTTTCTTTGATAGGTTCAAAGTTGAATAAAGATTTTAAGTGATTATCTATAAGTTTGCGCTTATCATCATAGCGAGAACAGAGAAGTTCCCATGCTGTAAGGTAATTCTCATCAGTTGCATCTAAATTGCTAAGTACATTTGCAGCTTCACCTTCCAAATATGAATTTAAATAGTAAAATTTGTGAATATTTTGTATTTTGCTATTGCTATGTATAAGAGAGCTAAAAGTTTCTTTGAAAAGCAACCATTTTGAACATGAACCATCATACTTATTTATTTGAATTGTGGGCAGCTTAAAACCCAAACTATTAGGACTAATATGGCTACAGCATGAGTGTACAGATGATTCATCAGACTTAGTGCTAGTGTTAAGCTCTGATGGAGAGAATTTAATTATTAAACGTTTAGCTAATGCAATATAATGATCAAAATCTTGTTCACAAGCCTCACGGATATCCAACTCATCCTCCATAGATGGAGATAGCAATTCTATCCGTGAATTTAAGCCGTCAAATTCTTTAAATAAATTTTCAATTCTGGACAACCTCAATTCCAACTTATTGATTTCCAACTCGGATACAGTTTCTAATTTAATTAACACATCCATGTGGTTTTTAAATTTGGTTAAACGGCCTTTAATGTTGCTGCGCTTAACACACAAATCTTTGTAACTATTTTCCTCTGAGCTGGAAGTCATTGTGGGTAGATGAAATTAACCAGAAAGAATATTCTAGAATTTAAAAAAAATAAATAATTCAATGTACGAACGATACGCTCCTTAGTCCAACGGCAGTGCTGGCAGTAGGCAGGCAGGCAGTGATCAGCGAAGCGTGCAGTCTTAAGCAAGCAGATGGTGGGTGAACGTCTCGTACCAGGCGGCAACTGGAATTAATATTTGTAGGCGCTAAATATATTGCTTATGTAGCAAATTAAAGCGGATTGTATCAGCACAAGGCTTGTGAAATGTAAGTTTTGTAATGGGAAGGTTGAATTCCAATAAAAAAAGTGATACTATGCAGATAGCACACTAAAATTGTTATATTTTAATATAAATTGCTTATAGTCTGATGCAGAATTATGTTAAATTGGATGACATGGCAAAATTTGAAAATAAAGTATGATGATGTGGCTAATTATTTAGCCAAAATTTAAGAAAATATTGAATTTAAATTGTTGAAAATTACTGAATCTACAATGAAATTAGCTAATTGCACAAAATTGAGTAGGAAATATGAAGGAATAAGAAAATGGAACGAGCTCACATGTGGTAGGTGCAATCAGGCATGCTTGAGGCACACAAAATTAGCGTGCACCCGCTTTAGGCGCCTGATGCGTTGGAGTTGGTGGATGCGCAGCCACGTGGCGCATGCGCGTGGCTAGGGGCCACAAAATGGCTGCGGGCACGGCGGCGATGTCACGGGGATGGCGTGCAGGCGGAATGCCACACGTTGTCCGCAGGTACTGATGGCTTCGCCGGGACGGCAAGCTAGCAGCCTTCAGCTTGATCCTTGACCTGGGTGACTTGTAGGCAGCACGCTGGATCTCCTCACCGCTGTCGCCGTGGCACATCCACAGAAGAACCGCGTTGTATAGCGAGGTCCTGTCACGGTCGCCAATTTATGTCGCGGCAATTCGACATAAATGAAAGAAGGATGTTTGCAACAAACTTGGTTTATTACAAACTAACTTAAAATAACGTACAATGTTGTATATTCGTGAGCTCGAAGGAAGAGAAAATAAGAGAAAGAGGTTCGATTGAAGATCGCAAGCTTTATATAATGAAATCTTGACAACCGTTTGACAGTTGTCAAGTATTTGTCAAAGTGACTTAGGAAACTGGCCTTTTGGCCTATTATGTTTAGGGAGCGTTGACACGGGCAATGTTAATGGCGTGATTGGCGCCAACACCAAGCATTTTGCAAATATTTTGTTTCCAAAAACGAGTAAGTTTTTCATTGTGGCAAGCTATCATTGTGGCAATTCTACTTTCCTATATGGTATTTAAATTATCTTATTACTTGGAGGCAGAAAGTCTAATGATATACAATATAATAATATACCCGCTCGACTGCCCCGATGGTCTTGTGGTTAGCACAGCGAGGTCTCAGGTTTGATTCCCGGGTCGGGCAAAGTGTTATTTGTGAACTTTCCGTTAGTTAATTTTTAATAGCTGTACAGAGTTGTAATTGTGCCCGATGGATGGCGATAGGCTCACCCTGTGACCTGTGACATAACTGGTGAAGTGAGGGTGTTGTACACCTCTGCCACACCCTTCTGGGTAATATAGGCGTGATGCTATGTATGTATGTATACCCTTCTATATATTTTTACCTTTCACATGCACATAATATTATAAATATTTCCGTCCTAAAAATTCTCACAGAAAGTTTCAATAGATGGCGATAAAAATTCAGGTACATTTTGTCACCTCTTCGCCAGGACGGCGGTGAATAGCCAATGAATAAAGATCCTTTAGAAACGACATGAAACTGCTTTTTATTTATACAACCACCCTTATATTTTCCCTTGATTGTGATGATAAGTAAAATGAGAGGTTTTCTAAAGAATTTTTTGGGTAGAAATTATTTTTAGGTTGATTTGTTTGGAATGATGATGATGTTTTGGGATTGCTTATGTTTTCATGCGCTGCGTGAATTTCTTAGTGGATCTTTATTTTGAGTGTCCCTATGATTATAAATATAAATAATGAACGAGTGCTTCGTACTAAAATGATACTAACTATTGTTTATTGGAATGGGCAAAGGGCAAATCGTGACAAAGTAATTTTCCAAAAAAAACTGACTTCAATTACAATAATTTTAGATTTATATGGTTTTCTCATGGGTGTTATTGTCAGAACTGGACTAAATTGGGATCACACGGAAAGCACCAGCTTTTAAATAAAAAAAGAATCATTAAAATCGCTTCGCTACCCGAAAAAAAAAATGTTTTTCCAAATTTTATTCTACGACTTTCTTTGTATAGTTAACATACATGTTTATGCAAAATTTCTAGCACCAACGGTTTCGTCGCTATGCCTCGGACAGACGGACGCACAGACGGACATGGCGAAACTAAAAGGGTTCCTTGTAGGTACTACGGAACCCTAAAAAACTGATGATTTGATAACCTCCTCCTTTTTTGAAGTCAGTTAAAAAAAGCGGGGTAGGGTCCTGGCAAGGGACGACCGTAGCTGGTTGGTTAAAGTGTCACAGGTTCAAATCCTTCCAGTGCCATAATTTTTTAACTGTTTCTAAGTATAATTCGCTCAGCATAGCTAAATGCTATAAAAATAATTAATTTGAAGTAAAAATTGAAGAGGTTGATATGATGACGATATTAGTACAATATCTATCTTGTCCTAAGTAAGACATTTGACACTAATAAAAGATCTTTCATCACAATACCTTTGACCGAGTGTCACCTTGATAGTTATAAATTTGAGACAATTTATCTTAAACTAGATCAAATAGTCTCCAGGTGACATACTAAAGTTTGTAACCACATCGGGTGACTTTCATAACCAACTAATAATTTGCAAATACAAATTATTTTTGTTTACCCTTTCCAGCTAAGCTTGATTCGCTTGTCATGAGAGGAACTTCACGTTCGTGGTGTAAAAGCTAGGATTCAAACTTATGACCTTATCCGTAGCGCCACTGCTGCGTCACCTGAGACATATGAATACTTTCTTGTCAACAAAAACCTAAAAAACAATTTTACTTGACCCACTTACTGACTGATAAAGCAGTTCTACATCATTACAATTTATTTCAAACTGAGCTCATAGCAGCCATGGTCTCCAGTGACCACCAACAAAGGTTAGGAACCTGTAACCGCTGGAAGGTGACCTTTTCCATAAATAACATCTTTAATTGTTCATTCGTTACAAAATCTAACCCTGTCGCGGCAAACCGAACTAATTTATGTGTTTGATTAAAATCTTGCACGTATTAGTTTGTCTGTGTGATGCAGAGTATATTTATACTTGAATTTCAATATTGTACAATTTTATTAGCCGTAACAAATAAAATTGAAAAAAATGCTTAGATGGTCTAGTCATTAGCGCATGCGTCTCTCACCACGAAGTCTCGAGTTTAATGCCCGGGTCGGGCAAAGTGTTGTTTGTGAACTTTTCGACTGGAAATTCACAATAGCAGCTTGAAGTTAAAATTGTGCCCGGTGGATTGCGATAGGCTCACCCCCTATCCCATGGGACCTAAACATAACAGGTTAAATTTGGGTATTGTACACCTCTGGCACACCCTTCTTGGTAATATAGGCGTGATGTTATGTTATGTTATTATATCAAATTGAAGGCATTCCAAAGTAAAGGTTGGCAAGTAATAAAAAAAAAATAGTTTAAAAAAACTAAAAAACACGCTTTTAAAGTACTTCTAACCTAAAAAGTGAAAAATAATTCCTAATATAAGCTGAAAAAGCGTGGCTTAATAGACGAAAAATATGGCATAGAGCGCCCCACGCTTTATTTTCTACTTTTTAGTTTGGTTTATTTATATAAGCGTTTTTTTTTTAAATTTAATTTAGTTTTTTTTTAAATTTTTTTATCGAATTATTGTTTTTTTTATAAGTGTTGTCATCGATTTTTGACAGGTGTGCAAAATTTTAATGAAATCTGTCCGTTTAAAGTGGGTCAAAATCGAGCCCAAAGGAGTCGGTTACATACATACATACATACATACATACATACATACATGAATACATACATACATACATACATACATACATACATACATCTGTATGTATGTATGTATGAAGCTAATATAAGCGTGTTAATTAAAAATACGTGGCTTTTGAAAATGTTTTGAGGAAAGTGGTTCTTCATACACGGGAGTTATACTAAAATCTAGCCGTAAAATGTAATTCACTACAAAACCAAATAATAGACCTTATATGATTCTTCGGTATCATGAAATTCGGACTTAGAACGTCGCGTCGCAACAGCGAAATTAGTAATAAAATACTTCAGAATATTTGGGTGTTCCCCTTTTCAATATGTGTAGTTCACTACATTCTACTGAGAGCAGTAAAGATAGTATCTTTATGTCCGTCAGTGAGTGTACTGTCAGATGTTTGGCGACCACTGGCAGTGAATTGGTGTGGTCGTGAGAGCGCATTAATTAGGCATAGGTACGATATTGTGGTTTAGAATGGAATTTAGGTGGGATGTTTCGAAAATTATGCATGAGTAGCTTCTGTGGTACGTTAATATAAAGTTTTTTATATTGTGTCTTGGCTCTTGAACTATATTAACACCTACTATTTTCAAGTTGCGTCTGGTAGATTGGGAGCTTAGCAGGTACAAACAAAGATTGTTTTTCAAATCAATTCAAATCAAATCATATAATTCCATGGGCCCCAAAGGGCGCTTGAACACGTCAAAACAAACATCAAAACACAAAAAATATAAAATTAAAATAAAACTTAGCTAACTAAATTATAATACTTATTGTAGTAAAAAAAAAAACCGACTTCAAAAAGTAGGTTAACTAAAAAGCAAAAAATAAATTTACTTCGCACAAAATAATACGTTTTTTCATATAATTAAATAGAAATTATTAAATAATTATTTTATAATTCTGAAGTCGGTGCCAAGTAAAAACAACCTTTCTACAATATCAAATTACAGTTCACACAAAAAGGGAGGCGTAGTTGTTCTAGTGCGCGGTCGCCCAGTATTGGTACTTACCACAGAAATATAACTAATATTCAGTTAGAAAAATGTTGTTAGAACGATTGATATTATCTATACAGAGTTATTAATTGTTTACTTGGCACCGACTTCAGAATTATAAAATAATTATTTAATAATTTCTATTTAATTATATGAAAAAACGTATTATTTTGTGCGAAGTAAATTTATTTTTTGCTTTTTAGTTAACCTACTTTTTGAAGTCGGTTTTTTTTTTGTTAAAAATTATTTTATTTTACGATTTTAAGTGATGGGTAGGTACACCGAGCAAGAATGTTTCTCGAATGAGGAGACGATGGTTACTTGAGACGGAAAACTTATTTATAATAAACAAGAATTAAATCCTTTCTCCTGACTATTGAGGGTACGACCTTCCATCATCAGCTCATTTTACACAATAACTAGCAGCAGGAATATGCGTACAGTAGTGAAAGAATTATCCTTTAACTCCTAACTATTGAGGAGTTGACCTTCCATCATCAGCTCAACCACATAAAATTGTTGCGACCAAGCGTAAATCTTGGCCTCGATTAATAAAATATGAGGGTTGCCCCCGATTTCTCTGGGGTCCCATCATCAGATCATGACATGCTGACAATGGGACCACCTTTGAAATATCTCCGTTCCAACAGCTCACTTGAAATCATAACTAGCAGTCTGAATATGTGTACAGTAGTGAAAGAATTATCCTTTAACTCCTAACCATTGAGGAGTTGACCTTCCATCATCAGCTCATCCACATAAAAATACGTAAATACTAGTGTAGCTTTGAAAAACACACTAAAAACATTACATGTGCCTATAAAATTCGAGGGTTGCCCTCGATTTCTCTGAGATTCCATCATCAGATCACGACATGCTGACTATGGTACCCCTTTGGAATCATCTCCTGTCCAACAAAAAAAGAATCATCAAAATCAGTTCATAAACGACGGAGATATCCGTGAACAAACATAAAAAAAAAAAAAAAAGTAACATTATATACGAATCGAATTGAGAACCTCCTCCTTTTTTAGAAGTCAGTTAAAAATGATTTGACACCGGCGCTTAGATTGACTTTAATTCAACTTCGAGATTTGAATTAAAATCAATCCAAGTACCAGCTCCGATGGATATTGCATCATGAGAAGAGCTGGTAAGAAACTAATGTGCACCATCTTTTCAAATAATTCATACAATATTTGTTGTATTTTTTTTTTATGTTTGTTCACCGATTACTCGAAGCCGCCTGGACCGATTTGAGAAATTCTTTTTTTGTTTGATAGGATATACTTGTCATGTGGTCCCATTTTTTTCCAGTCACGTTCTTATGATGGGATCCTAGAGAAATCTAGGGCAACCCTCAAATTTAAAAGGCTTCTATATTGTTTTTTGTATATTATCTAAAGCTACTTGGATATTTGCATCTAGTAGCCAGCATTTTATGTTGCTGATCTGATGCTGGAAGGTACAACTCCTCAATGGTTAGGAGTACGGGAATAATTCTTTAAATATAGGCTCCTTGAGGAAGTTTACTGTATTCTTTCAAGTTATACACAGATGAGGCGAGACGTTGAATATTACTTATGTATATTCATAATATGAGGTCATAATTTAATGATGGGATCCTAGAGAAATCATGGGTCAATCAAGCTTCTATATTGTGTTTCGTATATTACCTAAAACTACTTGGATATTTGCATTTTAAGTTGCAGAGCTGATGCTGGAAGGTACAACTCCTCAACGGTTAGGAGTACGGGGATTATTATTAATAAGTTTTCCGTCTCAAGTAACCGTCGTCTCCTCATTCGAGAAACATTCTTGCTCGGTCTACCCATCACTTAAAATCGTAAAATAAAATAATTTTTAACAAAAAAAAAACCGACTTCAAAAAGTAGGTAAACTAAAAAGCATAAAATAAATTTACTTCGCACAAATCATACGTTTTTTCATTTAGCTAAATAGAAATTATTAAATAATTATTTTATAATTCTGAAGTAGGTGCCAAGTAACCAATAACTAGATAATAAGTATAAATCTTTCTAACAACTATTTTCTGACTGAATATTAGTTCTTAATTATCCGATTTACGTGGCACCGACTTCGGAATTATAAAATAATTATTTAATAATTTCTATTTAACTAAATGAAAAAACGTATTATTTGTGCGAAGTAAATTTATTTTATGCTTTTTAGTTTACCTACTTTTTGAAGTCGGTTTTTTAGCAACCAAAACAACATTATGGCTTAAGATGGTTATAAAGAGAAAATAAACTTAAATATAGAAATGGAATTAAATTAATACTTATAAATAAATCCATGGTATATAAGTACGTGTCTGCACGTGTGGTGTAGTGGTTTAAGCGGTCACGTCGCCGCTCTCCACTGCACAGGTGTTGTAGGTTCGATCCCCACATGGGAAAAATGTGTGATTCGCAAAGATTGGTTCTGAGACTAGGTGTGCTTGTGTGAGTGAATGTGTGTATTTGGGCTTGTCATTGGCATCATTGGACAGTGTAATTGCTTTTGGCATTCTATCTAATGTAAAAAAATCCAAATTTATCTAGAAGATTGGGAGCTTAGCAGAAACAAACAAACATTATTTTTCCTCTTTATAATATTACTAGCTTCTACGCGCAGCTCTGCTCGCGTGTTGCGTCAAAAAGTATACTTCTTCAGGGGTCTTGAACTATCCCCACACCAATTTATTAAGATCGGTCTAGTAAATTCGAAGATTTTTGTGTACAAACAAATAAAAATTTTTTTTTTTTATCGAATTATTGCATTGTCATCGATCTTTGACAGGTGTGCAAAATTGTAATGAAATCTGTCCGTTTAAAGTGGGTCAAAATCGAGTCCAAAGGAGTCGGTTACATACATACATACATGTATACATACATACACACATACATACATACAGGTGAAGCTAATATAAGCGTGTTAAAAGGTTTGAAAGATGATGATGGCTTGACTTGTATAGATCTGGTGTTTCATGCAAGCACAAATTTTGTCTTGGGTTCGATCTCAGGGTTATCTCAAAAGTGTATTTGAAATTTTCCGTTAGGAAATATTTAGAAGTTTGGAATTGTGCTCATATACGATTTACAATACATATTAAGCATAAAACAAAAGGCGTAATATATCCTAATTTTTATGTGTTTTCGATGTAAATCACATTACACACGTCTCAACATTTCTTTGTCTCGAAATTTTAAAAGAGCCTCTTTTCCTTAGGGACAGCAGTGTATTGACAGTAATGGTCTGAATATAAGCTAGCTGGTATTACCAAAGAGCACTTATTCAATATGGAGAGGAAATTAAAACAAATATCAATGAAAATAATTCTGCCAAAACTCGCGGGAGAGTGGATTTATGATTCGGCGACTACTTTTATATGACGTGTAAGAGCGGCACTATTCTTTTTTTTTATGGTGGATAGGCTCGCGTTTGACCACGATCTCATCTGATGGTAAGTGATGATGCGGTCTACGGTGGAGCACGCTTACCTATGAGAAACCTATTGACTCTTGCTTTGAAGAGATCCAAGTTGTACTCATGCGGAAACACAGACTCGGGCAAGGCGTTCCACTCTTTGGCAGTTAGCATAAGAAATTAGAAGCGAAACGCTTAGTGCGTAATGGTGGAATATCTACCGTGAAGCGATGCCTGAGTGCCGTTTGTCTGGTAGTCCGATGGAGAAACGGGGACGGAGGGATAAGGTTGTGTAGTTCCTCCTATTACACATATGGTAGCGGGAGACGCCTGACAGATGACTTGTCCTTTTGGTTTAGTTGTCTAAGGGCATTAAGAAGTAATGACCTCGTACCACGGTATCTTTCACTGCTTGTCAGTTTGAGCCCTTCACCAAACAATAATGTTCCAATTTTGAAATCGTGTTTTAATGGCAAAAATGTATTTGAGTAGAACTGGTAGTATGTTACATCAAATTTTTGGTACGCATAAGTTTTTACTTGTACATAACCTATATTACCCAAAAGAGTGTGGCAGAGGTATACAACACCCACACTTCACCTGTTTCGTTTAGCTCCCATGTGATAGGGGGTGATTTAAACGACGTTCCTGGCACAATTTCAACTTCATGCAGTTATTGCGAATTGTCTAATAACATTTTTGCCTGACCAGGAATCGAACTCGAGATCTCGCAATGAGCTATACGCAAATTATGCCGCTAGACTAACAAGGCAGTCGATTTGTACCAATAACGAATTAAAGTATGAGTTTATTTATTTATAAGATTTTATTTAAAACTTATATCACCTACATAATCAAATATTAACAACTATCTCAAATATTAACAACTATCTCAACAGAAATTAGAAACAAATTTAAAAAAAAATGTCTGTCAGAGGCAGTGCTACGGCGTAGCGCGTAGCTCGTAGCGGGGCGGGCGGCAGTCGTAGAGCGTCGCCAGGCCGAAGCGCGCGTGTTCGCCGGCCGTACGACTCGCGATCGAAGTTCGAAGTTATTTCACGAACCGTGTTTAGAAATCGGTAAGTATTTATTACTTTAATTTTTCACCTTATTTGCTCGAGGTTTTTAAATTAAATAATTATTTTAACATAAATAAGGATGTATAAATACGTCACAGATATTGAGTAAAAAAAAATTGGAGATTTATGTTTTAAATATTTTTATGTTTATAAATGTATTTCAGGTTTAAAAGATGAAAATTTATTCTTGGACCCTAATTTAATAAGTTCATATTCGTATCATTATTTACAGCAATATAATAGGGTATTTGTTTTACAGTAATATGTATATTATTAAAAAGGTATACCAAATTTTATGCCCATTTTTCTTTAAATTTATAATTTTTAAGTTTGATTTTATTTGACGGAGAGACAATTAATTTCTAGGCGATTAACAGATACGACTAAATAAGACAAAATGACTAGGTGTAACTACAATTGTAAGCAATTAATTCGACTTATTAGGCATCGGTAAAAACATTGAGTTTATTAAAATATACATGAACTAAAGTAATAATCATGTGACTAACAGAGCGATCAGTTTAAATGTCAATGAATGGACAAGAAGAGCCAGACCGAAGTAAAGATAGATGAGTTGCGTAAAAGGAGTATATGAAAGAGAAGCGAGGGTGAGTGATAGCGAGATGAATGACGGAGGAGCATGGGGAAAAAAGACGTTTTGCGCCGACCCCAAAATGAGTTACGGGCTGGAAGAGGAAAATAAAAATAAAATTAACGTTTAGAAAAAGTTTCAACATAACATAACATAAAATAACACCCACAATGGTGTACAAAACCCACATTTCTCTTTATAAGCAAGAAATTGTCGCACAGTTTGGGAATACCTGACATGGTGTATTAATTATTTAGTTAGGTAATTTAATTAATTGTCGACGATCCGTTGAAAAGGACTGAACGTTATAATCTTTGGTCATCTTTAGGAAGGATTTGTTTCAATTAAACATCGCGAAAACCGTCATCGGCAAAGTGTTATTGTGATTTTTCCGCCAGAAAATTCACAATAACAACGCGGAGTTGGAATCGTTGGCTCAAAAATTTAAAATAAGTCATGGTAGTAGTATATGTAATGAACTTTGAAGCAGAATAACAACGGTTTGAGCACAACAAAAATGATTATTTAATGTAAAATGTGGGCATTTGTTTAATACTGATAGAAAACCTACGTTATGTCCGAATTTAATATAACGGCTATATACGGAATCCTATTGCACGTGGCCCGACACGCACTTGGCTGTTTTTTCAATTATGCATTATCTTTTACTTCGCCAACATTCATGCATTTTATTATAAGGCCTTTTCACATATGAAAACATGCGTTTTCTAAACACAAGCCCCACATTTCTTGATAAAAAAGTGGTATGTTTTATACGCGTTAAAAGCCTTTTCACTTTGCAGCGAATTCTCAAACATTCGCTAAGAGATGTTTCTGTAAGGAGTAAAACGTTGAGTACAACTTGAAATGTGCAAGAATTCTCCTCTTTCACTTAGTTGAGAAATAGGACACTAAATGTATTCATTTAATGTGTGTGAGGCTTTGAAAACAGTTTTCTTTAATAGTAATTAACGCTTAGAAAAATAAATTACGGCTTCAAGTGTGTTAAGACTTGAAGCCGTAATTTATGTTTCTAAAGTTAAAACTGTAAGCCCCAATTTCACAGGTGTAAGATAAACCTAATTTGCAGGCTTACCATATATATCACATAAATGAAAGTGACAGCTGTTCTTTTTTTAAATGAAACTTGTGTCACTTTTCAATTCGGTCAGGTTAATTTTTATGGGTCGGATAATATCTATCCGTTTAATTATTTATTTTTTCTAAATTTTATTTTAATTAATAATATTATCTGTTTGTTTTTTTTTAAACGACGCCCGTACTAGGAATAACTCCTGTGTCGCGGGGGTGTTCACAACATACATTTCACACTCACAAAGCACACCCAGAGTCAGAACAAATATTTGCGAGTCACACAAAGATTTGTCCCATGTGGTGATCGAACCCACAACACCAGCGCAGTTGAAAGCGTCGAGGCGAGCGCTTTAAGCACTACGCCAAACGTGCACTCCAAATCTGTCTATTAAACTGACTCTAAGTCGAGTACACTCGTGAAATATATTGTAAATTAACAATATTTATTAAGCTACGAATAAAGGTTTCAAATATTCCTTCCCCAAACCTACTGAAAAATAAAATGCACCGGCTTTTGCGCCCTTATACACAATAGACCCTACTGCCCTACTGTTAAAAACCTTGGCCTGCACATCGATTCCACACTTAATTGGCAAGCTCACGTCACTAACGTTAGCCAAAGAGTTACGGGATCTCTTCGCGCTCTTTATCGCCTGAAGAATTTTCTCCCTTCTAATACTAAGGTAATGCTCGTGCAAACTCTTATCTTTCCCACAATCGACTATGGTGATGTGTGCTATTTTGACCTGAATGCAGATTTCCTCAACAAATATGACCGACTTCTAAATAACTGCATTCGATTTATTTTTAACCTTAGAAAATATGACCATGTGTCCTCATATCGTTTAAAATTAAATTGGTTGCCTATACGACAACGTCGTAATCAGCGCGCTCTTACAACACTGTACTCTATTTTAAATTCCCCATCACCCCCTTCTTACCTGACACCATACTTCCAATATCTCTGCTCCAATCACGACAGAAACTTACGTTCTTCAAACAATCTTCTCCTTCTCTGTCCCTCTCACACTTCTGGATTTCTCAACTCTTCTTTCTTTGTTCAGTCTGTCCTTTTATGGAATGCGCTACCTCTTGAAATCAGGATGTCCACAAACCGTTATGCGTTCAAGGCTAGGGTACGTTCTATACTATTTGACGAATATAAGCAATCAACTCATCATTGCTAGTATTATATGTTATATGTATTAGTATATTTTATATGTATATTGTATATGTATAATCTGTATTTTAATTATGTATATATTGTATATGTAGATGTTTATGTATCATTTATATATATTTTTTTTTCATATATGTATTGTATATTTGGTTATTTGTGTAATCATATCTATATGTATGTGTTAAGTACCTACGTGTAATCATAATTATTTTATTATTCTGCTCTTTTCATATTTAAAACTTTAACTATTGCACCTACTACCCTACTCTCAGCATCACCCAAAGGTTGACTGGTAGAGAATGCCTATGGCATTAAGTCCGCCTATGTGCGATATTGTACATTAAGTTTTAAAATAAAAAAAAATAAAAAAAAATAAATATTATACATAGAAACACCAAGACTAAGACAAACCCCCATGTTCATGCACACAAAGATTTGTCTTAAGTGGGAATCGAACTCACGACCTCGGCGTCGCAGGCAGGTACACTACCCACTCCGCCATCCGGTCGTCTAACATAAAAACACGCTTATATTAACCAGAACGGTGTGTGTGGTACGACACCCACACTTCACCTGTTATGTCTAGGTTCCATGGGATAGGGGGTGAGTGTACCGCCATCCACCGGCCACAATTCCAACTCCGTGCTGCAATTGTGAATTCCCTGACGTAAAGTTCAGAAATAAGACTTTGCCCCACCCGGGAATTGAACCCGAGACCTTACAGTCTTCTTCTTCGTCGTGTCGATGGCTGAGTCAAATTTTATTATGACTTGCCATCGTGGTGAAAGGATTAGCCAATTCACTTTGAAGAACTCGCGAATTGCCCAGGGTGCGCCGGACGTAGGGAATCGTTGTGTACGTCACTCGGGGAAGGCTCCTTTCATGCACCCCAACCTTACAGTAAGAGGCGCATACGCTTACCCCTAGACCATCGAGGCAGTTTATTTATAAAAACCTGCGTTTTCTAAACACAAGCACCATATTTCTTGGTAAAAAAGTGGTATGTTTTATACGCTGCTGTATTTAAAAGCCTTTTTACTTTGCAGCGAATTCTCAAACATTCGCTAAGAGATGTTTCTGTAAGGAGTAAAACGTTGAGTACAACTTGAAATGTGCAAGAATTCTCCTCTTTCACTAAGCTGAGAAATAGGACACTAAATGTATTCATTTAATGTGTGTGAGGCTTTGAATACAGTTTTCTTTAATAGTAATTAACGCTTAGAAAAATAAATTACGGCTTCAAGTGTGTTAAGACTTGAAGCCGTAATTTATGTTTCTAAAGTTAAAACTGTAAGCCCCAATTTCACAAGTGTGAGATAATCCTAATTGGCAGGATAAGCATATAGCACACATAAATGAAAGTGACAGCTGTGTTCTTTTTTTTAAGTGTAACTTTGTGTCACTTTTCAATTCGGTCCGGTTATATATTATGGGTTGGATAAGATCTATCTGGAACCTCTGCAACTGGCGAGTATACTCGTGAAATATATTTTTCAAAGCAGAACTAAGGTCTAAGTTAACTTTATCAGTTCAAGAGTAATATGTAAAATGCAGACATAATACAAAAACCTTTGAAAGTAATGACTTGTCCAAAGTTGTTATTTGTATTATACAGACAGAAAACCCATTTAACGTCAAAATACAATTTAACGACCACATACAGAACACGCGCTTGACTGTTGTTTTCGTTTATGCATTATCTTTTACTTTGCCAATATTCATTCATTATATTATAAGGCCTTTTCACATATGAAAACATGCGTTTTCTAAACACGAGCCCTATATTTCTTGGTAAAAAAAGTGAAATGTTTTAAACGCATTGCTGTATTTAAAAGCCTTTTCACTTGGCAGCGAATTCTCAAACATTCGCTAAGAGATGTTTCTGTAAGGAGTAAAACGTTGAGTACAACTTGAAATGTGCAAGAGGTCTCTTCTTTCACTAAGCTGAGAAATAGGACACTAAATGTATTTATTTAATGTGTGTGTGGCTTTGAATACAGGTTTCTTTAATAGTAATTAACGCTTAGAAAAATAAATTACGGCTTCAAGTGTGTTAAGACTTGAAGCCGTAATTTATGTTTCTAAACTTTAAGCCCCAATTTCACAGGTGTAAGATAAACCTAATTTGCAGGATAACCATATTTATATCACACATAAATGAAAGTGACAGCTGTTCTTTTTTGAAATGAAACTTGTGTCACTTTTCAATTCGGTCAGGTTATATTTTATGGGTCGGATAATATCTATCCGTTAAATTATTTATTTTTTAATTATTTATCTATCTATTAAACTGACTCTAAGTCGAGTACACTCGTGAAATAATAATTTATATTTTTCATTAACGATATTTCTTATTATACGAATAAGGATTGAATAAATAATATGAACCGGCTTTTGCGCCGTTATACACAATAAATAAGAAACGGTCTAACAAGTAATAACTCAATTAAACAGATTTTTAAAGCACCAATAACTCTAAGTGCAGCATATTGTAATTAACCAACACTTGCGCGTGCCTATCCACCATAAAAACTTTCAGAATGATTGACCCTTGACGATTGCGATATATTTTAATTGCCGTATTTTCTATCTGGTTGCATCTATAAACGTATATTTAGGGCCAGTTTTTGAGGTTCCAGATAGTTTTTATCCAATCAATAAAATATAACCTTACATTATTTAAAGTGACACAAGTTACATTATTATTATTATTACACATATATTTGAGCCGTTTGGGGTTGAAACTTTAGGACTATGGGGTCCGACCGCTCGGGCTTTTTTCAAACACATTGCAAAACGCCTCATCGATGCTTCTCGCGACCAAAAGTCTGGTTTTTACTACGCCCAGCGAATAAGCATTGCCATTAAACGTGGCAATGCTGCCAGCCTTCTGGTCACGGTATCAGCTGTGGACAGCGATACGGAGGAATTTTATAACGCATAATTTAATTCTTTTATTTATTAATTATGTATGTTCAATAGTGTTATTATTTGTCATTAGTTATTTTTAGTCATAATATTTATCTGTAAATTTTTTGTAACTTACAAAATTATTAAAAAAATAAAAGTTACCCATGAAAAAAGAACACAGCTGTCACTTTCATTTATGTGTGCTATATGCTTATCCTACCAATAAGGTTTACGTAACACATTTGAAATAGGGCTTTACTAAAACAAATTTTAAACAACTAAATATAATTTCATGGTACAATAAATTAAAACTAACTTAAAGATCTCCTAGGTTATATTTTTTAATCACTAAGATAAACACACAGGATAGATTTGTACCCCAGCACAGTTGCACAGCAGCAGTTGAATTTTCAGCACTTTTTGATATGTACCCCAATACACTCAAATTGGTTGAACCAGAGAAGACAGAAATATGAATATTTGTATGGTACATAAGTACACAAAAACTGCACTGCACCGGTTCAAAATATTTCCCTCGTGGTTCAGCAATACGTTCCTTTGTGTGGCTGTAGCGTAGTATGCAATATCTCTGTTATTTGAACTTTGAATAGGGCACCCCATTTTTGCTGTTTTGTAAGAATTGTAAGGCGCAGGATGAGGTATCACCTTTGCTTTGTGCCAGCTGTCTGTGTTTACAGATGCGCGGATTATTTGTCTGCTTGTGAGTTTATTATTATGTATTATATTGTTGTTACTCTATGGTGTTCTTGGTGTTTTTGAGTCAGCTACTACTGCTGTTCACAGCTCCACCAGCGTAGTACGTAGATATAAAACAAGATATATGTTACTCCTGGCCATAGTATACCAAGTTGCATCCAAATCGGTCCTTCCGCTTGAGTGCGATAAAATAGTATACATACTCACAAACATTCGCCTTTATATATTGTGAATATTAATCAGTGTAAGTCCTTGTAAAAATCTTTTTTTTAATATTTTTTATTTAAATATGAAAGTACATTATATTATTATGAGTATATCATTATATTATGAATGTATGATGATAGGGATGGACATAAATTACTTTTTAGAAATATGTGTCGCTCATTTTGAATCTGAAATTCAATTCAACTAGTTATATAAAAGTATAGAACAGCAATTTTTATTCGTAATCAGTTTCAGTGATCCAATTTCAGCAAATCCACTCAAATTTTAAAAGGCCAAACTGTCGCCTCAAACCTGCCTTAAACGTTTTTACCCTCACAAAAAATTAATACACCCTATTAAAATCTAATCTTTTTCAATCGAGGTGACTCCCCACTTTGTAATGGAAAAAACTGATCCTATCTTTGCCAATTCAATTTCAAAGTCTTGTGGATTGTTCACAGAAGAAATTAATATTGTCCGGTAAAGCTTGAGTTCTGAGGCAAATAGAGCCTCCTTTGACTTTGTTTGACGTTTATATTTTTTATTCTAGAGCTGTGCTTGCTTGGGAGGACTGTAATCGGTGTTTGATGTTTTGAAATATTTTTAAAAGGCTTTTGAGTTGACAGGCGTTGGGTAAACAAAAGAAAAGATAATTTATATTTTATTTATTTTTAAGCTTAAAATACAAAGGTGTGTTTTATGAAATGAAGTAAGGATCAGCTATATTAAGCTACTCCTACAAGTATATTATAAAAAAAAACCTCTAACGAGAAGCTTTTAACACCTATATTCAAATTTTTTGAATAAAGTCCTGTTATTGTACTGTTCAGAGCAATTTTTGGCGTATTTATAATTATTTTTTTTATAATTCTATATATAAAAATGAATACTTATTTCCCTTGGTTATGGCATCACACGTGAACGGCTCTACCAATTTCACTATATCCTTTTTGGTTGTGTTTGTTACTGTCAGGGAAAGGTTTATAAAAAAAAAATAAGAAATTTGCGTAGAAAATTATACCAATTCGAATTATTTTTTTATAGTAAAGACAGGACAATGAATGGTTGTCAGGTCAGCTAGTATTCTAAATAATATCGGTCGAATACGTGTTTAAGTAAGTATTTTAAAAAGACATAGGTTTTCAAAATAATGTATTTAAGCTATCCTTCTAAAACTACCTGATCTACGATAAGTAGACCAAGTAAAGTTTTCTTAATTTATTTGGAAACACAGCCTTACATTACTAACAAAGTACTTATTCTGATTACGAACAAAACACGCAAATAACCAATTCACTGCTCCTTCACCTCAAATTAAACGATCGCATCGTCTTTAAGTACAACGAAAGTTCTTTAGACACGAAATTAAGCCAAGATTGGCTCAATAAAAAAGTGCTTGATCTTAAATTGAGTGTTTTGTTCGGCCAACTGGTCGAATGGTCCAGAGAAATTCAATCTCGACGGCAACTGCTTTATGTGGCCAGATTTTGGATCCTTATTCTGTGTTATATATAACGTAACGTGATGTGTTTGATATGAACGGAAACCACGTAAAAAAGAACACGGCTATCATTTGGGTTAACCCATTCCGTTGATTGTTTTAGTTAGATCCGATACTTAATTACTGATTAGTTAAAGTCGTGTGCTAATTTATTAGAAACCCCGAGATTAGTAGTTCTACATACATACTTAATGTTGGCTCTTAGCCATAATTTCACATGTGTTAGATAAACTTTATTGGCAGGATAAAATACAACACACTTAAATGAAAGTGACAACTGTATTCTTTCTTCAAGTTTAACTCGTATCACCTTATAATAGCTATCCGGCACCTCAAAAACTGCCCCTTAATCTTATTGTTTCTTATGCAAAAAAAAATCATCTTTTTAAAACATAGGTAGATTGTGCTTATTGTGTACAGTAAAATAATGTTTCAAACTTAAAATTGTCTTTATTGTTACGTTGCAATTTAATCGTAACGCGTCGTGTCAAGTTGAGCGTTATATAAAAGAATCAGAATCCTAATATCGTTTTAGATTTTATTGGTTTAGGACTTTATACGTGAGGGACGCATGGTGAATGCTAATTTTGGCGGATTGTAGGTAAATACGTTACGTTACACGTTGCAAGCATTTTTTGGCGTAAGCAAGCAGGAGGAATTAATGTGATGTATGTTTTTATGTAACTAAGTGATAGAGCTTTTATGAAATTGCCACTGTAATGTTTTGTGATTAAGTATGTAAAAGGTTTATTAACTCTTTCAGAGTTAATCTTTGGGATAGATCGTAATAGAAAGAATAAAATTGCATATTTAACTCGATTGCGCGTTAAGCCATCGGTCCCGGTTGCCATTTGAACATATATGGCAGTCGTTACGAGTAGTCAGAGGTCAGAAAGTCTGATATCTAGTCTAAAAAATAGTATCGTTTTACCTCGTACTGGGTTGTTGGGGTTTGACGGCAGCCGCTCCACGTAAAATACTGCTATTCAGCCAAATCCTTTAGACTAGAAGTTGACCCAATATAATTTTGAAAAGTCTTGGCTGATTGTATTAGTTTAAACATAGTTTTTCTTTTTTTTATACTATGCCCACAGCGAACTAACGTGTAGTCCACCTGATGGTAAGTGGAGTACAGCCCATGAACATCAACAATCCAAAAAAGCAGATTATAGATGCGTAGCTGCAGCTGAGAACCACGGTGTTATACCTCATGTGCCAGTAATTTCAGGGCCTGATCTCACAACCAAACCGGAACACAGTAATGGAAGCACTACTATTTGGCGGCAGGTTATAGGTGAGACGGTGGTGCTGCCGCCCTCAAGCTCATTCACAAGAGCTCTACCACCATAAAAAGTTAGTAGTTAGTAGTAGTTTCTACAATTTATCCGTTTGATTTCACAGCTGGTCAAGCGGGAGTTGTATCAATAAGGTTTCTAATTCAATCACGATTCTGTCCAAAGACAACACAGTTATCCTTTACTGATTGTGAGACCTTTGGGTCAACCCCGGGAGAGTGGAGTATTATAATTTATTGCAAAATGATAACATAATACCTTTCTGTCATATATATAAATATACAGAGTGGGTGAGACAAATGATTTATATAACCATAGATTGTAGACGAGGTCAGTGAAGCAACAATTTGTACACATTTAAATATTTACTTTATTATCCTAACTACAATTTTATCGATAAAACTAACTAAAGAATACCTAACTATATAAACATAAAATAAAAGAATAATATTAAATTATTAAATAAAGTAAATCTCGTAAAAAAATCATGTGTCCACAAATACGTCCGCATCGATGTCGACCGCAGGTAAAGTGGCAATGCAGATCCTTTGTCCAAAGTAGAAGCCAGCTTCCTGGTCACGTAAAGAGTCAACTAATCTTTATACAAATACAAATACAAATACTTTATTTGTCAAAATGTGGTTTTTACAGGTGTTATGCTAATAATTTAGCTCTACACATTTGCCATGTAATATTATAGCATACAAACATAAACTTACAAACTAGAAATATTTACTTTACAATATATCAACATTACTTACATTCTAATTATATCTTATATTTTAAAAACTCATCCACAGAATAGAAACATTTTTCACGTAGAAACCTAAATAACTGGCTTCTAAATTTTTGTAATTTCCTAAAAAAAAAAAACAAGCGCGGGAATCACAAAATTCGTTTTTTAAACACGTCTTGATTTGTTATTGTAAAATGCTTCTTTTCGACATCGACGCCCCCACCGAATACTATGGTAAAGTCACTTTACTGTAAAAAAATGTTATTGCATATTTGAATACTACAGACTTAGTTACATCTGATAGATTTTTTTCATAATTTTTTCGTTGTGTTTAGCAAAGTTATTAAGAAAATATGTTTTATTCGGCGGAAGGCACACACAATTTATGTACACGAATAAACATATAATACCTCATTACCAATTACCGACTACCTCTATTATCCGGTAATATGCGATAACAATAATATTCTAGTAAATATACTACGAAATGAATTCGGCAACAGCGTTTTACCATTTTATTCGTGGGTAATTTTAATTTGATATATTTTGTAAAACGGCACACAATATTTAAATTTCAGTTTTTAATATCGTAAGCGTTCTTTAATAGAAAGTTATCAGAAACATTTACATTATAAAGAAAGGGTACGTGAAATAAAAAATACAAAATAATAAAATTTCGTTATTAGTAATTCTACTGTTGCTACATTTGTCTTTTTTTATGGTGAATAAGCACTTGTTTGACCACGATCTCACCTGATGGTAAGTGATGATGAGGAGCACGCTAACCTATGAGATTGTCAGTCATCCACAGACTCAGGCAAGGCATTAAATTCTTTGGCAGTTCGCATAAG
This sequence comes from Hypena proboscidalis, assembly GCA_905147285.1. NCBI lineage: Eukaryota > Metazoa > Arthropoda > Insecta > Lepidoptera > Erebidae > Hypena > Hypena proboscidalis. Next base: position 19,323,390 of record LR990131.1, read on the forward strand.
AATTGTAGAGGCGAAAGACTTTGTGCGTATTAGTGAAAGGATGTGGAGCGATGCTTCAGTGCCGTTTATCTTGTAGTCCGATGGTGAAACGGGGATGGAGGGATAAGGTTGTGTAGTTTCTCGGCACACTCTCTGAAATGTATCCTATAAAAAACTGATAGGCTGGCAACCTAGCGACGGTGCTCCAGACTTTGTAGTCGAGTATCCGTCAGATCGATATCGCAAATGATTCTCTCGACACTCCTCTCGACTGACTCGAGCGCCTCAAGCTGGTATTTGGCTGAACCATCTTACAGATGAAAACTGTACTCTACACACGACCGGACCTACGCTTGATAGAGGTCAAGCAACTGCCCCGGTGTAAAATACTGTCTCACCTTCTTAAAGATGCCCAGCTTTTTGGCGGCTAGTCGAGCTTCCGACTCAATGTGGGAGTTGAAATTAAGTTTCAAAGTTAACGAGATACCGAGGAGCTCAAGCGATCGGTTATTGGAAGGGATACATTTCAGAAAGTAGGAGTCAGGATGAATGGAACGCCTGAGTCTTACTAGCATTGAACGTTAATAAGTTGGCTATACCCCAAATAAAGACTCCCTTAGAGACACGTTCATACGTTTGACCATTGCCTCTCTGAGCGACTGTATAATTTGTACACCACTAGCTCGTGAGTTGGGTATATAGCTTGCAACAACCGCTGTGTCAAACGTACCTGGCATCAGTAGGTAGTTTATGTGAAGCAGGACAAGCGTTGCTGAGAGCACGGACCCCCGAGGGACTCCGGCATTGATTGCCATTTGATTGGACGAGCTGCCATTAACGACAGCCTGAATCGATCAGTCCCTCAAGAAGTCTGATACCCTATCATAGAGACTAGTGGGTAGACCGAAGGACAGTAGCTAACTAAGAAGGGCTTGTCTGACGTATGCATATGTCCGATATAGAAGCCACGCAAACTAGTGGACGAGCCAGTAATATCTAGCCGCGAAGATTCTGCGAATATAGAAGCGAATAAGTTTGCTTTCTCCTCAGCAGTGTGGGCAAGTGACCCATTAAGATTCAGCAGTGGAGGTAGTGAGGTGCGGCAGAAGTTCCATGCAACTGATTTTGCTAGGGACCAAAACGCTTTACTCCCTGTTGGGTGTGTAGCGAGTTTGTACCCAATGCGGCGAATATGGTCAAATCGAGCCTTTCGTAGAGCATTTTTGCTGGATTTGCTTAAACCTGTTATAGGCTTTCTTATCCGGTATGTCGCTAGCTTTACGGTTTCGAGCATCAGGAAAGCCTCGTGTTTCCGTGCTTCAGCACGCCCACGCTCAGCTCCAAACCAAAGCTGTGCTTTGCTAGATGTGCTTACATCGGAAAATGGACTAAAATATTCCATACCTTGGCGCAGCACATCTGTTATAGCGTCCGCGCATGCTAAAGGATCACCCAAAGAAAAGCAAATGGGCAACCACGAATAGGATGCAAAGAATGAGCCCATCCCATCCCAGTCTGCTGACTTATATCGCCATAACCACCTTGTGCTTTTCGGGCTAAGGTTGGGTGGAAAACATACCGACACAGACTTCACTAGACAGTTGTCAGAGCTGCCTAAAGGTGACACACAACACTGACACTGCATAGTGATCCGGGTCGGTAGTCAGCAGAAGGTCCAGGCAATTGGCTATTTGACCGTCAATATCTGGAACCCTTAGACCAGCTGAGTGAGATTAAAAGGCAAAGCGAGTTTGCGCATCTCTCTCCCAGCACGGTTATTGTGCTGGTACGGGAACAGTTACTCCTGGTGGTGGGCATTATAGTTCCCCAGTAACACTAGTTAACGACTAAAATGTGTTTTTATTGTATAATATTATTTTATTATATAATATAATATTATCTTATTATATATTATAATATATTTATTATAAATAAAACCCTACCTCTCCCGACGTTAAACTTTAATTAAAGTTATTCCTAATCATCTTATAATTATTATCAATATATTTACGTTCATACGATAACATTTTAATGTAACAATTTATGTTTCTTACTTTCTTAAATGTGAATAATATCATTAAGAGATAATACATGATAGCGTGCCAATTAGTTAATTGTTTATCTCAAAGAAATGATTGTGTTAGAATTATAAATTACAACCTAATTATTATTATATTTTAGGCCCCCCCCACATTTGGCGTGCGCGATCCTCGGGCGTGCGAGCTGCAGAGAGAAAAAAGCGTCGCGAGCGCGCCGCGCGCACGCTGCGCCCGTGTTTTCTCTCTGCAGCTCGCACGCCCGAGGATCGCGCACGCCAAATGTGGGGGGGGCCATAATAATTAGGTAATTACTGTATTATTTTATTAATTATTTATTAAGAAAGACTTGTAATGCAAGGCGAGCAAAACATCATCTGCATTTCAACAATCAAAACACCACCTGCAGTCGTACGACAAAAACACCACGTGCAGTCCAACGATCAAAACAACAGGTGCGCTTGCCCCACCACTTGAACAGATTGTTTTGATCGCCTTATAAATACCAGCTGTCTGTATTATTAAGTCATTCGTGCTTGAACTGTCGACGAGTAAACACAGTTGCAAATTATCACTACCGTGTTTTATTATGGATCACCTGTCCGCTCTAACATCAGAAGCGGGATAAACGCGCCCTCAGCCCGATTGCGATAAATGCTTAATTAGGCTCTTTGACAGTTTTTTAAAATATATTTTATATTATTTAGTAGCGGTTAAGAAACCCAGTAAATAATAATAATAATAATAATAATAAATCTTTTATTTCAGGTAAATAACCCATATAAAATACATTTACATTAGTTGGCATACACAATCAATAAAATATATTAAAATAGATATAAAATTGATTACAAAAAATTAAATTAAATAAATATCACAAAATAAAAACAAAATTAAAATTAATAATTACTTTTAAATAGCGATAGACCATGGAAGTCTTAATGATAGGGCAATGGAAGTGTCAAAGACGCGTGACCTTGTCGCCGCGCCGCGCCTGTCTAGTCAAACACAAGTGCGAGTTGAGGAATTGTCGTCTTAATGTCATCGCAAAAAGAATAATTTTGTTTGCAGGAATACAAGCGCATGAGTCTAATCGAACACAAGTGCGAGTTGAGGAATTGTCGTCTTAATGTCATCGCCAAAAAGAATAATTTTGTTTGCAGGAATACAAAAAGTGGTATTTGAAAAACGGCGACATGCGTCCCAGTGTTAAAAGATAGTCGATAGCATTTCTGTTGACTGGTTATTGAGATTTCTATGCGATAGACTGATAACAATAAAAATTTAGCTAAAGTTAAAATTACAATAAAACTAAAATTTAAAACTAATATTCAAAATTAAAGTTTATAATAATAATTAAAAATAAATAAAATAAAATTTGAAAATAAATAAAACAAGTAAAAGTTGTATTTTTTTTAATTCTGGTACATATTTGCTGAAAAATACCAAAATTCAAAATTCAATATAAAAACAGCGCACCAAAATGGAACTTTGACAATATGTGCAATGGGCTCGGTGACGTCACATGCCCGTAAGTAAACATTTGATCTTTCAGTTGTACACACATTTGTTATGTTGCAAACTATAAATGAAAGTGCGATTGAATGAGATTATAACATAGATCTATGTAACAAAATGAGTTACAAATGGTGTGCAGTTCCAAAATGTACTAATACGTCGATAAAAACTCCGGCTAAACTATTTGTAAGTGCTAACTAACATCTAACGTTTATAAAATAACCTATAAAAGTTCTTTGTGGAAGTGAAAGTTTGTTGTGGAAGTTCATAATTTTTTCACTTTTTATGATATAATATAAGTTAGAACTAAAGTGTTATATTAAACTTACTTTGCTGTTTTCACATTTTTTTAGCTCCGTAGCGATAAAATCGGCATTATTTTTGAAAAATAATCCGACCATGATTGCGTCGACTTGGGGCAGGTTTTTGCTGTCAGGGGTGCTAGGTCGAGTAACCTCCACGAGGATCCGGGGCTATTGGTCCCTTACTAATCCGCGAGGATTGGGGGGGAACAATAGTCTTTGGGTTTGGTGCACCCTGGTAACTTCGCAAAAAAACTTCTCCTTCGGGGGATTTCTTTTTGTGTTGGCCAATAACTCGACACGGGGAGCTTCTCCGTGCGTCTCTCTGTTCATCAGAGAACGTGTCGGATGAGGCGGGGACGTGCCCGGCGTGCACTTACACTGCCGCCGGGTGGGCAATGGGAGGGGGTCTCCTTGCGCCAGCGTCCAAAAATCGTAATCCTGACTCTTGTTGCGGATTATTTCGCAACTTGGGTCGGGGACGAGGATCTTGGCTTGGTCGCCTGGATCGCGAGGAAGAAAACCTCTATAAAAATTACCCCAATCCTAAGCTGTGCCGCATGGCGAGAGGATGCGTGGCTGGTGGGGAGACCAGTCTTTAATGTGTGCCACCTCTGGGGAACGGCCGACCCCCAGTTGTATATAGGCTTACCCGGGTATCGCGGGATCTCTGCCCGGGTGGACCGTGTGGATCTCCCGCTCTCGTGGGTCTAAAAATGGATACAAGTAAAACAAAAACAAACCAAAATAAAAAAGACGTGGTAGGAGGAAAAAACAAGTCGTGCGAGGAGTCGCATGCCGACGCACCGGTGCCGATCGCCCCTGAGGCGAGAGTGGTGTTGTCGAGGTTGGAGGATGGGCCTTCCACCCGAACTCGGGGCCAAGTGTCCCAGGCGAGGGAGGAGGTCGAGGTTGAGGTGAGGTCAGGAGGCGCTGAGAAGCGCGGCTTCCCAGAATGCCTGGAGGAGGCTTACGAGGATGCCAACCGGGTGCCTCGGAAGGTGCGCTCCTCGTCCAGAGGAGGTGCAGGGCCGAGGACGCGGTCCCTTACGCCGCGCTGCCAGCCCGCGGCGCCGATGGCGGCGATACCGTCCCCGGGCGATCTCACCCCGGCCGGATCGTCGTCGTCGGTGTTCGCGTTTGGCGAAAAATACCGGCGCGCGCGCGCCGATGGTGAGGCGGCCGCCGAGGAGCGGGTCGGTGAGTTGGCCGACAGGATCCGCCAGGGGTACGCTGCAGACGCGGACCCTTTAGAGACGGCGCGCGACTGCTTGAGCCTGATCGCGAAGGTCGCCCTGAGGTCCCAAAACCTCAAGGGTGAATTCGTGAAAGGGCTCAAGGTAGCCGTCGGCGCTTTGAAGTGGGTGGTGCAGCAGCTCGGCGAGCGCTCCACTGCCTCGGAGGCCGCCAACACCCGCCTCGGGGAGGAGGTGCAGCAGCTCCGTACTGAGCTGGCCCAGATTCGGGCCGATCTCCAGATCGGCGCCATCGGGGCTGGCTCTCCGCGGGCTGTGGAGCCGCCGGCTGTGTTGCCGGCTTCGCCCCCTGCTGCGCCTACTGCTGCGCCGAAGGCTGCACCGAAGGCTGCGCCCAAGGCTGCACCCAAGGCTGCGCCCAAGGCTGCGCCCAAGGCTGCGGCACCGGCTGCGCCGAGGGCTGCACCGAAGGCTGCGCCTTCGGCTGCGATTCCGGCTGCGCCGATGCCGCCGCGAGGCGATGAGTTTAGCGACGCCCAAATGAGCCAGCTGGCTAAGCTGGTGGGCGACATGCTGGCGGCCGATGGGCGCGGTCGCCAACAGGGCCAGCCGTCGTCGGCCGCGGTGCCCCCATCCCGAACAGGGACGGGCGCCAGATCATTTGCGGCGGTGGCCGGCGGGCCCGCCGCACCCGGGCCACCTGTGACGGCCGCGGCCGGTGCCGCCCAAGCACCTGCCGGCAAGAAGAAGCGGAAGCGGAGGACGCAACCGGCCGCCGCTCCGGGTGCTCCGGCTCCGGTGCCCGCGCCCCCTGCTGCGGCCGAAGTGACCGCGGCAGGAGAGGGGTGGCAGACAGTCCGTTCGGGGCGGCGCTCCAAGAGGAGGAAGAAATCTTCCCCTCAGGGGGCGCCGACCCAGACGGCCGGTAAGAAGAGGCCCAGGCTCTCTCCGCCGAAGAGTGCTGCCGTGGTCATCACGGTGGCGCCCGGGGCGGAGGGAGTCACGTACGCGGGCATCCTCCGGGAGGCGAGGTCGGCCCTCGACGGGGCCCTCCCTGGCGTCGGCTGCAAGTTGCGGCAGGCGCGGACGGGGGCCCGCGTCCTGGAGTTCCCCGGCAAGGAGGGGGACAAGCAGGCCGACCTCGTGGCTGCAGCGCTGCGGGGAATCGTGGCGGGGCGGAACGGCGTCACAGTCGCCAGGCCGACGAAGTGCGCAGAGCTGCGCGTGTCGGGCCTGGATGACTCCATCACGGCGGAGGAGGTCCGGGAGCGCATTATAGCGGTTGCTGAGTGCGCTCCCGACTCCGTCAGGGTCGGTGCCGTCCGCCCCGGCCCTGGAGGTGTGGGTGCAGTGTGGGCCCGGTGCCCCATTGCCGCGGCCAAGCTCCTGGCCAAAGCTGGGCGGCTCCTCGTGGGTTTCTCCTCGGCCCGGATCACGGTCCTGGGGGCGAGGCCTGCGAGGTGCTACGGGTGCATGGCCAGGGGCCACTTGCGCCCCAACTGCACTAGCGGTGTAGACTGCAGCGGACTATGTTTCCGCTGCGGTCAACCGGGGCACAGGGCAGCGGAATGCTCCGCCGCCCCTCACTGCCCCCCGTGTGCGGCGGGCAAACGGCCCGCCAACCATCTGATGGGGCGGGAGGGGTGCACGATCCCCAACGCGCCGAAGCGCCCGGGGGCTAGCCGATCGACCACGGCAGCTCCTGGTGCTCGGCCGCTGACCGCGGGAGGAGATATGGAGGTTACGGAAATCCAGTAATGGACTACGAACCCTCCAATCTCCTCCAGACGAATTTGAACCACGCCGCCCGCGCCCAGGACCTCCTCCTGCAGGCGATGGCGGAGTGGTCAATAGGTGTGGCCGTGGCCGCGGAGCCCTACTTCGTTCCTCCCCGCCCGAATTGGGTGGGTGACTGGGACGACTCCGTGGCCATCGTCAGCTCCGGTGCGCTTCGGTCCCCGCCCTTGTCTCTCAGGGACAAGGGCTCGGGATTCGTTGCTGCTGACTGGGGGGAGGTAACGCTGGTCGGCGTGTACTTCTCCCCGAACCGGAGTCTGGCGGAATTCGAGGTCTTCCTCAATAGAGTGGAGGCCTCGATACGGCGAATAGCACCTCGTCAGGTGCTCGTTCTGGGGGACTTCAACGCCAAATCCTTGGCGTGGGGGTCCCCTAGGACGGACGCCCGCGGTCGGGCGGTGGAAGAGTGGGCAGCGTCGGTGGGCCTCTGTCTCCTGAACAGGGGCACCACCGACACTTGCGTTCGACGGCAGGGGGGGTCGATAGTGGACCTTTCGTTCGCTACCCCTGCCGTCGAAGCGCAAGTAAGGAACTGGCGTGTCCTGGATGAGGTTGAGACGCTCTCGGATCACAGGTACATCCGATTCGAGCTCTCCCGGTCCCAGGACCCCAGTAGGGGTCACGTTCCCTCTCGACGTCGCGGCGCGTTTCCGCGGTGGGCTGTGGGGCGAATGGACGGGGATCTGCTGGAGGAGGCGGCCATTATTGCCAATTGGTTCGTCTCCCCGCCTTCGTCTGAAGGAGCCAACGCTGCGGCTGGCCGCATTCGCGATGCGATTACGCAGGTTTGCGATGCGGCCATGCCCCGTGCCAAGCGTTGGTCCCCGAAGACGGAGGTCTACTGGTGGTCCCCGGAGCTAGCCTCCCTTCGCGCTGCGTGTTTTGCGGCGCGGAGGTCCTACGGCCGCAGCCGGCGACGTCGCCCCCGCGACGTCGAGATGGAAGACCGGCTTTACGCGGCGTACATCGACCAGGTGTGCGCCCTAAAGCTGGCCATTTGCCGCGCTAAGGAGGAGGCGCGGCAGGAGATGTTGGAGGGTCTCGATCGTGACCCCTGGGGCCGCCCCTATCGAGCTGCGCTGAATAAGCTGCGCTCGCGGGGCGCCCCCCTTACGGAGACTCTCCAACCCAGCTTCCTCGCAGAGGTGGTTGAGGGCCTATTCCCGCAACGGGCGGAGCACACGCCCCCGGCAATGGTCGAAGAGACCGAAGACCGGGAGGCCGACCTCAGTGCTCCACCCGTCACAGAAGCGGAGGTAGGGGCGGCTGTTCTTCGGATGCGTTCCAAGAACACCGCCCCCGGGCCCGACGGGGTACCCGGACGGGTGTTGGCCCTGGTCCTCAACCACATGGGGGATCGCCTCAGGGAACTGTTCGACGTGTGCCTGGCGTCCGGACGGTTCCCTGACTGCTGGAAGGCGGGGAAGCTGGTTCTCCTCCCGAAGCCGGGACGGCCGCCCGACACCGTGGCGGCCTACAGGCCTATCGTGTTGCTGGACGAGGCGGGAAAGCTGCTCGAAAGAGTCATTGCTACCCGTATCGTCCGGCATCTTGATGGGGTTGGTCCGGGTCTGTCGGATGCCCAGTACGGTTTCCGTGCTGGACGTTCGACGATCGGGGCCATCCTGCGCCTGAGGGCTGCTACGGAGGCGGCCGTCGCCGGCGGAGGGGTGTTGTTGGCGGTATCGTTAGATATCGCCAACGCCTTCGGGACTCTGCCATTCAGCTGCGTCAGCGAGGCACTCCGGTACCATGGAGTGCCGGTTTACCTGATGCGGCTGGTGGCCGACTATCTCGAAGGCAGGGGGGTTCTGTACGAGGACAGAGACGGAGCAATGCTCCGCAGGCCCATGTCGTGCGGTGTCCCACAGGGATCGGTCCTAGGGCCGCTCCTGTGGAACATCGGTTACGACTGGGTGCTGCGTGGGGCTTTCCCCCCGGGCCTAGACGTCATCTGCTATGCGGATGACACGCTCGTCACGGCCCGGGGTCGGAACTCCGAGGAGGCGGCACGCCTGGCCACAGTGGGTGTGTCCCAAGTGGTCGGGCGCATCGAGGCGCTGGGACTTAGGGTGGCCCCTGCCAAGACTGAGGCCGTGATGTTTCACGGGCCTCGTCGCGGGCCACCTGCTGGCGCCTCGATTACCGTCGGCTCGGTCCTCGTACGGATCGAGGCCCAGTTTAAATATCTGGGCCTAGTGATAGACAGGCGGTGGAGCTTCGACGAGCACTTCCGCATTTTGGTGCCCAAGCTGGAAGGCGTGGCTGCCGCTCTCGGTCGGCTTTTGCCGAACGTGGGTGGCGCCAGCGTCGCCAGCCGACGGCTTTACGCGGGGGTGGTACGGTCAATGGCACTGTACGGCGCACCCGTGTGGGCGGAGGCCTTGTCCGCCGGGAACAGGGCGCGGTTGTGGAGACCGCAGCGCGTCCTGGCGGTCAAGGCCATTCGTGGATACCGCACGGTGTCGACCGACGCAGCGTGTGCGTTGGCCGGAACACCCCCGTGGGATTTGGATGCGGAAGTGCTCGCCGAAGTGTACAGGCGCAGGGCGGCTGCTCGGGCTGAGGGTTCTGTCCCCATGCCCGAGCAGCTGCGTGCGTGGCGGGAGGAGGCCCACCGGACGCTGATGGTCCGGTGGGGGAATCGGCTGGAGGCTCCACGTGCTGGTTTTCGCACCGTGGAGGCGCTCCGGCCGATTCTCGAGGAGTGGGCAGGGCGGCAGCATGGGACTCTCTCCTTCAGGCTGGTGCAGGTGCTGACCGGGCATGGTTGCTTCGGGAAGTACCTGCACAGGCTGAAGAGGGAGGCGAGCCCCATGTGCCACCACTGCGACTGCGGTGAGGACTCGGCGCAGCACACTCTCGAGCAGTGTCCTGCTTGGGAGGTGCAGCGCCGGGATCTCGCCGCGGTCATTGGGAACGACCTCTCGCTGCCGGCTGTGGTCGCGGCAATGAGCAGCGCGAGGTTGTGGGATGCGGTCGCATCCTTCTGTGAGGACGTCATCTCGCAGAAGGAGGCGGCGGAGCGGATCAGGGAGGACTCACTCCTGGCTGATCCGCTCCGCCGCCGGCGAGCTGGGCGGCGAAGGCGCGCGTACGCCGCGAGCCTAATGCCGCCCTAAGCGAGGCCGCGGGCGGTGGAGGGGGCTTTCCGCCGCCCGCTGATGCCTTCCGCGACGGAGTGACGCCCTGGGTGTGCCCGGGGCGTCGCTACGAGAGTAGGACTGAGTAGAGTCGGGTGCCCGGTCAGAGGTCGAACTGGGCACGGTCGCCGCGGCGAGCCCTGTGGATATAATATCGATCCGGGGCTCGCCGACCACCATCTTTCGGCGACGAGGGCACACCGCGGGGTTTTAGTGGGTATTCTGTGTCGTTTAACATCGTAGGCACGGGAGTCCCACATAGCCACTCTGCCCGTCCCCCCACGGGTGGGGTGGTATGCGTAAAAGCATTTCCCCGCGAAAAAAAAAAAAAAAAAAAAAAAAAAAAAAAAAAAAAAAAAAAAAAAAAAAAAAAAAAAAAAAAAAAAAAAAAAAAAGGTTTTTGCTGTCTGCTTTTACAAAGTCGTTGTCCATGGTAAAAGTACTTGACAGAATTATTTAGTAATCACACAAAAACAATAACAAATTGTGAGCGAACATTCTAGGAATGTTCGCGCACATCTGGATACTTTTGTGCGCGCGCACATTCAGGCAGTGGACTCGCGTCGAAGCGTACAAACCTATTGTTCGCGAACTCAGTTTTGCTTCCGCTATCGGAGTGAAAACATTTATTTGTGCGCGTACATTGTTAATTAACCAAGTTAAATATGGATTGGACGAATGATAAAATTATTAAAGTTATTGAAGCTATTGAAACTTATCCTGTACTATAGCATTGTAGTCACAGTGATTATAAAAATAAAAACAATAAACAAATCTTATAATTTAAATCCACTCAATGGATCTGTTTTTATTTCCTCTACAAATCTATTCGTTTCTTCATTCCGTCGCTGTAGTAAAGGCCTCACCCAAAATCGCGGTTTCTTTCTTTGTTTCTATTTAAGCAGACTACATACAAGAACATGCTGCAGCACAAAGCGGTATTTTTTCCTGCCATTGCACAATTATGCATTTTAGAAACCAATACTGATCCTGACAAAATTCGTAAAGAGGCTGAAATCAGAATGACCGAACAGTCCTGTAAAAATAAAATTCGTTTTGATAAAAAATGTGCCGCAGTTATAGTATTTAAGTTAGGGGATTTTGTTTTATGTAAAGATACGCAATGGTCAAACAACAAATTGGGCCCCAAGTACTTAGGCCCATACGAAATTACCAAAATACTCGAAAATGACCTCTACGAAGTAAGAAATTTAAGAAATGATAATGTCACTGTTGTACCACATGAACATGTAAGGATTGTACCTAACCCTAATTTAGATGACCGTGATAGCGTTATCGAAACAGATGACGATGAAAATGAATAGTCACTTGATAGTACGGATCACACTAGTGATTTAGTCTATCAACTGGACAGAATAATTACAATATTTATTTATTTATTTATTTATTTGTATGTCACTTGTTAGTACGGATCACACTAGTGATTTAGTCTATCAACTGGACAGAATAATTACAATATGTCACTTGTTAGTACGGATCACACTAGTGATTTAGTCTATCAACTGGACAGAATAATTACAGTATGTCACTTGTTAGTACGGATCACACTAGTGATTTAGTCTATCAACTGGACAGAATAATTACAATATGTCACTTGTTAGTACGGATCACACTAGTGATTTAGTCTATCAACTGGACAGAATAATTACAGTATGTCACTTGTTAGTACGGATCACACTAGTGATTTAGTCTATCAACTGGACAGAATAATTACAATGTGTCACTTGTTAGTACGGATCACATTAGTGGTTTAGTCTAGCAACTGGACCGAATAATCATAGTTTGTCACTTGCTAGTTCGGATCACATTAGTGGTTTAGTCTAGCAACTGGACAGAATAATCATGGTTTGTCACTTGCTAGTACGGATCACATTAGTGGTTTAGTCTAGCAACTGGACAGAATAATCATGGTTTGTCACTTGCTAGTACGGATCACATTAGTGGTTTAGTCTAGCAACTGGACAGAATAATCATAGTTTGTCACTTGCTGGTACGGATCACATTAGTGGTTTAGTCTAGCAACTGGACAGAATAATCATAATTTGTCACCCAACCAGATGGAGCGATCAAGTGCGAGGCCCATCAGCTGCTAAATTTAGCTCGGTTGTCAGAGACGCGACAAACAGACGCCGGTGGAGTCAGATTATTAAGGCCAGGTGCAGGCCATCCACATCCGATGATGACCACGAACAAACTCTGTTAAATTGCGCTCAAGAGCACGAGCTTTTTAGCAGAATGGCCGTGATAGCGTGCCAATTAGTTAATTGTTTATCTCAAAGAAATGATTGTGTTAGAATTATAAATTACAACCTAATTATTATTTTATTATAATAATTAGGTAATTACTGTATTATTTTATTAATTATTTATTAAGAAAGACTTGTAATGCAAGGCGAGCAAAACATCATCTGCATTTCAACAATCAAAACACCACCTGCAGTCGTACGACAAAAACACCACGTGCAGTCCAACGATCAAAACAACAGGTGCGCTTGCCCCACCACTTGAACAGATTGTTTTGATCGCCTTATAAATACCAGCTGTCTGTATTATTAAGTCATTCGTGCTTGAACTGTCGACGAGTAAACACAGTTGCAAATTATCACTACCGTGTTTTATTATGGATCACCTGTCCGCTCTAACATACATTTGATATGTGACATTAAAATATGTGAAAGGTTACACGAACAAAATGGTATCATGATGGTGCGATTACTATCCGTTAGTAAATTATCAGCGAATATTAGTGTATACTTCTATTGCGATATCATCGATAAGAAAAATAATCACACGAATAAAATGGTAAAAGCGTTTTATGGTAAACTGCACGCAGGGACACTATCGGCAATGTACATTTTTGTAAATAACTCTTTAAATTTTAATATATTTAAATGTTTAAATAACTGGCTAGATAATAAAAAAAATAACCTTTCATTTGATATATAACACAATATCATTGTTTTTTTAATACGCGAAGTATTGAGAAAATAACGTTTTTTATTTTTCCTGTAAAGTTAGCGATTTTCGGTTACCATTTTATTCGGTGGGGGCGTCGCATGTTTTTTTTAAACTTTGTTTGTGTCCAGGTTTTTTATCGCTCAGATGAGACACATTTTTTTTAAAAGTGCCTACATAATCGTGACTTTAAAAAAATCGTTTCTAAAATGCCTTCAGTTTCATTTTTGATGAATCGTATTGCCGTGATCAAACGGTTTCACGACTTTCAGTTGCAGTGGGAATTCGATCACAAAATTCCGAAACTGGACCAATCCGATTGAAATTCTTTAAGGCTACCAAAACACATTTGGAGACAGATTGCTGTCTAACGGAAATGTTCGGACATGTTTCGGTTTACGGCAAGTATGTAGCTTTTTTATTTTTAAGTAAATATCTATTGCCATTTTGTTGTAGGTACTTTGGACTTTTAGATAAATAAATAGATAGTAGAATTATTGCATAACGTATTTAAAAAATAAGCAGAGTATTTTATCTATACTAATATTATAAATGCGGAAGTGTGTGAGTATGGATGTATGGATGTTTGTTACTCTTTCTCACAAAACGAGATTATCGTACTGGAACGAGATGAAAGAGAGATGAAATTTTGCACACATGTAGCTTCTTGAATTAACATATAGCATGCTTTTTATTAACATAACACGCAGGCAGAGCCGTGGGCGGTAGCAAGTAATAAATAAAACATAGTAAAGATTATTTGACGTGGTGTGACAAATACTCGTCAGTGATGATACCTAATTTACTTATATACCTGATTAGAAGATTAGATTTAGAAAATTGAGGCCTATATATAGCTGCAATAAATTAATTTCTAAATCTCTAACTCCAAAGATTCCATTAAAGGAGACTGCAGACTATCCAACAGTGGAGCTCTGCATTCGGCACTCTGGCTTTGACGTGCAATTAATTTGTGCAACTTCCGCCTACCGGCTTTTGGACGCTATTAATTTTGCCCGAATCAATTCACAGATGGCACCACTTCCAGCACTTTAAACTTCAGGAGTGTTGACCAAAACATCTTGTTTTCAAACACGTACAACAGTTGTTTGAATTGTATCTTGTTGGAGACACGAAGGTTTTGAAAGTAATAAACAAAGAAGTTTTGTTGAAAAGCCTGCCTAATATAAAAAATATAGGGCCGTTTTTATTAAACTTCTAAAGCTACACTAATTAACCCCAATTTGCATCTCTCTCTCTCTCATTCAGTTTATGTACGGGACAGAGAGATCGAAAGTTGTAGCTTAGCGTTAACCTTGAGATTATCACTTTGCCTCAATGGTGTAGTGGTTAGCGTATGTGCCAATCACGAGGTCTAAAGGTAAAGTATTATTTGTGAATTTTCCGTCAGGAAATTCACAATAGCAGCATGGAATGTCATTTGTGCCTGGTGGATGGCGATGTATATCACTTTTTTTGCTAAATTTTAAAATATTCTTAGGTTTTCATAATAATTTGTTGATCAAACTTTAATTTAGTATCAACAAAAGGAACTACAAACATCCAACGCAAAAATTTAACAAAGAAAAAAAAGTCCCACTTTCCTCTTTCATTTTGTCCCACATTGAGCCGAGCGGGGGCTAGTGAAATATTATTGGAATTCCTATATCCAAGATAATCCGGGCCGGGTTGTCGTCAAATGCCGACCTTCGATCAGACACCACCCTGTAATAATGGACCAGTTGTTTCGTCTGTCAGTTTATTCAGCACCCTGTATAGGGTAGTTACGTTCTTTATGTAAATACCCACTTTTAATGGAATTCGGATGTTGTTTTATGTGAGTGTGAATGGGTTTTTGTATTGATTTGGAAGAACTTATACTGATTTTGTCATTTTAAAAAGAGTTTTATTAATTTAAGAAATTTAATTTTAATAAAGCAGATGCTTCCATCTACGGATATCTATATCTATATCTGGTCGTCTGTCACGTTTAGTGTAGTGATTTAAGCAGGCGCCCCGCCGCTTTACACTACACTGGTGTTGTGGATTCGATCCCCACATGGGACAAATCTTTGTGTGATTCACAAAGATTTGTTCTGAGGGTGTGATTTTGTGAGTGAATGTGTGTATTTGGCCTTGTCATTGGGACCATTGAATAGTGTATTTGCTTCTGGCATTCTATCAAATGTTAAAAATCCAAATTTATATTTATAATAATAATAAATAAATAAATAATTTATTTACGTAAAAAGAATAATGCAGTAAGTACAAACAAATTAATTATTAGAAGTACATTAATAGTAATGACTCATTTACTACAGTTAAAGTGGGTGTGGTTCTGTTCTCCTAGCTAGGTTACAGAATAACCTGTGTGAAGGAGATTTACCTATTGATTACCCAGATTTATTCAATTTTAATTCACGGTTCAAAACATACCTACTTATTAGCAATTTATATCTGTTTTGCCTGTTTTTCATTTACTAAACAAACCCAAGTTTTTACAAACACTTTTTTGTCGGGTCTATTTTCAGCTCAACCAAGAAACAGATACGTCCTTAAAAACCGCCGAGTTTGCCAAGCGTCTCTGTTTACGTCATTTAATAAATACGCGGTAATAAACTAAGCTGAAAATTAATACTTTTTTTTAAAAAAGTTGAATTGAAGGTGAGCTCATACTTATCCGAGACCAACGCATCGCATGACTTGATCGCAATAAATTTTAGGAATATTTTTTTTTATTTAAACTTTTATAAAGTGTCTTATCAATTTGTCAGAATCTGAAAAGGACCATCATAGTTAAATTTGAAAATTCGATTCTAAGTTTGGATTTGTGCGAAAGGCCTGTCAATTTATTCAATGCTTGAGAAACTTAACAAATTACCATTTTTGACTTATCACAATGTTTAAGGATATATATAAGTTAAACTTTAATATTATTAAAGTTTTATTTAATTTTATAGACAAATCATAACTAAAACACTAATGCATGGTTGTTCGTGGCCATTTCGTCAAAATTGTTTTAACCATTCATTGAGTTACATACAAATTTTTAAAAAATGGGGACTATCAATCGTGCATTTTAGTGTTTAAAACACTAAGATACAAACTAAATAATATTAAAGTTAAGCCCATATTACTTTTGTATAAAAATCAGCCAAGTAAATATTACCTCTTAAGGCTCCTCGATAACTGTACGTTCACATTTACAGAAAATGGACATAATATATGCAGGCCTAGTTGGTAACAAGCCAGTTGGCCTCGACCTTAATAGCGAATGGGGGATTGCAGACAATTGCCACTACTTGCAACTATTGCCAACTGAATTGTTGTAATTAATTAACCGTTGTGCTAATGGCCGCAAATGGATAGTTATTAGGTGCCGTTTAACTTTTTTGGGTAGTGCTGTACTTTCTGAATTGTCATATATATGTTTGATACAAGGAAATGCAATCTTAACCTACCATTCAGAGTGATGACGACCAGCAATGAAAGGACCTCTTTTTTATTTTTTATTTTTAACCTATATTGTCCTATTTGTTGGCCAAAGGTCTCTCCCAAAGACATTCTTTCTTCCCTATCCGAAGCTTTTTCCTGCCAGTTTTCCAGAAAGGTGTCCAAGCCACCGCGCCAGCGTTTTCCCGGTAAGCCTCGGCGACGACACCGGTTCTCCGGCATCCATCCAACGGCCATCTGTTCTTCAAGTTTTCATATGCTACGGTAATCAGTTGGCGCGGGTGTCTGCACTGTGACAATGTGCAGCCACTAACAACTTTATCTGGTTGTACGGCGCCAAAGTAGCACTGACCATATTGGTCACCGTCGATTGATCGATGATGCCTTAACCCAATAATTCTCTTGACCTAACCGTGAACAGAACGTCAAAAGCCATATCATGCTACCCCAAGTCAACAAGGCAGTCTTAATATTTCGTATCTTACTTACCTAAAAAAGGCTGAATAACCTTTAATGAAAGTAGTCAACCTTTTCCTTTACAAGTTATTCGAGTAAAAAGCCTCTGAAATAGGCTAATGTTATCTTATAAACGAGTAACTAAGTAAAAATGATAAAAAATATATAAGCTTAACATTCATTTTATTTACTAGAGGTCATTTGACAAGCTCGGAAGGCTTTAGTCAAGTACGATACATAATTTTGTTAGAATCTAAGAATGTGTTCCGTATAATGTTCTTATTTTTTCATTGTAATGAATGGGGTGGATATATTAAATTTGATAGTCCTCTGATGTAACAATAGTAGCAACTCTTCCACAGATATTTAATACTAGCTCTCACCCGCAAGATAAGTATGTCGATCAAAAAAAGCCTATGTCCTTTCTTAGGTCTTATTCTAGCACCATACCAATTTTCTTCAATCGGTTCAGCAGTTTAGCCGTGAAAGCTTAACATACAGACAGACAGACATAGTTACTTTATCATTACTAATATCAGTGAGGATTTGTAATTTTAATGGAGGAGCTTTTGGTAAAGTTTAAGATGTTCCTGTCAGTATTTATTCTTTGAGATTACAGATGTTCATTGACTGCAATAACCACTTAGTTTTATTACCCAACTAGCTGCCCCGCGCGGCTTCGCCCTCGATAAAATTTTGCCCTCGAAAATATTTTAAAAGTATCCTATGGTTGCCTGGAAGAAATTGCTTTTTAGCGATAAGGCCGCCCATTGTGCATTTGAAAATATTTTTAAGTTGTATTTTTATTGTCAAACTGTATATTTTTGGTGTACAATAAAGAATACTCTACTCTACTCTACTCTACTATGTCCTTCTCCCGGTTCTAA
This sequence comes from Hypena proboscidalis, assembly GCA_905147285.1. Lineage (NCBI taxonomy): Eukaryota > Metazoa > Arthropoda > Insecta > Lepidoptera > Erebidae > Hypena > Hypena proboscidalis. The sequence goes on from LR990131.1 coordinate 19,341,133, forward strand.
GCTACCTCCCTACCAATTTTCAGCCAAATCGGTTCAGTCGTTCTTGAGTTATAAATGGTGTAACTAACATGACTTTCTTTTATATATATAGATATACCTAGATTTTTGATCAAGAGACGAAGATGGCAAAAATCTCGCAGGCAGGTCGAATTAGTAGGTCTAAGAATAGGTGGTATGCTTTTTTTATACCACTAGGTAAAGATACACACGATGCGGGGCGAGCCACAGGTAACAGCTAGTATCGTATATAAATTCATGCTCTATATTTTAACAACGCGTTCGGTTGCCAAACTGTTGTAGTGCCGGTCAAGAGTAAATAAATTGACCTGCACTAATTTAGTTTAGCATCTGCATCTTTAAGTTAAGTTTAGCTCGTTTAAGTTAAAGCCTGGTAGATCAATCCAAGTGTACAAATGCATACCGTTGTCAACCGAGGATGGTCAACATTACGAGGTCTTTTAAGAGACGAAGTTATGCCATCGGTCCCAGTGGTTATTTGAAAATGTATAAAATCCCCTCCAGCGATGTCCGCGATCCTCAGCCATGAGGGACCAAACACAGAGCTATAAACCCACGTGAGGGTGCCAGCGCCCGAATTTTTGTAAGGCGAATAATCGGGCCGTGCTGTCATTTCATATAATTTCTAACCGGTTTTTTTGCAGGACGTGTACATACATGTCTGAACGACGTTCTATTATTTCTTCTACAAAAAATAGCTAACCGATTATTGGTCGTGGGTGGTGGGTGCACTAAATCGCTAACTATTGGATTAAAAGACCACCAAAAAAGATAGGCGATTTTTTTTAATATACATTAGTTTTTAAAATTAAACTCAGGAACCCTAAATAAAACATTTGATATCTCTATGTTACTAGGTTGTGGTTCTCATAAAAGCTCTGACATTTTTTGTCTAAACCCAGCGTTACATAATGTCTATCATATCTGACATGTTGTTGCCGTTTAAAAGGCTTTATGTTGTTAAGGATTTATACAATTGTTTATTATGAGTATGTTTCATTATAATGAATCAAACATGTATTAAAGGGTATACATAAATATTATAAAGTTGGGATTTAGTTTTACAAGACTGAAATGTTTTTATAGCATTTTCTTTATTACAGAAATAACATATGAAGGCTTATTACCCAGCAGGGTGTGGCAGAGATGCATAACACCCACACTTCACCTGTTACGTTTAGATCCCAAGTGATAGGGGATAGGATTTTACTGGTGGTAGAGCTCTTGTGAATGAGCTCGAGGGCGGCAGCACCACCGTCTCACCTTTAACCTGCCGCCAAATAGTAGTGCTTCCATTACCGTGTTCCGGTATGGTGGTGAGATCAGGCCCTGAAATTACTGGCACATGAGACATAACACCGTAGTCCTCAGCTGCAGCCACACATCTATAAACTGCTTTTGTGGATTGTTGATGTCCATGGGCTGTTCTCCACTTACCATCAGGTGGACTACACGTTCGTTCGCTGTGGGCGTAGTATAAAAAAAAAATAAAATGAAAACCACGTTCTCGTGGACAGGAAAGTAACTATATAGTTAAGATGTGAAATTTACTTTGCATTAACAAATAAAACGTAAATAATGTAATAATTCATGTATTTTACAACTAAATACGAAGGTTACATCAAAGTTGTTTAGTTTACAAATTATAATAATACGATACTTATGTGATGATACATCTAACTTTTCATAGACTTCGCAATTCATTTTACCTAATTATTAATTCTCTTCTTTACTTATTTACCTTACCTAGATTTGCTTTAAAAGTGCACGTATTTCTTATTGAATCATTCTAGTAATAGGTTGTTATAGGATAATCACATAGCAAGTCTGCAACAATATGTATATTGTACCGTTCTTCATCCCGTTGCTCTCAGCTCAGAGCACAATTACAAACCATTGAAAGGTCTGAGGAGAACATGGTTGCCTGGGGCCTAATTTATGCTCAGGATTCAAGACAGTTGGCTTGACAAGATTTCAGAACACAAACTTAACATTTCGTCCGTCCTAGTTCAAAAATATTTCTACTCCGAAAAAAAAATACATTGCTATTCAATGCTGCTACGTAAATAATGTAAACGTGAAATTATATTTTGGTCAAAAAATTAAGCACTAGAAATGAATACCGACCATGAATGGAAGGTGTGGTTTCAATAAAGAGCAATATGTCGCATCGACCTTGTATATCGGCAAGCTCGCGATATATTATTGCATTGTTTGTTTGTTTGTAACGATTTATCTCAAAAACGTCTGGACCGATTTTAAAAATACATTAGACAGCTATATTTTTACTGACTAATATATTTTATCGAGGTAACTTGCAAGCGAAGCCACGCGGGGAAGCTGGTATTAAATATTCGAATTAATAATCACTAACACTCACAAGACACACACAACAATTTCCAAACACTACACTATCACACACTCAATCACAACACTATCACACACTACTCAGACATTACATTATACTCACATTACACATACACACACATTATAAATGAGTTTCTTTATGTAAAATGATGATTCAATAAACGTAATTTATTAAGTAAATAAATAATAACAATAATATTAATGATTTAAATAATTCAAAATTAAGATATAATCAATATTAATTCGATTTTGTAGAACTATAATATGTTAAAGCAACGAAATAATTTATTGTAATTTAAATAATCTATTATTAAGAATACTAATGCATGCAATTTTTATTTTTAAATGTTAATACATCAAATTTAATAAGATGAAATAGACTGAACCCCACAACACAGGGTATCCTAGTGTGGGGCTCAGTGTTACTGTCTACCTCAGAACCACTGTATTTGTATACTCTTTTGTATTGTATGAAATAAATAAAATAAAAAAAAAAAAGTTTTTGAGCTTGGATTCTAACAACGGTAATTAATAAAAATGTCAGCCTAAGGGGACAACATCTAAAACCGTCCCCGGTAAGACGACACGCATTATTAACATATGAAACGTGGGTGTTCAAAATATTATACACATCCTCCTTCATTCTCGAAAATATGCGTATTTTATATTATGATATAAGATTTCGTTCCGGGAATCCGGCAATTGGCTCATTGTGTGATCCACGTGGATACGTGGATCTACGTACATACCTACCATCTATTTTCAGCAATTACCAATGAGAAATGAAATGTAAATTTCTCGTAATTTATCCCTTTGAGAGTCATATCGTTTGCATACAGATGTAATATATCGTTTGCATACTATACCTATATCTAGATATAATATTGCTTGCGATTGATCCGCTTGGTATTTTTTTAAATTCTTTAGTATAAGAAATTAATTATTAAATTTATGATATCTTATTTACATTACAATCTAGCCTTTCAAGACTAATAAATAATATTATGTTAAACCTAAATTGCTACGTTATAATATTATCTAAGACTGCGTCCATTACACTTTACTTAGTTTTTGTTAAGGGGAAGACTCTTTGTTCATGTGTTCTTTATAACAACACTTATCGCACTAATTTATTTGTCACTTATCACTACACTAACTCGAAAGGTTTCCCGCCTGGCCGCGGCCGACCAACTTGGTATGATGGTAAAATATCATTAAGATCTCCAGGCTTGCTCTCGTACATGTCTTCAAAAGGTATTTTTTGTGGTTTGATCATATTAGAAGAACGGATGCAAGAAGATTAGTGAGAGAGATATACAACGCAGATGTGGCAGTATTGGAAAGACGTCATCCGCGGCAGACATACAAATCAAAGTGGCATCCTTCAGAAAGGATAGTTACAGCGAATATGGCAAGCTAGTATGACGAGATGTAAATGTTGACGGAGCGAAAGAACTAGGTAAGGAGCGAAGCACATGACGTATCATCGTCTCTGCTTAAGTATGATTAATATATATCTGCCTGATTCTATGTAACTTTTTTTTTATCTAAATCGGTCCGTTAATTAACTAGCTGCTGTTAGCTGTAAAAACAAGTCAGTGTTAAGGTTAAGTTAAGATGCAAGTTATGCAAAGCAAGTCTAGGCCATTTTTATCCATTACGATGACAAAGGCTTGTATTGCAAAATTTGCTGTATGTAAATGGGCCCGAATATTTGCCATTTATAATTTTACTAAATTTTGCACGCGATACTTGCGTGTCGATAAAAACAAACCTTTGTCCTTCCTGAGGATATGAACTATCTCTATACCAATTTCCATTAAGCTCGGCTCAGTAGTTTAGTCGTAAAAGCGTAACAGATAGACAGAGTTATCTTTTAATTTAAAGTAATTTACTTAATGCGTGCTATCGACGACTTTTACGTACATTGAGTCTTAAATGTGTTAGGGTAAGTTGTCGCATAGTGTATAGACGTAATCTACGTAAAACCAGACAACGGGGGACTGGTGTCGCGTAGGAGACTAAGGGCCTAAGAATTAAGAGTAGACTCCCGTGCGCCGTGTTGTCATACTAACACAGAAATACATGGTTGTTCGTTGCCATTTTGTCAATATTGTTTTAATAAATGATAAAAAAAAATAGGGTTCAGCAAACATGCATTTTAGTATTTAAGATATAATTAGTCAATAAAAATAAATAAAAGAATAATAAAATTTAAGTTAAACTTATAATAACCTTTTATGGAACGCAGCCAACCAAGTGTTCCTTATTTAGGGACGATTCTTTATCTTGATAAAGTTACTCTTATCCCATTAAGACATTAAACGTCAATTACCTGAGCTTTTATTGAAGGAAAGGTGGTATATCCAATGTTACTGAACGCTAATGTCGGCTAATAGTTGGGTCATTACCTTATATTCGTTTACTTTGAAAAGGTTTCAGTTAATTAAGACTATCAATTGTACAATACTTTACATTGTGCACATTGACGTATAAAGTAAGGACACGGCTAACGCGCGATAAATGGACTCAACCTTTTTGGTGTCAATCTGACTACAAAATGCGCGTAGTGAAATTGACTGTGGTTGGCTGCCTCCGTGAGCGGTCAAACACGACAAAATGCCTAATTGTGCACTGAAAAGTTGTACGAACTACCAAATTAAACACAACAAAAAATATTATGGTATTACATATCACCCGTAAGACACAAATATCATATTATATCCACCTCTTTACATTATTTTATCAATTTTATTTGCTAAAATTTTTCGTTCCGACGCCATATTCCTTAATCGTGAATATCCGCGTGACATGACTTTGGATCTGCGCAACTACGTTTAGTTGAACTATGCCGCGGACGTTTAAGAGAATATTTTTGGTAATTTAAGAAAAGTATTTGTTATGAATTGTCATACCATTGTGAAATGTACTGTTACTGCGTTAACTTGTTATCTTGTCATCAATCCACAATAGCAGATTTTAAACGCAATTTTAGATTTAGAAAAGAAATTGTTATTATAATAAAACGGTTAAATTAAAAACTGTGTTTTTTTTTGACACTTAACTCGAGTTTTAATTTTAATATTCAGTTGCTAAAAATATGAAAACCAAAAAAATTAATCTAAACTGATTCTTGATGATTAACTTGATAATTTTGATCCCTGTTTCTTGGGAATGGCCATTTTGGATTTGTATTTTTTCATAATGTAAGTACCTAATTTTAATAGTCAAGTATAGTCTATAATTTTGATAAAGTTGATGAATTGAAAAAACTAAATAAAAGCTTGTAACAAAAGTTCAATGATCTTTTGGCGTTTCACGGATTAAAGAGAATGTTCACCAAATGATTTAAGTACAAATTACATTTAGTAGTTTGTACTTAAATCATTTATACATACCACGTGGGCGGAGCTACGACCACAAGCTAGTAAAAAAATATTTCTCGAAACAAACATTTTATTTTATTCCTCTAACAAAATATGACCTACTTTTAGAATTCCCATGATGTACTGTTCTTTTTATAATATAACTAGGAGTATTTTTAATTTTGTAATAATAAATATTTTACACTATTGAAAGAATCACAATTTTATTGTACCTTCGGCAAAAAAAAAATGCAAACGAAATTACATCACGCTCTTACAAGGTTACACAACGCGTGAATGCAAAGTCATTTACATGGTAGTTCAGAGCAGATGGCGTTACTGATCCTGCTATTCATAACGTAAATTTTGAAGGGCAATGTGTTCGGACAAGCCATTTCTATAGTATATATTTCTATGATTGTGCATCAGAGCTAAGTGTTTCATTTGGTAGTTTGGTGCAACTTTTTTCCAGCCCGTAATCGAACCCAAGACCTCGTGGTGAGAGACCGCATACGCTAACCAATAGATCAACGAGGCAGTATCTTCTATTTGATCGCCAAAAGCAATATCAAGAAGGTGTTTCGTCTAAATAAATTTAAGACAAAAACATTTGCTTTTATTTCGGGAATCAGTTTTGACATGTCGGTACGTCACTCCATGCTACGTTATGTGACATTGAATTGGCAACCTAGACAGAGAAGGTTTCAGAGCGGATTTATATCTATAGCCTTTGACCTTACCTAGAAAACTCCGTTATTATTTATAAATAGATTTTATTCTTTCTTATATACTAGCTGTTGTCCGCGGTTCCACTGGCGTATGTTGATATACATAATACGGCCTTATCTTAGACTTACGTAATACAAACAAAAAAAACTACTGAGGTGTCAAGGGACACCCGGATGGAACGAAGTTCCTTTCGATTAATTAGTAAATAAATTTTTATTTTTATAAGTTATAAAAAAATCTTAATGTGGTTCACCGAATAAAAAAATCTTAATGTGGTTCACCGAATACTCACTCTGTGTGTCTGATGATGTAGCACCGTAGCTGTAACGTAGCATGTAATTACTACGCTGCAACGAGAATTGCTACGAAATGTGTCGTTACAACTTTTCGTCCCAATTTTTTCCGTCTAGCCCCCTTTCGCAACGCGCGATAAGGAACTTCGTTCCAAAATCATAAAAATCAATCAATTTATTTCAGAAGAGTTTGATATCTAACACTGTGATAATTATGAGATTTTATATAGGACTAGCTTCTGTTCGTGACTCTGCTTGCGTGGTACATCAGGTCGTCCTCAGGTCTTGAACCATCTCCAAAGCATTTTTGGAACGAAGTTCCTTATCGCGCGTTTCGAAAGGGGGCTAGACGGAAAAAATTGGGATGAAAAGTTGTAACGACACATTTTGTAGCAATTCTCGTAGCGGCGTAGTAATTACATACTACGAAGAATTTGATTTAAGAATAAACAATAATCCAGCAGAATCAACATCAAAATATAATACTACCATTGATGCAGCTTTTTCAAGACATTTAAAATAAAATTAGAATTCCAAACATAATTATGTTTCCTACTTCAGTTACCATAAGCCAATTATTACTAAAATTGAGCCTACTGATTAAGTTTAATATTACATTATAATTGTTAATAATAAAAAAAAAATATTATTATAACTTACAAAAATATATTTTTTAAAACTTAAAAAAATAAAAAATTCTCTACTAATTAATCGAAAGGAACTTCGTTCCATCCGGGTGTCTCTTGACACCTCAGTAGTTTTTTTTTTTAAAAAGCTCACCTTAAATTCTTGTTAACCCCTTCCAGCTAGGCTTAATTCACTTGTGTTAGAAGAAAGTTCACGTCTGTCTATCACGTCGCTTTATCAAGATGGGTTCAGTATTTAAGCCGTGAAATCGTAACAGACAGTCAGACAGATATACTGAGTGACTTTCTCATTAATATTATATTAATAAATAGGGATTCATTAGGGAAAAAAACTTTTAATATATAAGTGCAAGCACCTTCTTCTATAATTTTGGTAAGTTATAGATGAGTCGGTAGTTGTTCCCTCAAGCTTATTAACACAATAACACAACACTACATACAACCAAGACAAATTCATGCACACAAAGATTTGTCTTTTGTCACAAAAAGATCTACCAACATTAAGGGCCACGACCGATAATAATCAATAACCGATTTCTTGTAGAAGAAAAATAGTACGTTCGGCAATGTATGCACTAACGCACACGTCCTACAAAAAATCGGACAGAAATAGTATGAAATTACTGCGCGGGTCGATTTTCGGTTCTACAAAAACTCGGTCGTGGGCGAGAGCCCTAAAATCGATTCAGACCGGCTCTTTGTAATCCATGACCTTACCAACCAAACTTCGTGTAATAGACATTTATTTTAGATCAAGCTTATACATAACCAGTATAAGATGCTCTCGCATTGTATAAAACACCCCCAGTGCGACTGAAAAGCAGACGAAGCTTCCTGAACTCTACTTACGCTATCGCGGATCCACCAACAAGTGCTAGGCAAAAGATATGGCAAGAAAAGTTTCCACCACCACCCGATTTTGTGAAGATTAAGGAGCATCTGCCCTCTGGGTCAAATCTCCAGTGGCCTGATGGACATCGCTAAATCGCTTGAGAACTCAAGTAGACCGCTGCGGGCACAATCTAGAGAAATGGGGTATATTAACAGACCAGATCCATGCGATTGCGGTGCTCCCCAACAAACGATGCCACATCTGCTGAATTGCCCTAATTGCTCTTTGCATGATCTGTACTACGCTACAGAATGCGCTATTGGCGTGGCCACGCACTGGGCGGGAGTAATATAAGTTTGCAGTATCATTGATACGAAAGAAGAAGAAGAGGTGGTGGTAGAGCTCTTGTGAATGAGCTCGAGGGCGGCAGCACCACCGTCTCACCTTTAACCTGCCGCCAAATAGTAGTGCTTCCATTACTGTGTTCCGGTTTGGTGGTGAGATCAAGCCCTGAAATTACTGGCACATGAGGCATAACACCGTAGTCCTCAGCTGCAGCGACGCATCTATAATCTGCTTTTGTGGATTGTTGGTGTCCATGGGCTGTACTCCACTTACCATCAGGTGGACTACACGTTCGTTCGCTGTGGGCGTAGAATAAAAAAAAAAAAAAAAAAGAAGCATTGTGTAGGCTTCCCGTGCAATGAGAGACCAGCGTATACTGAGCAATGTATACCTTGATAAGTAGCCGTGAGTACTTCTGAGAAATATCTAAAATTACGTCATACTTGGTAAAATTCAATATTAGAATGATGAAGCCTTGTGAAATTGTTTTGCTGTTACTTTGATTGATATTGAATTTCAAGTCCAAACTATGTAAAATATCATTAGTACGATTCATCGTTATTTTTGGTAGCAATTTATAAATATCATCGGTAATGATGACAAACTTTGTATTTCTGGAACAATGTGTATTTGTATTTAAATAAGAGAACCTTATTTCCATAACAACAAAACGTAATATAACATCACACCTATATTATCCAGAAGGTTGTGGCTGAAGTTTCTTATACCAACTTTTCATCTGTTATACCACGGGTTGTGGCGGTCTCTGCACATAATGACGGATGACATGGACAACATCAAGAGGTGACACACACGTGACAACTGTCAAAGAGCGCTGAATCGCGATAACGAAATGTTCACAGCAAGTGACTATATATACCACTCCCAATACGCTACCGTTGGACAGCTGTCCGCCAGGAAATACCAACCTCCTCTACAACCTCCAAATCCTCTACACGGGTCTCTTGTGACCTATTACACACTGCCGAAAGGTTGTAATGGAAATAGGCTTACACCTTTTACTACTATTATTATCAACTAACCAGCTTATTAGCAACTAATAGATTGTTTGACGTTTCGAATTTGAAATATCTTAAACCAATTCAAGCTGAGTGGAGTACATTCATAAAGTGACAAATTTAAGGCTGGTTACAGACCGTCGACTTCGCGAATCGTAGGATCGGACACAGTGACCCACTCCAATCCCCGACCCAATTAATTGAATAATGTATACGAAAAGCTTTCTCGACGAAACCTTTCTCAATTTATTATGGAAGTTAAACGAACTATTAACTCACGATATAATTGGACCACTTAAGTTTTTGGGCAATTTTCATAAAAAAACGAACTTGATTTCTAAAAGCTCTGATTGGATATTAAAATGTTTTAAGAAAAATCTTTAGACCTTTGAGTGGTATTGAATACCTAGACGAAATTACATTGAGCTCAATTACTTCATTGCCTTATCTATCAGCAATTTTCAGTAAGCTAGACTTAATAGCAACACGAAGTTGGTATTGTGCCCAGTTGAGTGCGATATCCACACTTCACCTGTTATGTTTTAAGGTATAATGTGATAGGGGGTGAGCCTATCGTCATCCACTATGCACAATTCTAACTCGGTGCTATTATTGTGAATTGCCTGCGGGAAGTTCACAAATTACATTTTGCCTGACCCGGGAATCGAACCCGAGACCTCGCGGTGAGAGACGCATACGCTAAGCTCTAGACCATAGAAGCAGTACATTTATTTAACCGAAAAAAATACTAACAATTTTTACAACCCGTCATAATCACGCCGATCACTTACAATGCAGTAGACTTTCGCTACATTTATCGCTGAAATATAAAAGCATTAAAAGACGATCACCAGACTCAAATATTTTTCAAAACAGTCAATAATGTTTTAATGTAAATAATAACTGGAAGTATAATGTAATAATACTTCTATTCCCTTATTCTATTAACTCAATAAAACCCTCGACCCAACGATGTTTAAAATTGACTACCAATTTCAATATGTAATTAATTTAAACTCTTCGCAAATAGGAAATTTTAACTTGAACCTCGCATTTCCTGGTAAGAAATCCTTCAAATACCGGCTTTTAAAGTTACGGTATTCGCAACATTAAATTACTTTATTCCACAAGTTTTCCGTACCGTGCAGGTCGATGCCCTATAACCTGCGTTAATTAAAAATTTACACTCTGCTGGCACTACGCGAATGCGTGCAGAATTGCTACGCGTAGGTGTACAACTACCTTTATATTTAGAAATACTTGTTAGTAGCTGTGCTAGATGTGGGTTAGTAATATTTTTGAGGTTATAAATATTTAGGACAAATTATTATTGCCTTTTTTAATTAATACGTATAAAATTATTATTTAAGTAAAACCTTTCACAGTTTGTAGTAGATGTGCTGAAAATTTATCGTAGTGGCTTATTTTATTATTTTGGTGATAACAATTGCTTTTCAAATATCGTGTCATACAAACTGTAATTTTGACTGCATCAAATGATGTGTTTGCATAGGTACTTTTTGCATTAAAATCCATGTTAAACGAATTATTGCAATACAATAAAATTATACGCACTTCCTTGCTGATTTCCATAATTAATTATTTACTTCTCCGCTGACTGTATTCAATAATGCTATAATCATATGCAACTCTTGGCTGCATCTAAAGGGCACAACATTGAATGAATAAACCAAGTGAAAGAACGAAACTTGCAATAAATGAGTTCACAAAGGTTCCACAAGTGAAAACTTTTATTGAAAAGATTTTTAGTTTATTTGTACTTCATTTGAAGAGTTTTCTTTTCATTTTGTTTCTGTAGTAACAGTCGGTATATTTGTTTTATTATGTTGCTAAGTTCCAGTAGCTACGAGCAGGAGCCAAAGGAAGTGAAGCTTTTTAAGAGCTTAATTGACAGCAGATTAATTGACTTTTAGAAAGTGAGAAGACGTTTTATTATGTGGTAGAGTTGAGCTCTCAGCCATCCAATCCAATTTGTCATCCATTCAATCAATTCAAATTGATTTTGGCAATGAGGTCTCTAAATCTTTTAGAGCCAAAGGTACCAGTGCCTGTCTGGCACCTAGCATTTGTCTGTAATGTAACACTTTATCGAATAAAATTTTCAATTATTAATTTACAATTTTTTTAGACCCTTGCTGATATCCATAATTTTGTAATTAACATACAAACTAACTGTGTTTACATGCATCTCTTAACCGCACCTGAAATGAACCAACTTAATGAATGAAACCTAATAGGAATTAGTTAGTTAGTAAATGAAGAAGGCTCTACTAGTGAAAACTATTCTTGAAGAGATTTGTTAGTTGTACTTCATTTTAAGCGATTTCTTTACATTTAGTTTCTGAGGTAACACTTACTGCGGATTTGTTTTATAATATTGCTAAGTATAGTTCCAGAAGCTACGAGCAGGCGCCAAAGGGAGTGAAGCTTTAGGAAGAACTTAATTGCTAGAAGATTAATTGACTTTTTAGAACAGCGTGTAGACATTTATATTATTATTAGTTGAAGTAACTAAGCGTTTTAGTCATTAATTCAGTCAATTCAAAAGGCAAATAGGTCTAAACCTTTTATAGCTTAAAAGTATTCTAGGGCCGTCGAGCATTCACGTGTAAATTTAGAATTTTCACCAGTTTTATATCCAAATAAAATATAACGAGAGCATTATTTCTTGATATTTTAGTCCAAACGAAAGCTTTCTAGTTTGTTATCTTGAACTTAAACATACTTGCGGCAAAATTTTGATTAAGGTTTCGATTGTTTACATGGTCAAAGTAATGATCCCGCAGTCGGATCTCGGACTAGTATTCTATAGAATCTTTGCAAACGCAAAGAGAACACATAGAGTCTGTTTACATTTAAATAATTAGTTAGATTGAGTATATAACGAGCGTTTACTTGTGTGATATAATTTGATATAATCGGCCTTTACATGAATTTAATGGAAAGAGCATTTATAAATAGTATAAATTGGCCTTTATATTACAAGTGAATGCTCGAGGTCTAGTAGCACTTTAACGTTCTTTATTTAAAATAATTATCATTAAGAAGTTATCACCTTGCCAACCATTTAACATTCTCTATTGAAATTTCACTCATCCATAACGCATTTAAGTAGTCTGTGCTCAAAAGTTCATAGAACGTGACATCGGCACCGGTCACACAATACGCAGCCTAACGTTGTAACCACACAAAGCATGAAATATCACATTTAACTCTATGGACTGCGCCGGCCCTGCGGTTGACAGACCATTAATTTATATCGATTATATTACGATTCGATGTATCGATATTACATCATATCGATTTTAGTACGCTCAACCTGAGCCTGTTGTTGACAGCCAGATATTTGTTAAGTATGATTAGTACGTTAGTTCTATTGAATTTGGCTTTTAGTAAAAATTGTGTGGTAATGTTTTTGAACAATATTTGGAGGGTGTTAAGTGTGTTTGTACTGTCGCGAATCTCCTTTGATAATATAAAAGAATGTCTGGAATTGTTTACAAATTGTCAACAAAATGTTTTTTGTTAAAGAAAACCGGCCAAGTGCGTGTCGGGCCACGCGCAATAGGATTCCGTAGCTTGTCGTAACAACATAAATAAATAAATAAACGTACCGATTACCGACAAATAGCCAAAATACCAACATTTTTTCGCCATCAAAAATAACTTTGTTTTTCATAGTGTTTTATGGAATTTGTATCAATAACAAAGTTATAATTTGCGGTTGCTGAAAAAATACTATATCTCATTCAAAACAATTTTGGTTTAAAGTTTTTATTGAGATCTATTATATAATATATAATTTTTTAGATTTTACACTCCTGTGGTTTAAAAGTTAGAGGGGGGCGGGACACTCATTTTAGTACTTTAAAAGTGTCTATCTTTGGAACGACTGACATTGAAAAAAAATGATTCTAGAAACCTCAATGTAATTTTTAAAGACCTATCTATAGACATCCCACACGTATAGGTAGAATTAAAAAAAAATAAAATTGTTTCAGTTCAATGTACCTATGGGGAGCCCCCCTCTAATAATAATATTTTTTTTATTTTGTGTAAAAATCGTAAAGCGGTTAACAGAATACATCTACCTAGTTTCAATTGTGTAGTCCTAATAGTTTCGGAATAAAGTGGCTGTGACATACGGACGGACGGACAGACAGACAGACAGACATGACGAATTTATAAGGGTTCCGTTTTTTGCCATTCGGCTACGGAACCCTAAAAAGAGGCCGTGTACAGTTTAATGTCATGACTAGAAAATTAATTGGAGATTAGAGTAATATTGATACGAAAAAATATTGTTAAAACCAATTGTTAAAACAGCACAGTGTTAGTGTTTATTGTCAGATTGTTCACTGTCTCTCTAAATGTATAACAAAGAAAAACCACTTAACATTTTTTTTTCTTTAGAGTCTTAATGTCATTATTTATAAGACTTTATTTACAGAAAAATATAAAAAAAACAAAATTAAATAAAAATAAAAAAAAATAAAATCATTTATTATCAGACCAGCAGATCCATAGAGTGTTAGTAACAATAAAACTTATACCCTATGTTAGTATGACAACGAGATGTTGATGATGTGAGCAAATCCCCTGGTAGGCAGGTTCACCGATCCTTTGCAACATGTAGTTCGGTGAATCTGCCAACCAATATAGATATGGGATCTTAAATTAAACTAGTCTAATAACTTAATCTAAACTTTTTACTGGTGGTAGAGCTCTTGTGAATGAGCTCGAGGGCGGCAGCACCACCGTCTCACCTTTAACCTGCCGCCAAATAGTAGTGCTTCCATTACTGTGTTCCGGTTTGGTGGTGACATCAGGCCCTGAAATTACTGGCACATGAGGCATAGCACCGTAGTCCTCAGCTGCAGCGACGCATCTATAATCTGCTTTTGTGGATTGTTGATGTCAATGGGCTGTACTCCACTTACCATCAGGTGGACTACACGTTCGTTCGCTGTGGGCGTAGTATAAAAAAAAAAAAACTTAATAAGTCACTGTCACGAGGCCTCGTACCCAAAATGCTGGCAGCATTACCGCGTTGTATTGCGATACTAAGTCGCTGGCTGAAATATAAGCCAGCATTTCGAGAACGAGTTGCCTCAGTTAGACGCGATTATTAACTTTTAATTAATTTGATTAGGTAGAATCGATTGCTCTCTGAGAGGCGACACAGTCAAAAATGCGATTTTATTTTTTGAATAGGGTTAATTTTATATATACGCTAAGCAAACCCATTATAAGTCAAGGTCACGGAAGCAAGAGGTTTTTTTAATATTTACTTCTCAGTGAATTTAGCTTAAAGGGCTATTAAACGTAATTATGATTAAGGATTTGGGCAATTAATTGTAATCTATGGCGACGGGAACAAGGCAAATAATTAAAATGTAATTAAGGGGAATTTAGTCCTTGGCCCTAAAATAATTCGATTACATTTTAGTTACTAAATAATTAAAGGCTTATAACGTTTGCGTTTTGAATACATAATTATTTTAAGGTACTACCTACCAGTATAAGAACATTGGTCAAAGTCGTAATTATGGGTATTATTCCGCAATATAATCAAACAATTTGATAACTTTAAAGAGCAAAAACTTGTACAAGTAAAGCAAATTAAACAAAATAAAAATTAAACCGTGCTAAAATACTGGCTCCAAATCTCTGAAAATAAATGTGTCGATAGTACTTACATACTAGTAGTATAGTACTTGTAATATAGATAACTGCTGCACCTTGATCTTCAATAAAAATAAGTCCCTTAGTCTCCTGATACAAAATATAAGAAGTATTCGTTGCAACATGCCTGATTTTCAAACGTTAATACATCGTTCTAATGTCCATTGGGACCTTCTTATTTTAACTGAATGTTGGCTACATAATAATAGTAACATTCCAGAGTTAGATGGCTACAAAAACGCACATACTACAAAAACTAAAACGCAAAACGAAGGTGTGGTAGTATATTACAAGTCTTTTTATAATTATACTATTTCTGAGCCTATTCTTGTAGATGCAAATTGCCTATTGATAAAAGTGGATAATAATACTGTTATCATTGCTATATATCGTCCTCCTAGCGAAAGAAATACTAAGAGTTTTCTTGAATCATTAAATAATATTCTAACTGATTTAGCTTCTTTTAATAACATCATTCTTGTGGGGGATATCAATCTAGATATTATAAATCTATTTAATGACCAAAGAATTTAAAGCTACTTAAACTTACTAGCTGCACATAGCATGCTACCAGCACACTACCTACCCACACATAGTCACACATGTCTCGATCATGTGATACTTAAAAGTAAAAGACATGCAAAATGCTATGTAGCTCACACTACCATTACTGACCACTACAGCGTAATATTTAGCCTGGATATGCCACATAAAAATAAAATAACTAATAAGACAACAAAAAGAGTAGATTATGAAGCACTAGACAAATCTCTTACTATTCATGATCTTCATCCGATCTTGTCCATTACAACTGTAAACGAAGCCGTCGATTATATTACAGTTACTTTAAATTCCAAACTTGACAGTTGTTCTAAAACCTTATCCATCCCCAGCCGGCATCATAATTTAAAACCATGGATTACAAAAGGCATGCTAAAGTGCATGCGAAACAGGGATGCTCTATTCAAGAAAACTGAAAAAGACCCAACAAACGATATTTACAAATTAACCTATACCCGCTATCGTAACTTCTGTAATGCACTAGTCAAAAACGCTAAGAGAAGCTATGAAAAAGCTCAAATAGATAATGCTAAAAATAACAGTAAAAAGCTGTGGAAAGTAATAAAAACAATCACTTACACCAATAAATCTAAAACGCCCGCAACAGAATTGATTGTCAACAATAATATACTAGAATCGGCTAACTCAGTAAATGAATATTTTGTGAACATAGGTAAAACACTATCAGAGAACTTAAAACAAACCATGCCTACGCAGCACCCTCATGATCATTTATCTCAATTACAGTCATTTGCTCTCCTACACACAGATGGTGATGAAATAAATATCATAATTCGTAGTCTTAAGAGTGACTGTGCTATAGGACTGGATAATATCTCCACCAATTTTATTAAAAGATACATCAATATTCTTACGGAACCTCTTACACATATCTGCAACTTGGCTTTTACAACTGGGGTATTTCCAATGGCGTATAAACGAGCTCTTATCCATCCAATACACAAAGGTGGCGACAGGGACTGTGTGACTAATTATCGCCCCATATCAATTTTACCGGCATTCTCAAAAATTATAGAGAAAATTGTTAACAAAAGACTAGTCCACTATCTTGAGGCCAACAATTTTTTGTCAACTTTCCAATACGGATTCCGTAGGAAAAGATCTACTGGAGATACAGTCCATGAATTGACAAACACCATAGTCACAAACATGGACAGTAATAAAAAAGTCATTGCAGTGTTTTTGGATTTGGCAAAGGCATTTGACACGGTTTCTGTCCCACTACTCCTGGAAAAAATGTCGAGGTTGGGAATACGCGGCACTCAATTGAATTTTTTTGCCAGTTATTTATATAACCGCACACAGTGTGTGCGTCTTGAAGGGGTTAATAGTAAAGAGCTTCCTGTTACTGTAGGCGTCCCTCAGGGAAGCATTCTGGGTCCTACTTTGTTCCTTATATTTATTAATGAGCTCTGTCGACTGGAATTAATTAATGGTCACGTTATCGCGTTTGCAGATGACACTGCTATTGTATTTAAGGGTGATTCGTGGGATGAGGTTTATCACTACGCTCAGGAAGGTATGAACATGGTCACCAAATGGCTGAACACGAATCTCCTAACACTAAATGTCGCTAAGTCTAAATACATTGCTTTCTCTCTTAAAAATTTTAAGGATCAATGTGGCTCTTCACACCGCGTCATAGCTCACTTCTGTATAGATGATAATAAATGCTCTTGTCAGGAGCTTGGAAGCACTGATAAAGTGAAATACCTGGGCGTTATCATCGACAAAAACCTCAACTTCCAAGCCCACATAGACTTAGTCACTTCTAGAGTTAGAAAACTGATTTATATCTTTAGAAACCTCCGTCATGTTGCCGATACATCTATCATAAGAACTGTTTACTTTGCGTTGGTTCAATCTATTCTTACTTATTGCATTACGTCTTGGGGAGGAACGGCTAAATCCTATCTTATTAGCCTTGAACGCGCACAGAGGGCAGTTATAAAAGTGGCTTTATTTCTACCATTCTTGTATCCTACCTCAGATGTCTACCAAAAATTTAATGTAGGTACTCACAGTTAGGCAGCTTTTTATACACTACACTGTAATCAAAGTCCATTCCTCCATTGATTATGATCCCCTAAATAATGAAAAAAAACGCCGAAGAGACAAAGTGTGTCTAAAAAAGTTACAAAAAACAAGTCTCTCACATAGATTTTATTGTTTTCTTGGGCCGTACTTATATAATAAAATAAATCAGCTCTTATCAATATACCCATTCACAAAATATAAAGTTAAGAAGATATTAACAAATTGGTTGCTAACCTTATCATACACGGAAACTGAAAACCTCCTAGTTCCACTTTCTTAACCATTGAACTGCATATAATCTTTTACAAGTTACTCACACACTCACTTACACACACACACACACACAAACAAACACACACAAACAAACACACACACACACTCTTTCTCTAACATCGTGTCTTTTCAATAGCATAATAATATTTTTAAATATGTTACATACAGTACTTTGTATAAGGGGTGGGAGCCTGGTAATCTGCGACACAGGTCTACCTACTGCAGAAACCAGTCTCTCACAAAGGAGTTTTGGATCTATGTAAACTGTATTTTTTTTTTTAATTGTTTTGTTATTGTACTACCCTGAACACCTTTGTGAAAGAGAAATAAACAAATTTTTATCTTTATCTTTTATCTATACATATTCTGATATTTCAAGGAAAACTAGTTTCATCAGAAAATCAGCGCTGCGGGGCTTCATTGCACTGCAGCTTATGGCTGAGATGGAGACCATTCTGACAAATCACAGAAAGATAAATAATATCAGTTTTGTTTAGTTTTTGTTTTTTGTCGTAATAAATATGTTTATTTTCTTTTGCTTTTCTTTTATCATTTTTTTATTAATTATATGATTCTAGTCTAGTACCAGAATTCTCTGAAGATTCTAGTAGTTTTATAATTGCCAATTCTAGGTAAGGTTACCAAAGTCTGCGAGCGACAGTGACTAATTGGCACTTTCACTGGTCGGTGTATTTCTTAGTTTTATTTCTCTTAGGTCTTTAAATGTATGCCATTAACTTGACTTTAATTTTAGAGTGTCACGGAATTTATATTGTTGAATGTCTGTGTTTGAAATGGTTGAGTGAACAGAGACGTCTCGATGAGATCTCAAAAACAAATTAATGGAAGAGCCAAAATGTAAAATAAGATTTTATTATATCTAAGGACTTTCTGGAATTCATTCGAAAGACGACCGCATAGTGGTATTTAGCACCTGCCTGCTACGCAGAGCTTGCGGGTTCGATTTCCGCTCGAGACAAATCTTGGTCCGGGTGTTTCTATATATAATAATTATGTATTTACAAAAGATAAGTATGTATGCTTTAGTATCAGTTATCTAGTACCCATTGTACAAACTCTGACCAGCTATTTCAATCCGTATAATGAAGCGACGTGATTGTAATCGCGTGATCAAAGCGATGCGTATCTGTGATCGCGGATACAACACGTACAACGCTGCAGTCGATGTATTCACGCTTTTACATTTATTATGACTAGAGTTTGTTGGCAAAATCAAATAAAATTTTAATTAATTAGCATTAAATTGAAGCATTAATAGAATTTATTTATTTAATCATGTTTAAAAATTGAGATAATTTTAATTTAATTTCGATTTCATACTTCTTTTTCTTCATCGTGTCGATGGCTGAGTCAAATTTTATTTTGACTTGCCATCGTGGTAAAATGATTAGTCAATTCGCTTTGGAGAACTCGCGAATTGCCCAGGGTGCGCCGGACGTAGGTAATCGTTGCACCCCATGCATGATTTCATACTATTTTTGCTTTATTGCATACATAATTAAGTAAGCTTAACTTTAAGTTATTTTGATGAGACGGTGCTTCCTCGCTCTAGCTCACTAACAATAGTTATACCAGCCCCAACATAGCAATGTATAATTTGAACCAAAATCGCGCTGCTGGCATGAAAATTCGGAGAAAATCAGTCAATGTAATTCGCAAATAATTATTTGTGAATTTGATATTTTGGAGCTCGATAGCTTAATGCCTAGCGAATATATTATATTCTGACCGATATTCGCCGAATTTTCGTGCCAACAGCATGTTACTTGTCTAATCCGATACAAGAACTATGGTGCCTGGCGTGAAATACGAAAGGTAAGGCCAAAGCTTGCTGTCGTGATTTGCAGATTTGTAGCAAAATCTAAACTGATTAAGAGGTAAAGTACCCTTGTTTAAAACCTAGAACCAAGTTTTTTGTTGCCTTATGACTTGGATATATATTAAGTTAATATATAATATCTTTATTTCTAAAGATCTTAGCAATAGAATATATAAAAATATATTATAAAACTACTGTTCGAGACAGTCCAGTATAAGATCTTTTTTGATAAAACTTCGGTATTTACGTGGAGAATGGTGTATAACATCCACATTTTTCCTGTTATGTTTAGGTCCCATGGGATAGGGGCCTAACGCCATCCACCAGGCACATTTCCAACTCTCTGCTGCAATTATGATTTTCCTGACGGAAATTTCACAAATATCACTTTGCCCGACCCGGGCAGCAAACCCGAGACCACGCGGTGAGAGGCACATAATAACATGCTAAAATGTTAACTATTAAACCATTGAGATAGTTCTTCGTAAAAATTTCAAAATAAGATTTACAGAATTTTGTTATGTAACCGTAATAAGTTTGTGGAACTTATTACTGGTACTTTTAACAAGGATTATTATACCTACTTAGTAAAAAAAGCGTTCTAAAATTTGAGGAAAACATTTATACTTTCTGTTATAATTTTATGTAAGGTATAAGAAAAACAAAATCTACAAGCTTAGCAAGTTTCTTCGCCGCAACTTTTTAAGGGTCTTAGTTAAGAGCTTTTAATGTTTTAAAAGATTTTAGCCATCATAAATAAATGCTAATATTTTTCAACTTCGGGATCATTAAAATGTTTAAATCTTGTGTCACAATTTCAAGTAACTTTTTTAACCAACGCAGCAACGTTTAAGTAAATCGTCGCATCGTCATTTCTTTAAATCCTACAAATACACAAATACGTATATTTTTTATCTGTATCCACATTAGTCAACGCGGTATCTCTTGTTTGTTGACTCTCCTTCGTTTACCGAGTAATTTATAAAATGTGATGCTTTTAAAAATATACCGTTTTTCTTTCTATTTACTGTGTAGGTATGTGTTGGAGTATTTATTAACAAACATGTTGATTTTTGAGTATTAAGGAAACTTTCTATCATATTTGAACAAATAAGAAGAAGTCAATATTTTGTAAGGCTTTGAAAATGTACAGTCTAAGAATAAACGTGAGACGGGTGCTCAGTCTGGTTTTTTTCTTGACATTTTCTAATATTGTATCACTTTGAAACATTTAAGAATGTAATTTTATTCAAGTACAAGTTGATAACCACACATATTTATTATTGTATTCACTTGTTTATCAGCGTAGATCTGTAATTAGCTATTTGTTACATTTAATTAAGAAACATTCAATAATATAACCTGCTGTTGGTTTAAAAAAAGAAATACCTATTCGTATTGACTCAAATTATGGCAACCTTCTTTGAAAAAAATAATGAAACATTTTTTTACTGAAGGAAGTCGTGTAAGCAGCAAACAGTATACACAACAGTTGACAACAACACGTCATTAAATAAATGTAAAAGCGTACATACGTGAAGTTGAAGCGTCGCCGCGTCGTACGTGTTGTATCCATGATTTTTTTTTATTGATTGCAAATATGGGTAAGGTACATTGGTGGTATAATAACATTAATATCAAAGTAAAACTCCACATTTTGCTCTTAAGCATGCAACATTAACACACATTATTAAAAAATTATAACAAAAATATATATACTAGAAAAAATTACTATTTAACAACCAAGATTTATAAAATTTAAAAATTTAAGAGAAATAAAAAAACAGATCACATGCAGACATAATAATAATTATATTTTAATATTAAATTTATAGAAATGTCAAAATTTTATCAAAATCATTAAACAATGTCAAATTATTTAATTACAATTTGTCACTTAAATATTCATTGACACTATAATAAGCCTTTTCCAACAGTAACTTTTTAAGTGCAAGCCGAAACCTTTGGTAACTTTCTAGTTTCAACATATCCTTTGGAAGGTGGTTATAAATACGTGGCCCTATACAGAATACACTGTTATTGAACATTGAAGTTTTATGCAATAGGCAACATATTTTATTTTTATGTCGTTTCCTGGTATACTGTTCAAACATGCTTGTGTTGTTTCTCACAAAACTTATAACCTCATAGATATAAATTGATGGCATTGTTAGTAGACTCAATCGTTTAAAATGGGGTCTACAGGAATCATTTTTTTTGAGCTATAAATACCCTTTCGTTTTCTGTGGAATACCCCCAAAACATAATCCCGTCACTTCTTTTTTTTTATGAGTCAAAGGTCAAAGTTTTTATACCACCCCGGCCGAGTAGTTCAGATCGCTCAGGGAGCAATTGTTAGGGCAGTTGGGGCATTCAAGTAGATGTGTCATTGTTTCTGGTCACTAAAAAACCAAACCGATCAAACCCCTACCAATAATTTTTCGTTTGCAGCTATATTTATTATATAATATAAGCCCTGTATCTAATACAAGTCCCACTGCTGGGCTCAGGCCTCTTCTCATGATGAGAAGGGTTCGGCCATAGTCTACCACGCTAGCCAAGTGCGGATTGATAGACTTCACACACCCTCGAGAAAACTTTTTAGGCACTCTTAGGTGCCTAAAAATGCAGGTTTCCTCAAAATGTTTTTCTTCTCCGTTATCGAGCGATAATTAATATGACAAAATAAACTATAATATATCTCCGAAAAGACGAATCTTAACGAATTATTGACAGAGGTGAGTTTTTGTTTTTTAAATTTCTGTATTAAATAATAAAATACATTGATTTATGTACTAATCTAGTGTAAGTTTAATCCTAGATGTACAAAAAATATTATAACATATGATTTTACAAGTATATGAAAACTTATTTAAAAACTTATTGCATGTTCATAATTATAAATTGATTATTATATTATTGCAAATTGTAATTCAGATATTAAATAACATAGATATATAATTGTACAAATTCTTTAGTTATAGCAATTTGTTTATAACAATGATATTCGTTTATATAATGATTATATATAAATCATAACAATAATTATGTTATGTTAAAATAATAGGCGACGGTACTTTACAGAGTGCCGTGGGTTCAAACCCGAGACCTTTGACTTAGCAATCCTACGGTCTCCCACTCGGCTATCGCTGCTTGTATATTTATTACGTAACAAGCTTCCGCCCGCGGCTCCGCCCGCGTGGTATGTCAATTAAAAGTAGCCTATATGTTAATCCAGACTATAAGCTACATGTGTGCAAAATTTCATCGAAATCGACCCGGTAGTTTTGGCGTGAAAGAGTAACAAACATCCATACATCCATACATCCATACTTACAAACTTTCGCCTTTATAATATTAGTAAGGATTAATAACTTAACATCAAAGAGTTTAGCAGGAAGCCGTCAAAGTCAAGGCGGTCATTAATTTGTTCCGAACAATCAGGTGCATTTGATCGCAACGTAATAACCCTAGGTGAGCGCTAAAAGATGGAGAGGTAAGTGAAAAAGTTTGAATGTTATGATATACATGATAATATAACTCGAGCGGCAAGAACTTTGAAAACGCCACCGAGAATAAATCGACTTACTTGTTGTAGACTCAACCAGGGATTACAAAAACATTTTCTTTTAAAAGTTACTACAAAGGGAAATTTGTCGGCATGAAGATAAGATCTATCATTTAAAACAATTTGGCTAAAAGGGTGTTAGGATGAAAATAAAAGGTATAAATCGCTACTGAATCATTTTCACCCAACACTGAGCTCTCCCCTTAATTGTAATTTCGTTATTTGCTTTGTTTCTGTCGCCATGGATCAGAATTTATTTATTTATTTATTTATTTATTTATAAAGTATTTTTTACTGGATGCATAAAGTTCAAATAAGTTGTTTATTTAAATATTTTCTTACCACCGCTTACCCGTGATTTAGTTCACGTTTTTAGACCTGGGTGCGAAAGTTCGAGAAATGGCGAAAACAGTACGCAAAACTATATTTTGCTCACTGTTTTAAGTGTGCGGAAAAACGACAAGAATCAAAATCGAGTTTTGCTCACTATTTTCACCAACAATGAACGCTTTTTGGAGCTGCTGAGGAGAAAGAGTCATTAATAGTTGTTTTTCTAAAAACCTTTTGTCACTATACTTATACCGTCTTTATCGCACTTTCCTCGTACAATCAACAATGTCGTTAAATCAGCGAGACACAATAGGGAGTCAAGTTTGAAAACTGAACGTCTTGAAAGTTTGAGAGTTTGCAATAGCACCCTTTGACTGTCGACTCTAAAAGAGCAATCGATTCCAAAGTAATCAAATTAACTTTAAAAGTTAACCCTTGAACATTGTATAAAATTCAAGTTCTATACAATCTTTTTAGAGACCAGAGACTTTCGAGCTTAAATAAATAAATTCATTATGTAAGGGATAGTGATTCGGCAAAAAATGGATCCACAATACAAATTAAAATAATGTGATAAGTTGCAAAATTTAAGGAGTTGTAGTAACATTATTATGAAAAATAGTGACACTCTTGAAAGGCGAAAGTTTTTTGCGTGTGTGTGTGTGTGTATTTGTTACTATGTCACGCTCGGATGGGTTTTAATGAAATTTGGTGAACAGGTAGCTTACGATCTGGATTAAAATATTCCACGAAGGTAGTCCGTGCACGGTATCTAGTCATATCATAAAACAGATTAGTACAATATATATGGGTAAGGCATTCTGTAATTATAAGAAATTTGGTGAATCGATCTTTGTTATTTTCGTAGACAGGCCACTTTTAAACGCATTTTTTTTATTAACTATGTGTTACCTACAGTCGTCAGGCATTCTTTTATATTATTTTTAAAGTTATTTGCGACAGTATAAACACACTTAAAACACTCCAAATATTGTGCAGAAACATTACCCAGCAATTTTGACTAAAAGCCAAATTCAATAGAACTAACGTACTAAACGAAGTTAAACAAGAAAATATCTGGCTGTCAACAACAGGCACAGGTTGAGCGTACTAAAATCGATATGATGTAATATCGATACATCGAATCGTAATATAATCGATATAAATTAATGGTCTGTCAACCGCAGGGCGGGCTTAGTCCATAGAGTTAAATGTGATATTTCATGCTTTGTGTGGTTACAACGTTAGGCTGCGTATTGTGTGACCGGTGCCGATGTCACGTTCTATGAGCTTTTGAGCCTAGACTAAATGCGTTATGGATGAAAGGAATTTTGATAGATAATGATAATTAATAGGCAGAAAGACAGTGATATTTTTTTTGTTATGATTACAAAGCTCTTCTACGTTTGTTTTCACCAAAATAACGATATGCTAGTACATCATAATTTGTCCTAAATAATAATTACCATATAACAATTACTACTACTAGCTACTAACACGTATTTCTACATATAAAGGTAGTTGTACACCTACGCGTAGCAATTCTACACGCATTCGCGTAGTTCCAAGAGAGTGTAAATTTTTAATTAACGCAGGTTATAGGGCATCGACCTCTACGGTACGGAAAACTTGTGGAATAAAGTAATTTAATGTTGCGAATAACGTTGTACCGTAACTTTGAAAGCCGGTATTAGAAGGATTTCTTACATAAATTGCTATTATCAAAATAAAATGAACCAATATTTGCTTATTGTTAATGTTGAAAATTATTGGGAATAGCAGCCAATTAAAACTAGGGCAATATAAAGGCATTTTCAAATTTAAATTCGTTTAGTAATATAGGCCAATGATCAACTTCTACTAAATACCTACCGGCTCTACAAACCGTAATGTAATTATAATCATTAAACGATTCTTCTAAAATATATATATATATATATATATATATATATATATATATATATATATATATATATATATATATATTATATAAATATTTATATTATTGTATATAAATACTTTTCTTTTTTATATGTAACTTGACTAACATAAATGTTGTAATAATAATAAAATCTTAATAAATAATCTTAGTTAATAGTTCGTTTAACTTCCATAATAAATTGAGAAAGGTTTCGTCGAAAAAGCTTTTCGAATAGACATTATTCATTAATTGGGTCGAACCGGGATTGGAGTGGGTCACTGTGTCCGATCCTACGATTCACGAAGGCGACGGTCTGTAACCACCCTTAAATTTATTTTATGAAATATTATTTATAATGGAATATTTACCATGTATTTTTAGCTAGTTTTTCAATAAGCCGCTTGTCTTACCAACAGAAAATCTTACCAACCGAACCCGAAAAAAAAATGCAGGCTTGTCAAGCATTTTTATTTAAGAAGTTTCCTTCCACAAACTCATTCACAAAAGCTCTACCACCCGTGCTCTTTCGTGTTTTGTGAAAACGTAGAGTCAGCCAACGAGTTCGGTATGCAGGCCACACTACTATATAAGCTTGTGTGAGTAACGAATAACTAGTGTAGATATTATTACGTCTGAAAGTGAATCCTAGCCTTTTCCAATTCAATATCCTACATTAAATGTAGCATTTCCAAGTATCAATTTGTAGACAGAAGTAAGCTGATGGAACTAGGTCACAACTGTAAGAGACAGACAAGATCTGTGGATCAACAATTACTTCCAATAATTAAATTCGGAATTCAATCAAATCCAATACTTTTCTCATAGGTGTATGAGATAAATCCTTACGATTATAGGCAGATGATATCCTTGACTGCCTCGATAGTCTAGCGGTTGGCGTAGGCGCCTCTCAAGAGGATTCGATTCCCAGGTCGGGCAAAGTGTTATTTGTGAACTTTCCATCGGGAAACTCACAATAGCAGTACGGAATTGGAATAGTGGCAGGTAGATGGCGAAAGGCTCACCACCTATCACCTACACAGACCTAAAACGGCGTTGTTCACCTCTGCCTCATC
The DNA here is from genome assembly GCA_905147285.1 of Hypena proboscidalis. Taxonomy (NCBI): domain Eukaryota; kingdom Metazoa; phylum Arthropoda; class Insecta; order Lepidoptera; family Erebidae; genus Hypena; species Hypena proboscidalis. The sequence continues at coordinate 19,368,078 of LR990131.1, forward strand.
CTTCTAGGTAATATAGGCGTGATGTTATGTTATGTTATGATATCCATGTATAGTATTTATTTGTTATTTAGATTAATAATTTATTTAAAGGTATGGTTTTCACTTGTTTTCTTTATCTATAACTTTTGTTTTGCTCAATGATATATGTAAGGTTATTTGAATACCATAATAATAATAATACATAAATGTATTTTTTTTAACTGTTGCATTGATTAATCGATTTGAAAATAGTAATAACACCTTTACTATTATTAAATCGATATTATAGTTGTACCGATTATGGTTTATAACGGTTTATTTTTTTTGAGGCAACATCATTCTGAAATGTCATGTGGTAAAATGATTAATTTGAGGAATAATATTCTGACATCTTGAATCGAATGGTTGTTTTATTTGTATGCTACGCTTATTTTCTGGAGTAAAGAACGGATCATACATAAATTTGTTGAAAATAATGAACGATGAGAAAACTATTACAGTTTAATTCAAATTATGAATTACGGGTTCGTGCCGTCTCAGGCACGACGTGTCGCACCCTCTTAAAATGCCTAAAAGTATTGGTGAAACCGCGGTCGACTAGATAGACCAACATTACGTGAGTAACACGCGTATTTCATAATTTGAATAATGTTGCAAACTAACGTCAATTTAAAAAAAAATATTACAGCTTTATAGGTCACCTTCATCATTACTTGAAAAACGTGTAAGTGCGACATTAGTACTATTCTACACAAAATTCCTAGTCGCTGCCTCATCCAAAAGGTATTTTCCTATATTATTCGTTGTATAATGAAAATAAAAACATTAACTTCATTCGATCCAGTTCTTCTCATTAATTTTCGCAGTGAGCGACCATACAAAAAGTTGAGTCGGCTTCTAAAAAGTCAAAGCTAACGTCACAATTTGAGATACTTTAGCGCACGTACTTCACAATACTTCTTTTCTATTTTTAGCTGCCGTCTCTCAAATATAATTGTCTAAGGCCGAAAAGAAGAAGTCAGAGCTCAGAAAATAGAATTGAACTTTTTAACAAGGAATTAAATCACTTGGCAGATAGTCCGGAAATAAAAGACAGGGGATGAAATATTGTTTGGGGATGAAACAGTCATCTTACACGTTTTGACGCAAAAGACAAACGTTTTTATTGTTTTTGCTTGAAATATTTAGGTGAAAATGTTCAGAAAAGGGGTGAGAAAATAAGGCGTAGGTAATAAATGTTTCTAGAAATTTTAAAGAAAATTAAAAATGTATAGTGTTCGTAAACTTTAGTTATTGTACATGAAAGGAGCCTCCCCGAGTGACGTACACAACAATTCCCTACGTCCAGCGCACCCTGGGCAATTCGCAAGTTCTTAAAAGCGAATTGGCTAATCCTTTCACCACGATGGCAAGTCAAAATCTTGACCACCTTACTGACTGTCCAAAATGCCCTACCACCTGCACAAGAGAGTGCATGAACGCCGACGAGAGCGTCATAACATTGGCCACGTATTGGACCAATAAAAATTGACTCAGCCATCGACATGACGAAGTAGAAGATTGTACAATGTAATAAAGATAAATGAATCATGAAATAAACCATGAGCTGCCTTGATTGTTAAGTAGTTAGTGTGCCTCTCACCGCGAGGTCTCGGGTTCGATTCCCGGGTCTGGCAAAGTGTTAGATGTGAACTTTTCGTCAGGAAATTCACAATAGCAGCACGGAATTAGCATTGTGCCCGGTGGATGGCGATAGGCCATGGGTCCTAAACATAAGAGTGAAGTGTGGGTGTTGTACACCTCTGTCACACCCTTCTATGTATAGGCGTGATGTTATGCTATGTTAAAATGTAAATGAAAATTTTCTTTTATCTGATTGATTGATGGCAGAACAAACTTCCCGAAAAACTGTTAGAAACTTTTCACATTCTATTTAATACTTAGAGTTTTTAATATATTTACGACGTACTTTCAAAGTGAATTATTTTACTTTTTATCCTGTTTTTGAATAACGAAGATAATATTATGACTTTACCTTGCGAAATAATAATATTAGAAGAATGAAATTACCTACTAAAATATTTGCGGATTCTAAGAATAGTTACTATTTAGATACTAATTTTTGGCAAATCTTTAATGAAAAACCAAATAGGTAGATGAATATTTTGAATAATCAACGTTATACATAGGTATACTATTATTTTCATTATTATAGCTCTTCAATAGAAATATTTATATGATAGGTTCGCATGAGGCTCAGCCCACGTTTAGGTTTGTCGATAAAAAGTAGCTTATGTCCTTCCTCAAGTCTTAAACTATCTTTATACCAATACTCATTAAAATCAGGTTAGTAGTTAAGCCGTGAAAGTGTAACAGACAAACAGACAGAGTTACTTTCTCACTTATATTATTAAAATAATGTATGGATTGTTTTTATTTACCAAAATCTCCTTCTATATAATAATTATGTAGACATCTCACTAGAAACTTTATCCACGTGGATGAATCCTGTTTAAGCCCCTAAGGATTATCGGTAAAATATTCTTCCGTCACCTGAAAATATTACCTGAACGTTCCCAGAAACAGAATTACATGTGCACAGAAGTGCAAGTAATGATAATATGTGAAGTCTGGTAATAATTTCAGTGTAAAAGCTCTTTGGCGGCATTCCATTATAAAGATAGATTTGGGTTTTTTATACTAAATAGAATGCCAGAAGCAATTACACTATCCAATGAACCCAGAAACCACACCCAGTCTCAGAACAAATCTTTGCGCATCACACAAAGATTTGTCATGTGGGGATCGAACACACAACACTAGTGCAGTGGAGAGCGGCGAGGCAGCCGCTAAAACCACACCACACGTGCATTATATTGACTGTCAGTTATTCGATATGATAACAAAACTACTCAATGAAATAGACACAAAATGAAACTAACCAAAGCCTATAAATTTAAAAGAGGTCTGAACTCTCGACGCCGCCCAGTAAATGTCCCGATCGACGGTAAATACCTACACTAGGTACTGAGGCGAGTACAGCCGTAAAATAAATAGCTGAAATATCAGTGTTTACAGTGGATCGGTGGCTTTAATGGTCTGAAAGTAAAGGAGATAACGGTTTTGAATTTCTGAATAAACGTAAAATAATACGACCGGATGGCGGAGTGGGTAGTGTACGTGCCTGCGACGCCGAGGTCGCGGGTTCGATTCCCACTTGAGACAAATTGTTATATGCGGTGGTTAGTCGTAGTCTGGGTGTTTCTATGTATAATAATTTTATTATGTATTCACAAAAGAAAAGTATTAGTCTGTAGTACAAGGTCTGCTTAGTTTGGGACTAGATGGCGCTGTGTGTAAGTTGTGAGATATTTATTATTATAAGATGACTTTATATGCAAAAATGGTTTTACTGTACTTAGAAAGAAAGAAAGAAAGGAAAAGCATTTATTTGGACTCATAAAGGAGTACACTGGTAAAAATAAGGCATGCAAAAGAAAACTTAACAAAATAAAACATTAAAATAAGAATTAGCACATAGGTATGGTAAACACGTGGAACACTCCCGTATGAGACCAAAAAGGTGGCTATCTCAGCAATTGCTGTAATAGAATACTACAGCGCTGATTTTCAGATAGCACCTATGTAATTAATGACTTTATGATAATAAGATTAATATATAATTTATAAGATAATATAAGAAGAAGAATAAGATAATAAATAATACTAGATATTAAAATATATATTTATATAAGAGAATAATAGAAAATATATTAATACCTAAATAAATATGTACAAGCACTATATGTAAATTATATCTGCCCCCAAGTATAATCTGCTCAATTAAAATTTATATTAGTGTCGTTAAAAGCTGGTATTTATTTTAGCTGTTTTAAATTCGTTCAATTAATAAATATTTTTTAAAATTAAACTTAAAAGTTCCCACAGTTTTAGCAGCACGTATCGGCAGTGGCAGATCGTTCCAGCAGCGACTAGCAGAGAATTTGAAACTACCTCTAAATGCTGTCGTTCTATGCTTAGGTGTTACTAAAAGGTAGGCCGAGGCTCTGGTGTTTCGTTTATTATAGTCCCTTGACCAGGAAAGTTTGTTATATAGATAGGTTGGTTTTTTATTTAATATAACGTCAAAAAGTAGGGTTGCAAAGTGAAGCTTTCTTCGTGCCGTCATCTTCATTAAGTTACCCCTATTTAAAAACGGCGTGACATGATGGCGGAATGGAATCTCATAACAGAAGCGGGCACAAGCGTTTTGTGTGCGTTGCACCATTTTATCTGTCCTTCCAAGTATGCAGTTCCCATACACAACATCTGCGTAAAAAATCAGTGATTCACACAACATAATACGCATATCGACACTAATGTAGGGACGAATTCGATAAAGTATCTTGAGTCGATAGAAACAGTTCCGCATGGCCTCTAGTATATGAGTTTCGAAGTGTAATTTTATTGTCCATCAAAAACCAGACCTAAGTTTCGTGCCTCTTGAACCTGTTCAATGGGACAGCCATCAATTGTAACAGTGTGATTAAAATGTTTAACTATTACTAGAGTTTGTTTCGATCCTGTAATAAGAAATTTACTTTTTTTTGGGTTTAACATTAATGCTTAGCTATTATATAGATTCATGGTTAATAGTAATAGTAGCTTGTATCTGTTTTTGCTACACTTTTTTATTCAAAAGTGTTATTTAGGATATTTCCCTCAGGAAATTCTCAATAGCAGCACGGAGTTGAATTTGTGCACGGCTTACCCTCTTTCACATAGGACCTAAACATCACGGTGAAATGTGGGTTTCTTACACCTTTGCCGGTAATATAGGTCTTCAAGATAATATAAGCGTGATGTAAAGATTATTTGCTTGCACACAAGGAAATATTTGCGCTCATTTATATGTCTAATCCTAGTTAAATCGCTCACTGGTCTATAAAGACGGCCGAGAACAAGAATACGTGGAGAAGCATAGTGCATCGAGTGACCAACACTTCTAGCTAGACACGACCTTCAGCAATGAAGATAACTGAGAAGTGAATATGTCTGATATTCGTTAAGGATTGTCATACATCCCATAAAAAGGTGCTCCACACTTTTACACACCATTTGCTTTCACGATTATTTTTGAGTGCGAAGATGTAATGGGCTTAATTAAAAATACCCGTGAGAATGGCGGCATGACGCGCCGTCAGTTTTATGGCGTTCCCGAAATGACGTGACGCCCGAAACGGCTCTTTTGACAAGCGATTATTTCGTTAAACAAATTATTTTTTCTAAAGGGCTCTTAACATCCGGATTGGAAGCTTTTCTGAGACTTAATTGGGTTGAACTGTTATGATTTTCAAGGAGATTGAGCTATGTCCAATTTGATTTGGCAAATGAACGAACGAAAATAAACTACTATATTGGCAAATGATTTAGGAAAACTTGGGCAGTTTCAGTAACAATACCAAATCTCTTTCAGAGAGGTATATAAAAAGGAAATGATATTTGTATATGTGCTAAAATATTGTATGTCCTTACATATATATACAATCTATTTTCGACGTATTGTGTCACGACTCTCATTCAAGTCCCTTCCGCGTGGGATGAGATGAAATGATGGTATTTTGAAGCGGATTCATCGCATCAATACCTACCTACGTATCCTTTCAACAACAATATGTCGATCCCTAATCGCCCGGTTCGGATAACTACTAAACTTCGTATAATAAAAGGTACAAAATTCGCATTACCCTCGAATTTTCGACTCGTCATGTCGGCGCCATGACGAGGGTCGACTATTATTTAGTTTTATTTTGAACTAGTTTCTACTGGCCGTTTCGTCTGTGTAGAATACATATCTGTGATTTAAAAATATCATCATCATCATGGTCCTTCGGCATATGCCAGATTTTAAAGTAAGATCTGCAGCCACACAATTATGAAAACTGTTTCTAATATGATGCTGTAGCTTGTGCGTAATGCTCGAGCCAACTTTCGGACAGAATTACGTTTTGTCTTCTACTACCGTTATACATAACAGTGCCTATATTACCCAGAAGGGTGCAGCAGATGTGTACAACACTAACACTTCACCTGTTATGTTCAGGTCCCATGAAGTAGGGTGTTAGCTTGCCACCATCCACGGAGCACAATACCAACTCCGAGCTGCTATTGATAATTTTCTGGTGGGAAAATACCAAATAACACTTTGTCCGACCCGGGAATCGAACCCGAGACGATACACAATTTATACCGCTAGACCAACAAAGTAGTTACTACTACTGTTATAAAGGCATATATATTTTTCTCTACGTACATACATAATTCACTTACAATTTTATTACAGGTTTGGAAGATAAAATCCTTTGATATGAAAAAAAAAACAATAATATTAAATTTTATTTGAAACGTAATAATATATTAATGTAACGGTTTCAATGATGGAATGTGAGGCGACGAAATTATTATCGGAAAATGTTTTTATATTTAATTTTATGCGAAATTTCGTGGAGGTGGATCCGAAAATGGATTCTTCCCTGTTCATTTATGTGAAAGTAGGAAATTAGGGTGGATATGACATAAGGGCGTTTATTGAACACAGATTTTACACGTGGTCACAGGTTAAAAATAATATTGCAAAAAAAAACAAATTGAGATCATTCAATTGTTAGGCCCACTTAAAAATTCTGTCCACGTCTAAAAGCTGTCGTTTCAACAAATACTTCTTTGAATTTACCCCGTATTTATATAGCAGTATACCTACATGACCTTTTATGAATCTTATCGTCTTATTGTGTACTTAACCTTATTTTATTCACTTTTATTAGTGCCACTAATCACGCAATAGCAACTACCGCTATTGTTTGATTGTAAAGTCTCTCTATCCACATCCCGGTATCATTGTAATTCACAAGCAAATGTGATTACATTAGTAAAATTATAGAAATTCATAAAATTATACGCACCATTTTTTATTGAATGATTTTATTTTTTTATTTTTTTTATGGTGGATAGGCACGCGTTTGACCGCGATCTCACCTGATGGTAAGTGATGATGCGGTCTACGGTGGAGCACGCTTACCTATGAGATACCTATTAACTCTTGCTTTAAAGAGATCCAGATTGTAATCATGCTTATGGTTTTATTAAAATAACATCATACCCACTTTACAAGTAGGGTAGGTACCCAAAAAAAAAAGTTATTTATGGTACTAGTGAGGAAAGTTTGATATTTTGTTTGAGTACGGTTTTTAATCATGAGCTTGCAAAGTTGTCTAATATTTACTATTGAGGCAAAGGCAAATGATTAAAAACCACATCTGCAATTTTCTGCATCTGCAGAAAAATCAAATCTGCTAAATTTTATTTAAACTTTTTTATGTAAAGTACTATTTTGTAAATAAATGATGAGAGATGTGTGAATTTATTTTATCATTTATGAATCTGTTTATATATCTATGAAATTTGTTATTTTATTTCTTTGTAAGTTTTGTATGGAATTCGTTATTGAAATTTTTCCATAAATAATATTTATTAATTTGTAGCCTCTTGGGAAAACTGCGGCGGAAAATTCATTCCGCTACTTGATGTAGGAGGAAAATAAAATTCAAATATTGTTATTCAGTAGACAAAAAAAATAGAAATTTAATGAAATGCCTGTTAGATACGAAAATATGTTTTTTTTTAGTTTTTCGATAGCTCATTTTTTTTAGACAATGTATGCACTATAGTTATTAGTTATTCATATTTAACAAAAAAAAAAATGTATGGAACCTTCTTCGTTTATATTAACATCGTCCAAACTCAAATGCTTAAGAAAACCTTGTGCAAAAAAGTAAAATTTAAAAAAATTGTGTTACCTTTAAATGGTTACGCAAGTGAAAAGTTAGCTAAAAAAAAAGAGAAACAATGGCTAAAATCACGCTGTCAACTAGCATTAAACATGTCAGTCTGTAGCTTCTCTTTGAGTGACACTTTGAAATAAATACCGCCACGAAAATGTCACCTTATATATACACACATACATACATTACAAACATATATACACACAGATGTAAATTGTGATGGGAACTGTCTACGTAAGAATTTGTTAAATGCTCTTAGAACATTTTCCTGAGAAGGAAAATGGATTGTATTTTTAGGACGGTTGTTATAGGTTTTAAGGCTTACCACTTATTGCTAGTGATTATCTCTTCTCTTAGCCTCTTGAGCTTTATCGTAATTTTGTCACTATATTTAGCTTTGTGGAAAAACATCAGTCATGCGTTAATAATAAATCAGGTAAATTAGGTATATCTATCTATTTATCAAATTTACAATTTTTTTGAGTTTCTCAATGATATGCCCAACAACATAGATAAAAGAAATGGATTTAAAATTTTCTTTATATCTATATTTAATCTAATGATGATTGAGTGGATATACGTTTTTGTAAGCATAAAAATTTACATGGAATAAAATTATAAACTCGAATTAAACCTCGAATATTAGTTCCAGTATCGGTATTGCATTTGTGGGTTTAATTCCAACAAATGCAATTCCAATATCACTACTACAAGTCGATTAATTACTGTTTTTGTTTAGTAAATGATAAGTAATACAAACAAAATTTACGTCTGCTCAGTCCCTTATATGACCTTAAGCCAGATAAATCTCTTGTTGTGAACAGTTTTGACAGATGTAATATTAAATGGCGGCTCCTGCTTGTACAACCGAACACAAACAACTTAGTGACGTAGTCATTTTGAGTTACATTAACAAAAATGACGTTTGCTCGATCACTTGTATGACCTTAGGAGATAAATCTCTTGTTGTGAGTAGTTTTGACAGATGTTAAATTAAACGCTGACTCCTACTTGTACAACCGAACACAAACGGTTTGGTGATGTTCAGTCATTTTGAGTTACTTTAACAAAAATGACGTTTGCTCAATCAATTTGTATGACCTTTTGAGAAAGATCTCTTGTTGTGAGCAGTTTTTACGGATGTTAAATTAAATGACGACTGCTACTTGTACAGACGAATGGAAAGGTTTTGTGAGATTTTATTGACTGCGCAACAGCTCAGACAGACACTTTAAAAATATATAATATTAATTTTCTAATTAAAGTTTTGCGAATAGTTTGACTATTAAAACTTCACGATAAATTATTTTAATCCTTTTCATTATAATGCTGTTAATTTTTATTTTTATGACAGATTTTTTAATTTTAATTAAAATATAAAAAAAACATAACTTGCACAAAAATAGACAGACCCTGAACATCATATTATTTTGTGAGCTCAAACGCGATGGACATACGTGAACTAGAAGCGGAAAACCCTATGATGTATTCCGTCTTTTCATCAGCTTAATTCTTCAATATTGATAACGTTTAAATTTTTTAAGCTATTCTGGGAATAAAAATGAGGTCAAATGAGTGTCAGAACCGTGGTCGAAACCGCCTTTACCCATTAAAGAATTGGGTCCTGCGGAGACGATCCTGGGTAGACCACCAATATTTCATTACAATATAATTGATCACATAATTTTTCAGCGAAATCTAAACTAAAAGTGGTCGTAATCGGACTTAAAAATATTTGCAAAATCCATACGTATAAAAATACATGCTAGTTAAATACAAGCTTTAAAGTAAAGTGACAAATGGCCTTATCAAGAACCTATCAGAAACGTATGCAACTAACCCGTAGTATACCTACTTTTTTCTATAATAAAAATTCAATTTCGTCCTCATACACTTTGGCTCAAGATCACACGGAACTAATTTTAATATTCCTCTATCTTTGCTAGCGCCATATATTAAAATGTAATCTACGTTTGAAGCAATTACCTTCCTGAAACAATCTCATTACAAGGGAACTCTACGTTTTCATAAAACGTGAATGTATTTGAGGCCTAGATTACGTTCTTTGTTAGAATGTAAGAATGAGGTCGTGTGAAATTGTAGTTTTAATGTCTGTTTGAATTTAATTTAAAATGTTATTTTTGCATCTATAACAAATTCGCATTGAGTCTAAGTGCTAATTTCACTAATGACGCGTGATGCGCGTACGAAAATACAGACTGGCAGACGAACAGACAAAAATTCTTATAAAATATGTTTTGGCTTCTATTGCTGTTATAAAATCGCCTCGTATTATTTTTCCTAAATATTTTTAATGTAGGTACATACATTGCAAGTTTTCAATTAAAATAAATATATATATTATTGTAGATAGGATTGAAAGACCGGTGTTAAAATTAATGCACTACTAGTATTTATAAGCACTATGCCGGACCACGATAGGTCATTCCTTTTCATCATTTGTTTAAGTCCGAAGATTAAAGATTATATATAGTAAAGATTTAAATTATTTATTTTCATAGGCCCCAGGGGGCGCTTGAATACCTCAAAACATTACAAACAATAATAAAAATAAATTATAAAATAAACTAAATTAGATCTAACTAGATTAAAATTTAGATCAATAATGTGTTCCTCCACATCGATAATTGCAAAAAAAAAATGTATGTTTGTTTGTCACTTTTGACAAAACCTGTCACGACTTTAAGTCAAATTTTAGAAGGGAATTCAGATTCAGAAGTTAGTTTCTTTAACACTTTTCTGTCCGTCAGTACATGAATTCTGATTCATCCTGTCCGTCCGTCCGTAGTTCAGTCGCCCTCGGGACTCAGCCGCGGACGAGTGTCTGTGCAGTGACAAGTGATAACGGATCGAGAAAAAGTGGTAGTGCTCTGTGCTTTGTGTGGTGGGTATATTAAATATATATATATTTTTCTTAATTTCTCGGTTTTCTTTTTTTATGCTGTAATAGTTTAAGCAAGGAGGTTATGGCATAACCTATGGAAAGGTTATGAAAAGTTTACTTTTTAACTATTTTTCTTCACATATTATATAGATACAAAACCATGATATTTTTGTTGGTTGGATTATTCATAGTTAATATTTTTGTAAAATTGTTGTATTTCTTTGTTAAGTGTATGTTTTAATCTTCATCAATGTCATTTAAGTATTACGTGGATAAACAAAATGTGATAAGAAATGTCAAAATGTCCTTTGTAAGTGCCGCTAAGTACAGTTGAGTTCATAAATATGTTTATATAATGTGGATCAAAACTGCCTACATGTAAATGAACTTGACTATACGAAGAGGGAATACATAGTAATTTTTACTTTTGTTTTCTATAAAGGCGCTCAAAACTTATTTTTGTAAGGAAGTTGTCTCTCGAGGTTTTATATTAATATAGAACAAACAGTAATTAGTGCATGTTGAACCGTTCAACGTGATAGATAACGTGTGTCTGGATCTTGCAGATGTGACGTTCATTCCAATACATATATTATATATAACGAAGAAACAGTTGAAAAAGATATTAGACCGGCAGGATTTGAACCTGCGACCTTACTGCACACCGGGCAGTCGTTCTTAGTCTTTTGTATCCTACCTAAGATAGGAACAAATGGATGAACGTGACGTCACGAAATGACGTATCATACAGTTGAGAAATTTAGGGTGCCGGTAAGAGGCGACCGTAGCTGGATGGCTAAGAGCGACTGCCCGGTGTGCAGTTAGGTCGCAGGTTCAAATCCTGCCGGTCCAATATCTTTTTCAACTATTTCTTAGTATAATTTGCTAAGCATAGCTAAATGCTATAAAAATAATCAAAATATATATAACGGTAGCACAGGTATGTAGTATATACAAAGTCTATAATAACAAAACATCACACCTATATTAGCCAAAAGGGTCCGGCAAAAGAATACAGCACCCACATTTTACCTGTGATGTTTAGGTCCCATTGGATAGATGGTGAGCCTATCGCTATCCACCGCGTAAAATTCCAACTACGTGCTGTTATTGTGAGGATCCTGACAGAAAGTTCACAAATAACACTTTGCTCGACCCTGGAATCAAACCCAAGACCCGAGATCTCGCGGTCAGAAGTGCATACGCTAACCTCTAAACCATCGAGGCAGTTACTAGATCATCGAGGCAATTCAATCAAAAAATCATCAAAATCGTTCCACATTCAAAAGCGTACCATAAACTAGACAGCTAGCAGGTGCCAGTTCCCGCGCGAATCGTAACCGACCCGGTAAATAGGTTACTACGAGTTAGTAGTTAGAAGCCGCGGCTGCTCGCGGTGTCGTGTTACCTTGCCCTTTCATTTACAACAATCGGACAACTACATCATCATACTCTTTACTACTTACATATCTTCACGCCTATATTACCCAGAAGCATGTGGCAGAGGTGTATAACTTCCACATTTCACCTGTTATGTTTAGGTCCCACCGGGCATAATTCTAACTCCGTGCTGCTATAGTGAATTTACTGACAAAAGTTTACAAAAAACACTTTACCCGTCGCAAAAATCGAACCCGAGACTCCGTGGTGAGAGACGCATACGCTAACCACTAGACCCTTGAGGCAGTCTTCTACTATTTACTAGAAAATTAGATGATAATGTTGTGGCTAATTCAGTTCTAGCGTATCCAGTTTCCTATACAAACCTCTTTTGACGGTTTCCTAACCATGACATAAACATTTTGATTGAACTATGACGTAGTTTATCAACATAGAAACGTCAATTAATTTGTCATTTTAAGTAAAGTAAGTAAAAAATATTTATTAGAACACCATCACATTATTATTAGAAATTAAAGTCAAAATGATAAGCGAATTTAGGAACAAAAAAAAACTGAATAATTATAATAATACACTGACCGACACTGATGACTTTATAGATTTGCAAGTTGCAACTGAGTTCATGTCTCAGACTTGCTATGCTAAAATGGTGCCTAAAATGACACAGCTCAACATTGTTGCCAGAAAATTTAGCAACGTTGATTTGACGTTTGTTGATAACTTCACTACGAAATGAAAAACAGACAACGAAATGACAATGTCAATTGGCAGTAATGTCATTGTTTTCAAAGTTCATTCAATCATTCATGAACGCTCGGTATCGTTACTGAATGCAATCCAAGGATGGTGCACAAGAAAAAAAAGTGTTTTTCGATAACCATTTTTTAATCAACATTTAACAGCCGACTCCATAAGCACCGTTAAAACCATTCCCATACAAGCTCTGCGTAGTCTGGGACTAGATGGTGTTGTGTGTAAGTTGTAAGATATTTATTAATGATTATTTATTTATTCTTGTTGAACTCGAGCCTAAGATATTCCCGAGTTATTTAGACTTCCCATTCAATGACAGACTGTCTTAAACTGTAAATGTAAAGTAAGTTACAATGTATACAATAATAAACATGCCTTAGAAAAAACATTTTTTCGTAAAATATTAGCCAAATATTGCTGCCCCGCTCAATTAATGTTACATGGATGAGCAACTAAGAGAAAATGGTATTATGAAGTTCAATGTAAGGGAAAATTCAGTTATCCCATTCTGATCCCTTCGTTAGATGGGTTACGTTTCCCTGGCGAATTTAACTGAATCATTACCGTTTAATTATATTAGGTATTTTTATAAAAAAACGCGCACCTTTTAAAAGAAGGACGGATATAATCTTAATATGAGTAGAGTGAAGTAAACATTTATATGTGAAATTTTGCCAAAATGAGACCGTAACTATAGTCAAAAACATATTATTATCAGATCTTGAAGGGCGGTTATTTAAAATTTCGCTGGCAAGCACATCACACCAAAAACATTTTTAATTTTACCAAGATGAGACCATAATAATATGGCTATGTATTAAAACATATCCGATCTCAAGAGGTTAGGCTCTAACTCTACTAACCTTTACTCTACGCGCCTTAACTTTACGAATTCGTTGGAAAAAATCGACGAAGCACTTCGAGAAAAGTTAGGCTTGCGCTTAGCTTAGCTCATCTTGACTGAGACACTACCGTACCCCCAGATCTAAGTTACTCTTTCGCAATAAAGGTTTATTAATAATAATTATGTAGGCTAACCTCTGCTTAAAAAAACATAATTGCGATGCTTAGAGCATAAATAATGTGAAATAATCATTTGCCATTCATTTCACCGTCAGCTCAAATCAGAACAAAGTCGTGTACGTAACAAAAACAAGAAAGATCTGCATTCCTCAAGCTCATTACCAAAAACTCTCCCACCAAACAGATAATCCGTTCCGTATTGAATCCAAAACAAACAACATGATTAACGAGATCCTCTTACCGGAGCTTTTGTGTTAATAATAGCACAATACACTATTAATAGTGGTTAGAAATAATGGCTATAAAGGGCACCAAAATTCATTATCAATAGCCGCCAAAACAGTAGTATAATTATGTATATTTCAGTTAATGGATTGTTTGGGTATAGTAGATAATTATAGTTTGGGATTTATTGAATGAGTATTTATGGTTTCCTGATAATAATAAATTAATGTAGGTATATTATATATTGTGTAAATCAGATTGCGAAAATTATGATGAATGCGGGTTTAATACATTAACGTCTGATATACCTACTGGGTGTCCCACGGACATGCCACATGGAGGGAAAGTATTTTAAATATGGAAGAAAGAAGATTTTACTGAAACAAGTCTTTATTTTATTTTAATTAACTATTTAAACTGCTTTCAAGGCAAGTCCTTTTGCAGTATTATGTCGTCTCAAAAGTCTAATAAAAACATTCTTGGATTGCCTTACGAATATGCAAGTTTAATTTCATAAAACTTTTTTTTCGGACGGTACAGAATTCCTTCACAATTTTCAACAGGTCATTGAACCACAAAGATATTGTCCTGGCCAGTATACGGGATTATGGCATACTTCCTTAATCCTTCGCATTGTCGCAACCTAAAGGACACTCTCTCTACGAAGTACATAATGAGTTCGCCGAATTATATTCTTAAGAGTAGATTATACTAACAAAAGTAGATGTTATTATCTACTTTTACTGATGGTAGAGCTTTTGTGAACAATTTCATCGTCATCACACCTTTAACCTGTGGCTAAAACGTTATACCTAGGCGTGTCTCCTGGTTGCGTGGTGAGATTAGACCCTAAAATTATTAGTACATAAGGCATTACGTCGCAGATCTCTTTTATAGATTGTGCATAATGTACAGCTGCAGGGTAAACTCACCCCTATGAAGTGCAAAAAGTACTTAAGGGGGGGTGACATTTCTCTGCAGCTGACTGTACGTGTCAATGAACTTAAGTTGCCATTTACAATCAAGTGGACTACACGCTCGTTAGTAAAAAAAAAACTTATTTTATATATTTTTAATTTTTAAAAAACTTGTTAGTAATTTGGACATACAAATTACTAGTATTCTTGTTCACCCCTTCAAGCTTAATTCGCTTGTGTAAGGAGGAAGTTCATTTTCGTGGTGTAATAGCTCGGATTCCAATCCACGACCTTTACATCGTAAGACCGATGCCTTATCCATTGCACCACGGCCGCTTTACTAGTTAGCTTTATAAAAAAGTGTAGATAAATAATCAAAACCCCTATTTTGTTTTAGTCCTTTATAGCGAAGAAAAGCTGGAACTTTGCCCGACCATAATTCCGTAGAGTTAAAGCCCTATTATTTTGTACAGTACATTTCCTTGAAATATAAAGCTACCTTCGAGAATAATTGTAGGATTTGGATTAATACTTGAATGTATTATAATTATACGAGTATCTTTACCTTAATTTTTTTTTGATATTTTAAGATTGTCTTTCTAAGTTGGAACCATGTTAAGTGTCTTTCTAATCAAAGATATTGTAAATAACTCTTTAACAAAGAGAAATAAATATCAAGAAAGCGTAGTCAAATTTTTGCACCTATTAATGTCAAAATTCACCGATTAATGTCAAAATTGCACCTATGAAATAAAAACGAATACATCATTGTATGTATATGTGTGGGTAGAGACATGTAGACGTTTTGTAAAAAAAAATGGACTATTTAGCCGTTTTCTATCTACTTTCGTCTGCTTGATGATTGCTTTTTTGACTAAAAACGGCATCCAAAAATTCCGTTTTATTAGTATAAAACGTAATTTTTGGATGTTGTTATATATGATGTAAATTGTTTTTAACTTTTTCTACTTTTCCCAAATTCCTCAAGGCATACACAAGGAAGCTTTTAGCTTTTAATAATTGACGTGAGACAGCCGCACACGGGCTCTCATTCTTTATATACCCAAATAATAATATTATCAAATAGTGTCTATATTATTGAGGCTTAATAGAATTATGTTTGGCATTTCGGCTATAGTCTTAATACGTATGAGATCGTTAACTCAAAGAACTAGACAGGGACTCATAAGATCCTTTCGCAAATTTGTATTAATATTGTACGATTTTTATAATAGCTTTATCATACCAAAGCCAAATACGGGTAAAAATAGGTATTCAAATGTGTACTTTAGAGCGCCATATATAAAGCCTATAAAAGAGTCTAACTTCATGTTAGATGCTCGCAATGCGCCATCCATTTGTATAGATAAACGCCAGGGTTTTGTACACGAAAATCCAGCCTCAAAAATAAGGAAAATAGTCAGGAACTGACTATCAAAGCCTTCCTGCCAAAGGCAGAGATTTTACCTTGCACTTTTTATCCAAATACCTTCAAAAAAATTTCAACCTTATTGCGTTATGATTTGAGTTTATTTTTGATTGGGTGGTATACACATTAAAGGGTACACCCGCGCACACAAATGCTAACATTTCCTTGATTTAATTATAAATAAACATTATGCTTAGAAATGGGGCAGACGGCATAAATTACGTCTTATCGTGTTTTGTAGCGACAAGGATTATTTGTATAATAAATAAAGTCATTCGTTGGCTGCTAATTGGGTATTGATGTTTTTCTCGTGTTAATTTCCGTTCAGTAGGGTTTTAAAGTTTTGTATATCTTTGTCGTTTAGAGATGAAAGATCAAGTACTATTTTGTGCAGCTCGTTACATTCCATATTTTATTTTCGTTACTGGGTGTGTTTGTGTGAGTGAAAGTGTGAATTTAACTTTTTAATTGGGCCCAAAAAATTGCTTCTGTCATTCTATATAATGTAGAAAATTCAAATTATAACCAAAAGACGAAAGAAAAAAACTTTCTTAGAGGCTTACTTTGTTTATAGTTGAATAGATGCCGATTATTATCTTATATTATATTAGAATATGTTCTAATTTAGTAGTGATTTTACGGTTTTGTACTTATAAAAACGATGCCTGACGCCTCTTCAACTTTATATATGTATGAGTTACTAACACTGCGTTTTTATCAATAATCAAATAAACCAAATTGGTATAAAAGTCTAATCTTCGATTACCTACGTAAAATGTTAATATGGGTTAATTCTTGTGACAAGGCAAGGCTTTATATTTTAGTCGTCTATTTTGCATGAATAAGGTGGGCGTACCTTTGGAGAAGATTATTCATAAACATAAGCAGCGAAGGTACACAATGATAATGACCATAATTAATTATATTAGTCCTCCCATACAATAGCCTGTCCCAAGTTATCCCTCGGTTTCCGCGTACGATCTACCCCTGCCTTACCCATCCGACTTCCGTTACCGTCTAGGGATGTACTGGTCTGATAGGTTAATTACTATCCGAATACCTGAAATACTCAGATATTTCAATACTCGAATACCTACTTAATATTATAATATTAATACACGAATGCTCACATACATTACTGCTACCACAAGTATTATAGCAGGGTTTAATTACTCATGTCCTGGATTAAATTTGACGCTTTAATTTGTAACTTGCAGCCAAATTGGTAGCTAGGAAAGAAAAAAAGTTCAACTGACAGAAGTTGATAATTAATGCAGTAGCATTCTAGTCAGGTCTGCTTAAATGGCTGGTTGGCTTAAAAGGTTATCAGATGCAATACTTCTAAGTACTCATAGTTCAATTTTTTTATTGATTTCAGATTCTGTATCTCTAAGAGTACTAAAGTATTTGAATACCAATTAGAAACTGACTCAGCACATCTCTCACGCCCGTGCTTTACTAAAACAACATCGTAAACTGGTATTATTATATGTTTGAACTACTAAAGTAAATATCTTTGTAAATGCAGGCACGAATGCGCGAGCCTCTTGTTTGTAGAGGCGCCTATTTATAGTAGATAGCTGTGTGCGTGGTGCTATCTATTCTCAAAGACTTGTGTGAGTAAGTGGACTAGTTTATGTACTTTGAGTTGGTCTTAACTTAGATTGCAAATTAGGACTGTACCTAGACGTTCATAACACAGGAATAGGGTAATAATTTAAATGGTATAGTTTAGTATTAATTTTGGCCTGAGGTCTCACTTAGGGCTAATGAAATATGGTTTAAAACTATCAATATGCTAGAGTCTATGGTCGGTGTTATTCCTTTAGCTAAAACGTTTAGCTCAAAGCTTTTTTTTTACTATGCCTGCAGCAAACAAACGTTAAGCCCGCCTGATGGTAAGTGGAGTACAGCACATGGACAACAACAATCCACGAAAGTTGATTGTAGATGCGTCGCTGCAGCTAAGGACAACGGTGTTATACTCCATATGCCCGTAATTTCAGGGCCTTATCTCACCACTAAACCGGTAAATTTATAAAATAAACACAGTAATGCAATACTATTTGGCGACAGGTTAAAGGTGAGACGGTGATACTGCCGCCCTCGAGCTCGTTCACAAGAGCTACAACCAGTATTACCGTCAATATTACAGTAATAATCGCTAAATATTCTTTCATATGTTCTATTTTCATCATAAAGCATATTTATTGCTACAATTGCTTTTTAGGGGGATGAGTCAAGGAAACAAGATCTTTAATATAATGTATACAGATTTAGTAATCTGTGAACTACGGACAATGGAAATGGTATCGTTGAGTCATGCATTACCATAAAGAAATATGCTGCTTGTGATATTTTCAGAATTCTATACGTCTGTAATGTGCATCATCTAATGGACAGCAAGGTTTTGAAAGAGACGGTAGCTTGTCACATATTTTTATTGTAACATAATATAGCCAAACATCACGCCGTGTTTCCTGTTTAGGTTTGACACAGGTGAAACAATCACATTCACCTCTCTTACTCTAATGTGAAGGAAAGGCCATCGCCATTTACTGGACACATTTCTAGACACCCGCACTACTACCGCACTACTACTATTTTAATAAAATTTCCCAATACCCTTTTCTCCATTCTAGGATTCGACCATTTACTAGGTACGAGTATCACGGTAAATAATCACATAGGCTAACCACAGCACCAATCACAGATATAGATCTACATAGATAACGCAGATGCATGTACTTCGCGTGTCTTAACCCCGACCAAGCGTCGAGGTTGGTCGCCTCTAAATTCAGTCAACGCGCGTCTTTTGTCAGAGAAAATCATAGCGGACGGCTCCAGTTGAACGTACTGGGCGGATTGGCATCGGCGGCATCGGTGTCTTTGAATCGGTTTGGATTTCCCGTCACTAAATTTCGGCTGTGACGTCACAAAAGGTATTAAAAAGTCGGCACGCTTGGTTTCAATACAAATCGTGATACTTGCGTTATCTATGTAGATCTATATCTGTGGCACCAATGAAGCTTTTAAGAGAAATCGTACTTATAACATAAAACCTAATCATTAAATTCCTCCCCGGAGTCATTATTTAGTTCACACCTTTAGCGATATTGATTTCGAGACTCACGTGAGTAAGTACTGGCTCTAATCCTATAGGTGAAGTCAAAGACGTGCATTGTGTACTGTACCTAACTCCAAGGGAAAACAAACGTTCTTAATCCCCGACTGCAGCTTAGTTCCATTTCGTCGTGAGCTTTACTTATTGTTTTATTATTTTATGACGTGAATTCTCATTTAAAAGGGTAATTAAAGCAGCTTTAGTAATAATACGGTTGTCATACTTTGGCTTTTGTTTATAGATAGTTGTTTTTTAAGTCAACATTGGGACAATTTTTTTGCGAAATATTTTTTCGCATAATTTAGTTCAGCATAACTCATTATTCATATTATATTGCATTATTAAGTATTATGCGAAACAAACATTATACCAAAAGACAATTATGAATAATGACTATTATGTTACAAAACTTAATGCCAAACAACAACATATTTTAATTTAGCATATCACGTAACGCATATTATATTGAATTATTATATTGAATTATTAAGAGCGTGTATTCCTTTTCAAAATGTAACTGTCAATTTTTGTAGTGTTTTGGGAATATTTCGTAAAAAATGAATGATAGTATGATTTTATTCAACTAACTTTTTAGAATGTGGGCTTTAAAAGGTAAATATGACAATTACATTTAATAACTAAAGCATACTTTTCTATTTTATCAGTTGAAAGAGTATTAACTGTTAAGTTGATAAATTACAAAATTATGCTGTATTTACGAATGAAATTGTTATATTATTTACCTTTCAAAACTTGCATTCTAAAAAGTTAGTTGAATAAAATCATAGTTTCATTCAGTTTTTACGAAATATTCCCAAAACACTACAAAAATTGACAGTTGCATTTTGAAAAGGAATACACGCTCTTAAGTATTATGCGAAAAATACATTATGCCAAAAAACATTATACGAAATTATAGCTATGCCAAGTGAAGTATTTTGATGAATTAGATTACTATAAAAAATATAAAAAAACAATTATGCCAAATGACTATTATGTCAAAAAACAATAGATCAAGCATATAGTAATGAATGTAATGATGCTAAAAATTATATGCAAAAAAAGTTATGCCAAATTAATATTATGCGTAACTATCATTATGTCAAATGAAGTTATCCATAGTTAAATAATGCCAAATAAAATTATGCGAGACAATAGAGAACGAACATAGTTATAAAGATGGTATATATTTATCAGTTAGTAGAAAGTCCGAAATGTGCTAATTTTTTTTAAGTTATCTTATGCGTATGAAGCCTTTTCTATTTCACTGTATTGACTTAGTTTTCTTTATGGTGTTTTAAAGGGGCATTCAACTTTCATCTTCTGACTTTCTTTTAAGAATATCCAAGTTAAATACCAGAAAATATCCGCAAAAGTAAGGGCAAGAAATATTATTTTTGTTTATAACCAGCGGCTTATAAAAGTTTACTGCGTCAATAAAGCCTCGCTACGTACGGAGATTAAAATAACTAGGTTATACCCTCGGCAGAAAGTTCAAATAATTTAACAAAGACAATATTTTTTTATACCAGTGAGGTGGTTAATAAGTGCCTGGCCGTAAAAACTTAACTAAGCTTTTGGATGATGAAATGCCGTTGGCCATTTCGTAAAAGTTGGAGAGCACGTTGTGGTTAAAACGGTCGCCTCGCCGCTTTTAACTGCGCAGGACCAGGTGTTGTGGGTTCGATCCCCACACGAGACATTATCTTTGTGTCATCCGCAAAGATTGGTTTTGACTCTGGGTGTGCTCTCTGTGTGTGAAATGTTTGTGTCCACCCCCGCGACACAGGAGTTATTCCTAGTGCAAGCGTAGTGTTAAAAAAAACAATGGAAACTCATCATCGAAAAAAATGAGCTGTGAAAAAAAAAGGAAAATCTATGAAATCAGCGTGATATAAATCTGGACATTATAGTGATAATTAGCTTATTTTAATACTATTACCTAGAGTTCAGGAGTTGCAATAACTTATTTGGTAGCCATAATTGTCATCTTGAACAGCCAGATAGGATAAAAAAATGTCATTAAAAAAAATTTGCTTCATTAATCTTAATCCTTTGATTCAGAATGTACCTTCTTTCTAATCAATGCCTATATGAAAATTTTCTAGACACACGTCATGTTCGCGTTAACGCTTCACATTAAACGTATTACGTCATCAGGCCGTGACGTCATCAAACCCGTAGATTTGTATTAATTTTGACAAAACGTAAATTAAACTGTCAAGCCACAACGCTCAAATGTAATTTGTATCTGTACGCGAGTGTACTTAACTTATTAATGAAACTGAATTTTGATCGCGAGTGTACATGAGTGTTAATTTGACATGTTTGTGCTGGCTTGATGTATATTAATGGTGGTCTTAGCAAATGTTTAAAGCCTACAGCGCTGTAGTGGTATAATCTATCCTCATAAAGTTCTCTGGTCTTATTTTTGACAAAACAAATATACTATTTTATTAAGTAACCAACGAAGATTATGTATGACAACCGTTTTATTACTTAAGCTGCTTTAATTACCCTTTTAAATGAGAATTCACGTCATAAAATAATAAAACAATAAGTAAAGCTCGCGACGAAATGGAACTAAGCTGCAGTCGGGGATTAAGAACGTTTGTTTTCCCTTGGAGGTACAATACACAATGCACGTCTTTGACTTCACCTATAGGATTAGAGCCAGTACTTACTCACGTGAGTCTCGAATTCAATATCGCTAAAGGTGTGAACTAAATAATGACTCCGGGGAGGAATTTAATGATTAGGTTTTATGTTATAAGCAATGATATTATATAAAAACAAAAGCAGATATGTTATAAGCGCTCGCGCTGTGAATACTCAAATACGTCCCAATTGGGACGTCTTGTGTTTAGTTTGCGTGTGGCCTGCGTCGAGCGCAGTCACGTGCGTACCACTGAAGTGCAATCATTAAAACTATAGCTATCTCTTTCATTTGCGTGCTATTTCGTATCTTTTGTTTTACTTATCAGTTACATTTGTCAATGTGTGCAATTTGGAATAGCTCGGAACGGATTTAAATCGTAATTTCTATGAACGTAACATATCTATAGTTCTATAATATCATTGTTATAAGTACGATTTCTTGCTTTACAATTTTCTTGTTAGTAATTTGCAACAATAAATATTTATACTTTACAAAAAACAATCTAAAAGCAACTTATACTCAGCAATTGAATAGTTATACTAAAGGAGTATTTACACGATTAATGCAATTATCACGATATAGCATATCAGTTTAACTTTGAATCGTGATTAACAAAACTAGCATTATAATTGATTTGCAAAACTTGCTTCGTGTAAACTGGTCTTAAGTCATCATTCCAAGCTTATACTTATACTAACTAAAATGCAAATAATCTCTAATAATCCAAGCAAAAACTACCGCTTTATTTTCTCTTTCCATAATGTCTATCCTAAGGTTGCCTGGAATAAATCGCTTTAAGCGATAAGGCAGCCCATTGTGCATATTTTTTTTCTTTTTTCTGTTATATTTTGTTATCTCTTAAGTTTTTCATGTGAAATTATGTACAAATAAAGTATTTTCTATCTATCTATCTAACTAAATAAAACTAAAAATAAATATCACACAACATACACACAGCGCTAATCAGTCCCAAACTAAGCAGAGCTTGTACTATGCTTACCAGAATAACTGATACTAATACATAATATATATACTCTTCTTTTGTAAATACATACTTATTATTATACACAAACTAAGCGGCCGTGGCGCAATGGATAAGGCATCGGTCTTACGATCGAGAGGTCGTGGGTTCGAATCCTGGCCATTACACCACGGACGTGAACTTCCTCCTAACACAAGCGAATTCAGCTTAGCTGGAGGGGGTTAACAAGAATACTAGTAATTTGTATTTGCAAATTGCTAGTAAGCTTTCAAAAAAAAAAAAAAACTATAGTATTAAAATCGACATTCGCAGCTGCCCTGACAATTGTGTGACAGTGATTAGAGCTTCCTCATAGCCGTCGCATGATAATTGCAGAATTAAGGACATTTTATTTTACGACGCGACACTCTCACTTTATGAGCTAAGTTAAGTACAGACCTTGTTGTCCCTATTTCTTGCCCTCTGCCTTGTATCCATAATAATTTATTGTTGGGGTCTGGTCGAAACGTAAAGTGTGTAATATGACAATACCTTGAAGGGTCAGGCAGAGTTGTATAACACCCACTTTTCACTTGCTATGTGAAAATAGAAGAATTCATCCTTATCTTTCGACCTGCTTCTAAGAATTTGCTGGTGGTAGAGCTCTTGTATGAATGAGCTTGAGGGCGGCAGCACCACCGTCTCACCTTTAACCTGCCGCCAAACAGTAGTGCTTCCATTACTGTGCTCCGGTATGGTGGTGAGATCAGGCCCTGATATTACTGGCACATGAGGCATAACACCGTAGTCCTCAGCTGCAGCGACGCATCTATACTCTGCTTTTGTGGATTGTTGATGTTCATGGGCTGTACTCCACTTACCATCAGGTGGACTACACGTTCGTTCGCTGTAGGCGTAGTATAAAAAAAAAATCCTAATGGCATAATCCCAAATAACACATTTTCCAACCCGAAGATCTCGAGTTTGATCTGCATATCGGAAAATAATGAGCGGTCGCACTAAATTTCTTTAAGATCGGTTCAGTTATTTAGTTGCGTTTATAAAATGTGAAAACACACTCATATTAGAATTCATTTTAGTAAACGTGTAAAAAGTTTTTATCTTCTGCAAATACCCATTAGCTAAAATGGTGCCCAGTGGATGGCGATAGGTACAATCCAGGTGAAGTGTGGGTGTTTTGCACCTCTGCTACACCCTTCTGGGTAATATAGGCGTGATGTTATATTATATACCCATTGTTTTACGTATTTTCCATCCACGTTTTCTCTGTAATATCGCATGTTCTAAGAAAAGAAATGCCCTTTCTTATTCCCTGTAAAAAGAAAGGTCAGTATAAAATGTCATCCCTCACGTTTTGTTTTGAGGTCTCCTACGTAATTTATTAATCATATATTTTATGTTAAAATAATTTAAAGATATACCTAAGTATTTTAAGGTAAAACTACAAAAATGTGTTTACGTGGACGCGGTAACTATTTTTTCTTCACATTGCTAATGAGCATAATGTTTGAAAAAGCACCTAACTTAAATGGTTCAAGTTATTTAAAAAATAAAGCTTATTCTACTAATAGCCAGAACTGTGGTTGGCCAAGACGATGAAATGCCAGTAATCGGATTAAGATATTTATTTTATTTTATATTTATGGAAGAACAGCAGGTCATATAATTTTATGTTTCTTAATTATATATAACATATAGCTAATTACAGGCATTCGCAGATAAAGAATTGAATACAATAATAAATATGTGTGGTTATAAAAGTATACATGAATAGAATGTCATTCTTAAATGTTTCAAAATAAAACAACATTTGAAAATTTTGATAAAATCCAGAGTACCCGTCTTACTGATTTTACTTTGGATACAAATATTGTAATCTATTTTTTAGTGTGTCAGTTTAAACAGTTTCTTACTAACTGTATGCCAATCAGAATACTTAGCAGTGCACAGCCAATTAAATTATTTAATGAATTTGTAAATCAAACATCCGATAAGGGATAAATTATACGGGGTGGATGCGACATAGCGACATTTATTGAAACCACAGCTTCTATACATGGTAAGTATCAATTTCCACCGGATAAAAATTCTCTGGCGAAAAAAAAAAATCACGTTCTCCGAACAATTTGAACATTGCGATCGTGCAATTTGTTCGGAAGACGTGGATTTTTTTTTTCGCCAGAGAATTTTTTATCCGGTGGAAATGCATACTGGCCATGTATAGAAGCTGTGGTTTCAATAAATGTCGCTATGTCGCATCCATCCTGTATATTATAGAAATGTACTAAGTACCACAATACTTCAAACCAAACCACCCACATTAGCCACAAAATATCTCCACACAATTATTTCCAATCTCGCACAGAATACAAAGAAAGTACTTTATTATTGGAATGTATCACTCTTATCAGCTGCTGATAACAGTGACCAATGCTCCTGTATACCACCCACAATAGAACGGCATATATCACCTTGGTCATTGAATAAAAATGAACCGTATCACAGTAACATAAGATGCATTTTGAAATGATGTGATGAGTGGATATGTTTGATTGAGTTGGTCGGCAAGGGTCAAAGAACATTGTCTGATTAGGCATGCCGATGCCAGTACTTAGAACAAATGTGGTGTTTAATGATAATGTGTATATGAGTCGATGCTTGTGGGGTAGTTTATTATAGAATAGAATCACGTGATGTCCGCATATAATTAATCTATGGATGCAGGGAAAAACAACAATTAGTATTAAAGTATCTTACATAGGCCTCTCTCAATTTGCGCCACAGCACGCGGTCCTGCGCCTTCCGCATCCACCAAGCGATAAATATTTTTTTCTTTGATTTTATATTTGTTTAGTTATAATAGTTTTAGACAATTAAAATTTTATAAAAGGTCCAACCCTTCAGATATGTATAGAGAGTGAGAGAGTATGTTTTATGTAATATCGACACAGATTGTTCTTGTGGAAAATCCTGCGAAAGATAATAATATGTAGAGCAACGTTATTTTCATTAATATTTATTGTTATGTATTATAATTATGACTTGATGATTTAATTTTTAGTTGGCAGTTTCAAGACACGATTTCATCATTATTAATTTTAGAAAGAAAGAAAGAAATATATTTATTCTGACAAGTGTTTGAGGTGCCATGATATAAAAAAAAAATGAGAAAGAGAAACAACAATGAAGTTATTGAATGTTTTTCAATTCAAGTTTCTGAGCGCATATCTGGTAGGATTGGAATTCATATTGGGGCAGTAAAGCTCTCGAGTGGCGGCCACGAAACGGCTGCCGCAGCGTGAGCCGCCCTCCAGCCAGATGGTCAGATGATCTGTTTAAGATCGCGGAGAGCTTTTGGCTTCAGACGGCCCTAAACCGCCCTTTTTGGCGGAAAATAGGTGTGGCCTATCTCCAACAGTGAACGTCAAAGGCTAAAATGATTATGGTGATGATGATCGAGCAGTATTCGAATACATAGTATAAGTTTTAATAATAATAATATATGATTTATTTCTCACCACAATTAGACTTAGAACATATTACAGATATATTGTGGGGAGGCTGGTGTCCAAACTAAGTGTATACCTGTATTTCAGGTCACCAGGCCCCCGCCCTTTAATTTTAATTATAATATTAAAGCCCCCAAATCAATAACAAAAACAAGACGAAAATACATTACGCTATATTTGGAATCCAATAAAGCTTTCAACACCGTGATTCCCCACAAGTTTGCGCCATTCCATTAGCTACAAAATGTGATGTTTACAGAAGGCTCTTCCCTTCGCCATTATCCCTGCGGTTAACCACAGGTTCGTGTACCATTAGACCCGGACCGGCGTTTAAACGGAGATAATTCTTGGACCCAAACGTGGGACCTCGGAAATGCATAATTTACATACCACGTGGTTCATACGACTAACAACAAAAGTAAACAAAGGAATGAGTTGGATTTTTTATAAACCGCATGGCACAAACATTTAGGTTATGAAAAAAACCTTGGCCCAAAAATTATAACATCTAACTGGTGGTAGAGCTCTTGTGAACGAGCGCGGGCGGCAGCAACACCGTCTCACCTTTAACCTGCCGCCAAATAGTAGTGCTTCCATTACTGTGTTCTGGTTTGGTGGTAAGATCAGGCTCTGAAATTACTGGCATATCACCTTAGTCCTCAGCTGCAGCGACGCATCTATAATCCGCTTTTGTGGATTGTTGATGTCCATGGGCTGTACCTACTCCACTTACCATCAGGTGGGCTACACGTTCATTCTCTGTGGGGGTAGTATAAAAAAAAACACAAAATATTTCCAACAACTTATTGAATCGCTTGATTCCTGCTAACTTTCATTAGAATTTAAAAGTGTACTTGCTAATATTACCCACTAACATAGTTCAATAAAAAGTAAGGCAATTCTATAAGACCCATCTGTAATATCAATAAGTAAACATATAAACATTAATGCAGGCTACAAGCTATATCGGCCCAATTACAACAGTTCGTCGATTATAATTAAGATTAATAAGTTGATTGTCCTAAAATTAGTTTATAAACCATCAGTTGATTATTTTAGAGTTGATTACGATGTAAGATTAATGTTAAAGATTGTAATTTCAATACTTAACCTACAAACTTGTAAACTCGTGCACGTGGCGGTGCAGAGAGAATAATGATAGATGCTTTTAGAATTTAAAAAAAAAAGTACAATCTATAAATTTACAATCCTAATTAATGTTTATTCAAATAGTTATATTTTAAACAGGATAATATATAATGTAAATATACTAAATATTACTATTACATAATATAAATAATATATAATATAATATATTAAATACATATATAATCAGTTATGTTATTTAGTTAATTAATTCATCATGAAAATCGGTCTATCCGTTCGAGTGTTAAGAAGAAACAAACATACAAACACACTCACAAACCTTCACCTTTTGAATATTAGCGTAATAATTGCTTGGTGAGCGTAACAACGTTTGCTTTCTGGTAATTTATTAAAAAATATTACATAAAAATAAACTTCACAACGCCGACGCGCATTCGAGTATAAATAAATAAAATAAAAAGCATTCAGTCATTTTTATTATCATTCACCCTGACCCTGTGTTATCGCCAAAGTTCATAACCCTCTTTATCCTGTATCGCGACGAATAAATTTTGTCGTCAAACTTTTCAATACTCTGTCGCTCAAATGTTGGGTATAGCCCACGGCTCTCAGGAATTTCTTTGAGAACTTGTAAATACGCAGATACAACTAAACAGACCAGAAGGTTTCGGTATTCTTTTACGCTTAAAATGAGTAAATATTAATTTTCTCA
Organism: Hypena proboscidalis; assembly: GCA_905147285.1. NCBI lineage: Eukaryota > Metazoa > Arthropoda > Insecta > Lepidoptera > Erebidae > Hypena > Hypena proboscidalis. Next base: position 19,396,644 of record LR990131.1, read on the forward strand.
GTTAAATATAATACGAAGTGGTAATAGCTCAATGGCTAAGTTTATTAGATCTTAGCCTTAGTCTAAGTACGCTCTGTATATCTCAGCCTCACTTCCCAGTAGTCATGTTTGATTTTATATAATTTTTTTTCCTAAAATCTTTCATTTTTGTTTAGACTTCAATTTTTTTTTTAAATCATAACATGAACATTTCAGCTTTACTTTGATAACTTGACCAGAACTTTGTTGTCTAGTCTAGGTCTACTAGGTCGAAATCAAAGATTTTAGGAAGAAAAAAATGTGAAATCGAGCGTGACCACTGAGAAGTGAGACTGAGATCTACAGAGCGTACTTAGCCTAAGGCTGAGATCTATATCTTTAACTTTGAACAAGCTTATAACTAATAACTTCAACAAAAACATCTTATTGTTTTAGGCAGCATTAAAAATAACATTAAGTATAGGTACCGTGTGCAGAAAACTGTTAACAAAACCACCTTTTTGAACTTAATCAATGAATAAAACATTAACAACTCGCTCCTCTACTCCGTATCTATCATAAGATAAGAATAATTTAATTTATCTTTTAATTAACCAGCTACTCTACGATACGATCTTATCATTATAGTACGAGAGGTCAACTGGTAGAGCTTATCCCATCGTCATTTATGCGAAGTAGATGGTAGCGAGGATCGACTATAAATAAAAAGTCTTGAAACTGAAACCAAACAAGTTTCAACGAAAATGTGATGTATTTGTTCTGTGAAATGAAGAAGATACTAAGATTATATTAAACTCATACGAGTACGATCTGAGCTAGTCAATACAATTTTATAAAATTGAAGTGTCCATTTTTATATCAAATTAAAAAAAAATCAAGCTGGTATAGTTATTTGCACGATACCTTTGCCAAAAATACAGTTTTTAAAAATCTTGTCTGTCTGTCGGTCTGTCAGTCTGTCTGTCTGTTTTATCAGCAAATCTTCTAAACGGCTAAACCGATTATATTAAAATTTAACACGTAGGTAACTGACTACAAGGCGCGTAACATAGGCTACTTTTAATCGATGTAGTTGGTTTGTTAGTTTGATAGTGCTCATCTCGAAAAGTACTGATTGGATTTTAACATTTATTTTTGTGTTTTATAGGCTAACTCTCAATAAAGATTTTTAGATATTTAACATTACGCTTACCTTTAAGGGAGCGAAGCAGTAAGGTTGAACGCGGGTCAAAGCGCGGGAGCAGCAACGAATTGCACGCGGACGAAGTCGAGCCAAAAAGCTAGTCTTACATAAAATGTATGTAATATAATCGTTTCGACAAAGTTTTCATGTTTATATAAAAACCTTGTTCTTTTAATCTTGTTCTTTTTCTTTTCATTATAATACCTAAAATTCTTTTAGGTTTTTCAACATTCTCATTATTTACCACGGTCGATGTAGCTTTGTGTGTTAAAAATAAAAACCTTGGGACCGAGCTAAGGTACATTATATTTTATTTATATTCTAAGATTCTTTTAACAAGTGAACTTGAGCTAACCAAAGGAATAAAAATGTTACAGACATGAAAAATTTAGACATATATTTTACTCTTTGAATCTGAGACGTATCGTCTACCTTTGTGGGTGAGTGGATATTGGACACGTTTGGCTAGAGATATATCTTAGAAAATACTAAAATATTATAAAATTCAACGATGTAACCAGAGAAAGTAAAAAGACCTACTTACAACCTCTTAGGCTCAGTTTTTACTAAAGCGGAACCGAGAGGAGCGGAGAGGAGCTGTGTCTTGAATAACCAATAAGATTTAGTTTTTTCCACGTTGCCTGTCATTACCTATCAGCTTCGGCGCACTCCGCTACGCTTTGGTGGAAATTGGGCCTTAGGATGTAACTGATGACATTGGAAAAAATTTAATTTAATTTATAATAACTAACTTAGAAAGTTAGTTATTATTATTTATTTAGATAAACTTAAATCAACTAAATCTTTTTAGATGCAACATTACAATGGCACAGTTAGTCTATAGTTCTATTACTTAATTGTAAAATTACCGACTTAACCAGCTGACCTATAAGTTATATTAGCATGTTTTAATTAAATACTTCTCTGCCATCACAAAAAGGTTGAATCCTACTTAATCGCCGGCTTTTCCTCATTATAAAATATGGCTGCCACTGCAAAGCTTAGACTATCTTAACTTAACTTACGAACTAAGTTCACAACTTAGTTTAGTAGTTCGCGGTCGCTAATCGTCTCTTCAAAGGAAGTGACGTCATTTCACACTACAGAAATTTGGATAATAACGGTATTCATAATGTTAGGCCCAGATTTACTGGCACTAGAAGCATAACTAATAGCACAGTTTGTCAATATAGCGAACTCTAGAAAAAACTGTCACATTCATCTAATGGTTAGCATATACTAAGAAACAGTTGAAAAGATATGGGACCGGCAGGATATATATCTTTTTTAACTGTTTCTTAGTATAATTTGCTAAGCATAGCTAAATGCTATAAAAATAATCATTCAGTCGTTAGCGTATGCTGCTTCTCACCACGAGGTGTCGGGTTCGACCCCCGGGAAGAGTAAAAGTGTTATTTGGGATTCAACGTGAGTAATTTATCAATAGCAGCACGGTGTTGGCATTTTGCACGGTGGATGGCGAAATGCTCATCCTCTGTAACAGATAAAATACGCCGGTTAGAGATACACCAGTGCCACAGCTTTTTAGGTAATGTAAGCGTAATGGTATTGTATATTATCTGAAATTGATTTCATTTGCGTTGCTACTTAACAAAAGATCAACTACCCAAATTCACTTGATCAAATTTGAGTGCAGTTAAACAGTGCACCGAAGATGGTTCTTATCCCTTTTTGCTTAATATACAAAAGCTACATTTTATCAAAAAGCTTAGTGTCAATTTTCGTCGTGATATGACGTGTGGTTTTCTAACCTTCGAATTATGTAAAAATTTGTCATGCATGTGGCCTTAAGCTTAAATTAGCATAATAACTTAAGTAAACTACTTTTATTGATGTACTACAGAGTGGAACCGCGACTGAAAGCTTGTATACTGGTGATAGAGACACATAGTAGCAAGTTTTCAAACATTCGAATCTGTGCACATTGCACAGGACATCGCATTTAATCACAAAGAATCGACGGCGGTGATTTCCAAACGCCGGTTTTTTGTACCTTTAGCTGGAGTTTGCAAAGCGCTTGAACTTTGCACTTTGTGTGCAATTTTCTTTGTTTTATTTGGAGAAAAGATGCAGCTTTTAATGCGGTTTATTGTTAAAATTTAGCCCTACAAATATTATTGAGGAAGTGGGCGAAAATGAGTAGATGAATGATAGTCTGACAAGCTAAAACTGCTCGATGGATTTTGATGAAATTTGGGACAGCTTAAATCAACATAATAATTTAAATAGAATTCTGAATTCTTATTTATGTACTACGCGGGTGAAACCGCGATCAAAAGTTTGTATACTGGTGATAGATATACATACATTTCCCATTTAGCTGTGTCGACGGCGATTTCAGAACAACGTCAAAAAGCTAATTATCGATTTTCACCGTAAAAAGACATCACAGAATAGTAGCAGGTTTTTAATTTAAACCTTCGAGTCTGAGCACCATTGCACATGGCATCGCATTTAATTACATAGGATCGACGGCGGTGATTTCCAAACGCCGGTTTTTTGTACATTTAGCTGGAGTATGCAAAGCTCTTGAACTTTGCACTTTGTGTGCAATTTTCTTTGTTTTTTTTTTGGAGAAAAGATGCAGCTTTTAATATGGTTTATCGTTGAAATAAAAAATAATCTTTACCGAAAAATATACATGTTGGATCTTAAATTAAACTATTCTTATAACTTCATTTAAAGTTCAGTCACTGTCAGAAGGCCTTGTGCCCAAAATGCTGGCAGTATTACCGCGTTGTATTGCGATACTGTCGCTGGCCGAAATATGAACCAGCATTTCGTTAAAAATAATTCTCACAAATATTATTGAAGAAAAGTGAGAATGTGTGGATTATTGTAAATGTTTGTATCTCTTTCATGCAAAAACTACTCAACGGATTTTGATAAAATTTGGCACACATGTAGCTAATAGTTTAAGTTAACATAATAAATTAGGTAAGTGTTTTGTTAATGTAATAATTCATAATTTTGTATCTTGTACAAGTAATATAAAGTAAGTAATAATGTTAAAGCTTTCAATCGTTTTTCTTACCCAACGTGTCCAGAAACACACACTTTTATTTTTCCCAAAACATTCGGTCGAAAAGAAAAATCCTTTTAAAGTAACCTTCGACTTTCCTATATTTATTCACGTTTCCATTACATTATCCCTTTTTTGGGAGGACTGTTTCCACTTTTATTTTCCCCTCTAGTCTAGGAGGTAGGCAGTAGTCTGTATCTTGATGCAACGCATTACCCACTTAGATGTGAAAGCATTTATATTACGTGCGAGTCTTATGGGTAGGCTCCCGAGCGCCGTGTTTCGTTCTAACGTAATATGGGTTTTACTTTAATATAATTATGTTTATACCTATTTTTATGGACGAATCATTCTAAAACACTAATTGGGGTGCATGAAAGGAGCCTCACCTAGTGACGTACACAACGATTCCCTACCTCCGGCGCACCCTGGGCAATTCGCGAGTTCTCCAAAGCGAATTGGCGAAACCTTTCACCACGATGGCAAGTCAAAATAAAATTTGACTCAGCCATCGACACGCCGAAGAAGAAGAAGAATTTATATATGATTGATGGCACCCATTTTATCAAAATTGTTTGAATAATTCATTGAGCTCTAGTACAATCTGAAAAATTAATAATAATTTAAAAAAGATGGGCGCCAACATTAGCCAAGCTCATATTCCTTTTGCATGGTAAACAGCTAAGCAAATACGAAATGTGGATTTTAATTCTGAAATATATCTGATGGCCGTTGGAGCAAACGAGTCCTGGAGTGGAGACGCGGCAGTCGTAAGGCAGGACGCCCCCCTGCCAGTTGGACTGACGACCTGAAGAAGGTCGCTAGAGGAGACTGGATGCGGAAGGCGCAGGACCGGGCCTATGTCCAGCAGTGGACTACGAGTGGCTCAATGATAAATGATGAATAATGATATCTGATATTTTTACGAGGTTCGATATTGACTACCTGAGTAATTATCGAGTCTGCACATTTTTTATGTCAATCAATGTTTGATATAAAAGAGCGATTACATTAAACCTTACCGTAACTTAAATAATGGGATATTTTATATTGCATATCAAATAAATAATCGCCTATCAATACATACTCATCATTTATATTCTTTTTTACATCAAATAACTTACTTCACTACAGATAAACTAAATGTTTAACAAAACTCAAACTGCAGATAATTCGAAATTACACATCAATATGACATTCCTTTTTTCCTCATAATGCAATACAGTTAAATTTATTTTTGTACAAAAATACTACATGCATAGCATAAATACTGACTGCACATCAAATTTACCATATTTCATAGCAAAATAACTATTCCAGTCGCATATTAACCAGTAAGTACAACAAAATCTGTTTATCATATTTGTCTTAATTTTCAAGAAGCCATGCTCGGCAAATTTAATGATTATTATAACAAAAAAATCCTTTTACATTGCATTATTTCTAAAAGCAGAACAACTTAACTGAAAAACTTCGCGCATTTTTTCGTCACTGGAGTAAATAATATAAAAATAAAAGCTATAGTTATGGCATAGGTCAATTATGGGTAAAGTAGTAGGTTAGGTTAGGTTAGAACTGCGACCATAACATAATCAATCTGTGTGATACTCCGACCCCTTTTTAAATCCACCCACTAAATAAAATAATATTATACTACCTACCAATTTCTTATTATCATAGATCGTAACAGACGACAGTACGTGGCGCCACCTGCAGAAGCTAAAAATGTGCCTATTGGGCAAAAAAGGAAGCGTGCACGCCCCGCGAAAGCAGGACCCGCTTTAATAATTCAATAAATTACAATTTTGTATCTAATTTTATATTTTTTTTGCTGATCTCATTATGTGATAATTAATAAATAATAAGATGACTGTGACTAATAAAATGTTGTTTGATTTAGAAAAACTGCTGTAAATATTATTAAAATAGAAGCTATATTTAAAAGAAAAAGAGTTAACATGTATAATGTGCAATAAGATTATTAGTTGTGCATTGATAAAAAAGCTTTTGCTTTAGGAAAAACTGCTGTGCGCTGTGAAAATAAATTGTAGTGTGTTTAGTGACATTTTGAGTTGAATATTTTGTTGTGCAATCAGTAATTTTGATGGGAATTCGGTATTTAATTGCATAGAAAAAGGATATTTTATGATTTGCGTTTAAATACTACCCTTAAATAATTACTTTAAATTACTCCTATATTACCCAGAAGGGTGTGGCAGAGATGTACAACACCCACACTTCACCTGTTACGTTTAGCCTGTTTTGTTTCGTCATTCACCGGGCACAATTCCAACTCCGCGCTGCTATTGTGAATTTCCTGACTAAAAGTTCATAAATAACACTTTGCCCGATCCGGGTATCGAACACGAGACCTCGTGATGAGAGACACATACGCTAAACACTAGACCATCGAGACTGTAACATAAATCACCATCACGATTTAGAGGAAGATGGAATAATAATGTTGATAAATAGGCATGTAGGACTGTTTGGAACGCGACATATACATTATCCATCAAAATCAAATATTATGAAAGAGATAATATTCTGGATTCTTTATAATCATGATTGATGGTTTTTTGATACTAAAAATCCGTTTAAAAATTGAAGACAATTTCGACATTTTATGTTTCAAATAAATCTCGATGAGACGTATCAGGCACATATACAAGGTGGATGCGACATAGCGACTTTTATAGAAACCATCCAATCCTGCATTGAATTTTAAGTTTAAATTAATGTCTCTATATGCATCACTGCTTCGTTGGTCTAGTGGTTAGCGTTTGCATTTTTCACCGCGACGGCTCGAGTTTAATTCCGGGTCAGGTAAAGTGTTATTTGTGAACTTTCCGTCAGGCAATTCGCAATAGCAGCACGAAGTTGGAATTGTTTCCGACGGATGGCGATAGGGGTGAGCCTAAAATATTCCATAATTTGTAGTCATAATGTTTTCCGTAGATACCCAAACTTGATAACTTAGCAATATTTCCTGAAGATTTCTAAACACGAGTAAACAGCAATAAAAGATTAAAGGTAAACATTTTCTGTTTACTCGGTTTTATCTATTTAATCCCGATCGGACCGTTCCAAGTAAATGCAAACTAGAAAAACAAATATTGTACGGTTGTGGTTGTTGTACTAATGGCGGGAACCATCTCGTGGACGGTTGCGAACAACCTGTATATGTAGTTTTGTGTTTGCGGAATTAAAGTTTATTGGTTGCGGGTTTAAAAGGTTTTATTTACATGTAAAGTATTGTATCGTATTACCTCGTATTGGGTTGTGAAGGTTCGATAGCAGTCGCTCCATGTAATATACTGATATTTAGTTAAATCCGTTAGAATATAAGCTGACTCCAATGTAATTGGAAAAAGGCTCAATTATTATATATTTTTGCATTTTTTTTTCTTCTTCTTTCGTGTCGATGACTGCAGTCATATTCTCATGGTGTTGACTTGCCATCGTGGTGAAAGGATGCGCCAGTCTGCTTGGTGGAAATTTGCAGACTGCCCAGGGTGCGCCGGACGGAAGGGTTAATTCTGTGCGTCGCTCGGGGAGGCCCCTTTCATGCAACCATTTTTGCAATGTAAGTTCTGTGAATCTAGCATTAATAAAAGTACTAATAATATGATCATTTTTACGTTACTTTAAATAGTAAGGAGATACTTTTATAAATAAAGTCAAAAAGTCAAAAGTCTTTATTTGCTTACTAAGTGTATAGTTAGGTCTTAAATATTAAATACAGATCTTGATAACTTAGTAGCCCTTTTCAGGCGTTGCATAATTAGATAACTCAGTGGGAGTCACAACATACAGTAATATTTAGTAAAAATAACATAACACAGTTTTATAAATCTTAAATCTAAACAAATAATAGTTAATTTTGATACTGTTAAAATAACTTAGGATGTTTCAATTATACATTTAAAATATTCGTAAATAGAATAAAAATAATTTTCTATTAAAAATGCAGACAATTTCGGGCTATTTTTTATTTGTTATGGCAGTTTGTTGAATATTTTCACTGACATATAATAGTATACATATACTAATATATGTGTATACGTTCATTTATTTTTGTATTGTTAGTTTTCCCTTTTAAATTGTCAATACAAAATAAATAAACGTGATGGGTGATGGGTACTGTACATAAAAAAAAAAATTGTAGCATAACAATATTGTGTTCGAGAAAACTATTTTCAAGTTACGGAAAATAGTTTGCTCTGCGATACTCTTCTGAGTAAAACAGACGTGATGTTATGTTATATATTTATACGATTTCCCAATAATTAAACATAAAAAAACCGACTTCAATTATAAAAAAATGCTCTAATAATTAAACAAACTGTATGATATTCTCTGAAACGTAATAGTTATATGCTTATAAAATAAAAACTACTAGACCAAACTAAAATAAATTTTTATGGGACCGCTTGGCAGCTATTTTGCGTCGAACAAGAAAAGAATCACGCGAATCGGTCAATTAACCGCGACGTAATCGATGTACATACATAGAAAAAAAACCTCCTCCTTTATGAAAAAAACCCAGACATAAATCAAATATTGATTAATATCCTTTAGCTTCCAGTATTTCTGATAGCCCTCTAATTCGTAAGTTTTACAAAATAAGATTCATTTCATGTATTTGAAGGGCTTTGAGTAGTAGCTTATATGGACGGGATAATTAAACGAAGCTTTTAACCGAAGCCAAATGTAATCTTCCGTAGATTTGCGATTACATTTGAAATACCGAAATAGCTATTCATTCATTCATCATAATCATTAGTCATTGATTAAATACGATTAGGTATTTATATTTAATTTAAAAATAAAAACAGAGTGACCAAATAAAACAATTATTAATAATAGCAACCCTGTATTTAATACATGTCCCACTGCTAGGCTCGGGCCTCTTCTCATCATGAGATGGGTTAGGCCATATTCCACCACGTTGGCCAAGTGTGGATTGATAGACTTCACACACCCTCGAGCACTTTATGGGCACTCTAAGGCATGCAGATTTCTTCACGATGTTTTCCTTCATCGTTAGCGAGCGATAATTTATATGATAAATACACACATATCTTTGAAAAGACGAATCTTAACGATATATTGACAGAGGTGTGTGCCAGGGGTTTGAACCCGAGATCTTTGAAAACAATTATTATCATTTAATCAAAAAAGTTATTTTACGGCCTCGCTGGTCTAGTGGTTAGCGTATGCGGAGGGCGGCCTATCATTGCGAAGTTTCGGGTTCGATTCTCGGGTTGAAAATAAGTATATTACATACTTCTAATTGATTATTTTTATAGAATTTAGCTATGCTTAGCAAATTATACTAAGAAACAGTTGAAAAATTATGGGACCGGCAGGATTTGAACCTACAACCTTCTGCACAACAGTCAGTCGCTTAAACCAACCAGCTGTGGTCGCCCCTTGACAGGACCATAAATTTCTCAAGTGGATGTTACGTCATTTCGTGACGTCACGTTCATCCATTTGTAGGATCCTATCTTAAGTAGCATACAATATTGCCGGTCCCACAATTTTTTAACTGTTACTATAAGTGTTTATAGTTATAGCATGGGTTATAGACTCATCACCCCTATCACATAATATGCAACCTAAACATAACAGGGGAAATGTGTGTGTTATAATATTGTCACACCCTTCTAGAGCGTAACTATAGGTGTTAAAAAATTAATAATAATAATTTGGATTTTTTACATTAGATAGATCGCCAGAAGCAATTACACTATCCAAGGATCCCAATTACAACGCCAATTACTCAAATTCACTCACACAAGGAAACCCAGTCTCAGAACAAATCTTTTTGCGAATCACACAAAGATAAGTGATAATAATATGTGTTCATCAGTGTTATGTGTATTTAGTAAAATTCGGAAAACTTTACCAAAATCTTGGACCATATTTTCTTGCGAAGTGTCATAAATCTATTTAGTACACATTCAAGACAGATTGTTTCTGTCACAGGGCTCGAATGGAGAATCAGTGGAGTAAGTTACAGACACACTTGAACCGTGTGAGGCCGGCTTTGAGATGTACCCTTCTGGCTCTTGACCCGTCGCAGATAAAAGATAAAACTATGTTTGTGTAGCTATGGAAGGGAAGGGTAACCTGTAGTTTATTTGGAAGGTATATTTATATTTTTTATTTTTATTAAAACTGACGTGAGTTAGTAACATTATTCAAATTATGAAATACGGATGTTACTCACGTAATAGTGATCATTAAGTCGACCGCGGTTATTATTGTTAGTTAGTTTTATTTTCTGCAACTCAGGCGCGACGTGTCGCACTCTCTTGATAATGCATAAAAGTATAGGTGAAACAGCGTTCGACTGAATCGACCACCATTACGTGTTACTTACGTACTTACACTGTAACACTGTATTTCATAATTTGAATAACATTTAAATTTATTCAGGGTATAGTTAATACCTGTTTGAGTTTACACGATGAAATAATGCACGCTCAATAGAATACTGGCACAAGCCGAATTTTTGGTGGGAATAATTGCGTTTTTTTATTTGTTGCACTGATATTATACGGGATTGTTTAAAGTTTACAACATTAAAGTGTAATAAACTCGTATAGGTAACCACCACATGCGCACTTATTAACTAAACATATATTATTATCATGAACCACGAGAGTGATATTGTTAAAAATGTAAAGTGTAATTTAAAAACAAAAATGATGTTTTTATTGAAATTAATATTATAATCGATAGGTGATAATTATTTAAAAGTATTCTCTTTTTTGTGGTCATCAGTCAGACAGCATTTCAATGAAACTTCAATTCTATGTAGACACTAACTATTTATCACTTTACAAAGCCTTGCATATGGGGAATTAATATAAGGTGTAAAGTAATCCAAATATTAATCTGAAAATGTAACTTAACAAGTTCAATAGAGAAAAATGTATCGGTGAATAAAATTATTGTAGTGTAATATAAATGGCAAAGATGAACGTGTCGAACCCATCCTCAAAAATAAAAAAATAAATACTTACTTTCTCTGTCTAGTTTGCCTTGTCAGTCTTCATGCGTAGTAACGTATCTGCATTTTTTGTTGACTGTGTGGGTCTGGGCTGCAGCTGAAAATCAGCGTTAGGTGACTGTAGTTCATTGCAGTCACTTAGCATTATGCTGAGCTGCTGGCCTTTTGGTATAGACTGCATGCATTTGATCGTATTTCCTGTATCGTTTATTTTATGTTTTGTGACAATAAAAAAAAAATCTTTCATTTACCAAAATTCTATGCCTTAATGAGTTTATTTCTAGCTCGATGGTCTAGTGGTTAGCGTATGCGCCTCTCACCGAGACCTCGAGTTCAATACCCAGGTCGGGCAAACTGTTATTTGTGAACTTTTAGCACGTAGTTGGAATTATGCCCAATGGATGGCGATACTTACCCCCTATCCCATGGGACCAAAATAACATAACAGGTGAAATGTGGGTGTTGTACACCTCTTCCACACCCTTCTGGGTAATATAGGCGTGATTTTATACTAAATAAATTAATTTTGACATAATATAATTATTTTTGATGATTGTTATACATAACGTAACATAAGAATCCGTAACGAGTACGTAGGAAGCCTTGGTGTACGTGACATCGCCGATAAGATGGTATGGACTTGTAAAAAGAAGACCACCAGACCATATTGGCAATAGGGCTCTACAGTTATCAATTCCCGGACAGCGGTCCCGTGGTAGGCCGAAGATGGTCTCAGATAATAGAACGAGACAAGTTGGCATGCAATGTTACTGACACAGATGTCGAGGATAGAGCGAAGTGGAGAAAGAAAACGAGGAAGGCTGACCCCACCACCAGATGGGATTAATAATGGCCAGGAAGAGAGAGAGATTTATATACATAACGTTGACCGCAATTCAAATAGCTCATCCTTCCTTCCATAAAAAAATCCATGTCCGCAATCATGTTTCTTCATTTAAAACGAAATTCCAGTTAAATCCGGCATTAGTAATGAACGATTTGTCATTGCGTTGATTTACATTCGGTCAATGGTTGATCGAGTGGTTTTATCGAAGCCGATAAATGTCACTAGATACAAAAATCGTATTATTTATTACGTCATTTTACGGCATCGGTGTCACGAGCGGTTGAAATTATTATGCCAATTTATTGTATGTGGATATAACCAATAAAACATAGATTGTAAATTCTCCTATGATATATGAAATTAGTATTTATACCCAAAATTAAAAAATCTAGTTTTACAATACCAAGAATTTTTACTACTATACTTTTAAACGTAAAGCAAAATACTCTACACATTATTAACCTAATTGAATGCCACAATGGCCTAGTGGTTAGCGTATGCGCCTCTCACCACGAGTTCTCGGTTTCGATTCCCGGGTCGGTCAAAGTGTTATTTGTGAACTTTCCGTCAGGAAATTTACATTGGAGTTGGAATTGTGCCAGGTGGATGGCGATAGCCTCACCCCCTATCCCATGGGACCTAAAAATAACAGGTGAAGTGTGGGTGTCATCTTTTCCACATCCATCCATCCACATAGGTAATATAGGCGTGATGTTATGTTATGTTATATTTCCTAATTTTTAATTACATAAATCACTGATAAATATTATTAAATGCAATACGAATTTCGTACTTTTAATTATAATATTGCATTAGAACTAAAAACATTCGATTAATCATTGTCATTCCAATTTCACATTTAACTTGATAAATGAGAAAATTATACATGCTTTTTTAAATTAATGTGATAATTGTATAATACCTTTAATATGAAAGTTGCCTTTCACTTAATGGATGTAACACAGATATTGTCACAGTTGAGTTAGTGCAGTCGGTGCTGCTATTGTGAATTTCCTGACGGAAAGTTCATAAATAACACTTTGCCCGACCCGGGAAGCGAATCCGAGACTCGCATACGCTAACCACTAGACCATCAAGGCAGCTCAAATCGAGCTGTTTCTGAGAAGACATGATTTGCTTTAATGACTCCACTATAAACAATTTAATATAAATTTATATGAAATACCTTCACAGAGAGATGACATTTTGACGAGTTTATATCTTTTATATTGTATTTTAACGCGCCTTTATCCCCGTGATAAAAACTGTGCTTTCTTTAACGAATCTCCAAATTACCTTGATTAGATCAGGTGAAGTACACTTTGAACTTTTTCTGTTAACGAGTCCTTACTTAATGCTGTAAAAGTGTCTATTAAATGGGATAGGACTTTGTTAAATTATTTCTCGACTACGCTTAATTGGATTGTAAAGTTACTGGAAAGAAACATTCTTATTTATGCCATTACACGTCAACAAACGGAGATTAATTCCACCTTACTTCGTGAACAAATACAATTTTATAAGCACTCAAATTTTACTATTCTTTTATAACAATATAGCTAATGTATATTTTTCTTTGTTTCAGATCAATTCTCAAATTAGAATAATATGAAACAGTGCTCTAAATAGTGTTAAAAATATCTTCGCCATGACTTTACGGCAACCACGTGCACCCGCTTCGGCGGTCAGCGCGATACTGACCATATTAGTGTGTGTGTTCCTTGAAGTAATTTCGGTGGAGGGGAGAGATGAACCGCATAAGTATACGATAGATGAATTGTTATCGACTTCTTTTGAGATGAAAGACTCAGGCGACCTTGGAATGGATCCGTGCAAAGCTGGTAAGTGTTTTACCTTTAAAAGCCACAAATTGTTAAGAGGTAAGCCTGTTTCAAGTCAAAGAAGAGTTAATTCCATGTTTAGATTATATAATCACGTAAGACGAAATAAAAATCTGTAGTAAAATGTCAGCTTCAAACTTTCCTTTGTTTCACGTAAAAAATAATATCAGAGAGATTTCAAACGTAGAGATTCAAGGTTGACATTTATGATGAGAAGCGAGGCTGCGCGAGTTGTAGAGAAGTTTTAAACTAATTTGCAGTACGGCGGAGTGATTGGATTTATAAGGAACCAAGAATTTAATACTGTTTAAAACACATTGCACAAGATTATTACGTCATTTGTTATTTTTCAATTCCACAAAACAATCATGATTTTATTATTAGTTTAAAACCTACCCAAAATAATAAAAATTTGCTACTTGTATTTATTAAATAAATTGTACATTATACCGATTATACCTAATCATCAAAAAAAAAACATATTTTTTGTAACTGAATAGCAATAAAGCAATCTCAAATTTGACTAAGATTTTAACATAAGGGTTTTCGCAAACCGCATCGTACTACCATAAGTTAGACAATCCAAATTGGCGTAAAGAAACAACAGTCAATCCTTTCCTAGTTTTATTACAAAACCACGTCATAAAATAATTCTACATAATAAAATAAGGACCACTTAATTTAATCACAATTTCGGAAGGATAAAGCTTTTATCACAACAATTAAACCTCTCAACCATCAAAAAGGTCACCGGTCTATTGAATCCCTAAAACATTTTACATTTAATTATGTCTTTATCGCTCGCCAATTCGTTTCTACGGTTGTACCATTTAGGACGATATGAAACAAGCTGAAGCGACGAACACAGCGGGAACGGACAGGCAGATAGGTTGGATTCTCGGCGTGGACAGCTTATAATTCTCGCTGATTACCTCCGTACGGAATTTGACACAATTCCGTCGCAGTATGTTTTAAGGCATCAGCGGTAGCGAGTATAATAACATATAGATAAAGCCAAGTTTCTTGGTGGCTCTAGTCAATTGTTATCCGTCTCAGTCACTCGCAGTACGTAAAGCGTGAGAATGACTGAGCTAGCGCGCATTTTCACAGTTAACTTGAGCCACCACGATAGTTGACTTTATCTATGCAGGCCAAATGCTCTTACAAAGACGTCTTAATTCGTCAATAATTTGTGTTTTCATTTTATTATAGTGAAGATTATAGGGAATTATTCCTACTTATAAAACCCCAATGTGAAATGCAAATCTTCAAACTGCGTCATCGTTTATGTAAGCAATTTTAATATTTACAACTTGAAGATAATATTTTCAAACATGTAGTATTCACTAATTGATAAAGTTACTTATCATATTTCTCAAGGTTATTAATAGCAATCAAGATCTGACTTTGAACCCTACTTACTGAGAAATTATTATTTTGGTAACAAGATTAACAGTTTATTTTAGAATTCAATAACAACTGTACCATATAAGGAATCTAATCATATTTTAGAATGCAATATTATACAAGTCTCACGATTCAAGAATTCGCATTTAATTAGTCGTTGTAAACAATTATTAACTTAATCTTATCAATACGGAGCTTGAAAACAAGTATTGTAAAGAACAAGGATGTAAACAAAATTAAAATTATTTATTTTCCTTTTACCATTGCTTCGTCATTCGTTCATTGCAATATTATTCGGTTATCAGATATTTATTACTATTATTTACAATATTGCTATATATTGCTACACTGTAAAAAATATAAACGGACGATCTAGTCAAGATTGCAGGCAGTCACTGGCTGAGAGCGACACAAAACTGCACTTGGTGGCAAAATATTGGTGAGGCCTATGTCTTGCAGTGGGCAGGCTGAAATGAAGATAATTCCTACATTATTCAAGTTTACAGGCAGCTGTTGCGTAATAACCTTCAAATTTTTCACTGATAAAGTTAGCTATCTGGTTTTAATATGACTCATAAAGCAAGACATCACATGTTATGAAAACTGGGCTACCTTGTTTTTATTTGCCTCGTTTAGAAAGCGGTTGTTATAAGTTATTATTTACTGCGAGGACATGAAGCCGATTTTTAGGCCGGGTACAGTTTCATTAGTTTTCTATCGATAGATTCGATCAATCTCTATTACATGGAATCTAAACATGATGTTAAAAATTGATCGATGCATTAGTCAGGAGTGTTGTGGAAAACACAATTTAGATAAGCACAGCATCCAAGCTGAGCAACCACCATTGTTTTTCTTACTAGGTGTAAGGAAGGAAGGAGAAAGAAGAAGTTTTTTTTGTTTCTTATTTTTTGTTGTTTTGTAGCTGTAAGGAAAAAAAATATAGATTTTCTGTTCTCTTCATTCTATATCACGTTAGGCAAATTCTGTTAGTCATTTACAAAGCTGATGTAATAATGTAGCCCGCCATGCCTTATACCTTGCGACCTTTTACAGAATACCAGACCGAGAGGGTCGGTTTTTATCGTTCGTCGTTGATTTCTGTTTTAGCACTTTTTAATGGTACCTCCCCGGCCGAGATTTAAATACCCCACATTGTCCGTTTTTCCCCAGAATAGTTTCAACAGCCTTTTCGGACCAGTTGAAAACTTTTTAATTTTCCTTTTCTGTATTTTATATTTGAAGCCCGGGATTTTCATGTTTTCTCGACGAATGTTTTTATTTTTGCGATAAGTATTGACGTTTGACCGTTGTTTGTTTTGTGAAGCACTTTTTATTTTTAAAACTTTTACTAACTAACTTTTGAGTCATGTGCTTTAAATTATTATTAACGTTTATTGAAAAATTCAATTTTATGCTTAACCTCGGTGATCTATTGAATAGCGTCTGCGGCCTCTTAACACGAGTTCTTGGGTTTGTTGCCCGGGTCCGGCAAAAGTGTTTTTGGGCAAATTTTCAACATCATCATGAGATTGTGCCACACCTGGCTCCCCCCTCCATCCCCTATCACAACATACCTAAAAATAAATAGATGAAGTATTGTTTTATTCACCTCTGCCACACCTTTCTAGGTAATACATGCGTTGTGATAAGTTATGTTAATTATTTACCATACAGGTTATTTACCATAAAAAAACGGCTGGTATAGGTTATTTTTTTTTTTTCTAAAAAACGGCACCCGCACTAGGAATAACTCCTGTGTCGCGGGGGTGTTCACAAACATACATTTCACATACACAGAGCACACCCAGAGTCAGAACAAATCTTTGCGAATCACACAAAGATTTGTCCCATGTGGGGATCGAACCCACAACACCAGCGCAGTTGGAAGCGGCGAGGCGACCGCTTTAACCACCACGCCAACCGTGCACTCAAATTATTAAGTTTGTTTACAGATTGACCAACTAATCATGTTCAATATCTAATTAATATAAGTGTTTATCCTCAATGTTATTAGTTGTACCATACTACACCACGGACGTCTATCGGACTGAGCACGTGCTGATATAGGAGCT
This sequence comes from Hypena proboscidalis, assembly GCA_905147285.1. Lineage (NCBI taxonomy): Eukaryota > Metazoa > Arthropoda > Insecta > Lepidoptera > Erebidae > Hypena > Hypena proboscidalis. Next base: position 19,414,043 of record LR990131.1, read on the forward strand.
ATTGTTATCAGTATTGTGTTAACTACGAGATTAATACCCTGCTAAGTAAACATGTAGATTAATTTAATAACTAGAGCAAATAAACAATAGACTGTAGTTATGTTTACACATATTAATGAACTTGACTGCACATATTATTAAGATATTTAATTCTTATTTATTAATAATTAAAACATATCTCTCAACTTACACACAGCGTCATCTAGTCCTAAACTAAACGGCATATTTTACGGCATACATTTTTTTTATAAACATACTCATTAAACATAAAAATACAGCTCACTAGTTAAATGTTTAAATTTTTTTATTATTAAATACGGAGAAAGGTGTAAAAGATTCAAACAGAATGTGATGTTTTCCGCGAAACCTTATTCATGAGTAGACATAAAATATATTCGTACTTTTACAGTCCGATCAAAGGCCTGTAAATAAATTTCCCGAAATTCGAAACCAGTCGATACCAGAAACCAATAAACAGTCTGTATTAATTAAAAATAGAACAAACAATTAACACATCAAAAACGGATGCCGATGGAAAAAAATATCCTTAAAAGTTTATCGGTAAAAACGGTCCACGCCACTAAATTGGAATCTGGCACTCTATAAACCTTTAATGTCAATAAAGCGATCCCTCATCAAGCGAACCGTAAAAATCGGACAATACCGGTTTTACACCCGGTGACGAAAATTGTTTTTTTAACTTTAAATTTGGAAACTGGTGTCGCCAACAATGTTGTCACAGTTTGTGCGAGAAATATTTTTAACGATTTGAAAATAGAATGCAGTTTTAAACAAAAGTGTAGTTTGTATTCATATGCTAGCTTTTGTACTGCCGTTAAACTTTTTAAAACATAAAATTGAATTAGTTTTTTGTCACTATAAACAGTTTTTTCGTTGTCCAAACAAAAGCATTGTTGTCTAATATGTGCAAAATGTTTAAAAGATCTGTTAAAACAAAATCAAATCTATGTATTTATTTTTCACCAAGCAAGCATCTATTATATTGATTAAATTAATGCAAAAAACTAAAAGAAAATACTTAATAATTTTCAAGGTTATTCAAATTATGAAATACGGGTGTTACTCACGTAATGTTGGTCTATTTAGTCGACCGCGGTTTCGCCTAAACGTCTAGGCATTATCAAGAGAGTGCGTCACTGCCCGCAGTGCAAGACTGGCTGCGACTCAGGCGCGACGTATCGCACTCTCTTGATAATGCCTAGACGTATAGGCAAAACCGCGGTCGACTACATAGACCAACATTACGTGAGTAACACCCGTATTTCATAATTTGAATAATGTTACAAACTCACGTCAGTTTTAATAAAAAAATTCAAGGTTCCATTTTATTACACTCCTGAAATATTTTTATCTAAATTAATATCTATTCAAATAAAATTTCTTGCCTAACTATTTAAATGAAGTTGAACGAGCTTATAATTTCAGGATATAGATTCTACCTTTTCGTAGATAAGTGCTACGGCGTCATGGCTACGAACATTAATTTCGTAGCCACTCGTAGCGGCTCGTAGAATGGTAGCTTTTTAGGGTTCCGTAGTTTTAAATAAACTAGTACAAGTTTAGTTATATCATTCAAATGTTAATCTCCCCTTAAGAACTAAATGATAGCCTCAATGATCCAGTGGTAAGCGTATGCCACTGCAATTTGAGTGAAGTCAGTACAGTCCCTCGGTAGGGCAAAAGTGTTTGATTTTAGATTTTCCGGCAGTAAATTTTCAGCAGCTGCATGGAGTCTGGAATAATGCCCAATACATGGCGATAGGCTCACCCCTTATCACATGAGACTATAGATAGATAGATAGAGAATTCTTTATTGTACACAAAGAAGAAGTACAGTCGCGACCAAAAGTCCATAAGCAATCTCAAAATGCAATAGTTTGAAGTGTAGTTTGACTTACGACCTTCTATTTCCAAGAAATAGACACATGTTGTTAACAAATAATTGTAGTTCATAATTTCAACCACAAGGTAAGTGACAAGATGGCCGAGCGGTTAAGGCATGCAGCTAGACGCGTCATTTCACCGCAGGTTCAAATCTCACTTGGTTACTATTATACTTTTTGAAGTTTTTACTTGATTAGAAGGAATGGGACAGAAATATAGTATTCTTTATCTTGTTCACTTTGTTCACACATTTGTAAATATATAGAAAATGTATGGGGTTTGATTGTGCAAAGGTGGGAGTCACGGGATGAAAGGTGTATACAACAGTTAAAAACCCATTGCATGGAAGTGTGGGAAAACTTAAGAGGAACCAGTATACAGGGTGGATGCGACATAGCGACATTTATTGAAACCACAGCTTCTATACATGGCCAGTATGCATTTCCACCGGATAAAAATTCTCTGGCGAAAAAAAAAAAATCATGTTCTCCGAACAATTTGAACATTGCGATCGTGCAATTTGTTCGGAAGACGTGGATTTTTTTTAGAAGCTGTGGTTTCAATAAATGTCGCTATGTCGCATCCACCCCGTATGTGATAATATTGTAGGGTCCATGCGCAAACGTCTACTTGACTGCATCGAAAATAATGGGGGTTATACGAAATATTAATAATGTTATAATTATTTATAATTTAAGATGTTTTGGTTTTACTAATAAGACGCTGTACCTGAATATTAGCACTTCTGTAAATATTTAATGATCTTCAATGGAGGTTTAGTTTCCTTCTTCTTTTCGTCAAGACAATGTTATGAATTGACTAAGTGGGTTACAAAAAACTATAATAACTTATTATATTAATCAAAAATCTTATAAACGGTTACAAGAGAACTTTTTTTTATTTAGGTAGGAATGTGACGTCACAATGCTCTTCAAAGTTTATTCATTGTATAAATAAATAAAACGAATAAACATTGTTATCATCATTCAGCGTGACTTTTTTTATTTCTACCTTACAACAATGAAAATAAAAATAAAAAAATACGTTAATAGTTAAATAATAAACATATTGATATAATAACTAATAAGTTAAATATATAACACATTTAACTTATTAGTTATTATATCAGTATGTAAGTATTTATGTATTGTGTACATGTATTGTATCGCAATTTAAGCATACTAGCACCTAACAAGTTTGTGCTTAAAATGTTACAAATATTATTATGATTTCGTAAAAACAAAATAGAACTACAAATCAACTAAGCTTCAAACTATTTAGTAGATCGTGATCCCAATGTTTACCCGATATAGCTACCTGCTTATGATAGATAGATGCGAATTCAAAAAACCGGACGCCACTGTGACGCGTTTAGTACGAATGCGACAACATTTCATTAGTGTGTGTTATCTTATAAACTGCTAAATACGCACGCGACTTCGTTAGTGTGTGTACTGGCAGTATCGGGCTCGTACCGTTCATAGCAATGTAGTCCTTAGGATGGCTATGGACTTTTGAGCGTTTACTGTACATAATTGTGATACACAGTCTAATTGAAACATGCACAATGGGCGGCCTTATCACTATAAAGTGATCTCTTCCAGGCTATCTAAATATCTGTGAGTGTTACCACCTCTGCCATGCTCTTCAGAGTGATAGAGGCGTGATGTTTTATTTATGTTTTGTCGGCCTCCCCGTAGTGAATTTTGGTTAGAGTTCTGGCCGCAGTTTGCGGTGCTTTGTTCAGGTCTGCGGTTAATTGCCTTTATTGAGAAATGTGACCTTCGCTGCGATTTTGGTCGTGGAAATATCGAACCTTCTTTAAATATAGAAGCAAAATTACTCCAGTTATAGATCCTTTAACCCACATGATTATAGACAAAGAAGGTTTATTATGAGTCTTATAAAGAAAACAGTAAAAATAAAAAAAATAAACTTTAAAAGTAGAACGTTTCATATAAATTATTAGACTGCCTCATTGGTCGAGTGGTAGTGATTGTGACCGCTCACCGGAGGTGAGATGATTCGAGGTCTCAGGTTCAATCCCCAGTTCGGGCAAAAGTATTATTTGAGATGTTTCCAAATTCATTATCTAACAAGCTTAATAAAAAATATAACGACACAAATTACCTGATATTTGACCTATTTTAAACATTCAACTTTATTTATATTTATTTATTTTAAAACTTAATGTACAATATCGCACATAGGCGGACTTTATGCCATAGGCATTCTCTACCAGTCAACCTTTGGGTGATGCTGAGAGTAGGGTAGTAGGTGCAAAAGTTGAAGTTTGAATTATGAGAAGAGCAGAATAATAACTTTCGACATTTACAACCTTTGACAGTTTACTAGTTCTTAAAGATAATGTTAAAAATGTATCAGATGTTAGGTATTGTCTTAACACCGTCTTTAAATAAAAAAAAATATCAACCTTACTCAATCAACTTCTTAATAGTTGATGGTTGTAAGCCTATAAGCGCCTCTTACCGCAAGGTTTCAGGTTCGATTCCTGGGTCGGACAAAGTGTTATTTGTGACTTTTCAGTCAGGAAATTCACAACAGCAGCACGGAGTTTGAATTGTGCCCGGTGAATAGCGATAGGCTCACCCCCTATCCCATGGAACTTAAACATAACAGATGACATTTGGGTGTTGTACACCACTGCCACACCCTTCTGGGTAATATAGGCGTGATATTACTTCTTACTTCATCAACTTCGCTTAGTACAAAAGCCAAACAACTTCCAACTTAGATTACGAAACGCAAATACCGTAATAACTAATAAGAAGAAATCCAAATAATGCTGAAGTATGTATACGGCGACGCGTCGGCTACAAATCAACCTATACATTGCCAGTATAAGCTGATCCCGCGTTATAAATATAATAAATATTAATAAATATTTCACATCTCACACACGCCATCTACTGCCAAACTAAGCAGAGCTTGTACTATGGGTACTAGAATAACTGATACTAATATATACTTTTTTTCTTTGTATATACATACTTATTCAAATTCAAATTCAATTCAAATTCAAATCATTTATTTTAATAGGCCCCAGGAGGCGCTTGAACACGTCAAAATATTACAAGCAAATGATCTAAAAAAAAATATATTTTACATAGAAACACCCAGACAAAGACAAACCCCCATGTTCATGCACTCAAAGATTTGACTTAAGTGGGAATCGAACCCGCGACCTCGGCGTCGCAGGCAGGTACACTACCCACTCCGCCATCCGGTCGTCATTGCAAGGAAAGTCTACACAACGAGAGACCATTTTATGCTGGCAATGTGTTGGTTGATCGGTTGCCGTGTGTACGCAATAAAAATAACGTAAACACGAATGACGTCATACGCAGAGCAAATTAATCTTCGTCTTTTACGAGTGAGGCTTTATGTGTTGCGTAACGTACAAATATTTGGTAAAAGAAAATCGGTATGAGTTCGATTGGGAAACGGATGTGGGAACGCAAACGTAAAATAACAAAATCTTTCAGTTTTCATCCAGGATGGATGCGACGAAGTATTTTTTATTAAAACCACTGATTTTAGACATGGCCACTGTTCACTTTTGGAACGAAGTTCCTTATCGCGCGTTGCGAAAGGGGGCTAGACGGAAAAAATTGGCACGAAAAGTTGTAACGACACATTTCGTAGCAATTCTCGTAGCGGCGTAGTAATTACATGCTACGTTACAGCTACGGTGCTACATCATCAGACACACAGAGAAAAATGCACACGCCGAAAAAAAAAGATAAAATAAACTAAAAAAAAAAATTACTAGAGTTGAGTTTCGAAAAAATATTATTATAACTTAAAAAAAGATATTTTTTGTAACTTAGAAAAATAAAAATTTATTTACTAATTAATCGAAAGGAACTTCGTTCCATCCGGGTGTCCCTTGACACCTCTGTAGTTTTTTTTGGCACAAATTGGACATTGAGATCAATTTTTTTGATAAAATTCAATTTGCCGAGCCTTTTCCTAATCAAATTGGGGTCGGCTTCAAATCAAACGGATTCAGCAGATTTATTCACGTGGAGCGACTGCCATCAGACCTCCACAGCCCAGTACAAGGTGTTACGATACTATTTGCTAGACTAGTTGTCAGACTTTCTGGCCTCTTACTACCCGTAACGACTGCAAAAGATGTTTAAATGGCAACCGGGATGGCTGCTTAACGTGCTTTCAAAGGCACAGCGGAGATGGTTATAATGGTCACCCATCCTCGGCTGACCACGGTTAGCATTGCTTTACCTGCAAGATCAATCGCCTGCCGATCGGTCCGCCCGACTACATTTTATCCACGAAAAGAAAAAAAAATACCGGTGGAAAAAACACTATACACAATAGAGTCTGTTGTTTCCAAAAATATCGCTTTGTCATATATTATCCACCTTGTATACGACTTAGGTAAATTTCAGTAAATATGTGCTAAAGTAACCCTAGAAAGTATTCAAACTCAATTGTTGAAAACTTCCGTATATGAGCGGTTTAGAATTCAAAACACACTAGTCCCCTGACAATCCAAATAGGTGTACCAACTAGTGTACATTACTGGTAAAGTGTGGGTAGAATACGCTTTACAGCAATCCTTCGGGACAGACGTGACATCGACGCATCCAGTGTATTTTACGTGGACAAATTGTCGGTTCAAATTTTAAGTCTAAGTGGACAAAATTCAGGTTCAAAGATTTATATCATTTACATGAGAACATTGACGATGACAAAACAAAAATTTACCATTCATTGTCATAAAACAAAAGTAAAATATTGAAAGTATGTAGGTAGTGCTCTAAAACTAAATCCAAATTATATTTACCAACGATTCCACAAACTAAGCATAAACTCGTCAAAAACGTATTCGCCCGTGGTAATTAGATTTTTACCAGATACTAATATATATGTCTAATAAATATTGGGCAAGTTGTTTTTTAAATACATTTGACGAACGACGAAATACATAGTTAATAGCATATTAAAAACATTACCCATAGAAAGATAATGTCAATTTGATAATAAATTTAAACAAAGCGCCGATATTAACATTTTAAAATAATTTATAATTCATAATTCATTTATTCTCATAATATCATAGGTTGGTACAAGCATGCATTATACAGATGCTCTTAGGACACTGAGTTCAGCTATGTCTCGCCCTTAAGGCATAATGAGAAGTACATTTTTATTGACATTTGATACAAATAGAGAAATAATAAAATAATTTTTAACAAAAAAAATACCGACTTCAAAAAGTAGGTAAACTAAAAAGCAAAAAATAAATTTACTTCGCACAAAATAATACGTTTTTTCATTTAGTTAAATAGAAATTATTAAATAATTATTTTATAATTCTGAAGTCGGTGCCAAGTAAAAACAACCTTTCTACAATATCAAATTACAGTTCACACAAAAAGGGAGGCGTAGTTGTGCTAGTGCGCGGTCGCCCAGTATTGGTACTTACCACAGAAATATAACTAAAGTCCGGTTTACACTTTGTTTAGTGCGAGTGCAAGTGTTTAGTGCGAGTGCAGGTGTGTAGTGCGAGTAGTGTCCAATTCATTGCGAGTGCAAGTGATTAGTGCGAGTGCAGGTGTGTAGTGCGAGTAGTGTCCAATTCATTGCGAGTGCAGGTGATTAGTGCGAGTGCAGGTGTGTAGTGCGAGTAGTGTCCAATTTTAATTAGTGCGAGTGCAGGTGTGTAGTGCGAGTATTGTCCAAGTGGCTCTGTTTAAATTCAGTATGCCGTCATCTGATAGTTTGAACCACTTCTATGTGGAATATATACGTCATCTGTTCCAGCTCCAGATTTTGTACTCTGTTTAATTTTCTTAGACTCTTGCGCATATGTAGACTTCAAGTTTCTTATTTTAGAATAAACTTCTTTACTGCCAAACCCTGGTATGTTCATGGCTTCTCTTATATTTACGAGGGCCGCATCTCGGGCAATTTTATACTTAGGGGCTTAACAGTTGTAAAGGACGACCGGATGGCGGAGTGGGTCGTGGGTTCGATTCCCACTTAAGACAAATCTTTGTGTACATAAACATGGGGTTTGTCTAAGTCTGGGTGTTTCTATGTATAATATGTATGTATTTACAAAAGATTACATTTTTTTTTTCTTTTTTTTTTTTTAATTTACATTTTTTATTTACATTTTTTTTTATTTGTTTTCTATATGTCTTAGTATCAGTTATTCTAGTACCCATAGTACAAGCTCTGCTTAGTTTGGGACTAGATGGCGTTGTGTGTGAGTTGTGAAATATTTATTTTATTTATTTATGTTTCAAATACTCCTGCACAAATTTATAAGTTACGTCTTCGGTCCACTTTGACATTTTGTACAACAAGCGCCCGACGCTACGCACTAAACGCTAAACACTAAACACTCCTGTCCAAACGTGCTTAGTGCAGGCACGCTGCGAGTGAGGGGGAAGGGAGGGCGCGCGGGACGTGGCTACTACGCAGTCCACTCGCAAAAAAATAGAACACGCTTCTATTCACTTTACTACACAGCCAACTAAGCACTCGCACTAATCAGTCGCTGTCCACACCTTGTCACTAAACACCTGCACTAATCACTCGCACTCGCACTAAACAAAGTGTATACCGGGCTTAATATTCAGTCAGAAAAAAGTTGTTAGAACGATTGATATTATCTATACAGAGTTATTAATTGTTTACTAGGCACCGACTTCAGAATTATAAAATAATTATTTAATAATTTCTATTTAACTAAATGAAAAAACGTATTATTTTGTGCGAAGTAAATTTATTTTTTGCTTTTTAGTTTACCTACTTTTTGAAGTCGGTTTTTTTTTGTTAAAAATTATTTTATTTTACGATTTTAAGTGATGGGTAGACCGAGCAAGAATGTTTCTCGAATGAGGAGACGACGGTTACTTGAGACGGAAAACTTATTAATAATAAACAAGAATTAAATCCTTTCTCCTGACTATTGAGGGTCACGACCTTCCATCATCAGCTCATTTGACACAATAACTAGCAGTAAGAATATGCGTACAGTAGTGAAAGAATTATCCTTTAAATCCTAACTATTGAGGAGTTGACCTTCCATCGTCAGCTCAACCACATAAAATTATTGCGACCAAGCGTAAATCCTGGCCTCGATTAATAAAATATAAGGGGTTGCTCCCGATTTCTCTGGGATCCCATCATCAGATCATGACATGCTGACAATGGGACCACCTTTGAAATATCTTTGTTCCAACAGCTCACTTGACATCATAACTAGCAGTCTGAATATGTGTACAGTAGTGAAAGAATTATCCTTTAACTCCTAACCATTGAGGAGTTGACCTTCCATCATCAGGTCATCCACATAAAAATACGTAAATACTGGTGTAGCTTTGAAAAACACACTAAAAACATTACATGTGCCTATAAAATTCGAGGGTTGCCCTCGATTTCTCTGAGATTCCATCATCAGATCACGACATGCTGACAATGGGACCCCTTTGGAATTATCTCCTGTCCAACAAAAAAAGAATCATCAAAATCAGTTCATAAACGATGGAGATATCCGTGAAGAAACATAAAAAAAAAGCAACATATATACGAATCGAATTGAGAACCTCCTCCTTTTGAAACATAGATAAATAATAGAGCAAAATTGATACATTTCATTATTATTAATTGATCATGAGGTTGTTGCAACATAAATTGTTAAATACATTTTTGGTAGTAGGTTACAAATACACTGTTTACAACATGACTAAAGGATATAAATGTAATTCAAAAGGTTATCCCAGTCGAAAAAACTCTTTATTATCATAACTGAACATAAAATCACACAGCTAACACATACAGTAACACCCTCCTGGGTTATTATTGCTGTATGTGTATGGAAGAAGATAACAAGGACAGAAATCAATGTACCACAGTTCTTCGGACTACAGACGTGACATTATTTTATCTTTAAGATACCTACACAATTTATAACAACTTTTGCAATAAAATCCTTTTCGTAAACGCATAGCTATCAAACAAAATTCATAACTTCACATACAAAATACATAAGCGTGACGTCACGCTATTGTAGCCGTTTGTAAGGAGCGCTCGGACGAGTTTATTATTAATGTGTAAGCTTACGTGATATCATAGAATTTATTTTAATATGATTCTAATATCGAGAGTTCTTTCAATTCCATACAAAAAAAACCGACTTCAAAAAGTAGGTACCTAAACTAAAAAGCAAAAAATAAATTTACTTCGCACAAAATAATACATTTTTTCATTTAGTAAAATAGAAATTATTAAATAATTATTTTATAATTCTGCTGAAGACAGCGATGCGGAGGAGTTTTTTGACGCCTAATGTAAATATTTTATTTTATTTATTAATTGATTGATTGTATGTTATATAGTGTTATTTTTGTATATTTTTTTTCTTTCAATATGTAAATTTTAAGTTATTGTATAAAAAAATATTTTGATTAACTAAATAAATAAATAATTATATTTTTAAATTTGTATATTTAATAAGTGCGATACCGGTATTATATCCTGAAAATTTTCTTTTTTTGGTATAATTTAAAACCCAAATTATTAAAGCTCATAAAATCGACGAAACATTTAGAGAAAGGGCAGGCTGGCTCATCTTGGCTGGGCCACTGCCGTGGTCTCAGATATCCAGCAAATTAATATAATCTTTTGAGATCAAAGGATCCCTTTTATTGGTATTTAAACAACATCAACAAGATACTGTTGATATATAAATGGCAGCTGTTATAAAACTTATTTATTAAATATTTTGAGAAAGGACAAAGGTCATTTTGGTCCCACCCTCTAGTAGCTACATGTGATACGTCATTGGATATGTATTTTTTAGTTGAACAAAAGTTACAATGGCACCAAGATCCAAAAGTAATCCGTTTTGAGTTATGCTTTCTCAAAAGCTAGTAATTGCTTACTCACGTTGCAAACCTATTGTGTCACTCCCGTGGATTGAAGCGTAATGTTAAATATCTTACAACCTTTTCTAAAACTTCAAACAAAAATATCAATCTAACGATAGATCACAGTAATTTATTGCATGGTGGAACTAGATTCCATACAAAAATAGTCTATCTCCGTTGTTTTAACAATTGGTGTTTTTTTTAATGATAAAAGAGTTTGTTTACTTTTCTCAAAATGATTGTACGATAGAACTCAATATAATAAGCATGTTTTATAAATCTTCAATATTAACTCATAAATTTGGACATTTATACATTATATTGGTATAAATGACGACCGGATGGCGGAGTGGGTAGTGTGCCTGCCTGCGACGCCAAGGTCGTGGGTTCCATTTCCACTTAAGACAAATCTTTGTGTGCATGAACATGGGGGTTTGTCTTAAATCTGGGTATTTGTATGTATAATAAGTATGTATTTAAGAAAGAAAAGTCTATATGTATTAGTATTAGTTATTCTAGTACCCATAGTACAAGCTCTGCTTAGTTTGGGACTAGATAGCGTTGTGTGTGAGTTGTGAAATATTTATTTATTTTATTATTTAAATATTTAAATCAACATTATGGACTCCTCAATATTAAACATAACTAGCTGCTTAAACCTCAAACTGGGTTATTCATAACAGCTTTCAAAGACTTCAATTCAAGTCACCATAAATATGAAACGTCGTTCTTACAGTAAATCAGGGCAGTTACTTCTGAGAAGAACGGGGTTTCCCTCAAGGAAAGTCGGGTTTTCCGGCACGCCAAAGCGATGTCCGGCGACCCGTAGACTTTGCCTGTCTACTTGTATGTATGTGTACTTTGTGCAACCTTTAATTGCGTCGTACGATGGTATAGTTTTGTATAGTGGTGATTGTTATTTCAACTAAGTAGGGAATAAGCATGGTGATCCATTGATAGTAAAAAATAGGATACCTTATCAAAATATTGGTAAACATGAACTAAATGTAAGTATTTTTAGTGCCATACTATAAATCTAACTCATTTTATAATCATTTAAAGTATGTTTGGCGAGTCCGTTTTTAAAGTACAAAATTATTAAAAAGTAATTATATCATTTTATTACCCACACAATTTAAAGCAACTTTTGTAATCAAAAAAATATTGATAAACGCAATATTTTGTATAGCAATCAAAAATAATTCATAACTTCACATACAAAATACATAAGCGCGACGACACGCTTATGTATCCGTTTGTTTGCGGTGTTTGGTCGAGTCTATTATTAATGTGAATTTAAAATTGTATTATCTCAGACAGTTTAAGTGTTAACAAATTAATTATTTTAATGATGTTTCTAATATCGAGAGGTATTTTTATTACACACAAAAATAAAAATTATACATCATGCATATTAAAACTTATTAAGTTAAAACGTGTGGATATGGACGTATACATTTTAGGCTACCGCGGGTGCCAATCTGTAGGGGAAACTGCGCCATCCACCGAGCAAAATTCCAACTCCGTGCTGCTATTGTGAATTGCCGGACGGTAAGTTCACAAATAACGCATACGCTAACCACTAGACCATAGAGGCAGTTTAAATATTTTCCAAATTAATAATATTTCTATTAATTCTCCATTTACAACCAAACCAACACATTTGACGTAAAACAGCTGTTTACACATAGTTAAAACGTTCCTCAACGTAATTACAAAGTTGGCACAAGTTAAATTGAAATTGGGTCAGTAGTTTCAGAGATTATCGCGGAGAAATATGCAAACTTTGTTAAATAGTTTCTTTGAAGAAGCGACGGGAGTTTGTTAATGAGAATGTAATCGAGTTTCTGTGGGATTTTATTTTTCTACTGTTGCAACTACGACTAGTTGCTTGGATTTTTTTTTTATTATTCTTATTTATAGTTGTTGCCCAAATCTACGACCGCGTGGATTTTTATATTATTCACGGTTTTACCCACGTTTTATGTTACTCCACGCCCGTTGCGTTTAGCGTAATGTAAAAGCTCAGCCCGTTTAAGCAACATATTTCATTGCTGCTTCACTCCTATTAGTCACAGCGTAATTTTGTCTAGCTCAATAAAATTGCTATCCAATACAGCTATAATTAAAAAAAAAAATAGATAAGAAATCATAGTAAAAAAAACTTCTGAAGCTAACATAAGTTTTGAAACTTTATAACCAAATATTTTTTTGTTTACGTCATGTTTGTAAGTGGTTACTATGGGCTATAGACATCAACATTCCACAAAAGCAAATTGAAGATGCATCGTTTCACTTGAGGACATGATGAGGCATAACACCATAGGTGTTATGCCTCATGTGCCAGTAATTTCAGGGCCTGATCTCACCACCAAACCGGAACACAGTAGTGCAAGCACTACTATTTGGCGGCAGGTTAAAGGTGAGACGGTGGTGCTGCCGCCCTCGAACTCGTTCAATTAAATTGACTACCACCATAAAACATTTCTGTCCTAGGAAAATAAATGATAAATTCTCATACTAATTTCCTTTATTTCAAGATGACGTCCTGTTTATGATTTATTCACACATATTCGAAGTCAGAGGTGTGTAATGCCAATGTCTGCAGTAAAAAGTTAATGTTGAAGAGCACTTACTCCCTTATTAAAACATAAAAGTCCATTTGACAAGCTGTAAACGTTTAGAAAACTGTAACCCGACTACAAACATAACAGAAACGACTGTACTGCGCGCATTTGACCGCATTTTAAACGCATATGTTGACTATAATCTATCTATGTATCTATTTATTTATATATCTATCAATATGTATATAATATATACATATAGATATTATATTATATAAAATTGCTGTTCGTTAGTCTCACTAAAATTCGAGAACGGCTCGAACGACTTGGCTAATTTTGGTCTTGGATTATTTTTGGATGTAAAAAATTAGGAAAGTTGTTATCTATCTGATTATTTTTATGTGGATTGATAACATACTGAGCATTTTTTTAAAATTAATAACAGATTCCTTTTGCTTGTTAATTTATTTTATACAAAACTTTGTCTTTTATTTATCGATTTAGGCATTACGAAGTCTGCCGGGTAATATTATGTACATTTTTGTAATGTGCTCGCCAAGACCCATTTGATATCAAACATGACACGATTGTGTCAATTGTTTTTTTCGAGGTTAGAATCTGACATTTAAATGCCGTCATATTAAAATGTTGAAAACATTAATATAACTTATGCCATCCAGCGATAGCCGAGTGGGAGACCGTAGGACTGCGAAGTCAAAGGTCTCGGGTTCGAACCCACGGCACACACCTCTGTCAATAAATCGTTATGATTCGTCTTTTCGAATGTGTGTATTTATCATACAAATTTATCGCTCGCTAACGGTGAAGGAAAACATCGTGAGGAAACCTGCAAGCCTGAGAGTGCCTAAAACAGTTCTTGAAGTCGTGTGAAGTCTACGAATTCACTCTTGGCTAGTGTGGTGGACTATGGCCTAACCCTTCTCGTCATGAGAAGAGGCCCAAGCCCAGTAATGGGACATGTATTGGATACAGGGCTGCTGCTATTATGCCATCCAAATCTAACACTTCATTCATCAAAATTCAGTACTTAAGGCATAGCGCCTTAAGTACTGAATTTTGTGGTGGAACATACAAGTAGTGTATATACACATACACATATAAACATACATACATAGTGTACGAGCAAACCCGTACAACGCAATAGTTTTAGTTTTATGCTGACATCAACACGCAGCGAAGTGAACAAAATACATACATTCGACACAATAATCAGTAGTTGCAATCAATCGGTTCGAGCAACAGCAAACGTTCCTTTCGCCGCGTGTCGGTCAATTAGCATTAGTTTAAGTTTTTTCTATCTGACTTAAAATACATTTCTTTTAACTTTTGTGACTTATTATTTTGATGTACGTTCCCCGTACACATAGACTACTAAAATCATTATTCTGTTGGTAGTCATGAAATACAAGCCTTTGTGTCACAACCACCCATCAAAGCACCATATTTTCTTACGATTTCCTAAGGCCAAGTGTCCAATAACTTTAAGACAAACGTTTAAAAGTAATAACCTCTCTTATCACCGTCTCATTTCACGTGGAATGACACACATAGTAATGCCGCTCAGGATATGAGACCCTTTCAAATGACATATAAATAGATGACACACGGCTGGAAAGAATGGTCAATCTACACTATATAATATTGTAAAGAGGAAAACTTTGTTTGTTTGGTTGTAATGAATAGGCTTAAAAACTACTAAACCGTTTTTAAAAATTCTTTCACCAATCAAAAGCTACATTATCCACAAAAAACAGAGGCTAAATTTTATTTTGGAAAAAAATAGGGTTCCGTAAGATATTTGGGTTTTTCGGACACAAGGTGTAAAGAATCAACCGGAAAAGTTACTTTTTTTGCGTACGCTGCCTAAACTATAAAATATAGAACCATAAAATGTTTTAATTAATTGTAGATCTTAAAAATGTTTACAAAAAAGTCCGCGAATATGTGTATGATTCCTGCGGCAAATTCGCAATGGATGTCCATCGTGAATGAAGTAACACATTCACGAGACCAATTCAGTACATGGTATGCAAATGACTCGTTCATGTGCCAAAAATATATACTACTATTCTATGATCATATTTAGCGGCATCCATCCTTAAAACTATTATTGTGTTATTTAGACCCAGTTCCAGAGGTATATAACCTTATTAGCAGGATAAGCTATATGACACACACACATGAAAATGACAGCTGTGTTCTTTATTCGAGTATCACTTGTGCCACTTTTATATTCAGCATATAACGATTATATTTTACAGGACAGATAATAACTTTCCGGAATATCTGAAATTGGCTCTTAAAATAGCAAAACAGTAAATTCTATGTATTTTTTTTTAAATATAAGGATTGGTCATTAATCTTAAAAACGAACTATTAACATTATTATGCACAAAAGCATATTATACAGTGAATAAATATCTAACTGATAAATAGCTATCAATTGTACATTATACTAATATTGCTGTACTACCTACTACTACTACTATATTCTAACTATATATGTTATATTTGTACGCCAATGATGGCAATACATAGCGATCAATATGTTATAATTATTTAAGAGAACATCTGTATTATACCTATGATCTACAAATAACGGGTAATGAATTTTGAATTTTGAACACAATGCCAGCTTCACACGTTACTGTAGATATCTTAGCGAAAAAATCACAGATCGATGAACAAAGATTTGTCGATCGAGTGTACGGAAAATTGCAACGATAATCGACAACGATTTATCATAAACACGATCGATCAATACCCGCATATTAGATATATACTGATTTATCACTACGATTTATAGTGTGTGTGTATGTGTGTATTTATCATATAAATTATCGCTTGCTAACGGTGAAGGAAAACATCGTGAGAAAACCTGCATGCCTGAGAGTGCCTAAAAAGTGCTCGAGGGTGTGTGAAGACTACCAATCCGCACCTGGCCAGCATGGTGGACTATGGCCTTACCCTTCACATCATGAGAAGAGGCCCGAGCCTAGCAGTGGGACATGTATTAGATCCAGGGCTGCTATTATTATAAAAACGTGTGTAGCGAACAAAAAAGCAGCAAGCTTGTTGTTTTTTATTTGTTTCCTTATGTACGCCCCTATCCTTACATTTCAAAGAAGAAAAATGCTTAACAGACGTCTTGACACACCAGTAAGGCAAACGCATATATTATTTTGCTCTTTTTTTGCCAGAGGCTGTGATTTAATGCTTCGTAATGTGTAAGCAGATGAATATTATTAAAGTAGCGATGATAGCTATATTTTTATATCCTTTTATATTAAACGAGCAATTCTTGTATATACAGGGTGGCTACATTTATATCAGTCAGTATTGGGAATTCTGTAATTATAAGACATACACAAATCTGTTCTTAGGAACCATGACATCAATTTTAGTAAAAACCAAAACTGCATACTTAGATTTAAGAAAAAACTTGTACTCAGCTCCGGAATCGAACCTGGCAGAATTGAAAAATAAAGCATTCATTATTTATATTTGGATATCGATTGTGTTGGTCATAATCAGTAAATTTGAAGCATAATTATCTTTAATGAATAATATATACCTATTATTTAAATAAACATAATGTGATAGTAGGCGAGCTTTTCACCATCCATCGGGCACAATTCAATTCAAATCCCGACCCATGATTCGAACCCGAGACCTCGCAGTGAAAGGCCGCAGTTCCCTATGCTTTCGCAATATTTTATTTGGTATAATTATAGTTACGCATAATATTAATTAATCAATAAACTCAACTTCAATCAATCAATAAACTTGATCGACTTCTCAATAATTGCATTCGGTTCGTATTTAATCTTCGCAAGTATGACCATATATCGTCTTACCGTTCTCAATTGAGATGGTTGCCTATCCGGCAGCGTCGCAGTTTGCGTACTCTGACCACACTTTTTTCTATTCTTAAATCACCACACTCTCCTACTTATTTAAAATCTCACTTTCAGTATCTTTGCTCCAGTCACGAAAAAAATCTGCGCTCTACTAACAACCTTCTTCTCTTTTGTCCTTCTCATACCTCTTCTTTAGTTCATTCTTCATTCTACATTCAATCTATCCTTCTTTGGAATGCACTCCCTCTTGAGATCAGGATGTGCACCACCCGGGACACTTTCAAAACCAGAGTACGTCATCTTGTCCTAAGTGAATCGACAGCAGAATCATTAAAAGCTTAATATCTACTGTGTAAATATTATAATATATATTATTTTAATGTATTTATTAGTATATTTGTTACCATATTTATGTATTCGAATTGTTGATATAACATTATTTTCACATTATTTTAATTTATTTATGCACCTACCTTTGTTCTCTCTGCATCACCTTAAGGTTGACTGGTAGAAAATGCCTATGGCATTAAGTCCGCCGTTGTACTATTTTATGTGCAAAAAGTTGTAAAATAAATAAAATAATTGGCATAACTTTTTAAGCATATTTTAATAATAAAGTAATTTAGCATTAATTGTTGTATGGCATACTTATGTACCTTCATAATAGTTACGCGATTTACACCAGTTGTCAATTTTAGGCGTGAGAGATCAAAAAGGGAATGTTTAAAATGTTCAAGGTTAAAAGGCCCGTGCTGTTCATCCTGATTGGTGCGGGTCATTTGTTAGCCTTCGCTTCTGCCCCGAGTGCATGATTAACGACCGGACTTAACACTCCATTTCATTTTAACTGCCGTTTGTCTTACGGGCTAATAACTTAATACAAATTGACAGCCCATTTTGGGTTTTAAATTGATATATCGAGTAAGATGTAATGAGATATCGTTTGTACAAGAAATTTGGTTGTTACTTAATATAATATAATATTAGGTCTTTACCTATGAAATTGCCGTGTTGTATAAAAATTTAAACGAATTTGAAGTTTTTAAAGTAAAATTAATTTAAAATTTGTATTTTTTTTTATTTGAAATGGCCAATACTGCAGAACGGCAATTTCATAGGAAACCTATTATTACATTACGCCTATATTAAATAAATAAATAAAATAAATGAATTTGGATTTTTTACATTAGATAGAACGCCAGAAGTAATTACACTATCCAATAGTCACAGTGTTATCGAAATCCTTTGAAGCGGCTTGAACGAATTTTATGTATATTCAGTAGATCTGAGAATAGATTGAAAAGAAATGTATATATTTATGGTTTATTTACTTTTTCTTGTATGTTAGTTTCACATTACATTATGTGGTCTCCTTTTAAGTGAAGAATACCTGTGTTAGAAGACCCAAACTCTGAATTTACAAAAAAAATATTGGTAATTAAGGTAATAAAAGTAAAAATAATTTATATCTAACAAAAATATACAAAAATTAACATTAAATTTTTTTGCGGTGCATGATTAACTAAGCTTTAAGCTGAAATCTTTTCTATACCCCTAGATACCACGCGGCCGGCATCTACTGTGATAAAGCAGTATCATATACCACATAAAAATACTACACAAACAGATAACCACGCATCCAATTAATCATTCAATTAACCAATTAGAGCTCAGCAAAAATAATTGCAACATGTCAACCATTTCTCATCCCCTGAACTCAAAGGGATGTCCGTGAACCACAATACCCTGACATTATTCGTACCTAAAAATTATTAGAATTCCCAGTAATCCCCTTGTATATGAATTACAAAGCTTTGTTGGAATGTACGCTTTTTTAGGATTCCGTAGTACCTACATGGAACCCTTGAAGTTTTATTTTAGGGTACTTTCCCTACGTTAAAATTGGGGATGATTTTTTTTTATTTCGTTTACTCTACTCAACAGTTGCTCCATAGTATGAGGTATTGTTATCTCTGTATTCTTTATATTTTATAATTTCAATTGTCATTATCATGAGCTTTCATTTTATACTTATATTTTTTCTTTAATTAACGCACCAACAACTGCACGTAACTTTGCTCATTTACTTACTTGTTCATCCTTAGTTTGCCTGTAAGAAATTGCTTATAGCGATAAGGCTGCCCATTGTGCAACAAAATTTTTGAAGTGCAATTGTTTACAAAATTTTTCTTTGTCAATATTGGTTTCCAATAAAGATGACTCTATCTATGTATCTGTGGCGGCACCCTCGCGTCGCTTTACTTGTCGCGCGCTAATCAGCTGTTACAATTATCGTAGTATTACTATTGTATTTTATTTAAATCGCAATAGACAGTTGTATTAAGTACTTCGTTTCATTGTTACTGGCCCGTACACTTCTACATATCTTTCTATTGTTAAATAAATCTCTTGCTGACATTAAGAAGTTGCTAAGATATTTTTTGATTTAGAAATACGTTTTCCAGCTAATTAACTTTAAAAAACAAATGCGTAATGTAACGTAACCGGAAAGCGGAGTCGGTAGCGCAATTGCCTGCTACGCAGAGGTCGCGGGTTCGAAGCCCGCTCAAGACAAATCTTTGTGTGCATAAACATGGGGGCTTGTATTAGTCTGGGAGTTTCTATGTATAGTAAGTATGTATTTACAAAAGAAGGTATAAATATATTTTAGTATCAGTTATTCTAGTACTCATAGTATCTGCTCTGCTTAGTTTTGGACTAGATGATGTTGTGTGAAAGTTTTGTGATATTAATTAATATGAAATTAATGTCCGTATGTTGTAATTACGACTGGATACGGAACCATACATCGCACGTGGGCCGACTCGCACTTGACCAATTTTATTATTCATTTCGGTTTATTTGTAGCTGTTTAATGTGTGACAGTTGATAAGGGTTGGTGACATTGTACAAAGTTGTTTCGATTAGTAATTCTGATGGTTGATAAATGTATGATGGTAAAGAGCTTATCCCACCAAACACATTTTATAAAAATATTGCCAAAATAAAACGACATCAAAAAGTGATCAGTTCTCATAATATAATAATTTCAAATAAAATACACAATAAGCAATCACACTATCCAATGGTCCCAATAACAAGGCCAAATACACACATTCACTCACACAAGCACACCCAGTTTCAGAACAAATCTTTGCGAATCACACAAAGATTTGTCCCATGTCGGGATCGAACCCACAACACCAGTGCAGTGTAGACCGGCGAGGCGACCTCTTAAACCACTACACCATACGTGCTGACTATGTACTCATGTACTCTACAAGCTAGTCCGAAATCCTAGAAAGCTGTAGTTTGGTATGTAAGCTAGTCTAAGTACTGAAATTACTGGAAAATATTAAATGCCGTTCTTTTAACCCCTCCGTGACTTCACAAACGAGTTTGAGATGAGATCATCAAAACTCATAGGGACCCTATGAGTTTTGATGATCATCTGTGACAATGCAGAGGTTTTTAGGTATTAAAATCAAAAGTAAAAACTGCTACTGACATCATATCCAAACCGAAATTATGAGTGTAAAAAGGTAGGTAGTGCCCTAGCGCTTCGCACTGTGCTTTGTCTGGTAGGACCCCCCCCCCCCCGTGACCCCAGATAAAAAGAAGTGTATTCTTTAAGAAATAAACGTGGACAGATTAAGAAATAAACGTGGACAGACAGAAAAATACAAACCATATAATAATGAACAATCTAAAAGCTTGAATTTATGTATACAGATCATCATAATTATTATCATTTTAATAGGCAAAAGAGACTGTTACTCCTTAACACAGGTTATTTAATAATCTAGCTAGGAGGACAGTGCACTTCACCCACTTGATTGTAGACATTATTCCATTGTATACTTATATTTCAATTTGTCTTAGTTTTAAGTGATTGTGTACAATCCTTTGTGAAGATAAATAAATATTATTATTATTATTTTTCATGAACCTTAGCAGAGTTAACGTAGGTGAGATTAAGGGCCCCACCAACGGGTCCCGCGTTGTCGTCGCGGTGGGGCTTAGTACCCGTGGCGCCCCCGAGCCACGGCGAAGCCAAGTGGACCCCAGAGGGGGGCTGCTCTTCGGGCTTTGGCTGGAAGTCCATGTGGGAGCAGCCCATGTTGCAGGGCCCTTATGGGGGGGCTCTGCAACAGGAGGGCCTGCGGTGTCGGCGTGAGTCGGCACTGCGGCCGAGGAGTTGCGGGGCCGCGGCAGGAGAGGACTGTCGGTGTTCCGTTGCCGCTTTCCCTGCCTTCCGCGGTCCCGGCGGGGCCGCAGCCGTCAGTACTGCGGCGTGGTGGGCGGTGGGACGAACATCTGTCTCACCGCGGAGGGCCAGGCCGTCAGATACGAAAGTGTCTGACGGCTTTGCACGCGGCCCTCGGTGCCGGTCCCCCCACATTTTGGGGGCCATGAGGGGCCTGCCTCGGCGGGCAAGGCCGGGCTGCGGTGTTGGCGCAAGCTGGCACTGTGGCCCGGTGGTTTACGGGGCCGCGGCGGGTAGGAGTGTCGGTGCGCGCGTGGTTTTCGATGCCCCGCATTCCCTGCCTTCCGCGGTCCCGGCGGGGCCGCAGCCGTTGAACTGCGGCGTGGTGGGCGGCGGGACCGACCACCTGTCTCGCCGCGAGAGGACCAGGCCGTCGGACATGGGGAATGTCCGATGGCTTTGCACGCGGTCCTCGCGCTGGTCGGTGGCTTGCGCCAGCCCCCTCTTTGGGGGCCATGAGGGGCCCGCTTCGGCGGGCATCGCCGGGAGGGTTGTGGACGTAAAGGCTGCGCCAGATTCCCATGACCCTCCCATCAAGGCGAGTGCGGGAGCACCGTGGGGTTTTAGTGGGTATTCCCGTGCCGTTTACCATCTTTGGCACGGGCGAGTCCCACATAACCACTCTGCCCTTCCCCGGGGTGGGGTGGTATGCGTAAATGCATTTCCCCACGTAAAAAAAAAAAAAAAAAAAAGGTGAGATTAAGGGATGAAACACCATTTTTTTTTTTAATCTTCTTGTTAAAAGAAGCTCTCACGTCTTTTATTTATTATATTATGTGGACGGCCCACTGATATAATTAGAGGCCCGTCTAAAAGGTGAGAGAGTAGAGTAGGGTGTATCTCCAAAATATGAAGTTGGGTAGTGCAGTATTAAAGCAAAGGCAGTAAACAAGCTCTCAAAGACACTTACTATGTAAGTTAGCCATGAAGAAAATCAAAATTACGCTCGTATTCATAACACGAAGATTGCATTGTTATTTATAAAGTATGCCAATTTGCCCGGATCATGCCCGTATTTATTCTGAGTTTCATAAGGTCAGCTAAAAAGATGAAAGACATATTTGAAAAGTTTACCCTGTACAAAGAATGTTCAAGGTCACTTCAGCGGAGATAATAAATTGTAAGAAAAATTTGAGGAATTATGAAGAAAATTTATATTGAGACTATGAATACGTAGGAAATATTTAGTGACGTATACATGACTTTAAAAATCAAATTAATGTTGGTATATTTTTTATTGAAGTAAGTATTAAAGATATTAATGTTAATTTAAATAAATATTCATGGCCCAATCGGTATTTAGTAAGAGGCGCAGTTATATCTTCTCTACAAAAAAGATCCTTTGCGATTTTAATGTATGAAAATATGTTAACATACGGCATTGACGACGCTTGCTTCAAAATGCAAGCTTAAAGGTGCTACCGGACCGTGCAAACATTCGTCTATCATGTAACATTTGTAGAAAAATTCTATACGAAATCACTGTCGGTCTGGGAGCACCTTTATGCTCTTATTACAAAGGTGTTTTAATTATATTCATTTATACAAAATACGAGGCGTATCGGATTTTGTACACTCCATCGATGCTTTGCTAGCCGATACCTTTGACACTTGATATCGATGAATGAAACGTGTTTACATAGTGGACTCTTTTATAAAAAATATGGCCGGACAGTTTACCCTTTTATTTTGGGATGCGGGTATCGAATATCGTACTCGACGAATGTTTATACAACAAACATATTACGTGTTCTGTGCCGTGTTAGCAAGTATTTTTTGACTAAAAAAAAAAAGGTATGAAAAAATATATAATTATGGTAAAAATATTGATTTGTCTGTCATATTCCAGCGCTGAAAAGATGGGTTATAGACCGACAGTTTATCACGCGTATCGCCTGCGACGTAAGAAGTGAGCGGGGGAAGGTAACGGACTACTACGGCTATACACGGAGTCATTGATCCAAAGATTTATCTCGAGATAGACATTGTAGGCAAAGTAAAAAATATAATTGTAGTATCTGTATTTTTAAAGAAAAAATGAACATTTCAAGAAAAAAATAACTTATTAAAGAATAACCAACATTTTAAAAATTTTACTTTTTTATTATTATTATTTTATTTATATATTTCTTAACTTATTTTATATATTAAATTAAAATATGATTTATAAAAAATACAAAAAAACATTTCAAATATAAAAAAGTGTCCCACCGACTTCAGGTGCAAGGACCAAGCTGCCGAGGTTAGGGTTCCAGAGAGGGGAACCTCCTCACGATGCTTGCCGTGTCCAAAAGTCCGTGTTGTTGATTTTTTTTTTGCAAAACAGGAAGAGCGATTCATCTTGGGATTAATCTTGGTAAACCGTTTACCTTGTGCGTTAATGTCCAAGCGTCCGTAACAAATATACCAACCGTGCGCTGCGAGCACTGCCAGCGCACTGCCGCGCTTGACGTGAGCTTTTTGCACCGCGCACTCCTCTCACCCACCCGGTAACATCTCGCCCCGCCCCCTTCTCACCCCGCGGGCGATACGCGAGTTAAACGGTCAGCCTATAGTTAGTGAGACTTCAGGTAAGTATTTTTTTTAATGAATTGATGCGTGTTGCCGCTGTTATTCAAAAGGCCTAACCTGTATGTTTAAAAAGTACTATTAATTGGCGCCAGGTTGTTTTCCTTGCAAGAGTTCAATCACAAAAACACTACCACCTTGTTTACATCAAATATTGCCTACGTATTTATAAAAACTGAATGTATAACTCTTCCACGGCAATTAATTAATAATAAGTGTAATTAGTGAACCTCACTTGTTTAGTCTTCAAACTTGTCGTTTAGTTGTCAAACTCACAAATATAGAAAAAGTCATGGTATTACATTTTTTTTTTCAAAATTAGTACATTTAATCTATAATTTATAAATGTACGTCAAAAAAACGAAAACGTACGTGGAGTGTACGTGTGAGTAAATTTTCATTATTTTGTGTGTCCTGTTAGTTTTTCCTTTTTTACAATAAAAATATATACTCCTTTTCATTAATAGATTTTTGCCGAACAATAGTATAGGACAAACTGTTGCTAAGTCAAGTAATTTTATTTGGCCTCTAGCAATATCAAAGAACAATCTCAATAGTCCCGAAGTCAAACAGCGAACCAGTCTGTAATACATAAGGAACGGATACTTGAACAAAGATCTTCACGTACTTACTACCAGAAGTCTGTTGACACACTCCAAGCGTAGCCTCCGAGTGGAGATAACACAGAGCTAAAACAGTAGCTAGCTAACAAAATTCAGCCTTAAAACAATTGAATAGAATTCTTATCGGATGGAATCGTATCTTTGTACTGATCTCAGCCAGACCACTGGTGGTAGAAATTTGTGCAAACGATTCTAAACTTTATCGTAACCGAATAAGGATTGCTTTAAATAAGACGGGCTGCTGGCACAAAGACACAATAGCATCAAATGTGGACATGGCTACGCAAAGCTGTATCTCATTTATCGATATTGTACCTTAGGATGGGTGATCAAAGTAATACAGGCAGTCAATATACTCTGGTAGTGTTGGGTCGTCATCGATTAAATGTTGTGTAAAACTATGTGTAAGAAGCGCAATATCGAAACCTATAGCCCTGCAACTCGTAGTCGATAAGTATTTTTTTATGGAATGTAATTACGCTTGTTCCATTTTCTATCATACACAACAGATGTATATATTCGAACCCAACTGTTTCTTTATGTTTTTAAACTTTCGCGATTTGAAAACATTTCCTAAAAATATCTCGTAATTATTATAAAGGTAAAATTGTTCATATTCCTTCATTAAATCGCTCTTCAAAATTATAAAGAGAAAATTTAACGAATACGTAAAACCATTAGATTCAATTTAAAATCAATAGAGTCGAAATCGAATATTGAATGGCAAATCAGTCACACATATTAAGCACTTATTCGTAAAATAATGCGAGGTGAAGCAAAAAAATATTTTACATTTCATTTAATTTGTTTATCATATTTTACGCTTTACTCTTGTATGGCTATCAATTCTTGTCTTTCAAAATGTTTTTTTTTTATTATTATTTAACATGTTTTTAAAATAGCTGTCTGCTATAACATAGGTACTCAATTTAGCAAGGGTATCTGAAACACGAATGATGATCATTGACGCATGCAGCGGGTTAGAAATTATAACCACTACTATTATTTTTTAATTTTGTCACTGATGCTTACTTTTTTGGAAATTTCAGTTCAAAATTTCAGTTCACGTGAAAACTGCTATTTTCATCGTTTGTGAAAAATGCCAAAGCTCGTACTAGACCTCTAGATCTCTATCGATAAGAAGTCACAACACTAGATGAGCTAGACTCCCACCGCACGTTTTACGATCAGCGCAACCGTCCGGCGCACTGTCCACGACTGTCCTCCTATTGTAACTTCTATTGTAGGATTGCCGGCACATTCATTTCATGTATAGAAATGTATCAGGTACAATCGCGTACAGCGGTTTCTTTTTAATTTCATTTGTTGTAATTGATTTGCTGAAAATGTTCAATGTTAGGTATGTACACTCGAACACGACATATTTCTCGTGTTAAAGAAAATCATTACGAAAATGTTGTACTGTAACCTAATACCCAGACAGTTGGAATATATAATATATAGTAGTGGGTAATCAAGTAGCTGCTCACGCCTGCATATGTATAATCAATCAAAAGCATGGCTCTATTTATCAATAGTATCAATTCACGTGTATGATTCTCTGCAGATTCAAACTAGGGCACTCAATAATTCAGAGCCAGTCATACCCAAATAATATAATAAAATAATAATAATATAATAAAAATAATTATAAAATAAAATAATATAATAAAAAATAAATAATATAATAAAACAATAATAGCCATGATGAATATTTTTTGTTTTTGTGTAATTGAAATAGCTCTCTATATGACAATACAATACAATGCTTTATTGATAACTTTATACTGATACATTAGAAATACCAAGTGAAATAATAAATAACATTAGTTAAATCACACGAAAACTCAGTAGTGGATTTTAAAGGTCGTATTAAAATAAAATTAAAGATTAGAAACACCATTTAAATAATTACTTTGTTAACACGTATATTGCCTGAGATAATACATTTTTTTTGTCAAACAAACGACTAAAAAAGCGTGACGTCACACTAATGCATTTTGTATGTAGCATTATGAATTTTGTTTGATATTTAGCGTAAACGAAAATGAAACAAAAGTTGCTATTAATTGTAAGGTAATTTAATATTTTTTTATAATTTTGTACTTAAAAATTGACTCGCCCATAAACTTTAAATAATCATAAAATGAGTTAGATTTATAGAATGCAACAAAAAATTCTAGCATTTGGTTAATGTTTACCTATATTTTGATAAAGTTTCCTATATTTTACTATTTATAGATTAGTCACTGCCTATTTAATTGTCAAGCAAGTCAGTGCTAAAATAAAGTACGTTACATGCAGAGTTTAGGCAATCAAGCAGCCGTTCATGCTTGTACCTGACAAGGTACAACTGGTACAATCAATCGAAGGCACGGCTCTATTCTGCTATTCATCAATACACGTGCTGTGATTTGCTGCAGATGTACACTTGAGCACTACATTATTCTGTGTCAGAGATATTCACCTACAAAATGTCGTAAGAGTCACTGTATTTTTTATTTTTTGGCGAATATAAAAGCCTGCTAATAAATTATCACAAAATACCGGTAAATAGCCAGTATATTGTGTGTAACGTAATTTGTAATACAAATTATTTTAGGTACAGTTTGAGTCACGTTAGAAGATCGCTAGCAGTACCATTAACTTATGGATTTATTGACAGAGGTGTGTGTCGTGGGTTCGAACCCGAGACTTTTGACTTCGCAGTCCTACGGTCTCCCACTCGGCTGTGGCTGCTTCCGAAATAGTATACCTATAATAAAATAAGCCGAGTTTTTTTCACTAGCTACGAAGTACCTAAATTGTGAAAATTAGTCAACTAATAATTTTATTACTAGCTGTATACGAGCAATGAACATTATCGTACCTTTACAGAACTATTTTATTGACGGGTTCATTTGAATGAAAGGTGCAGGGGTCAGTGGACTGCAATCGTCAATGCTATTATTGTGTTAATAGGACCGATATAATGCTTCACACTTCAATGATTATGAATACGTGAATAGCTTATATAATAATATTTGTTTATCTATGTACGAGCTAGCCTAGGGAACTAAGGGGTCAGTGCATTTTGTGAACCAGCGCCGCGCGCCAAAGAGAAATACCGCGACTAGCGCGGCTCTTCGGTGTACGCCTTAACTTTTAAGTGGCTTTATAATAATTATGAGAAACTTAATACCATAGCAAATAATGTCTTTGGCAGCAAACAATCTGAAGAGTCACATATAGTTAATAAACGAGAGATCAAGCCACTGTAAACTGTTGTTTCCTTGTTTTTTTTTAAATCTCGGTACCATCATGACTGTCAATTCCGTAACCAAATCAGCTTACCCGACCGAATTTTGACGTCAGCATTCAAATGAACGATACATTCCACATAATCACTTTGTCCCAAATGATCCCAATTACGATACTCAAGAGAAGATACAAAGTGGATCTATTTTTATCCCAAAATAGGCTGAAGATGGACAAGAAGTAAAGTATGTCTCAGGCAATTTAATATTATATCGACTTTTTGTCATAAATCAATTTATGGCACCCACAAATTAGTACAAATAGAGGAACGGCAAAGATTTTGAGGTCTGAGTCCGTTTAAATCTTTATACTTTCCTTAGAGCTCCGACTTGGTTTTTCTTGTAGGTCGCGTCAGTTGGAATAATTTCTTCTGGCCGTTCATAAGTTATATTCATTTTTATACACACCTAACTTATCTCTCAGGCCATAGATTTTAATTGTTAAGGATCTCCGAGAACGTGAGCATTTGCTTGTAATCGAGCGTTATGAAAAATAATGAACAGTTACCTAAATGTAAGCTAATTGCCTGGATAAATGCAAATAAACTTAGAATGGATATGCTGTAGAATAAGCTTAAAAGAGTATGCCCTGATATTTTCCTGATATACGTTTGAAGCGGAGGCTTTTTATCCAATATTTATTACCTATCCAAAAAAATCTATAAAATATTAGATACAAACAAATAACTCAATTCGCTCCTTTATGACAAATTACTCTTGATTGACATTAATTTATGCGTAATCCAATGACTTCTAAACTCAATTCCGACGAGATTTACTACACATCAAACGGCAAAAATATTTTGATCGCATTCCGTATTTATTGTTAAGTTGGAACAAATTGCTGACAATTACCGCTTGATCCGGCTCAAATCGGATTATCGCCACAATCACCGACGGTTTTGCGTCAATTATGTCAATTGACGGCGATTTGGTCATATTGACAGCTTGCTGGGTATTTCGGAGTTCATTTTGGTGAAGGATTATTTACAATTTGTAGGTGAAGGTGAGGGCAGTTGGACACTGCACTCATATTTGTGTGCATGATTAATCAGAATAACCCACTTTAAATAATAAATAAATAAATAAATATTCCACAACTTACACACAACGCCATCTAGTCCCAGACTAAGCAGAGCTTGTACTATGGGTACTAGAATAACTGATACTAATACATATATACTTTTCTTTTGTAAATACATACTTATTATACATAGAAACACCCAGACTAAGACCAACCCCCATGTTCATGCACACAAAGATTTGTTTTAAGTGGGAATCGAACCCACGACCTCGGCATCTCAGGCAGGTACACTACCCACTCCGCCATCCGGTCGTCAAATGATATGATATGCATTTGTTGTAGATGGGTAAAAAAATCAATTACTACATAACGAATCAGCAAATTATAGATCAAAAATCTATATAATAATTTGCTGAGCATAGGCTAAATGCTATATAATCAATAAGAAGTTGAAATAAGGTACGCGTTCAATCTTTACAACTTCGCCATGTTGGTTTGAATCCTACTTAAGATAAGAACAAATGGATGAATGTGACGTCACGAAATTACGTAACATACAATAGAGAGAGAGAAGTTTAGGATCCTGGCAAGAGATAACCGTAGCTGGTTGGTTAAAGCGACTGCCCGGCGTGCAGAAGGTCGCAGGTTCAAATCCTGCCGGTCCTTTTTATTAGTACAAAAATGTATGTTCAGATGAGAACAAATAACTCAACATGGTGGCCGTTCAAAGACATTGCTAAGTGTAGGCCTCTCTCAAGGCTGGCTGAACAACTACCGGTTCTGCGTCGTCTGCATTCAGCAGTTGTCCGCGACCTTTCGTAGTTAGTCGGCATACCTTGGTTTGTCTAATCGTTCGTATGCTTAGTAGTATGGTTCGTTCGTGCCGCTGAAAAGAGTTTGATATAATTACTTTTCAAGACAAAATAGACCTTTTTAGAGTGCCGTAGTACCTACCTACAAAGAAGCCTTATGGTATCGCCATGTCAGTTTGTACGTCTGTCCTAGGTATAGCGTAAAAACTGTTAGTGCTAGAAAGCTGAAATTGTGCATGTATAATATGTTTGTTAACAATTCTAAAAAGTGGTAAAAAAATCTTGAAAAATATATTTTTTGGATGGTATTTAAAAGTGCTTCAATTTATTCCCATATAATTTAACTAATTTTTCCTTTGTTTCACCAAATATACTGAATGTGCACCAAAATATGTTCATTAACATATTTCATAGTGAGCACCTATTTAAGAACTGTTGCAAATTTGTAATAATAGTACTACACCTATTTTAAAAACAGATTGATTCTGTGTTATGGTCGCAGTTCTAACCTCACCTAACCTACTACTTTACCCATAATTGACCTATGCTATAACTATAGCTTTTATTTTGTGTAACAATCAGGAATATTTGGTGCACGAGAAGTATTTTTCGTGGAAGAATAAAATAATTATTGTTAGGTACAATAGAATATTTGCAGCGCACTAGAATAAAAAAGTGTTATATCTTGGTGATAATTTGGAATTTGTTTGGTGTAACATATTTTGTTGGCCGAGTAGTTTAATTATAGCAAAATAATGAAACGGGTTTAAGAATAATATTTTAGAAATGCGTACATAGGTGTACCTTTAGATTTTTGGTGAACACAAAAATATTATCCATATTTTTTTTGGGTACCGCCCCTACATGTAAAGTGGGTACGAATTTGTTTTCTGTCGCCTACCCCATAGTCGGCTCAAAACTGCCAAAGACGACAGACAATGCCACAGACATACAATCAAGTATAAAATCTATAGTACCGTTATTTCAAATTATATTTGTAGAGGAACAGGGTGTGATGTTCCTCCACCACAAAGGGAGGATCCTCCGACCAGGCTCGGTGGTATTGCCTGGCGGACAGCTGTCCAACGGTAGCGTATTGGAAGTGGTATATATAGGCACTTGCTGTGAATTGTGCTGATTCAGCACTCGCCGTCACGTGACATTTATTATGTGCGGATACCGCCACATATTAAAGTATAATTTTCAGATCTTCAGTTCAATATTTTATTTATTATTTTTTTTATTTTTCGATCTGTGCTGTTATTTTTGTCATGTTCAAGTGGTCTCTGGGTCCATAAAATAAAAATATAGCCTTGAAAAGTAGATAGATAGATAGAGATAGAGATAGAGTAATCTTTATTGTACACCAATATTAACAAAAAAGTTTATGATGTAAACAAATGCACTTAAAAATTATGTTGCACTATGGGCGGCCTTATCGCTATAAGCAATTTCTTACAGGCAACCTTAGGATGGACAAGTAAGTAATGAGCAAAGTAATGGGCAGTTGTTGGTGCGTTAATTAAAGAAAAAAAAAGAAAAATACTGTAAAAAGAAACGTCATGATAATGACAATGGAAATGGAAAGTATTCAAAAGACTAAGAATATTTTTTATATACTTAAAATACAACGTAGGTTATCCTTTGGAGTAATACACAAAGGCACAGTCGATGCAGACGGCTTTCTTTGCAAGCGTCAAGACTTCAACGCTGATGTACATACTCGGACTATGCACAATGAGTGACGTACAGACAACACTCCACATTTCTCATATGGAAATAAACGGGAGTCAAGATAGTTGTGTTGTTTTTAAGCAAACTCTTGGAGGTCTCATATTATGAATATAATTATCATTTTAATGAGAATAAGTATGTATTTAAATATAGAGAATATGTATAATTAAATATTATAATGCATTATGATTAAAAATATTATGAAGTAATAAATGTATTCAATTAAATAAATATGTTTGACTTTGACTTTAATTTTTACCATAAGATTAATATAACACAGATGGGCAGTGGCAAATCAATAAAGAAGCAATATTTTTATGTTTGTTTGTTAGTAATACTTGATCCATATTCATGAAAACGTATGTCGAAATAGTTTAAGAACCTGGCAAAAGTGAAAAACTTAGGATACTTACGTACCACGCGGATAGTGCCACGAATACAAACGAGTCATAAATGTATTAGTAGTTATATCCGTAAATCGTTTGATTCACATGTCGTTGAAGCTTACAATATTAAATTTCTTATAATCATCCGTGATTAAAAAAAATGTGGCATATAGAACTAGCCAAGTAGCATATTGGAGTCCTTCCATATACCACACCGAGATGGGTAACTCCCTGACACTCAAATAGCTCGCATTCTCCGAGCCTTTTCTCAAATGATTTTGGTTTGGCTTCTTGTCTAACGGATTCAGCTGAATATCTGTATTTTTCGTGAAGCAACTGCAACCTCCAAACCTCTACATTCGGGTGCGAAGCGATACGATACTCTTAGTTTGACTAGTTGACAGATTTTCGGACCTCTGAGTACCCTTAACGACTGTCATAGATCTTCAAATAGCAACCGGGACCGACGATATCTTGAGGTGCTCTTTGAGGCTCGTAGTACTCGTAAAAGCTCACACACTAAAGTAGTAGTGACTCTAATAGTCTCTAATACTCTTATTTTATTATTGAGAATACGGGTTACTCACGTTATTTAAGGCGCGCGACGTCGACATCACGCGATTAATCGCTCAGTTAATGAATCTACGTACTAGATTCGAAACTAGTCGGCATATCCCGGCTAAAATAACGTGAGTAACCCGTATTCTCAAAAATAATGTCTTCACCTCACGTCGTTTTTAATAATATTAGCTCTTATTTTGATTAATAACTCAAAATTTATTCGTTGAAATAGGAAAACGCAATGACCATGTTGTCGTATCGTAGTAAAAATTGCTCGCATAGCTACATATAAATGGGATTCAAGGTGAGTAATGTTGCTAGGAGGATGCACGTGGGAGCGATGGACTTTTGTTAGTGTCATATCTGTTAGTGCATTCGCTAGTAATTGGTTGGAGTAGTTTGTTACTTTGATGACAGTTTAGTTCTCAGCTCGCACCGAGTCAAGTCGAATGACAGAATGGTGGCAACCCAGAGAAAGCACTGGTACTGGCATTTTCCTGGCACAAGGTTGCTTGCAATTCGATGGGCCATTTTGTTTTTTTTTATAGTGGATACCAGCGTGAATAATGGCGTTTGACCACGATCTCACCTGATGGTAAGTGATGACTGATTGACTAGCTTTTAGCCGCGACTTTGTTCGCGTGGTGTTAGTTATATTAAGTAGTAGCTGCTACTCCGCTACTACTCCGCTTCCATAGAGTTTAGCGTAACGTTAAATATCAAAAAGCTTAAATTGATAGTTGAACTATTAAACACACAAATAATTATTAAAATCTGATCATTAGTTCCCAAGATTAGCGCTAACAAACAAACAAGATAACTTTCGCATGCGGTTTCGTAGTAGGTACATCGATAAAAAGTAGCCTATGTTACATGCCTTATAGCTTTGATGAATCCTTATAGTCAGTGACCTGCACGTACAATTTTATCAAAAATTGATCAAAATTGAGATTAGCCGATACAAACAGTCAGACAGACAGACAAAATTTTTAAAAACTATATTTTAGGCACAGGTATTGTGCAAATAACTATATCAACTGAAAAAAACATTGTTATTTTTGAGGATCGCTAAAAGAAAACACGGTAAGTAATGAAGGCGTTTTTTAGACTGGATTTCTCTAAAACGTATAATGTAGTGATAGGCTCGTCAATGTGATAGCAGGTACTCTAATTAATAAGTCAGTGAGTAATTTACACAGGTACCTCGATAATGTTTATATATTTCACACTGATCCAACAATATATTAATGGCTCATTGTAAACAAACGAGAGGCACATTGTCAACAGAATTCAATTACGAGTATCATCGCGAAAAAAAATTAAAATTGACAACGATGCAATAACACCACAAATTATGTACAAAATAAACTCGAAAAATCCTCTCGACGTAGAATAAAGGATATTTCACACGTGTTTTTGGCAACGTTAATTAAATTTAAATTTTTAATTATGTCGACACAGGCTTTATATCGCGGTTTGGACGCGATCGCTTCTGTTTCATATATCACAATTCATTATGAAATATTAATGTACGAATTTTACTCAGCTTACAATAATGTTTTGCATTGATAAATTTTTGATGCTTTGAAAGTTTCTGTGATGAGATGACATGGGTTTTTAGACATTGTTAATGCTTTAACAAAGGTTGTACTAATGATTACATAACGTCATCATAACATCTTAACATAACATCACGCCTATATGACCCAGAAGGGTGTGGTAGAGGTGTATAACACCCACATTTCACCTGTAATGTTTAGGCCCAATGGGATAGTGAGCCTATCGCCACCGGTGGGCACAATTCCAACTCCGTGCTAAAACATAACAGGTGAAATGTGGATGTTGTACACCTCTGCCACACCCTTCTGAGTCATATAGGCGTGATGTTATGTTTTGTGAATTGATAATAATTTGGGTTTCTATAAATTTTCAATTAATTTATTATGATAAAACTGTAAGGAATATTTTGGCTTTGTAGAGATACTAAAGTTATTTGAAACATTTCATCAAACAAATGTACAATAGCATTTCAAGTTTATCCAATTTTACGCGGTTTTCTTTGGCAACAAAAGAGTCAATTGAAAGAATTTCGATCTATAAAGAAGACAATAGACATTAAATCGAAATTCTTCGTCAAATCCTAGGTAAATGTACTAAATCCAAACAGACGGGCTTGAGCGACATAATATTTATTTTTTGTTTATACCTTATGTATGAAACACAAAGATACTCCAATCATAGCCATCTTTGTGACAAAAATGACAAAACTAACGTCCATTATACAAAGACCCGCGTCTCACAACTGCACATCCCATATTGTTTGCAGTTCTAATGAAAGTGCGGAGTGAGGGAGCTCAACTTACAATGGTCTCGATTATTTCAGGAAAATATTATGATAGGAAACATTATCGAAATATTTGTTAAGAAAATAGAATGAGGCGTGAACAAAAAGGTGCGTTCATAATGTAGAAACACAATCTTGTTTGATAATAGCGACCTTGTATAGAACAGGGATATTTCGCACGCGAAAAAACACAAGTATGTAATATTGAACCTTCATTCAGAAAGTCTGAAAATTACAGGTTTTATGACAAAAAGTTTTTTTTTTCACCAAAAAATTTTATAAATATAAGCCAAGACTAATCCATTGAACTCTTATTTACGTCAAAAACTATTTTTGATTCTTCCTAACTATTTTGGGACGTGATCGTAACTTTAGTTCTGAAACATAAAAAAACATAAAAAGAAAAAAAATGCTGATGAAATGCAAATTAGAAGAAAATGTTAAGTACCTGAATTATCTAACCGATTTTTTTTTTCGATTGGTTTTTTTAATGTATCCTCCTAATGGT
Source organism: Hypena proboscidalis (assembly GCA_905147285.1). Taxonomy (NCBI): domain Eukaryota; kingdom Metazoa; phylum Arthropoda; class Insecta; order Lepidoptera; family Erebidae; genus Hypena; species Hypena proboscidalis. Next base: position 19,449,446 of record LR990131.1, read on the forward strand.
TCCTCTCGATTTTCCTAGGATCCCATTATCAGATTCTAACTTGGTGGCGATGGAACCAATTCAATAGTTTAACATACCCACTCGAAATCGGTGTTTAAAAAAAAAGATCCGAATACATAACCTCCTTTTTCGAAGTACGTTAACAAAGCAACAGTAACAATCTGTAAGTTAATACCTAAATGCATTCTACATTAAACCTAACTCACCAAAACAACTAAAACATTTCTGTGGCTATACAGGAGTTGTCTGTTTCTGAAACAACAAACCTACTGCAAGGAAACAAATGCAATCTAGTCAGAACATGAAGCTCTAAATTGAAGTACTCACGGACACAAATCAAGCTCTACATTTCCAGTATAGGCCTATCTCACATTGCATACACTTTCGGTGTAATGCGAGATCATCTTATAATGGAAAATGTATAGTTAGATGTGTTGTCGTGTGTACTGAAACAGGTTATTCAGGAATTTTTCCGTACTCTCAAAGGCACAACGAAAGTAAGTTAATTACCATTCTTGTATTGCAACAAACGGTGTTGCGATACACCACACTCAGTGCTAATCAACAACAAATGTAATATTTTTGTAAGTTAATAATTCTTATCGTTTTTGGGAATTTTTGCTTGGTGCCGGGCTTTTACCACTTATTATATTATCAGTTGAACTATAAGCTCTTTGACTATTGTTATTAAAACAGCATATTCAAAAAAACATGTTTTCCGATCGCAAATTGAAATACAAGATTTGTTTTTTTTGTTATTTTATTTTTATCCGATGAAAATTTTATTTTTCAACATCTAGAATCATTAAATGTTCCTATGTTGTACTCACTCCTTATAAAAATAATGAAGAAATATTGTTATAGGAAATAACCGAAATCTACGAAAAGTTATCGAACCGAAACTGCTATTTACAGGTTTTCCGTAACTAAAAGGGTCAACAATCAGTTCGTCTTTTCTCCGCAGTATTTCTAACTACGATGTTGCGATACACCACACTCAGAGCTAATTGACCACAGAGGTAGTACTTGTGTTCTTAACTGTACATAACAAAACAATCTATGTGAATTAGTGTATTCAGTGGCTGCCTGACTGTGGTTATCAATGGTTAAAAAAATATCTACCATTTGCATAAACATGTGATAATTTGTATTTTCTATATCAACATTATTGATAATTATGCGCTGGCCCCCTCACTATAAAACATTATTTTTTTTATCTAATACAGATATTAGTAAAATAATTAACGGTTATTAAAATTTATTTACATCCAGTTCCTATCATCTAGAAAAGGCCTAATATAAGTCTCAGATCTTAAAAAGCTTAAACTATCTATTTTCCGGATCGCCGTAACCTCAAAGGCCCACAGTCAGTCAATCAGTTCGCCTGCTGTCCGCAGCATTTCCGAACGAGCCTTATATGCAAACAGCGGTGTTGCGATACACCACATTCAGTGCTAATTAACCACAGCGGTAGAACTTGTGTACGTAACTGTACAATACATAACAAGCTGATTTACTGCATTCAATGGCTTTCTGGTTGTGACAATGTGGTTGACAGGTATAATACACAATATAACACATTATTTGCACGTCAATAATCCCGTCAACATGTGTAATTTATTTATTAGATATACAGGGATTATGTTGATAAAATTTGTTCTGACCGAATTACACCAGCTGTGGTGACATGGTCACTCTTTGGTACCAATAGAATATCTAACGTGAATTTGTTCCTTAACTGTATATGTCTATAATTGTTGATAGTGACATAAGGCTCTGAAATTACTGGTGCGTGATAGTAACAGAGACAAAAAAAACGCGTCTAGGTACGATCTACTCACAACGCCATCTAGTCCTAAACTAAGCAGAGCTTGTACTATGGGTACTAGAATAACTAATTCTAATACATATAATACTTTTATTTGGTAAATACATACTTATTATACATTGAAACAACCAGGCAAGACTAACTTCCATGTTCATGCACACAAAGATTTTTCGAATCGAACTTGCGACCTCGACGTCGGAGGTTCGAGGTACACTACCCACTCCGCCATCTGGTCGTCAAATCTAAAAAAATATACATATTTAACTTAAGAAAAGCTCCCAAAAGAATAACCCGTTCTACAAAACTACGAGACAAATATAATCCAACTAAATAAAAGTGTTGTAACAAATTGTAGAGTGCATTACTCAACTTGTATGGCAGATGGCAGATCCATGCATCTTGCCAACTTGGTGACTTGTTGAAATATGTCTTGTGTGATAAATAAAGGAGTATTTGTTCGAGGTATTTGTCGGATAAACTTTGTAGATAAGTAAAATAATATGTCTGGAACATTTGGCGACGTTGTTTAAGTTTTGATTACTAGATTTTGTAGGTTTTAGAAAGGCAATTGAGTTTGCGAGCTAACTGATTGATTTAATTAAACCTATGGATTCTAGTTAATCATATTTAACTACGTGTCAAAACCTTCTTATGTGGTGACTAGTTGTTCTACCAAATCTAGTTAGGTAGTCGTTACAAAGAGTGATAAGTTGTCATACACGTTATAAATATAATAATAGCAGTCTTGTAATCTTTTACATGTCCCACTGCTGGGCTCGAGCCTCTTTTGATGACGAGATGGGTAAGGCCAAAGTCCACCACGTTGGCCAAGTGTGAACTTGTACACTTCACACACTTTCAGGCATGCAGGTTTCCTCACAATTTTCCTTTACCGTTAGCAAGCGATAATTTGTATGATAAATACAAACATATTATATGTTCAAAAATACGAATTTTAACGATTTATTGAAAGAGGTGTGTGACGTGACTTTGACTTTTGACTTCGCAGTCCTACGGTACACGAAATCTTACTTGTCTTCGCAAATTTAAATTTTCATACATTTGAACTTTGAACAAAACGTTTACACAAACTGTTTGTACAAGTAAGATGGAGCGTGTAGCCGTTACCAACGGGTCTTTATAAAAAGCAACTCAGTTCAAATACACGTGTATAACTAACATTGAAACAAAGCATTGATTCACCATACAATAGTGTTCCACACAGAGGAAGGGGTGGCACAAAGTCGGGGCACACATCTTTTCATACCAGCACACGACATGTGATGAGCGACGGTGAATGCTTGTCCTGGATTTGTTCTTTACGTAACGCTTGGAATGAGATGCTTAATGTCTGCAAGGAATTGTAGATCAGCCTTTTATCTAAGTGAAAGTAAAATCAAAGATCTTGGCGGGTCGGAAACTGCAACGTCTTAGTCACTCGTGTAGGGAACACGCTTAATGTATGTCTCGCTCTCGCTCTCGCGAGTCGCCATGATTTTTGACGTTTGGTATACTAGATGTTACCCGCTAATTCGTCCGCGCGGAATTTCGTACCACGGTTCTAACCATGGTATAGTTTATTGCTCCACTTCTGTCGCATTTAGCGTAATATCAAAGCTCACAAATTGAATTGATTCCTCATATTTTAAAAGCAACACAGTTGAAATACACGTGTGTAACTCGTACAAAGCTAACTGTGAGGTATCCCAGCATTGATGCACCGTAGAATAGAAAAACTTACTGTGTTCCACGCAGGGCAGGGAGCAGCACAAAGTCGTGGCAGACGTCTTTTCATGCCGGCACGCGACATGTGATGAGCGACGGTGAATGCATGTCCTGCATTTGTTCTTTACGTAACACATAGCAAGAGATGCTTAGATTCTGCAAGGAATCGTAGATCATCCTTTTATCTAAGTTCTTTTTGTTACCCGCTCAATTATCCGCGTGGAATTCCTAACCACGGTTTTAACCATGGTATATTTTACTGGTTGGCTCCTGTTGAATTTAGCGTTATATCAAAGCTCATAAATTGAACTGATGCCTCACGTTTTAAAAGCAACACAGTTGAAATACACGTGTGTAACTCGTACAAAGCTAACTGCGAGGTATCCCAGCATAAATGCACCGTACAATAGTGTTCCACGCAGAGAAGGGAGCGGCACAAAGTCGTGGCAGACGTCTTTTCATGCCGGCACGCGACATGTGTTGAGCGACGGTGAATGCATGTCCTGGATTTGTTCTTTACGTAACGCATGCTTTATATGTCTGCAAGGAATCGTAGATCAGCCTTAGCTCTAAATACTAGCTGTTACCTGCGACTTCGACTGCGTGTAGATAATATCTTGTATTAATCACGGTTTACTAATATAATATTATGGAATACTCACATCGAAAATTTGAGACTTGAGATGCCAATGCATTCCACAAATTTCTATGACCAGTCTTTTACTCCGGAAGCCGTACGGTTATGGAATGCATTGCCTGTAGAAATAAGACAAGCCAAATCCTTAACACTTTTAAAAAAATGTTAAACGAGCATTATCTATCAGTTTAGTAAAAATATATATTATTATTTGATATGTATGATATTATTTTGTATTGTACTATTATATATTTTTGTATGTAGTTATTAATTATTGAATTATATATTATTAGATAAGTTACAAATTATATTTATTTAGGTATTAGGTATTTTCTTTACCTATCTTTATTTTAAGCAAATGTTTCTAAGCTCCATACACCCTGAAACTACAACGCTTTTTCTTTTAAATCTGTCCATCCAAAGGTTGCCTGGCAGAAATTGCGTCAAGCGATGAGGCCGCCCTTTGCATATTGTTATTATCTTTAAATAGTTATCTTTAGTTTGTAATGGAATGGTATGCAAATAAAGTTTTTATCTATCTATCTATCTATCTATCTATTATTAGCCTCGGCTCGCGGCTCCACCCGCTTGATAGTAATATCGATTAAAGCAACTAATGTCCTTTCACAAGTCTTGAACTATCTTCATACTATTTTTTATCAAGATCGGTTAAGTATTTTAGGCGTGAAAGCGTAACAGATAGACAAACATACAGAGCTACTTTCACATTTATAATATTAGTAAGGATAACACTGAAAATATTGATTTTTGACTGCTCCGAATTAGAAAAAAAATTATTTGTTGGATAGCTCATTTATTGAGAAAGTCAAGTTACATATCATTGCGCTAAAACTTAAAGGAGCGGCGCAGCAATAAAATATGTATTTTGTGAATACGAGAAAAAGCTTTCCGTTAGCAGAGTAGTTACAACTAAGGACAAGTTTTAGTTACAACTACTCCACTTAAGGACAAGCCAAACCACGCGATAAATGTAGTAATAATTTCTGGTGGCACAATTGTGCCACACCAAGCACGTAGTGTTTTTGTCCGTAATTGGTTTTCACCGTAAGCGATCACACTTATAAAAATGCCTCATTGTTTGGTGAAAGGTTGCACAAACTACAAAGACACAACAATTTTAACACATTGATATTTCATATCACCGCTAATTCACGAATCTGCGATCCTTATAACCGACTTCAAAAAAGGAGGAAGTTCTCAATTCGTCTGTATTTTTTTTTTTAACTTTCGACTGGGCGAAGCGATTTTTTTTTTACAGCTGACGAATTTTTAATTCAATTTGTTCGCACGGGCCTATCTTCATATATGTAAATCAATGTAACGCGAGTATAGTCGTAGCTAAATGAAACGAAATTCACGCGGATGAAGTCGCAACAGCTAGTTAATTAATTAAGCTGGATATAGGGTGCTAAAAGATGTTGACACACTATGAATGAATAGGATATTGAATATCCCTAGATTTGTATTAAGAGGCTGCGTCAAAGGATGTATAAGATATTTGTTATGTGTATGAATTGATATTGAATATCTAGTCAATACAAATCTTCTTGATCAGTATTATACAGGGTGGATGTGACAAAGAGACATTTATTTATTGAAACCAATTCTTGACTTGGAAAGTGCTCAGTTTGGAAACTGAAAAAAAATATCTTACGAGATCTAGATTCTGTATTTTTTAAACGTCGCTATGTACACAACATCTCTGTCTATCTACCATGTGTATAAAGTGTTTATTATAGCAAAACTGGATACTTATCTAGCTATGCCCACGTGCGTATTCCATGACATTTGAATTTCTGTCAATCAAATATCGCCCGTATTTATATGAAGATAGGGTTGCACTAAATTATCGAAAACGACAGTTTACGAAAACGACAGTATATCCATAAATACTACTTCTACCCAAGAATTAAGTCCGGAGTTTCACAAGATTTTCACTTCAAATTACTAGGATACTAAAGTAGCCGGCGGTTATTACATTCAGTTTTTTTAAACATTATGTGGTGATTTATTATTTCAGAATTTGCAGCAACAAATTTAATTCACCCAGAGAAAAATACTGCAGTGCACAACAACACTTACATTAACCTATTTCCCAAATATATTTCTGAATCAGTTCCAAAACTCCTTTTAGAGAAACCTAACTTTAACCACGGAGGCCACTTAGATGCATATTACCGGCTACTACTGGATAATACCGGCTTAAACTGGCTCGAACTGGTGCAAGCGGTACAGTTAACGAGATTTGAATAATATTAGACTTGTACGATTACTATTATACACGGATTTGAATGTTATTTTATGAGCGCAAATGGTACACCCATTTGCGCTTAGAACATAACGATTGTTACTTAAATTCATGTATGTACCAAGTTCAAATTACATGCCTAAATTAATAATAAAATGTTTCTATATGTTGTACTCAGAAGTTGCATTAAGGAGACATAGCTATTTTCTAAATAATCAAATAATTAAGCAAAACATATATATATATATATATATATATATAGATATATTTTTAAACTTCTACGCCTGCTTGAGAAGTGTGGGTGTTCACAAACATACATTTCACACACACAGAGCACACCCAGTACGTAATTCAATTATGTCATACATAATCGAATTACGTAGTATTATTTAGCCAAACTGAAAATTGCCTAAATGATTTAAACTGAAGTGGGATATTAAGTGTAGTCCAAGCTTTAATCTAAGTTTGTGCTTTGATAGGTCTCCATGATATAATTTTTCATGTAGGACTAGTACCGAGACTACTACCGACTCTCATCTCAAAAACATCACATTATATATCGAGATACAGAATAAATACAACTATTCTAATCTATAGAATGTCAATCTGACTTTTGTAGTTTTTTAGAGTCCGTAGTACCTACAAGGATCCGTTCTAGTTTCGCCATGTCCGGCTGCCTGTCGTTGGCATAGCGTTGAAACTGTTTTTGCATGGATATGAGCGCCAACGACTCGTATGGTAGAATAAAATCTTGTAAAATATTTTTTTCGGGTACCTTTCCTGTAAAGTGGGGATGTTTTCTAATAGTTGTTTGATTTAGAGATCTGTTTGCACAATAAGTTATTTTAAAAGCCAATTTTTTGTTCGTGCCAGCCACTCCTCAAAAATCATAGTGATAGTTTAGGTAATGAACCTTCAAGGAAAACTATAGCGGCTACGATAACTTAATTAGTTTAAGAGTAATTGGGGCCCAAAGTGTAAAATGCAGTTACTTATATAAAATATAAAGTAGAAATGTATAATTTATTATTTTATTCAAATAATAATAAACACAAATGTAGTAGGGGCTTCTAATCCAATTTTAATCTGTCTATTGAATAGTACGTAGAGATGAATCGTCAAAGAGCAAAGGTTGTACGCCTGCGACGGTGATTAGATTTCGACGAATGTGGGCGATGAAGACATGTGTCAGGTAAACTTAAGAAAGGTCAAAATGAAATACTATATATACGACTAGGAAACCGTCATAGACTAAGTATGTGACAATATCTTTTATAGTATAGGCAGTGTACGTAAAATAAGTAACTTTTCTGGTTGATTTTTTACACCTTGTGTCTGAAAAACCCAAATATGTTACGGAACCCTATTTTTCCCAAAATAAAATTTAGCCTATGAGTTTTTGTGGATAAGTGGTAATGGTAGCTTTCAAATGGTGAAAGAATTTTTGAAAACGGTCCAGTAGTTTTTAAGCCTATTCATTACAACCAAACAAACAAAGTTTTCCTCTTTATAATATTATAGTAGGTATAAAAAACAACTATTATACATACAAAAAAAATATTGACTAAAATAATCACAATGTTTGCGTATGATATGACTAGTACATGTTTGAAACGAAAAGTCATGTTAATGATTCTAATGATGCAGTGCTGCCAGACCGACGAGCATTTGCTGCAATGTTGTAGAATTGATTTGAAACATTACGTTACAAACTGCCTGCCCGATGAATAAACCTGTAATGTATGTAACATTATATTAAATACAATTTCTAATTTTGAATTTTAAATATAACATCTATTTTTACAGATTTTTTTTAAATTATAATATTCTAATAACTTAATCTAAACTTAATAAGTCTCTGTCAGAAGGCCTCGTACCCAAAATACTGGCAGCATTACCGCGTTGTATTGCGATACTAAATATTATATATATTTTGAATTATATAATTACAAGTTGCGCACTATAATGCTAGGTTTGCCTTCCACACCGGTTTAATTTTAGAATCTGTAATTTTACGTTACTAATAGATGCTAACGGTCTCGTAACTTTGGATAGGCATTTTATCAGGATATGCCCGCTTCGATTGAATAGTCTATGGAATAATGTATGGTGAAGACATCATACGTTATTTTAAAATATCAGATATGGAATATATAATTATATATTACACACAAGGCCTTGCCCTAAGGTTCATTACTTAGATGCAATTCTTACTTAAAATTCTATTTATGTTTGGGTAGTTAGTTGTCAGTGTTAGGGTAGTAGGGTAGTAGGGTAATTTAATTAAACTAAAATTTTAAAAAATACTATTATAGCATACCTATATTTTTTAAATTACGTTCTACATGCCTGTGTCACTCTGAGATCCATGCGTACCAGTGTTACATCATTTAGCCTCTCGTTGTCCACTGCTGGACATAGGCCTCTCTCAATTTGCGCCACAACACCCGGCCCTGCGCCTTCCGCATCCAGTCCCCTCCAGCGACCTTCTTCAGGTCGTCAGTCCACCTGGCAGGGGGGCGTCCTATCTTACGGTTGCCGAGTCGCGGTCTCCATTCACCAGTGTTACATGGTAACATAATTTAATTTTACAGTCATTAAACTATAGCTACTGTCTGATAGTGGATTATAATGTATACAGACGATGATATTGCATTGTTAAAGCTTGTCACAAAAGCTCTTCTTCCTTAGCATTGTTGTAAAACTACCCAGTGAAGTGGTAACGACAAATAAAGACGTTATATCCTGGATTCCCGATGGTCCGATACGTAGCGGAGAATTGAGCGTCGGGTCGCCGCGCACCGGCTCAGCCAAGATGTGTGCGAAAAATGCCACAAAGGTTGTCAAAAATATTATGTGTATTGTGAACACCTGTACACGCTGTTGAGAAAATAGATTCTTTTGAAATGTTTATACTGTCATAACGTTCCATTGTCGCCTACAACCAGTGTAAAATAGACTTTATGTATGTATATGAACAACCTGACATTGTCCTAATTGAGAAAGTTTAAAGGTTTTATGTAGCTGACCTGATTTAATAAACGTCGATACTGTCATTATTGACACTGGCGATTGAGGATTAAGTATATGTAGAATAAAGTTGTTATCTAAAGTTTTTGTGTATTTAAATTGATGGATTCTGGGTCATGCAAATGTTATAATATATTTATTAATTTGATTTTAATCAGTTTCCAAAGCGATAAAAAATTAAATACTTTTGCTTTACTTCTAAATTAGTTACTTGCACAGGGAGTTTTTGTTTTTGTTAATTTAACAAAACGTAAATGAAGTAAACAGACAACCTTAAATTTTCAAGGATTTTAAATCTATATAAATCCAATACTTTTTAAAATAAAATTATATTGTTGACAACCCTATAACAGGCAAGGATCGCGAACTATTCCCGGAGCTATTGGAAATAAATATCCGTCATATTGAAATATTTTTAAATTGAGCAAAGAAATATAGTAGCGGTTATCCACGTCTTTATTTTATTTTTCTATATTCAGCTTATATTTTCTTAAAATAACGATACAGTAAGTAAATTAGGTACCTATCTTTATTTTTTTATAGAAGTTCTGGTTAATGTCTTATTGAATTGTATGAAGGCAATATTCATACATTATTTTTGGTCTTTGTTTTTACTATTATGATATCTATAAACTCTCAAGCTGGTACTCTCATATAGGATTTATTTAAGTAATTTAATATTTGGTGGCTTATGTATGACTGCCTCGCTGGTCTTGCGGCATAATTTGTGTATTGTTTACTGTGTGGACTCGGGTTCTACTCCCAGGTCGGACAAAAGTGTTATTTGGGCTTTTCCGTCAGGAAATTTTTAAAAGTAGGACGGGGTTGGAAACCACAATCCCATGCATGTTGTACACCTCACATATGCCGATGTGTGATGTATTTTTTTTAATTTTTGGTAGAGCAAAAAAATATTTTGAAATAATAAAAAAGGACAAAGACCTTTTTGGTCCCACCCTCCAATATGTAATACGTCACTAGATAGGTATGTTTAAGTTGAACAAAAGTTATTATGTTAACAAGATCCAAATGTTAGTACGTTTTGAGCTATGTGTTATCATTTATAATCGAGTAGCCAAAAAAGCGCTAGAACACGTCAAACAAAGATACACCCATGCATAATATAAACATACCTATATAAAACTACGCCTTTATTCCACTGGGGTAGTAATAAGTAGCAATAATCTGAAATAAACGTTGATATTAAGAATAAATTTGTTATAGCTAGAAATTTAATATTTACTAAGATGAATTTTGGAAATAATTCTTTCTGCAAGCCTAGAAAATTAATCTAATTTACTTACTTCAGGCCTTACCACAAAAGGCTGTACCAGCTTTAGAATAAACCTGAATTTAAAAATGTTCATAATATCAATAATGCAAAATGCCTTGCGTTTCAATTCCCTTACAATAACTACCTCAGAATGCGTGTTTCATTGTGTAATCGAACAATACGCGAACGCAATCGATTGCGTTCTGCAATACAATGCATTAACTGCTACGCCGTAGCCATTCTTTGTCATGTGCTACGAAATATGGTGTTGTCGTAGCACCATATTCCGTAGCGCTTGATTGGATACATGGTGCTTTGTTTTGAATGTGAATATGGGGTGAATGTGAACAAGTAAAGTACAGCAATTGAATAATTTTTTTACTAAATATGGGTTATGACCACTTCAGTGTTTGCTAATAGGTAAATAGTTTTTGAAAATGTTGGTTGACACAAGGGTGACCATTATAAAACATACGAATGGAATGGAATGGAAAGTGGACTCATTTTTCCGCACTTAGACTCTCATTTGGTCCATTGTGCGTGGAGAGTCCTGGCTAACATAGCCAGCCTAACTCCGCCCAGAAGCACAGAAGTTTCCTGGGGACTTCACAGGCTTCGCGGAGTGACCTCATTGTTCCGAGGATTTGTTCCCGTTGAGAAGCAACGGCCCTACATTCCAGGACTACGTGGGAGACCGTTTCTTCGGCGTCAAGACATCCTCGACAGAGAGGACTGTCAGTGATTTTTATGGTGTATAGGTGTTTGTTCAAGGGACAGTGACCCGTTATTGACCCTATCATTATTTTTAGATTTGTTCTGTTTAGTCTTAGGAGGTTTTTAGTGAGTCGATGATTCGCTTGCGGTATTGCAAGTTTGGCTTGCCGACACTCAGCGATCTCTGACCATCGTTGGTTTTGGGTCTCTATCGATCTTTGGCGGATCCAGGTCCGGTATTGCGTGAAGGGGATTGGAAGAAGAGGTTGCGGGCCTTGTACTGTCGTATCTGATCCCCTTCTCGCTAGTTCGTCTGCAATGTCGTTACCAAGAGATCCACTGTGCCCTTTGATCCATTGCAGGGTGACCTGATTCCTGGAGCAAATTTTTTCTAGGGCATCGTGACATTCTATGATTAGTTTGTTGTTGGTTTTACTGTTAAGAAGAGCTTTGAGAACTGCTGCGCTATCAGAAATGAGTCTGATGCCTATTCCCTCTACTTGCCGTTTGTGAATGGCTTTTGCAGCGAGTGTTAGTGCAACACATTCACATTGAAATATTGAGCTGTGATTACCCAGCGGAATGTGGATGTTTATATTGAGGTCAAAGGAGTGTACGCCAGCACCTGAACCACTATCCGTTTTGGAACCATCTGTGTATACGCGTACTTCGTTGGCTTCTGATTGATCCTTTGCCTCCTCAGTTAATTCTATGTTGTAGTTTTTGTTGAAGTTGTATACAGGAAGAGTCCTATCACATGGAGCAGCAATGAGTGGTTGTATCTCGATTGCCTGGTTCAGGATGTTCGTGTGTGGACTCGGTATAAAACATACATAAATATTTAGAATCTTTCATCCCTAGCACGTCACACATCCTAGCTGCCAAACGTAGGGTAGTCAGAAGTGTAATGTTTGATTGCTGATCTAATTATGAGTTTCGTATTTTTGCTTTACATCCCTAGCACGTCACACATCCTAGCTGCCAAACGTAGGGTAGTCAGAAGTGTAATGTTTGATTGCTGATCTAATTATGAGTTTCGTATTTTTGCGTAAAACGTTACTTTACATTAAATACTGATATACTGTCGTAAAAAAATCGACCAAATGCATTAAGTAATGTTAAACTAGACTTACGTATTAATAAAAATATGTCATAATCAAATTAATTAAACACTTAAAGTATTTTTCAATTTACCACAGACATAACTAACCAATTTAGGTACTCCAAATTCAGTGTAACTCGATTATACAACAATCGCGTGAATCAAGAGTTAAAACAATATTAAATCCGAAATGTTAATTTAATTAACAGCTGATTTGAACAATCCACCAACCAGATCTTGGTATTTATAAACGTATAATCAAATTCAATCCAAACAAGCCCCGATTCACACTATTGAATATTCATGTAGCGGTACTATCGTAAACCTTCATGTCCAATACGCGCCGTGTAAGCATACATACGCAATTAATTAATTGCAAGCCAGCGTTAGGCAACATCTGGGACATAGACCGGCGATTAAATTTTATGATCGCACCAGATGTACGGGCTTGTTAATGGCTGCATGCATCCGTGACGCGCTCGCCCGAATTTTGAATGCTGTTCGAAATTTGAATGCAGTGATTTGCATAATTTGCAATTTGGAAATGGAATCGGTGTCGGCGTTAAAAAGTTTGTAATAGATTAGTACCTATTCCTCTTTGCTGTAAAATTCGTGTTTTATGTTTTTTTTTTTATTTTATTGTGTTTGAGTAAAGAAAAATAATATGAAATAATATTTGTAATTTTTTCATTGTATTTAAATGTTTTAATTTTATTTAAAACATTGTTTTGTCATAACGTTTTTTTAATTTTTATTATAAACTTATCATTGGCTGAATGCAAAGATGATCAAAAATATTAACTTTTTCATTTAAAAAAAGCGACAAAACATGGCGCTTAATAAATAGCTTTGCTTTGTTTTGTTTTTTTGGAAAATAAATGCAGTGGAGTCATGTTGTTCAGTTTTAATACACAATCAAATCGGAAAAATAAGGTCAGTAACTACCACTTTGTTGTCATTTTAAACTGACAACAAGTCGATAAAAATCAGAATTTAACTTACAAGATAATTCAAGATTTTTTTTTACTACTATTAAGCAAATCAAATGAGAACAGATCTTTCGGCCTTATTGAATGTGTTCCATTTGCCTGAATATAAACAAAATTTTCGATCACATTCCTGTTCCATTAAAAAAAACCCTCACAATGGAGAGGATGGAACACATTGAATATGGCTAAAAAATCTTACAAAAACTACCACTTCCCCTTCCCAAACTCAGAATTATGTAGAATTATGCACGGTTTGTCTGTGGGTCGTACAGAGTAATTGGATCACCCGCAGTACTGCAGTGCTCTAATGGCTAACGTAATAGCTGTCTCGAACAAAACAATACATTATATTGATTGCTATCGGTAGTGTTTAATTGTCTTGTAGAGCTGAGATAACCTTCGAGTTAACGTATGCAGGAATAATTAATAGGATAATTAATGCAGTTTCAACATTAATTTAATAACGCCTTTATCCAATGGGGTAGGCGGAGACGATGGAGTGCTATGTGCTTCGCTATCGTTTTGTATACGCTTCTTACATACCTCTTTTGCATTCTCGACATTCATACTCGTACATCTCGTCATACATGACCGCTTTTTTGTAGGTAAAGTATTTGTCTTTTTTGAAGGACGCCACTAATCAGATCCCTATATAATATGTCTGCCGAGGAAGACAGATTCCAGTACTTCCAGCCACGTCAGCCAGCCACTATGTTGGACAGTAAACTTCAGTTAGTGATAATGACTGATTCATAATTAAAATATATCGTCGTTGTCAAACCAAAATCTGCTATGTGCAGAAATCATAGTTTTGAGAAATTGACAAAAAAAGGTCTCCTGCATTCAAGGGATTGTAGGTAAGAGGTCGTCAATAAGAGGTCGTAGATCGTCATATAATGGTCATAAGCACATGACAGTTTTTTATATGGTAGGATATAGCAGCGAACTATATGCAGAGGTTTAAAGTAGAAATCTTACAAAAGTGCACATAACAGATTTTGGTTTGACAACGACGATATGTCAGACTAAACAATATTTTAAACTATTTTAATTTTTCCAATTTAGCAAAGCCACAAACATGCCGGGCATCGGTGCTTAACCTGACAATCGAAATAAGCCGTTACTTACCCAAAATCCTTGAGTAAAATATCTTACAATTAAACGCCCATTTATTTTGATTACGCATTTAGGCCTCAAATAAGCGTTAAATAATAATCCCGCCGCCAAGGTGTATTTAATGGGCTGACAGGCCTGTTAGCGCCGCGCCGCCGGGAAACTCGTTCATTTCACTTAACCATCTGAATTTTATTTATACTTATCAGATTGTGCAAAGAAACTTAAAAAGACAAATATAACACTGTCTTGAGGTTAGAGGTATAATTTCGAGAGCTCATCGTGAGGTTTTGGGTTTAAATTGCCGGTTTTGGGTTTCATTTCCTTTTTTTTCATGTTGTACGCCGTTAAAAAGGGTTTACTTGTCGTGAGGTCCCATTCTCATCAGGTCACGAACTGATGCTGAAATCTTATAGAAATTGAGGGCAATATTGTTTTTCGTATATTACCTAAATCTAAAGGCCATTGATTGGATTTATTCAAGTGTTTTTTTAGTCAAATTATTTAATTACTTGTTTAAAATTGCTTTTTATTTATAAACCGATTTATCAGCACGGAACTTTGTTCAGTAAATTGCAATAGGCTGATCAACTATCATATGAGTCCTTAAGAAGAAGTCCGAGCACTTATATAACAATGAGTATCTTATCGTCGGGTATAACTGGGTATGATGATCTGATCGCAGTTGCTCCACGTAAAATTCTGTTTTCTTTTTTTCTTGCCGTCTTTGTAACTACTTTGTAACCATATATAAAATTATAATTTTCTATGCATTTATTTATAACCTAATTTATGATTTATTATTTATTATAATAATATATTATTCTCTCGTATAATGTACCTATTATTTTTTGTGTATATTTTTGTGTTTTTCCTCGAACTTAGCATAATTTAATTTCACGTCACTGTCTCTTTATATGTTTCTGTACCTGTTTTCTGTTCGTGCCGTCAACCGTGGTGGTTGCTGAAAATCAGCGCTGTGAAAGTTTTGCAGAAATGCAAGACTCACTGCACTCATAACACTCACAACCGCCACTGTTTTCTTATATTTTTTTGTTAATTACTTACCTGTTTTTGCTGTATATATGTTAGTTATGTAAGAAAATAAAAATAATTTTCTTTCTTCTTTCTTCTTTCATATGACCCCAATATAATTATAAATGAATCAGAATGATGTAGATAATAACGCTAGTTTACCTTTGTTCACAGATAACTTCCAAGGTGACATCGCAATACCAAGTATAGACTATTTCAAGCCAGCAGCCGCAGCGCCTGATACCAAAATAACCAAATCACTCCAAGAAGAGGTAGAGAGGTTAAAAAAGGAGGTGCTACTAGAAGGACTCCAAGTAGAAGAGGAGGGACTACCTGATATACTAAGAAAGAGGACTAAGCAGCCACTGCCGCTGTCGCAAGAGAAACCGAAGAAGTATAATGAAGCTGTTTTGATGAGCAAGGTAGAGTGTAGTCAGATTCTCAAATCAAGTACTGCTTAGTTTTTTATGATACCTATATTTTTCTCATTCTTGCTGTGTTGTCCTCCTGACATTGCGGGTGGCAATCGTTAGTCGAGCACTCACTGTGCAGACCAGGCTACCCTCGGGTCTGGCATGCTGGGTTTGCTGCTGGACACAACTCCCCTCCCCGGCAGTACTAAGTCTATCTCTAAGCCTTTTGTAGGATGCCATTTGGGTTCTTCAAGTCCAGTTCAACTCTAGTCATAGTCTCAAAAAGATTGAAGATGTGGCGCTACATCTGAGTACTGTATTATTATGCCTTATATATTAGGCTAGTAATTTCAGAGCCTGAACTCACCTCCGAACTGGAACATTCTAAACGTACCTATTTGGCGTCAGGTTATAAATTCACATATACATAATTTTCCGTATCCATATTTCGATGGAAAAAGTATCTAATTTCGTTTCCTCTTTAACACAAGTTTACTATAAAATTCAAATGATATTTCGACGAAATTAATTTGTTTACATTCACGAATAACAGCCGCTTTCCAATATTTAAAGTAACTTTGATGTAAAACCATCAAAATTTCAACGAACAAACTTTCGCCCGTCACATGTTTTGATAGGTTCCTTAAGTTGTTTGCCGTCAAAAAGTACTAAATTATCTGTCTACGGCAGCTCCGATATTTAATAACCACCTGTGAGCCAAAGTTGTTAAAATGCCAAAGAAAACAACGAACAAAATTAAAATCTTTCAGCTTTTTTTTACACTTAGGGCCAAGGCAAATACTCTACTTTAAGCAACAGGAGTAGCTACACATGAACAAATTTTAAAGTCGTTTATTTGTCAAAATCGGAATTATTTCGTAATTGTATCGAAGTTAATAAATAAAGTGTTCAACCACTTTTGACGCTGACTGACCCTACCTTCCTTTACACAAAAGGGAATCACATAGCACGGTTTGAAATTTATAATTCGATTTAATTGAGTGGGTTGTTTTAAACAAAACGACACGTGTACGTGGCATGGGCCCATCTTAAATCAGTTAATAAACGGGTCAACTCCCCTAAAAGTGTTGTTGTAGGCAAGTCCGCAAGTTGCCTCACAAACTGTGAAGGTTTATTTCTAAGTTATGATAAATAACGTTAATGAAGTTGATAAACGGCTGTATTAAACGTCTCTGATAGACATAATATTCAATTTCAATATTGTATTTATTTTAAAACAGCTTCAAAAAAGAAGTTTCTGTATTTGAACCGATTTTTATTTTTGTATTTCAATTACTATGTCTTATGTTTCAAGGAAGGTCTTAAAACATAATTTATTAGTATCTGACGAATATCTTCGGTGACAGGCAATACTTACTACAGTTAGATACTTGAAGTAGAAAAATGTTGTTAATATGTTGTGTTTTCAGTGTTTATTTAACTAGAATATTATAAAGCTTAATGAGAATTTCCTAGTCTAAAAATTTGTCCGCCAGCAAAGGCAGAATATAACGGACTTAATAAATATTTTAACATCTTGTAATTACAATAATCTGATGAATAAATCTATTTTGTATACTCTGTAGTCTGAAGTAATAGTAGTATTGGTTATTGCTAACTACACACACTACAATTTGCAATCTAGGAGCACTAACATCAAAATATTTTTTTGCGTTATTTTTATAATACTTTTTTGTTACAGGTGTTACCTTCAGGTTTAGATAAATCACTTTTATTAAAAAACGGAAAGCTAGCTTCAGATGAAATGTTAGACATGTACCCAAACTCTACAGCAATCAACCAAACACAAACAACAATTCAAGATAACCTAACCGAATCAGAAAGTTTAGAACAAGATGGAGTACTAGTTGTTAAAGTATCAACTGATAACATTCTCAATTTAGATGAGTTATATCCTCATATACAGATATCAAACATATCAAGTAAGATGGATGAGATCACGAATAAAATACAGAGTAATAGTCGCGAGATTACAGGAGATGGCAGCTATAATTTGAAGTTCAAAGAAATGCCTGAGAATGTAACAATGGCGCCGTCACCTACAAACGGTGTTCTGTCGACCAATGACCTTGATGATGATAAGTTGATAAATAGGACAGATTTAGAGGCTGAAGGGAAGTTCTTGGAGCCTAACTTGTTGAGACCAACAGAGAGCCTTCAGTATCTGATGGAAGGACCGGCGAGACGGAGCTCCAGGAGGAGAAGACGAAGACACGGTAATGGAAGACGGTATGGTTTTACTTCTTCTGTCTTTCAAGCTTAGGTTGATCGTGTTAGTTTTACTATGAATCTAGTTCTAACTAAAATATTTATCTACCAACAAAGGCTATAGAATAATTTTTCGCCTTTAATTAAATAGGGTATGTAGAAATCCTTTATTTCTTAATTTTTGCTTATTACCAGTCAATTTTCAGTAAAATAATATAACAATAAAATAAGCAATTATCAAGCTTGCAGTTAGATTTTTATTTTTACTAAAAAAAACTAGAAACAAGAAATTAATGAAAAAGAAATCATATTGTAATTTTTTCATCAAAAATATAACTTCCATTTTTAACTAACTTATTACCAAAAGTTCGAAGTGGAATGTAATATTCGATAATTTATTGCTATCCTATTGCAATGTAATTTAATTCCGATTTGTCAGAATTCAGCATGCCACTAATTAATATTGATTAGTGATGTTCAGTAATGTGCACGGTGCATATGCTAATTTAATGCGTTGGATGATTTCCGCAAATATGAAATGCGCCAATTATAATTAAATTATTTTTCTTGTCAAATTGCATTCCAACGTGGATGTTTTTGTTTCGTAATTGTAGTATTCGGAATTTAAATTAGCCACAGACAAAAAATATCATTGAAATGTCATTTTAAATCTGCTAGCAGCGGCCATACAATTTATTAAAGGTCAACTCACACCTAAATCGATCATCGTCGAAAATACTTTTAGTTGTATAGAAACTGGAATAAACTGAAACTACATAGTGCGTTCTAAATATTGACTATAACCTCATTAAAAAAAACTCTATCAAATTGAAAATTCAATTAAGTCTTAAAAAATAAATCTAGTTTGAAAACTTTAGTATGTCACTGATCCTCAATAAGCATCTCCATTACAATACTATCAGTAGTAGTAGTCTCGATCTCATTAGTATCTCCTTGAGTTGCGCACTTTTTACTCGTCTCTATTGAGGCTGTGAATAAGCCTCGACCTTAATTGCGATCGCTTCAATTGCCTTTACCAATGTTTTAAGTTGTTTAATACAATAACTTATCAAACATTATAATTTACTAAGCATAGCTAAAGGCTATAAAAATAATTAATCAATTGGAAGTTTAAAAAACGTATGCGTTCATTCTTTACAACATTTGTGCTGAATGTAACTTCGCTATGTTGGTTTGTATCCTACTTAAGATATCCTACACATGGATGAACGTGACGTCACGAAATGACGGAACATACAGTTGAGAAATTTAGATTCCTAGCAAGAAGCGACCGTAGCTGGTTGGTAAAAGCGACTGCCCGATGTGCAGTAGATCGCAGGTTCAAATCCTGCCAGTCCCATAATTTTTTCAACTGTTTTTTAGTATAATTTTCTGAGCTAAATAATAAAAATTTAAGTTTGTTTTATTTAAATCAAATCTAAACGCCTAACGCTATGGCAGACCAATTAAGTTCCACAATATGCTACTCCAACTTAATACTACCATTGTAGTAAAATGTCATGAATTTCACCTTGAGTTGTGCACTTTTTACTCGTCTCTATTGAAGTCCGTGAATAAGCATCGTCCGTAATTGCATTCGCTTCAAATGCCCTTACTAATGTCTTCAGTCGTTTATTACAACTAATGATAATTTAAATTAAAAATTATAATCTAATCTTGTTTTAAAACTACGAAAATGCATCGAGCAGCAATACATTTGATTGCACTCGCTTTAAATCTTTTTTCACTTATCTCAAATTTAATGAAGCAATTTTATTTAGAAAATGGTATTGTTAGAAAAATATTGCAGTCCCTAATGATTTTTAATCACAGTAACATCGCGGTCCATTAGCCTATCACAATATTATTTATCCCCACGCTAAAATTTAACTTTAGAAAACCTTTTTAAGTTTAAATATATTACCTATTTGAACGCTATTTTTACTCGAATTTTTCGAAAGCATTTTCTATTTGTGATATTTTTATTTTATTTTTCGTAGTGTTCCATGGTAGGGGAACGTTAAGTGAAAGAGACGGAATTCTTACAGATGCAATGCATTTAGATTTGCAATCTCGCGGCCTTAATACGACTATTCATTAAGTTTATTTAAACCAGACGCCGAACAGACTAAATGATGCTACTATTTACCTTTTTGTCCTCTAAAGAACTTGTAGTTAATCATGTTTGTTTGATTTTAAGTAGAAGTTAACTTTAGAAGGTTTTCATTGTTAACTACAAGTTGGAAACTAAAGTGGGCTTGATGTTGTATTTAGTAGCACTGATTACTGTGCCTCAACTTGTAATATCTGTTTTTGCTCGTTTTTAGTTAAGGTTTTTTTTAACGTGAAACTATAATTGTTGAAAGCAAATAAGAGCAGTGTGAGGAATATGTCATTTGCACTACTGTCTACTACGATACTATTATTATTTGTTTGTAATTTATGTTTTCTATGTATATCACTCAGGCTTAGAACTCACGACGTAGTTTTGACCCGCGCCATCGCCCAGTTTTAGGGCAGATATGTATGGAAAACCGTGCGGATTTAAACCGTGCTATGAAATGAAAATAGATTTTGTTTTCTACACAAATATTTGCTTTTTACGGGAGCTGCAGATCTGGGGCCGCATGCGGGCGCGAGCGAATACTTAGCTTCATACTTGTTTTCACTTGAAACCAAACCGTTTTCATTTATTTCACCAGGCTGAGAAACATCCACTCAAGCGAACGAGCAAGCGTTAACAACGTAAACACATCAGACAACAAGACTGACTCACACTTCGTAAGAAAGAAGTTTTTTCGTCATCACAAAAAGCACACAACAGAACATAGAACAGAGAAGAAATTCGAAGTACCTGAGCATGAGTTTGAAGAAAGATTTGAAGGAAAACCTCCCCCAAAAGATGGGGCAAATGTAGGAGAAACTCAACAATTCAGTGATTGGTTTTTTCGAGATGATGAAGACGATTTAGAAGCAGCTGAAAGTCGGTTTTATAACACTTCTCTATCTGAGGTAAGTAAATAAAAAGACTAAAGATAATATAAATTATAAAGAATATATTATGTAGTGTCAAAATCAGACTAAAACAAAATATTTGTGGCTAATATTTCTATAAACGCATTTTTTTATAAGATGCTCTATAAAATGTCTATCTAGACATGCTTTAAGTTTTTTGCCCATGATAGGTTTGTCTTTACACAAAGAAGGAACTCCATAGTGCATAAGTCGGATAGCTTTAATACGCCGCCATTTCGCATCAATGTTCGATCAGATCCAATTTTTTTTAACAGCAATTCTAAGATATTTTCTTCAAAAACCCGCTATCCACTGTAGCTGATAATATGTGCAAACACTAGGCAGCGTTCAAAGACAACCGAAAACCTATTTCAGAATTTAGCTATCTTTTAACACTTTTTTAGTTCATTCGATTTTGTGCCAGCCAGCGTTATACATGGTCCAAATTGACGATTTTATACGGCAAAAAATATTTCTATTTCTTTCATAATATTTTCTTTTTGATGTCTCAATAAGTTCGATTTTAATTGGAAAACGAATCGAATTCGGTTCATTTTTCTCTGCAAATTATCATTTCTAACGACAATATGTTTTATAATTATCATATTTTCTGGTAAGCTTTTTGTAAAAAAAGCTATCTTTAATAAAAAATGTATTGATTTATGGAGTAACAGTGCATAAAAAATACAAATATAACACAGCATAATTTCACTACTATACTGCAAATTTGGAGTGTATAGCATTATATTTTACAGTGATAATAAGTGAATATTTCTATACTAACATTATAAAGAAGAAAGTTTTTTGTTTGTTTGTACCGAATAGGCTCCTAAACTACTTGACTGATTTTGATGCAAATTGGTGAGTTGAAAACCCCAGTCAGAACATAGGATTTTTATCAACGTGCCTCGTGGATGAAGCCGTCGGTGAAAGCTAGTCTCACATAAAACAATGTAACTGCTTGGATTAGTTTACAATTACGAGTAATCTCCTGAAATCCAAACAAAGCCAGACTAGCTTATCAATTTAATAGTATGAGACAGATATTCCAATTTGTGGCGGCGGACGCTTTGTCAGCGATTATATCAATTACAGGCCATTATGTTAATCCGGTGATTGCAGCCCTAACTTACAGCCTTTCGGCCACCAATCTGCATAATAACTGAAAGCTCTTAGTACAAACCGCTAATTAGTAGACGAAATTATAGTTTGAAAAGTCATGTAACAAAATGGTAATGAATAAGTATATTAAATAATAATATAATATAATAAATAGAATAACTCGATGATCTAGTGGTAAGCGTATGCGCCTCTTACCGTGAGGTCTCGGGTTCGATTCCAGGGTGGGGTAAAGAGTTATATGTGAACTCTCCTTCATGCAATTCACAATAGCAGCACGGAGTTTGAATTGTGCTCGGTGGATGACGATAGGCTCCCCCCCTATCCTAGGGTATCGAAACATAACAGTTGAAATGTGGGTGTTGTACACTTCTGCCACACCCTTTTGGGTAATATAGATGTGCCGTTATGTAATGTTATGAATAAGTTATGTTTTTAACTTTGATTATTTTTTATAGCATTTAGCTATGCTTAGCAAATTATACTAAGAAACAGTTGAAAAAGATATGGGACCGGCAGGATTTGAACCGGCGACTGTAGCTGGATGGCTAAGAGCGACTGCCCGGTGTGCAGTAAGGTCGCAGGTTCAAATCCTGCCGGTCCCATATCTTTTTCAACTGTTTCTAAGTTATGTTTTTAATATTACAGTTATTTAATATTCTTTAATGTGAAGTAATAAAATAAGCTATTTACATTATTGTTATTAAAAAAACAACATGCAAATAATCAGTACCTCAAATATTGCCACTTTCTGACACCGATTTAACTCAGTCAACGTTCTCAGATATGGAGCGATGAAAAATGTACCCATCGGCTGTGGCAATCTCTAGCCAACGCAATGACACATCTTAATCACATCTACTTTTGTATTTACAGCATTATTACATATTATGGTTTTGTAGATAAAAATATGACAAAAGAAAATGATTGCGTCTTCTACGGCTCAGGTGCTACGTTGATACTAGACATCTAACAAACTATTCTCAGATCTACATATCTACACAAAAAAATATAAAAAATGGCTAAGCAGTTTCAGTGGAATGCGATAACTAATACTGACACGAGATTTTCATACATAAAAAAGAAGGAAATTTCTGAAAATATGACGTGTAAAACATGTTATTCTATTCACAGACAAAAAAGAAGCACCGTACAATTCGCGCGGCCACAAACCGCAAGGAGCGCATTTGGGAGAACGGTCTGATTCCGTACGAAATCGACGGCAACTTCAGTGGAGCTCACAAGTCTTTGTTTAAACAAGCCATGAGGCACTGGGAGAACTTCACTTGTGTCAAGTTTGTGGAGAGAGACGCTGATATCCATAGAGATTACATCGTGTTCACGGAACGACCTTGTGGGTAAGTCATCAGACCTATTAATTCTTTTCTATGGTGTAGTATGGGGTGATTCCGTACCTTGTCGAGGGTAGAGATAAAATCAGAGAACTTGACGGTTTTGAAGTTGGCTGCAAATAACCTGGCACGGGTAGGTATTGGCCACGCTCAAGTACGGCTACTCGTCGTAAATGAAGTGAAAAATGAAATACTGTAGTGATGTACTTTCGTTTTTATCCCTTCATACTTAAAAACTTTGTTGAGAATACATTTCATAAGATAAACATTAATACAAAAGAAACAAAGATTTGAAGAAACCATTAAAACTCAATTCCAAAACAAACATCAGCCACTTACGAAAAAAGCATACCTTGACACACATTTTCCGTACCATTTCACCCGCCTCCAGAAATTCAATTGCCATGTCGTCACCGGCATCCGTGCTACGACTCGCAATTACTCCTGGATTTATCTCCTAGATAAAAATAACAGCTCATCATTGTATGAGCTCATTTTTGCAAATTGTAGATACTGTTTATGTCCGTGACCTAGTCTTAGGTACAAAATGAGGTCATTAGGACCTCGTCACAATGAGTGGGCTGAGACCTAATATAGTATTCCCTAGTTCCAGATCATTAGTTTAGTCTAAGGTATGTTACAGTTTACAGTGCTCTACTTACAGTTAGTGGGTACATTCGGACCTGACGATACGCAAACGCATAACCGACCGTCAGTTTGTATCATTAAGTGCTTTCCTGACCAATACAAATCCATAGCGCGTTGCGTCGGTTAACCGACAATCCCCTTTTACAGTGCGTAGTAAATACGCGTGCGAACGCACTCAACGATTTATGAATTTTCATTGAAATAACAGGCGCGACTGATGTACGCATCGATGGCGATGGTCAGTTGAGCACTGGAACC
Organism: Hypena proboscidalis; assembly: GCA_905147285.1. Classification (NCBI taxonomy): domain Eukaryota; kingdom Metazoa; phylum Arthropoda; class Insecta; order Lepidoptera; family Erebidae; genus Hypena; species Hypena proboscidalis. Next base: position 19,474,195 of record LR990131.1, read on the forward strand.
GTTCTAAATGACTATTGTGTTCATCTAGAAATCCGGGCACAGAGTACGTAAACCGAGCTCCTAATTATCTGGTCCGTAATTTTTTGGGTCTCCTATTAGTCATTTCTCAAGCAGCTCAGGGTCTAATAAGTGTTCTATATTGGCACAGAGCATAAATTTACTTATGCATAATTGCCACTCCATGTCCCCCACAGAAATTTGCATTTCCTTTTTATGGTGGTTATAGAGGAAATCTCAACATTATTTTGTCTCTACTTCTCAAAATCTGCTAAAAACTACAAGAATGGTATATTGGTAAATTGAATCTTTTACTATGACACAATATAGTGCTCTTATAAAGATTTGTGCCAAACAAATCCAAAAAAACAAAATGAGAAATTCAAACCTAACATATTGTAAAGAAACCCGTCTTCATTTAATATACTTTGATTTAGTCTAATAAATGTAAAACTAACAGCATTTAATTTGATAGCTCTTACCCAATATATTTGTCTTATTATAATAGCAGTTTGACCCAAAGGCTATATTAATATATATTTGATGTAGAATAACACGATACTTTTTTTTAAACCAGGCAGTTTTTTCTGGCAAGATATATTAGGTAACTTATATAATACATTACTTTAAAGTCGAAACATAGGTACATAAAACAAAGCGTCCTTGTTAATGGCTACTTTAATCATATCTAATCTTTAGATGTCTTTAGATGATGGAAAAAAAAGTCATGGTAGATAAATTACCAGAGCTTTTTAAATAAATTTGAGGGAGTTTAATAATAACCACCGTTCATCTGAAAGCTGTTCTCAAATAGTAGTGTTCACACTGCTGTGTTCCTATTTAATACAGAAATATGGACCTAAAATTAATAGTTCAAGAGCAAAAATTGCGGCAGCTCATTAATTAATAATTGAGAGTACGAGAACTCATCCTTTCTAGAACAAGGGATATTTTAAAAGTATTATACTATAAGTTCTTGTTATTTACCCTATTTAATTAAACAAAATATGCTCATATCAATGTTCCCATTTAGTAATGCAATCTTTAATTTCTGTTTTTGGCACTACCAATAGTGTACGACATTTGACACATTTCGAGAAATCAAGTTAGGTTGGATGCTTTACAATAAGTACAGAAATATATGTTAAAACAGTATGTTGAGCCACAAAACTAAACCCCATCTTCGTCTACAGTTGCTGCTCCTTCGTCGGCAAACGCGGCAACGGTGCTCAAGCGATATCCATCGGGAAGAACTGTGACAAATTCGGCATAGTGGTCCATGAACTGGGACACGTGGTCGGCTTCTGGCACGAGCATACAAGACCGGATCGAGATCGGCACGTGCAGATTATTAGAGACAATATTATGCTGGGTGAGTAAAGTACCAAAAAGTATTTATGAATTAATTTAGATTCAAGTTTCCGCTCGGCCCTTGTGTCTTGGGTTGTCATATTTGCTGGATTTTGGGACAAAAATAGGTGAAGCTCCACTAAAATATACATGTCAATATATTAAAAGAATAGCATTTTCTCAAGTCTTTAAATTTTTAATTCCGGAGCAATAGAGTCTAATTACGAGACACGGGACAAAGTCAAGCCATCCGGCAACCCTACCTGTGTTACGATGACAAACAAGCATATAATCAAATCCGTATAAAATCATACCCTGGCACACTAAAAAATTTCAATTCGATTTAATAATCAAATCGCAGACAGCAATCGTTTTCACAAGCGGGTACACTGAGAAATTCATGTGATCGACGGGAATAACCAGATTGCTCACAAATTATTATCATTCTGACTCATCAAACTGTGATTCCAGCTACCTACGACTTTAGGCGCACACAGCTTAGAGTACCGTATTTACTAACTGTATAGAAAAAAAACAATCCATGGCATTTTTTATTTTAGCCAGGCAAAACGATTGTAAAGTGATAGTGATAACTTTATTAAACAAAATAAGCTCTCAAATATAGGTGTAGTACCTTAGCCTCACCCACACTCCACACTGGTAGAGCTCTTGTGAATGAGCTCGTGGGCAACAGCACCACCGTCTCATCTTTAACCTGCCGCAAAATAGTAGTGCTTGCATTACTTTATTCTGGTTTGGTGGCGAGATCAGGCCCTGAAATTACTGGCATATGAGGCATAACGTCGTAGTCCTCAGCTGCAGCGACGCATCTACAATCTGCTTTTGTGGATTGTTGATGTCCATGGGTTGTACTCCACTTACCATCAGGTGGACTATATATTCGTTAACTGCAGGCATAATATAAAAAGAAACTACTGTCTGTCACTTTTATGCCGATCTTTAAAACTACGCAACTGATTTTGATGCGACTTTTTTTATAGATATATAGAATTATTCATAACGAAGGTTTTTAATATATAAAACATGCATATTATAGAACTATATAGTAACCGAAGCAAATCTATGATCGCTAGTTAATAATATTTGAAGTTGGCAGTAATTCGCGTTTACCCACGACCAGTATCTGCTTTTATGACCTATATGTCATATACACTAGTCGGAAACTCACGCCTTAAGACAATAAGCAGATACCAACGGTGGTCGGTTGTTCCGTAGATTTAACTGGCTTATTGCCATTTTAGTTAAACTACTTAGTAAACTAAACGTAAACTAGTGGAGCTCTGCTATGAAGCAGATTTTTTGACCAGTGACATAAGTGTTTTTTGTGTAATATTAGTCGTTACCTGACTGTTAATAGTACCTAATTGTTTCATAACATAAGCATAACACCTATTTTAACCCAGAAGGGTGTATAACTATTGGGTTTTAGACTACAGAATATTATCGATTTTTGTTGATAAACCTAAATGTTTTAGGAACTGATTATGTTTCTATCGACGACTAATTTTTTTTACACAAAGGTAATTTATAACACTTTAGTACGTTCAATATTGATTGGAGAAAAGAACAGACGAAGGAACAGAGGCAATCTTTGTGATAAAGTATTATTATCACTTTATTTATACAAAACCAACAGCCCCGATGGTCTAGTGGTCAGCGTATGCGCCTGTGACCGCGAGGCCTCAGGTTTGGTACCCGGGTCGGACAAAGGCTCACTCCTATTCCAAGGGACCTAAATATAACAGGTGAAATGTGGGTGTTGTTCAACGCTGCCACACCCTTCTGGGTAATAATAATATAGGGGTGATGTTATGTTTTATGTAATTTCCAGTAATAAGCCAACTGGAGGCGTCATTGTCGGTCCTCCCCTGCTGCCAAATGCGGGAGAGCGCCGCTCTTGCACGTCATATAAAATCATAAATGCGCGGTGAAATCTTTAAATACTTTTTTGCATATACTCGTATTATATTACATTTGCGTTAATTGCGCGTCCATATTGTATATTAGTCTGAGACTCAAGATTACCCCCCTTCAATAAGTTCTATTGTTTTGACAATAATCCCTTAATATTCGCAATACGGAGTGCGTTACTCCTATACATACGGCACATACTTGACCCGAATTCACCATCTTTCCTCGAATCTTGATGGGTGTACGTTACAACGAAGCGTAACCTGATTAAGAATATCAATCAATATATTATGCAAATTATTATTAGGCAAAATCATTTACACCTTGCATATTTAATTTGATCAAAAATCCTTAAAATGTAAGCTTTAAATTGATTAAAGTGTACTAAAACTTCAGCAATTAGAATATTAACGTCATAGCTATTAAATTATGCACGGCCACGTTTTAAAAACCTCAGCTGTATAATGTTTACACTGGATTTAGTTTGCGTTGATTGAAAATTGGTAATAGAGAGAGAGCCCGTGTTCGGTCGTTTTACGTCATTTTATAAAAGCTGAATGTCTTCCCTGTGTGCACACTAACATCTGTAAATCTTTTACGCTAATGTCCATCCAAAGGTTGCCTGGAAGAAATCGTGATAAGCGATAAGGCCGCCTTGTGCATATATTGTTATTTAAACGTTCGTACACAATGTATACCCTATGTTGTACGCACAAATAAAGTTTTATCTATGTATCTATCTATTTAACAAAGGCAAGAACGACCACTCAATATGAAATTTAAATCGTGGAGACTCTGACAATTTAAATGGAGTCTGTCCATGTTTGCAGCTGTATTTTATTTTAAGCTTTATAATATTGTGTAATTCGTATCTTCTAAAATACGTTTGAAGCAGTTTTAATTATTTCCCATATTTAACATGATATAAATTCACGCCCAGAAAGATACGGCAATGGTGTATTATCACCAAATAACATCCATATATTTTCATTTGTCACGTTTTATATATTTTTTTATTCTATATAATTTTAGGGACTTTTGAAACGCACAGCGTACGTCAGTCCCACAGTACCCTAAGCATCATACATTTACCTATATTTACTACTATACTATTTGTCACGTTTAAAGTTCCTTTCTATGTGGTTAAAGTGTCATGTGGTGATCAGATAATTTGCCAAAAAAAATCAAGTGGTTTACCTAGATGTTCGGTGTAAACGCATCCAAAGTGGCAATGTCACGCACGTCCCAATTGAAGCGGTCACGTCACGTCACACAGCGCCATCTGACGCATAATCAGTTCCGGAACCAAAACATGTCGCTTCCTGTTTATTATTATATCTCAAGCTTATTTCTTAACGTAATGAGGTCAATGTGAGTCTTTTATGTTACTTCATTTGGTGGGATCCGGATTTATTTGTGAATTACTTCCGCCTGCGGCTTCACCTGCGTAGTACCTACCTCAATAAAAAGCAGATTTGTTATGTGTTACTCTAGGAGTCTAGCAAATAAGCCGAGTACCAATTGCCATTAATATTCGTTCAGTAGCTTTTATTCTTATAAAAGCAAAGCCTCAAAAACTTTCTTATTTATAATTTCAGTTGGATAAGTTAACATAACATCACGCCTATATTACACAGAAGGGTTTAGCAGAGGTGTACAAGACCCACATTCAACTGTTATGTTTAGGTCCCATGGGATAGGGGGTGAGCCTCTCGCCATCCATCGGGTGCAATTACAACTCCGTTCTACTATTGTGAATGTCCTGATGGAAAGTTTACAGATAACACTTTGCCTGACCTGGGAATCGTTCCCGAGGCTTCGAGGTGAGAGGCGCATATACTTACCACTAGACCATCGCGGCAGTTATGCCTATATAAGTTGGTTATGATATTCTAGTTAAACTACTAACCTACCTAACTATGAAACTTTAACTCCCTCCTCTTCGTAACATCTTCCTCTGTCACTTAAAGGTTTGCTGGAAGAAAACCCTGGCTAATGTACATTAATTTAAAATTGTATCAAATGTTGTTTTTTCTATCTTTTGTACAAAAAAGATTTAAAAATAAAAATAATAACATCTTTTATAGGCATCTCGTAATTCCATCATGTAATTGTATTATCTCTTCCGCCAATCAGAAGCTGTAATAGAATCTTGCAGTGTTGTGAATGTATTCGATAACAACTTCCGAAGGGTTGTAGCAATGATAACGTTTCTTTTGATGGACGTGTTATTATCAGCACAAAGATAGCATTAAGCTATGCTTAGCAAATTATACTAAGAAACAGTTGAAAAAGATATGGGACCGACAGGATTTGAAACTGCCCGGTAAGGTCGCAGGTTCAAATCCTGCCGGTCCCATATCTTTTTCAACTGTTTCTTAGTATAATTTGCTAAGCATAGCTTAATGCTATAAAAATAATTAATTAGAAGTTAAAATAACGTACGCGTTTATTCGTTACAACATTTGTGCTGAATGTAACTTCGCCATGTTGGTTTGTATCCTACATAAGATAGGAACAAATGGATGAACGTGACGTCACGAAATGACGTATCATACAGTTAAGAAATGTAGGGTTCTGGTAAGAGGCGACCGTAGCTGGATGGCTAAAGCGGCTGCCCGGTGTGCAGTAAGGTCGCAGGTTCAAATCCTGCCGGTCCCATATCTGTTATAACTGTATCTTAGTATAGCACAAAGATAGTTACGCAGGTAACACCACTGAAAAAGTCACGTGGCGCAGACAAGGATGACGGACAATATGTTAATGCGTTATAATAATTTTATTCTATTTATTGGATTATAAGGTACACTGTGATATGCTATGAAGCTTTCGCTGCTCCGAAAGTGACCTACATGATGATCTAGAATTATTTATGCTATAATGTGCAAAATGTAATCAAATTCGATTCAGTAACTCTTGCGTAAATGTGTAACATACACACACACATACTCACAAACTGTCACATTTACAATATAAGTAGGTTTTTTCTATATAAAATTCCATTATATGTGAAAGGGGAAATAAAATATTTACTACAATACTCGAAAAAATTTAATCTCCTACCACCCTAACGTTCTGGCTAGAGAGCTGATAGCATAGAGCCAAACTCTACTTTCAAAAGGCTGAAAAGACGTGCTCCAAAGGACCTGATTGTATGAGCAGCTAACACCAATTTGGATATATAATTGGATACTGGCCGTACACGTGTATCTGAAATTTAAAAAAATCTGCTCAATGATGATGCGAGAGACAGATCACAAGAAAACAGACGACAGAAAAAGGATTTTTTCTTCACAATATTGCGGAGGATTTGACCATAGATTTAAATAACATGTTGCGTATGCCCTCGATGAAAGGTCACTCAACACACAGTGCATTGAAGAGCAAGCAAAGTTATCAGTCCCAATTATAACTTGATTTTTTTACGCTAAGACTAAGATTTGCAAAATATTTTTTTGCAAAATATGTTTGTACAGTTTCCCTAGTAATTGAGATAATCTTCTAAATAACACATTATATATCTCTTTATATTTACTTAGGTACTGAATACGTGTGAAAATGACGATTAAGTAATTTGTAACTCCAAACGAATGTTAGCTGTAACCCCTTTATAACAAAATACGAGTTCAGTACCTCGCCTGAAGCGACCCACGTCCCGAAAAGGTAAAACTCTCACAAAATTATTTCACAGATTATTTTGGATTAATTTCACCATAGCAAAACTGTTAATAGAAAACAAAACGATTTCCTCACTCAAAAAGCGACTTAAAACTATTCCAGTAAAGTTTAAAATGGTATCATAACAATTCGGGATACTTAATAGATCGTTTGTCCAATTTCACAATTCGAAATAGCGGAGTAATCGCGTTATCAACTGGACTATCACGGTATTAACCGACCGGGCATTATAGTCATTACCCAATTACATAATCTAAACTATGTGCCCTGCTTCCCAAATATGCCGGGTTATAGCACTTTAGTGATCCTCCGGTGTTCCAATTATACATAATACCTTATACCATTATGTCCTTTTAAATGGCTCGGCGGATTCGCAATGTTTTGTGTTTCGAAGCTAATAGTTTTCATTCATTATTGTTGAACCTTTTCAAGTTGTATTGTCTTGAGTTAAACAATATCACAAAATTTCCGCAATTAACTTGCATTCATACATAGGAAGAAACGTCTCGCCTTTTGCCCATGGGGTAGACAGTGATAATTTGTATGTGCAGTTGTTGGTACTCTTGATAATACGTCGAAACAAACGCCAAGGCTAAAATCTTTGAAGTCTTTTCTTTAAAGAAAGGAGAAACGCTAGGATATCGATTTAACGCCCCATTAAGTATCAATTCACTCATTTAAATATTATTATCTACTACATTCTTCACAATAAATAGGCTAAGTTTTTCAACGAATATCAAGCGAATATTAAAGAAACGTTACCAGCTGATAAATTAGGTCCTTAAACTAGCAGAACTTAAGCGTAGACAACTAAAATACCAAGTGAGCTGCCAAAATCTCAAACATTCTCTCGTAACTTTAAGCAGTTGCAATCAAAATTGAACTTTAGAACAATGCCACTGTAGTTTATATTTAATTAAAAAGTTGGATTCTTAAAAGTTCTGCGATATTCAACTTTATTGTTAAAGGAATAAAAGTGGCTTTTAAATGGGGTAATGGATGTTTAACAGTGCCCAAATAGTTAAAGTTCTTCTGTCTTATATTCGAAGTGAATCGCTGGCGTGTTTTGCGATAGCTACTTGAGTAGAATTTCCTAACAATGTTGTTGGAAATTTAGTACCTACTTGTAGTATTTGTGGCGCTGAAAGATACCTGATTGTTAAGGGTCTGTTTATGATCGACCCAGATTACCTTTTAATGAAAATTGTGTGAATTTATATATATTTATAGACTTTATTCAACGTCATGTCATTGTCTGTGGAGTGCCTACAACAAAAATGTTACACCAATTCCTGAAATCCTAAAAAGATTTTTCTTTAATCACTAGACAATTTTTAATTAATGTCTAGTCCAATAGAGATAATTTATAATATTAAAGCAATATAAATGTATAAATAATCATAAATCCAGAAAAGTAATTGCCCTCCTCGAGCAAATTTCAGCAAATATTTCAATTTCTTCTTTCAAAAATAAAACGTATTGATCACACGCCATTTTATGTCGAATTTATTTGAAACCTGTTCAAGACATGTAACAGATAACCGGCAATTGGGGGACATGGTAATATTGGTTCAATTTCATCATTATTGACATTTAAATAGGACAGGCTATGATATTCTTTTGAAGTTTTTTTTATCTTTGAGGTAAGCAAACACTTTTGATGAAATTTAGTTGTCTATTTGTCCATTTAAAATTATGTTTATGGAAAAATCGTAGACTTGACGACTGAAGCGGAGATGAGTTTTAAAGGCCTACTTCGTCACACTACCAAGCACACATATGCGCTAAAGCCTAGGCAGTATGCCTCTTTGCACAGTTTCAAGACCTTAGCTGAAAATCATATCTTTGCCGGGAAGTCACACAATCTAGTCTTGGACCTACTATAATACAAATAACACAAGTCCAAACCGGTGGTGTTATTCTGTAAGGGAAACTGACGGTTTCGAAAATTATGTGCACCCTCGTCCGCAGTTCCGGTCGATATTTGATTGACAGAAATAAAAAAAATGTGTGATTACATTTATGGAATACGCACGCAGTCAATAAGTCAGACTTTCAACACCACTGACTAGATAGACACTTAATATTTTCTTCAATCTACATTTTTAACTGATTATTTTGTTCTAGGCCAAGAATACAACTTTAACAAGCTAACAGAAGAAGAAGTGAATTCCCTCGGCCAAACTTACGACTACGACTCCATCATGCACTACGCAAGGAACACCTTCAGCAAAGGAACATACCTCGATACTATTCTCCCGCTCGAAGTCCATGGAAAAAAGAGACCGGAGATCGGACAGAGAGTGAGATTAAGTACCAGTGATATCGCGCAGACAAATTTGTTATATAAATGTGCAAGTAAGTGTATTTTATAGAACTTGAAAGAAAAGAAAAAGAAACATTTTAAAATATTATTAATAATACCAGAAATGGTACGCATCTCAGCACAATACTGCAGAGCTAAAAGCACCGCAGCGCTCGCAGTGAGTGAGTAAGGACCAGTGTGACAACAGAAAAAAAAATTACATATTATAATTTTTTGTGTCACAAACAAACAATATAATTTTGGAGAAACAACTAAATTACATAAATAATAAACAACTACAAAAACCTATATAATAGTAAAGCATTTCATAAAAAGAACAAATCATATATACATAATTGGATTTTATTTACACTATACTGCTGATGCTATACCATGGTTTCTCGGTAGTAAAATTGCAGATTACCTTTATTACTTACATTTTGCCCTTACAAGATTTTATAAGACTACAAGAAGATTGTCATCAGACGATTTAGACAAAAACCTAAATATAACAACCTAAAAGAGAAGTGAAATTTCCTTTTCATGGGATGAAAAATTTACTCAAGTGTGTAAATTTTTCATCTTATCTACATTATTAGAATCTTTGTCACATACTCTACAGGCGACATATTGTAATCATTATTGTTGTATATTATGTATTTCAGGTGTAATTCAAATATGCACCATCAACAATTTAATCAAACAACAATCCTTTACCTCTCACAACAATATATCCTAACACCTCTGAATACTTAACCTTACTAAAACGATTAACGCCAGATTCAACCATCCTAAATCACTTAGCCCCGATTGCCCCACATTTCGTGATGTAAGGTTTCATTAAACCTGTATTTGCATCCCTCTCTCTCGTTCAATGTTTGTAAGGACCAGAGAGATTAAAATCTTTAGCTTAGCGTTAAACTTGGTACTTAAAAGTTTATAGTTAATAATGATGATTTAATATGCACAGAATGCGGCCGGACTCTGTTGGGGAACTCAGGGTGGTTTAATACTCCGGGATGGGGGACGGAGGCTCCCCCGGCGGCTAATGAACGGTGTGAGTGGCGGATTGTGGCTACGCATGGAGAAAGAGTGTTCCTCAACATTACTGGTGAGTTAGTTTATGCCTACTGAAGTCTATAGTCTTCCTGATGGATATGTTATGGTCAATACGATTATTTTGTATTAATAATTACCAAAATATTAATGAATCATTTTATCGCAGCAACGACTCATGTAATATATTTCAAAAAGTAACGGTTAATAGAAAGACCCTAACGTCTTTCTGTTCTTTTTGAAGACTTAGGGGTTCTCTGTTTTTGTTTACGAAAACCTATCGTGTTTTGGCTTTTTAAAAGCACTTGCCTTGTATGTGTATTGGATATATCAACATTCATCGAAAACATTTTTAACTCAAGTATATTTTCGTCAAATATAGGTACTTAAATTAAAAATGAAAAATAAAAGTTCAATTGCACGAACATTAAAAACACCATTTCATATCTTCGTATCTTCTCTTTTTTTACAAGTACCTACATAGTGTCAGAAATGGCTACAGTTTCATTTTAGCGGTGTTTAGTTTCATCCCCTGCACGACCTGCAATACGTAGATAAAAGAGCATTGTCAGGAAGAAAGGCAAGTGTTTGCGAAGAGCCCGCGCTCCCCAATTTCACTCGAGGGCTCTCAGACGTCCCTTCAATGTTACTTAACTACAGCATTTTTGTGCACAAGGTGGCCATTTTGACACAAGTATATAACGGTTTATATACTTTGCAACTTAATAAGGATAATGACGCGTTAATATCGATTTGGGGCATAAAATTGATAAAAAGTTTGAGTTACATTTTTACGTTATGAAATCTACTGTACAACTGACACTACTTAATTAAGTTGATAGTGTTATAAATATGAGTAACTAAAATATTAACAAAGCTAGTCAGGTTTTTAAGATATGAGAAAATGTTTTTGGTAATTTAAGAAGAGGTACGAGGAGCTGGTCAGGTCTGCCAGAAGAAACTACGGCAATTTTAACTCTTTTATATGTAGAAATTAACTATAGAGACGTGCACATGACCGTGAAAATAACGAGTATGTCTTTTAGTCGGTCTTCTCGTCCGATTCTTTGTCATTCATCTTTAAATTTATAAATCTATCAGTATATTCTATTATAACTGGCCAGCTCCGCCAGCCAGAGTCAGTCAATTCAAAAGTCCATAACAGTAAGATACTAAGTTGCTATACGATTACTATATATCTTATAGCAACAAGTATACTATATTTTACGTGATTATTAGCATGAATGAACACAACAGAACATTTCATCCGATGGACTAAAAAAGTTAAAACCTAAATTATTCAACCTCTTTAAATTTAAAAAGCGAACTTTAGAGATGCTACGCCGCAACGCCAAATCGATAACCCATTACATCGTGTCCATAATTTTCGTTTCACTTGTCGCAACACTAAGCTTCCCTTGTGGCGGAACCTTCATTTATATCGACAAATTGTGTCTCCACAATAATCCTTTATGTTTGTAGAAATATACTTTGACGTCGGTATCTTGTTAAGCCTTATCAGATCTAGCAGACAAATAGGTGTTTGGACAAGCGGCCCTAATCCACTTCATATTCAGTAAGCTTTTGAAGTAAGATAATTTTATAGACCTTTATTCTTAGGAACTGTGTCAATCAGTTTTTTAGTAGAACTTTAACAATGTATTGTCTGTATGATTTTCATATTTCCAATTGAGCCGGAGTGCACGGATTGCGTAGTGGTTAAAGCGGTCGCCTCGCCGCTTTTAACTACACTGGTGGTCCCACGTCACGTCACACGGGACAAATCTTTATATGATCCGCAAAGATTGGTTCTGACTCTGGGTGTGCCTTGTGTGTGTTAAATGTATGTTTTTGGAAACCCTAGCGACACAGGAGTTATTCCTAGTGCGGGCGTCATTTTTAAAATAAAAAGATAAAACAAAATAAGAAGAAAAAAATTAATTTAGTTAGTTTATCCAATGAGACGGATTTCTTGATATCTTGTAGGTGCATTTAAGACAGTTTAAAGTTATTTCAAGCCATATAAAAAATCCACTGGTTGATAATAAAATCATAATACGCAGATAAATTTTTATAAGTCCTGTCAGCACATAAAATATTTTTTTATATAAAATTGGTGAATAAAATCGTTGCGTTATAATTATAATATTCTGTTATCTGAAAGTGAACGAAGACTTAATTATGAATTATTGGTAACTTAATTTCCTTTTATTTTTCTTAAGACATTAATTACTTCTGTTTGGTGAAAGATACCGGACTTATTAAAACGCTATGTCCGCTGTACTAATTCCGGATATTAAATAAGGAATATATTTTTTTGTAACGATGAGTACGTAAATAAGGTTAGTTGCTTCTACCTGTTTATTTATTGTATTTAGGACAACGTTAATAGCATTTGTCTTTTTTTATGCCAAATCAATGAGCTTTGCCTGAGTCTGCCTAGAAAAGGCGACTAAGCTAATTAGACTAGTTTAATTTGAGATCCAACATGTTTATTTTTCTGTAAATATATGTATATATATATAAACTAAGATTCTACAAAATCTCAGATCACAAACATGGTTACACTATTTAAAAAATAAACTAGATTACTTGACTAGACAACTCTGAGGAGTCTTTTTGTATCGGATTTAATAAATCCCAAATCAACTATAGTTCATGGTTTAAGTAACTCCGGTAAATAAATACAATTTCTATGTTATCATATCATAGATGATAGAATAACATATTATGAAGAATGTAATCAGATATCCGGCGGCGATCAGCGCGAACAAACGTCAAATGATCGTTCCCTTGCACGTATCTGTGAACTCGTCACATTTCTAAGTGAGTGAACACTACACAAATGGGTCACTCGCTATCGTTTACCGAATGTCCTGACTTCTCTGATTTATGTAGTCATTTTATTCCTGGCTATATTACGTGTGAACCTTTGTTTCTTTAGTACTTGCACAGTCGGTAAACATAAATGCTTTTTGACCGACGAAAAAAAAAGGTAGAGGCTCTCAATTCGAATTGTATATTACTTTTTCTTTTTATATTATTTGTTTTTGTGATCAATTTCTGATTTTATAAAGTCTCAAACCTCTAAAGCTCAATATAATATAATTATTACAATATATCAACTCATCTACTATCTTTTGTAGCTATGGCTATTAATATAATAGTATTATAAATTGTATCTCAAATTAGGTTTACAAAAACTAATCAATACTAATAAATAAAATTGAAGTGTTAAAATAACAATGTTTTTTCAGTTGAAATAGTTATTTGCAATGTAATTTAGCCATTGGTAATGGCTAAATTACAGTGCGAAGGCACGTTTTGAAAACCAAAATAATAAGAAAATACAACGGTCATCTCCAGGCCGCCACCAAAAATTATGTTTCGTGTAGCGAATGATAACTGCTAGCACTTTTTTAATGATCCAATTCACAGCATTTCTTATAATATTAAAAGTAACAAAAGTATTCACCAGTTTTCAGGTTATGTTATGGTTTACTGCTCGTGAAAGAACATTTCAGTACGGCTTCTGATCCCATCGAGGCAGTATGAGTGCTTGCGGTGCCGCCATTTCACACAAATCACTCTTATATACATAAAATATCAAAATAAATAAGATTTAAAAGCAACTGACTAGAAAGAAAAATAGCATTCAAATAAGAATAGCACTCACAGAAGTAGGGTATACACAGTATGCAATTCCGGAATATCATTACTCCGGAATACATATTTATGTAGTCGCTTTAAAATTCAAGTTTTTTAAGTTTTATGATTTTTAGAGAGGTTACTTTGTGAATTCATTAAACAGAAAATATCCGTTTTTGTTACTAAGTTTGGGTGTAAGTATATTAGAAGAATTTTGTTTGCTTTTCCACTCCATAATATAACTCGGGTCAAGTAAACTAATCAATAAAAATGTTGGATTCGTTTATAGTATGTAGTAATTTTATAAGGCATCACTGATCGATTTATCGAAACTTGTATGGTACAGTCATAGTAAAGCTGGAGTAAACCCAGTAGCCTTATCTGTAATCTTTCAAATAATCTTGGCTTTCAGTTCAGTGCTCCAAGTAGTTAGTAAGTTATTAACAGACCAGCAAGTCCAACAATTACAAAGCAAAGGGTGTAATATCATAGTCCGTTGGCGTAGAAACGCTACAGTAATTTGTAGATGCTTAACAACAATTGCAGCTTCTAAGCTGCAATTGTAACCATCTTGCACAGACTCCAAAGGGACCAATCGACTATGGAATTGTGTATCGCTGCTGTGCTATCTATTCCGTGGCTTTGTCAAGATAAAAACTGCTGTATTGTATGTAGAATAATATGAAAGTATAATTTTAAGCCGGATATTTTTATAGTAAGCTGGGAAGTCATGAAAAAAGTTAGTAAACAAGTGCAAAAAACGTGATAATTATATCAAAACAAAATTAGATTCTAGTTCATCCTTCATGTTTAAATAGAAAATTTCTTTTGTTTATTAAATCTCACTTAAGTTAAGTCTCTTATTACTAGATAATTGTCATACACAAAACTAGAAATTATTTACTAACTTATATTCGTGACACAAGGGATTTGGCGATACAGTTTTTGGGCATTGCCTTTTGTTTGTCATAACATAACATCACGCCTATATTACCCAGAAGGATGTGGTAGAGGTGTATATCTCCCACCTTTCACCTGTTATGTTTAGGTCCCATGGGAGCCTATCGCCATCCACCGAGCACAATTCCAACTCCGTTCTGCGATTATGAATTTCTTGACAAAAAGTTCAATCAATTGAACCCGAGACCTCGCGGTGAGAGGCATCTACTACAGATCAGTTGCTATATTGCTCTATTAATATATTTCATACCTACAATAAGATGGGACGATGAAATAAAAAACACTGCTGGCCCCAAATAGTTAAAATTAGCCCAGGATAGGACTAAATGGAAGGAATTGGAGGAGGCCTTCACCTTTTAACACATTATCCTGAAAATTCTCCTGAAAATATCCTGAAGTTATCCTGAAAAAAAAAATAGAAATAAAGATTCAAATGCAATTATTGTAAACAAAAGTTATAGTTTTTTAAAAAGTTTAATTTATTTATTTTTTCTAAATTTACTAAATTAACTGAACTATGCATTTAACTAACAATTAGAATTAAAAGCATTTAATATACTAACCCTAGAATTAAATAATAGATGTTAACAAATCATATGTATTAGTTTAAGTTTAAGTAACAGGAAATAAAAGGCTTTTTTATTATTTTTATTTAATATATTTCATAATAAATTGTTTTTACGATTCTCGAGTTGAATCGGACATTAAGATTAAGTTAGGCATAGATTTTACAAACCAATTTCGAAGGTCTTCTATAAACCTTACAGAATTTCGTATAATCGACATAAACGTGAGTAAACAGTCTTAGATAATCGCATTAGGTAAACAACCAGCGAAGAAAATTGGAAACCCATTTAATTTACGAGCATGCATTGTACACAAAGAGAACCCAATCTTTAGAGCTGTTGGAGAACGCAAACCTACGGAAAAGTGTGATTCCGAACTAACAATGGAGTACAAAGGACTTAACCGTTGCATTTAAGAGTATTACTATGTTCCGGGAAATTGTACCTACTGGGTATTACCGCTCCTGTAATCACGTTTTGCTGAATAGTCTATAGATATTAATATATCTGTATGTATTCCTTATATTTTATAATTTCAAGTGTTATTATCATGACCTTTCATTTTGTAATTTTTTTTTTTTTTTACTTAACGCACCAACAACTGCTTGTAACTTTGCTCATTTACTTACTTGTCCATACAAAAGTTGTCTGTAAGAAATTGCTTAAAGCGATAAGGCCGCCCATTGTGCAACATAATTTTTAAGTGCAATTGCTTACAATTTTTGTTTTGTTAATATTGGTCGTCTTCTTCTTCTTTAAAGTTAATATTGCTGTACAATAAAGATTACTGTATCGATCTAATAGTCAGTTTACAAGTAGTGTTTCTACAGAATACATGGACTACTCCAAAAGTCAATATTTGACACTCGTGCTCTGAGTAGCAAATTTTATGAAGTAAGTTAGTGATATAGTACTTAAGAAGTTTTTCTGTGATATGTAAAAAAAAAAAACTCTGCGGAGGGGACTGTGTGTTAGTGATTCCATTCGTAATGTTACCGTTCGTATGTTGCTGCTACTCGTACGTCTCAGTGGAAACAAAAGCATGAAACTGTTTTTTAAATGTATTTATTTTTAAGATTAAAGGAAAAAACTATTTTTTTTTTTTTAAAACGACGCCCGCACTAGGAATAACTCCTGTGTCGCGATATTGAGATTTACTAGTCAAAATACTACCCAGTTCACTATTTTGACTAAGTGTTTAATTAAATGAATCCTATTCCAAACATAAAGTCTATTAAAACTAATTTGATACGATAATTGACACGCAAAATTTGTATTAGGATTACTAAAAGCTTGTAGATAGTATTTAAATTTATTTAGTAAGCATCTGCTTGCAATATAATACCTTAATAACCGATCGTAGATACTTGGAATAATTAAAAACCAAGATTGCCTGGCAAAAATCACTATTAGTGATAAGGCCGCCCATTGTACTGTAATCACTAGATATAAGTTCAAATTGTAAACTCAAGGTGTACAATAAAGTGTATAACAAATAAATAAATAAATTACTGAGAAGCATTATTTCCCGTAGTTACATAGATAGATATCTATCGCTTTGTTTAAACTGAAAAACTAAAGTACGTATTGTATGTGTGTCTGATTACATAACTTTCTAAATTATTTAGAACCATCGATTAGTTGTGATTGAAGATAATACAATTATTGACAAGCTATATATATTATAATATCGTCTATTATCTCGCATTGCACGGAAAGCCTATATAACGCGAAGCCATCATATTCTAAAAATGCACAGGTTGATGTGTAGCCATCTGTACCAATGCATCATGTGATATTAGCCACAGAAACCCAAATTGAGCTCTAGTATAAGAAATGCTTCATATTAGTATAACCAGTTAGCACATTGTGTTGTTTCAAAGTTTAAATTACCAACTTATCAAAAAACGTAAATAACTAAGCACTTTCACTACATTTGTCAGCCACCCAACCGTAACAAATCACTTAAGTGCGTGTTAAGCACAATTTAAGTTAAGCATAAACATCCGAGTAAAAGCGCTAATGCACAAAAAGCAGACAAGCCATTTAGAAGCTCATATCTGTCTCCGCTCATTTTGAAGCCAGACAGTGGACAAAAACAAAGCCATTAAGACTTGACGTAAAGCTCAAATCACACTAAAACGCTTTGGTTTGTATTTTAGATGTATCTACGTTTTATTTTGAAACGTAACGTAAATCGTAAACGTATTAAATATTGTTTTTTCTTTTGCGTTAAACTGCGATCAGTCGTAGACTATAGCTAATCCGTTGAGCGTGCTATGTCATGACCAACGTGCTTCCCACTGAAAGCAGCTACTGCTTATTGCTTTCATGGTGTTTTGTTTATTTAAAAATAAATAGACCAACATTACGTGAGTAACACCCGTATTTCATAATTTGAATAATGTTACAAACTCACGTCAGTTTCAATAAAAATAGTGATTTGTCTACTTGGAGAATAACGCGTGTCTTTAATCGTGTTTCCTTGTTTGTTTGTATAAGTTGGACTGCTTGGTTATTAGGATGGTTTGCAAGTCTCTTTACTTTTTTTCGTGCTTGAAGCTTGTAGGTCCTAAAATCCTTATCCTTACTAATATTATAAATGAGAAAGTCTGTATAATATATGCCTGACTGTTACGGTTTCACTGAACTACTGAACCGATATTGATATAAATTGGTATAGAGATTATATATATCATATATATCATTACCTGAGGAACACATAGGCTAATTGACATAATTACAAAGTGGATGGAGCCGCACGCAAAAGCTATGCTTATATGAAAGGCATTTTAATGTTTTGCGATAGAAAAGATTAACAGAAATTAAATAAATATTTTTTCCATTGCCACTCATTTCAAATACGTTTTAAATTGTCTTTGCATTATAAAAAAAACTTAAGGTGATATTGTTAAGGTTAAATTATTTATCATAAAATATTTTAATCGTTGCATAAGTCTTATTATAAAACTCTTCTCGGATCAGTAGAGCGGTTTGACGCCCTTTCAGTGTGGTTAAAGCCTTATTTACTATACAGAAAAACAAAGACGCCGCTGAGATTTATAGTGTACGAATTGGAGTGGGCGGGAATGGACCCCGGGACTACGATATATGGCGGGAAATGCCAACTGCACCCTTACAAGACTATATCACTGGACGAGTCAATACCTAGTTGGAAGTCTAGATTTGTAGAGAAATTGGTGATTTGTTTTTGAGACTTTTTGTGTGCAAGCCACGGCCGTGTTTTTCAGCTATTGGATTTTGTTTTACAAAGTTACTTTGGAGGATAACGTAGTTAAAAAAAAATAATGTTTTACAGGCAATGGTTACATCAAACAGAAGATTTTTGAGGCATTACTTGGTGAACATGTATTTACTTACTTAGAAAAACATTACCAAAAAGACAAGTTAAGTAACAATGGATTTATCTTTTGTCTTACTCGTTTCACAACATAAATGAAAATATCACACATCCCAGTTTAGAATACATATACTTTCCAACTCCAACTATATACTTCTGATTAAATTCGTTGCGGGTTCCAAGACAATTTTAACTCTCCCTGGGATTGCCCGTGTGTCATGCACGGTGCCTTTCAGTTGGTTACCGCTGTAGATCCTGGCGTCACAGGAGTCACAGTGGTGGGCGTGTGGGTGGGATTATATCCCGTGTCCCAGTTTAGAAAGTCAAGCTGAAATCGGGTAATAGGGTAAGTTATGACAGTTATCAGAAAAATATTTTAAAAATACCAAGTCCTTATTTGAAAAAATATGGGCAGTTTGAAAAAATCTACAAAATTTACACCCAGGATGAACTTATCGCTCCTACTACTAGAGATATTTACTTATTAAAATTATTTTTTATATATGTTATATTATGTTATGTAATCCTGAATACGCTTTCTTTAAACCATGACCAACATTTTAAAATTCGATGTTGGAAGCAAATGTCACTTTTGTCCAACCAAAGATTAAAAGTCAATTTAAAGCCAAGCATTCACCGATCGTAAAAAAGTATATTAAAGACTACATAACAAAAAAAAATAGTTAAAGAATTTAAATATACTAGTAAAAGGAACAAAATTCCGTTACAGGGCATATGTACATTTTCTCTATTTTTTGAAATGCTAATTATTTTTAATATATTATGGAACTTTGATTGTTTAATATTTTTCTGATAACTGTCCTAACTACCTCATTTAGGCTTAACTTCCTAAACTGGGACATCCTGTACATTAAAAGACACTAATAACCGCACAATCCTATGTTCTTCCACACAAAGATTGATGGTCCCTCGTGGCCGAGCATAGCCACTTAAAATAAAAGCTGTGCTATAAATTCATTAATTCACCGGATTCCATTTATTTTCGTAACGGATAAAGGGAATGGTTTTATTTGCATGTATTGGACCCGGGTTTATACATGTGTGGAGATACAAACCTTATTTCACGGTGTTTCAAAGATTATTTTGGATGAAATCCTTTTTATTCAAATAAATTACATACGCCAAAAAACGCTTTTATCTCACGGGGATAGGCAGGAGAAAAAGCCTTGTGCCACAAAGTCTTTGAAAAACAATTAGATCGTACTATTATAATAATACTAATGCCTATAGCTACAAAATTTGGTAGATGCCTTGATAAGTATAACATAACATAGCATACGGCCCCGTTGGTCTAGTGGTTATGCATATAATCTATATGCATATATATCTCACCATGAGGTTCGATTCCCGGGTCGTGCAAAGTGTTATTTGTGAACTTTCCGTAAGATAATTTACAGTAGCAGCATGTATGTAACTTAGCAGTCGTGATTCTATGTTACATACATAACATAATATCACACCTATATTACCCATAAGGGTGTGGCAGGGGTGTAATACAATACCCACACTTCACCTGTTATATTTAGGTCCCATGGTATAGGCCTAGCCTATCGCCATTTACTGAACATAATTCCAACTCCGTTTTCTTAAAGAAAAATTCTAAATAATATAAAATAGATGCCTTAATTATTCCTAGTGCGGGCGTCGTTTTTTTAAAAAATAAAAAAAATATATATTATGTCACCAGTTAGCCTTGAGAGAAGGGCTTAAGAATTTTCCAAATGCAAAATGTACCAAATAGAATTAGAAGTTGATCACAGAAAAGTAATTTTCTTTGTGCACTGTGCAAGATTATAAAGAATCGACAAAGATATTCGACACGATGGTACATAAATCAGAGAAGTCAGGACATTTGGTAAACGATAGCGAGTGACCCATTTGTGTAGTGTTCACTCACTTAGAAATGTGACGAGTTCACAGATACGTGTAGGGAACGATCATTTGACGTTTGTTCATACGGATTTCCTCGAGATATTTGATTAGCCACCGATTTTTAAATTTATTTTAGGTCTCACTTATTTTTATTGAAAGGTTACCCTTCACTCTTAATGTTTATATGTTATTATGGAAAATACGAAATTGCAAAATCTTTCCTAGCTACCTATCTTAGACAGATTAAAACAGCAGTAAGTTAAATAAGTTACTCGTATAGAGTTACATAGGAACACTGAGCATAAAATCAGGGTATCTGGACCCTAAAGAGCTAACTCTCCTACTGATTTTATCTACCAAAATAATAGTATCGTATATACATTTTATTTACCAGCATATAATATTCTTAACCTCGCATCCCTTGAGTCCGGTTTCCACCAAAGCGGTGAGGAGAGATAGATAGATAGATAGATAACTCTTTATTGTACACAAATTTGAAAGTCAGTTTCATTAAGCACATGTTTCAATAGGCGGTCTTATCGTTATAAAAGCAATTTCTTACAGGCAACCTTTGGATGGAGAGGAAATGTGTTTAAATTACCAATCAGGTATCGTTACCGTACAGCTGAAGAGACGTGATAATAACAAAACCTGATTGATCGCTCAAACAAATCTCCTCTCCTCGCTTTGGCGGACAACACCCCTTAAACTGGCAGCTATACAAACACATAGCTCAGCACCTCAGCGCTGTCTAACTATTTAGCCGGCAATTAACTGATGAGCTGGCTAGTTGATTGATGGCTCGCTTCATCACCCAGCGTGTAGACGAAAATGGCGGACATTGCTCGACCGAAAATATGTGTTTTGTTAACTTTGTCTATGATTACTTACATAAAGCAATTTACGAGAAAGTTACAAATTGTTTTCTCCTTTACAAGTTATGTTTACAGATTGAGAACATTGTATAAACTGGGTAACTAATTGCTATTTTATCCAGCACGTATATAAAATAATATCAGATTCTGATCAATCATAAACTCCAAATTAGAAGTGAGCATCACGATTGTCCATGGATAACAAAACCACCACGGATTCACATAAAAAATGGTAATTACTCTTTGCATTCAGATTACTGCCAAGCCTCAAAGGTCGTTCAAACATTCTGCAAGTTTAATATACGCTTAATCGCAAACAGCGAAACATTAAACCTCTGTAATATAGGGACGATAAAAAGCGCAGGTTGTCAACGGAAACATAAATGTAAACGCACATGAATGAATAAGCTTGGAAGGTTGTAAAGTATAAAGATAATTTTGGATATTTTAACTTAATAGTCTTGAATGTTATGCAATCGTTTAATTTATATGTTAGACGAATAGATGTCTTAGGTATCTTTTTCAAGTCTTACTGAGTCATGTAAGTGACTTCTCCAACGAGGCTGCCCAAAAGTATCTAATTATAATAAATAATTAAATATCACACAATGCCATCTAGTCCCAAACTAAGCAGAGCTTGTACTATGGGTACTAAAATATCTGATACTAATACATAATACTTTTCTTTTGTACATACTTATTATACATAGAAACACCTAGACCAAGACAAACCCCCATGTTCATGCACACAAAGATTTGTCCGCTCAAGCGGTACACTACCCATTCCGCCATCCAGTCGTCTGTCAGTAACTGAATTAATTACCAAACCGCAATTACAGCTGTGTCCATCACAGTAGAAGATACTCGTGCCTCTCAAATCTCAAGTTTCGACAAAATAAATTTGCAGCCACTTTGATATCAACGACACATTTCTAACAAACTTGAAAGGCGAGACAGTAACGAGAGCAAAAGGAAACTCTTCAAAGACAAAGTTTGAAATCTTGATTTATCTCCTCACTTTCCAACGAATAAAAGTACATTAAAATCTACATTCTCGAGAGCCAGAAGTCCTTATAACAACTCGAAACATGAACAACGGAATTCAGAATAAAGCCATCTAAAACAATAAGTTTCCACTTCAATTCATAACGTTTAGTGGCCAATGCTGGAATTCTGTTCTGCGCAAACTTTCCAACATAACATGGTCTTTCACGTCTCAAAACGTGCTTGGGATTCCTTTGCGAAGTTAGTTAATGGATAGATAGAAAGGTCTTTGTAAACTGGCCGTGGTGGGATAGGTGCTCGTAAATTTGCGCTGGTCACTACAAGCTTATAGTTTACGATTGCGGTGGAAGAGCTTAGCTATTAATTTACGGGCTTTTGAATATACACTGAAATAAATTGAATCTGAATACTGTTTTAATTGAATCAGTAAATCGAATTTACCGAGTATTGTTTTGATAATTAGAACAATCGCAATCACGATTCAGTTTGCAATATCCTTGTTCATTGGATATTTGTAGCACAGATATTAGAAATTACATTAATTTCAATTAGGAACAAGCAAATTGAATTGAATTGAATTACATTTAAAAGGCAATGCCCAAAAACTGTATCGCCACCAACCTTGTGACATGAATATAAGATTGTTAATAATTTCTAGTTTTATGTAAGACGATTATCTTGTAATAAGAGACATAACTTAAGCGGGATTTAATAAACAAAACGATATTTTTATTTAAACATGAAGGATGTACTGGGTGCTGACATTTTTTTCATGCAATAATCATGTGTTTCTACATTTATTCACTAACATTTTATGAATCCCGGCTCACTATTTAAATATCCGGTTTACTATTAAACTTTATTCTTTATATATATATATATATATATATATATATATATATAATACAGCAGTTTTTATCTTCAAATAGGCACAGTAGATATCACAATAGTGATAAACAATCCTTGTTTGGTCATACCCCTTTATTGCCAATGTTTTTAAATATTGTACCATTACCTACTAATATTTTCACGACAAAACAGTATTGTATGAGTATCTCTGCAGCTATTCCTCGAAGCTATAACAAACAATTTTGTTTCAGAGATCGACATACACAAATCGGAGGAGTGCCGCTCCGAATGGGTTGAAGTCAGAGACGGTTACATGCCGGATGCTCCAGTCCTTGGCAGAATCTGTGGCTCGGGGAAGGGCCCGATGATGAGGTCTACTGGCTCCAGACTCACGGTGGTATACCAGCCAGGCCCCAAACCCAAGCCACATAGAGGATTTAAGGCGTTCTATGAAGGTGAGTTTTTTTGTCTAGCTTCTGAACTAGGTTAATAAACAGATCACTTATTAATAGGCAATAACCGCATGGACGTCAAATATGGCTTCATACATCAAAAAATCAGAAAAGAAAACAATGTAAAGTTATATTCGTTTAATTTAATAATACCATTAAATCACTCTATATAATATTAGAATAGTGAAGTTGATTTGAAGGTTGTAAGCCGAATTATTTAAGTCCATTGAACAGCAGCTAAGTCCCATTTAGTTAATCGAATTTGTCAAAGTTTAATTTACAGTTTTATGTATCAAGTCCTTAACAATCACAATAGTAAGGTTAGAATTGCTACATTCTAAGTTATTCAGGCATTTTATATACCATTCATACCGAAGTAACTTTGCCGAGTGTTGTTATAACTTTTCAACATTTGTGATTTAATTTTTATTTGCTTCATACGTTAATTATGTATTATTTGAGTATTTGAGTAATTTGCTAAAAATTAAACGTTTTAAACAGCGACAGCCCAGTAGGACACCGTAGGGCTGCAAAGTCAAAAGACTGGGGTCGAACCCACGGCATACACCTTTTTTTTGTAACAAAAATGACGTACCCTCTAGGAATGACTTCTGTTTCGCGGCGGTGTCCACAAACATACATTTCACACATACAAAGCACACCCATAGTCAGAACAAATCTTTGCGGCACACACAAAGATTTGTCCCGGGTAGGGATTCAACCCCAGCGCAGTTGAAAGCGGCGAGGCAACCGCTTTAACCACTTCGCCAACCGTGCAATTACCTAACGTTCCCTAACGGTGAAGGAAGACATCGTGAGGAAACCTGGAAGCCGAGGATGTGTGGCCTAACCCTACCCATCGTGAAAAGAGGCCCGAGCCCAGCAGTGAGTCATGTATTAGATACAAGGCTACTGTTTAAAACTCTTTTACCTCTTTCTAGCCGTGTGCGGTGGAGACATAGAAGTGGACAGCACTGGACATTTGGAGTCACCCAATTATCCCGATGACTACCAGCCCAACAAACTTTGCATCTGGAAACTTTCTGTGCCACAGGTTTGGAAATAAAGAAAATGCATTATTGATTTCGCATGCGTAGAAAACTCACTAACGTAAAATTACTCTCTACTCAAATCTTACTGATACTTTTGAGATCGAAGACTTCATCTGCTTTACCCTCGACTTAACGTCCTGGTATTTTCTCACAGGATTACCAAGTAGCGCTCCGCTTCCACTCATTCGAGGTGGAGAACCACGACACGTGCTCATATGACAAGGTGAAGGTGAGGGACGGAGACTCCATGGACAGTCCTCTCATCGGCATGTTCTGTGGACATAAGATACCGCCGGATATCAGGTGAGCATTTTTAATGTCTTTAGCCATCCATAGGTCGACCAATTTTACTCGATGCCATTCCTAACATTATTTTAAATACCTAAATTCACTGAAACAAGTATACTGGTATTAAATATTACGCGTTAATACGAGAATAAAGGCAGGACTGAATCTACCTATTCGTGTTTGAGGCCTAAATCTAAGCAGGGCTTTCCAGGTGAATGAGCCCACTGCCCAGTGAGGACAAAAACATCATCAGGCAGGTCTTGGGCTAGCGCTAGTTCTACTCCTAAGTCTGAGTTAGTAGCGCTAGGCGAGGGACGCCCAAGTTACGGTTCACACCTAAACCAAGATGTGTACATACTATTTGTGTCTATTTTTAGGTCAACATCCAACAAGCTGCTGGTAATCTTCGAGTCAGACAGCACGGTCCAAAAGGCTGGTTTCTCTGCCACGTTCATGAAGGAATTCGACGAGTGTGCTTCCATAGAGCATGGGTGCAGTCACTCCTGTGTGAATACCCTGGGAGGGTACGAGTGTGCTTGCGATATTGGATACGAACTGCATTCGGACGGAAAGAAGTGTGAAAGTAAGAGACTTTATTTAATAATTTTCTATTTAAAAAAAACACGGCCATATATTTTTTTTGGAGATTTTTCATCATTCTATTTTTAGGAGCTAAGATTTAGTAAGACAAACAAGCTAATTTTAAAATAGCAACTAAAAAGCATCACCAGGCTTTATTATTTTTCTTTCTTCGGTTGGATACTAATGGAAAGGCGCAATTAGGAGGTGCTAATTAGGTTATATTGTGAATTTCTTTGGGAGCCAAAGGTATATAGAATAACCTATTAACCTAGTATGGATTAGATACAATGCCGCCATAATCTTGTCTGGTTGTGTTTCTAAGATTTTGAGACTAACCAAGTCTTGGTTATAGACAATCATCACGTTGATAGTAAATCGTTTTGTCTGAAGTATTTTATTTTTAACTACAAGCAAACGATCGTTTATACTTCCAGACGCGTGCGGAGGTTCCCTTTACGCTCCCAACGGGACCATCACATCACCCTCATTCCCGGACCTGTACCCTCCGTCCAAGAACTGTCTGTGGGAGATAGTGGCACCTCCACAGCATCGCATTACGCTCAACTTCACGCATTTCGACCTTGAGGGGAACAACATGTACCAACAGGTGAAGTATTCTTAACATGTATAGCTGGTACCTTAGTTTTTATTATACAGATTTTACGGATCTATAAATTGACTTCATGGTGACGAGGTTCATTCAACTTTACTTACGTAAACTGAAAATTGCACCAACTGTTTGAGGCAAATATGTCATTATAGCCATTAGTTTGCTTGTATGACTTACACTGGTCTTTTGATGATTTTAGACAATTGATAAATATTATTATTTTAGGAATGTGAATACGACAGTGTGACAGTACACTCGAAGCTGGGAGCTGATGTACTGAGAAGACATGGAGTTTACTGCGGTTCAGCGTTGCCCCCGCCTGTTACTTCTGACGGATCCGTGCTTAGAGTACAGGTATGTCCAACAAATTTGCTACATTTTATATAGTGACAGTACGTGACCTCTTGGGTCTTCAATAATTTTATCTAATAATTATTTAATAGTGTCTTATTTTTCCTACAAAACTATCATGAATTTCTTGCTTCTAGTTTACATCAGATGGCTCAGTCCACCGTTCCGGCTTCGCAGCCGCCTACTACATCGATGTAGACGAATGTGCTGAGAACAATGGTGGTTGCCAGCAGGAATGCCGGAACACTCTGGGAGGGTACGAGTGCGCCTGCTACAGCGGGTTCACTCTACACCCTAACAATCACGATTGTAAGGAAGGAGGGTGCAAACATGATGTCACGTTACCTCATGGGATCATTCAAAGGTAACTGAAAATTATCGTTATCTGTATCACCTCCATAATGTGCACGTTTTAGCTTGTGCTTTGTTAACCTAGCAATGTTCAGTAATATTGCTTCCAGTTAAAAATCGTTCTTTTGTGCAGTCCAAATTACCCCTCGGCCTACCCACCAAGAAAAGACTGCGTTTGGCAATTTTCCACGACTCCAGGACACCGAATCAAGCTCATATTCCAGAAGTTTGAATTGGAACCTCATCCGGTAAGATAAATAAATATTTATCACAAATAAAATTGACTTAGTATGCAAAACCAGACTGTTTTATTATTTTAGTATGTATTTTCCAGGAATGTGCATACGACTACGTGACAATATATGACGGAGCATCAGCGGACGAGAAGACGCTAGGTCTGTTCTGCGGCAACAGACTGCCTCACCCCATCGTGGCGTCGCAGAACCAAATGTATGTGGTGTTCAAGTCTGATGGCTCCGTGCAGAGGAACGGGTTCTATGCTAACCATTCTACTGGTGAGTTTGTGACCAACTATTTAGTTCAAGATTTAACAAAAAAAAAAGTTAGTGTTATTTTATTGTAAACAATGACCGTACCAAGCATCGTCCTTACTTGAAGAATGAGAGAGTTGAGCAAAATTTTAATGACGAACGTTTGAGCAAATTTTAACCCTCTGCCATAAAAGAAGTTGGTTAAGTTTGATGTGATTCCGACTCTGCTTGTCTGTCTGTAGCATCATAGATAGATTTGGATGCAGTCCTATTGAATCCATCTTTGTTTTCCAGCCTGTGGTGGTTACTTAGCAGCTACCGACGCCGTCCAGCACTTATACTCCCACGCTCGTTACGGAGACAACGCCTACGAATCCAGGGCCAATTGCGATTGGAACATCGAAGCACCCAGGAACCACTTCGTGAGGCTCACCTTCCTGACCTTCGAATTGGAACCAGAAGCGAACTGCAGATATGACTACGTACAGGTGTTTGGAGGGCTGGATGGAAGTGGAGGGAATTATGGCACTTTTTGTGGTACCAAGGTAAGATTTATATATGGACTGTAGTGTAAATTTGCCGTTGACACCAGTACCAACTGTGATCGGTGTAATATTGAAGCTGTTGGGATTATTGCAATTAATTAAAGTTTCAGATGAACTAACATCAAATATTTTTCTTTGATTTAGATGCCGCCAGAAATCGTATCAACATCTGAGGCCCTGCTTATAAGATTCCGGACGGACGATTCTCTAGTGTTCAAAGGGTTCTCAGCATCATACCAGATGGTGAAGCCAGTATGGAGCGAGGAAGACAGCGTTGAAGGCGCAGAGTATGATGAAGAGGAAGATGAGAGAATGCCACCGCTTGTTGTTGGAAGGCGAGGGCTTCGAGCTCCTCCACCGCGGTTCGTGCGACGGCCGGGGGGAGGGGGAACGAGCGGAGGGACGGCGTGACGTTGGCCTGCGCCCCGGCACCCAAGACATCGCCGCCCACACCGCTATAGCCGCATTTAATTTTCTCGGAAACTTACGGTTTTAGTTTTGAGCTGGCAACCCTATGACTGTCACTTTTACCGCCATTCCTTTTATGACTTGAAAGTTCTTGAGAATGATGTTTAGTAGTGAAATTTATTCTGTTGTATAAAATAATAGTTGGGCTTTTAGCACAAGTGTATGATGCGGATAAAATATTTCTATGTTATTTTGCATAGTTAATTCAAATACAATAAGCTCACCCGAAATATCGTTAATAGAAACACACAATATAATGAATGTGTATTTTACGCGTTTAGAGGCTTGTCTTTAATTAATAACAATGTATGTAAGTAGTAGGTACATACAAATCATGAAAGTTGAGAAACATTTATTTTTTACGACTGAACAAAAATGTAAATAAATTAATATTCCTAGTCTAATTTAGGTCTATTACTTAAAATAGTGGTTACCATTACAATACTCGTGTGAGAAATACTTGCGTTGCATAATATTTACATCTAAGTGATGTTATTTTACATAAGTAATTAAAGCCTTTTACCAAAGAATTGTTCATTACTGTCAGTAGATCAAATAAATAGATAATTAGAATTTAAGTTGACAATTTATTCGTTTTTGATGTATTTTAAATACCGTACTTTGAATAATAATAGACGCACATAGAATCATTTTTGCCATTTACATGCATTTAAATAATATTTTTATTAATAAATTGATAGGCATAGAATTTGAGACAATATGTAAATGTAAGGGTTAATTTAAGATGTAAAGAATTAGATAATAATAGGTGTTCAATTCATATCAATATTTGAATACTTTTACTGTATATTGTATACTAGTAGATAAGCATTTAATGAATTACATACTCACTGTCCGTTTTGAGAACTCTGAATCAATACTCGTTGTAACATTACCAAAGTACACCAAATGTTATAGTCTGATTTGAATAAGTTGTTTGATTATCTCCTAATAAGTTTAGGTACATACCATTACCATTTTTGTTATCAATTCACATAATTTTATTATTTCATAATTGTACTTAATTTTAATTCCAACAGT
Organism: Hypena proboscidalis; assembly: GCA_905147285.1. Lineage (NCBI taxonomy): Eukaryota > Metazoa > Arthropoda > Insecta > Lepidoptera > Erebidae > Hypena > Hypena proboscidalis. Next base: position 19,503,901 of record LR990131.1, read on the forward strand.
TATCTATAGAAAACTGTATTATTAAAGTGGCCGCCAGCACTCATTATCGATCGACGCCAAGTGTCAGTTTGACAGCTGACCCATATACAGGGTGGATGCGACATAAGAAATAAAACAATGCGACATAGCGACATTTATTGAAACCACAGCTTCTATACATGGCCAGTATGCATTTCCACCGGATAAAAAATTCTCTGGCGAAAAAAAAAAACCACGTCTTCCGAACAAATTGCACGATCGCAATGTTCAAATTGTTCGGAGAACGTGATTTTTTTTTTTTCGCCAGAGAATTTTTATCCGGTGGAAATTGATACTTACCATGTATAGAAGCTGTGGTTTCAATAAATGTCGCTATGTCGCATCCACCCCGTATAATGATGAATGTTTTATCTAAATACTCCTATTAGTCATTTACATTTAGATCTGGCTATTGCCATCGGGAATGAGTGCTGGCGCAGCGTCTATAATCTATTTTTCTTTCAAATATTATGTGTCACTTTTAAAGTTACAAATTGTACATCATTAAAGTTGTTTACAATGTTATACAAGTTATTGTGCCAATATGGGATACTTAGTTACTGATAATGCCATAGTGTAAAATAGGTTAGCATTTTGTAACTTAACTATGAATATTTATACGTAGGAATGTTATTTTTATTAAAATTCACAGAAATGTTCAATCTTTTATTGCCTTTTTGCCTATTTATGCTCCATATCCCCAACAAATCTTAACAACAAACTAGAAAACATTAGTGCAAAACTTTTCATTCAAGCTTATTTACAAAGGTATATCATCAAAACAAAAGTAAATAAATGAAAATCAATGTCTTTCGGATGTTAAAGAGAAACTAAATAGGTCAGTAGTATACTGTTTGTTGTTAAATGTTTATATTTACTGGTACCAGAATACATTATTATATTTAACTTATTGAGTACATTATTCTAACTTAATTATAGAGTAAGATCCCAGAGCTGACAGACATAACTTATTTTCACACGGATGAAACCTGAAGTTTTCAGTAGCGTCTCGTGTGCCTTGAATACCTACGCGCTTTGTGTAACTTGCCGAGTGACACCTGGGCAGGTACCAGGTGAGAAAGGTAACTAAAAGTAAGAGTTATTTAACTTTAATTCACATGGCTGATTTTTACATATGTCATGTAGAATATTATTTTAAAGTAATATCTTAAGTGCCAGACACTTTTGATGGACCAGAGCTTTTGCCAGACGCTTATAAGCTACCCAAAAAATAAATGAACTTTCTTATTTTTACATGTCTGATTTTTTAATATGTTATTGAAGTATTTATTTAAAAGTTATATTCAATCAGTCAGACAAAAATCAGAGTGACCAAACATCCCCTAAGAAAAAAATATTCAGCTAGTAGTATGAGGGCGAGAGCACTATGCGCATGCGCCTCAAAGTAAAAAAAAAAGAATGTACTAAGAATACTTTTACTGTTTTCAATCTGAGATTTTTGCATCTTTATTTCAACAAAATTAACTTTAACAAGGAAATAATTAATAAATATTAAAGTAAATAAGTTTATAGCATATATTTTTTATACATCATAATAATCGAGACAATCATTTGAGATTTAATTTCATCAAAATAAGTGAAGTTCATTTATTTTTTGGGTAGCCAAGCGTCTGGCAAAAGCTCTGGTCCATCAAAAGTGTCTGGCACTTATGATATTACTTTAAAAATAATATTCTACATGACATATATGTAAAAAACAGCCATGTGAATTTAAGTTAAATAACTCTTATTTTTTGGTAACCTTTCTCACCTGGTACCTGCCCAGGTGTCACTCGGCAAGTTACACAAAGCGCGTAAGTATTCAAGGCACACGAGACGCTACTGAAAACTTCAGGTTTCATCCGTGTGAAAATAAGTTATGTCTGTCAGCTCTGGGATCTTGGACTATTACGACTATATCTAGCGATACGGTAAGGTGACTGGCGAACCGGGCAGATAACTAAAGTTTTTAAAAGACGGTAACGCAAAATATAATACGGTGCAAATATCTTGAGCAAATGACCTTGAATGCGCAGAAACGAATTTTGGGTCTCTTTGGTTACGAGACTGAGGCGCGACGTGCGGGGCAGGAGTGTACCTGCGCGTGATTGGTTGATCAGTCGACCCTTGCCCCACGCACCGCGTCTTCGTTCCGCTCTCTCCCGAATACACTTGCGTGCAGTGAAAAGTGCTCACTTTTGTGCTCTGTTATAAACCGTTATTTGTTGAGTTTTCGTTGTTATTATTTGTTGACTTTTTATATTAAAATTTAATTAAATTAAATATTTTTAATAATAATAAACCATCACTTTTTTTCACGAATTTTTCAATTAAACAAAACTAGCTGTTGCTTATAAAATATTATTTTTTTACTACGAGAGCACTCTAACTTTGTCTCCGTCGCTCATAAAATAAATTAAATTGTTTTTACAATCTCTCATTCTCTGACAAGCTTTGTCTCCGTATAGTATTCCGTAACAACAATAAGACAACAATTTGTAAGTTTACTGATAACAATTTGTAAGATACTGAGAGTATCTTGTAGTTTTAATTAATTAATTATTTGTATATCGGAAACTCAACAAAAATAATGATAAATATCCCGAAATAAACAGTAATTATTATTGTAATAAATAAATTAGTTAATTTTAAAAACTTGACGTAACTAATCATAAAAGGGTGTGCAATATTTTGCACGTAAGTGTACGATGCGCAAACTCCCCCACCACGTCACCTAATGCTCAAGAAGTTTGCCTCGAATAATACACACTTTAATGATGTTGTCTTTAATGCATATTTTTACGCATAAATGCCAACTTCGTTGAGAAAAGATGTTGGCATTTATGCGTCAATACAAAATTACAAAGTATCTATAATGAATTTCTTTTGTGGTGCTGTCTTTACATAACATTACGTAAATACTCGTTTATAAAGCACTATGTTGATATAAAAAGTTTTCGATAAAATCAATACAGTAAAAATGTTTTTATAAAGATTTATCTTTATTTTTGATTTTTTGATCTCAGAATTTGGTTCATAATAAATAAAAATAATTTAAAGTTCGCACTCCACTCGCACCAATGTTTACGGTATACATCGGTTTAGTTTATCTGTGCTTTATTATTTTTTTGTTATGGCAGCATTGTACAGAAACTTCAAACTTCAACTTATTGTTTTGTCATTTCAAAAAGAAAAAGTCAAAGAGTAATTTATTTATTTCATCTTTTGTGGCGTCTTTTTGACCTAATTACGACAAACTCAGACTCAACACGTATTAGATTTCTTACGAGACGTATAATTTAGTAAAATGACAGCGTTAGCGTTTAAAGTAAAAAGCAAAAATGGTCAACAAATATTAAAGGATTTGACCTCTGATAGCACCGTGGGTGAATTGAAGAAGTTTTTATCGAGTTTAACTGACGTGCACATCGACCGTGTGTGCGTGTTGTGTGGGTATCCACCGAAGCCATTAGATATAAGTAATGAAAGTAAAAAAATCTGTGAAATAGGCTTGAAAACAGGCGAGACCCTTATCGTAGAAGAAAAGGCTTTGGCGCCTACTGCTGCCAGTAAGCCTCCAGAGGCGACGCCGAAGCCTGTAGAGAATGGCATTGCATCGCACGAGACTATAGGCCCTTGTAGACCTGGCATTCTTATGAAGAAGGTGGTCCCATCAGATAATTCTTGCTTATTTACTAGTATAGGTAAGTTATCATCATTTTCGAAGTCTACAGTGGTTGTGTATTTGTCAACCTTTATCATACAATGTACAAGACATTGATGAACAATAAAAATGTGTTGTAGACACTCAGAGGTCATTATACAATGGCAGCTAATAATAGTAAAGTTCACTGAACCAGTGTTAGTATCATTATGAACTGTTTTCTTTTCTAGTTGAACAAATTATTGTAATGGAGCTTATTGATTTGTGAATAAATTATAAATTAGTAGTTAATTATGTTATAATGAGAGTTAGTCACCTTTATCATATACCTGTATGTTTTGAGCCTTTTCCTTTGCAGACACTTGCAATTTTTATATCTGACTAGATTTGCCCGAGACTGTCCATGTGAAATTCGTTATAAAAACTGACATCTGCTCCCAACCTTTAACCCATGTTAAAGCTTACTACACTGCTCCTGTCGAGTTTAGTGTGATGTTATATATATATATATATCTTAAAACTTTTCTTGAGAGTTAGCCTATCAAACACGAAAAGAATTATTACAATCCAATCAGTTGTTCTTGAGATAAGTGCTTTCAAACAAACAAACGTTTTTTATCATAGTTTTGTCTGCATGGTTTGAACATCAATACAAAGTAACTTATTTTATGCGCCTTGTAGTTGGTTACCTGCTGCTGAAATTATCCCATTTAGAAGATTAGCTGATTCCGTCTTTAAACTATCTATAGGTCTATCTATCTAGCTGTCTTTCTTTATCCTTCTATCTAACATTATTGGATACAGTCAAATGGGTCACCAACTGAATCTGCACTCAGTTCGAGACTTGTGTGGCAGATAACCAGACCGCAGTAACACAGATAAAAGTAGACATACCTACATAAGGTTTTTTTTTGTTCATTGACTACAATCACATCTACTTTATTAATGAGCAGCATATCTTTAAAACTATAAAAGCAGCTGTGGCTAAGTCGAAGCCAGGCGGACCAATTGATCTTGCAGGTTAAGCAAATCTAACCGCAGTTGGTTGAGGATATATGACCAATGAGCATGCTAAGCTGTCCGCCCTGGTTGCCATTTTTATATCTTTGGCAGTTGTGTCACCTGACATGACTGCCATAGATTGGTTTTCCTGGGTGGTATCTGCACTTAGTCCTCCTACGGGACCATTGTACGTGAAAGTTTTTCCGTTTACTCCAGCCAGCCTAAATTGGTCCAGAAGGAAAGCAGCCTCCGAAGACTGCTGCAGGCTTCCGGAAGCGATGTTGGTGACTGAAGAATTTGTGCCCGTTGGTCGGCCATGCTGCTACATTCCATGATGACATGCTTTGGCGTTTCTTCTGCCTTCACAATTGCCATAGATATTCAAATGGCCAGAAACTCTAAAAACTAGTCTAACAATGAGTATCCTATTACCTCGTACTGGGTTGTGGACGTCTAATGGCAGTTGTTTCATGTAATAAACTGAAATTCAGCTAAATATGTTAGTCTAGAAGCCAACCCCAATGTAATTAAAGGCTCCGCAGATTAATATAGGTTTAAACTAAACAATAGGTGTTATCTGATAATATGCAGCTATTTTAATGGCCAATAATTGTTCACAATGTATAATTAATTGCAGGTTTTGTACTAAATGGTAGTGTAGACACATCAGTTCATACACTGATGAGACAAATCATTGCGATGGAAGTGGCAAGTGATACGGAAACATATAGTGAAGCAATGCTTGGCAAACCCAATGCTGAATACTGTGCGTGGATACAACAGCCAAGCTCTTGGGGTGGTGCTATTGAGGTAAAATCTATTTATTTATTTACAGTTAAGTGAATAAATTAAGAAGGCTTATCATGCTATCATTGTCTCCTCATGAAGGATCAATCATAGCATAAATTATTGAGAATTTTACTAATATTTAAAATATTCTACAAATAAAATATATAACTGCCTTGATGGTGTAGTGGTTAGCACCACTCATCGCGAGGTCATGGGAATGATTCCCGGATTGGGCAAAGTGTTATTTGTAAAGTATCCGTCAGGAAATTAAAAATAGCAGCACGGCGGTGGAGTTGTGCTGGCAATAGGCTCATCCCCTATCCCATGGGACCTGAACGTAGCAGGTGAAGTGTTAGTGTTGGACCCCCCACTAGACCATTCTGGTTAATATAGGTGTTAAGTTATGCTATGTATTTAGTCATTTCTATGTTGGATAACAATAGACATTGTAGAAATAAAGAAAATCTTTGAAATTTACTGATGATAATAAATGGCTAAGTAAATACTTGTTTATTATACTAAGAAACAGTTGAAAAAGATATGGGACCGGCAGGATTTGAACCTGCGACCTTACTGCACACCGGGTATTTTTACTTGTTTATTATACTAAGAAACAGTTGAAAAAGATATGGGACCGGCAGGATTTGAATCTGCGACCTTACTGCACACCGGGTATTTTTACTTGTTTATTATACTAAGAAACAGTTGAAAAAGATATGGGACCGGCAGGATTTGAATCTGCGACCTTACTGCACACCGGGTATTTTTACTTGTTTATTATACTAAGAAACAGTTGAAAAAGATATGGGACCGGCAGGATTTGAATCTGCGACCTTACTGCACACCGGGTATTTTTACTTGTTTATTATACTAAGAAACAGTTGAAAAAGATATGGGACCGGCAGGATTTGAATCTGCGACCTTACTGCACACCGGGTATTTTTACTTGTTTATTATACTAAGAAACAGTTGAAAAAGATATGGGACCGGCAGGATTTGAATCTGCGACCTTACTGCACACCGGGTATTTTTACTTGTTTATTATACTAAGAAACAGTTGAAAAAGATATGGGACCGGCAGGATTTGAACCTGCGACCTTACTGCACACCGGGTATTTTTACTTGTTTATTATACTAAGAAACAGTTGAAAAAGATATGGGACCGGCAGGATTTGAATCTGCGACCTTACTGCACACCGGGTATTTTTACTTGTTTATTATACTAAGAAACAGTTGAAAAAGATATGGGACCGGCAGGATTTGAATCTGCGACCTTACTGCACACCGGGTATTTTTACTTGTTTATTATACTAAGAAACAGTTGAAAAAGATATGGGACCGGCAGGATTTGAATCTGCGACCTTACTGCACACCGGGTATTTTTACTTGTTTATTATACTAAGAAACAGTTGAAAAAGATATGGGACCGGCAGGATTTGAATCTGCGACCTTACTGCACACCGGGTATTTTTACTTGTTTATTATACTAAGAAACAGTTGAAAAAGATATGGGACCGGCAGGATTTGAATCTGCGACCTTACTGCACACCGGGTATTTTTACTTGTTTATTATACTAAGAAACAGTTGAAAAAGATATGGGACCGGCAGGATTTGAACCTGCGACCTTACTGCACACAGGGTATTTTTACTTGTTTATTTTCTCTAGGTTGCAATCCTGTCCCGTTTTTATGGCTTAGAAATGGCTGTAGTGGATACATTGAATGCAATCATAAACAGATTCGGAGAAGACAAGAACTATGGACAAAGGGTGTTTCTGCTGTTTGATGGAGTTCACTATGATCCATTATATTTGGAGCAGTCCGATGTAAGTTGAGTTAATCTATATTTTACTCGATTATGCTAGCGGTCTCGCGAGTCCACTGATAAAGAGGCATATGACCTAGTTTCAGACCTACCAAATAAACAAAAAAAATCATCATTAATATTGGGCATCTCGTTTGGGAAAGAGTTTGATATCTAATACTGTGGCACAATTATTATTTGGGATATCAAAAGTTTGATCATACTTATTTCAACAATGTTTAGATAACTATAACAATAGTACATCTGTAATAAATGTAAATCGCAGCACTGATAATTCTGATGTGGCCAGTGAGTGAGGCAGTGATAAAAGATTAAAATTTGTGTAACATTGTCATAAGCAACAATCAAGAAAAATATTACGACTAAATAACATACAAGAACTCGAATATCCTATCTATTAATACAAATAATAATACTTATTCAGAACAAATACTTATTTAAACTCATTTGTAATTCATTATATCCAAAACGTCTTTAAAGACTATATTGGAAAAAAAACTAACACGAAACGCACCCATAACGCTGCTTTTTTTTAGTTTGACACATGTTCATCCCTTTACGAATGCTAAATATATATAGCGCTTTTTAAACAAATAACTATTGTAACTAAGTTTGTTTGAAAACACCGAGCTATCGGCGTCGCGGCAAGTTGACATAGAAATCGTTATTTAATTCGATAACCTTATTTTTGCTTCTTATATTAAGCTACGCAAAATATACAAGTAGAATTAAGATCCTTCTGCTTATTTTTAGTCAGAATAAAATTTTCCATATAAAATGGCAGTGGCGTAACTATAGGGTGGCAGGGGTGGCAAAATGCCACGGGCCCCCGGCCTAAGGAGGCCTCCGGGCTCAAGATGTCACGACCTCTAAAGTAACTAAATATAAATTATCAAAAAGGTTTAAAGGCATTCATCTAAAAATTTAAAATTGTTGACCGGAAAATTGCAAATTGTATTGGAATAGACAAGGAAAAGATAACGCAGCTGGATAACATAGTATATCACGAAAGACAATTTTTTTCCCAAAAATTTTGCATACCGGTACTGAATCACTAGTAAGATGCTTCATCGTAACGATTTTTACTAGGGCCCCATCCAATATTTTTGCCACGGGCCCCGTTGGTATAGTTACGCCACTGTAAAATGGTCTCACATTATAGAGACTTGCCTTGAGAGACTAGGTTATACTGGAAATATAAAGCTTGATAATGTAGCTGTGTGTACTTAAATCGACCGCGCCTCCTTTAGTTGAATACCCTGCACCCACGCCATGCCCTTTGCAAAGGATCTGACTAGACGCAGAGGCGGGACTTAAAAAGCTTTCTATTTATTAATAGAAAGACCCGCCTCTGCGTCTAGTCAGATTCTTATGACTTTAATAAAACTCTTGAAGGTATCTTGTAGGTAGGAAAGTGGCAAAAGACTACATATTTTATGAATGAAGCTATATTTATATTGGTGTTATATATTAAAAGTATACTTTTTGAAGAATCTCTATCATATTTTCAACGTCGTTACTTTTTTTTGCGGTAGGTGATATTTTTATACGTCTCGCTTTACTTGTCATTTAGCCTAAAATATCAGACTTGTTATCGGAGATCCAAATTTCACATATAGATCACTTGTAATATACTTATCTCCATCCCTCACAAATCCGTTAACTTGGTGTTTTTAACACTTAAAATCACTCTCTAATCTTTTTCAGGGTGGTGTCCAAACAATATTCGCGGCAGAAGACATGGATATATTCACAGAAGCAGAACAATTGGCGCACGAAGCGAAGTCTTCTCGCCAGTTCACCGATTTAAACAAATTCACGCTCAAATGCATGATCTGCGACAAACTGTTGACCGGACAAGCTGAAGCCCAAAAACATGCAAAGGAAACTAAACATACGAATTTTGGAGAAGTCTAGCGAAGATATTGTTTTGTTTAGTGTTGGATGGTGTTACTACCAAGTGTGAAGTGACTGCTCTTAATACTTTGTCAACCCTTCGTTGGAGACTAGCTTGTGTCATCTGATTAAAGTAATCATTACTCAGAAATATCGTCTTGAATTTAAAATTTTCTGTCGAGAAAATCTCACAAAATATTAAACCTGTTTCACAATCGTCAAGTAACGTTAATTGTAAAACTATAACTCAAACAAATTAAAGTGACAGCTGTGTTCGATTTCAAATTCGAATTTGTACATCACTTTTATGTTTGGTCGAGTTATAATTTATCTGACGGTTGTGAAACAGGCCCTAAATGCCACGTTAAAAGTATGCTATAACATTTGTTATCGATTTAAGGATTCTATGTTGGTTGTAAATTATTGGTACTAAATATGTATAGAAATCAGAATAAAAGTTATTGTAAATTTACTATGAAAGCATGACAGGACACCTTTTAAAATGTAATAAGCTCCCATTATCTTGAATTTTGTCTGTATTTTGTGAGAATTACCACTTTCATTAATTTATCCCAAATATAATATACACTACGGCTGATCGCCAAGCTACGCCTGTCTTTTAACCTGTTTGTCTTCTTAGTGTCCACATTTTCATTGTGGATTGACAATAAATCTATCTTATCGAAAGTTGTGCTGTGTTCGAATAACGCTGGTTCCTTTGGAAAGTAATCATTGATCATGATCACCTTTTTAAGAGGAACTAGGAACCTTCAATAGTTCTGTTATCTACTTCTATGGCAGTGGTTCCCAAACTTATTTGATGATGGATTACTTTTTAACCCCCGACGCAAGAGGGTTATAAAGTTTGACGTCGATGTCTGTCTCTGTGTGTATCTGTCTGTGGCATCGTAGCTCTTAAATGGGTGGAACTATTTGAATGCGGTTTTTTTCTGTCGAGAACCAGTTTACTTGCGGTGGTTCTTAGCTATGTTTGGTTTCAATTGGTTCAGCCATTTACAAGAAAAGGGGGAAAAGTGGCGATGAATAATCGAATATTTTCAGATATACCCTAGTGGGATATCAAATAACAGAACAAAAGTGTGCATTATAAAACTGCTCACAATCGTAAAAAAACTCGAAAATTTTTTTTTTCTTAAATGTCTTATGCAACCAAATCAAGCAAATATTATAAATAAATTAATAGTTTAAATTTAATTTTATTATGAGCTGAATATACCACACGCGCGTGACCCCAGGGCTACCCGAAACACACTTTGGGAATGACTGCTCTAGTTCTATCCTATGAATTACCTTTTGATTATAACTGACACAATAACAAATGTATTTTTTTTTTTGTGTTTTGTTACTATTATATTTTAAGAGGTATATAAACTATTTTGTTTGTCATAAACAGTAATATTTTATTCATAAAGTAGGACAATAAAGTCGACACAGTGACAAGACATAGTTCATAAAATAATTCCCTTTCATTTTTAATTAGTTCCCTAATTTTAGAGATCTTTTTCACAATCGGTTATCATAAATGTAATTAATTGGTAGATAATTTATATTATTTATTTGTAGTAATATAGATTTTATTGTTTTAAAGAGATAAAACATTTATCTTTGTACTTGGTTTATATACAATCAACGGTTTGTGAGAAAGGTCTCTTTTAGTTTAATAATGGGATGATGTATTTACTTCCAAGACGTCGACACTGATATTATAATTCAGTATGCTTTATTGAGTATATAACTGTAATTTAAAAATATAAGAGCTTTGCAGACGTAGCAACTTGGTTGCGGCTTGCGGCAACTATCAACTTTTCAAAGGAAAGTTGCCAGTCTTGTCAACTGACAACTGTCAAAAATTAATATGAAATGTTGCTAGTTGCAGCAACTTTGCTGTCGTCTGGAAAGCGTCTAAAAGCCCATTTACACGATGACATGTTTTTTAAGGTAATTCTCTTGCTATCTCTATATATCTTGCATCTTTTTAATTGTGATAAACAAAGCGAGCAATATAATTGACGGAATTCAAAGCTTGTTTATCTCAATAAAAAAAAAGATAGCAAGAGAAATGCCTTACAATACTTGTCATCGTGTAATTGCATTACTATATCTTCTTAGTCTTAGTCTTTACTCTATTATTATGGAAAATTTACCATTACATTAAATTCTATCTTTCTGATTTGTGTATCACATGCCAGCTTCTTATTAATTTCTTACAAACCTAATTATTTTCCGATGTCGACTAAGTGAATAAAGTTACTAAAATATCAAGCAATATTGGTGTCGATTGTATTGGTATGTTGGTACATAATCCTTCAATTAATTGAATAATTATATTTTTAATTAACGTAAGCCCGGTCTAATCTAATATAACTTAGACGACTTGTTTTTTTTTTCATTAATTGTACCTTCATTTATGTTAGTTGCTACACGCTCAATATACTAATCACCAAAGGCCCATTTACACGATACAAGTTTCCAAGGCAAGGATAATGCTTGCTTTATTTATTGTGGTTAAAAAAACAGATGGCAAGCAAGCATTGAAATACTTTTATTGTGGAAATTGTCCTAAAGCACATAAATTACTATATATGATCATACTTAAAATAAAGGCACTTTCCAGGACTGTCAATTTTTTGAGAGCATAAGAGTATGCGTTGAACCTTTAGTTAGGGGCTTAATGAAATTTAAATTAATATGTTATCTATACTGCTTATTTTAAACAATTACTTATAAGATAATTTTGTTTGTCTGTTTCTATCAGAGATGCTAATAAATTTATTTATGTACTTCCCTTTTGTTTCAAGATGGCCAAATTATTTCTTCATACATCATCTTTTGTAAGCCCCTAACATTTCATAAATTATAAAATATATAAAAGGTGAAGTATGTAGAAAATTTGGCCAAAACGAAGCGCAAGTGTAGTATTTATCAACCTTATTGCTTTCTTAATCTCTGTTCAAATGAAATCACATACACAGAAGACACTATTGCAGAGTCATGTTTTGTTAATAGATATTAAAGTTTATTATAGCTGAATTTATAAAAAAAAACTATTTTTCTAAGGGCTAATTTAACTGGCTCAAAATTTTGTTATTTCTGTCCCGTTCAAATATTGAATGAGAGAGAGAGAGAGACAGAACACCGGGTTCAGCGTTGAACTCGAGCGATGAAATCAGTTCAATAAAATCAAAGATAATATTGTGCCTTTACGCACAATATTTTTAATGAAGTGAAATTATCAAGTAATGCAAAATAGACAATATTGTATGCTTTTTATGATTTTTGTTTCCTAGAGTTGGTAAAATGTTAATATGTTATGTAAAATCACGTTGGCATCGCATATGTTTTAAGTAAAATTAAATGAATCGCTGTGAGTTCAACACAACTTGAAAATTGTAAAAATGCTCAAAATGTCATTAATAAAATTTGATTAATGAAAACAATTTATTGGTTTCATTACAAAACCCTGTTTCTGGACTGTAATTGTTGTGTTATCTGTGTAAAGAATTAATTCTTTTCTTACAGAAGTCAGGTTTATCCATAAAATAAAAATATACCTACACTCGCAAACAAAATTGAACCTTATTACTGCGTGCGAACCTTGAATGTTCTTTGCGCACTGCAGTTTTACTACAGAGGTGCTTAAGATTGTTACTTGATTTATTTACCCAATTTATATAGCTTCAAGATAAGTAAATGCATTACACACGTTAATTCATTCGTGTATATCGCGTACAAGCCGTGGGAAAAGCGCCCACTGTCGTTATACTTCTCTAGAGGAGCCCCAGCGAACATCCCTAAACTGCGGCGTGAGCCCCCCTGGTAGTAGTTAGAGCGCAAACTACTACGAGGTCTTCTTCTTCTTCTTCGTCGTGTCGATGGCTGAGTCAAATTTTATTGGTCCAATAAGTGGCTACTGTTATGGCACTCGTCGACGTTCATGAGCGCCTCTCTTGTGCAGGTGGTAAGGCATTTTGGACAGTCAGTAAGGCGGTCAAGGTTTTGACTTGCCATCGTGGTGAAAGGATTAGCCAATTCGATTCGACTACTACGAGGTAACGAACAGTTTCATACGCACTTAACGTCAATATAGTAATGCTTTTATAATCTGTTTTTCTTTTCATGGCGGATTTAATTATGAGCATTGGAAGTTAGCAAATTGTTCGTGGTACTAAATTGGATGGGTAACCAAATGAAATGAATAATTTTTACAATAGACCCACGGAGGTCGACGTGAACATCCAAAGCCTCGTCCGAACAATAATAATGAAATTAAATAGAATGAAAATATATTTATTCCTTGGACTTCACAAGGCACTTAAAATCGTCATACAAAAATAATTTTACTCTAAATTAGCGAAGCTTAAACTATATCTTGAATGTGTAAGTAAATTTAAGTGCAGTAAGTGGGGTGCATGAAAGGAGCCTCCCCGAGTGACGTACACAACAATTCCCTACGTCCGGCGCACCCTGGGCAATTCGCAAGTTCTTAAAAGCAAATTGGCTAATCCTTTCACCACGATGGCAAGTCAAAACCTTGACCACCTTACTGACCAGAGGCGGCTCGTCCTTAGGTGCACTGGTGCAGTGCACTCCCAGATAAAATACGTTGTATAATATTCCTTTAGAACTCTATTTACTCTATACATTCTAAACTAAATAATAGGTATTTATCTTCATTCATATTAACAACTAAAAACTATAACATTGCCTACCCGTACAAAGTGGAATGTTTAAAAGACATTCGGTGCGGTGTCGTGTCAAGTAGAAGTAAAGTTGGAACGAGTGGTGCGCTAGCGATTACGCTCCTACTGCAGAAATTTCAATACAACGCTCAGTACTAAATTCCATAGGTGCGAAAGAGAAACATCGATGCGGCCCGGCGCGTGAAACAAAAACTTTGTACGAGATTTTCGCCTAGACTGGAGCGCCGCTCCTGCTGCGCGACGCGCGACGTTGCCAGATTGCGTTTTGATAGTACATGACTTCAGCAGCTCAACTCAACAGCAGGGCGCGACCGCGGGTAACGCGGGCGCGGGAAATTTTGAATTGTTACCGATCTTACGTAAACAAACTAAATGAGTCGTGTCGTTGTGTCCGCGTTGCTTTGTTAATTTACGGTAATTTCGTAATTTATCAATTGATATTACTGTAATTAAGACTTATAATAAAAATAGTTTGTGCTTGACCGACCAAGAGGTGCGCCTATGAAACGTACCTTCCCAGACTACGAAGTGACACCCCAACGTAAATGGTAAGCTCTTGTTTATTTTGCTATTTTTTAAGTGAACACCCATAAAAAAATGTCACGAGCCGCCTCTGTTACTGACTGTCCGAAATGCCCTACCACCTGCACAAGATAGGCGCTCATAAACGCCGACGTGAGCGCCATAATAGTGGCCACTTCTTGGACCAATAAAATTTGACTCAACCATCGACACGACGAAGAAGAAAAGTGCAGTAAAGTTAAACGACATTACATGGTACAAGAAAAGGTGAGTGACGAAGCAGTAACTTTGTCAAAGTACAATAAGGATGGGTTAAACACCTTTGTCTAAGTAAAAATGCATGAGTGACATAGGTTCCAGTACAGGCGTAAACAGAAACTTAGACAATAAATAATTGCAGCCCTGTATCTAATACATGTCCCACTGCTGGGCTCAGGCCTCTTCTCATGATGAGAAGGGTCGTGATTGGTTGACTTCACACTCCCTCGAACACTTTAAGCACTCTCAGGCATGCAGGTTTCCTCACGATGTTTTCCTTCACCGTTAGCGAGCGATAATTTATACGATGAATACACACATATCTTCGAAAAGACGAATCTTAACGATTTATTGACAGACGTGTGCCGTGGGTTCGATCCCGAGACCTTTGACTTTGCAGTCCTTCGGTCTACCACTGGACTATAGCTGCGTTAGATATGTCGCTTAGACAACAATAAAACTTCAAATAAATAATTTTATTCGATTTATTATAACACAAATGTACAATATCAATAAATATAGTCACATCGGCTATCACTTCTCGTTACACTATGATTCACTTTATACAATGTTGTTAAACAACATCAACTCCTAACTAACATTCGTGATAACAAAATTGTGCATTTCAAATTGGGCCGTCTTTTACTTGTAGAATTTCAAAGCATTGTTCGAGACCATAGAATTATTACACCTAGAAGCCGAGTTCCCGCTTGTAAAGTGAAGCCACTTTAACCGATAGCATAATGCCCTGGCTTATGATAATTATTGTTTACTATCCATTTATATTCTTGTTCCAAGAATTTTCACGATATTATTATCATTGCAGAACTTTTTTTTGACGGTGGGCAGTAGACACTTACCAAGTGATTAAGTAGATTTTGTATATTTGTGGGTAAAACTCAACACAACCAATTTCGCGAACGTATCACATTACAACATTATGCTTTGAAATTCTGCAAAGCATTAAACAAAACGACGACAACTTATAATTAAGCGTATACACAGCTTGTTATTGCTAATATATTCAAATTTATTGAGACGTGACGTGCCCAAGCTAGATGCGAATTATTTATTAGAACACTTCACATTGTTGTTGCAAACCTTAGGGCTCCGGTATGGAATTGATTTTGAGGCAATAAGTATTTGATGCAACTGCACTGTAACATAGCCTTTGCAGGATCTAATAAGCGTAGACGATGACAGTCAAGTATTGTGTGCCAGATATGTATGTGACGTCACGTCACATTTTGATTGAACCTGGCACAAATATGGCGGCATTTGTCCGACTTGAGCAATACCAAGTGTTGTTTGATTCATGGTCCTATAGAAGAGCTATAACTTGCCATGAATCGATAAGTATTCATCATAGAAGTTCAACCTTAATATCCAATTTTACTAAACTTCTTAGACGGCCGTTAACACTGAGCTAGAATTTTCTGTATCTCTCTCTTTGGTGACATTGTGGTTAAGATATTTTACACCATGTTTTCCATACACTCATAAACTCAGAAGACAAAGACATTTGCAAACTTATATATTGCCACAAATTCGTTCCCATTTACGAACTCCTTCGTTCAATGAAAGGTTTATCAAAACAACGCGTCTATCTATTTCTATAATGTCTTAAATTGATTATATTTTATCAAATATGCACTTTCTGTGTTTCTGTTCACTGAAACCGTTGATATTTCGACATATATGTATTTGAACTCTCTTTAAATATATTTCTTGCAGAAATCCTATCTAGTATATATTTAAATTTGTATTTGCTTACATATAGTTTGATTTTAAATATTTAAACAAATGAAAAAATATATTAGAGGATCTTGTTATTCTTTAAGACTATAAAGGCATGTTTATATAATTAAAAGCTCAAAAGATATGGACAAGTGTTTGGGTCTTAGCCAATATCAAATGTTGATTGAGAATGTTTTATTGCTAAATAATGTCGGAACACAAATGTGTGTTATTAATAACAAACTATAAGATATACAACAATAAAAAGATCGCATCGATTTCGATATTTTACTTAAAATTAAAAGCATTTTTTGTATTTTAGTCATCGGTGAGTCTATTGGTTTTTAAATAGATAAAATAGAGTAATAAATAAGTAGATAATCTATTTTTACAGAAGAAAATAGTGTAAAGTGTAAATGCTAAATTATACAGTGATTTATATTTTTTTGAAGTAGTATAATAATAATTGTATTATTATTAATAGTATGGCAGTGCTTAAACATAAAAATGCGAATGGAAAATGATAAGGATAAAAAGCTTTCAACCAAAATAGTTTTTCCTAAAATATATCTTAGAGTAATGTCGTATTTTATAATCTCAATATAAACCGATGACTGTAATACTAAAATTGCAAACAAAACAATAATCTAAAAATTCGACCTTTACAAGATCACAATAAAATGCTATTGCGTGCGAGATGACTTCAATAATGTTGTCTTTATCTAACTAATATGAAATGTATGAATGTCTCTCTTTTCAACTTCAAAGCGAGGTAATTGGCGAGTCATACGAATTATTTCAATAGTTTTCTAGTGAAAATTTGTTATGGCCATATAAAAGTTAGTAGCAGAGAGCTTGATAACAGTCTCTTATTTGTGCTTATTAGCTTTTAAAGCATATCAACACAAATTAATTAATATAGTATTAAATTTGATTATTTACATTTATTTAATTTTTTACCGCCAATCTTATCACATTTCTTTCTTTATATACCTATCACCTTAAATTATTCAAGACATTTAGGGCCCATTTCAGGAGTTCTGGATAAGACCCTGATAGCCTACTTATTCCGAACCTTTTTCGGCAGATGTAACGTCAAATTTGTATCAAAATTTAAAGAGTTAAGTACCTAGTACTTTACTAAGAAACAGTTGACAAATTATGAGATGACCTCTGCACACCGGGCACCCGCGTTAACCAGTGAGCTACGGTCGCCTCTTGCCAGGACCCTAAATTTCTCAACTGTATGTTACGTCATTGCGTGACGTCACTACTACAAACTAGTGCTTTATTATCCGAAACCTTATAAGGAACTGATGAAATTAGGCCATACTCTCAATTTATTTGATTAACTAGAACAGTGCCAATTACCTTTCTTTGAATAACATATATCGTTTGTAAACTCGTTTTTTCTATCCAGCTTTTAGTTTTGTAGACTTTCATACAGATCATTTTCTGCAGTAATTTGCACTTAAATACATGAGCAGTATATAGTATATAGTAAACTCTTCGAAAGTAAGCAGATACATTGAAATAGTGAAGTGTTAGGGCATTGTGTACATAATACGGCACGTAGGTTATAATTCCAGTGCAAAACGTTACCTATTTCTAAGAACATAAAGTTCAAAATGAATATTTCACGTTTCTGTCCTTAACATAAAACGTTACATACCGCTTGAAATGGTATTTAATTATTTAAACCTAATAAATGTTTACATATTGAGCCAACATGAGTTAATATATACTACCACACCTTGTAGGCATTTATACAGTTGCCATATATTATTAAAGTGCGTCTGATATACATATATAATAAAGAAACAGTTAACACAACTTGAAAGACTTCTGGCGTGAGTCGGTGATTCTAAAATTATAGTAAGAAACAGTTGAATAAGATATGGGACCGGCAGGATTTGAACTTGCGACCTTGGGCACACCGGGAATTCACTTTACCAACCAGCTACGGTCGCCTCTCGCCATGAGCCTTATTTTATCAACTGTATGTTACGTCATTTCGTGACGTCACGTTTATCCATTTGTTGGCGAAGTTACATTCAGCACAAATGTTGTGAAGAATGAACGTGTACGTTATTTCAAATCCTGCCGGTCCCATATCTTTTTAAACTGTTTTTAGTATATTTTGCTAAGCATAGCTAAATGCTATAAAAAAAACTACTGAGGTGTCAAGGGACACCCGCATGGAACGAAGTTTCTTTCGATTAATTAGTAAAGAAATTTTTATTTTTCTAAGTTATAAAAAAAATCTTAATGTGGTTCACCGAATACTCACTATGTGTGTCTGATGATGTAGCACCGTAGCTGTAACGTAGCATGTAATTACTACGCCGCTACGAGAATTGCTACGAAATGTGTCGTTACACTTTTCGTAGCAAATTTTTTGTCTAGCCCTCTTTCGCAACGCGCGATAAGGAACTTCGTTCCAATAATTAATAAGAAGGTATTCTAAAAGTTGCGAGTACCGATTCTCGCCAGACACTCCAATTTTTAACTGTGTCATAGTATTATGTAATTGCTAAGTACAGCTGAATGCTATAAAATAAAATATTCCTCATGTTGAGCCATTACAAAATGTACAGTCGGCCAATGAGTTGGGTATGCAGGGCAAAAACTTCTACGCCATACTAAAAACTGACTGCAATAGATATGCAAGTTTGTATTTCATATTTAATAAGTGTAATATACCCACTATTTAGTTATACAGGGTGGATGCGACATAGCGACATTTATTGAAACCACAGCTTCTATACATGGCCAGTATGCATTTCCACCGCATAAAAAAATCTCTGGCGAAAAAAAAAATCCACGTCTTTCGAACAAATTGCACGATCGCAATGTTCAAATTGTTCGGAGAAAGTGATTTTTTTTTTTCGCCAGAGAATTTTTATACGGTGGAAATTGATACTTACCATGTATAGAAGCTGTGGTTTCAATAAATCTCGCTATGTCGCATCCACCCCGTATGACTCACTTATCCATAACTGGTGTCGTTTAGTTTGACTTAGAAGTTTTTGCCCTGCATACCTAACTCATTGGCCGACTGCATTTAAGACATAATTCTTTAAAAGACAATACACACATGAAGCGAACAGCTGATTAATTACAGTCTTTTTATACTATTGATTTATTAACAACAAGTCTCTTCACAACTACTGCCTCGATAGTGGTTAGCGTATGAGTCTCTCACCTCGAGGTCTCGTGTTGGACTCATGGGTCGGGCAAAGTGTTATTTGTATCCTTCCGTCCGGAATTGCACTATAGCAATGGCGGTGGGCTCATTCCCCTACATAACAGGTAAAATGTGTGTGTTCCACACCTCTTCCACACCTTTTTTTTTTCCCGCACTAGGAATAACTCCTGTGTCGCGAGGGTGTTCACAAACATACATTTCACACACACAAAGCACGCCCAGAGTCAGAACAAATCTTTGCGAATCACACAAAGATCCCATTGTATGTTAAAGTCCTCTTCAATACTGTCTTATGTCTCTATTAACTGAATTGCTGTTTTCTTTTGAAATGTGTTTTATTTATGATAAGAAGGTGCAAAGACTGCTCGATTAAGATACACAGCGATTCTATGTTTTGTAATGTTGTTTGAATTACGGACGGAGCACAATTTGAGGTGATGATAAGCTACCATAATATCTAATGGCAGCTGTTAAAACATATAATATATGATAAATAATTGAGTGCACGGTTGGCGTGGTGGTCGCCTTGCCGCTTTTAACTGCACTGGTGTTCGATTCCCACACGGGACAAATCTTTGTGTGATTCGCAAAGATTTGTTCTTACTCTGGCTGTGTTCTGTGTGTGTTAATGTATGTTTGTGAACAACCCCGCGACACAAGAGTTATAACTAGCGCAGGCATCGTTTAAAAAAAAAATGCGGTTCTGATAAAAATGTAATGTGTGTGCTAGTGTATTATAATTTTTATATTGAACCATAAAGTAAGCTTATTGTCAGCTATGGGCCGGATTTATTTAATTATGTTTAAAACATGTGTTCTACAGTATTTGTAATGCCTCATGTGTGAATAATCTATGCCACATTACATTTAATAATATCGTCAGTCAATTTCAACAACTATTGCCTGGTGCGTGTACTGATTTTATATTTAGACCTTTGTTCAGGCTACTTTGTATGATGCAAGTTTTTTCTAAACAAATCTTCTTAGAAAATAAATGGCGGTTAGCCACGAAAGTAATTTATGTATAGAAATTACTTTATTTACTGAAAATAAATAAATAAAAAAAAAGATGTGAAATAGAAAAGATAAATGGACACATGATTTAATTAACTTTTTTTTCTTTTTTTTTACACCTGCCACAGACATTATATCTCTGCATCACCAAAAGGTTGGCTAGTAGATAATGCCTTTGCCTTGTGTAATGTACTTGCATAAAGTTTTTTTTTTATAAAACTCACAAAATTAATGACATTGGTTAATTACAATTTGTAACTTAAATTCTCAAAGTGATCTGGCAACAATCAACCAAAAAGATACCTCAACAGTGGATAAGGGTATATTACACTTCTTAAATATGTAACTCACACATCCATAACTAGTGTAGTCAGTCTTCAACTATAATGTAGAAGGTTTCGATCTGTATAACTAACTCCTTTGTTCTATGTACAGTTAAAATCAAAGATCATGGCGGTTTTGAAATCGGCCGCATATGAAATGTCACGGGTCAGTATTGGCCACGCTCGAGTACGGTACTCGTCGAGCCTAGATCTTTGATTTTTTGTATATATTTAAACTATTCCGTGAATGTTTTGCTAAACATTGGCTCATATGCGTTACATTGTTTATGGATAGAGTAAGGGTGTTATTTCATCTACATCGATAGACGTCCATCGATCGACGCAAAACAGCGCGCTGTGCGATATTAATAATAATTATAGCAGCCCTGTATCTAATACGTGTCCCACTGCTGGGTTCGAGCCTCTTCTCATGATAAGAATGGTTAGGCCATTAGTCCACCACGTTGGCCAAGTGCAGATTGGTAGACTTCACACGACCTCGAGTACTTTTTAGGCACTCTCAGGCATGCAGGTTTCCTCACGATGTTTTCCTTCACCGTTAGCGAGCGATAATTTATATGATAAATACACACATATCTTCAGAAAGACGAATCTTAACGGTTTATTGACAGAGGTGTGCCCCGAAACCTTTAACTTCGCAGTTCTACGGTCACCCACTATCGCTGCTGACTGTGATGCGCTATTATTGGTTCTTTAAACGTCAAATACATCAATGGACGATCGATCAATGGATGTAATAACAGCCTTAAACACTCTTATTCAGTGTAATACCCTAAGATAACACAAATAAATTTATTTAATTTCATTTTATATGATTGTTCGACCAAACTTGCTTCATACAAGGCCCTATACTCCGCTTACATTTCGAATGTACCTATCCATTACTGCGCGGCGGGTTGTGGCTTTACGGTGGACCACCTCGGCAGAGATATACCGAACTTGGTCTCCAAGCCGGTGAGCACGGGGAGCGCCACCTGGTACCCTCCGATGTGCTGCGGCTTTTTCACGGACTCCTCCATGGAAGACGATACTGTTAGCTCCGAGCCTGAAGGACGACTGAAATGGCAAAGTGAGTTTTATTTAGTTATATTATTATATATACCCATGACGCTGGCATAAAAAGAGTTGATAAATTTCGAGTCTAGCAGCATACGAATCCATGGCTAAATTGGCAAAGCACTTGGGCGTATACCCAGGGGGTGCAGGTTCGAATCCTGCTGGCTTTTTAATTTTTCAACTTTAATATTATATAAAATACAAAAAGGCATAGCAAAGCTTCAATTTGCTTACAAGTATTTAAAAACTTTATATACAAAGTTTGTATACAAGGCGGACTTAATGCTATAGGCATTCTCTGCCAGTCTACCTTTGGGTGATGCAGAGATTAACAAGGCAGGTGAAGTTATAAAATATAGCATTTTGATTGTATATAGTATCTCTAAAGAATAATAATAAAAATAAATGCATAATACATACAAAACAAAATACTTAAATACAAGTAAATATTTATTGAATTAAATATATATAACGAATATGAATATAAACGAATGCAAACGTTTATGTGCATGTGGAGTTTGAAAAGTTACTACATTGAAATAATGGGTATTTATTAGAGGTTTGAAGACTAACATGAAATAAAGCATTATGATAACGTTAAAAAAAACTCAAAAAAATATCTAAAAAGGCACCCTATATAATTTACTTTTTGTGAATATTTTACTTCAGATATTGATGTATTTTAGGATTCATAGCGGACCTATTTATAAAAACAACTTGTACTTGACAACTACAGGCTTTAATCTTATCTTCAGTAAGTAAATGAGATCAGTGCGAGCGGTTTGCGCATGCGTCAGTTCAGCAGCTGACCCATAGGATGTGGAATAGACAAGACAGCAGAACCGTATAAATGGGAAGGCAATACTTACGATCCACCGAAGTCTACGTAGAACAAACGCTGCAAGATTTCATACGTGACCAGCGTCACTCCGAACTGTGGCGATGACCGGCACACTCGGGCTGAAATGTACAAATTAATAATAATAAATAAATAATAAATATTCCACAACTCACACACAACGCCATCTAGTCCCAAACTAAGCAGAGCTTGTACTATGGATACTAGAATAACTGATACTAATACATAATTATATACTTTTCTTTTTGTAAAGACATACTTATTATACATAGAAACACCCAGACTAACACAAACCCCCATGTTCATGCGCACAAAGAGTTGTCTTAAGTGGGAATCGAACCCACGACCTCGGCGTCGCAGGCAGGTACACTACCCACTCCGCCATCCGGTCGTGGTTTGTGTCGTCCAGTTATACAAATAATAGAATTGTATATGAGCTATCTTTGCGTATTTATTCTCTGAATGTTTTCCAAATTGCATTGTTTCGGCTTTGGGTAACGGATTTGATGAATATCTATTTATCATATATATTTTATTTTATAACTTTATGCACATCACAAGTACAATGGCGGACTTAATGCCTAAGACATGCTCTACCAGTCAACCATAAGGAAGTGCAGTGACGATAATGGTAAATGCTTTTTAGAAGTCATCATCATCATCATTTAGCCTCTCGTAGTCCACTGCTGGACATAGGCCTCTCTCAATGTGCGCCACAACACCCGGTCCTGCGCCTTCCGCATCCAGTCCCCTCCAGCGACCTTCTTCAGGTCGTCAGTCCACCTGGCAGGGGGGCGTCCCACCTTACGGTTGCCGAGTCGCGGTCTCCATTCTAGGACTCGTTTGCTCCAACGGCTGTCGGTCCGTCGGCAAACGTGACCAGCCCACTGCCACTTCAGCGAGCTTATTTTGCGAGCTATGTCGGTCACTTTGGTTCTTTGTCGGATGACCTCATTACGAATTTTATCTTTCAAAGAAACTCCGAGCATAGCTCGCTCCATAGCCCGCTGCGCGACTTTAAATTTGTGGACTAGTGCAACCGTTAATGTCCATGTCTCGGCACCGTAGGTCATAACAGGTAGGACGCACTGGTTGTACACTTTCGTCTTCAGGCACTGCGGTAAAGGCAAGGAGAAGACTTGACGAAGAGTTTAGTGTGTGAAGAGTTTAGAGTTAGAAGTGAAAAATAGTATCTATAAATTTACAAATCGAATAAATGTTTATTCTAATAGTTATATGTAAAACAGGATAATATAATATATAATGTTATACTAAATATTACTTTAATATAATATAAGTAATATATAGAATTATTTTACGTGGAGCGACTGACATCAGACCTCCATAACACAGTATGAGGTGATACAATACTCTTTGATAGACTAGTTGTCAGACTCTGAATGAATAAACGAATGCGATAGATTTTTTAAAGGCAACTGAGACCGCCGGCTTAGTTTGCTCTCCGAGGTAAGGAGGAAAATTCGGTTTGAAAAAATGGTCACCCATCCACGGCCGACCGCTGCTAACATTGCTTAACCTGTAAGATCGATAGGTACGCGCGGCTTCGCATTAGCCACGATCTCCTCTTTAATTAATTAATGAATGAATAATGATAATGTTATAAACATAACACATAACATAACATCACGCCTATATTACCCGGAAGGGTGTGGCAGAGGCGAAGAAAACCCACATTTCACCTATTATGTTAAGGTCCCGTGGGATAGGGGATGAGCCGATCACCATTCACCGTGCACAATTTCAACTCCATGCTGCTTTTGTGAATTTCCTGACGGAAAGTTCACAAATAACACTTTTCCCGACCCGCGCATCGAACCCGAGAACTCCCGGTGATAGGCGCATACACTTACTGTTGAAATATAAACTTAAACACTGACCTCATTTTAGAAGTATATGTTTTTAGTTCGAAATACAACTGTGACAACCTGTTGTATTTGACTTGTGTCTGTACGGTGTAAACGTTATGTGTGCAGAGTTAATAAAGAAAATATTATTAACAAGAAAACCTGGTTTACCTGATTCCCAAACCCATATACCTCAACACTTACCACAAGACCATTGAAGCAGTCATGTCAATGTTATAAAGTCACAATGTTTACCTAGCGCTCCTTTCCAGAACGCCTTAGCACCCTCTTCAGCGTATATTTTCCTTGTTGCGTCGATCAACCCGTTGTACGTCGTCTGTCCGGTTCGTGCTACCACCTGTGAAGCAAAATAACATTAATGTGATGAGCAGAGGTCAGAATTAGGTAGAGTGTTTCATGTACTTACACTGATTTCATACAGCGAAAGAATAAAGTGGATATGCCTCAAATCCCGAGATTAATTTTAAAGAGCAGAAAAAAATCCCATGATTTTTTAAATAAAAAGTTATTTACTTTTACACAATTTAAACTACTGCACGCGCGACTAAATATTTTAATTCTCACGAAAGTTATACAGTAATGTCGGTTCGCTTCCGACATTACTGTATAACTTCAAATCTTACTGGTAATGAATCGGACAAGGAAAATGATTCTGATGGGCCGTTTGAATAAACAAAACCTCACGAGTCTAGGCTAGAAGCAAAAGTATTTGCTCGTGTTTATAAAAAAGGCGAAATATGCGTATGAGAATTTACTACAGACTATCAACAATTTGTATTGTGAATTAATGTAAACTAATAAAATTTTATGTTAATAATCTTTGTTTTATTTGTCTATCTCTGAGGTTTTTTTATTATTATTTATTCGTAATATTGTTGGCCACACGGGATTGTCCATTAGAAATCCCGGGAAGGTGCACATTAATATCAACATTTCGATGCAAGTACATAAAAAACTTTACCTAATTCCGAGCTCTGGTGATGAGGCCCTAATTAAACATTTAACATAACAAAAATATATAAAAAAAATTGTTATCCCTAAGACAATTAATATAATGTTTTTTATTCAAATAATACCATACTTATCTACCTACATGTAATAATAATTTGTTAGTAGCGTTTGCGACTGCTGTACTAGATTGCAGATAAAATTGCGCTGCAGGCAAACCTCTGTAGTTTTTTAGCAACGCATTATGATGTTTATTTTTTTAAATGGCTTTTGTAAATCTTAATAAAAAAATAAAACAAAATATTTTCTTGATCAGTGGTAGTCTCTTAAAATATGCGAACGGGACAGAAAAGCCGAAAAACCGTAGCTCAGCGTTGAAATTTTTGGGTGTAATTGGAGCTTAGTCTCAGTACTACCACAGATAATATAATACTAGTACAGATACCCAATCTCATACAAAAAATTGACGCCACCTTAAAAAAATTATTTCTGTGAGCTACTTTAATTCACTTTTTATGCCAATAGATGGCCGTACTTGTGAGTAGTCTCAACCGCGCTACCCTAACGCCATCTAGCTTTTGCAAAAGGTAACATAGGTACATGTCGTCCTTGTGTGCGTAAGAATGTGTCTGTGTGCGTGCCAAAGCTGTCAATGTTTTAGAATATTATTATCTATCTGCATTTGTGCGTGTCCGTGTCATTGTCAGTATGTTACATTACCATGTTTGACCTTCTACAGCGCTATAACACTGCTTCATTCAAAATATCAAACGATTTTTTAATGTTTTGCGATTTAAAATGTAATGTAATTAAATAATGATTACTTTCTATTGCAATTGATTTTTATTTAGACTTATCTTAGTTGTTTCATTTTTAAGGTTATACAATACAATATCATTCACCCAAGAATAAATTCATTTTAATATGATAGAGCTTTTGTTAGCACGCTTGAATGATGCACGTAGCCGTGCTATGCGCTAAACTGGTTCTCAGTGTTCCTGTCAAACTTGGTAGGTATACCACTAACAAATTGGAGCCTATCTACTATCTATGCCAAGGATGTTTCAATTCATAGGTTAGGTATAAATAGCCGGGGCTACTCCCGCGAAGCAGTACTGCATTGGGCTGGCGCTTAAGCGGTTACGGCGGAGCGCGGCGACGGCGCGGCGGAGCGCTGCGGTCTTCCAACCCCTAGCCATAACAGATCGCCGCGCTTAGAACATTCACAGTTCGCGCGCTGTAATAAGTTTCAATTTTGTTTGCAAGACTAGTATTATATTATCTGTGGTGCAAGTGGGTACCTCAGGCGAGGTGTAGGTATAATTTTTACATAAAATAAACTTGACTTCGTTAGGGAGTGAATCTTCTGTTGTTCCCAAGGACGATATAATATCTATTAACGTTGTTACTTATTTTGCCTATAGGTACCTACTTCAAATAATAATTTCAAGTATTTCAACATTAATGTAAAGACAATTTAAACGTCTTAAGTCTATAAAAGAGTTGCTAAAGAAAGTAGGTAATCTTTATTTATTTCTGGTAAAGTTTGATCGAAAAATCTAAAATCTGTTTATAAAAACGTGCAATCAATGATATTATAGAACTATAGATATGTTACGTTCATAGAAATTACGATTTAAATCCGGTCCGAGCTATTCCAAATTGCACACATTGACAAATGTCCGCAGCGCACGCATCCTTATCGCTCTAACGTCAAAACAATATCGCTTTCTCTTTCTTAACTTGAACATGGCGCATGGCGTCTGGCACGTGACTGCGCTCGACGCAGGCCACACGCAAACTAAACACAAGACGTCCCAATTGGGACGTATTTGAGTATTCACAGCGCGAGCGCTTATAACATATCTGCTTTTGTTTTTATATAATATCATTGCGTGCAATCATGTTTGCTTAGCATTGTTCCTACAACTGTCTTCGTTCGCAAAAACGTATTTTTGTAGCAATCTTATTATAGAAATTCTTAGCTAGACTAAGATTGCTTTGAAGGAAGAAGACAAGGGAGGTTTTAGTCATATCACTCAGTACAAAAAACATGTATGTAAATACCCACTAGTGTATCTAGGGGTGCGCTTCGTTTTTCATAAAAAAATTTCTTCATAAAATCGCAATTATTTTCCGAATTTGTTATTAATAACATTTTTCTTTATACTCATTGGCATTCATAATATTGTTTTTCATTCACATCTTTATCCTATTATTTTCTTATATTATAGTTTTTCTTAATGATACCGATCATTCTTTTCAACTCCTAATTATTTTTATTCATACATTTGTTTGTTCTTTTTAATTAATTAATTTCTTCATTTTGAGTGTTACGTTATTTACTCTATTGATATCCATAATGTCAATATAAATATATTAATTATTTATTTATTTAATTGTAAAAAGATCTGAAAAACATCTCACATAAAATATCCACAAGAGCACACAAACAATCCGAAAACTTCTACCGAAGTGAAGGAAACACGCGCAGCCCGTTTATTTGTAAACTAGCTTTTGCCCGCGGCTTTGCTCGCGATTGTAAGTTGTCGTAAGTTGAGTTATCATTATATATAAATACCCAATTAAAGTATTTATATATATATACGTTGTAAAGATCTCATTAAGTTAGCTCATACCGATTACTTGGCCCGGATCGAGACTGGTATAAAGAGGGACCCTAAGAGTTTTTGGACTTTTGTTAATGATCAGCGTTCTAGACGGCACTTCTGTGCTGAATATGAGTACGATGGAAAAGTAGTTTCTGGGAAGGAAGCTGTTGACGCTTTCGCGACTTACTTTGAATCTGTTTTTCTTAGGGATAAACCAACACTATGTTGTACTAATATTATTGAGAATGAGCCGCATACTAACTTGTGTGCCCCTAGAATTGCGATTGACTGTATTAGCTCACAGGACATTTCCATTGCTGTCAGGCATATGAAAGCTCAGTCATCTGTTGGACCAGATGGTATACCTGCATTTATCATCAAAGACTGCATATCGGCATTTGAAGAGCCACTTTTGTACATTTTTAATTTGGCTTTGGCAACAAACAGTTATCCTGTATCATGGAAAAAAACGCGTGTTACGCCTATACCCAAGGATGGCTCTAGAACTCAGGTGACTAACTATAGACCTATTGCCGTGCTTTCAGCGTTCGGCAAGTTATTTGAATCTATTCTTAATCGACATATCACCCGGCAAATCAAAACGCAACTTGCCGATTGCCAACACGGATTTAGGGCAGGCAAATCAACTACGACCAATTTAGTCAATTTAGTGGATTATAGTATTGCCGAAATGGACTATAATAAGCAAGTGGATGCGGCCTATTTTGACCTACACAAGGCATTTGATCGCGTTCATAATGACATTCTTTTACAAAAGTTTGTGGCGATGGGTTTTGCACCTAAATTAGTGCGTTTCTTCGCAAGCTACTTTTATAACCGTTCACAGTATGTGCAAATAGGGAGTTACCAATCAGGCTCATATGAGACCCGTTCCGGCGTGAGTCAAGGTAGTGTCCTTGGTCCGACGCAGTTTTTGATAATGATCAATGACTTGCCGAACGTTGTAAAGTCGGCAAGATGTCTTATGTTTGCTGACGATCTTAAATTATTCAAGGGTATAAGTAACTCAGCAGATTGTGAAGCGCTTCAGCATGATATTAACAACATAGCTGCTTGGGGTGTTCGAAATCGTTTGGAATTTAATCTAAGCAAATGTAAAACCATTACTTTTACACGCTCTCGCTCGCCACTGGTTTATAACTACACATTGGATGGCATTTCATTAGACAGAGTAACACAGATACGTGATCTGGGTTTGCTTCTTGATACAGGGTTAACTTTCAATCTGCATATTGAGGCAATTTGTAGCAAGAGCTTCAAAGCTCTTGGTTTTGTCATGAGGCAGTCTGCTCAGTTTCAGGACAGGGGTGCCGTAGTTGTGCTGTATTATTCCTTTGTTAGGAGTATCCTAGAATACAATTGCGTAGTCTGGGATCCCCACGAAGCAAAGTACAGCTTGATGCTGGAACGTGTTCAGCGGAAATTTGCTCGTTTCCTTTATAATAAATTATACGGTTACTACCCATATTTGTATCCGTCTCTCTTCGTGTCAGGTATGGTTAGTATAAACACTCTCGAGCTGCGAAGAAAATGTTCGATAATGGTACATTATTACATGTTACTAAATAATAAAATTGATAACTCTTGTGCATTATCACGTTGTGCCTTGTCGGTGCCGGACCAGTACACGCGACTGCGTTCGCGGCGCCTGTTGGCGGTACCTACAGTACGAACCTGTACTGCCAAATTTGCACCTACTAATCAGGCAATTTCGCTCCTGAATAGTCTGACTGGTCATTACTCAGAAGTAGACTTGTTCTGTACCAAATTTAGCCAATTTGTATGTTTATGTTTGTTATTTTTAAGAGATAACCTATAATCTATGTACCTTATCTGTGTGTAATTTTTCATCTACTTGTGTGGCTCACTGTGCGCATTAGGCAACTGTAAGCACAGTGAGCAGTTGAGTGTAAAATAAATAAATAAATAAATAAATTTCTTTGTAAACAATATTCGAAGTCTTCCCTTCAGGTGCCAACAAAACCAGATCTCGAGGCGAACTTTACTCTCTACTATAAAACTAAAACTTTGGTCGAGCAGAAAAATGCGCCGGTCAATTCCAAAACAATCAGGCATCATTAGGGTCGGACCAAACGGCACATTATAAATATTATGAAAATCTTCAAAAAATACATGAAAACGTGAAATTGAATTTAAAAAAAGTTACTGTATAAAATCAAAATCATGTTTAACATAATAAAACATATGAATAAAGAAACAAAAATGTCCAACTAAAAAGAAATCGTAAAAAATTAAGAACATAAATAATATCAGAAAAAGATCAAATAATGCAAAACGTACATAAATATTTTTATTACATAAATAATAAAAAAATAAATAAAATAAAAACCTATTGCTAAAAATTAAAGTGAACATTAAAAAAGTAATAAATACAATAATATCTATCACTGAACGAATAAATTCTAAGTAAAAATATCACGACGGTTCATCCATTCGCGAGTTACGATGCCACAGACAGACACGTCTAACTAATAACACCTAGTCGTTTTTATGTAGGGGGTTAAATTGAATGTCGGTAAGAATGTCTAAATGTTTTGGAATTGACCGTGGCAAAAAGTCACTCGTGTAGAAAAAGGCCCTTATACCACGGATTTGAATTTATTCTATTTTTTATATATGACCTTTTTTTTTATAATTTGGAACGTATTTGTCGGGCACTCAAGGAGACCGAATGACTACCAAAAAGTTTATACTCACACAATAAATAACATGACATGACTGTGACGTTCCCCTTGCTAGAATGATTATAATTAAAGTGTTTAATAATTTAATAATAATTGAAGCAATTCACATGAGATTCGGACAGAGTTCGGTCGAAGATGTCATTGAATTCTGTCCGAATCTCATGTCAATTGTCTTGACGGATAAAAAATGGATATAATGCGTCTTGCAGCTTGGCGCTTATTTGTGATGGGGTCTCCATCTTTTACTAATGAATAATATGGTTTAAGCCGCCGCCGGACTTCCTGCCTCTGCGATCTCATTGACTGACCATTTTGTTATGTGAGTGAACGCGCACGTTCTGTCGGAGTTATATAATCTGAATGCTGACCGGCCGGCAGTGAGGCTGGGGCAGCGCGGTGCCTTTTTTGTTTCCGAAAAAACGCATCTTATTATGTTAACACTGCACTATTTTAATGGAGAATACCGATGATTCAGGCCTATAGGCTGACCGTTTAACTGAGTCCTCGCCTGCGCGGTACAGAGGCGCGGGGGTATGACGACAAAGGAGACTGAAACAGCTGCGGGCGGTGGGCAAATTTTTGTGATTGTTCATTCCGTTCGCTACATGGGTAGCGATCGCATGTGTTAACTGTTGCAGACACCTTGTGAGAGGTACACATGTAATAACAATCTCAAGATAAATCGAAAAATCTTCAGACATAAAGTAAACAGTCAGTGCAAGCAAATGGCTTTTAACGTATACATAAATTTTAGAAAAAAGAAACTGGACACAAAAAAAGTTTTAACTTTCTTATGATTTAATTATATGTTTAGATAAAAAATTGTATAATAGTTTATTCTCAATTATTTTATAAGTTCATTAAAATTTTGTATCTTCTTAACTATTTTTCATTTGATAAATCACTATTTCTTTTTTCCTATGATGTCACATATCTTAGGAAATATCTTGGTGCATTCATCTCCTGTATGTTTCATTAAGTGCCTCCACCGCCCGCACCTGTTTCAGTCCCCTTTGTCGTCATACCCCCGCGCCCCTGTAACGCGCAGGCGAGGTCTCAGTTAAACGGTCAGCCTATAGTAAGACCTTCGGCATCGTCAAACTTAAATAAACGCACGTGTCGGGCTTTATTGTAGATTATATTTAATATTAATTAGTCCATCCGTCAAAAGTGTATGTTGTATAATTTGCGCAGTTGATGCCCTAACTTACCATCAGCTAAACCTCAAAGCACATCAAAATGATAGTTTTAACCCTATTTAAATATTTTTTTTTATAATTTACATCACACATCTTCCATTACATTAAAGTTGGTTTCTACTAAACAAAACAATTACTTTTTAGATATCTAAAGAGGCCGAAATGACAATTAAAAAGTTTACACTGACATAAAATCCTTTTTTTATGAAACTTCATGTCAACATCTCATTGTCACACGATTGCTCAACACAGTTCCATTTTTGAAATTGATCGAGCCTCATAATTACTACAAACGCTTTTCCATACAAACTTTCGTCCCACTCTTCACCCTGTTAGAGGCCAAATTTTCAAAAATCCTTTCTTATTGCACGATAAAATCTTGCAAAGAATACACCCTCCAAATTTCAAGTCGCTACGACCTATGGTTTAGGCTGTGCGTTGATACTAAGTCAGTCAGGACAAAGCCTTTTATATATATAGATAAACATTGCAGAAAAACGTTTTGTTTCTGTTCGAAGTACATCACATGACAATTGATATCTATATTATTTTAGATTATAAAAAAATAAAATACATATAATATGATTACTTACATTATTAGAAAAACATGTATTTATTATATAATTTAAAAAGTTCGATGATGATTTTATATCTAACTACTATTGGAAGGCAATCGTAGACTCAGAAACTAAACGCGTCATCGTAAGTGAATGTCCAATAATTTAGCATGCTGAGTGACAAAAGCGTCGAACTCCAATTTGTTTATAACTCAATATACATTCACACACTCATACAATGTTAAAATAAAATTGAAATAAGCGCCATCTATTAGCCACAAATAACCTAACCGCATGAATTTTTTACATTTTGTGCCGTATCCAAGACGGCGACTTAGGAGTTAAAGACATAGATTTCTTTTTTCTCTCAAATCACTTTGAAATAATTGAAGAATGCTTTTAACGTTTTATATATACGTGCTTTATTTTTTAAAAATCATATTTTGGTCAAAAGTTGAACAATAGCGTTTATAACAATTTATTATTTTTGCATTGCTATACATAACGCCATCTATGGAAATTTTTAAGAAGTAAAAATCTAATGTTCCTAATGATACCCCATGGTACTACATATCGTCACCTTCACGGCTAACTTACGAATCTGCAAAAAATGAATCTCTTTTTCTGGAAGTTCCGATATCAATTAGGTAAGTTTCCTATGCGTGTAAGAATATAAAATGTAGATTCGGACAATCTCAATCTCAATAGAAATAGGTAAATATAGCACAATGTATAGTTTTCACATTTCTTATTTATTTAACTTTTTGCACACAACATGGTACATAGGCGGACTTATTGCCTAGTGGCATTCTTTAACAGTCAACCTAGGATGGTGTAGATTTTATCATTACTTTCATATGTAATTAATAAAAATAAACTTCATATTGCTGAAATTTTATTGCATTATAATGTGCTTATTTATCAGAAATTTTAAAATTGAAATGAAATTAAATTCTTTATTGATAACTCAATGTAACATGCCAGTTTTTAAATGTTTTTACAATATTTAATATCAATAAATTGACATCGAAGTGTAATAAATAAACATTAGTAAAGTCGCATGCATATTGAAAGCAGTACTATCTAAATTAGTTGTTTAGATCGATAAATCAGTTCAGACCCTGTAATACCTAATTGCTTTGTCATATGTAAATAATTTGATAAAGCGATACATATCTTTTGAATATATTCAAGCACTATTTTACATTTAAGGATAATAATTAAATAAATTACAAGATCGTTTTATATATTATGAATGTGTAAAGGAGTGTTACCTGCAATCTGGTCTTGATGACGTCAGCGGGAGTTACGAGGGAAGCGGCAGGGATACCCGCGATGGCTCCAGCAGCTAACAGTGTGAGGGGGTGATTGTAACCGTTCTCGTCCGCGAATTTAGCCTGAAATACACATAATTAATATAATATAAATAAATAAATAAATATTTCTCAACTTACACACAATGCCATCTAGTCCCAAACAAAGCAGAGCTTGTATTATAGGTACTAGAATAACTGATACTAATACAAATATACTTTTCCTTTGTAAATACATACTTATTAAATATAGAAACACCCAGACCAAGACAAACCCCCATGTTCATGCACCCAAAGATTTGTCTTAAGCGGGAATCGAACCCGCGACCTCGGCGTCGCAGGCAGGTACACTGCCCACCCCACCATCCGGTCGTCATTATATGGTATATGGTTCCATAAATAAACATGTCTATACATTATGGCTCATTAACTGAGCGATATCTGGTGGCTGAGTTGTTTTCTCGACCAATCAGAGCCATGCACTTGGACTTATCAACTGAGTGACATCTGTCGGTTGAGCTTTCAATAATCTCGTCCATTACATTTCATTATTTCAAGCTACTCTACCCATTTTTTTCAAAACGAATAACATGAACTTTTATACAGTGCTTGGAATTTTATTATAGAATCGCACACATGTACCTCTGAATGATATGTGAATTTACTGAAGTATTAATTACCTTGACGTGTGCATACGCTGGGAAGTAAATAGCGCTGAAGGGCACATCCCTGAGCAGGCAGGCCCTCGCCCCCTTGTAGAGTCCGAACAGTCCCAATTCCTTGACGACAGAGAGCGCCCGCACTTTGTTCCCGGCCGCGATCTCTCCCGCCACTTGTAAACGGATCTTTACGATTTCTAGAGGATTTGTGAATACAACTTGAGAACCACCAGCCTGGAAAAATATAGTTCTATTACTATTTTAAATGGATCTTGAGAAAGCACTAGTGCTTGCCACCGGAATATCATAGAGATGGGGTTGGCCGAATAGTAGTAGGTTAATGTATTTATAATAGAAGCCCTGTATCTATATAATACATGTCCTACTGCTGGGCTCGGGCCTTTTCTCATGAAGAAAAGAGTCCACCACGCAGAAGCCATAGGCCACCACGCTGGCCAACTGCGTATTG
The DNA here is from genome assembly GCA_905147285.1 of Hypena proboscidalis. Taxonomy (NCBI): domain Eukaryota; kingdom Metazoa; phylum Arthropoda; class Insecta; order Lepidoptera; family Erebidae; genus Hypena; species Hypena proboscidalis. Next base: position 19,539,183 of record LR990131.1, read on the forward strand.
GTAGACTTCATACACCATCGAGCACTTTTTAGGCACTCTTAGGCATGTAGGTTTCCTCACGATGTTTTCCTTCACCGTTAGCGAGCGATAACTTATATGATAAATACACACATATCTTCGAAAAGACGAATCATAACGATTTATTGACGGAGATGTGTGCCGTGGTTCTTCTTCCACTCGGCTATCGCTGCTAGAGTATATATGTAATGTATTTTAAACCGTCTTATTTTTTAATTGTTACCACGTGCAGTATATTTCAAAATGACATAAGTAATATAGCACTTCTTATGCTAGATTATTGGTATTTTTTGTGTAGGCGACTACTCAGCATAGTTGGCCGACTAGTCGGCGCATCTCTAAGATAAAGATAAAGATAAAGATAATTTTATTTTGCTCAAAACAATGGTACAATAAAGTCTTAATATTAAATACATGTTCAGCAATGTTTTGCCATAATTATGACATGCAAAAATTTCATGCATTTTATTATAAAATAGTCTCTAATATAATAATCTAAACAGTGATATTCATTAATTCAAATAGAAATAGTAAAAGTAAAATGTCCACAATTTATAATAACCTAATAATAATAATAAATTAATAATTCCATCAATAATAACAATTCATATAATTTTATCATTAAAATAATTCATAATTTATATTCAAAAAACTCATGTATACTATAGAAACACCTTTCACTAAGCCAATATGTCAATTGTGATTTCATTTTGTTAAACGGCATTGCTCTAAAATTATGGGGAATATGATTAAATATTCTTATGCACATTATGAAGCAGTTATTGCATGTAAGGGACAACTTGGCTACCGGTCTGTGCAATTTATTGATAGTGTGTGCTCTAGGCGGATTGTGCCTTGTACAGGTGTCTAACTGTGTAACTATAATAAAGACACTCCTAAAATTTGTGGACAGTCAGCTCAAGAGTAAACTCACGCCTCATAAGTGCATAATAGTTCTTTAGGGGGTGCAATTTCTCTGCAGCTGACTCTACGGCATATATGACAGTTGTTAAATGTAGCAACATATCTTTTGTATGCTAAGTGGCAGTAATTCGTACAGCCTTTTAAAGTTTCGAGTAAAGGTTTATTAATTAATATCTTTACAATTTTCATGCTATTTTGATACTTTTTTTTATACTTTTTGCTGTGTAAAAAAAGACGCCCGCACTAGGAACGACGCCTGTGTCGCGGAGGTGTTCTCAAACATACATTTCACACACACAAAGTACACCCAGAGTCAGAACAAATCTTTGCGGATCACGCTAGGTTTGTATGTGGGGATCTAACCCATAACACCAGAGCAGTTGAAAGCGGTCAGGCGACCGTTTTAACCACTACGTCAACCGTGCACGCCAAGAATTGCTTATTAAAAACTCGTTTTAAAATATAAATCAAAGTAAATTAGAGATGATTACTTACACAAGCACCCGCCAATATTTCACCATACAGCGATATGTTTCCCTTACTGTCTGACAGTTTGTCACGGACTAAGTCATTCATCTGAAAGATTTAGAGGTCACATTAGTGTACACTTTTACAGCACTACAAGATGGGTTGAAAAAAAGGCGATAGATGGGGTGGTTATTTGGCAGAGCCCCATTTTTCTTTGAAAATTATGATAAGAAAAGTAGGATGTTTTCCAATTATTTAATAGTAAATCAAATCGAGGCCTTATCGTCTAACGCTTTCGCGGCCTAAAGCTATTTCTGATATTGCCTCCGTAGTTAATCAAGCTCAAACAAACAAGTATTGTATGAATTCGAAAAGATGGTGCACACGAGTTCTTCACCAGCTCTTCTCATGATGCAATACCCATCGGAGCTGGTACTTGGATTGATTTTAATTCAAATTTCTAAGTTGAATTAAAGTCAATCTAAGCTCCGGTGTCAAATCACTTTATTGCAATAAGTATCTATTATAATTTAATTAGTTAAGTTTTATTTTAATTTTATATTTTTTCTATTTTGATGTTTGTTTTGACGTGTTCAAGAGCCCCTTGGGGCTCATAATAAATAAAGATTTGATTTATTGATTTCACTTTTTACGCGAGTTTTAACTAAAGGTAAGGCAAACGTTTTCAGGTTATTAACACAAGGATATGACTGATTATTTCGTACTATGTCCATCCAAATTCGTCCCTCCAGTGCTGTTAAAGCCTATTTCGATACCGATAGACATCTTTTGAAATCCCTTTCGTAGTTCTTCAAGCTCAACTTATTATGAGTAAATTAAAAAAAAACCCCTCCGTCAGTCGTATACCTCATGTCTGAGGGTCGTGACCTCCTCCATCCATAAGACTTGATCTCACGATGTTACGCCATCTTTATCTATCTTCAGCCACTCGGAGAGCATCGTAGACAGTGGAGTCAAGAGTGGTGCGTATTTGGTCCGACAAACGCATCGGGCTACGGCCTCGCGTTCTTTTCCTTCCACTTTGCCAGTGACCACTAGTTTTTCAAGGTTGTCTCCACTGTGTACGAAGTACTCTAAGATACGCTTGAAAAAAAATATGAGTAAGCTTAACTACTAACCGTAAGTTTGATAGCCTTCTCAGGAGCAACTCCGATCAACTGTGGTATTAATCCTCTGTACAGTCCGAACATTCCTTCGTGCCGGATGACTTTCTTGAAGCAGTCGAATGAGTTCCTGTACGCCACCTCACCGATGAATGACCCTGTTCTTTGGTTCTGCATTCGGGTTTTTACTAAGTCGATTGGGTATACTGCTGAAGCTCCGACGGCTAGAGGGAAATTGATCGATTTAAAATGGAGCTTGGACTATTTTCTATACATATATTTTAATGAATGGGCCTAGATTTGATAAGAAAATGAAGGACTGAAATTAAGCGGCCGTAGTGCAATGGATAAAGCATCAATCTAACGATCGAGAGGTCGTGGGTTCGAATCCTAGTCAATACACCACGGACGTGAACTTCCTCCTAACACAAGCGAATTATATAATCTTATATCTCTACAAGCTGACCCGACAGACGTTGTCCTGTCATAACTATGCATACATTCTCTGTGCCGATATTTGCAGCACGCATTATGTCAATGTTATGTCAAACCCCATAAAGGTACATTCAAAAAGTTCATATTGTCAAAAGCGCTAAGGTTACTAAAATGGCTATTGAAAATAGGGGTTGGTGATAAAAGAGTAAAAATTTAGGGTTGTATGTATTTTTTAATGCCTCATTATAGAAAATAAAAACAAAAAAATTTGTCCAAAAATAAAAAATAAAATGTTAAGGGTTAACAACCCTTATCACTTAGGGATATGAAAAATAGATAGTAGCCGATTCTCAGACCTACTGAATATGCATATAAAATTTGGTAAAAATCAGTAAAGCCGTTTCGGAGGAGTAAGGTAACTAACGTTGTGACACGAGAATTTTATATATAAGATTTAGTCTGTTATTACATCTAAAGCGATCGACCATCGATTGATGCATATGACATTTAAATAGCCCGTGAGAGCGCACTATTGCGCTGTTTTGCGTCGATCTTTGTAGATGTAATAAGTAGTAATAATATATTAAATGAACTAACGCTATTTTATAGACTATAATATCATAACGCTAAAGCCCAAGGGTGCGGAGCATACGTAAAACCATGAAGAGCAGCTACATGAAATAAAATAAATCATAAACTTACCACCAGCAATAGAACCGAGCGTGAATCTGTAGGTGCTCTCCAACACCTGAATGAACACGCCGCGCTCTTCGGGACTCTGCAACAAGAAAATCCACGGTATTCATCTTGTTTCTTACATATTGTATGTTTGCTAGGAAAAAAAATGTCGTTGATAGTTTGTGGAGTAAAATGTGTTGGTTGTAAGTTTTACGAGAAATTGTCGTTGTTGATTGAAACGGTAATTGTATGGTAAAAGTCAACGTATTTTTAATGTATTCTTTTAAAAAAAAACACGTTAAATTGTTAACAAATTTTGTACAGTTTTTACCGTGAACTGTAAAAAGTACACCTTAATATTCTATGTTCTTAGACTACAGTAAAATAAACATCGTATTTTCAATAACGGATTTATAATTTTCTTTTCACCTCAGCAACTCGATAAGTAGGTCTGCACTGTATGAAAACAGTGAGCAAAACTCTATTTTGCTTCGAATTTTGCTCTCGCTTAACGTGAAGTTGAGTTAAGTTTACTACTTGCCTTTTTTATTTTGTTTTTAATTCACTTGTCCAAAACTAAGCAGAACTTGTGGGTACAATTTCGAGCTACTGAGGTGTAAAGTTGTATGAGCGACACGAGATCAAAGTTATTGATATGATGATGTTCAAAATTTTAACCTAGAATCACGAGCTAACTCGAAGAAAATACGATCTTTGCTCTCTTATTGCACAAATAACTATTTCACCTCAACAACTCGAATAGGCGTTCTTTGTCATGTGAAAACAGTGAGTAAAACTCGATTTTGCTTCGAGTAATTTTTTTCACGCACTTTTCACCTTTTCGAGCTGCTGAAGTGGATAGTTGAGTACGTCACGAGTTAAAAGCTTATTCGGAACTCAAAATTAGCACTCGAAGAAAATACGAACAATGCACTTTTGTTGCACGAATAACTATTCTTTTCATATTGTTTTAAGTAATCTATGTTGACTAATTTCTCGTATACCTAGTAATGTAAATTATGCAAGTGTCAATGTGTATATGTCAAAATGCTTATCTTGCATATTCTTATAACAAAACAGTTTTTTAGACCAAATACTAAAGTAAATTTCATGGTTTAAATAGCTATTACTATGAGCTTTCCTTTTGTTATAAGATTGCGTATGAATACCTATGAATATAGTAGTAAATGTTTGAACTGGTAAGCTATGAAATACCTTATATCATGCGTTCATAAGAGCTGTTTCAATGTATGCATGTGTTAATATGTCGTAGGTACTTGACACTTAAAAAAATATTTTTTAAGTATTAATATGCCGATTGTGGTAGAAACTAAACTGATTTTGGTTCTATCTCTTTCTTAAATAAACTATAAGATAACTGTAAAGGTAGGTATAAGATTAGTAGCTTTAACTATTTCATAAAAGTCTAAAGGCCTGTTTCTGAGGTTCCGGATAGTTCTTATCTTTATTGAGAAACCCTGAGGACGAAGCTGTGCACGACCGTGCACAACTTCGTCCTCGGCTTACGAATCGAATTGTTCTGAGCCATATTGTTTAACCGTAAAGTAGTAATAAAACAAAGATATTTAGTCAAAATCAGTTTAATTTTCAATCAGCACGTTTATGTAAAGGCATTATTTAATTATAAGTGTATGTACCTATTATGTATATTTTATGGTGTATGGTTTGAGTATCGCAAGCTTATGTAAGTTGTGTAATAATGAAATTATGTACAATGCATAAGATTAAAAACTATGAATTATAAAAATAGCAACAATGAATTTTTGATATAGTATAGTTGTCTGTTTAAGATTTTAAGCCGATGTGCGTGAGATCCATACATAAAATCCATATCTACATAAAAGTGAGACTGAAATAACTTACACTAATTCAATGGACAGATGTCTCTCTCACATATCATCATTTAAAATATTTTTAACATTACCTACAGTTCGAATATCTCAAAAGAATTAACTGTTTAAAAACGTAATAAGATTAATAAAATTACTTTTTAAACAAATATCTTTTGTTAAGGTCTACTGCAACAAAAGCGACTTCGCGCATATTTAACTACCACCTTAGCATGGCTAGGACATTTCAATTCAACTATGCCATAGTTATCTTCTAGTTGTTGAAGTTTATTTGTTGAAAACTACGTTATAGTCGAATCAAAATATCAAGAGTGAAAAGTCGAACTAAGCGGTTGTATACATGTACGCAAAACTGACTTCAGTTTTGAGACATAGCATCGTTGTCGCTTACGAATCGAATTGTTCTGAGCCATATTGTTTAACCGTAAAGTAGTAATGAAAAATTTCTTCCTAGCGCATTGAAGGTACAAAACACGTTCGCATATTATCTCAGCACACAAACCACCTAGTTCTACAGAACTAACTACAACACTATTTGTTATATTTTAAAGCAAATTATTAGCTTTGCTGTACCTTTTGTATATTATATAATATTAACTGTGTGACTAAGTGACTTATACACTTATCACAGGTGGCGCTAAAACCAAGTAAGGTTCGTCTAGCTGACTATGACGCTGGCACAAAAAGAGTTGAGAAGTTTCGAGTCTAACAGCATACAAATCCATGGTTGAAATGGCAAAGCACCTGGGGCGTTTACCCAGGGGGCGCAGGATCGAATCCTGCTGGATTCTTAATTTTTAACTTTAATATTATATAAAATACAACACTATTGTACCAAAAACTCACTGTTACATGAAAGAGAAGACAGAAACATCATAAACTTTGACCCTTACTCACCATGATGCGTTCCAATAGGTTAATTAATCGACAAGGCTCTAACATATTTACCTCCTCCTTATATGCATGAATAGAAAATATATACCTTTCAGTTAGTGATGTTTCCAAACTAAACAACTCTTAAGGCCCTACACGATATAAGTTTTAAAAGGCTCTCGCCATTTCTGTCTTTTTAATCGTGAGAAACAAAGCAAGCATTAGAATTCCTTTGCAAAACTTGCATCGTGTAGATAGGCTACTAAGCTAGGCACTAACCTAGAACGGATGGGTGAGATGCATTGGAAAATGGATATGAAAAAAAAGATGGTGCACATGAGTTTCTCACCAGCTCTTCTCATGATGCAATTCCTATTGGAGCTGGTACTTGGATTTATTTCAATTCAAATTTCTAATTTGAATTAAAGTTTATCTAAGCTCCGGTGTCAAATCATTTTATTGCAATAAGTATTATAATTTAATGAGTTAAGTTTAATTTTAATTATATATTTTTTGTGTTTTGATGTTTGTTTTGACGTGTTCAGGCGCCCTTTGAAGCCAATGGAAATAAATGATTTGATTTCTGTTTTGTTAGATCTTACGAGGAGTTCAATTTTGAATTTAAATTATACAAGAATTATGCCTATTAATTTAAGGTTATTTCACTATGTTAGTTATTCAACAAATTTAAATTTAATATCTTTATTTTTTTTTAATCTGGCTGTATTATGAAATTTTGATATTTTTACACACAGCGATATTAAGATATAAAACATGTTAATTGTTATTAGTTTCTAATTTCTGACAAATTGTTTCTTAGACAAACATGCTCCGTGCTATACATTTCTGCTCTCAGAGAAATAAGCCAAACGGAGGTGTCATTGTCAAGCTTTCCCTGTTGCTAAATGAGAATGACCGCCGACCACACTTCATATAAAACTAGTGGTCAAATCCTATGCTTTGATACTAGCGCGGTACAATTTACTCCCTCGATTCCCCGCGAGTTAAGGCATCATTTCTGCATATATATTTGCGTCCATTGCGTGTCCAAATTGGTTATTAAGCCTGAGTTTTTGCTCATTAGCTGAGTGGCATCTGGAAGCTAAGTTTGATTCTAGATTCTCCATCATTCTTCTTCAATTATCTTAACTCAATCAGAGCCTACCATTTTGTATCATTAACCAAATGACATCTGGTGATATAATTTCGTCCATTATTTTAAAATGTTCTTAATGCATCTCACCCTTACCAACCGTCCGATCAACGTGTACCTTCATTCTATATACATAAAGACTAATTTACACTAACATACAATAGGCAGTCGGTTCGCAAAGCCCTATGTCAGAACAGAACAGCTATACGCGGTCACACGAGCGGGAAAGAGATGGATATACTCACGGAGACTGCTTTGATTTCTGCCACACGTCGGGTCACTTGTTTGAAGTATTGCTCTGGGGTTATTGAGTTTAGATCGTTGTATACGATTCGACTGAAATGGAAACAATATTATTAGTTAGTGTAAATAAGTTATAAGTATTTATAATCAGTGTGGTTTTATTTTGAATTTGAATGAATAATTTCATTAAAATTGAAGCGAAGAAATCATAACGTTAAAATTTCAATGGTATCTATTTCACTAGGAGCCATTCAGGCATTACGTAAGCAGTTTTTTTTTTAAATATAGACTTCCATTATCAGCAACTGTATTCTGGTTTCCATCCACCATTTCTTTTAAAAAAGTAAAGCTGAGACCCGCTCACAACCCTGGAGTGTTTAAAGTAGTACTTGAACGGTTTCCTATCCGCGGAAAGAAGTCAGGTGTGGTCCATTAGAAGCGAATAAATCAACAATATTATAGTTTTTGGCTGATTTGAAAGTGAATTCAGTAAAAATTACAATATTTGGTATATGATACAGATTCATGATTATGTATTATGTATCGCCATTGTTACTGTCGTGGTCGATTTAAAAAGAAAAAAAAAGAGTTAAGATTCAATTCTTAATTTAAGATAGAATAAAAAGAAGCCAAAGGGAAAAAAATATTAGGCATTTCGTCCAGTTACTTGGTTTCGTTTTTGAAACATTTTAAAAGATGGAAATATAGTTGGCATCGGGAGCATAAAACGGTGAATTATAGCAAATTAAAAACAAAAATAGGAATTTAAAAAAAAGATGGATGTAAAATTTTAAAATATTTAACAAAACCTAGTCAAAATAGGTATTGTAAATTTAAAATCAAACAGTTATAATGTAAAAACGCACTTTCGACTGGAACTGGCACTCGACCCGTCTCTGATACGATACACGCCGGCAATGTAAGAAAACTATAATTAGAATACAATACTATATTTATTTTACCAAACAAATTGTAAAATTACGAAAAAAAAAAATTTAGCTTTTTCAGACTTATTTTTATTTCAGGTCATTAACTTAAATTGAATTTATTGTAAACAGACAGACAGACGTGGTAAAAGAAAAGAATATATTTTTTTTTGTCACACAGGTGCCTAGCCACAATTTAAAAAAAAATCTCACAGACCGTTGAGCATTCGCCTGTTTTGAATAATTTAATATTAATTAGAAATTTTATTTTATTTCAAATAATTGTTAAATAAAGTTAGGATTGTTGTAAAAAAAAAAATCCTATCAGTACAGGTTGTGCTCTGTGATTCTCGGTTCACCACCCACACCACTAGTATGAACGTAGTAATGTACACATCGGTGTAATATTTGAATCTGCAACGTAAATATAAAGTGACTTTCCAAGTATAAAATAAAATCAACCTACCCATTAGTATTATGTATCATATCACACAGCGTGAACAGTACTTCGACTTCCAGCGGCGTGATCTGCGACATCATCTGTGCTGAATGAAGGAACTCCTCCTTGGTCACTTCCTGGGTTCGGTGCCCGACTGTCGCGTTGAGGTACACTCGTTTGATTAGCTCCATGTTGTTGAGTAGAGAGTTGAAGGCCATGTAGTATGGGAAACTGATTTTGCGCTCGCCTTGGGGGAAACCTGAGGCCTGAAAATAGTAGGTTTATTTTTTTGTAAGTATATTCATATTATATTCATATTCATATAATTTATTGCAAATATAGGTCAAAAAAGATGTTACATTGATTTGTTTTTACACAAATATTGAACACAACTATACTTTGCCATTCAGCATGCAATGTTAGAGTTATTAGAATTATCGCTACAATTATACATGTCAAAAAAAGTTATTACAAACAATTTGCAAACATATTAATTAATTATTTAAGAATTATCATAAATAAGAATGTCAGTATTTCAATTAATCATAAATACATTTGTCATTAAGATAATCTTTCACTGTGTAGTATGCTTTATTAAAAAGAAATTTATACAATTCAATTTTGAACATATTGATGGTAGAGCACTTTAATATATATAATGGAAGATGATTATAAATACGCGGTATCATACAAAATATACTATTATTTAATATACACACATATATAATTTAGTATACATTATTTAGGTTGATGGAGTCCAGAAAAGGGGCTAGTGGCGTATCCAGGGGAGGTCATGGGGGTCATGGTCCCTCCTGGGCCTAGGAAAACAGCAGAGTTTTTCTAATCGCAAAAAATAACTTGAATTTTTTGTGAACCTTGGACGATAATACGAAAATGAAGGTTTCACTTTGGCATTTTTCTCTTAATAAATATAGTTGAAGTATGTATATATATTATAATATATGTAAGTATTGTATGTAAGCATATATTTTATATGTAGGTGTATTTATGTATATATAAATAATATATTAATAACATACTACCTAATTTTGCAATATAATATACTATATTATATTGCAAAATTAGGTAGTATGTACCTATTTAAATTATTATAGTATGTAAGCATTCTTATAGCATTATTTTAATATTATTACTTTGTAGTTGTACACTCAACTTAACGGCTCAAAGGTTTGCTGGTAGAAAATTCAATATTGAATTAAGCTCGCCTTAGTAACTAATATTTTAACTGTTTTATTATATTATGTTATTGTAAATTCTGTGTACGTACAATAAAGAATTTGAAATTTGATATTTTTGAAGACCTCATACTCTTCATAATAGTCGTAGGAGAACTTGCGTCTTATATGAGCAGATGTAGCGCTTGGAAGGGGTAACGGTTCTTACATTAATAACTTTAGTAGTCAACCCCTTGGTCAATGTTTCTTGGGCACTAATAAACCCGGTACCATCTTTTTCACATTTCTTAAAGACTTCTACGATACTACTCGAGAATTAACTGGATGAACTGCTAAATATGTGCTCTTATAAAAAGCAAATGATAACTTACATTAATAACTTTCGTAACCAAGTCCTTAGTGAGCAAATGTTTCTTGATAGACAGCATGATATCTCTAAAGTCTCCCGCAGTAATAAATCCAGTACCATCTTTATCACACTTCTTGAATGCCTCTACCCCATACTCTTCGTGGAAGTCATGAAGGAACTGACTGAATTCCTGGTAGGTTACGAGCCGTTTCTTGTCCTTGCCGAAGTATAGCCGCACGAATGTGCTCTCCATGTTGTATGGCAGCTTCTTGTGTAATTCCGTTTTGCGCATGACCTCCGCAAACTCGTCTGGAAGCATCGTCCTTTTTATTAGAGCAAATATCAAAGTGCTACTTCTAATAAGAAAAGCAAGGCAAGAGGTGAGTTACTGAATCCATCCTGGTCGGGCAAGGTTCGGGAAACCACAAGCTATAACATCTACTTCAAGTAGCAGAAGCCAGGTCACAAAATCACCGCTGGCGCAACAAACTGTACTTGTGTACTGACCAGCGCGGTATGACACCGCTTCTAGCTAGAAAAGTAGCAGAATCTAGTATTATCCCATGTTCATCAGAGGATCTAGCATAAAAAGGGCGAAATAGATGTTGTCACGTTTTTATTATATTTCGTGTGGGACCTGGGGAGTCATGACAAAACGCGATGAAATTTATCTCGCGCTAGTTATGCTATGCCATCTGTACCTACCAGGCAGAAAGGGAAATTAGTAGTCCTAAGTTCCTTTTAAGTAATTCCAGGCAATTGCGCTAGTTAAATGAAAAGATTATAACACAATCTGAAGAAAAAGGTATAGAAAACTCACCAAAAGCAACGAGCCCATTGCCGTTTGTATCGAACAGCTGGAAGGCGGTCTTGTAAAGCGCGTCGGGCACGCACAGCAACCCCTCGAAGGCCTGGAACTCCGAGAACGAGATGAACCCGTCCTTGTCCATGTCCACGATTCCAGCGATGAGCTGCACCGATTCCTTGTTGTAGTCATCTAGAATTTACAAAATCTTTTTAAGTCTCGTACACTGTGCCACCTTCTGGTCTTCTTCTTCTTCTTTTCTTTTTAAAGTATTAATAGTAATAGCGCGCTCTGTGGCCTTGTTTAGGTCGTCCGAAGAGCAGTTATCAGGGCAATTGGGGCACTTAAGTTAGTGAGTCAGGTTACAACCAGAAAAGTATTATCCGTAACGCTAAGCAAGCACGTGCCTATTAAGGGCGCGTCAGGTTTAAAAGGGTCTTTTATTTATTTATTTATTGTGGTACAAGAAACAAACAGTATTATAAACAAGAAGAATTACTAAAACATACATAATTAACACTGTCACCAATCAAGCTTCTAATAATTGAAGAACACTCGAGACGGCTTAATTAATCGCACAGATAAATATTACAATAAAAAAAATAAAAATAGAATAAAAGTAACCTAAATCAGAGTTATGCCGCATTTAAAGATAGTTGTGAGATAAACTTAATCAATTGTTCATACAGCTACATGTTCGTATTATGAATCTGTTATTACCGTGTGAGGTTCTTGTGTACGGAACATCCAAAACTACAACACATCGTGAAGTTGGTCTCCTGCAACGTGAACCTATATTTCCCAGGATATATGAGGAATCAATCAATATTTTATATAAGAAAATTACATCTCTGAGGGTACGGCGATCCCAAGGAGCACGAAAATTTCTTAATGTCGGTAATCTAATAGTATGAGGGGTCAGGAGGAGGCTACAATAGGCATGGTGACTGATCTATAGATAGTAAAATATAGGATACCTTATCAAACTATAGGTAAACATAAACCAATTGAAATAATTTTTTGTTACATACTATAAATCTAACTCATTTTATGATCATTTAAAGTTTCATGGACGAGTTCATTTTTAAAATACGAAATTATTAGATTTTTTTTTATCATTAAATTACATACACAATTTATAGCAATATTTGTAATAAAACCATTTTTATAAACGCAATATTTCGTATAGCTATCAAACAAAATTAATAACTTCACATACAAAATACTCAAGCGCGACGTCACGCTTGAGTAGCCTTTTGTTTGGAGCGTTTGGGCGAGTCTATTATTAATGTGAATTTGAAATTGTATTATCTCAGGAAGTTTATGTTAGGTCAAAGTAATTCTTGTAATGATGTTTCTTATATCAAGAGGTGTTTCAATTACATACAAAAATAAAAATTAGTCATCATGCCTTAGTTAATCTATACCTACTTATAATAAATCTGTAGAAGTAAAATTTCTGAACATTGAAAATATCAAAAAAATAAATAGCAGGGGGTGTTATTAGACCGACACCGAACCCAAAAATGTGATTAAAAATTTTTTTGTCTGTCTGTCTGTCTGTTTGTTCAGGCATCACGCAAAAACTACCGGTTCGATTATGATAAAACTTAGTATAATTATTCTTTAATATCCTGGGCACCACACTGGGTACTTTTATCCCGGAAAAAATACCCAGTATATTATATACAATAAAAAACAAACTTATATTTGCGGTTGCGATCGAACCGCAAATAATAAGTTTGTCATAGGTTATTTATAACCTACGACAAACTTATAATTTGTCGCAATTTCTATTATTTCGAAATGTTTCGAAGTAGGTACATGAGTATTTGTCTGTTTTGATTTGTTTGAATATTATTTTCCTTGAGTTTTTGTCGTATATTTGTTTTGGTTGGTTTGGTAATAAATAGGTAAGTAAGTACATGAGTTGTACCTACTATTGTTATTTTGACATTGTTACCTTAAGCATTTTTTATTCATAATACGACATCCACGCGGACGAAGTCGCGGGTAACAGCTAGTTTTAAATAATATGTAAATATAATATCCTAACTCCTGTCCCAACTCGTTGGGATAGCAAAATTTTTGTTATCTTCACTTTTAAAGCTGTGTGTGCATGTTTCGTAGGCTTTGGCATGTTATGATATGATAAATAAATTCCTTCATCGTATTGGTTTAATTCTATGAAAAGTACCTATGGCATACGAGTCAGTTTTCGCTAACAATAGAAACGGTACATAGCAGCAGGCTATAAAATTACATCAACTAAGCACACTATTGAAATACGGAAATACCTACTTGTATTCTTGTTAGTGCATCCATAATTTCATGATGATTATGATACCCATGCCAGATGACCAAGGTCGTCTGATTGTGATTATCTACTGCGACTTCTGACGTGTAGCTACAATTATTTGCTAGAAATATATATTGTGAGCTCTAATGACAATGTTTTTTAGTATGATAGTTTGGCAAAAAATAAAAATAATAGTAGGGACGCATTTACTTATTATATAGGTACGGTACCACTGCACGGTGCTGTTCGTATGGCAACCTAATGACGCAAATCGAATCTAATCATTTATTTTGCAATAGCTTTTTGTTTCACCACGTGGCGCCACTTTAGAGTAAGATCTGTCAAAGTTTGTTGACAGACATTCTTTGGAGCGTTTTGAAGATAATCATTTTGGAACAATAATTATTACGAAGAACTTTTTTTTGTTCCAATTTCATTAATTGTTTCGTCTCTCATGTTCACATACGTACCTTATGTACACGTGCGTTATCTGTCGCTCGTAAAAAGTTTGTATTCAGAACACCCTAAAAAAATGTGCCTCTATAGACACTTATAAAGTAAAGATACATACTTTCCAACTCCAACTATATACTTCTGATTAAATTCGTTGCGGGTTCCAAGACAATTTTAACTCTCCCTGGGATTGCCCGTGTGTCATGCACGGTGCCTTTCAGTTGGTTACCGCTGTAGATCCTGGCGTCACAGGAGTCACAGTGGTGGGCGTGTGGGTGGGATTATATCCCGTAAAAAAAAAAAAAGACACTTATAAACTCAATGACCGCATAGCCAACCCGCAAACAGTGACATTTGACATTTCAGAGACCTCACGCTACACAAGGACCCTAGCGGCGTATTCATAAGCGATAGCCCTCATTACATTACCCAACAGCACAACCCAATTTTAAAAAATAAACAAAAGGGAACTATAGGCTGACCGTTTAACTGAGTCCTCACCTGCGCGGTACAGGGGCGCGGGGGTATGACGACAAAGGGGACTGGTGGTGGGGGCCCTTAATGAAATATACAGGAGATGAAATGCACCAAGATATTTCCTAAGATATGTGACATCATAGGAAAAAAGAAATAGTGATTTATCAAATGAAAAATAGTTAAGAAGATACAAAATTTTAATGAACTTATGTACATAAATAAAATAATTGGGAATAAACTATTATACTATTTGTTATTTAAACATATAATTAAATCGTAAGAAAGTCAAAACGTTTTTTGGGCCCAGTTTGTTTTTTCTAAAATATTCGTTTAAAAGCCATTTGCTTGCACTGACTGTTTACTTAATGTCCGAAGATTTTTCGATTCATCTTGAGATAGTTATTACATGTTTACCTCTCACAAGGTGTCTGCAACAGTCAACACATGCGATCGCTACCCATGTAGCGAACGAAATGAACTATAACAAAAATTTTCCGACCGCCCGCACCTGTTTCAATCCCCTTTGTCGTCATACCCCCGCGCCCCTGTACCGCGCAGGCGAGGACTCAGTTAAACGGTCAAGTTATGTGAACTCAGAATTATCTTTTGTTTCGCATAGTTGAAAGATATTTATGCCTATTTCACAATGAGCACTTGATTAATATGGAGAGGAAATTTCAGCAAATATCTATGCAAATAAGTCTGCCGGGGGAGCGGAGGATAGATTGTTTGACAATTAGTTTTATATGACGTGCAAGAGCGGCGCTCGTTTACATTTGGTAGCTGGGGACGCCTAAAAGTGGGTCAATGACTAGTTCTTTTATTTGATTGTTTAAGCTAATTCATTCAACTTGACTAACCCATGTGACCATAGCCTAAGCCGTATCTCAAAGCGCGTACGATAAAGTTGGAAGAAATGTACAATCCATCAATTGACTTTATCAGCCTACAACTAACCCAAACACCTTGCCTATCTATCGTAAAATTATTAAATTACATGTTATCAATGCTATCATTGCATTTACTATACACGATGAGTACACGCAGACATTTCGTGTGTTATATTATATCATATACAGGGTGTCTTAGATTTGGACGGCTTACTAGATTACCCGATAAAAAATTAAGTAATAGAAAAAGCTATGACGTATATCAGATTTTTTTTAAATAAATTCACTGCCTCGATGTTTTAGTGGTTAGCGTATGCGCCTCTCGTTACGAGGTTTCGGGTTCGATGCCCGAGTCGGGCAAAGTGTTATTTGTAACCTTTCGACAGAAAGTTCACAATAGCAGCACGGAGTTGATATTGTGCCCGGTGGATGGCGATAGGCTCACCTCCAATAGGGACCAAAACATAACAGGTGAAGTGTGGGTGTTGTACACCTCTGTCACACCCTTCTGGGTAATATAAGCGTGATGTTATGGTATGTTGTGTTGTTTTTAAATAAAATCTAAGTTTTATATTTAAAAATATTGACACTCATAAAATCGAGATAATTTACACCCTGTGACAGACTATCTATACCTGCTACTTAAAATAAAAATCACAATTCAACAGATAAAATAATAAGTGTACCATTTCAGAATTCTTAGTAAATGCGCCAATTTTTGATAGAACTTTGCCAGTATTTTTCATTTTCAGTACGACCAGTCAAAACTGGTCTTTGAATTAACTTGGCATCTTTGGTTGGGCAAAAATTGACATTTACTTTCAAGCTGTCGCATCTGATTAAAAAAAATGGTACAGTTTAAAGAACTAGTTTAAGTATTAACTAACAAAAAAAAAAGAAAATATCACTAGAATTTGAAGCAAAAAGTCCGTCACAGGGAATTATTTCGATCTTTTCTTCTTCTCTTCGATCTTCTTCGAAAATGCCTACTTTGTTTCAAATATGGAACGTGTTTTTCTTTTTTTCTGATAACTGTCGTAACTTACTCAATAACTCGATGAAGGCTTGACGTCCTAAACTGGGATAATACAGGATGTATTAGATCATAAATTATTACGATATTAGGTAGCTGAGTCGGTTGAAACTGCTTATTCGGTGATAAATATTAATTGCATTATTAGTATGATTCATTCATAATTGTAAGCGTAAACTGATCCTTGATAAGTAAATATTTTTATTAGTTTTCTGCAATCAAATTGCAACAGAAACCTTATTTATTAACTAGCTATTGCCCGCGACTTCGTCCGCGCGAAATTCGTTGTATTAAGCAGTTGCAGAACCCGCGCTTTGACTTACGTTAAACCTTACTGCGCCGCTCCTGTGGAGTTTAGCGAAATGTTATATATTTAAAAACCTTTTTTGATAGTGAGACTATCAAACACAAAAATACTTATTAAAATCCGATCATTGGTTTCCGAGATTAGCGCTTTCAAACAAACAAACTAACTTTCGCCCGCGTTTTTGTCTGCGTCGTAGGTACCTACATCAATAAAAAGTAGCCTATTTTATATTAAAATTTTATCAAAATCATTCTAGCTGTTTAGGGGATAAGCCGATACAAAGAGAGACAAAAAAATTCAAAACATTATTTTAGGCTTAGGTATCGTGCAAATAACTATACCAGCCGAAAAAAACATTGTTATTTTGACATTAAAAACGCCATTTTTTTTTCAATTTTATTCGTCAGACCAGTAAGCAGCCTCATGAAAGGTTTAAAAACTAACTTGGTTATGTTAAATATAGTCGACATTCTTGAAATAATTTTCGTTTTGATATAAATTTTAATAAAAATTACATTTCTGGAATGCATTTCGATACTGTAATAAACAAAGTTGTTTACTCTAGGTTAGATTTAATTATTTTCGATCCCGATGTTAACCATGGAAAATAAAGTAGTCCATTTATCTATTCCATAATATAATAAAAGCAGCCCTGTATCTAATACATGTCCCACTGCTGAGTTCGGGCCTCTTCTCATGATGAGAAAAGTAAGACCACCACGCTTTAGTCCACCGCCAAGTGCGGAATGGTAGACTAGACTTCACACACCCTCGAGCACTTTTTAGACACTCTCAGGCATGCAGGTTTCCTCACGATGTTTTCCTTCACTGTTAGCAAGCGATAATTTATATGACAAATACGCACACTTCGAAAAGACGAATCTTAACGATTTATTGACAGAGGTGTGTGCCTCGGGTTCAAACCCATGACCTTTGACCTAGCAGTCCTACAGTCTCCCACTAGGCTATCGCTGCTTCTATACGATGCCGTTCTAATTCCATAGTAATATAATCAATTAAATTAAATATTTCTAAGTAAATGTTTGGCAGTCATGGCTACAAGATATTTAATAATTAGAGTAAAATAAACGGTAACAATATTATAGGCTATCTAATCTGTTTGTCAAACACTCAGAATATAGCGATTAGATTACGTAGGCACACTAATCAGCTAATATAAAAGATTACACAGCTGAATATTTTAAATCGTTGTTGATTTCACGCTGGCAATATTTAAAATATCTTGCATTCAGCTTTTGCTGCCTACATAGAGCAAAATAATGTCTCTGCTATTTCTTTAAAGATATAACGAAAATGCTAGTTGTAGAACTCAGTCTCTTTGGACTAACTGCTTTGACTGCCGGCAAATAGGTGCTTTTATTTGGTTTGTGGTGAAATTGATAATGCCCTAATAATACCGAATTAGTTCGGAAATCAACTGTAAATTTTGTAATCAAATCAAATGTATCAAACTAAAATTACGTAAAATACTCTGTATCAAATGGCAGAGCACAATAAACTGCTCCTCGGGGTGTATTACCCTCGGGGAGACAATATAAAAAATGTCAGTCTTTTTATCTATGTTATTATGTATTGATATATGATTTTATACCTTTTTATCATATCCTAATAATTATTTAACAAATAAATGCACCTACTACTTCTTTCCCTGCACCGCCTTATGGTTGACTGGTATATAGAGAATACCTTTGTAATTAAGTCCGCCACTGTACAGTAAACGCTCAAAACTCCACAGGCATGCTAAGGATTACATTGCTATGAACTGTACGAGCCCGATACAGCCAGTACACACACGTACGAAGTCGCGTGCGTGTATAGCAGTTTTTAAGATAACACACACTATTAAAATGTTGTCGCATTCGTACTAAACGCGTCACAGTGGCGACCTGTTCTTCAAATTTGCATCTATCTATCATGAGCTATGGTAGCTATATCGGGTAAGCATTGGGATCACGATCAACTAAATCTGAGTTTGAAGCTTAGTTGATTTGTGGTTGTATTTTGTTTTTACGAAATCATAATAATATTTGTAATATTTTAAGCACAAACTTGTTAGGTATTCATGCTTAAATAGTTACATACAATACATAAATAGTTACATATTAATATAATAACTAATAAGTTAAATATGTTATTATTATTTAACTTTTAACGTAATTTTTTATTTTTATTTTTATTGTTGTAAGGTAGAAATAAAAAAAGTCACGCTGAATGATGATAAAAATGTTTATTCGTTTTATTTTTTTATATAATTAATAAACTTTTAAGAGCATTGTGACGTCACATTCTTACCTAAATAAAAGAAAGTTCCCTTGTAACCGTTTATAAGATTTTTGATTAATATAATAACTAATAAGTTAAATATTATGTTATTATTATTAAACTATTTACGTATTTTTTAAATGGTTACATATCAATATAATAACTAATAAGTTAAATATGTTATTATTATTTAACTATTAACGTAATTTTTTATTTTTATTTTTATTGTTGTAAGGTAGAAATAAAAAAAGTCATGCTGAATGATGATAAAAATGTTTATTCGTTTTATTTATTTATACAATTAATAAACTTTTAAGATAATTGTGACTTCACATTCCTACCTAAATTAATAATTAATAGAAGTGCCCTTGTAACCGTTCATAAGTTTTTTTATTGTAACCCACCAATAATATAAATGTTACTAAAATGATGCATCATGACAACAAGGAAAGGATGTTCTAATAACAAAAATATAATTGTTGATACCCTAAACATCAAAAAGTATAGAAAGGACTTAGCGAGATTAGATCTCACGGTTCATTGCTAAACGCATCTAACTGCACGCCTTAACCACTCGGCCATCTTGACTTACACTATGTAAGTGAAATTATGAACTCTAATTATTTGTTAACAACATGTGTCTTTCTATTTCTTGGAAATAGAAGGTCGTAAGTCAAACTACATTTCAAACTATTGCCTTTTGAGATTGCCTATGGACTTTTGGTCGCCACTGTACATTTTTTGTGCATAAAGTTCCTTAAATAAATAAATAAATAAAATACAAACCTTCCTCGAATAATCCAAGATACTTTCGTACAAAATCTTCACTAGTGATGCATTTCTCGCCGTTCTTCTCAACGGTGGCGTACTTCAGGAATATCTCATGTAGCTTGTCTGTGTCTGCCCTTTTTAGATAACCAGCCCCCTGTGGATAAAAGTATTCATTTAATTTATGTGCGATAGATATATTATTACATATATTTTTTTTATGATGTGTCTAAACAATTAGATACTTAATAAAGATTACAATCTAGTCTAGATATAAAATTAGAGACTAATGAGTAAGTTACAAAATTAATTTACGATAGATAAATAGATAGATATATAATTAGGTAGATTGCGGCATGGGTACCTATGCGCACGGTTGCCTCTACGGCGTGGTATGCGGTCAGGCATATTCCACCACAAAAAAAAGATACCCATAGACCTACAAATTTTCGCAATAGCAAAATGAGTAGGACCTAATATATATGCATAATTAATAGAGAATCAAACATGTTTCCGAACAGTACAAGTTGATTTAGAAAACATGAATTTCTAATTAAAACGATACCATAATAATTTTCAAAAAAAATACCGATTTCAATTACAATAATTTAAGAATTATATAGTTTTCTCATGGGTGCCATTGTCAGAACTGGACCAAATTGAAATGGACCACACGGGTAGCACCAGATTTCAAATAAAAAGAGAATAGTTAAAATCGCTTCTCCTAGTCGTAAGTTATGAGGTAACAAGAATTTAAAAAACCTCCTCTTTTTAAAATTGGTTAAAAATAAAAAAATATACGCTCATTAAGTTTTAAAATGTAAGCAGTGCATTGTGCATATTTGCCTTAAGCACCGTCTAAAAATGCAGGAAAATTCTTACGTAAAATGCTCCTTACTATATTTATAACGCATATTTCATAGAAATTAGATACATAGGTAGGTAATATTAAGTGCTCTTATTGTTTGAGTTGAATAGCAGAAACTGTGCAGAGAGCGTACTTGACACAGTTATGTTCTGTTAGATACGCCTTGTTTGCTATTGATAAATGTATTTAATTTCTACAAATAACTATTAAGTAGTAATTTTCTCTCTTATCTTAACGATTTGATATGACAATGCATCTTGGAGAAAGAAACTGACTTTAATAAAAAAAAAATTATTTAGGTTTTCGGGGACCGAATTGTACATAAGTATGATAATATTATCCAAATGAGACTAAGTTTTAAGTTCCTGTTAATGCTATAATATTTAGGGTAAAACCAATTAATGTAAGTACACATAGTCTATTTAAGTTATTTGTTACAGAAAGTGTCAGTTAATAGTTGGCGGATACCCTGACGGATACCTGAGGAAGGGGTCAAACTGTCAGACTGTGAGTCAAATGGACGGATGTAGTTCAAAAGGATGTTACGACGTTCCAGCGTGTCTTACACATACTAACGAGATGCCTACTGCAGGGGGACGAATAATAAACTAGGAACAACTGATATTGCATTGAATTGTTATAGGTAATAATATACATAGTGTATGTCGTTTCCGACAAGTTAAACCTTAATTAAGATGAAAGATACATTAGACTAGAAGATCTTTTCTAATGATGCTGGCAGGTATGACTGAAGAAAAAATGGATTGATTGTGAATGGATTGATTGTGTGAAAGATGACAAGACTGGCACACGGGGTTTTAAGAGCTGAGATGAGGTCTAATAGGAAACTTTAGTAAAGTATGGAAGGATACACACAAATTGCGCCGATCACAAGTAATTAGGATAAGGGTAGGTGGATGATGATGCATGTTTCATTTGTTGGTACCGTTTTTTTTTTTTAGCTTTTAACCGTGACTTAGCTCTCGTGAATTTCGTTCTATTAAGTAGAAGCTGCTCCCGAGCTTTGACCCGCGTTCAATTTTACTGCTCGGTTCCCGTAGAGTTTAGCGTAATGTAAAATATCCAAAGACCTTTATTGAAAGTTAGACTATCAAACACAAAAACAATTATTAAAATCCGATCAGTAGTTCTCGAGATTAGCGCTATCAAACAAACAAACTAACTTTCTTCCGGGGTTTTGTCAGCGTATATATACATATATATAAAAAGTACCCTATGTTACGCGCTTTATAGTCAGTTACCATATACAGTTTAATTAAAATTTGGTTAAGCCGTTTAGAAGATTAGCCAATTCAAACAGACAATCCGACGGACAATAACTATATTTTAGGCAAAAGTAACGTCCAAACCACTATACAAGCTTGAAAAAACATTGTTATTTCTACATTAAAAACAGACAATTCAATTTGATTTATTTGCATTGATCACAGATTGTTAATGCTACTTTTACTTTCAATTTTCTCTAAGACTAAGTAATTAGATATAGATCGGTTGAGATAGCAATAGCACATTCTTGAACTTTACGTATCAATATCGGCACGGACAAAACCTTGCGCACCATTCAGATAACACCTGATAAGAGAGCTTATCAGCCTAGTCAAAACCACACGTAGTACGTAGTTCAACAGACAATCGATTGTAAGACTTAGTTCAAACAAATATGGTCCAAAATAGTATCATCTACAGTTCTATATTCATCTTAAAATTGAAGCAGCTGTAATAAATATTATGAACTACAATAAATTTTGGGGCTAAATTAAGAAATTAAGAAACCGTTTTGCTCGACCGTTTCGATGGATTCACACCGATAGTGGTCACGAGCCGACTGGTGAGGGCGCAAAGACCCGTGTCTACAATATATAATTATGTATGTAATATTAAAGTTGAAAAATTAAGAATCCAGCAGGACTCGAACCTGCACCTCTTGGGTATACGCCCCAAGTGCTTTGCCAATTCAGCTATGGATTCGCATGCTGCCGGACTCGAAATTTCTCAACTCTTTTGTGCCAGCCGAAGCTAGACGAACCATTACTTGGTTTTTAGCGCCATCTATGCGTTACTTATTCACATAATCGCATACAGTACGTTTGAATTAAGATCAACTCATTACTGTCGAGAGATGACGCATTTTTATCAATACTTGTAATATTTAAAGCAAATTTTAGCTTTGCTATGCATTTATTTTTATGTAATATTAAAGTTGAAAAATTAAGAATCCAGCAGGACTCGAACCTGCACCTCTTGGGTATACGCCCCAAGTGCTTTGCCAATTCAGCTATGGATTCGCATGCTGCCGGACTCGAAATTTCTCAACTCTTTTGTGCCAGCCGAAGCTAGACGAACCATTACTTGGTTTTTAGCGCCATCTATGCGTTACTTATTCACATAATCGCATACAGTACGTTTGAATTAAGATCAACTCATTACTGTCGAGAGATGACGCATTTTTATCAATACTTGTAATATTTAAAGCAAATTTTAGCTTTGCTATGCATTTATTTTTATGTAATATTAAAGTTGAAAAATTAAGAATCCAGCAGGACTCGAACCTGCACCTCTTGGGTATACGCCCCAAGTGCTTTGCCAATTCAGCTATGGATTCGCATGCTGCCGGACTCGAAATTTCTCAACTCTTTTGTGCCAGCCGAAGCTAGACGAACCATTACTTGGTTTTTAGCGCCATCTATGCGTTACTTATTCACATAATCGCATACAGTACGTTTGAATTAAGATCAACTCATTACTGTCGAGAGATGACGCATTTTTATCAATACTTGTAATATTTAAAGCAAATTTTAGCTTTGCTATGCATTTATTTTTATGTAATATTAAAGTTGAAAAATTAAGAATCCAGCAGGACTCGAACCTGCACCTCTTGGGTATACGCCCCAAGTGCTTTGCCAATTCAGCTATGGATTCGCATGCTGCCGGACTCGAAATTTCTCAACTCTTTTGTGCCAGCCGAAGCTAGACGAACCATTACTTGGTTTTTAGCGCCATCTATGCGTTACTTATTCACATAATCGCATACAGTACGTTTGAATTAAGATCAACTCATTACTGTCGAGAGATGACGCATTTTTATCAATACTTGTAATATTTAAAGCAAATTTTAGCTTTGCTATGCATTTATTTTTATGTAATATTAAAGTTGAAAAATTAAGAATCCAGCAGGACTCGAACCTGCACCTCTTGGGTATACGCCCCAAGTGCTTTGCCAATTCAGCTATGGATTCGCATGCTGCCGGACTCGAAATTTCTCAACTCTTTTGTGCCAGCCGAAGCTAGACGAACCATTACTTGGTTTTTAGCGCCATCTATGCGTTACTTATTCACATAATCGCATACAGTACGTTTGAATTAAGATCAACTCATTACTGTCGAGAGATGACGCATTTTTATCAATACTTGTAATATTTAAAGCAAATTTTAGCTTTGCTATGCATTTATTTTTATGTAATATTAAAGTTGAAAAATTAAGAATCCAGCAGGACTCGAACCTGCACCTCTTGGGTATACGCCCCAAGTGCTTTGCCAATTCAGCTATGGATTCGCATGCTGCCGGACTCGAAATTTCTCAACTCTTTTGTGCCAGCCGAAGCTAGACGAACCATTACTTGGTTTTTAGCGCCATCTATGCGTTACTTATTCACATAATCGCATACAGTACGTTTGAATTAAGATCAACTCATTACTGTCGAGAGATGACGCATTTTTATCAATACTTGTAATATTTAAAGCAAATTTTAGCTTTGCTATGCATTTATTTTTATGTAATATTAAAGTTGAAAAATTAAGAATCCAGCAGGACTCGAACCTGCACCTCTTGGGTATACGCCCCAAGTGCTTTGCCAATTCAGCTATGGATTCGCATGCTGCCGGACTCGAAATTTCTCAACTCTTTTGTGCCAGCCGAAGCTAGACGAACCATTACTTGGTTTTTAGCGCCATCTATGCGTTACTTATTCACATAATCGCATACAGTACGTTTGAATTAAGATCAACTCATTACTGTCGAGAGATGACGCATTTTTATCAATACTTGTAATATTTAAAGCAAATTTTAGCTTTGCTATGCATTTATTTTTATGTAATATTAAAGTTGAAAAATTAAGAATCCAGCAGGACTCGAACCTGCACCTCTTGGGTATACGCCCCAAGTGCTTTGCCAATTCAGCTATGGATTCGCATGCTGCCGGACTCGAAATTTCTCAACTCTTTTGTGCCAGCCGAAGCTAGACGAACCATTACTTGGTTTTTGCGTTAAAATGCGTCATCTCTCGACAGTAATGAGTTGATCTTAATTCAAACGTACTGTATGCGATTATGTGAATAAGTAACGCATAGATGGCGCTAAAAACCAAGTAATGGTTCGTCTAGCTTCGGCTGGCACAAAAGAGTTGAGAAATTTCGAGTCCGGCAGCATGCGAATCCATAGCTGAATTGGCAAAGCACTTGGGGCGTATACCCAAGAGGTGCAGGTTCGAGTCCTGCTGGATTCTTAATTTTTCAACTTTAATATTACATAAAAATAAATGCATAGCAAAGCTAAAATTTGCTTTAAATATTACAAGTATTGATAAAAATGCGTCATCTCTCGACAGTAATGAGTTGATCTTAATTCAAACGTACTGTATGCGATTATGTGAATAAGTAACGCATAGATGGCGCTAAAAACCAAGTAATGGTTCGTCTAGCTTCGGCTGGCACAAAAGAGTTGAGAAATTTCGAGTCCGGCAGCATGCGAATCCATAGCTGAATTGGCAAAGCACTTGGGGCGTATACCCAAGAGGTGCAGGTTCGAGTCCTGCTGGATTCTTAATTTTTCAACTTTAATATTACATAAAAATAAATGCATAGCAAAGCTAAAAATTTGCTTTAAATATTACAAGTATTGATAAAAATGCGTCATCTCTCGACAGTAATGAGTTGATCTTAATTCAAACGTACTGTATGCGATTATGTGAATAAGTAACGCATAGATGGCGCTAAAAACCAAGTAATGGTTCGTCTAGCTTCGGCTGGCACAAAAGAGTTGAGAAATTTCGAGTCCGGCAGCATGCGAATCCATAGCTGAATTGGCAAAGCACTTGGGGCGTATACCCAAGAGGTGCAGGTTCGAGTCCTGCTGGATTCTTAATTTTTCAACTTTAATATTACATAAAAATAAATGCATAGCAAAGCTAAAATTTGCTTTAAATATTACAAGTATTGATAAAAATGCGTCATCTCTCGACAGTAATGAGTTGATCTTAATTCAAACGTACTGTATGCGATTATGTGAATAAGTAACGCATAGATGGCGCTAAAAACCAAGTAATGGTTCGTCTAGCTTCGGCTGGCACAAAAGAGTTGAGAAATTTCGAGTCCGGCAGCATGCGAATCCATAGCTGAATTGGCAAAGCACTTGGGGCGTATACCCAAGAGGTGCAGGTTCGAGTCCTGCTGGATTCTTAATTTTTCAACTTTAATATTACATAAAAATAAATGCATAGCAAAGCTAAAATTTGCTTTAAATATTACAAATATAATTATGTGTAAAAATCGCAAATGTATTAAATTATTAATTGAGAAACCGTCTTTCATTTTACTGATGATAAGAAATATTGATTGCTGACGAAGCGGTTAATAGTTATTGCTTGAAATTTAATCATGAAATAAATGTGCCAAAGAAATGGTTGTTAAATCATGGGACCATCGGTGGGGGCAGTTCGTAAACTGCTTGCCATCTGCGAAACATATGCGGCGGAGCATGGCCTTACTTATAATACAGCGAAAAGCAAAGTCCTTCTTTTCAAAGGAAGTTTGAGTGAACCCGCTTGTGTTCCGCATATTATGTTATATGGTGAAAAGCTGCAGCGGGTAACCAGTTTTAGGTATCTGGGTCATGTTGTGATAGACAATCTATCCGATGACGCTGATATAGAGCGAGAGCGCAGGGCGTTGGCGGTCCGAGGGAATATGATTGCTCGTAGGTTTGCAAGATGCACCATGGAAGTTAAAATCACGCTGTTCAAGGCTTATTGTCAATCATTTTACTCGAGCAGCCTATGGGTAAGTCATACCCGTCGGGCCGCTGGTGTGTTGCGTGTTCAATACAATAATACATTTAGGATGCTGATGCGACTGCCTCCTTACTGCAGTGCATCACTTATGTTTGCTGAAGCACACACGGATGGCTATCCGGCGATAATTCGCAAAAAGGTGGCTTCATTACTCAGACGCATAAGAGACAGCAGCAACAGCATCCTTAGGATGATTGCCTCACGACTTGACTGTCCTATCCAGTCCAAATGGGTGAGGATAATAACTGGACAGGACTAAAATTATATTTAAATTTTATATTTTATGATAATAATATTATTGAATTAATTTTGTATTGTTTTTTAATGAATTGACTTAATATTGAATTGATTTGATTATTATTTGTATATTTTCCGAGTGTATTTCTACTGTTTTCTTGTTATTTTAATGTTTAATGTTTTCTTGCTATTTTAATGTTTAATTTTTATTTGTTGGATCACTCTACGCTGACTGTAATATTTTTAACCACTACTTCTTATGGACATGGTCTGAAATAAACGTTTTATTATTATTATTATTTAAGAAAGTTGAAACGTCTTGAGCTATTCTGCAAGCACGAGGTGCCGCAGTTCATCGCAGTTTAGAAAAATCAAATAATGACTCAATAAACGCATGCTCTCCTACAGGGATAGACTCCATTGTCGGCACAGAATCCTGGAAGGAGGAGAGGACGCTTTTTCCACTAAGCCATAAAGCAAAGCTATTGTGGAGCTAAATCATTTTATTGCAATAAGTATTATAATTTAATTAGTTAATGTTATATTTTTTTTATTTTTTTATTTTGATGTTTGTTTTGACGTGTTCAAGCGCCCCTTGGGGCCCATGGAATTAAATGATTTGATTTGATTATCAAGACTTTAGATAGGAAAAAGCCTGCAAGAGACTTGCCTACCTGAAAACAACCGTAATACCAACGTAGACTTGCGTACATCATTTATTTAAAGACATTCTTACGAAAATCACAATCGATTTATTAGCAAGAAGGTATTATATTCTAATAAATGAGAACAATAATATCTATTTCAAAGTTTGTTCAGCCACGTTTAGTCCTTGTCGTTGATTGCAGTTATTCACACGAAGGTTGTGGTTACAAGGCCAAGGTTATTCCATTCTTCCTAAAGCACGATACCGCCGCAATATCACAAAATGATGCAAGATAACTCTTAATAATTGACATGGAAAATGTGGACTAAAAGGTCAATACCCAAAGAGATCATGACATTTTATCGCTCAATTTACGTAAATGGTCAACAAAATATTTTACGGAGTATGTAAGAATGACCGATATTTTGTTTGCTTGTGAATAGAATTATCTATTTGTGAATACAGCTGCTTTTTGTGGAACAAATAGATGTTTGACTCACCTGTGCCTCTCATCGTCTGAGTGTCTGCCACAGTTGCATTAAGTAATCTAACTAGCGCAATAGAGTCCATTGATGACCAGAGTCGTTGATTACCAGACTAAACCGGATTATTAGTACCTTCGGATTACGGGAAGAAGGAACCTAACTCATGTTTAAATGCTTTTCTGTTGTCTGTCTTTTTTGTTTTAAGCTATTTGTGTATATTTTTCTGAGATTTTATAATCCATACTCCTTAGATCAGTGGTTCCCAATTAGTTTTCTCTGCGTACCACTTTAAGAAAGACCTTCAACTTGCGTACCCCTTTATTAGGATTGTTAAATAAAAAAATGAAATCAGGTGTACCAATTGTATTTTTATTATCATCAAAAGACATTCTAATGACAGAGAACATGTTTTAGGTATTAATGTGGCAAATGTGCACGTTTATCTTTACACAACTCGGCAAAATCTGGTTGCATGTTGATCAGCTTTAATTTTAAGTCGTCTTCGAGTTGAAGTCTGTGACGATGTTTAGTTTTTATGTTTGTCATTGCGGAAAATCCGCTCTCGCAAAGGTAAGTTGTGCAAAATGGCAGTAAATATTTTATTGCTACTTCGCTGACACGATAAACGTCTTTTAGACCAGCCCAAAAATTAACCAATGATTGTTTGCAAAACAACTTTTGAGTCTACTGTTGCATGAGATGGTATATTGAATTATTGTTTTTTAAGGATTTTAGTTTAGATATTGCTGCGCGTACCCCTTGATGCAATCTCGCGTACCCCTGGGGGTACGCGTACCACTAATTGGGAACCACTGCCTTAGATAATTAATCATGGCTCCTTAGGAGATAAAGGTAGATAAAAGCATAAATCAGGTCTTTGAAAGGACAGGTTGGCAAAGCCAGGAGATAAGCAATAATAAACATACTATTTGTAGATTACAATAATTATTATTGGTATTAATTCCACTAACAGTCAAAGTTAAAATTGTGAAGAATTAAACATTTTTTAAATGGTGTATTTTATTGTATTTGTTTTGAGGTAAAAAAAATTAAAACTGTCAGCAAATATTACTATTTCACCACATAAAATACTGATAATCTGCTACAATTTATACACTCATTTCAAATAACTCAACCCTAATCTCATTGCAAATTAGTTTAACTTTAGAATGATAAAATAATTCTATAGAAAATTACAAATAGATCACTCAGAAACATGAAATATTTTTGCATCATTTTATACCACCAATTATGGTTGGCATTATAATCTTGTAATCATTGACTGATAAAAATTCAAAACTTATTCATATTAAGAATAGAAACACAGTAGAAGATAGTACCATAAATATTAGGGTGTTACTACTAATACTTCCTGACATTTTGTAGATAGTTTTGGCAAGCATATAGAGGTCAAGAAAGGTCATAGAGAAAAACATAGAATATTAAACATGTATTGTGTTTCCTGCTATGATGTAAGGTGTTAAGTTACTGTGCTAAGTTAGAAATATATTCAGATGTACTTACACTATTTTTAGACTTCATTTAATACACTTTAGTGTATTAGAAATAGAGTGGATGTGTAAATTCTATCTATCTAGATACTCAATGGGTAATATTCATGTTTCTTAAGGTAGTAAGAAAATCTGACAGAGCTTATGATTATAAGAACAATTATTTTGGAATTCATTTCTGTCGTAACTTGTAACTATAGCAGCTATTACACTACACCCTAGACTCTTCTATAGGGTAGTATAATAGAATTCCTGGAGTTACCAATGGAATACCAGACTCCCTCCATGACTAACAAACCCAGATTACTTATCATATGGATTCTAAGTAGCTAAAGCATTAGCGACAGATGTCATTATAAAGTAGCAGAAATGTCAATATTAACCAAGCACTTAAAAAAAACTAGGCTATAAGATAATAATTAACAATAATGAATCCAAGGTTCAACAAGGGCTAATGTGTGGCAGATAAAAAAGATATAGAAAAGGCACAAGTCAACAGTATGTTTGCGAGGTTATAGATAAAAAGGTATCATTAACCGAGTAATAGGGAAGACAACGGACTTAATCAGAGCCTTGATATCATTAATGCAAAAATAAAGATATCATTATTAGCTATTATTGGTTCTCAATAACTAAGATAAAAATAAATGATTCCAAACCACATCTTCAAGGATTTAAAGCACAGTCTTCATTAACAATATCACATTATTATCACAAATAACACAATGCACAGGCACATTTGAATAAGGAACAGCATAATTAAGACTATTAATCACAATATCTGTGGTAAACACAAGTAATAATTAAAAAAAATAAGTTACCCGGCGAGTTGTCATTGTTGTAAAGATTCCTTAAGAACTGGAGTGATGGCCATCAGTTGTTGACGTAATAGATAAGACTACTTTATCATGTGTACTCAAGTAATATAAGATATTTCATGTATACATTTATCTTGTTTAATAATATTATTGTATTACAATCTTCCTTCAAGACTGACATATTTTTTGTAATTTATTAACAATTTCTGCATTCTTCTATGGTGAGTTAATTAATATTAATGTTTTATTATAAATTAATATTTAAAATATTGCATGGGTATTTTTTAAATCATTCTATTCTGCCAGTATTATTTTAGAAGCTTTATTTTTTATGTGTCAGAGGTTAGGTTGGTTATCTAATAGTTTCTCATATATAAAAAGTAGCTGGAGGCTTTGTGTGTACTTATGGCAATCAGGTGTTGTCGGCATGTGAAGGTCGCCAAGACGCAGTGACGTATCTATGCTATGCAGTTGCAGGGCGGACAAATCAAGGGCATACAGTTAAAATAACTATCGCATGTCAACAACAGAAATTTTAAAAAATACACACAAAACCTTTTTATTAAAATTAAAAACTTACCCACCTCTTGACAGCTGGCCTGAGTTAACACAGAGTTCAACAAAGATTTAAACATTACAGTGTTTTTTTTGTCACAACACAATTTCTTGTATAAAAAACAGAAATGTTTAACTCAGCAACAATTTGTATAAAGTACGTTTGCCCTGATAACACGTCACTATACATAAAAATGTAACAAAATCTATTTTTGTTAAACACGCACAGTGCTCATGATCATCTGCCGCCCGGCTATGATTACACCGTAATATTTAAAAGCTCTCTAACATATAGAATAACCTAAAACGAATTTGCACTTCTCAACTTAGCCGCACAGCGCAATTTTTTTTTGCAAGATTTGACGTATTTGTGACAGTTAGTGAGGGGACTGATGGGATCCAATCGTTCTGATCGATCAGATTCCAGATCTGATCGGTAGGCGCAGTAGAAGGCAAGACAAGTATTCATCAGTAGAAGGCAAGACAAGTATTCATCTATTAGAATAAATTACCCTTGTGTATATTTGGTGCCGCACCACAGGCATGGATTGCTTAAGGAATCAAAATAGATGGTCTTAATCTTAAGACTGTGTGTGGCAAGAAGTAAGAATTTTTAAATACTTCAAACACAATTTTACTTTATTTTAATAGGTGATAACTTGTTTTCTACCGCTATATTAATGACATAAAAAAATATGTATGATCCCACCTCACCCTAGAATGTATTAAAGCTTTCAAGAGAAGTATTGAATCAAGCAAAAAATCACAAAATATGTATTAACTGTATTGGCGAACATGGCAAACACCTTGACTACACTTACTTAATCTTAACTATTTGTTTAAAAAGAAAAAATATATTTTTTGTTCGTTATTTAACTCAATACCTACGTGTTTTCCACCAAAATTAGAATGCTAGACTATTACTGAAATCCAGAGTAACATAGGCCAAATTATTTTATCGAGGTACCACGCGGGTGCTAGATATTATTAATGTATTCATTCAACAATTAACATTTGCCCATGACTTCGTACGTTGACTTCATTGTATTATGAAACAGATACTGCCGTGCCTTGACTAAAACCTTTTTTTTTTTTTTTTTTTTTTTTTTTTTTTTTTTTTTTTTTTTTTTTTTACGTGGGGAAATGCATTTACGCATACCACCCCACCCCGGGGAAGGGCAGAGTGGTTATGTGGGACTCGCCCGTGCCAAAGATGGTAAACGGCACGGGAATACCCACTAAAACCCCACGGTGCTCCCGCACTCGCCTTGATGGGAGGGTCATGGGAATCTGGCGCAGCCTTTACGTCCACGACCCTCCCGGCGATGCCCGCCGAAGCGGGCCCCTCATGGCCCCCAAAGAGGGGGCTGGCGCAAGCCACCGACCAGCGCGAGGACCGCGTGCAAAGCCATCGGACATTCCCCATGTCCGACGGCCTGGTCCTCTCGCGGCGAGACAGGTGGTCGGTCCCGCCGCCCACCACGCCGCAGTTCAACGGCTGCGGCCCCGCCGGGACCGCGGAAGGCAGGGAATGCGGGGCATCGAAAACGACGCGCGCACCGACACTCCTACCCGCCGCGGCCCCGTAAACCACCGGGCCACAGTGCCAGCTTGCGCCAACACCGCAGCCCGGCCTTGCCCGCCGAGGCAGGCCCCTCATGGCCCCCAAAATGTGGGGGGACTGGCACCGAGGGCCGCGTGCAAAGCCGTCAGACACTTTCGTATCTGACGGCCTGGCCCTCCGCGGTGAGACAGATGTTCGTCCCACCGCCCACCACGCCGCAGTACTGACGGCTGCGGCCCCGCCGGGACCGCGGAAGGCAGGGAAAGCGGCAACGGAACACCGACAGTCCTCTCCCGCCGCGGCCCCGCAACTCCTCGGCCGCAGTGCCGACTCACGCCGACACCGCAGGCCCTCCTGTTGCAGAGCCCCCCCATAAGAGCCCTGCAACATGGGCTGCTCCCACATGGACTTCCAGCCAAAGCCCGAAGAGCAGCCCCCCTCTGGGGTCCACTTGGCTTCGCCGTGGTGTGGAGGTACCACGGGTACTAAGCCCCACCGCGACGACAACGCGGGACCCGTTGGTGGGGGCCTTGACTAAAACCTAACCTAACCTTACCTAAACCTTACGGTTCCGCTCCTGACGAGACGAGTATACCGTATATACCTAAGTCAGAAAATAACGTACTAATTAATATTAATAATCATAAAACCTTTTCTAAAAATAAGACTATCAAACACGAAAATAATTGACTAACACTTCAATTTTACGGATTTTATCGCAATATTTCACTTAAATTTCACTTACTTTGAAATTTAATTGAAATATCGCGATAAAATCCGTAAAATTGAAGTGTTAGTCATGTCAACATTCGCGTTAACCTTAGAAAATATTATACGAAAATAACTATTAAAATCCGATCACACAAACAGTTACAAAGTAACTTTCTACCGCGGATTCACCCGCACGGTACCTTTATCGATAAAAAATAGTACGTGATACGCGCCTTATAGTCATGCTTGCTTCTCAATACTTCTCTGTCTTATCAAAATCGGGTCCAGCCATTTAGAAGATTAGCCGTTATAAACAGAAACAGACAGACGGATATAAACAGATGGCGTTAGTTTATTAGTAATTCGTGTTTCATTTTCATTCGTTGGATGACGTTGGAATCGAAAAAGATCGCGATATGGTTTTTAGAAGTATTCCTAATAATTTTAGTTCTGCATAAACTGTATTTGTAAATACTTTATCTGTAAGACTTTTTTTAATAAAAAATCGTAAAGACAATAAAACTATTGTCAGCCCATCTTTCTAGTTGAAACATTACATCGCGATATCGAATAGGTAGTCGAGTTCATTCATTAAAATCATAAAATTAGAAGTGAGTGTGAGTTAGCAAGCTTGACAAAATAATCTAGAAACGAAAACTACTTTTACGATTTTGAAAACTTTTAATGTTATTGTGTTGCACTAATTGTTTTTTTTTGTAATTTTGTTGCTGTACACACAGTGCCCTATTATACTTTTTTTTTTTTTGTCGGTCAGAAGAAGGATCAGAACCCAGAAAAAACTGTTCTGAATAATTTCTAAGTATACTATGCAATTTCAGTGCAATATACATAAATTTAATTATCTATTTACTTTAGCTTCTTGTGCTGTGCTTTCTTAGTACACAACACATATATTATTTCAGTAAGGTTTCAATTAGTGCCCTCTACATGGAACGTAAATGAAACTAATCATCCCCATTAAATAAAATACCGCACAGAACACGTGGACTTGTGGACGTTGTAATAGTGTTTGGAACTGCTACTAGATGGCGCTGGCTCGTTTCTTACCAAAAAGTAAGCATAGCTAAGTAAGAGAGGAAATTCAAATTGCAAGTTTCGGTTTCAAACCCTAACCACACTCCTCGGTCGATTATGTTATTATTTGTAACTGTCTTTTTTTTGTTTATTTAAATTTGCCCTTCTAACAGTGCTTCTTGCAGTACTTGACTGAATATCTAGCAAGGAAAATAATTTTACATCCTTAGTAGTTAGGGAAAATCGTGTCGTAACACAGAATAAGAGAGAGTTAAATAGACTCCGAAGTTTTAACAAAATGTCAATTTCTACTCAAGGATATGAAATTCTGGGAAAGTATGAAATCTATCTCTCGTATTTTTAAAAAATATTGAAATTCTCGGTAGCCCAATGAATAATTTACCTATATTTGTAGATGTAAAAATTCAACGAAACATTGTTATAATTACCAGGATCCTTGCAATCTCTTTTTAAAACCTAACAAAGGTTCTCAATCCGAATTGTATTTTTATACGTTTCATTTGTTCACCGATTACTGGAAGACGCCCGGTCCGATTTGAGAAATATTTTTTTTGTTTGAAAGAGTATACTTGTTATGTGGTCTCATGCTCATCAGGTCACGATCTGATGATGGGATCCTAGAGAATCTATTGTTTTTCGTATATTACCTAAAACTACTTGGATATTTGTATCTAACAGTCAGTTTTTTATGTTGCTGAGCTATTCTTTCAAGTCGCCTGATGAGGCGAGACATTGAATATTAATCATACTTTATTTTGTCCTAGTTTTAAACCTTGAACAAATCACAAATAGATCACCACAAAAATAAAGAAAAAAAGCAAACGTCAAATAGCGTAATAAATGTAAGTCAGTCCGGCTTTCACCCATCGCATGTTATTCTGTCGTCACCACCCGTAAAGCCTTCAATGCATACAAAAAACTTCATTTTCATACCGTGCCGGCTCGTTGACCGACAATAATATGTCCCGGGTGCCACCCATAACTCAGAGCAATAAGCCAACCGGAGTCGTCACACGTCGCATCAGGCATCCTCCTCTGCCAAATGTGGTAGAATGCCGTTCTTGATCAAATCAAAGATCGAAGAGAGGAACGATCTAATATTCGTCCTCCACGACTTTTGGCCGACTTATGTGCATATACTTTTGTGCTCTATTTCCTCTCCATATTTATTAAGAACTCTTTGACTCTAAAATATATCTTACGCGTCGACGTTGTGAAGGGTTGGTATGGTTTATAGTCAGACGATCACTGTCGTTTTAGACGTGCTGATGACCTGATTCTGACATTTTTATGAACAATATTTGATATCAGTTCGAACGCCTTCATTTTATCGTATGTATGTACTATCAGCAAATTCGATTCATGACCCAATTGACAAAATAATATTTCCTTAAATTGTCACAGTCGATATAGAGGTTGACGTTTTGTTAATAGAACGAGCTAACTTAATCATCAGTGTTTTAAAATGTCTATACAAAAATAGTATTTAGGTAGATCATGAATCTACTGTGTTGACAGTAGAAACGCAAGTATGTCATATTTGCTAAGTGTTTCAGAACAACTTTATTTAATTATTGTATTAAACCTAATCTCTTTCGTAACGTTTATAAAATAACAGTTTGATAAGATTACTCTATCATCTTCAGTGTCTATAGTTCTTGTCTCTGGTCGAGTCGAGTAAGTCCTTTCTATATCACATTTAATTTTGTGCATTTACTCTTGTTAGTATAATTATTTGAGATTACTAACAAACTAAGTTAACGGATGGGAAATGAGATACCAGACCTTAATCATAATTAAATCTTAACTTACCTAAGACTGGGACAAATTCTGTACATTAAAGATATTTTGAGAATTGTTTTTGGCAGGCATTCTGAGAAGTGCATACGCTTACCACTGGCCCAATTAGGCAGTTTCTGTTTATTATAACAAAATCCACGCGTACGAAGTCACGGGCAAAAGCTATTACCATAGATACTAAAACTGTAAATGTTTTTAAACTTTCGCGATTTGAGATCATTTTTTTCAAAAAATAGACAGCTGTTCTAAATCGCGTTAATATTATAGATTCAAATCCAAATTGTTTATTTCTTTAACAAGTTTACACCAATTAGTTTGTGATTGGAGCCTTCTTTTAAGCAAACAATGCCTGTATTAAAAGATTCTGCTCTTCCATAACAAAAATTAAAAAATAAAAAATCAAATACCAATTAAAACCGTATTTACCGAAATAATTGTTGAAAAATCATAAAATCAAATAACAATTAAAACCGTATTTACCGAAATAATTGTTGAAAAAATCACAAAATCAAATACCAATTGAATTGGTATTTGATTTTGTAATTTGGCGCCGACTTCAAAAAAATATAATTAATTGGTATTACATCATTATTTGGGTTTATTGTTTTAAACAAATTAATATAAAGGTAAGCAAAGTTTAGCGAATATTTTATTTTTTACTTTTGAGTTTTTGAAGGCGGTTCCTTTTTCTTTGAAAAAAATTAGTACATAATTATAATATTTAGAATACGCTCGAGTTAAGAATATTCTTTTTTTTAATTAGTTTTTTTTTTTTTTTTTTTTTTGTTTTTTTTTATTTGTTTTTTTTTTTAATTTTTTTTTATTTGTTTTTTTTATTTTATTTTTTTATTTCAAGCTTTTTAGTGTCTTAGTTTTTTAGATTTAACGATGGGGTTAGGAAGAAATACTAAGGCATCATTACGCATGAAACACAATAGAAACAATCAAAATAATCAAAAAATTCTTTCTGAGATCTTCATGATCATAAGTTATCACTACGATAATAACAAATGTGCTGAAACGTAAGCCCCGTCCAAACCTAAGCAGAGCTTTCGGTACTTTAAGGGTAGGTAAGTAGGCTGTCTCTGCTTACCCTTCAAAGCATACACAGGCATGATGTTATGTTATGTAGTGGTGAAAACAATACATAGATACACGATTGCACAAAACGTGGTTCATTAGCTATTCGTTTTTGAAGAGTTCCGTTGCCTGTCTCCAAAGATCTTCATCAGATTCTGATAAATTATATACTAAAACCTTCCTTAAAACACAAGGATTAAAATACCGAAAACTGCATTCAAATCGGATCAGTAGTTTCCGAGAAAATCGCGAACATAAAAAGGTGACATACATACATACATACATACATACATACATACATACGGATCGAATACAGAACCTCTTTTTTTTTGAAGTTGGTTAAAAATATAAATAATTTAGAAACAGGTAAGTAGATTATAATACAGACAAGATTGACATAAATACAGTTTGTGTGTGTGTGTGCGTGTATGCGTGTGTGTGATGTGTGTTTGAGTGCCTGTGTGTGAGAGTTTAGGTTACGTGGTTGGTTTAAGGAGTTCTTTCGTTTCCTCATAAGTAAGAGGTTTGATCCATTTCAGTATTTTTTTTTTATTCCACTGAGGTGGCAAACAAGCATACGGCCCGCCTGATGGTAAGCAGTTACCGTAGCCTATGGACACTTGCAACGCCAGGGGCATCACGCGTGCTTTGCCGACCCTTCAAAAACCTATTTGCACTCTTATAGTATATTCTTTTTGCATTTATAATATTGTTCTTTATAAAGGTAAACAAATACTTAAATATGCTTGACGTTAAAACTATAAATAACAAGACACTGTAATTGCGAACGAGAGTTCAGGCAAAGCGACAAAAATATTATACCCATAGGCATATTAATACACATGTGCTGCAGCAATCTATTACGCTCTAATCTTTATTACAATGTATTATATGAGAATATCGACATCATTTTATGGCATCCTGTATCCTGAGGGTGTAATTTTGAAATAACCCTGTCGCTATTTACGAGGGCCAAGCTTACAGCTATCAGAACATTAAAATTTATATTGTAGGCGTCCACGCCTTCGATTTCTGTTTTTTTAGCAATTTTTAAGAAGCTTTATTTACCTACGTTGTACATTGGTGCTTGTTGATATATTCTGCAAAATAGTTTTTAAATACTTATGTTTTTTGTAAAATTATTAAATTAACCATCACTAACTAATTACATTTGGTATTTGTATTTTATTAGTTTTAAAATATTACCTTTCCTATTACAGGTATTCATCTCAAGATATTTCGTATAAAGATAGCAGAAAATGGAAACTAACATCGCACCACAAGCTATGGTGGTTACACCACACCACCTAGCTACTCAAAGTGCCATAGCGATACTCCAAGAAGGTGGCACTGCAATAGAAGCTATGGTCGCTGCAGCTGCAACTGTGGCAGTCGTGTATCCTCACATGAATGGTATAGGGGGAGACAGCTTATGGCTTATCACCCCTCCTGATGGAGAGTCCATTGTTATTGAAGCTGTAGGTCCAGCTGGATCTCTAGCAACACCAGACTTTTATTCAGGTCTTAAGAAAATGCCATATAAAGGCCCCAAATCGGCCTCAACAGTAGCAGGCACGGTTGGCGGATGGGAAGAAGCTCTTAAATATATCTCTGAATGTGGATACCAGCGAACTTCAATATCTAAGTTATTGGCTGATTCCATAAAATATGCTGAAGATGGATACCCAATGACAAAACCTCAACATATGAACTTGAAAGCTTTACAAACACAAGGAAATTTTTCACATGAATTTGCAAATGTGTTCTATCCGGAAGGTAAGATTCCCAAAGTTGGAGAACGGTTTTGTCAAAAACAACTCGCCAAAAGTTTAAGGCTACTAGCTGAAAATGGCCTAAACAGTTACTATAAAGGCGAATTATCGAAATTGATTGCCGACGATATGGCGTCCTTGGGGATGCCTATCACGGAATCAGATCTTGCAAACTACACTCCCGTTAGGAAAGTTCCTTTACGATTATTGCATAGTCACGGAGAGATATTCAACACTCCGCCACCGACCCAAGGTTTAGTTTCGATGGCTATTCTCGGAGTTTTAGACAAGTTAGGCATTGATGGTCAACATGAGGGTCAGTTTATTCACACTACAGTTGAAGCAACTAAACAAGCTTTTCAGTTGCGAGATGAATACATAACTGACCCCCGTTACATGAAAGTGGATCCCAAATCATTGTTATCTAGCCAAATGTTGTTCAAAATGGCTAAAGAGATTGGTGTCGACCAGGCTTCCACAAATGGACAAGGCAAAGGTTCTGGAGACACAATTTGGATGGGTATAATGGATAACAAAGGCTTTTCTGTGTCATTTATTCAAAGCATCTATCATGATTTTGGTAGTTATGTTGTGCTGCCCAAAACGGGTATTCTATGGCACAACAGAGGCACGGCTTTCACGCTAGAAAAAGACCATATTTTGTCCGTAAAACCTGGCAAGTTACCTTTCCATACTTTGAACACTGCTGTAGCTCGTTTGAATGACGGTCGCGTGATGATATACGGGACTAGAGGTGGAGATGGTCAGGCTCAGACTCAGGCAGCAATCTTCCATAGGTATGTAGTTCAGGGACTTGAGTTACAACAATGTGTGTCCTCACCAAGATGGATTTATGGAAGAAATGCTGGTAATGAAGAAGATGCATTGAAATTGGAAAGCAGGTTTTGTGAAGACACTGTGCAATACTTAAAGGAACGTGGCCACAAAGTAGCGATGTTGTCAGACTATTGCGAAATAGTGGGGCAAGCAGGTGCCTTGGTGAGGCATCCTGATGGTATGCTCGAAGGAGCTTTTGACCCTCGAAGTAACGGCAGTGCTGCTGGATTTTAGATACGGAATGGTTTTAGCCATAAGTTACTTATCTTTAACATTTATGGCAAATTTAATCATAAAACCGGGGCAATATTACTAATCGAGCTGTATTTAACTTCTCATTTTAATTGTATATTCTGTAATTGTACTAATAATGGTTGCTTGTCTTAAATTCCTTTTTAAATACAGAAGTCTGATATATTTAGTAAAAAAACTTGTATTAATTATAAGAAGAAAAAAAAATAAAGCTATGATATTGTAATGACCTGGTCAAAGAAATTTATGTTTTAGTACGTAAACATTATGATTAGTTTTAAGATAAATATATTATTTATAAATAGGTACAGTCGGCCAATGAGTTGGGTATGCAGGGCAAAAACTTCTAAGTCATAGTAAAGACTTACGAGACCAGTTATGGATAAGTGAGTTATATATCTAAATAGTGGGTATATTACACTTATTAAATATGAAATACAAGCTTGTATATCTATTGCAGTCAGTTTTTACTATGGCGTAGAAGTTTTTGCCCTGCATACCCAACTCATTGGCCGACTGTACCTATAATATAATTATGTTATGCGATATCCTGACTGCTCGATATAGTATGATCTGCACACTTTCCCAAAGAACAATATTTTTCAACGAAATGTTTATCTAAGTTATAGGTGCTGTCAAACCAAATGTGAAAATTAAACGAGAGAAATGTTTCTACAATACAAACTTTTTTTTTTGTTGTATATTTTGTATATTTTTTTCAAGTTTAGTGATATAACTAAGGACAAACGATTTTATATACAGGATGTAAATGTCATCGTGACAAAGCCGCCTACTAGTGATTCAGTTCATGATTTTAAATAAATTAGAATATTCATAATTTTTTCGAGGAAAATTTACGTTTTTCACGAGCTTTCCGACTGATAATGGAAGAGTAACGTAGCCTGAACTAGCCCTATTCATTTCAATATGTTCAGTCATCTTAAGGATTTTCCGATTGATGCTTCTTTTCCCATTTGTAATATTTTTCTATTAAAAAAGTTCGCATCTTGTTCGTAAACTTCGAAATCATGTTCTGTTTTCGCAAGCTTATTCGTATACATTTGCGAACTTCTTATAACGTGTAAAAATTGAACTGGTAGGCGGCTTCGTCACGATATTATTATGATACCTACCCTGTGCTATACGAATTAAATAAATTAAAATCATATTTTTTGGCAATACTGAATGTGTTCCATTCACCTGAATATGAATGCAATTTTCGATTAACAGATTGTTTTTTTTTTTTTTGCAAAATTTCGTTCACAAATTCAACAACGGCAATGGAACACATTCAATTCACACTTAAAATATTAGAATCAACTATTGATACTAATATTTTAAGTTTCTATTTTCTAATTTGCTACCAAAGATGAGGCGTATAATAACAAAACTTTTACCTAAGTTATAGCTGTCACAACCAAATGTGAAAATTCAAGTAGATTTTTATACCTTTGTTATTTTTACCTTTAAAACTTTAGAAATGGCAAGGAGACTGTAAAATTAACAGTCCAGGAGCAGTTTTAAATTAGACAATCTCTTTGAAATATACGGTGCGATTCGTGAGCAGTGGTCGGCGATAATTCACATTTATTGGAAAGATAAGGGGACGAACAAAGAGCTGGATGTAAATCAAAAGTCGACGTTTTAAAGTTATATTGCTAGATACCGCCATATAATATATTGATTTTGGTGGAACCAAAAAACAATTTGGGTTCATGAAAATATAATCAAACGAATTACTACCTTTATAACTATTTAGTTTTATTTTTTTATCTCATAGTTGATTAATAAGATTACATAAATGTTTGAGATAAGCATTTGATTAAAAATCCAATAAACAAAAGATTTTTGTTTTAGTAGCTACTACCGACCCGTCCTCAGGGTACCATGTAGTACTATAATATGCATCCTAGGAAATGTATATAATTCTGAGCTGATTTCAGAAATGTCTTAAATGATACATTTCAAAATTATGCACTCATGTTTTTGCTATTATTAAAGCTTATTATATCTAACAGGGTTTATAATAAGAGTTATTACAAGGTCGTCTATCCTTACTAATATTATAAAGGCGAAAGTTTGTAAGTATGGATGTATGGATGTATGGATGTTTGTTACTCTTTCACGCCAAAACTACCGGGTCGATTTCGATGAAATTTTGCACACATGTAGCTTATAGTCTGGATTAACATATAGGCTACTTTTAATTGACATACCACGCGGGCGGAGCCGCGGGCGGAAGCTTGTATTATTATAAAATCATTATTATATTCTATAAGTATAACTAATATTTTTTAAATAATTAAGGCATTTTTTACTTTCGAATAAAATTAGTTATTTATCTCATGTTTGGTTCTTACTTTAATTTTAATATTACTCAACGGTTTGGAAATTAATTTACTAATTCATTACAATATTTAATTTAATCGCATGTTTGAGGATTGTATCCCATATTTAAAAAGTGTAAACTGTGTTGATTAAATTATTTTATAGATGTTAAATAAACAAATTTAATTAGGTAAGAAATTCAATTTAATATTTAATTTTTATTATTAAGTAAATAATTACAAAATTTATTGAATAGGCAAAGGCGCTCTACTCCTGACGTCACGGGAAAGTTCCATCGGTGCAATTTACCTTGTTCTTGTAAGTCAATACTAGTGATATTAGGGAGCTCCGGCACCGGAACCGATATAAAAGTTTCGGATAATATCGGACACGGGCGAAAGTCTTTGAAAAGTGTAAAATTCTAATGAGACCCGATAAGTAAAATTAGGGATATAACGTATTAAATTGCTCTTTTGCTTGGTATTTTTTGCTTGTCATACCAAAAAGACAGTAAATTATGCTAGTAATTAATGGTACGTTTCAAATTTAAATCGAATCAACGTGATTGCGATACAGCGCGGCCTAGCTTAGCGATGCTGTCCTAAGTGCACCATCCGCAACCGACCGTTCTAGACATACAAGCGATTTTAGTACCTAACGGTAAAGTAAAGCCCAAAATAATTTAACCTCCGGAACCGAAACATCAAGATTTTTTTCAATCTGATTTGTTTCATAAAATACATTACGTTTTATCTTCCGTCGTTGTTTGAGCAAATTATTGTAAGGGGGAGAAAAATCAAATTGGGATGCTTACAGTAATGGGCCGTCATATTGCAGGCCTCTTACGAGATTTTTTCCTGTTATTTT
This sequence comes from Hypena proboscidalis, assembly GCA_905147285.1. NCBI lineage: Eukaryota > Metazoa > Arthropoda > Insecta > Lepidoptera > Erebidae > Hypena > Hypena proboscidalis. Next base: position 19,582,668 of record LR990131.1, read on the forward strand.
TTTCAACTGAAATGTTTTGTAATATTACCGTATGCAGACTGCATACGGTAGGGAGTGGTAACAACCGTAAACTACCGTCACAATAAATAAAGTACAACAAAATACACTTCAATATGCAAAACGTTTTTTACTGGTGGTAGAACTTTTTTACAACATTTTTTTAATTGCCAAAACCGCGATCCTAATTCGATATTTTGTTATTGTTCTTATTTATGTTAGAGTCAGATATAAGACAACTTTTAGTTTTTATAAAATAAAGTACCACGAGCTCTTACTTTAATGTCTTTTTCTGATTTATCGGTGTGAGATCGGTGTAGTAAAATATTATCATAGAAAAGCAGGCGCTTGATTTTGTTTCGGTACGCAGCGCCTGATAGAAATATGATAATATTTTTACCACACCACTTTCACAATGATAGATCATGAGAGGGCCTAAGATTCAAAATTTGTTTAAAAGACAACTCTTCTAAAAGACTTGCAAAAAATTATTTTCCTTGTATAAAAAAGCAATGATTCCTAATTTGTAAGGGTTGGCAATAATTTAAACGAATGGCGAATGCGAAATTAAACTTGCAGAATAATGAAGTGACCGCGTTTGTCTTAATTTAACTGATACACCAAGGGTCTAATATCAAGCAAAAGAAGTGCGTAATTGGAATTCTGCTTGGTGCATTGTTTTAAATGGTTAATTATGTCCTATCAAATTAATCTTACTTGTGCAAATTGCAAATTTCATAGATTTGAAATGAGCACAAACCGTAAGAACTTACTATTAATTTACTATAATCATAAGCGAAGCATACCTATTGTATAGTTAAAACAATAAACCCAAATAATTATGTAATACCAATTAATTATATTTTTTTGAAGTCGGCGCCAAATTACAAAATCAAATACCAATTAAAACCGTATTTACCGAAATAATTGTTGAAAAAATCACAAAATCAAATACCGATTAAAACCGTATTTACCGAAATAATTGTTGAAAAAATCATAAAATCAAATAACAATTAAAACCGTATTTACCGAAATCATTGTTGAATGCATTCGTAAACTTATCAGCAAATATGTGATTTGGCGCCGACTTCAAAAAAATATAATTAATTGGTATTACATAATTATTTGGGTTTATTGTTTTAAACAAATTAATATAAAGGTAAGCAAAGTTTAGCGAATATTTTATTTTTTACTTTTGAGTTTTTGAAGGCGGTTCCTTTTTCTTTGAAAAAAATTAGTACATATTATAATATTTAGAATACGCTCGAGTTAAGAATATTCTTTTTTTTTATTAGTTTTTTTTTTTTTTTTTTTAATTAGTTTTTTTATTTTATTTTTTATTTCAAGCTTTTTAGTGTCTTAGTTTTTTAGATTTAACGATGGGGTTAGGGAGAAATACTAAGGCATCATTACGCATGAAACACAATAGAAACAATCAAAATATAGCCCAAAGAATACGACGGCGCCTCCAATACTTAAGAGAAAATGCCCGTACAGTTCATAGACAGATTAATTTGTGTTTCATTTGTAATTTGTAATGCCCGTTTACCTCTAAAGGTGGCCTTCCGAAGGCAGCGTCAGCGAACCCGAGCGTAGCGTCGCAGCATATTTTCATAGAAAAAAAACTGCGCACGCAGAAGTGACATTGCGCGCGCAGCTTTTTGTATGATAATATGCTGCGACGCTACGCTCAGGTTCGCTGTCGCTGCCTTCGGAGGGCCACCTTAAAGATCTTTTATCAAATCCTTATATATTATCAAAAAAATATTTCTGAGATCTTCATGATCATAAGTTATAATAAAATAAAATAAAATAAAATAAAATAAAAATAAAATAAAAAGCCTTTTATTTCGTTGCAGAATAACAAAATTAAAAAGAAAAACAGTTTAAAAACAGTTTTGTTAGTATGCACTGCTTAAAAATTCTATGTTAGTATAAATATATATTTTTGCTTATTACAATATGATATATGATTAAGTGCTATTGTGTGTATCTGCAAGAACCCCTCTGCAGGTGAAGGCCTCCTCCAAAGAAAGCCAGTCCTCTCTCGATTGGGCGATTTTGGGCCAGTTGGGGCCGGCTATTTTTTGACTTCGTCATCCCAGCTTGCCACAGGTCTACCCCTTCTTCTTTTGCCCAGTGGACCTGCCCATGTGGTCACCCTTTTTGTCCATCTCTGGTCTCGTAGACGCGCAACATGTCCGGCCCACTTCCATTTTAATGATTGAGCGTGTATCAATCCATCCCTTGCCTTAGTGATGTGTCTAATTTTTGTGTCTTATTTTTTGTATTTTTTTAATACTCATCATACTGCGCTCTATTCCTCGTTGACATGAAGTTATTTTTGCTTTTGTAAAATTATTAAATTTCCATGTTTGGCACGCATACGTTAAACACGGTATGAGGCACGAGTTTAGTACCTTAGATTTAATTTTTACTGGCATGGTACTTTTGAAAATGTCCTTTAGTGCCCAGTACTTGTTCCACGTTAATTGTATCCTGCGCTCCACTTCTTGATTGTTATTTTTTTGGTCGAAGCTAATTTGTTTGCCCAAGTAAATGTAGTTCTCTGTATACTTGAGAGGCACGCTACCAACGTATAGTGTTTTCTTTGTGCTGTTCGTCATCAGCATTGTTTTTGATAGGTTCATTTCTAAGCCTACTAGTTTGCTTGCGTCATTCAGTGACTCTATCATGTACTGAATTTCAGAACTTGCTTCCGATAAAATAATTAAGTCGTCTGCAAAACGCAAGTGGCTTAGGTAGTCTGCTTTGATCTTAATACCTTTCCCTTTCCAGTTGAGTTGGCTGATAATCGACTCTAGTGTTGCTATAAACAACAATGGTGAGAGCGGGTCACCTTGTCTAACTCCTCTTTTGATCGGGAACCAAGGTCCAGCTGTTTCCAGTTTAACTCTACTCTTGCTGTTGTTATAAATGCTCTTGATTACAGAAATGTATTCTTTTTCCACCCCTTGTGTCGTTAGCGTTTCCCATATGCTTTGATGTGAGACACAGTCAAATGCTTTTTGGTAGTCAATAAACGCGATGTATAGTGGTCTGTTTTTTTCCCGGTATTTTTCTATGAGGAGTTCTATTGTGTGGATGTGATCAATCGTTGAGTATCCTTTTCTAAATCCCGCTTGTTCGATAGGTTGTCGCGTTTCTAATGTAGAGTTAATTCTCTTATTTATAATTGTGGAGAAGAGCTTGTAGATAGTGGGTAGCAGGCTTATTGGTCTGTAGTTCCCTATGTCGTTTGGATCTCCTTTTTTATAGATAAGGATAATATCAGACTCAGACCATTGGTAGGGTGTCTTTCCAGTTTCAATAATGAGGTTGAACAGTTCAGTCAGGTGGCCGGCAAGACTAAATGAACCAGCTTTTATTATTTCATTCGTAATGCCGTCAGATCCTGGGCTTTTTTCGGACTTTAGAGCTTTTATTGCTGTTATTGTTTCTTCTATATCGATCTCAGTTGTAGGTGAATTGTTGTCGATGTGGTTTGGACAGTGATCTCTACTGTCCGTGCCCGTCGTTTCTTTGGTGCTGTATAAGTTCTTATAAAAGTGTGTAGCTACGGTTATGATGTCATTTCGGTTGTTGAGTATTTTTTCATCCTGTTTCAATCCTTCTATCCATGTTTTATTTGTTCTCAGCTCTTTGTAAGCTTTTCTTGTGCCTCCTGTTTGGTTTATAATATGTTTTTCGATAGTGTTGTGCCTGTGATTTGTGTAATCCCTCTTTATATACCTACTAATAAGCTTGTAAAGGGCGGAGATCTCGTTTTTCATTGCTCTAGATTTATTTTTTATATTTTGAAGTTCCTTTCGTCTCTTCATTAGCCGTAGAGTGCGCTCTGACAGAATTCCATGGGGTTTTTGATCTTTGTTTTCATTTTGTATTGTTTGCAAGCTAGTGGTTATGGCATTGATAATATTGTCGTAGTATATTTGAACTGAAATATTTAATTGTAAGTTCAGTATCTTACTTATACGTTCATTAAATGTAGAAATCATAAGTTATCACTACGATAATAACAAATATGCTGAAACGTAAGCCCGTCCAAACCTAAGCAGAGCTTTTGGTACTTTAAGGGTAGGTAAGTAGGCTGTCTCTGCTTACCCTTCAAAGCATACACAGGCATGATGTTATGTTATGTAGTGGTGAAAACAATACATAGATACACGATTGCACAAAACGTGGTTCATTAGCTATTCGTTTTTGAAGAGTTCCGTTGCCTGTCTCCAAAGATCTTCATCAGATTCTGATAAATTATATACTAAAACCTTCCTTGAAACACAAGGATTAAAATACCGAAAATTGCATTCAAATCAGATCAATAGTTTCCGAGAAAATCGCGAACATAAAAAGGTGACATACATACATACATACGGATCGAATACAGAACCTCTTTTTTTTTTGAAGTCGGTTAAAAATAGAGATATATTTTTTCTTTTTGATTAAAATTCTCTCGATCGAACAAATCTCAATTGTAAATAGTTGAATGAGGTTTATTTAACTATTTACTAATCTCAATCTCGAAATCAAATTACCGAATTCAATAAATTTTAATCAAAAAGAAAAAATATATCTCAATTTCTATGTTAATATGCTTCGCTTATTATTGTTAATGATAAGTTCTTACGGTTTGTGCTTATTTCAAAGGACTGATGGCAATTATTGAAAATAGAAAAACGAATCTATGCAAATTACAATTTGCAAATGTATGATTAAGTTGATTGCCGGTATAACCACAAACTCGTTAAATATATTCCTGAAAATAAGTTTTTTCCTACTTAGGAATCCCAAAAAGGAGTAATATCACTAAATTTTAATTAAACCAGGGCTTTTAAGGTAACCTATCTATTGTAGCCTTCATTGTACACTGGTTTGTTCTAAATAGTCACAAAATCTGCGTTGAACTGTGGCAGCAGTGTGGTACTACAATACGCCTTTGGTTTTGCGGATCACAATGTGAATTCCGAATAATAAGTTCGTTAGCAAATTCGCTGTTGTGGTCGCGATGCAAACAAATGCACGTCACTATTTCGCTTCAGGCCAGTGAAATACTGATGAATCGTTCAGTAATAGACCAAACGAATATGAACTTTAGCACGTTGAAATAAGGTAAATTTTAGTTATAGGTTTTTGGGCCTGAAATGCATTTTAGTTTATCAGGTCTGTAGGGTGCTTGCTTTGTAGTAAATAGTTATTGTATTGTATACAATGTCTGCCCATTTGAATTCTCTAATGGCTAGTACAGAACGTGAAAATACATATCGAATATTATTGAGTTTGTCAGAGGCTAACTAAAATTGATTGTTAATGAGTACATTACCGTGAGGATGTGAATTTGAATTCTTAATGTGGATCGCTTGGCTTATTATGCCTAACTATCTGGTAGCAAGGTCTTCACTAAAATATTGACCTTATTGCCATGGACAGCTAAAATTTGCTAAATAATGTTGGGTAGGTTCAACTATCCATATCTCCAGCAGTAAAAGTACTTTCTCTCCCATTGGCATACAGAAATAACACCATGCATACAGTACAGATTTAATAATTTTTGAACATTATGCAATCTCAAATAACTCAACCAGGGAAATACCAAAGTAAACAAACATACAAACACTTCAGCGGTCGCTGATTGGATTCCTACAAAATGATCTGCAACGACGATGCAGTGTGCGGACAATGCGTGTTGTTTGTACTACGGCAACGGTGCTACATTCCATTCCAAACTGTATTGGAATATTGGATAAACCACTGCTAGATAATTTGTTTGTGGATTTTCCTGCAGTTATCGCTATAGTAGAGCTTGATTAAACAACTAAATACACTTGCGTTCTTCTGTTATCTCGAATACCAAATATACCGATATTTATCTGAAAGTTTAGCACGGCGGAAGATTAGTCAGGCCGTGCTTGGAAAGCTGCTGGCCTAACTAATGGCCCATTTGACAAGGCAGTTCTAGTGCTTGCTTTATTTATCACGATTAAAAAGACAGAGATGGCAAGAGAATGACCTTAAAAAAACTTGTATAGTTTAAATCGGGTCTTAAAATTCTTTCTATGATGTTAGAAGAATGTCCACAATAAATATTCTAAAATTTATATTTATAGATTCGTACAAAAGTGGTATAAAAACACAGCTTTGAGACACAGCAAACGAGAAATTGTATTCACGAACGATGGAGTAATACTTTAGTTGATTGGTCCTTGAAAGAATGAAGAAAGTTATAGGAATAGATACTGGCTTTGTTTTTCCTTTGAATGCAATAAACCTAATAATCAACCTTCAATAAAAATGACATAACATAACGTCACGCCTATATTACCCAGAAGGGCATAGCAGAGGTGTACAACACCCACATTTTCCCTGATATATTAAGGTCCCATGAGATAGGGGGTGAGCCTATCGCCATCCACCGGACATAATTCCAACTCCGTGTTGCTATTGCAAATTTCCTGACGGAAAATTCACAAATAACACTTTGCCCGGCCTGCGAATCGAACCCGGGACCTCGCAGTAAAAGACGCTTACGCTAACCCCTAAAGTTTAGTGAAGGAGAAAAAAAAAAAAAAGGAGAATATATTAAAGGTTCAACCTCGATGGTTTAGTGACTAAACCATCGAGGTTGAACCTTTAATATATCTTTACTTAAATAATCTTCATTTTAGATTTTACGATGCAGTTCAAATTGTTATTATAACTTTTCTTAAAACTAAGTTAGCATAATTATAAAAAATTAAGGTCCCAATCATTAAACTATTTTAGTTAATCTATTTTCTTTATCACCCTAAGAAAACATAAATAGCTTATTATAATAGGTATAATAATTTAAATTTACTACAAAATTACAAAGAAAAATTAATTTCTATTTAATTAGTGCGAGATGCAAGAACAGCGTTATCCCGGTGCGGAATAATAGAAACTTGAATGAGTTCAAAGTTTATGCTAAGAAAGTCAGTGCTGGAGACGAGCGGATTTGATTTATTTACTGCAGTGAGTTATGGCGTGTTCTGATATCACTGACCTTTTGTGTGCTACACTTATAACTTACAATTTTGTCCTAAATAAATAAACATTATTGTCATGTTGAAAGAATGAATGAAATTAGATCAGTGAAAGAGATATACAATGCAATTGTAGCTGGAAGTACTGGAAGAGGTCGTCCTCATAAGACATATAGGGACCAAATAAATGGCGTCTTTCAGAAAGGACATGTTCGTAGTATACTGAACTGGCGTGCATGTATGTCAAGATGTATGAATGTTGAGGAAGCGAACGATGTTTGGCGTTCCATCGTCTCTGTCTAATCCCGTGATTTTATGTATGTATGTATGTTATATCTGTGTGTATGTATCTTATAACCTACCACATTTGTGCAAGTACATATAAATATTTACTATACGTCGCACGCCGAATGATGATCCCTATGACAGTTCGTTAGCGCTTAACATTGTATCGACGTCCTGTCACATCAAATCCTTTAGAGGTCCATTAAAAAGTCGAAAAAATCATAATTGTGTACATTTGTAAATTATAAAAATGAATATTAAGAAATTATTACGTAATGTTCGGAAATAATGGAAAAAAACTCAATGCAAATGTACATGGTACGTGCTGCAAAAGTTACGTCGTCTAGCTGTTATCGACAAAGAAGGGACACATCGATAAACAAAATATCGATAATTTGTTGGAAAAATTGAAAAAATGCTTTGCAGTTTGTATTTTATTTCTATAATCTGAAATCTGATACAGGGTCAAGCGGATCTTCAAAATCAAACTAAAAAGAATTCTAAAAAAAAGAATTTAAACTCTTTAAATTATGCAATTTGAATAAAAATTAAAGTATAGTACAATAAAATATAATAAGGCTGTTACTTTTTTATCTAGTGTTTTATGTCCATCAATGCGCGTAATCTTTTTTCAAAATAAATATATATTGCTTATTATGTTGAATGACCTGGCTGTATGACATGACATTTGCCTTAAAAACAGTATTTTATCGAAATTGTTTCGCATAACTAATACAACTGTCAGTTGAAACGTCATAGGGATCATCATTCGGCGTGAGAACTATAGATATGGGATGACTATAGGTTCGGCCGACAAGTCGGCTAGTCGATTATTTGTTGGTTGAATGGCCGACTAATCGGTGCCTGCAATAATGGCCGTCGGCGAGGCCGAACTAAAAAGAAAATAGATGCATTTAAAACTTAGTTATTTTTCGTATTGTTCACCGCACCAACACGTGCTTTATATTTTAAAACGGCACAATTTATTTAGCACTAATCCTAGGTTATTGGCATATATAGAAGCGACTACTGGGCGGCTACAAAAGTGGCCGACTTGTCGGCACAATTCTAGTATTGACAATATAAACAAGCTCATTTCAGCATACCTTCTTCAACGCGCACTATCTTTTGCTTCAAATAACAATCGGGGAACTGTCAATAAAGTTATCATTTAGGAAAAAATCGTGGCTGTGGCTTTTAAATGCATGCGACTTCTTAAAAAAATAGGTGAGTAAGTAAGGTAGATTTCAACATAAAATGGGTTTCAAGTACACCAAACTTTGCAATCAAATATCTAGTCAACCATAAATAAAGGCCTGAGCTTACTGATGCGTTCAAACGCATCGTTTAGATTTGTCTTAGCATGCAAAAATAACGCTATTTAAATATGCCTCTATAGCTCTACGCATAACGCTCAATCTACCCTGTATTTACAAACCTAGCCGTAGACAAGGACATGTATGGGCATTTTATGCTGTTCGTTCCTCTCTAATCGGCAAACATTGAGTAGTGCTAGTGTAAAATATAAAAGCGCATGATATTACGCGTCAGTGGAGACGAAGCTTAATTATTTTGATTTTATTATTGGGCACACGTTGGCTTTATTAATATTTTTCAACCGAAACTCTATTCATAAAATCTCTTGAAAATATGGGTGTTTTTACTGTAAATAAATATTTATAAGTAGGTACTTGCTGTTACATGTTTGCGCCTTTTGCGGTCGAAACATTAGGGCCTTGGGACCGTAGCACTTCTAGTCAACTCAAGGCAACTCGTTCTCGAAATGCTTGCTTATATTTCGGCCTGCGACTTAGTATCGCAATACAACGCGGTAATGCTGCCGGCATTTTGGGTACGAGGCTTTCTGACAGTGACTTATTAAGTTATTAGACTAGTTTAATTTAAGATCCAATATGTAAGGTTGCCTGTAAGATATTGCTTTTTAGCGATAAGGCAACCCATTGTACATGTCTTAATGTAAAATTATGTTCTATTTTGTGTCTTATTTTTTGGTGTGCAATAAAGTTTATTCTATCTATCTATCTATTCTTCTTACTTTCTTCTAGATCTATTTAATATTGAAATAAAAACATCATTATGATTTTCACACCGGAAGCTTAACCCATCAATTGGACCTACTACCTCCGTTCAACACGTCCAAAAAAGTAAAGTTCCTTTTCATGTCCTTGTTAAAAAAGTGCCTTGTTAAGAGTAATATACAAGAGAATCGACACCAAACGTCCAGGTTTTATTACCATGAGTCCGTTTTAATGCGGCACAAATACGAGCTGGAGTCTGAAAACGATCGACCTTTACTATCCATTGAGATGTTAACACGTAGAGTGGACCATCCAAAAAAAACATTAACCTTTATAGCTATAGCCTGGGTGTGCTCTGTGTCTATCCAGTAGAAAAAACTAACTAAAACTAGGATAAGGGAGCAATCAAGAAAATAAGGAATCTGTGAATACATCTACTTGTACAATTTAAAATCCGTACCAAAATATATTTTTCACCTCAGCAGCTCGAAAAGTCGCTCTTTGTTGTATGAAAACTGTGAGAACCTCAATCAGTAAGCAAAATTAGATTTTGCTGGGAGTCGCTCTCACTCGCAGCAAAGTTAAGCTTTGCTCACTGCTTACCTTTTTTTTAAGAGTTAGAGCCTGTGTTGAAAACGTACGAGCTTAAATACATAAATATATATGAATTAATCGTTTAATATAATAGGATTATTATAAGAATTGCGTACAGATACTGCCATATTGAGCGTAAGAGTCTCTTGCAATGTTGAATGCACTTAGAAAACAATGCATTTATTAAAAATTTAATGCCTCTACACAGTCCTTTCTCATGTTGTAATAGAATTTCTGAAGAGAGCATGAAAAACTTCATAAAATTCTGTACTGTTAGTGAATACATTTTCTTGTTTACTGCGTTTCAAAGCTAAAGGCATTTTTGCATGCAGTTCCTTATATTGTAATAGTAAATTATTTCATGTAACAATACTAACTTGCTATAATGATCTGGCTACTGTAACTGGGCTGGTTACATAATTAGTGTATGTAACAGTACAGAATCAACTTATTCAACAAAGTTTTGACACAGGCAAATCAGCAGCAAATTATCAAGCAGTGGTTTATCCAATATTCCAATACAGTTTGGAATGGAATTTTGCAACGTTGCCGTAGTACAAACAACACGCATTGTCCGCACGCTGCATCGTAGCTGCCGATAATTTGTAGGAATCCAATCAGAGGCCACTCAAGTGTTTGTCTGTTAGAAACTAATGTTGGTTATTAGATTTAGATTAGATTTAGATTTTTTACATTAGATAGAACGCCAGGAGCAATTACACTAACCAATGTCCCAATGACAAGGTAAAATACACACATTCACTCACACAAGCACACCCAGTCTCAGAACAAATCTTTGCGAATCACACAAAGATTTATCCTATGTGGGGATCGAACCCACAACACCAGTGTAGTGGAGTGTGTCGAGGCGACTGCTTAAACCACTACACCACACGTGCAGATAATATGATTTAGTATACGAGCTTGAGGGACGTAGCACCACAAGGAATGACTCCTGTGTCGCGGTGGTATTCAGAAACATACATTTCACACACATAAAGCACACGCAGAGTCAGAACAAATATTTACGGATCACATAAAGATTTGTCCTGTTTGGGGACCGAACCCACAACACCTGCACTGTTGAAAGCGGCGAGGCGACCGCATTAACCACTACGCCAACCGTGCACTCACTATCGCAAACCTGATATGAAGTCTAAGGTTGGTGGTGAGAGAGACCAAAACACTGTCAATTTAGACAGTTTTGATTACCAAAAATATCATAAAATTAGCTTGTTTATGTTCATGTTATAATTTTGGGAAGTTCAAAAGTAAAGTTATATGTATTACCTATACAAAACTATTTATAACAAAGCAACCACCCTACAGACCAATAAACTCTAATGCATTTGTATTCTGAAAACAATAACTAAAATAAACCTTGTTACAATCAAAATTGGTTTTAAATTTGTTTGGTAGTTGTTACTAAACGATTTCGCAGTATTTAGCTGGCCTGAAGCGAAATAGTGACGTGCATTTGTTTGCATCGCGACCACAACAGCGAATTTGCTAACGAACTTATTATTCGGAATTCACATTGTGATCCGCAAAACCAAAGGCGAAATGTGGTACCCGTGGCTTTGCTGCCACAATTCAACGCAGCTATGTTTGTTTTGTGACTATTTAAGCTTAGTTTTGGTAGATAACATAGCAGCAAATCAGGAATCGTATATAAATTACAAGATTTTCAGTTGAGAACATTAATTGGATAATTGCTTTGAATAAACTGACCAACTGCCTCGTCTGTCTAGTGGTTAGCGTATGCGCCTTTCACCGTGAGGTCTCGGGTTCGATTTCTGGGTCGGGCAAAGTGTGATTCGTGAACTTTCCGCCAGGAAATTCTCAATAGCAGCACACAGTTAGATTTGTGCCCGGTGTATGGCGATAGGCTCATCTCCTATCCCATGGGACCTAAAAATAACGTAATATATATAATATAATATAGGCGTTATGTATGTTATGTTACGAGTATGTTTTGCTTTGAATAAAATCAAATACTTCTTCGTTTATACGCTTTGTCTGTAATAATAGGTTCCTTTATCTTTTACTGTATTAGTAATAATACACGTAATTGTTTCCACGAAGTAAACATACCAGTTTAGTAAGTTAGTTTTCTTTCACAAATAATTCAGTACAAAATATAAAGAGCGGTGTGTAAAATTCCTCTACAAGGCTTTGAAACGCAGTAAACAAGAAAATGTATTCACTAACGGTAAACAATTTTATAAAGATTTTTATACTCTTCTCAGAAATTCTATTACTACACGAGAAAGGACTGTGTAGAGGTATTAAATATTTAATAAATGCATAGATGCCTAAGTGCATTCAACGATGCAAGGGGCTCTAACGCTCAGTATGGCAGTATCGTTCGCTGTACGCAATTTCCATAATAATATTCAATAAACGTCGTAAAGGCGACTCGTAGACCTGGCAGTATAAGCTTAAGTCCACAGCCTTTTATGTCATAACTGCATGAATATTACGTCGTAGTTCATGAGGAATTGACTTATTTATAATACGGAAGTTATGTACATTTATTTGGAGATATATATTGGTGCTATCTTGTTTTTTTTGTAAAGTTAGTTGTACTTACCAATTAAGTAGTAATGGGGTGCATGAAAGGAGCCTCCACGAGTGACGTACACAACGATTCCCTACGCTCGGCGCACCCTGGGCAATTCGCGAGTACTCTAAAGCGAATTGGCTAATTCCTTTGGCCTTTCACCACGATGGCAAGTCAAAATAAAATTTGTCTCTGCCATTGACACGATGAAGAAGAAGAATAATTAAGTAGTAATTTACGTTCTAAATTTATTTAAAAAGTAGATGTTTAATTATTTGCATACATTTCAGTAAAAGCCGGTGGCCATCATTAAAAATAATAATACGTACTTAAATCGATGATGTTGATAATATTCAAGGTAGAGTGCAAATAATGTGAAAAATATTGACATAAAATATTTTTCATTGCAAAGTTATAAAAACAAAAAATGTTAATAACGGGCCAAGTGCGTTTTGGTACCTATACGTTTAGGGTTCCGTACTAAATGTTAGTAAATTAGGCTGCAAATAAAAGTAAGAGATAAATTTTATCATATTATAAAACAGCTTACATTTATAATAGACAATAGAGACTTTCGATCGAATTATTTATTATATTTAAAAAATATGAATAATTTTTTTATTAGTAATTAATTTTATTTATTTTAACCATAAATTTTTATATTTGTTTTTTTAAACATAAGTACTATATCGGGGCAATGTATAAAACAAGTAGTATATATGCAAATTTTCTACTCACGTTACTCACGTTACTTTAGCCGGGATATGCCGACTAGTTTCGAATCCGCGCGACGTCTGTGTGAGATGTCCCGCGGAGGCGTAGATTCGAAACTAGTCGGCATATCCAGGGTAAAGTTCTCTTTATATATGTTAGTCTTAGAATCATGTACTGATCACTTGAAAGCGGCTTCGTCACGATGTCATTTACAGCCTGTAGATTGATCGATAGCCGTGGGTACATGACGGGTTTCGACGTGTGCTAAGAACGACGTTTATTTTATGGTTGTTTTATACTAAAGGCTTTTACAATCGTCAATTAAACATTGGACACATACAAATTGAAGTGACTGCTGAGTTCGATTGAAAGTTTTAATTAATTATCTTTTTTTTTAAATTATTATTTATAGAATTTCACACTAGCAGCTATGCGTGTGTGTTTTGCAGAATAGATCGAGTCAGTTTTTGAAACTGTTTAACCTGGGTGCATTTATCACACTTTCTGAGCGTTTGTTCCACACTAATACTACATTATGTCACTTTTAAATTATTATTTGTTCGAGTTTATTATTTATTTGGTGTACAACATTTTTTTTTGTTTAGGTTTATTATTAATTTGGTGAGTAACTCTTAGGTCCTTCGTCCACTACGCGACGCTAGTCACCTGTAGTCTATGACTTTTACCGTACATTGCTTCGTCACAGTGTACGGATATAGATGTCACCTAGTGCACTTAATGTATGTAGTCACGTAATGTATATAAAAGCCATAGGAAAAAGAAGACTGGCTGACTGTTAAATAGGCTCAAAACGGGTCTTGGTAACGGTTGGACATAATTTAGTTTTTAAAAAAAAATTTAGGTAAATCATCATCAATTTAATAAATGTATCAAACCATATTCTATATAATATTTACAGTAAATACTCCTGTATTTTTATTCAATAGATTTTCAGGCCTTCAATTAAAAATAAAGCTTGCGTATGCCCAATCGTAAAATACATAGAATTAAGCTTCGTCTCCACTGACGCGTAACATCATACGCCTCTCTGTTTTTCACCGGCACTACACTCAATGTTTGCCGGTTAGAGAGGGACAAAGAACATAAAATACCTATACAATATACATGTCTCGCTCTACCGTTAGGTTTGCAAATACAGCGTCGATTGAGCGTTATATGTAACTACAGAGGCATTTTAAATAGCGTTATTTTTTTGCACGCTACGGCAAATCTATACGATGCGTGTCAACGCATCAGTGAGCGCGGGCCTTTTTATAATGGTTGATTTGGTTTGGCGTTTGCAAAGTTATTATGCAAAATCAATTTTATATCAAAATGAGATTGAGATCTTACTTTTTTGCTTACCATCATCAATCATCTAGCGGGTAAGTAAAGTCCACTGCTGGACATAGGCCTCTCCCAATTTGCGCCACAACACCCAGTCCTTTTCCTTCATTTCTGCTTATACATACATAAAATCACGCCTTTATTTAACGGGGGTGGGGCAAAAGGATGCTGCTTATACAATTAAATATTATACTATTCCTACGTGCCACATATTGAGCATTCTCTAGAATGTATTTGTGTACGTGTTAAGGAGCAAAATGTAGAGCCCGTAATAAGCACGTATGTTGAAATGAGAATATTATGCTTAAATCTGGTGAGTAATAAAAGTATCACACAAAATGTCAGCGGTATCAGTACACGCCACGACCTGCTGCAGTAAATAAATCGAATTCGCTCGTCTCCAGCGCTGACTTTCTTTGTACAACTTTGAACTATGAACTTACTCAAGTTTCTATTATTTCGCGCCGAGATAGCGCAGTTCTTGCATTTCCTACGATTTAAATGGAAATTCGATTTACATTTGCACTTTCTTAGTAGATATATTAAAATGTTGTGATGCCTTTTAATTAGTTGCAGTCGAAGCCGGGCGGATCGATCGATCTTGTAGGTTAAGTAACCGCGGTTGGCCGTATATGGGTGACCATCTCTATCATAACGAGTTTTCCTCCATGTCCCAGTTGCCATTTGAACATTTAAAGGCAGTGGTTACAGGAGTCAGAGGCCAGTAAATCGTATTACCTCGTACTGAGTTGTGGAGGTTTGATGGCAGTCGCTCCACGTGAAATACTGATAGTTAGCTTAATCCGTTAGACTAAAAGCCGACCCGAATGTAATTGGGCAAAGGCTCGCAAAGGATAGTGCCTTTTAATTAGTATTTATTTTATGGTCTGTATTGAATATTGAGTTTATTGCACGACCAATAATAAATTTGTGAATATTCTCTTTGGATATTAAAAAAGTTTATTTGTTAACTACTCTTTATGCTTTTTTCTGACATTAACACGCCATGCTGACAGACGTGATTTCAACTGATTTCGATACAAAAAGTTATCATCAGTAAAATAAAATATATATTTTCAGTCTAGTGCAGAATGAAGATCTAGTGAAAATAATCGAAGATTTGGTGCAATACTATATGAAGCAATGTGTTAAGATAGTTAAAAAGGGTTGTTTTTATCAAAACTTTTATTTATTGTGAGTTGATGGCAACTTAAATATGTCGCACTCTCTAGGAAATGCCTAAAACATTACGTGAGTAACACCCGTATTTTATAATTAAAATAAGGACTAATATAATTTATATACCTACAATTTCCGATGAAAGCTAACTTATTTACAAATAAGTTTTCTGGAAATCTTTGCAGGGAACTGACAAAAATATTACACCCCAAAGGCATATTAATACACATGTAGCAATCTATTACGCTCTAATCTTTATTACAATGTATTATATGAGAATATCGACATCACTTTATGGCGTCCTGTATCCTGAGGGTGTAATTTTGAAATAACCCTGTCGCTATTTACGAGGGACATGCTTACAGCTATCAGAACATTAAAATTTATATTGTAGGCGTCCACGTCTTCGATTTTTGTTTTCATAGCATTTTTTAAGAGGTAATACGTTACGTACGCTTTTATGTTACTTTCGATTGTCAATTGATGCTTGTTGAATTGATGCGTAACAGAAACATCTTGTTGACGATTTTAATTCCCCTTGACAAAGTACATTTCCGTTTTATTTGAAAATATTTTATTTGTTGTAGGTGATAAAAGTATAAACAGCTGCAATGGAAACTAACATAGCACCGCAAGCTATGGTAGTTACGCCCCATCATTTAGCCACACAGAGTGCAATCGCAATCCTCAAAGATGGCGCAACAGCAGTAGAAGCCATGGTAGCCGCCGCAGCAACCATAGCAGTGGTGTATCCGCACATGAATAGTATAGGAGGAGATAGCTTATGGCTTATCATATCTCCTGGTGGCGAACCTGTTGTTATTGAAGCTATTGGTGCTGCTGGATCTTTAGCAACCCCAGATTTTTATTTAGGTCTCAAGGAAATACCATATAAGGGTCCAAAATCGGCTTCAACAGTAGCAGGAACGGTAGGTGGATGGGAAGAAGCCCTTAAATTTGTATCAGCATGTGGCTATCCCCGAACTTCATTAAACAGATTATTGGCTGATTCTATAAAATATGCTAAAGATGGCTTCCCGGTGACCAAGTCTCATCATACGAGTTTAAAGAATTTACAGACTGAAGGAAACTTTTCACATGAATTTGCAAATGTAGTTCTGCCAGATGGCCTGGTTCCTAAAGTTGGAGAGCCATTTTGCTAAGAACAACTAGCCAAAACTCTTAAGCTACTAGCTGACAATGGCCTACGTAGTTTTTATAACGGTGAATTATCGGAATTAATCGCTGATGACATAGCTTCGCATGGCATGCCTATTACCGCATTAGTTTTAACAACATTTAGTGTTAACTTTTGATATTATTCTACTTTTACTGAATTAAAAAAAAACCGGCCAAGTGCGTGTCGGGCCACGCGCAGTAGGGTTCCGTAGCTAGTCGTAACAACATATTTCGACTTAAAAGGGATTTACTATCTGTATTAAATAAGTAACATCTTCATACAAGTCATTACTTTCAAAGGTTTTTGTAATTTGCACGAATTATTCTAAGTAACTGCATTTAACACTTTGGACCCCAATTACTCTAGAACTAATTAAGTTAAAGTAACCGCTATAGTTTTCATGAAAAGTTTATTACATATACTACCACCGTGATATTTTTCAGATTTTTTAAGCTATCGGTTTAGCTTTTAGAAGGGGGTGGGACGCCCTACTCGTACAAAAATTTGCTCTTAAAAGTTAATTATCTCGCAAACGGATCCCTAAATCAAAAAACTGTATTAGCAACCCCATTATGTTTTTAAAGACCTATCTAACGATACCCCACACTATGGGGTAGGCGACAGAAAAAATATCGTCCCCACTTAGGCTTCGAAACTACTTGACCGATTACAGCTCGTGGCTAAGTCGAAGCCGCGCGGACCGATCGATCTTGCAGGTTAGGCAATGCTAACCGCGGTCGGCCGTTGGAAGGGTGACCTTCTTAACATAACGAATTTTCCTCCGTGCATCGGATGAGAACGTTAAGCCGTCGGTCCCGGTTGCCATTTTGACATCTATGGCAGTCGTTACTCTAGTCTTAGTCTGACAACTAGTCTAACAATGAGTATCGTATCACCACGTACCGGGTTGTGGATGGCAGTCGCTCCACGTAAAATACTGATAATCAGCTAAATCCGTTAGACTAGAAGCCGACCCCAATGTAATTGGGAAAAGGCTCGGCAAATTTATTTTGGTGTGAAGATAGTTCAAGACTCCAGAAAAACAAAGGCTATTCTTTCAGAAAGGAAATGTTTGTAGTACACGAAACCAGCTAGCACGTATGACGAGATGTATGAATGTTGAGGAAGCGAAAGAAGTGTGTAAGGAGCGAAGCACATGGCGTTCCATCGTCTCTGCCTACCCCCGTGGGATAAAGGCGTGATTTTAAATATTTATTATGTATGTTTATTTATGTTTCAAGAATTTTGAACGAAATATTCTGAGTAACTGCATCTGACATTTCGAACCCCTATTCCTCTTGAACTAATGAAGTGAACTTATCCGCTATAGTTTTTCTTTAAAGTTCATTACATGTACTACCGACACAATTTTTTTCAGATTTTGGGATCCAGTAGTTTAGCTTTTAGAGGGGGGGGACGCTCTACTCGAACAAAAATTTGCTCTTTAAAGTTAATTATCTCGCAAACGGATCTCTAAATCAAAAAACTGTCTTAGCAACCTCTGAACGTTTTTAAAAGTCCTATCTAACAATACCCCACACTATGGGGTAGGCGACAAAAAAAAAACATCCCTACTTTACATGTAGGGGAGCTACCCGAAAAAAAAAAATTTTCCAAATTTTATTCTACGACTTTCTTTGTATAGTTAACATACATGTTTATGCAAAATTTCAGTTTTCTAGCACCAACGGTTTCGTCGCTATGCCTTGGACAGACGGACGGACAGACGGACATGGCGAAACTATAAGGGTTCCTTGTAGGTACTACGGAACCCTAAAAATGATCATTTTTTACTTATCAATTTACACAATTTTAATAAAATGATGTTCTATGTTATACAAATTTTAATTCAATCCTATTTTTTTTCTCTGAATTATCGACTAGACTTTTTTAAATTGTTATTATTTTATCTTGTTATGAATTCAATTTGTAAATAATGTTATCATAAATTTATGTTTATGTTCGTGTAATTTTAATTTATGTTATTTTTTATGCTTGTGTTTTATTAGTTTATTTTATTAGTATTAATATTAATATTAGCGTTTATTAATATGATATTGCCATACAAGAACTTTGTCTTTGAAATATTACTTTATTTAGATACACATTGTCGAATGTTGCAATTGGTTAAAGTATCAATGTTTTATGTAATTTTGCTTTTTTTAAATCATGTACCTTTTTCAAATGTAACACATTTTATTATTATTAACTTTGATTAAATTTAATTGCATGTTAGTTAGTTAAAACAGTTAATATAATTATAATGTTATCGCAGTATGTAAGTGCTGTGCACACCTTTAAGTGACAAGTTCACCTAGCATATGAATGCATAAGATTATCTTACTAAAATGTACATGTGAATTGTCGTTGGAGTGCCATAAATAAATAAATAAATAAATAATTAGATCTTGCAAACTACACCCCGGCTAGAAGAAGTCCTTTACGAAAATCATTGTTATCCAGCCATATTATTATGCTTTTCGAAATGGCTAATAAGATTTGTGAAGACCAAGCTTGCTGCTCAGTAACACGGTTGAAATTTAATGAGGATACAGTTTGGTATCTTTTATAAAAAGTATTTATCATGATTTTGGTAGTAATATGTTGCTTCCTAAAACAGGTATACTATGGCAAAATAGAGGCGCAGCATTTACGCTACAGGATCATCACATCCTATCGATACAGCCTGGGAAGCTACTTTTTCATACGTTGAACCCAGCTGCAGCACGTTTGCCTGATGGTCGCGTGATGGTGTACGGTACAAGAGGTGGCGATGGTCAAGCTCAAACTCAAGCTGCAATCTTCCACAGGTACGTGGTTCAGGGCTTGGAATTACAAGAATCTATATCGACCCCTAGATGGGTTTTCGGAGATCACGATAATACTTTGAAGTTGGAATGCAGGTTTTGTGATGAAACTGTGAAATATTTAAGAGGCCTTGGCCATGATATTGAAATGTTGTCAGAATTTGATGAAAAAGTAGGACAAGCAGGAGCATTGGTCAGACATTCCAATGGAATGATGGAAGGAGCTTTTGATCTAAGAAGCAATGGAAGTGCTGCTGGATTTTGATCAGTATAAAATATACAATGACATTACGATTTTAATGATTTGATATATAGGTTGACAAAATGTTTTTTTTTTGCCTGAACCACCAGAACGGCAGAAACATTAAATATAATTTGCAAGCGTAGCCTAACTTCGGATAGCGATGGCATGTTCAAACGACTCAGACAATCTCGGTCAATTCAATTGTGCCGAAGTGATTCAATGTGCGACAACTACACGTATCAGAGAATCGTACGCTCGGCCAACAAATCGGGTAGTGAATGGCCGCTGCAAAGCCTGATAAATAGAGCGCAGTTCGCCCAATGCAATCTGATACAGCCTCTAAATCTCAGTAATTAACTTTGTTATAACTGACACATCATGTAACCCATTGGTGTAATAATATCAACGTATATATGTGTTAGATGCTCAAGAGTCAACAGTGACCACATCACATTTAGATAAGCAGCTGATCATAATTATTTAAATTTTATCTACCTACTAATATTTGCACGTCTTGATTGGTAGAATATGATGATACTGTGTAATTAGTTTAAGTCACCTATTATGTACCATATTCATACAAATAAAGATTACTTACTTACTTACAGGAAGACATACCTATCAGCTATAAGTATCATGTAAGCCATGTTAGCTTTGTATAATATGTATATATTTCTAGTACTAGTGGTCTCGTTTTGTTAACCTTACCGTGCAGTGCTAGCCCAGATTATACGAGAAATGTAAAGCTTGATTAGTAGCTGTTTGTATATGCGCAACGCAATAGTGTGCGTATTCGACGGGACGTGTCAGACTCAAACGATACATATTTTTTTTAATTTTTCTAACACATATTATGGCACGTGTATAGAATTACAGCATCAAGATAAACACAAGAAAAGCTCAAATGCCTTCGTTCGTGAATTGCAAAAACTATACATTCATTTGGCGACCATTATTACAGTTATATTATTTTAAGCTGACCCTTGGTACTTCAAAAATACAAGTGCACAATGTTATATTATGAAATCTAGTTAAGAATACTTAGTCATACCTTCACGAAAGTAAGACCAGCATCAGATATCTTAAGTCTTTACTAGACTAGTATAACTTTTTTTTTTTTTTTTTTTTTTTTTTTTATGAGTCTATAGTGTCCCACTGCAGGGCAAAGGCCTCCCCACCCTTTTTCCACTTGTCTCTGTCTACGGCTTGTAGTGCCCAGTCATTTTGGTAGGAGTCCAGTTCATCCCGCCATCTTCTTCTGGGTCTGCCACGTTGTCGTTTTTTATTGTTCGGGACCCATTGAGTTGTGGTTTTGGCCCAAAGATCTTCTGGAATACGACATACGTGGCCAGCCCAACTCCACTTCAGTTTCGCTGCCGTGTAACCGACGTCTGCAATTTGGGTAGTGGATCGAATTTCTGAGTTTCTTATTCGATCAATTAGTCGGACTCCCAAAATGCAGCGCTCCATCTTTCTTTGGCAGACCCCGAGTGCGAATTTCTTTACGTTCAGCAAAATTACGGAACTCCGAGTGAGCCAACTAAGACGAGCTCATCTATGCATAAAAGCGAAATTATTAACGTACGCGAAGGTTAAAGTCCGTACTACTGTGCAACTTCACCTGAAACTACACACTGCGGACTTTTAAGTGACATACATAACATGACGCCCTACACTACGCCCAGAAGGATGTGGCAGAGGTCTACAATACCCACACTTCACCTGTTATGTTTAGGTCTCATAAGATAGGGGGTGAGCCAATCGCAATCCACCGGGCACAATTTTAACTCTATCGTAAATTGCTAAAAGGAAAGTTCACAAATAACACTTTGACCGACCCGGGAATCGAACCTGAGACTCGCGGTGACATGCTCATACGCTAACCACTAGATCATCTGCTGTGAGTTATTAATTTATGAAATATTAGAAACCAGCTTCTGGCTGCGGCTCTGTCCGCGTGGTGCAGCAATAAATGTTAATGTTAATCCAGACTATAAGCTATTTGTGCAACATTTCTTTATAATGTATTTTTAGTTTTTGCGTAAAAGAGTAACAAACATTCTTAAATCCATACTTACAAACTAAATTTCCTAACGGAAAGTTCACGAATAACACTTTGCTCGACCCAAAATTCGAAACCGAGACCTCGTGATGAGAGGCGCATACGCTATTCACTAGACTACCGAGGCAGTATTTCCCTCGACCTGCAAATCAGTGCCACCACAACGCACACACACAATAGCGTACAGACAATAAATCTGTACACGCTCGGTATCTGTTACATCGTCTATTGTCCACCAGCTATAGTTTCGGACCATTGAAGTGATCCTGGGATCTGCCTCTATTAATCTGTTCCAGTCACAAGCCAACGCGTATTCTGATACGGTATCTATTCGTAACTATTAGAGCCAGCGTAATTAAATCAGGATAAACAATGTACATTATTTTGTTTATTTCTTAAGTTTAGCATTATGTAACAAACATGTAATTATGCAGGCGCTTATAAATTTATATGAAATATTATTATTATCGGCATACCATGCAAACAAAACCGAGGTAAGTAAGTAATATTTAATAAAGACGTGTCGTAGTTTATCAATTTATATAATCCAACATTACATTTTAAAGTAGCTATTAGCTGCCCACCGTAAACCTATTAGTCTGAACCTGGATATCAGTGGCGGGAGAACATGCTCACACAATAGCGTACAGACAATAAATCTGTACACGCTCGGTATCTGTTACACCGTTTATTGTCCAACAGCTATAGTCTCGGACCATTGAAGTGATCCCGGGATCTGCTGCTATTGATCTGCTCCAGTTAAAGCCAACGCGTATTCTGATACGGTATCTATTTTCGTAACTATTTATGCCGGCGTATTGTTCTATATGTGACCTTGATTTGATGACTAGCATATGGTGCTGGATTTATGGCCCTGCGATGTAAATAAGCTCTTTAGAGAAAACCTATGTTACTCGCCTTTAAATGTGCGTATATGTGAGGATCTATAGAAAGCTATAGACAGCTAGCTTTCTGTTTCTTTACCTAAGGGTGCTTACAGACGAACGGCAAGTTGTGAACGGCAGAGGCTATTTCAGCCGTCGCCACCTGTCGACGACAGTCGTCAACGCGTCGGCGGCAGCAGTCAACACGTCGATGGCTGCCGCTGACAGATGGCGACGCTTGCAGTTGTGGCGTGTTTCGTCCGCCATTTTGTCAGTCGACGGCAAATAGACCAAGAGTGCGCAAGCATCGCGCGTCTACAAAATGAGCTCCGGAGACGAAATTGATGTCGAATTGTTAATTATGGCAGTAAAAAAAAGGCTTTGTCTTTGGAATTATAAGCTACAAGACTACAGTAACAAGACAATAAAAAACAGAGCATGGGTAGCAGTGTGTGAGGAAATTGTAAGTGATTTCAAGGATAAATCCATAAATGAAAAAAACGCCATCGGTAAGTGACTTTTTATTAAATATTTTATTAATTATTATCAGATTGTTTCCTACATTATAATTATAATAACGGATGATTGTTTTAATGATTATAATAACGGAGATACTTTCTATTTGTTTTATATGCAATCCAATTGCCACGAGACACTGCCTTCACTACTGCTAAAATAATTTGAAATTTTTTCTCTTATTAACGGACCCGATAACGAGTCTCCTTCGTTATGGATTGTGGCTATATTTTCCAAACCGTTTATAGTAAGTGTATCTTCAAATGTAAAACCATCTCTGTCACGTACAAAATTATGCATTATGCAACATGCTTTAACAACATCCTTACAGAATTCTAAAGATAAGTTCATGGGGGTATGAAAGATTCGCCACTTATTGGTTAAAATGCCAAATGAACATTCTATGTATCTCCTTGCACGTGTTAAGCGATAATTAAAAATTCTCATCTTTTCTGTCAATTTCTTGCCTGGATATGGCCGTAACAAATTTTCTGATAAACTGAATGCTTCATCTCCAACTAAAACATAAGGCAAGGTACATCCATCAGATGAAATCGGTCTGGGTTTTGGAATGTTCAGTGACTTTTCTTGTAGCTTTTTAAAAAAAACTGTGTCTTCAAAAATAGTTGAATCAGAGTTTCGTCCGTAACAACCTATGTCACAAAATATAAATTTATAATCACTGTCACAGATAGCTAAAAGGATAATCGAAAAATAATTCTTGTAATTGTAATGAGATGATCCACTATTTCCTGGCTTCAATATTCTTATATGCTTGCCATCAACTGCGCCTATGCAGTTAGGAAATTGAGCGTGTCTTTCAAATTTATTAGCAATCCTTTTCCAAGTTTCTTCCTTTATATTTTGTGGCAAAATGTCATCTCTCATATTTTTATCCATACTTGTTGGCAGACATCTTTTATTATATTACTTATTGTGGAAATTCCGCATCTATATGCATACTGTAGATCTTCAAATGAACAGCCAGTTGCTAAGAACCTGAAAAATAAAGGTAGTCTTCATACATATATTTTACTTTTCCCTACCGTGGTAGTTGAAATTAGTTTATTGAAATCATATTTCATTATCATCATTGAAGATGACTTTTAATTACATACTACTACTTCCGCCCGCGGCTCTGCCCGCAATAAAAAGTAGCCTTTGTGTTATTCTGATGTATAACAAAGTGTGACAAACTTCCATACATTCTCACAAACTTCCGCATTTATAGGTAATATTAGTAGGATTTGACTACATTAGTTTGTTTAAATTTCTCTTTGTATGATTTTACCTAATAAGGATTAATATTACATAATATTTTAAAATTATTTTCCCACTTTTTTCAGGCATACAGGTACAGTCTAAATGGAAAACATTGAGGGACGGCTTCACAAGATATTGCAGAACTTTGAAGAGAAAAAGTGGTTCCGCAGTATCTAAAGCTAAACAGTATACCTTCTATGATCAGCTACTATTTTTGAAAGATGTTACCGAAGATAAGGGTCAAAGTACTTCAAACTTTGACGCTCCCTCTCAGGCAAATCCACCGCCAACAGTTCAATCAACTGAAGCAGAGCCAAAAAGACAACGGAAACGCCAAAGTGACGGTGATGATGCTTTGATTGAAAAATTAACTAAGAAATTAAATGATAAACTGGATAAAGCTGAGAGAGACCTTTCACCTCCTCCAGATGAGGATAAGTTATTTCTGTTGTCCCTAGTAAGTGACTTCAAAAAAATAATATCAGATTGGAAATTAGACACCAAATTAGAAGTTATACAAGTAATAAAACATTACAAGTCTCTTTCAATGCCTTCAACGAGTCATTCTTCATATAACTATGCGGGTTACTCTACCACAACACATCCTGCAAGAACGGACAGTCAAGTCACAGCTAATGAAAGCTTGTCGTCTCAGAATTCCATGCAAAACACAATGCCTTCAACGAGTCATTCTTCTTATAACTATTCGGGGTACTCCACCACAACACATCCTGCAAGACCGGAAAGTCAAATCACAAATGATGAAATCTTATCCTCTGAGGATTCTCTTTCAAATACAATAATTACTGATCTCTTCTCGGAATAATTTACTTTAGTCTAAATTATTGTTATATTAGTTGTTTTTGTTTTTTATTTGATTTTGCAATAATTTTAGTGAAGAATTGAAGAATGTTATCGATTGTAAAGGAGAATGGGCAAGTTGGTCTACCTACTTAATACTAATGAGTCATGTCGTTGAAAAGGTCATTTCATATAATTTTATTTTGACAAAAAATGTGCTGAAGTCAACGCTGTCCTACTAGAAAGAAATGAAATATATAAAATGACCTTTTCTTCGATACTTATCCCACTCTCCCAATTTTTTCTAAAAGGCAGACAATACATAAATGTAAGGGATATACGATTTTGTTACGAACTCCGTAACAACGTCCTAACGTCCTAGCCCCTTTTTTATGCTTTATCTGTCGTGGTTTTGCTACAAGTTGATTTTGAGAAAAAAAAATGCAAATCTTGAACAGAAAAATAAAAAAACTCGTGGTGGCGCCACTTGTAATTTTATAATCAGTGTTATGCAGAATTTGTTACAAAAAAGTTACTATAATTTTCCGCAATAGGGCGAGGTTTTTTATTTCTTTGGGCAAGGTACACTTGATATTATTATTAATGTATGGTTAAAGTTCCTATTATAACTTAAATTTAAAATGTTGCCAAAGTTATATTGATTTGATCTCAATAAAGAAATAATGTCCATCTACTATTATTTTTTTAATAAAATAAAACCCTCTTACCTTAATGTCATGGCGAGTCTTTGCTCAGCTGGTATACTTTTCCGCATCACGGTGTCTTGGCGAGATATTGAGGCGTTCAAAATAGATGTTAACTCATCAAAAGAAGCGATTGACATTCGAAAGTAATTGAAAAATTTTTTTTCGGACCTTCGCAATCGTGGATATAGTGTATAAAAATCTCCCTCTTGTTCTCTATACATTAATATTTCTTCAACCCACACTGAACGTGTCTTTCTTTTTCGTTGTGTGACTGTGTTCAGCTGACCAAAGCTGGATTGATTCGACCTGTCAAATGCACTCTTAGATACCATACATACAATTTTTCATCATAGCTAGATGCGGAGGAAAGTGATAAATAGTTTTGAAAAACAGAAAAAGATAATTTGTTGCTTGAAACTGTCACTTTCCATTGAACTCATTTATATCGTTATTGATTTGTATACACTCCATGTTTTCGGCGAAATAAAGAGCTGCACTGTTAAATCTTTAGCTTCCTGCCTTGAATTTGATTCTGGATGACGAAAAACGCATATTTAATACAAACAAACACACCAAAAATGAAATACTAATATTACCTATATATGTATGTATGTATGGATTTTTCAGCCCACTGAACCGTGCAGCGCGACGCTCTGCCCCGCCCTGCTTTGGTCCGCCCTGCTCTGCTCCGCTCCACCCACTCCGCTCTGCTTGACACTGCTCGACTCCGCACGTCACTGCTAGACGCGGTTCGAACCAGCGCGGGGCCGCATGTTCATTTGTTTTGTTTGAAAGTCCGCACAGCCCCACTCCGAACTGTTTTAAGCTCTGTGATTGGCCAATACGAAGCGCCCCGCTTAGCTCCACTTCAATGAAAACGCAGTCTTAATCTGTTTACCTTAATATTTATAATAATAAGATTAATTTGATCATAGTTTATCTCAGAAGAGTTGCGAGTAGTCTAAATTCTAATTACATATTGTTTGCATTAGGTAAGATTGCAAATTGTCTAAACGTATAAGAGTACTGAGTCTGTTTTGAAACAGTTCAAGCGTAACAATAGCCTCTTAGCGGTGCACAACTTCAGTACTTGAAAGTGACGCTATATTGAAACAAAATAACAAAAGCCGATTGAGAGCCAGGCTATTACCTACCATTCTAACAAGAACCTACTTTAAATTAATGACTTTTGCTTTGTAGATATTACAAAGGATTTGAAAATGATGACGTTTGCGTATAAGTGTAAAAAATATTTATATATTGTAGACACGGGTTTTAATCGCATAAATATTTTTATAGACATTATATAGTACAAATCACGAAAGTTTAATATGATGAGTATTAAAAATATAATATATTTATAATTAACATGTTTAACCATATTTTATTCTTTGTTCATGAATTATTCTACTTTAAAAATACTTTAAAATTTATTGTCTATAGGAAAAACTACGCACTGGTTTACTGACTTTTTACACGAAGTTTTTATTTATCATTTTATAACTTGTATCGCAGTTTGAGCGAGGCCTGTTTGCTTTGTGAATACTGTTCTGTATTAGTAGTACAAATGCCTCCTTAACAATAATATCACCATGAAGGAAACATTTCGTCCAAGGTCATCCCATATCAAACGGACTAAGAACTATTCCACTAATCTGCCAAAAACGACCTCCATACATCATGAATATTATCACCGTCGTAACATAGTTGGAAATATTGTAAATCCAAATATCCCTTCGCTTGTCACACAACAATAATTTTCCGCATATTCAAGTCGGAACCAAACTGTAGTATTACATACAGAGTACTTAGACGTAGGCTAATAAATAGCCGACTTAATAGAGTGTTCAGGCCCAAAACTGTCAAACAGTGATGTTGCGAGGCGAGTCAACTGTGATCGGGTGCTTACTTCATGTGTACAACTTAATACGTATCTAATAAACTTGCGGCAATACTATGGAAAGAGCACGTAAACAAAACGACGACTTTTTCTTAAACCCAAGGAAATTTCCGGAGATTATGCTAAGTATTACTTAGTCGTAAGGTTGCAGCGATAAAATCTTTGCCTTCATTGAAATGAAACTTTGTAATACAGCTGAGTTATATTTAAATATTTTGTTTTTATTTGTGCCGACGAGTTTTATGATATTAAACATCTTTGACTGCCTTGTTGGTCTAATGGTTAGCGTATACGTCTCTCATTGCGAGGTCTAGGGTTCGATACATGGGTCGATTGAAAGTGTTATTTGTGATTTTCCGTCAGGAATTTTTTACTAGCAGCATGTAGTTGGATTTGTGTCCGGCTAATGGCGATAGGCTAACGCCCTATCACATTGGATATAAACATAACAGGTGAAGTGTGATTCCTAGCTTCGCATTTTATTGTATGTTTTGAAATCATCATTTATGAGTATTGTGTCCCATATTAGGGTCTAATAATGCTTTGGTTACTGCTATTACTATTCACTTTACTCCAGTACAAAGTAAATTACATACAAAGGAATAATCTCAGCTCTATTCTCGGCACGAAACGACACCAACTTTCTTTGTCATTAGTAGATTACTTCGCTGCGGACGGACTTGCAAGAAACTTACCTATTAGCCACCAATACCCATCTTATCTTCTTCCATTGCAAATTCAACCTTACTGCTACAAAATAGGGGCTTTATTATACGGTTTAGTGGTTAGTATTGCGGGTATCAAATAAGCAAACTTGGGTGTGCGACCGCAAAAACAGGTGTTAGTATGTGCGCGCCTGGGTGAATGCTAGAATAGATTATGTTGTTTCAACTGTGCCTATGTGTTCAAAGTTTGTGAGTTATGTAGTCTTAGTTCTAGAGTTGTGATCGGAGGTTTCTGTGTGTGCGTACGCCCAGCGAAATGTTGTTGAATTTAAAGATTTTAAGTATGCAGATATTTAGTGTATGACGTCGTGTAATTGTGTATGGCAAAAAAAAATTTGTGCATGCAGCCATTGTGGAGAAATTCACCAAAAACTGATTCCGCTGGGCGAACGTTGTCCTGGCGGAACTTTTTTTAATCCATCGACTTTAGAAGAAAAGAGATGTGTCCAAAAATTAGTGTGTATTTGTGTGTAATTGTGTATGTATAAATAAAATTAGTGCATGCATAAACTTCGGAGAAATTCAAGTTTCCGCTGCGCGAACGTTTGGCCATTAGCTAGTTTTCATATAAAGCGCTTACATAGAGAGCTGTAGATTTTTACATACGTTGTTTTGAATTTGTTTATATTTGTTTAAAAAACAGATTTAGAAAAAAAATAATGGTTTTAAAGATAAAAATATA
The DNA here is from genome assembly GCA_905147285.1 of Hypena proboscidalis. Lineage (NCBI taxonomy): Eukaryota > Metazoa > Arthropoda > Insecta > Lepidoptera > Erebidae > Hypena > Hypena proboscidalis. Next base: position 19,612,176 of record LR990131.1, read on the forward strand.
AACGTAAAATACTCTTATTAGGTCTTAGTTCTTAAAGTATGCACTTTGGGGTCTAGATTTTCACGTTTATACAAACTTTGTAAGTGTCTGCAACATGTTGCCAAGTATCAATGATGTTCCGTTAGTAATTAAAGAGTTGTAGGGCAATTTACCATGAATAGTTGTGGTTTTTGTTGTGTTTACAAAGCAGTCAAATATCACGACGTTCTAAAGGAATTGCATGGTAAAATGTATGCCAATAATTAGTGTATTCATTCAACTATGCACATGCAAAATTTCATGTCATTAAATTCAGTAATTAAAGAAAAACAATTAAAATACTGACGAAGCATCGAAAACCTACATAACCCGACCAAGTACGGATGGCTACAAAAAAGCGGCCGTACCATATATATAAGAGACGTTCTTAATCTTCCAATATAGTATTTATTAATATGGTACAGTTGCGTACACAAGCGTTAGGAATCGTATCTATTTTATGTCCATTCTTTCACACTAGAATATTTTTGATCATTTTATAACTACAATACTTAGACTATTTAACCAGAGGACTAACCTTAAGCGTTCAAACAAAATAATTCTGCATATTTTGGTGGGGTGCGGTGGAACACGCTCACATACATAAGTTACTACCAGTACAACGGTAAACATCAATTAAAAATCGAGTCTAGAAGTATTTTTTTTATGTTATTAGATTGTTTGATCCACTAAAGTTGCAAAAGGGAACGCTCGTGCATGCCTAGTCCATTGGTTAAATAGTGTAATAAGCTACAATATGATAAATATTTACCTAAACAGTAGTACTTACATGTGGTAATTATTTAATTTTCCTATGGGGTCTATAGTTAGAATCCTGATCCGTGAAAGCTTCAATAGAAATTAACTGTATGAATTTTATTTGTCTTAAATAATATAATAATAATAATATTTAGATTATATCTCAAGTGTCAAGCGCATACTTAAATAAAGTACCTACGTAAATAGTACCTACTTTCTGTCATAGTCAAATAGATTTAGGTGTACACAAATAAATGACCTATAATTTATATCGAAACAATTGTGTTATCACCTATACCGGGTTTAATACCAGTATTATACTGTAAATTTTGGGATGTTACCTAAATATACTGCACGGCCGCTTTTTTGTAGCCATCCGTACTTGGTCGGGTTATGTAGGTTTTCGATGCTTCGTCAGTATTTTAATTGTTTTTCTTTAATTACTGAATTTAATGACATGAAATTTTGCATGTGCATAGTTGAATGAATACACTAATTATTGGCATACATTTTACCATGCAATTCCTTTAGAACGTCGTGATATTTGACTGCTTTGTAAACACAACAAAAACCACAACTATTCATGGTAAATTGCCCTACAACTCTTTAATTACTAACGGAACATCATTGATACTTGGCAACATGTTGCAGACACTTACAAAGTTTGTATAAACGTGAAAATCTAGACCCCAAAGTGCATACTTTAAGAACTAAGACCTAATAAGAGTATTTTACGTTTATATTTTTATCTTTAAAACCATTATTTTTTTTCTAAATCTGTTTTTTAAACAAATATAAACAAATTCAAAACAACGTATGTAAAAATCTACAGCTCTCTATGTAAGCGCTTTATATGAAAACTAGCTAATGGCCAAACGTTCGCGCAGCGGAAACTTGAATTTCTCCGAAGTTTAAGCATGCACTAATTTTATTTATACATACACAATTACACACAAATACACACTAATTTTTGGACACATCTCTTTTCTTCTAAAGTCGATGGATTAAAAAAAGTTCCGCCAGGACAACGTTCGCCCAGCGGAATCAGTTTTTGGTGAATTTCTCCACAATGGCTGCATGCACAAATTTTTTTTTACCATACACAATTACACGACGTCATACACTAAATATCTGCATACTTAAAATCTTTAAATTCAACAACATTTCGCTGGGCGTACGCACACGTTTCTGTTACAATTATATCCGTGTTGAAAAGTCTGGCACCTACAGTGAACTTAAGCGATCAATCAAATTCAGTAACACGTATTGGAAAATGGTTCATCGTAGTTGTAGTAGTTGTACCCAGAATGATATACATTAGCAATGCGAGGAAGGTTATTAGAGAAGAGGATTATTTTATTTTTGTCATTGCAACATTAATGACGCCTTCACACATTACCGATTTATTAAAAGAAGGACTTTGTATAGATTAAAACACACAGAAATATTTTTAAGTTTTATAATATTTTTCATTTATAAGGTTGTTTTAAAGAACAGTATGTATTGGTTAATTTAAAATTCAAAGATATCGACTTGATTTCTCGTAAATAATAAAATTAATTATGGTGTTGTGATAAAATTTTATATATTTATATTTAATTCAATTTACAGACACAATACATAAATAAAGTCAAATCATTATTTTAGGACCTGATTTATAGTCTGTAGACTTTTGTTATGACACCTACGTCTTCACTAATAAGTGTTCCCCGTCAATAAAGTCATATAAGTACGGGTTAACTGTATAGTGTTATGCCGAAAAAAAAACCGTTAGCTTATAGGCGTGAGCTGTCAAAAATAAAATAAACGAATGGACAAGGTATAAATGTCATTGACGAATATGGTGCACGCCACAACTCCTCCATTACAAATTGTCCACTGATCTTGTAATCTTATTGTTTAGAACAAACTTTGTATTCTAATTTGAATCGTAATTACATCCAAAAGCTAACCTAAACTTCCGATACGTATAAGCACAGATAATATAATACTAGTATAAGGCCATTCGCGTACACATTAGCAAATAACATCAAACCAGTCGACATAATGGCGTATTATTGTGGTTAGATATCGATTGTACGGCCTTTTCTATCACCACAGACTGAAAAAACTAATAGCAAAACGAACATCAACAAGCCAGTAGCTCAAGAGACATGTGTGGTAAGTTTGTAATCTGTGTGTACATTTTGATAGTGGCGAGGTATAGTCAGCAATACGTTTTTACGAGTGAGCATTGGCCGCGGTAACTGTTATTAGAATTGTGCTCGTGGTACGTTTTGCACGTTACTGTATGCAGTCCTGAGTGCAGTTGTGGGATTTGAAGATACGTACGCATTACGGAAGAAATAGTTTATGTAAAATGTATTGGTAAATTTCTTCGGTTTAAGCAGCTAAATACAACTTTCAACTCATTCAGTCAATACAGGCAATACGGAGATTGGATAGGTCTTTTATCTTCCACATAACCCTAGGCAGTATCTAGAACCATTAATACCGGCTTTTAGTCATTAAGGGTACGTCTAAAGTTGCTAATCCGGACTAAATGCGGACTAAGGCCTAATTTAGCTAGTTAATGACAAGGATGGGGATTATTAAGTTCTGAAGAATTTTAAAAATTTCTATACATATTTCTCATTTTATCTTTCAAAAAACATTCTGTCCCTGGTCCCTGGTCAATAACACCAACTTCATCAGTGAAGCTAAAAATAAAAATATGAAGTTGAATGGAACCTCATTCAATTTAAATTCAAGATAAGTCAAGATAAGCCTTCTGAACACGGTCCCCACAACCGAGATCGATGCGGGGGAATACTATGACGCCTAACTTAATGTATATATTTTCAATTTATTTTCCTAATCTATAATGTAACTTTATAATATTTCTTTAGTGTTTTTAAAATAAATAAATAAATATTTTTAGATAAGTCAATATAATTAAATATACAGAGTGCGTGTAAGCATTTTGATAAATCATTATTAGAAATAACCAAAAATAGTTAATCACATTATAATAGTGATCTCTTCTCAAACTCATTAGACTTGCAAACTCAGCGAGTGTAAGCTCTCGAACTACAAGCGTCGCATTACAAAAACAAGCTGAAGTTGAAAGACTGCACCAACTCGTTTCAAGTTAGTACGGTATCAATGCTTGCTATAACTTGTTACAATTATGGGCAAACTTCTTGAGCATTAGGTGACGTGGTAGGGGAAAGTTTGCGCATCGTACACTTACGAGCAAAATATTGCTATAAATATGATTAGTTACGTCGAGTTTTTAGAATTACCTATTTTATTTATTACAATTACTGTTTATTTCGGGATATTGTATTATGTATAGACAATAAAAATATAATTGTATTTGTGTGAGTGCAGTGGCAGGCAATAGCCAAAATATAAACAATAGCCGACATGTGCAACATTTTGTATGTCGTCATTATGTCGTGCATTGTTTTGTCAAATTTCTTATAACTTAAACAATAGTTAAATCGAAAACAATCGCTTGTCGGCATGTTTTGTTGAACTTCTTACGATTTAAAACAATAGTTAACTCGGTTTTTAATATTGGCAAAATCGCCGACAATATTCAGTGATAAAATCCGCTTTTAACTCAACAAATAACAACAACAACTAACGATTTATAACAGAGCACAAAAGTGAGCACTTCATTGCACGCACGTGTATTCGGGAGAGAGCGGAACGAAGACGCGGTGCGCGGGGCAAGGGTCGACTGATCAACCAATCACACGCAGGTACGCCCCCTGCGCCTCAGCCTCGTAACCAAAGAGACCCAAAATTCGTTTCTGCGCATTCAAGGTCGTTTGCTCAAGATGTTTGCCCCGATTTATACTATTTTGTTCATAGTTCAAGTGAATACTTACTTGACATAGTTTATGGTTTTTAGAAGTTTGAGTCCCTACAGGTACGATCTTTGAAAACTGTTTACTATTTTTGAGATGATTTACATTTTCTAGTATAATATTTATACTATTATTGATACCTAGAACTCAAAAGGGTTTTAGGGTTTCGTAGTACCTAAAAGGAACCCTAATAGTTTCACCATGTCCATCTGTCCGTCTGCTCGAGGAATAGCGTTGAAACCGTTAGTGCTAGAAAGCTTAAATTTTGAAAAGAAATGTATGTTAACTATGACAAAAAAGTAGAATAGTAAAACATAGTGACATTTTATTTTTTTACACTTATAAATTTATAAGTAAATTTATTTTATTTAAACTTCATAAAATGGTGCTTAAATACTTAATTGGTTAATGCTTCGTATGTCACATCATATGTTAGCTATGGGATATTTTATATTGCATATCAAATAAATAATCGCCTATCAATACATACTCATCATTTATATTCTTTTTTACATCAAATAACTTACTTCACTACAGATAAACTAAATGTTTAACAAAACTCAAACTGCAGATAATTCGAAATTACACATCAATATAACATTCCTTTTTTCCTCATAATGCAATACAGTTAAATTTATTTTTGTACAAAAATACTACATGCATAGCATAAATACTGACTGCACATCAAATTTACCATATTTCATAGCAAAATAACTATCCCAGTCGCATATTAACCAGTAAGTACAACAAATTCTGTTCATCATATTTGTCTTAATTTTCAAGAAGCCATGCTCGGCAAATTTAATGATTATTATAACAAAAAAATCCTTTTACATTGCATTATTTCCATAGAAATCTTAATAATAAGGCAATAGAAATGTCAAAGACGCGTGACCTTGTCGCCGCGCATCTGTCAAGTCAAACACAATTGCGAGTTGAGGAATTGTCGTCTTAATGTCATCGCAAAAAGAATAATTTTGTTTGCAGGAATACAAGCGCATTTGTCTAATCGAACACAAGTGCGAGTTGAGGAATTGTCGTCTTAATGTCATCGCCAAAAAGAATAATTTTGTTTGCAGGAATACAAAAAGTGTTAAAAGATAGTCGATAGCATTTCTATTGACTAGTTATTAAGATTTCTATGATTATTTCTAAAAGCAGAACAACTTAACTGAAAAACTGCTGTAAATAATATAAAAATAAAAGCTATAGTTATGGCATAGGTCAAATTATGGGTAAAGTAGTAGGTTAGGTTAGGTTAAAACTGCGACCATAACTGAAGAATAGAATAGAAATAGAATCAATCTGTGTGACCCCTTTTTGAATCCACCCACTAAATAAAATAATATTATACTACCTACCAATTTCTTATTATCATAGATCGTAACAGACGACAGTACGTGGCGCCACCTGCAGAAGCTAAAAATGTGCCTATTGGGCAAAAAAGGAAGCGTGGACGCCCCGCGAAAGCAAGACCCGCTTTAATAATTCAATAAATTACAATTTTGTATCTAATTTTATATTTTTTTTGCTGATCTCATTATGTGATAATTAATAAATAATAAGATAACTGTGACTAATAAAATGTTGTTTGATTTAGAAAAACTGCTGTAAATATTATAAAAATAGAAACTATATTTAAAAGAAAAAGAGTTAAACATGTATAATGTGCATTAAGATTATTATATTATCGTCACTTCCTTTTTCAGATATTAACGGTGTAGTCCCTTTGACCTACTAGGCAACGTACGCACACTTTTAGATTTTTAATTTTTTAAACAATTTAAATTATACGGCAACACTGTCACCGCCTGTTCAGTGCTCTTTGTATTTCACTCATTCCTTTTTCGTGCGTGGCGACGACCACACGGTTCAACACTTAGTAACGTTATTTTGTCGTTTATTATGTCGAAACGGATAAGTGCCGTAAGAATTGAAATATCCAAAAAGAAATTTTAATAATTGAAAAGTAGTGAATTCCGAAGAACATTTCAGACAATTATATCAGATGAATCTGACTATAAGAATCAATCACGTAAGTAAATATTGTTATTCTTTATACCCACATAATAAATTTATAATGCAGATTACGGTTACTGACTGCGAGTCTTTGACCGCGTAGATAAAATTTACATTTTATGAACAACGACGATACTTTTACTCTGTATGTATCTCAATAGTTCACAAAATACCACTTTTTACCCATAATTTTATGTTTGACTGCGACATTCGTAAAAGAAATTAACTGCGAGTTAATTTCGTGGTACTTATATCAGTTTTGTACCAATGCAATATTATTTGATTTACCCATAATTTTATGTTTGACTGCGAGTCATTCGTAAAAGCATTAACTGTGAACTAATTTCGTGGTACTTCTGTTTTGTACCAATGCAATATTATTTGATTTACCCGTAATTTTATGTTTGACTGCGAGTCATTCGTAAAAGAAATTAACTGCGAGTTAATTTCGTGGTACATTTGTTTTGTACCAATGCAATATTATTTGATACAAATAATATTTAAAAACCTATTTATTTAAATAGGTAGGGATATATTGTAGCCAGCTAGAATATAACCTTTTGGTTATGGACCTGAACACGCCCTCTTTCGAACAAGTACCTACGTGTTCAACTCAAGTCCACGCGGAGATGGGTATGACGCCACCTGCTCAGGCAGAGCAGGCACCAGCCGCAGAGGTTCTGGACCCTGAGGTCCTTTTTTAGCTTCAGGCGAAATAACGGCTGATCGCCCGACTTCGTTAAACCTATTCACGAAAGTATTTTAAAACTATGGCTTCCTTTACTGAAAAAGGGTCTGCCAAAGGAAATCAAAGACAAGTTACCGAGAGTACTTAGTCCTTGATAACTGCCGCCTTCTACAAGCGCCAAAATTAAATACGGAGATTTCTGCCGCCACAAGGTTTCCGTCTTGAAACCTTGCGAGACCGTGACTAAAAGTATCTAGCCATACAGCAACAGCTCGGTCAGGGCATCGCGGCCATTAATACCTAAAGGCATGCACATTCTGCTGATCAGTGACACTAAGATCAACGCGCTTAAACACCTAAGCGATGGTTGTAGTATTTTATCCGATCTGCATAGTTTGTTTACTAAAGATCGAACAAAACTTATTACGCCTCATCTCCTTAAAGTTTTTACACATTTTACAAGACACTAAAATAGATGAAACCCTGTTTAGAAACACTCTTTCAGGGAAAATCAAGGCTGGCAAAGCTAGTGATAAGCAAGGTCACTCAATTAAAATAATTTTATTTAATAACACTAAAACTAATAGTTTAGCGCCAACGGGTAACCAATCTGCGCTAAATCCAGTCCAGGAAAACTGGTCAGGACCTTCTCGCTACCCGCCAAAAACCAGGGGGGGGAGAGGTCCCAAAAGGTACTCACAGATGACTCGCCGAAGTTACAATACGACGTCATCATCATCGACAACCCAGTCGAAACCTCATCAACACAAATGTCGTGTTCCTCAGCAACAATAAATCAGGTACCTGCAGGCCATTTAAAATAATGTTAAATATTGTTTACAAAAACAGACAACTAAACCGTTTTGTCATGGATTTAAAATGGGTACTCCATACCCTTTTGTAAACCAGTTTAACGGAGGAGAACCAGGTTGGACGGCCTGTCCAACCTATTTATAATGAGAATACTCACGTTATTAAAAATGTAATTACTTTGATAACCTTATTAGTTTAAGCGCAGTTGTTAAATGTGAACAACAGGCCAATATATAAGTAGTACTTTCGTAACACCTGTTAACTTGAAATCATTAAACAAGTTCTTAGATACATTAAATTTTAAGATGGAGGACTACCGAACTGCATCAAAACTTATACCCGAAAACGGCTATTTAGCTACTATTGATATTAAAGAGGCTTACCTTCTTATACCAATAGCTGAAGCAGATCGAAAGTTCCTTCGTTTTAATTGCCAAGATAGTGAAGGTAATATTATTACCTACGAATTTACTGCATTGCCTCATGGATTATCAGCAGCCCCTTGGGTTTTTACAAAAGTCATGAAAAAGGTAATTTCCTTTCTTAGACACAGAGGCCATAAATCTGTCCAGTATCTGGACGATATTGTTTGCATATCCAGTAGTTACGATACCCGTTTACATAGTGTAAATGAATCAGTATAATTACTCGCCAAATTAAGTTTTGTCGTTAATTACGTAAAAAGTTTACTTCGACCAATGCAAAAATGCAAGTTTTTGGGCTTCAACTTTGACACCGTTAATCTCACGTTGTCTTTGCCTTCAGAAAAAGATCAAAAATTGCAAACATGGTAAATGAATTCTCACGCCTACCTCGCTGTACGATTCGTGAGTTTGCCCAACTTATAGGTGTTCTTGTATCTACCTGCCCAGCTACGAAGTACGGAAAACTTTATACAAAATTATTAGAACGAAAAGTTTTACTTTTATGGAATCATAATGATAATTCTCATGCTAAAATGATCTTCTAAATTATATTCTTAGTGACTAAAATTGGTGAAAACAGAACATCTATAGGGTAACATCCCTAAAAGAAAGTATGGAAATTTACACTGACGTATCCAATTCTGGTTGGGGCGATAGAAGTATTAATAAAAAATAAAAAATAAAAAAAATCATATCAGTTATCTCTAATTGCTTGCGGTCTTCCTTGGGGTATAATATTTCGCAAATAATTACAATAATGTAACTATATTACTACGTATTGCTAATACAACTGCAATTAGTTACGTCCGTCGGCCGAATGGGCGGTATACAGTTCCCACATTTAAATAATTTGAGTAGACTTATTTGGCAATTGTGTGAATGCAGATGTATCACGTTGTTTGGCTTTTATGTTAATACTTAATATAATTTAGCCGATGCCGAATCTAGGAAAATAAATTCCAACACAGAATGGGAACTATGTGATAGAGTATACAAACCAAAAAAAAAAAAAAAAAAAAAAAGACGCATCTGCTATATATGCTTTTACACTCGACTGGCACCCGCTTACATTTTATGCGTTTCCTCCTTTTGCAATGTTACTTAAAAGCTTAAGAAAGATAATTGACGACCAAACAGGAAGAATATTAGTATACCCTTATTGGCCGTCACAACATGGTTTCCCCTTGTAGAACACCTAACTATATCAGACGTCATATATATTTAAAGCCGGATAAGTCACTGTTACAGTGTCATTTGAGGAACAAACGCCAACTCCATGCTACCCTTACCCAGGCTGCCGCGAAGTTCTCAGGACGGCGTTCCTAGGACGTGGAACTCCACCAGAAGCAATTACACTAATGGTCGCCTCGCTCTCTGATAGCACCATTAAGCAGTATAATACAAACTTAATACTATGGTGGCAGTTTTTTGTGGCTAAACATATCCACCCCATAAAACAAGGTAAAACCAAGTTTTATCGTTTCTAACTTGCCAATTTGGGTGTTCATATGGTTCCTTGAACACACATAGTTTAGCACTACATTTATTGTTAGGTACTGAGGTAGGTTCAGATAATGACGTTAGACGTCTACTTAAGGCAGTTTTTAAATTAAAACCCATGACATCGAAGTATCACACCTAGGATGCAGAGACTGTCTTAAAATCAGTAGCAAACTATGTAGTATAAAAAAAAAAAAAAAAAAACTTACTTGCCCTCTGTACTGTTTACAGAGCGCAAACAATTCCACTAATTAAATTAGAAAATTTTGATATATCTCAGTTCGGGATCAACCCGTTTTACATTTGCCTTATTTTCAGGCAAACCTAAAATTTGTCCTGCTTAAACTCTTAATGATTATATTATAACACGTAGATACAATCATAGAACAGGCAATAATGGATCATTATTATTAACAAATAAGCGGCCATATAGACCTGCCAAAACACAAATCATAAGTAGGTAGATCAAGTCGATGCTATCGGAGAGCGGAGTTGATGTCTCCGTTTGCAGCTGTCACGATACTCGACACACGTCCATTACAGACGCCAAATTTTATAATCTCCCAATCCTTGCTAAAATGAAGGAGCCTTCGCCAGAACGATTTGCTCCTTAGTTGGTTAAAGTGATTGCGAACTCTTTTATCACCTAGTGGAAATTAATTAAGAAATTAAGCTAAGATCAGACGATTTAAAGAGTCAATTTTGTACATGGATATTGTAAAAAAATCATAATATTGATAACTATATATTATTATATAAAGTTTTATTTTATAGAAAATATTATAAAACATTAACAAGTACATTTGCATACATACATATATTATTATTATGGAGCAAAACTTGATTCTCTAAAAATCTACACCGTTAATATCTGAAAAAGGAAGTGACGATAATATAATAAATGATCAAACGAACTTCTTGAAGTGAAGTTCGATCGTTATTATATGAGTCACTTCCTTTGAAGATATTATCACCCACCCAACCCTGTTAGTTGCTACTGCAATCTAAATACCCAAAAGTTTTGCTCATATAAAATCTCTAAAAAGAATGAGTGAAATACAAAGAGCACTGAACAGGCGGTGACAGTGTTGCCGTATAATTTAAATTGTTTAAAAAATTAAAAATCTAAAAGTGTGCGTACGTTGCCTAGTAGGTCAAAGGGACTACACCGTTAATATCTTCAAAGGAAGTGACTCATATAATAACGATCGAACTTCACTTCAAGAAGTTCGTTTGATCATTTATTAGTTGTGCATTGATAAAAAAGCTTTTGCTTTAGGAAAAATTGCTGTGCGCTGTGAAAATAAATTGTAGTGTGTTTAGTAATATTTTGAGTTGAATATTTTGTTGTGCAATCAGTAATTTTGATAGGAATTCGGTATTTAATTGCATAGAAAAAGGATATTTTATGATCTGCGTTTAAATACTACCCGTTAACTATTAAGCAAGGTATATTATAATAGCTTTTATAAGAGTATTATCAATAGACTCTTTTACCATTCGGCCACCGAAAACACCTTGCATTTTTTTATTAAATCACTTTAGCATTTTATTTATGTTTGCGAGCACTAAGTGTACAAATACTTTGAAGTATTCTTTTTTTGCCCCTTATTGACTTACAAATATTACGAAAATAATGATAAATTAATTTATTCAGCTAACTTTAAAAGATCAGCTTCTGTAATGTCAAGTTCTGTGATGCATTCTTTGCTGATTATAAAATTATTTATTATGTGTTGTGTGAGCATCGTACCTTTATCCACCTACTACAATATAAGTAATGGTAGTAGGTGGCTACGATATGAAAGGTGAAGGAAGGTGCTGGTAGAAAGTTTAAAACCAAAATGTATTTCTTCCAATTCATAAATGTTGATGTAGATTTAGAATTTTTGGCTAAACCTTTATAATCAAGAAGTTATACATAGTAGATGTGACATACGGAACAACACAGATTTTAGTCGTGGCTTCATTTCCATCGGTAAAAAAAGTAAAATAAAACACCACAAGGTTTTATCACCGCGACGTTACGACTAAGAAATAATCTCCGGAAAATTCCTTGGGTTTAAGAAAAAGTCGTCTCTTTCTTTACGAGGTCTGTCCATAGTATTGCCGCAAGATTATTAATATACGTATTAAGTTGTACACATGAAGTAAGCACCCGATCACAGTTCACTCGCCTTGTAACAACACTGTTTGACAGTTTTGGGCCTGAACACTCTATTAAGTCAAATGTATATTAATTAGACTTTTCATTATTTATAAGATAATTGCCATCGGTAAAAATACGTTAAATAAAACACGTTTCTATACTAGCTTACGCTTGCAGCTTCGCCCGCGTGTTATGTCGATAAAAAGGAGCCTATGTCTTAATCCAGGCTATAAGCTACATGTGTGCAATATTTCTTTAAAATCAACCCAGTAGTTTTTGCGTGAACGATTAACAAATATCCATACATCTATATTCACACACTTACGCATTTGGAATATTAGTAAATAGGATCTCAGTGTTTAATTAGTTAATGAAACAGCATTTTTCGTCGTGTTTTTTACCGCTGGGAATGAACACTAGCTACGTCTAGACACCTTGCTTCCATTCAATGTATCTGTGTCGCATATAGCCCTTATAATAATAACAGTATCTAATACTTGTCCCACTGCTGAGCTCGGGCCTTTTCTCATGATGAGAAGGGTTAGACCATGGTCCACCACGCTGGCCAAGTGTGGATTGGTAGATTTCACACACCCTTGAGTACTATTTAGGCACTCTCAGGCATGCAGGTTTCTTCACGATGTTTTCCTTGACTGTAAGAGAGCGTAAATTTATATAATAAATACACACATAATTATCATTGAAAAGACGAATCTGAACGATTTAATGACAGAGGTGTGGGCTGTAGGTTCGAACTTATATTAAGCCCTTATATAATGAAATGAATGCTATGATTTTAAAACAGCAGAGATCCCATTCACTCCAGTCTATCAAACTGTCAGCAATGCGTCGGCATTCCTTTTAAATGGCAGCAATTTCGAGGTGAAAAACAAATATTTTTCGTGTGTAAATTTATTTAAAGCGGAGGTGTCCGCGTGTGCTCGTGAATTATGAATACAGCTTCCCGCAGCGTTCTGAAATACTAATTACGTAGGCACTGCTCAGAGACTCAACGTTTAATTTTATTCGTCTCTTTAACAAAATAATTATTAAAATGGTCTTTGTGGAGTTTTATTAAAGAAAGGATTTCCGTTAGTCTTAACTCATAATAATATCATAACTAACTAGCTGCCGCCCGCGTAGTTGGTAAGTACCGCAATAATTAAAATATATCTTTAACCTACCCGTGTACCAAACATCAAAATTTGGTTAGTAGTTTTTGCATCAAGAAGTAACAAAAAATCGATACATCCTACCTTACTTTCTTATATATACTTCTTATAATATACTATAATACAAATAATACTTAATTATTATGTTTTTTTTAACGTAATTTACTAGCTTTTTTTTAAATTATAATACCTGTTTGTTTGTGAAGACACCTAATTCTATTTTTCTAGTAAGTGTTTCTATGTAATTAAATAGTTTATTTCTTAACATCGCCATGAATGCAAATTATTAAAAGAAAACCTAAAATTAGAACTGAGAATAACAAAGGAAACATTGCTTCACTAGTTATGTACAGTCATATTTTTGTAAGCGTGACTCCGTCATTATTCAACATTTCCAAGCATTGCGACTTTGATATCTTGGTTTTCAGTTATAAATAACTTTCTTAAGGTGGCTGCCATTCTAAGAGAACCTTTGTTTGATTTTATTTATAGACGATATCTTAAAAAAAGTAGTTTGTTTTTTATGGTTCTATGGTCTTCTAAATTCAAAATATTTTGCTCATTACTGACATTTTGAGAATGTTGAAACCAGCCAGTGATAAACGACTGTCATAACTTGGGATTGTTTATTACTTCAGTTTCGGGAAACTTCTGAGGGTCTAATTGGTAACGGGAAATGAGAAATGGTAGTCTAAATTTTTGTGACAGTAGAGCAGATGGTTTTTGTCAAGTTATAGTAGACTTTTTATGCAGATTTTTTATAAGAAGAAATTGTTTACCTATTGTTAAAAGTTGCATTTTTGCGACAGAGTGATCATACCTATTCGTAAGATTTTTTCCTTTTTTGGGTTCCGTAGTACCTACATGGAACCCTTATAGTTTCACCATGTCCGACTGTCCATCAGTACGAATGTATGGTAATTTTGTTAAGAAAGTGGTAGAATATAATCTTGAAAATATATTGTTTTCGGGTAGCTCTCTTACATGTGAAGTGGGGATGAACAGTTAACTTTAAGGAGCAAATTTTAGCACTCGGCCGGTATTTTTTTAATTTTTTAAATGAAGAAAAATATGCGATATTTGTTCTTTTATATTATTTAATAATCAGAACTAAACGATGGTATAACTCATTGTAAGCAAACTATATCAAACCACTATTATTACCTACACGATGATATTCAAAGCTTTTTTATTTTATTCTCAAGAACAAGAAACACGTTTCAACAACCTTGATCCAACGACTTCCATCTTATTTAAAACATTCAGTAGAATAAACAAGTTTGCAGAACAGCTGTCTCAAAAGACTTAGATTCAAAGAAAGTTTATTTTCTTGTATAAAAAAGCAATGATTCCTTATTTGTCAGGGTTGGCACTAATTTGAACGAATGGCGTAAGCATTGCGAAATTAAACTTGCAGAATAATGAAGTGACCGCATTTGTCTTAATTTAACTGATACACCGAGGGTATATTAAAGACGAAATAAACACCTGGTCTTGCTTGGTGCATTGTTGTACTTAAGCGAATGTAATTTAATTAAATTCATTGTCTGGATTACTGATTAGTATCAACCCTGGCTAAAAATAGTTTTATTTTAATGTAGACTAGTTTTTGTCTGCGATTTTTCTGCGTGGAATTAAGTAATAGCTGCCCCGCGCTTCGACCCGAGTTCCACCTTACTGCTTCGCTGCCATGGAGTTTAGCGCAAAGTAAAATAACTTAGAACCTTGCTTGAAAGTTAGACTATCAAACACAAAAATAAATATTAAAATCCGGTTAGTAGTTTTCGAGATCAGCGCTATCAATTGAACTAACTTTCGCCCGCGCTTTCGTTTGTGTGGTAGATACGTCAATTAACTATAAAAAGTAGCATATGTTACGCTTGTAGTCAGTTACCTCCTTCTAAAGGTTTATCAAAAGCAGTCCAGCCGTTTGGAACATTATCCGATACAAACAGACTGACAAACAGACGAAAATTATAAAAACTGGATTTAAGGCAACGAGGTGGCGTGCAAATAACTATCATTAAAAACATTGTTATTTTGACATTAAAAACAGACACTTGTATTCATAAAGATTTTATCTCCTTCGGCGTCCTAACGTTACGGCTAAATAATTCTAGGTATAATGTCTGGCAAATTCTTAGGTTTAAAACACCATACCTTACGTACCTCAGCACCATAAATAGCTGCATTTTAATGAAGACAAGGCTTTAGTTCAACGTCGCCCAAATGTTAATTGTCTTGGAATAATCGCTGAAAAATTCCTTGGGTTTATGAAAAAGTCGTAATTTTTTTTACGAGCTCTTTCCATAGTATTGCCGCAAGATACGTATTACGTTGTTCACATGAAGTAAGTACCCGATCACAGATTCACTCGCCTCAACAACACTGTTTGACAGTTTTGGGCCTGAACACTTAAGTCGACTATATATTAGCCTTTATCTAAGTACTCTCTATGTAATACTACAGTTTGGTTGCGACTTTAATATGCGGAAAATTATTGTTATGTGACAAGCGAAGAGATATTGGAATTCACAATATTTCCAACTATGTAACGAGGGTGATAATATTCATGATGTTTGGAGGTCGTTTTTGAGAGTAAAATGGAATTGTTCTTGGTCCATTTGATATGGGATTAGTACGCCCAAAATAATACATAATATTCTTCATACTGAGATTATTGTGAAAATGTAAATACCTAACTAAGTTCCTGAATTAAACAGCAAAATTAGTTTGAATAAAGTTCTAGTAAGAGGGAAAGGGTTGCAAGTGTAAGCTAAATAACGATAACATAAAACAAGAGATTAGATAAAGGCATTAAAAAAAAATAAAATTAAACCGATTTCTAAAACTGAATTGAAACAACACCAAAAATAGTTTTTGATGTCAGTGCTAATATTTTTTTCCATATTTGCAATGTAGGAGCACCGACATCAAAAACTATTTCCAATACTTATTAGTTCTGGAAGTCAGTTCGAGCCTTTTTGACAATAACATTGGAGTCGGCTTCTAGTCTAACGGATTCGGATGAATATCAGTATTTACGTGGAGCGACAACCATCAGACCTCCACAACCCAGTACGGGGTAATACGATACTCTGTGTTATAAATATCACTATCCAATGGTCCCAATGACAAGGCCAAATACACACATTCACTCACTCAAGCACACCCAGTCTCAGAACAAATATTTGCAAATCACACAAAGATTGGTCCCATGTGGGGATCGAAGCCACAACACCAGTGCAGTGGAGAGCGGCGATGCGACCGCTAAACCACTACATCACACGTGCACGTGTTAGAATAGTTGTCAAACTTTCTGGTCTCTGACTACACGTAACGGCTGTCATAGAAGTTCAATTGGCAACCGCGGCCGACGGCTTAACGTGCTCTCCGAGGCACGGAGGAAAACTCGTTATTTTCAAGATGTTTACCCATCCACGGTCGACCGCGGTTAGCTTTGCTTAACCTGCAAGATCGATAGGTCTGCGCGGCTTCGATTAAGCCCCAAGTCGGTGCAATAAAAAAAACGATTAAATGGTTGGCAATCTACGAATAATAAAACTAAGGAAGCGTAACTGTGAACAAAATCAACAAGAAATTCTGCTCCACACACTACTACATAGACAAAGTATTCAAACGAAAGAACACACATGCAAATAAGCCAATGAGCTGCGGTCGCGTAACGCATTGTATGCCGGCAAGCGCGATTATTGGTTCTCGGCATGACAGATAATAGTGATTGGTTCGCGTGCCTGCTGCAGTCCGAGATGCGTGGACGATGTTATGCAATAAGTATGAACGGATAAGTCATAAGTCATAACAAAAAAAATATTGTATTTTTGCACTACTAATATTACTTAAATTAATTAGTTGTAATTTAACTAAACCATTCTTGAATAAGATTGAGATTTTAGTGGTTTTAAAATTAAAATGTTTCTTTATATGTTGTAGTATTGTATCGTAAGCATCTAAAATTCAATAGTATTTTAACCCATTTAAGGCTTTTTACCCACGAATAATAGTGATTGGTAGCGCCAATGTCAGACCAGCTGATAATTGCGTAACACGCTATCAGTAGCAATGCGTTTTATTTTGACAGATCAACAACATTCATTGCGCTTTTTACATTGTAAAGCAACTCATTTTATCGAACATGTGAAGCAATGGATCACAGTCTTATTGGTGTAGAAGTATATTACTTCAATATTGATAGTGTGTTTACGCAATAAGGGGCGGCAGGAATTGCGTAAATGGGGATTTGAAAAATAAGTGCACGTTTGGCGTAGCGGTTAAAGCGGTCGCCTCGCCGCTTTCATCTACGCTGGTGTTGTGGGTTCGATCCCCACATGGGACAAATCTTTGTGTGATTCGCAAAGATTTGTTCTGACTCTGGGTGTGCTTTGGGTGTGTGAAATGTATGTTTGTGAACACCCCCGCAACACAGGAGTTATTCCTAGTGCGGGCGTCGTTTAAAAAAAAACTTGTTTATATGTTTACTTTTTATTCAATAAAATAGCCTAGAAAATAATTATGTCCTTTTGAATATAATTAGTATTCAACTTATGACGGGTAGAACTGAGTAAAGATTATTTTTTGGCCATATTATGTAATCGAACTCTGAGAAATTTCCTTTTAGAACTTTTTCCGCTGCACTTCATTTTTCGGGAATCTGTAAAATTATATTTATAATATAATAAATTAAACTAATGCATACTATCATTTTTCCTTTAGTAAGCTAGTAAAAAAAACGTATACATTAAGCTTTACATTGCATTCGTGTTGCATAACACTTTCCACGCGTCGCAAGTATAGGATTTTAAAATGGTTATTACTCACATATGAAAAGTGATTCCAGAATGTATCATATCCGTATGGCTTCTACAACACCTAACAACACATGACGGCATATTTGCCGTATGTAAACACTGTAAAAAACATTTTTTTTCGCAATTATAATAATCCGCGGCACGAGCGCATCGAATCAATGACACCGGCGAACTGGCAGCGCTGCGCGGTCCAGTTTTTAGCCCCGCCTACCGTGGTCTTGTTTTCGTGGTGACGTTTTTGAGCTTGAGCATGGGGTATCATTAGGAACATTAGATTTTTACTTCTTAAAAATTTCCATAGATGGCGTTATGTATAGCAATGCAAAAATAATAAATTGTTATAAACGCTATTGTTCAACTTTTGACCAAAATATGATTTTTAAAAAATAAAGCACGTTTATATAAAACGTTAAAAGCATTCTTCAATTATTTCAAAGTGATTTGAGAGAAAAAAGAAATCTATGTCTTTAACTCCTAAGTCGCCGTCTTGGATACGGCACAAAATGTAAAAGTTTCATGCGGTTAGGTTATTTGTGGCTAATAGATGGCGCTTATTTCAATTTTATTTTAACATTGTATGAGTGTGTGAGTGTATTTTGAGTTATAAACAAATTGGAGTTCGACGCTTTTGTCACTCAGCATGTTAAATTATTGGACATT
The DNA here is from genome assembly GCA_905147285.1 of Hypena proboscidalis. Lineage (NCBI taxonomy): Eukaryota > Metazoa > Arthropoda > Insecta > Lepidoptera > Erebidae > Hypena > Hypena proboscidalis. The sequence continues at coordinate 19,631,065 of LR990131.1, forward strand.
CACTTACGATGACGCGTTTAGTTTCTGAGTCTACGATTGCCTTCCAATAGTAGTTAGATATAAAATCATCATCGAACTTTTTAAATTATATATTAAATACATGTTTTTCTAATAATGTAAGTAATCATATATATATGTATTTTATTTTTTTATAATCTAAAATAATATAGATATCAATTGTCATGTGATGTACTTCGAACAGAAACAAAACGTTTTTCTGCAATGTTTATTTACAAATAAACGGGCCGCGCGTGTTTCCTTCACTTCGGTAGAAGTTTTCGGATTGTTTGTGTGCTCTTGTGGATATTTTATGTGAGATGCTTTTCAGATCTTTTTACAATTAAATAAATAAATAATTAATATATTTATATTGACATTATGGATATCAATAGAGTAAATAACGTAACACTCAAAATGAAGAAATTAATTAATTAAAAAGAACAAACAAATGTATGAATAAAAATAATTCGGAGTTGAAAAGAATGATCGGTATCATTAAGAAAAACTATAATATAAGAAAATAATAGGATAAAGATGTGAATGAAAATAGTTATTTATGGTACAAGTGAGAAAAAGTTTATATTTCTGTTGTGAGTGCCAATTTTAAATCTTGAGCTTGCGAAGTAGTCTGAAATTGAATCACGAGCGTAGCGAGTGATTCTAATAAAGACTACTTCGCAAGCGAAAGATTTTAAGAGGTCACGAACTGGAAATTAAATTTTTTTTACGCGTGCCATACAAAACTTTTCACCTCTTCCAGTGAGAAAATATTAAGATTTAAATTAACTTGTACTCGATTGCTTAACCTGGAATAATTCCATGAAATACGACAGTAATACCAATTCAGAATGCCTTTTAGGGCCTTTTGTAAGTCGCCACTAATTAAATATGTCGTACGCTTTCAAAAACTACTCACGTGTACTTTTCACGTGATTTTTCTGGTAAAAAAGCAAACTTCTGTGTTAGCAACAAGTTGTCGCTACAAGTTGTCGCTACGCTAAAACTGTCTTGGGGACCTTTCCGATTCCAGCATAGAGGCAGCATGCTACATTTATTAGCTTTAAGTATGTATCTTGTACGTCGCATAATAAGTATTCTAGCATTGTGTACTTCTCTCTCTGTTTTTTATTTTTTTTTGTCCTGTGCTTGTGATCGGAATAAATGCTTTCTATTCTATTCTATTCTATTCTATACTTTTGGAGTTTCACAAAGTTCTTTATCACTGGATTCACTATTTTTTTGTTAAAAAGTTCCAGTAAACAATTAAACATAAACTGATAAGAATTTATAGTTGCCCGCGATGACTGACACAGACACAGACTTTTTTTTTTAAATCGTGCGTTCGGAAATTCGTTCCGTAACATTTATTTAGAGTCTAATATTAAGTACCTGATTTTAATTAATTTAATGGTCAATCACGAATATAAAACCATTAAAATACTAAATAAGCGCGTATTTATATAATTTAAAATAATTAAAACGTATCGTATGTAATTATTTAATAAAATTGATGTCAATGTTTATTACTAACCTACATGGTGGCTGTTTGTTTTTTTCCAGCGCCTATTCATTGGAAGGATTTTGTGTTTCGAAATTTGAATCACTTTGCCTCACTAGTGAGTAAAAACGGTTTTTACTCACTGCATTCTGGCAAGCAAACGATCTTTTTCGTGCTGGTGTGGTGAAAACAATATTATGAATGCCAATGAGTATAAAGAAAAATGTTATTACTTAATAACAAATTCGGCAAATAATTGCGATTTTATGAAGAATTTTTTTTATGAAAAACAAAGCGCACCCCTAGATACACTAGTGGGTATTTACATACATGTTTTTTGTACTGAGTGATATGACTAAAACCTCCCTTGTCTTCTTCCTTCAAAGCAATCTCAGTCTAGCTAAGAATTTCTATAATAAGATTGCTACAAAAATACGTTTTTGCGAACGAAGACAGTTGTAGGCACAATGCTAAGCAAACATGATTGCACGTTTTTATAAACAGATTTTAGATTTTTCGATCAAACTTTACCAGAAATAAATAAAGATTACTTTCTTTAGCAACTCTTTTATTGACTTAAGACGTTTAAATTGTCTTTAAATTAATGTTGAAATACTTGAAATTATTATTTGAAGTAGGTACCTATAGGCAAAATAAGTAACAACGTTAATAGATATTATATCGTCCTTGGGAACAACAGAAGATTCACTCCCTAACGAAAGTCAAGTTTATGTAAAAATTATACCTACACCTCGCCTGAGGTACCCACTTGCACCACAGATAATATAATACTAGTCTTGCACGCAAAATTGAAACTTATTACAGCGCGCGAACTGTGAATGTTATAAGCGCGGCGCGGCGATCTGTTATGGCTAGGGGTGGGAAGACCGCAGCGCTCCGCCGCGCCGCGCCGCCGTGCCTTCGCCGCGCTCCGCCGTAACCGCTTAAGCGCCAGCCCAATGCAGTACTGCTTCGCGGGAGTAGCCCCGGCTATTTATACCTAACCTATGAATTGAAACATCCTTGGCATAGGTAGGCTCCAATTTGTTAGTGGTATACCTACCAAGTTTGACAGGAACTGAGAACCAGTTTAGCGCATAGCACGGCTACGTGCATCATTCAAGCGTGCTAACAAAAGCTCTATCATATTAAAATGAATTTATTCTTGGGTGAATGATATTGTATTGTATAACCTTAAAAATGAAACAACTAACATAAGTCTAAATCAAAATCAATTGCAATAGAAAGTAATCATTATTTTAAATATGTATTACATTACATTTTAAATCGCAAAACATTAAAAAATCGTTTGATATTTTGAATGAAGCAGTGATATAGCGCTGTAGAAGGTCAAACGTCATGGTAATGTACCTCTGATGAAGGAATACTATAATGTACATACTGACACGGACACGCACAAATGCAGATAATAATATTCTAACATTGACAGCTTTGGCACGCACACAGACACATTCTTACGCACTCAAGGACGACATGTTACCTTTTGCAAAAGCTAGATGGCGTTAGGGTAGCGCGGTTGAGACTACTCACAAGTACGGCCATCTATTGGCATAAAAAGTGAATTAAAGTAGCTCACAGAAATAATTTTTTTAAGGTGGCGTCAATTTTTTGTATGAGATTGGGTATCTGTACTAGTATTATATTATCTGTGGCTTGAGTTACATTTCTTGACTTTTATTATTCGTAGTTGGCAATACTATTAAATAGAAATTACAGAATGTCCCATCCAAATCAAAAAAGGGTTCGTGGCACTATAAAAGTGTACGCGATACATCTGCTTTTACTTCAAGGTATTCACAGGCTTGATGTTATATTATGTAGTAGTGAAATCAATACATGGACACACGATTGCAAAAAACACAATTCATCAGCTGTTTGTTATTGAAGAGTTCCTCTGCCTGTCTCCGCTGGTCTTTAACAGATAATGATAATTATTTTAGTTGAAGTGAAGCAATGGCCCGTCCTAAATTTGATTGCTTCACCAACCCATACAACTATCTATTCAAACTTAATTTAGGCCTATTGCATCACAACCCTATTAAAAAGATCTAATAGATACCGTATCAGAATACGCGTTGGCTTTTGCCTGGAACAGATCAATAGAGCCAGATCCCTGGATCACTTCAATGGGCCGAAACTATAGCTGGTGGACAATAGACGATGTAACAGATACTGAGCGTGTACAGATTTATTGTCTGTACGCTATTGTGTGTGTGCGTTGTGGCAGCACTGATTTGGAGGTCGAGAGCTCGAGACTAATACGATCATACTCAACCATCAGAGGCGTAACTGAATATATAAAATGTTGTGTATGTGATTATGTAACCGTTTTATATCATAGTATATAAAGCGAATCATTCTGACCATCAGGCGGGCCGTATACTGTTTGCCACCTAACTAAGAGGTACTTAACACTTAAATCCATTTGCAAATGAACACAATAATAATAGGATTTTTTTTAATTTTGATTCCTGTTCAAACAGAGCCTTTATTTACAATGCTTCGGCTCTAATGGCCACGAAAGTCAATAGCGTATTAGATTAAACGTAGCCTTTTCACTGAAACTATAGGCTGGTGATGATACAATACACGATGCAACAGATACCGAGCGTGTACAGATTTATTGTATGCACGCTATTGTGTGTGTGCGTTGTCATCATATTCAACCATCAGAGCCATAACTAACTAGCTGCTGAGTTGACAAGTTGGATGTGCGTCACGAGATCAAAGTTATTTACATTGTTAATCCTGATTTAATTACGCCGGCTCTAATAGTAACAAATAGATATCGTATCAGAACACGCGTTGGCTTTTGACTGGAGCAGATCAATAGCAGCAGATCCCGGGATCACTTCAATGGTCCGAAACTATAGCTGGCGGACAATAGATGATGTAACAGATACCGTGCGAGTACAGATTTATTGTCTGTACGCTATTGTGTGTGTGCGTTGTGGCAGCACTGATTTGCAGGTCGAGAGCTCGAGACTAATACGATCATACTCAAGCATCAGAACCATAACTAACTAGCTGCTAAGTTGAAAACTTGTATGTGCAACACAAGATCAAAGTTATTTACACGTCGTGCTTTTGAGGCCCTCACTATGCTCAAGATTCTAAATATTAAATAGATAGAATAGAATAAACTTTATTGCACACCAAAAAAATAAGACACATAATAGAACATAATTAAACATTAAGACATGTACAACAATGGGCGGCCTTAACGCTAAAAAGCAATGTCTTACAGGCAACCTTTGGATGGACAAATAGATAGTTAAACTGATATGGGGCAGTTCAAGCTGTAAGAGATGAGGTAAAAAGTTCACTATAACTAATATTTACATAAATTTACAAATTTAATAGGTACATTTACCTACAAATTAAATATATATTATATTAACATACATATAATACTTAGGTATACTTAAAATAAATATATACATATCACTATTTATATATTAAATACATATTATTATAAATAAATATTATACATACATATAATAAAAACAGAGGAAAATGAGAAATGTATAAACAATAGTTTTACTCATGCATCTGAAAGTACTGGCAATGTAAATAAATAATGGTAAGATTTATAGAGAGGATAAGTAAATAAGATCTTTGACCATTTTTTTAATAATCAAATGATGAATGATTCTACAATAGAACCTTGTCTTAAAATAAGCACTCTAATAAAAATTGTTCTTTTGTTGTACAAAATACTATTTCTAATTATTCATTAGGAAGTTACTATGAAATTTGAATGTACTTTTCTTTTCATATTTCACTCTTGAACTTCACCTGAAGGTGAACCTTGTCGATAGTGTAATACAACAGTATGCCGAAACTCATGAACGACGACTTCTTCAACACGTGAATGTCGAGGCCATCCAGCTCCTTGACACCACAGACATAGTTAGAAGACTTAAAATGACGAAACCTTTTGAGCTAGTTCAGTGAAATGAGTGATTCAAGTGGTTTAGTGCTACCTTAAAAGAACACAAGAACAAAGTGTCATTTTCGATAATAGAGACAATAAGATAGGTGTTAATGGACATATTCTTAGCATAAATTAATTTAGTAGCTTAGGTCAAAATTAAATTACTCATTAGTCTCTAATGTTATATCTAGACTAGATTGTAATCTTTATGACGTATCTAATTGCTTAGAAACATCATTAATAAAAAAAAAAAAAATATTTTACTCTTAATAAATTTTCCAGTGTGTAGTTTCAGGTGAAGTTGCACAGTACGGACATTAACCTTCGCGTACGTTAATAAGTTCGCTTTTATGCATAGATGAGCTCGTCTTAGTTTGTGCTCTCGAGTTTGTAATTTTCTAAAAGTGAAGTTATATTTCAGTAAACTTTAAGACATTTTTGATTTAAGCCTATATTTTTCGTAAGAACGTTTCGTCGTACGTTTTATGACTTTTAAATGAATGCTAGTGTATTTTCCTTTACTTCAGATGAATAGGACCAGTTTTCAATAGTTTGTCATGGAGCTAACAATAAGGCCTAAATACTTAATTATGGTTTTAAATTATAACATACGAATTCGGCAGCCTCGATGGTCTAGGGTTTGATGTCTGGGTTTGGTAAAAGTGCTATTTTAGATTATGCCACAAGTCGTTTTTTACCCGACTGCGTCAGAAGGAGGGTTATTTTACTATCAGCACGGAGTTTTGAGAGAATTGTGCCGGTGGAAGCTCTAGCACATGGGACTGAAACATATCAGGTGAAATGTCAGTGTTAACACCTATGACATATCCTTTTATGTAGTATATGTGGCACATAATATATGACGGACGGATGACATTGACAATGTTAAGAAATGACGCGTGACACAATAAGTCAGAAATGTCAAAGAGCGCTGAAACGCGATAGCGAAGTGTTCACAGCAAAAATACATATACTAAAATATTATTAAATCAACCCCCCACTACCCCCACCCCCCCTGCAACATCAACCCGTGCGACGCGACGTCGCGCTGAGGCGACGACACGCGATTAATAGCCCAGTTGATGAATCTACGTACTAGATCTGAAACTAGTCGGCATATTCTCGCTAAACTAACGTGAGTTACCCGTTTTCTCAATAATAATATACATAATACTACTTCCAATACGTTACCGTAAGACAGCTGTCCTCCAGGAAATACCACCAAGCCGGAGGATCATCCCTTTGCGGTGGAGAAACTTGATACCCCGTTTCTCTACAGTACAGGCGTGATGTTATATCAAAAAATCTACAATAACGTGTGTTTTGTTACACTAGTTGGCTAGAAATTGCCAACAATATCAAAACTAATTACTTAGATCTAAAAGCCAAACAGATAGATATACCTCCTCTTGCAGCATTTATCTGGCTTACAGCGGCCATTCAATGTCCGATTTGTTGGTCGACCGTACCGCACTGATACGAACGGTTGTACGTTGAATCACTTCGGCGCAATTGCGTTGACCGAGTCTACAGTACAGGACAGGGTACAACGACGATATTTGAAGCCAATTGGTGCAGTAAATAGCTATTGGGTTTATAGTAGAGTAGTATTGCATTGCGGAAGTAATATTCTATAAGATTTTTGTGATGATTGCAAATTTATGAAAATCTACACAATATTAATTTCGGTAAATGGACTACTACACTACACTAACTACTAAAGACTAAACTATTGGTGAGCTGTTTTCCATACAAAAGTATCATATCATATATATGGGTTTATCGTTAATATTAATGAGTTTTTATCTGTTTTTATAGACAAATTATATCTTAAACACTAAAATGCAAACGTTATGAAACATCAAAAAACTTTTTTAATTAAAAATTTAACCTTAATAGAGTATTTTCATTTAATAACCCAAAAAAGCAATAATTACCTTAGAGCTATTCGTCCTTATGTTCTGTACAATACAATCCAAAATATAGCCCTTAACAACGTAGCTTGACTTCACTTTATATCATTCAACTGCCCTATTCCGCTTCTAGCTCAAAGTTCCACGTAACATTGAATCTTTGAATCAAGTAGCTGAGGATATCTTTACAAGTAATAACAGCTCTTGTGAATTCCTTTTGAAGATCTGCAGCTCTATGGGAATAAATCTGATGATACAATGACCTAAGACAAGCCTTTGTGAAATATTTTGTAAGATTTTTGTTAATCATGATAATCTATTTCAATTATGTCGTAGGCGAATCGTCGCCACGGCCTAGCCAATCGTCTAAATGACGATCGGCCTGGTATTCTTTCGTGTCAATGGTACTAAAAACTTATATTACTCCCGCCCAGTGCGTGGCCAAACCTATTGCGCATTCTGTAGCGTCGTACAGATCTTGCAAAGAGTAAGCTGCAGTAAGCGCAATTGGGGCAATTCAGCAGATGTGACATTGTTTGTTGAGGAGCACCGTAGTCACATTGGGTCTGGTCTGTTAATATCCCCCATTTTTCTAGATTGTGATGGCAGCGGCCTACTTGAGTTCTCAAGCGATTTAGCGATTTCCATACAGGCCACTGCAGATTTGACCCAGAGGGCAGATGCTCCTTAATCTTGGCCTGGTATTAACCATGCATATCGTTCAAACTATACTTACAAAGCCGCTGCCTTTGGCTCTATTCGTGTGGCACGGGTGGCACCACCTGTTCTCAGACCTATCAAATATACACAAATATTGCATAACAATCGATCAAGCCGTTTTTTAGGCTCATTTAGAGTCTAACTAATACAATGCGATTAATTTAGATTTGTCAAACACATCGTAAGCTACTCATCCTCGCACATCTCTGGTAGAAATGCGGCCTAAGAGGTTATAATAACACTTTTCACTCAGTAGTTTTTTGAGATGAGTCTTAAACATATTTAAATTCAAATCCTTTACTATCTTTGGCAATTTATGGAAATTTATATTTGTGTAAACAAAATACCTCTTGATATTTAAAAAAATATCATTAAAATAATCACTTTGTCACATTAACTGCCTGAAAAATATAATTTTGAATTCACGGGAATATAAAATTATTAAAAAATTATTAAATATTTAAATATAATATATATTTTTTATTTATATAATGACGATTCTGAGTAAAAAGTGACTGAAACATGAACTTAGATGAAAAAAAACTATGAGTAATCGATAATATCTTTATGTGCATGAACATGAGGGTTTGTCTTAGTCTGGGTGTTTCTATGTATAATAAGTATGTATTTACAAAAGAAAAGTATATATGTATTAGTATCAGTTATTCTAGTACCCATAGTTCAAGTATTGCTTAGTTTGGGACTAGATGGCGTTGTGTGTAAGTTGTGAGATATTTATTTATTATTATTAATAAATATCATTTGTAATGTGAAATAACGTGAGTTGTTTGGTAGTTTGAAAATGTTGAAGTGTTTAACAACCTATGTTGCTGAGTGTACTTCTTCCCTTTACAGCTTATTTTTACCACTTACAATTAGGTAAACACAAACCAGATTTTTGCGTCTGACTTCTTTGTATAAAGTAACTTAACATAACAAAGACCATCTGCTCTATCCGCCACAACATTTTTGACTACCATTTCTCATTTCCCGTTACCAATTAGACCCTCAGAAGTTTCCCGAAACTGGAGTAATAAACAATCCCAAGTTATGACAGTCGTTTATCACTGGCTGGTTTCAACATTCTCAGAATTTCAGTGATGAGCAAAAAGTTTGAATTTCAAACACAATTTCAATCTCAAATCGCGCGTAGGCTGTCAAGACAATCGTCCCGTCAGCCACCAATAAAAAAGTATACTATAACTACTTTTTCTAAGATGGCGTCAGGCTAATCACGGCTATCTTGACGGAGTTATTTTTCCTGTGGAAACTAGAATATTATTTTATTTATTTATTTATTTATTTAAGGCTAGTCTACAGTTTGTTTACACCATTACATTTTTAAATGAACATGCTCGTATATAATTTCTAAGAGTAACAACTACTTACAGACTAACACCGCTTGCATGATATTGGTAATAAAAAAAAATGGTTCAAAAAAAATCTATAACTCGCAAGTGAATTATAAATTTTTTACTTTCAGTTTGATTATGGGTGATTCTGTGCCTAATTGCGGTGACCATAGAGCCGCTTTATGAGCAAATGTGTTAAAAAGCGTCGTATGATACACGTGTGTATTGAAGATTACCGTCCTCGCTCTCTTAAGACTCTCGCCTACGGCTCGGGTCTCGATGGTGCCTCGGCGGTGATTACCAATGTTACACAGTAGTACCATAATGTACTAATATAGCTTACTTAGAAATGCTAAAAATTTCAGCAATTTTGAATTGTAAGTGAATTGCATATTTAGCAATTCACTTACAATTCAAAATTAAAGTTTTCAGTAAGATTTTTCGATAAATTAACTAAATCACATTTGTATTTTTATTTTAATTATTGAGCATTCTTGAGTGTTCAACGTAATTATTTCTGCTCTTCTAGACAAAATTGTAAATATCCAAAAAATAGCTAGTTACCTTAATTTGGTGACATTATACAACTTTCACGTTGGCTTGGGTTTCTTGTTGGCTGAAAATTAAAACAAAATAAAAATTATTTAAATAAAAAGTCATTGATAAATTCAATAAGAAATTTTATTATAATGTACCAAAATTACTACTACTTACTATGTGCCGGTTTGTAGGTGAGCTAAGGCCCTTTAACTATTGACACTCAGAGACGTCGGATGTAGAAACGCATAGATCTACAATTTGCTTCTGTGGGTTGTGGATATCAAAAGAGTTGTAATTGACACTTATCACCAGGCACAAAACACGTCTTTTCGCTACATATTTCGTGTAAACATTTTTAGTTAAAAGCTTTTTTGAATGTATGGCTGGTACACGAATGATGACGCGATGATTTCAACACGCCAGAGATATTCCGGCATTCCAGTCTATCAGGGCGACAGCAATGCATCGAAAAACGTTTTAAATGGCAGCAATTTCGAGGTGAAAACAAATATTTTCGTGTGTAAAGTTATTTAAAGCGGAGGTGTCCGCGTGTGCTCGTGAATTATGAATACAGCTTCCCGCAGCGTTCTGAAATACTAATTACGTAGGCACTGCTCAGAGACTCAACGTTTAATTTAACGCTGTCTCTTCAAAATAATATTAAAATGGTCTCTGTCGAGTATTTATTTAAAGATGCATTCATTTATTTTATTACTAGCTGTTACCGGTGACTTCGTTCGCGTGGATTTCGATATAATGAACAAGAACTGTCTTGTTGGTCTAGTAGTTTGTGGCCAGTGTATGCGCCTCTCACCGCGAGGTCTTGGGATCGAGTAAAAGTGTGATTTGGTATTTTTTAGTTAAATCTTAAATAGCAGTTGGAAGACATAACAGATGACAGAAGAGATAACAGAGAGTGCACGGTTGGCGTGGTGGTAAAAGCGGTCGCCTCGCCGCTTTCAACTGGGTTGGTGTTGTGGGTTCGATCCCCACACGGGACAAATCTTTGTGTGATTCGCAAAGATTTGTTCTGACTCTGGGTGTGCTCTGTGTATGTGAAATGTATTTGTGAACACCCCCGCGACACAGGAGTTATTCCTAGTGCCTCGTTTAAAAAAAAAAAGACACTTTACCAGACCCTTCTGGAAAATAAAGGCTTTATGTTGTGTTATTTTATGTTTCCCCGTATAAGTCGCACCTTTAGTATTATAAATACCTAATACAAAACGTGAAGTTTTCGGCAACTAGTGATTAAAAGTGTCGTGATACGAATCCCTTTTCTGAAACGTTACTTTTTGTATTAGATCTTTATAATACTACAGAAACGAAGTGTATTTTGTAATGTTAGTAGCAAATATTCTAGAAACCTATATCTTCGAAATCCAGGAGCTCCCGATATGTTATGTGCACCTCCGACTGCAAACAGTAATAGACAAATCGGCTCTGGGAACAATTCTAATAACAGTTACCGCGGGCAATGCTCACTCGTAAAAACGTATTGCTGACTATACCTCGCCACTATCAAAATGTACGCACAGAGTACAAAATCACTATGCATTTCTCTGGATCTACTGTTTAGTTGATATTCGTTTTGCTATTAGATTTTTCAGTCTGTGGTGATAGAAAAGGCCGTACAATCGATATCTAACCACAATAATATGCCATTATGTCCTGCTTTGTTGCTATTTGCTAATAAGCACGCGAATGTTCCAACGCATATATGCAAAAGTTTGGCTTTGCTCCGATTTTAGGTGTAAAGTGCTAGAAATTAGAATTAAAATTAATATTATAGTTTTCTTGATTGTGATAATAAGTAAGTATGTAAATCATACAATTACTTAGCACGTGACTATGACTTGGATCTATTTCATACCAGTGTTTCTCATCTAAAGCGTATATTGGTGAAAAACTTTTTCGGCTGATGTCTGCGGTATTTACTTATTCTCCATTTTCTTTATTCATAATTTGTATTTAATATTTTGTATGATGTTATCATATATTTATTTATCTGTTATGCCATACTCTGTGCCGACCAGTAGGTATGTATCTATTTTCTTAACTTCTATCAGTGGAAACTTGTAAATGGCCTTCATTGTGTTTATTTTTCTTTTAATCTGTAAGTTTTCCAAATAAAATAAAATAAAATAACGAAAATTTAGACTCATTTATTTTTTATACAGGGTGTAAATGATATCGTGACGGAGCCGCTTACCTATTCAGTATGTGATGTCGGCATTTCAACTACATTTAACTTGGTACTAGGCTTAATTTTATATTTTATATACATACTCATCTCACATTATAACAAGTTTATAAATAATACAAATTTAACATAATACATGCGCTTAATATACGTATGGTTCTAACAAACAGTTATTTTTCACGCCTATAATAACGTTTGTTTTTTAGAAATCTTTAATCCAGCAGTAATCAGGTATTGTTTTTGTTAAAGTCGGCATTGTTTTGCTTAAAGTGGTATATGCAAAATATATAGAAAAAAGAAAACCTGTAAACTACTGTACATGTCTGAATTTTCAGTATACGGCAGTAACTGCCTCGTTGGTCCAGCGGTTATCATATGCGCCTCTCACCACAAGATTTCGGGTTCGATGCCCGGGTCGGGCATAGTGTTATTTATGAACTTTCCGTCAGCAAATTCAGCACGGAATTAAAATTGTGCCCGGTGGATGGCGATAGACACACCCTCTACCCCATGTGACCTAAACATAACAGTTGAAATGTGGGTGTTGTACATCTCTGCCACACCCTTCTGGGTAATAAAAAAAAATAAAAAAAATAATTATTAAAAAAACAAAAAACCCGACTGCTTAAAAAAAAGAGCTGAAAAGATAAAAACAAGTATAGCATTATCTACATTAAATTCATTAACAACAAATGAAATATGTCAAACTAAATTCTTTATGATGTTGCAGGCGGTGACAAACGAAGTTATATAGTAGTAACAAAGTATTGTTTGTCCCCGCCTGCAACATCCTAAAGAATTTAGTTTAGCGTGAGCGAACATACAAACTAAGTTCCACCCACTTCGGGCGCGCGAGCGTGCCGATATATAAATTGGTAAACTGTGTTTAATCAGTAATATAAATGTGATAAGAAGTATATATTTTTGAAATGGTCTTTTCATGGCCTTTTATTTGATACCCATATTACTATGATGAAAAGAAAATCCATACCTCCCCCCCTTTTTTTTTTCATTTGCCGGCGCCATTTTGAAAATTTATATAGCCTATGTCACTATCACTGTTTCGACAAATTCAACGACACCTTATATGTCAAAATCCGTCTAGCCGTTTGGGCGGTAGGGCGGTACAAAGAAATAGACATACATACATACATACATACGCTCGAAAAACATAACCCTCCTTCTGACGCAGTCGGGTAAAAATAAAATAAAAATCGTTTATTTACAGACAAAGTCCATAGAAATACACATAAATTACAATTATCATTATTAATCAAATTACAATAAAATTCATATATTAAAATTAAAATTAAATTAAAGTTAATATTAAAATTATTACTTACATGCCTTATTTCTGCCAACATGAAGTTCAACAAAGACTATCATCTTCAGCACACTGTTTCGGCTACCTCGCACGCGATGCATTAATGATGTTACCTTCTTGCGCATCATTGCGTAGAAGTAATATGGGCGTGATGTATGTATTGTATTATATATATATTATTATTACTATTATTTATATATGTATTTCAGTTTACGACTGTCGTCTAATTACCAATACATTTGACTGATTTGATTGTCAGCTTGAGTTCAGTCTAGGGACCAGACAATCCAACACATATATAATTGTAACAGAAACCTCAGAACACAACTCTAGAACTAACACTACATAACTCGCAAACTTTGAACACTAGGTACAGTTGAAACAACATAATCTATTAGCATTCACCAGACGCGCACATACTAACACCTGTTTTTGCGGTCGCACACCCAAGTTTGCTTATTTGATACCCGCAATACCAACCACTAAACCATATGATATAGCCTCTATTTTTTTAGCAGTAAGGTTGAATTTGCAATGGAGGAAGATAAGATGGGTATTGGTGGCCAATAGGTAAGTTTCTTGCAAGTCTGTCCGCAGCGAAGTAATCTACTAATGACAAAGAAAGTTGGTGTCGTTTCGTGCCGAGAATACAGCTGAGATTATTCTTTTGTATGTAATTTATTTTGCACAATATAATGGTCTAGTATAATGTTTAAGATAGAGTTGAGACAAAACTTTCATAAGCAAAACTTATGGTGTTTATTATTAAAATTGGTAATTATACAACAAAACAAAAAAAAAAATATTTCCTTTCCAACGCACCTGCGCTCAGCTGCTTTCTTTCCATAAAAAACCTAGATAATGCGCACGTAGATCTCGGTTTTAAGAAAAAAAATACAACTACGAGCGCTGTCTAGTGCAATCGCATCCTTAGAACCAGTTGCCACCAAAGCAGAGAAGAGAAAAGATGTGTAGACGTCAAAAATTCTCAATAGTACCATGGAATTGGATTTATGCACGGTGGATGGCGATGGCGAAACAACATTTTTGAAAAACAGGATGGAATTAAAATTAATTTAGTTAGAGTTCAGATAATTACTTTAAAATATTATTTATGTAATGTTAACTAATGTTGTAAAATATTAAGATTATAAATTTAAGGAGGCGTGTTGTGTAATAAGGTAAAGTTTACAATCTTATTAACGTTCAAATGATACAAGTAACGCCATCTAGTACTATTTTGGGTAGTTTCATTCTCTCTTCTTCTAGTTGTCTTTGCAAAGCGCAAAAGTGTGCTTCTACAATCCCTTATCACATGGGACCTAAACATAATAGGTGAAGAGTGGGTGTTAAACTCCTATGCCACACCCTTCTAGGTAATATAGGCGTGATGTTATATAATTGTGACACATGAATTCAATCCCAATCAACATCAATCGTAATACGGAGGCAAATTGATTATTCAAACTCATCTTCTCTCCTCACCGCTTTTCTTGAAACCAGGTGCAGTGGTTTAATTCTGTAAAGGAGACGCTCGATTTCGATATGTTAGTGCACCCTTACTTCCATGTAAATACGGTCGATATTTGATTGACATAAATATCAATTCTCGTTTGGTTCCATTAATGATATATTATACGCATGCCAGTCTCAAAGTCAACTTCCTCCTATACTCTTATCTATGTAACCGGGGATTTGCTTGTTGCTACGTCTATCAGCTTGTCAGTGATAATACTACTACTAATTAACCAAATACCGTTTTACTGATAAGTAGCGGGATATTATTAATATTATCAATTGATCGGGCGGTTTCCTTAAAGTTCACAAGACCGTTTTCATAGAAATACCACGCTCGAGCGAACACAACGAAAGAAAAATATTACCAAGTGGAGATATTACTTAAACATTGGGGTGCATGATAGGAGCCTCCCTGAGTGACGTACACAACAATTCCCTACGTCCGGCGCACCCTGGGCAATTCGCGTGTTCTTAAAAGCGAATTGGCTAATCCTTTCACCACGATGGCAAGTCAAAACCTTGACCACCTTACTGACTGTCCAAAATGCCCTACCACCTGCACAAGAGAGGCGCTCATGAACGTCGACGAGTGCCATAACAGTGACAACTTATTGGACCAATGAAATTTGACTCAGCCATCGACACGACAAAGAAGAAGAAGAAGACTTAAACATTTTCTGGAAATAAAATATATTTAGAAACGAGACGAGGGAATATGTACACAGGTTACTCATCAACCTTAACGTTTCCATTATAAGATGATACAGGCTTCCCATGCAATGCAAGACCAGCTTATACTGGAAATGTATAGCTTTATATGATGCTGTGTGTACCCACTAAGATACGTCACCGAACTTTACGACATAGAACGTAAACCCACGTGTCTTGATGAAATTATAAAGTAAACTTTGCCTTTCTTGTTCGATGGTTGTATTTGATACATTTTAATGTCAGCACTACTTTAATAAATATACGATATAAAATACGACAGGTATTGATTTTTATTCGATGACTTTTTTTTAAGATCTCATCTCTTTTTCATTACTATTAAATTGCCAGTATTTTAGGGCTTAAACTTACCAAAAACCGGAACACAGTAGTAATATTTGGCAACAGGTGAAAGGTTACACGTTGGTGCTTCCGCCTTCGAGCTCTTTCACAAGAGAAGCTCAGAAATCAGAAATTAGAAATCAATTTATTTATTTCCATGGGCCGAAAACTCTCGCCGAATAGTGGCAGGCGTGAATTCTTCAACGGAAACTAAAGTCTCTTAGGACTTTTAATGTGCCTGTGTGACGTCACCAGTGACAATGGTTAATATTACGCTATTCCTGCTTTACGGCACACAACACGATTCTAACCAGTTTATATAGTGATCGAAAACCTACATTAAAAGAACTGGGTAAACCAGTACTCGAAGCAATAAGCCAACGGGAGAAGTTATTCTCAGGCGGCCCCCACTGCCAAATGAGCAAGAGCGCCGCTCTTGCACAATGCCACGTTTCCATATACATTTCATACATTAATATCAGATTGTGATTGTATTAAATTACCCAGAAGGGTGTAGCAGAGGTGTACAACACCCACACTTTACCTGGGAAATTAGGGTCACATAGGATAGGGGATGAGCCTATCGCCATCTAGCGGGTACAATTCCAACTCCGTGCTGCAATTGAGAATTCCCTGACAGAATATTCACAAATAACACTATCATTAACATTATGCTAATCGATTTAATACAAACAAAATAATAATAGGGCACTTAAAAATATAATGTTATCTTAAAGATTATAACTAAGCTAAGTCTATAAATTTAACATTGTCGATTTATGCGAATATAAACTCACTGACTACATATTGACGTAAATCTAAAAACAAATAAAAATTATTTAAAAACTCGTTTTGCTACCAAATAAAAGAAACAATAAATTATCTACTGATATAAATTCAACAAAAAGAAGGACTACATTACATCAGAGAGGTTGAGTTTAAATATGGGCGAGCTTCTTCAAAAAGCCCATTATACAAAGTACATACTATTACTCATCAACCTATACCTCTCATTGTACGGGAATCCTACAAAACGCGAGACCATTTTATAACGGAAATGTATAGCTTGTTGTATACCTACTATTTAATTTTGCACTACTGTTTTGCTGTGACCAAACACAAAGTGGTCAAAATAAATGATGAGGAAGGCATAATTTGGTTGTAGATAAATTTAAACTAAATAAAAAAAATATCTTCACCTCGATGTGTTCTTCTCAAGCGTTTGTATATCGTTATTCCGTATGTTATTAACGCAATTAATATCAGAGCCAAGACAGACCATATTATGGCCTCCCCAACGATGCCTGCCTGGGCCTCTCGTACCTTGATGACTTCAGAAGATCTGTAATAAATATTGTTAAATTACCATTCACTGATCACTACCAACTGTACAAAAGGGTAGGCTTTCGAGCGTTCCCGACTGTTTGCAAACTAACGTAATATAGAGTTTAGTGTTTTTGGTATAATTTTTCTATAACAAAAGATAAAACTTTATAATATTGAAGTTAAACCCATATTGCATTTAGATGCAAAATTGTATCCTCTTAAAGAAAATTAAGTTTGAAACAAAAGAGTTTTAATCTCGATATCATCACGTATTAAACTGTTTGATTTTATAAAACTGTAAAAAAAGAAGTTTGGCAAAATTGGGGCTAAGATGTATTTAATTTAACAAGCAGCGATTTTAAATCAGTAGCATAATAAAAGAGGTAAAATACATAGGAATACATAGGAACTACATAGGTAAAATTAAGGAGAATTAAAAAAAAAAAACTTACTTCGTGATATTTGTAATAGTTGTGACTACACTAGTGAAGTTTGAAGAAGGTGTATTTGGAAATGATGTAGTTGTGATAGGTCTTTCCGTGGCCGTAGATTTCGTTGGAAGTGATGTATTTATAACAGGTCTTTCCATGGCAGTAGATTCTGTTGGGAGTGATTCAGTGTTAACAGGTCTAGACGTGGCAGTAGATTCCGTTGGGAGTGATTTAGTGCTAACAAGTCCAGACGTGGCAGAAGATTTCGTTGGGAGTGATGGAGTTGTTACAGATCCACTGGTAGAAGAATATTCCATTGAAAATGATGCAGTTGTAACAGGTCCATCCGTATGAGTAGGTTCTGTCAGGCTAGATGTAGTTGTAACAGGTCCATCCGTATGAGTAGGTTCTGTTGGGAGAGATACAGTTGTAACAGGTCCATCCGTATGAGTTGGTTCTGTTTGGAGAGATACAGTTGTAACAGGTCCATCCGTATGAGTAGGTTCTGTTTGGAGAGATACAGTTGTATCAGGTCCATCCGTATGAGTAGGTTCTGTCGGGCGAGATGTAGTAGCACCAGGTCCATCCGTATGAGTAGGTTCTGTTTGGAGAGATACAGTTGTAACAGGTCCATCCGTATAAGTAGGTTCTGTCGGGCGAGATGTATTAGTACCAGGTCCATCCGTATGAGTAGGTTCTGTTTGGAGAGATACAGTTGTAACAGGTTCATCCGTATAAGTAGGTTCTGTTTGGAGAGATACAGTTGTAACAGGTCCATCCGTATGAGTAGGTTCTGTTTGGAGAGATACAGTTGTAACAGGTCCATCCGTATGAGTAGGTTCTGTCGGGCGAGATGTAGTAGCACCAGGTCCATCCGTATGAGTAGGTTCTGTTTGGAGAGATACAGTTGTAACAGGTCCATCCGTATAAGTAGGTTCTGTCGGGCGAGATGTATTAGTACCAGGTCCATCCGTATGAGTAGGTTCTGTTTGGAGAGATACAGTTGTAACAGGTCCATCCGTATGAGTAGGTTCTGTTTGGAGAGATACAGTTGTAACAGGTCCATACGTATGAGTAGGTTCTGTTTGGAGAGATACAGTTGTAACAGGTCCATCCGTATAAGTAGGTTCTGTCGGGCGAGATGTATTAGTACCAGGTCCATCCGTATGAGTAGGTTCTGTTTGGAGAGATACAGTTGTATCAGGTCCACCCGTATGAGTAGGTTCTGTCGGGCGAGATGTAGTAGCACCAGGTCCATCCGTATGAGTAGGTTCTGTTTGGAGAGATACAGTTGTAACGGGTCCATCCGTATGAGTAGGTTCTGTCGGGCGAGATGTAGTAGCACCAGGTCCATCCGTATGAGTAGGTTCTGTTTGGAGAGATACAGTTGTAACAGGTCCATCCGTATAAGTAGGTTCTGTCGGGCGAGATGTATTAGTACCAGGTCCATCCGTATGAGTAGGTAATGTTTGGAGAGATATAGTTGTAACAGGTCCATCCGTATGAGTAGGTTCTGTTTGGAGAGATACAGTTGTAACAGGTCCATACGTATGAGTAGGTTCTGTTTGGAGAGATACAGTTGTAACAGGTCCATCCGTATAAGTAGGTTCTGTCGGGCGAGATGTATTAGTACCAGGTCCATCCGTATGAGTAGGTTCTGTTTGGAGAGATACAGTTGTAACAGGTCCATCCGTATGAGTAGGTTCTGTCGGGCGAGATGTAGTAGCACCAGGTTCATCCGTATGAGTAGGTTCTGTTTGGAGAGATACAGTTGTAACAGGTCCATCCGTATAAGTAGGTTCTGTCGGGCGAGATGTATTAGTACCAGGTCCATCCGTATGAGTAGGTTCTGTTTGGAGAGATACAGTTGTAACAGGTCCATCCGTATAAGTAGGTTCTGTTTGGAGAGATACAGTTGTAACAGGTCCATCCGTATGAGTTGGTTCTGTCGGGCGAGATGTAGTAGCACCAGGTCCATCCGTATGAGTAGGTTCTGTTTGGAGAGATACAGTTGTAACAGGTCCATCCGTATAAGTAGGTTCTGTCGGGCGAGATGTATTAGTACCAGGTCCATCCGTATGAGTAGGTTCTGTTTGGAGAGGTACAGTTGTAACAGGTCCATCCGTATGAGTAGGTTCTGTCGGGCGAGATGTAGTAGCACCAGGTCCATCCGTATGAGTAGGTTCTGTTTGGAGAGATACAGTTGTAACAGGTCCATCCGTATAAGTAGGTTCTGTTTGGAGAGATACAGTTGTAACAGGTCCATCCGTATGAGTAGGTTCTGTATGGAGAGATACAGTTGTAACAGGTACATCCGTATGAGTAGGTTCTGTCGGGCGAGATGTAGTAGCACCAGGTCCATCCGTATGAGTAGGTTCTGTTTGGAGGGATACAGTTGTAACAGGTCCATCCGTATAAGTAGGTTCTGTCGGGCGAGATGTATTAGTACCAGGTCCATCCGTATGAGTAGGTTCTGTTTGGAGAGATACAGTTGTAACAGGTCCATCCGTATAAGTAGGTTCTGTCGGGCGAGATGTATTAGAACCAGGCCCATCCGTATGAGTAGGTTCTGTTTGGAGAGATACAGTAGTAACAGGTCCATCCGTATAAGTAGGTTCTGTCGGGCGAGATGTATTAGTACCAGGTCCATCCGTATGAGTAGGTTCTGTTTGGAGGGATACAGTTGTAACAGGTCCATACGTATGAGTAGGTTCTGTTTGGAGAGATACAGTTGTAACAGGTCCATCCGTATAAGTAGGTTCTGTCGGGCGAGATGTATTAGTACCAGGTCCATCCGTATGAGTAGGTTCTGTTTGGAGAGATACAGTTGTAACAGGTCCATCCGTATGAGTAGGTTCTGTTTGGAGAGATACAGTTGTAACAGGTCCATACGTATGAGTAGGTTCTGTTTGGAGAGATACAGTTGTAACAGGTCCATCCGTATAAGTAGGTTCTGTCGGGCGAGATGTATTAGAACCAGGCCCATCCGTATGAGTAGGTTCTGTTTGGAGAGATACAGTTGTAACAGGTCCATCCGTATAAGTAGGTTCTGTCGGGCGAGATGTATTAGTACCAGGTCCATCCGTATGAGTAGGTTCTGTTTGGAGAGATACAGTTGTAACAGGTCCATCCGTATGAGTAGGTTCTGTTTGGAGAGATACAGTTGTAACAGGTCCATCCGTATGAGTAGGTTCTGTTTGGAGAGATACAGTTGTAACAGGTCCATCCGTATGAGTAGGTTCTGTCGGGCGAGATGTAGTAGCACCAGGTCCATCCGTATGAGTAGGTTCTGTTTGGAGAGATACAGTTGTAACAGGTCCATCCGTATAAGTAGGATCTGTTTGGAGAGATACAGTTGTAACAGGTCCATCCGTATGAGTAGGTTCTGTTTGGAGAGATACAGTTGTAACAGGTCCATCCGTAGAAGTAGGTTCTGTCGGGCGAGATGTATTAGTACCAGGTCCATCCGTATGAGTAGGTTCTGTTTGGAGAGATACAGTTGTAACAGGTCTATCTGTATGAGTAGGTTCTGTTTGGAGAGATACAGTTGTAACAGGTCCATCCGTATGAGTAGGTTCTGTTTGGAGAGATACAGTTGTAACAGGTCCATCCGTATAAGTAGGTTCTGTTGGGCGAGATGTATTAGTACCAGGTCCATCCGTATGAGTAGGTAATGTTTGGAGAGATATAGTTGTAACAGGTCCATCCGTATGAGTAGGTTCTGTTTGGAGAGATACAGTTGTAACAGGTCCATACGTATGAGTAGGTTCTGTTTGGAGAGATACAGTTGTAACAGGTCCATCCGTATAAGTAGGTTCTGTCGGGCGAGATGTATTAGTACCAGGTCCATCCGTATGAGTAGGTTCTGTTTGGAGAGATACAGTTGTAACAGGTCCATCCGTATGAGTAGGTTCTGTCGGGCGAGATGTAGTAGCACCAGGTTCATCCGTATGAGTAGGTTCTGTTTGGAGAGATACAGTTGTAACAGGTCCATCCGTATAAGTAGGTTCTGTCGGGCGAGATGTATTAGTACCAGGTCCATCCGTATGAGTAGGTTCTGTTTGGAGAGATACAGTTGTAACAGGTCCATCCGTATAAGTAGGTTCTGTTTGGAGAGATACAGTTGTAACAGGTCCATCCGTATGAGTTGGTTCTGTCGGGCGAGATGTAGTAGCACCAGGTCCATCCGTATGAGTAGGTTCTGTTTGGAGAGATACAGTTGTAACAGGTCCATCCGTATAAGTAGGTTCTGTCGGGCGAGATGTATTAGTACCAGGTCCATCCGTATGAGTAGGTTCTGTTTGGAGAGGTACAGTTGTAACAGGTCCATCCGTATGAGTAGGTTCTGTCGGGCGAGATGTAGTAGCACCAGGTCCATCCGTATGAGTAGGTTCTGTTTGGAGAGATACAGTTGTAACAGGTCCATCCGTATAAGTAGGTTCTGTTTGGAGAGATACAGTTGTAACA
Source organism: Hypena proboscidalis (assembly GCA_905147285.1). Taxonomy (NCBI): domain Eukaryota; kingdom Metazoa; phylum Arthropoda; class Insecta; order Lepidoptera; family Erebidae; genus Hypena; species Hypena proboscidalis. The sequence goes on from LR990131.1 coordinate 19,653,365, forward strand.
GGTCCATCCGTATGAGTAGGTTCTGTATGGAGAGATACAGTTGTAACAGGTACATCCGTATGAGTAGGTTCTGTCGGGCGAGATGTAGTAGCACCAGGTCCATCCGTATGAGTAGGTTCTGTTTGGAGGGATACAGTTGTAACAGGTCCATCCGTATAAGTAGGTTCTGTCGGGCGAGATGTATTAGTACCAGGTCCATCCGTATGAGTAGGTTCTGTTTGGAGAGATACAGTTGTAACAGGTCCATCCGTATAAGTAGGTTCTGTCGGGCGAGATGTATTAGAACCAGGCCCATCCGTATGAGTAGGTTCTGTTTGGAGAGATACAGTAGTAACAGGTCCATCCGTATAAGTAGGTTCTGTCGGGCGAGATGTATTAGTACCAGGTCCATCCGTATGAGTAGGTTCTGTTTGGAGGGATACAGTTGTAACAGGTCCATACGTATGAGTAGGTTCTGTTTGGAGAGATACAGTTGTAACAGGTCCATCCGTATAAGTAGGTTCTGTCGGGCGAGATGTATTAGTACCAGGTCCATCCGTATGAGTAGGTTCTGTTTGGAGAGATACAGTTGTAACAGGTCCATCCGTATGAGTAGGTTCTGTTTGGAGAGATACAGTTGTAACAGGTCCATACGTATGAGTAGGTTCTGTTTGGAGAGATACAGTTGTAACAGGTCCATCCGTATAAGTAGGTTCTGTCGGGCGAGATGTATTAGAACCAGGCCCATCCGTATGAGTAGGTTCTGTTTGGAGAGATACAGTTGTAACAGGTCCATCCGTATAAGTAGGTTCTGTCGGGCGAGATGTATTAGTACCAGGTCCATCCGTATGAGTAGGTTCTGTTTGGAGAGATACAGTTGTAACAGGTCCATCCGTATGAGTAGGTTCTGTTTGGAGAGATACAGTTGTAACAGGTCCATCCGTATGAGTAGGTTCTGTTTGGAGAGATACAGTTGTAACAGGTCCATCCGTATGAGTAGGTTCTGTCGGGCGAGATGTAGTAGCACCAGGTCCATCCGTATGAGTAGGTTCTGTTTGGAGAGATACAGTTGTAACAGGTCCATCCGTATAAGTAGGATCTGTTTGGAGAGATACAGTTGTAACAGGTCCATCCGTATGAGTAGGTTCTGTTTGGAGAGATACAGTTGTAACAGGTCCATCCGTAGAAGTAGGTTCTGTCGGGCGAGATGTATTAGTACCAGGTCCATCCGTATGAGTAGGTTCTGTTTGGAGAGATACAGTTGTAACAGGTCTATCTGTATGAGTAGGTTCTGTTTGGAGAGATACAGTTGTAACAGGTCCATCCGTATGAGTAGGTTCTGTTTGGAGAGATACAGTTGTAACAGGTCCATCCGTATAAGTAGGTTCTGTTGGGCGAGATGTATTAGTACCAGGTCCATCCGTATGAGTAGGTTCTGTTTGGAGAGATACAGTTGTAACAGGTCCATCCGTATGAGTTGGTTCTGTCGGGCGAGATGTAGTAGCACCAGGTCCATCCGTATGAGTTGGTTCTGTTTGGAGAGATACAGTTGTAACAGGTCCATCCGTATGAGTAGGTTCTGTTTGGAGAGATACAGTTGTAACAGGTCCATCCGTATAAGTAGGTTCTGTCGGGCGAGATGTATTAGTACCAGGTCCATCCGTATGAGTAGGTTCTGTTTGGAGAGATACAGTTGTAACAGGTCCATCCGTATGAGTAGGTTCTGTCGGGCGAGATGTAGTAGTACCAGGTCCATCCGTATGAGTAAGTTCTGTCGAGAGAGATGCAGTTGTAACAGGTGCTGCCGTGGCAGGAGATTCTGTTGGGATTGATTCAAATGTAACAGGTCTTTCCGTGGGAGTAGATTCCGTTGAATTCGATTTTTTATCCTGTAACAATTCAGAACAGACCATATCAGGAACACAGAATTGCGCTTTAAAACCGGTGTCACGGATGTTGGACAATAATCTGCCAGGCTAAAGTGGGATTGGGCTGGCCATGTTTGCCGTATGAGTCCAGAGAGGTGGGCCCATAAAGCGACCAACTGGGTACCACGTGACGGCCAACGGCGACGAGGAAGGCCCAAACGGAGATGGCGAGATGACTTGGATGCATTTCAGAACGATTGGCCAGAGATAGCAAATAACAGAAAGGCTTGGAAGTCATGGGGAGAGGCCTTTGCCCAGCAGTGGGACACACCCGCAGTTTAGTAAAAAAAAAAAAAAAAACAATAATACATCGTATTTGATTCGCATGCATTGCTATTGATTGAATATTTTGTTGATTTATTTACATGGTTTATCATAAATTTAATGGCCTTTATATGATTTTACAAACTGAATAAAATAAGTTTTATTAAAAAATGTTTGTTCATTATCAACAATGATAATATTTTTTAAAGGAATGAGGAATGCACATATTTATACATAGCTTTTAAATTATTTATATAAATGACTTTAAAAATATTCAAGTCTCCAATGATGATTATGTTGCTAACTGTACCACGGGGATAGAACCGCGGGCGGAAACTAGTATTACAGTAAAACCTTCTTGTTATTTTTTAAGTTTAAATATAAAAATATAATGCTTATAATTTAATATCAATCAAATTAGTATTTTATAGATTAACTAAACATACGGGTCGAATACAGAACCTACCATGTGAAGATGATGAAAGTGAAAGAATTATGTCAATTAGCTTTCAAATAAGTTGACTTACCTCTTCTTCCACATATATTATAATGTTATCTATTAGAATTCCTTTTAATGCATAAAATTCATCTAATAGGTTGTACCTGAAAAAAAAAACAATTTTAGTATTGTTGAATATAAAATTGTACCTAAACCCTATCCAAACAGTTGGATCTAATTTGGTTGAAGCCCCAGTAAATATATAAGTGTTTTATATATTTAAAAAAATAGCAGCTCTGTATACATACCTATATACATGTTCCACTGCTGGGTACGGACCTCTTATCATGAAGAAAAAAGTAAGGTCATAGTCCACCACGCTGGCCAAATACGGACTCAGGTATGCAGATTACCTCAAGATATTTTTCTTTAGCGTTAGGGGTCCCAGAGTAGCAGACAACCCACCACCCACCACGAATCGATGGCGCGCGACAAGCTGTTCACAATTATTTTCATACATTATGAGTATTATGACATAGCTGCGAAGATGTGTGGTCGTCTACCACTCGTGACTATTTTCAGTCCCACATGAATGCGTTTTAAAAACACCGACACTTGCCACTCAACTGCCGCAGCATGTTAGATGGACCAAAACCAAATTAACAATTCTGAAAATCTTTAAAGAGGTGATAATCGGATGGCTTTTTCTATAGAAAAGTAATATGGGCTTAACTTTAATATTATGTTGTTTTTATCTAATTTTATAGGCATATCATATCAAACATTAAAAAGCATGTTTGATCGAGTCCATTTTTTCAAAATTACTATGATAATATTTCAGTTTGTATGTTACTCTATTAATTATTATTCAAAATATCTGGTCTAAGGGACTCAAACTAATTAATTGAGGGTTGGACTTGATGTTGTTAGATGATGATCATGATGGTTTCTGTCACGGCTCCAGCGCCGCGGATTTGCTCGTCGCAGATAGTTTAAATGCTTACCACCGCAGCTGCGGCTTCACCGGCCAGCCTCAGCCGCGGTGACGAGCGTTAAAATATCCTTCTCCTCGCGGGCTTAAATAACACTCTAAGGGTAAGGCAGACAAGACTGCGTGGCGTCGGTTTTACAGCTATTCATTTCTTCCTTTTATATTATCTTCATTGTCATTGACATTGATTTTGACATTGACTTTGACTTTGACATTGACTTTGACATTGACTTTGACATTGACTTCGACATTGACTTTGACATTGTGGCTGTATGAGAATATTTCATGCCAATAGGTTTATAAATTGGCTAATTACATTAACGGCAAAATCTATTATTATGCTGACAATTCTATTAATATGCTAACAAGAAATATATTTCGAAAAATATTCTTATTTTGCTGATAAATCAATTATTATGCTGATAAATGTATTCTTATGCTGACAAAAACTGTGATTGCAAATCGAACCGTTATGCCGAAAATGTTTCATTTTGCTGACAAATCTATTACTTCGGGAGCAATTCAATTATTCTGCTGACAAAAATATAATTCGTGAAATATACTTTTTGATGACAAATATATTTATTCTTCTGAGAAATCTATTATTTGTCTGACAAATCCTATTTGAAACTAGCTTTTGCCGGCTACTACGTCTGCGTGAAAGTAGTAGCCGCGCCCGTGGAGTTTGGCGTAATATAAAATATCAAAAATAATTATCAAAATTCGACCAGTAGTTCTCGAGATTAGTGCTATCAAACAAACAAACTAACTTTCGGTAGAAATCGGTCCAGTTCTTCAGAAGATTAGCCGATACAAACAGTCAGACAGACATAATTCTTAAAAACTGTATTTTTGACGAAGATATCGTGCATGCACCTACACCAGTTTGGAAAATGTTGTAAGTACTTTAAAAGCGTGTTTTTTAGTTTTTTTTTAACTATTATTTATTTTCTTCTTTTTAGTTTGGTTTATTTATAAGGCCGTTTCTTTTATTTTTTTTATCGAATTATTGCATTGTCATCGATCTTTGACAGGTGTGCAAAATTTTAATGAAATCTGTCCGTTTAATGTGGGTTAAATTCGAGTCCAAAGGAGTTGGTTACATACATACATACCATACATACAGGTGAAGCTAATATAAGCGTGTTAAAATAGACTGTTGATGTCTTCAACATTTGTATTGAGTATCTGTATATATTATGCAATAGTTCGCCCGACTGATGACTGATTCATCAACGTGAAGCCGCTAGACCTAGGCATTTGAAATTTGGCATAAAGGGTCCTTACATGGCGTAAGCGCTTACTAAGGCGCTGTCTCTACGAGCGAGTGAATCGCGGCGATATTATCGTCGTGCCACGTATTTCTATACACTCTCTATGGAGCCATCTCCACACGGCGATATTATCGCCGCGATGCGACGAGTGGCAACGAGCGTGCGAAACGTCATTACATCGTCGCTAGCCCGTCGCTACTAGCAGCGGGCTCGCCGCGCTCTCGCGACGAGCGCGCAGCGGGCGCGCTGTCAAACGTAACTGAATTCTTTCTTTTACACCGCGTCGTCAAGGAAACGCGGCGATACCGTTACGAGTCGCCGCGGAAACGCTGCGATTCCGTTACGACTCGCGACGATACGCGGCGGAATTATCGCTCGTTCGTGGAGATTCTCCGACGATATAAGGGCGGACTCGTCGCGATTCTCTCGCTCGTAGAGACAGCGCCTTAGAAGGCATTTTTGGCAATTCTACTCCGAAAGGGTAAAAGGGTTGTATGGAAGTCTGTCACTTTGCAAGTTAGAATCACGAAATTTCGTTTACGACGAATAAAATTATTTTGTAAAATAACAACTCACTTTTTAGGGTTCCGTCCCTGAAAAAAAAAAGGTATTTAAAATAACTCCAAAGAAGGACAAAAGCTACTTTTTAACAACATACGACGAATTCAAGTTATTATAACTTTTATTAAGCTTTTTATATTTTTTACAAACAAGTAAATATATACACTTGTTTTATGAAGACAATTTATTATTTTTAAGGAACGCTCAGAATAGTCAAGTAAACGTTATTCAAATGATAAAACCAATCCCAAACCAACGTGTTACGTTTTTACGTTTCAATTGTGTCACTGTCATATTATTCGGCTAAGTTATAATTTATCTGACGCTTATCTCTTACTCAGATTTGACAAAACAGACCCATAATAATGGAAATAAATAGCTGCATGCATAGCTTTTTAAAATTGATATTATGTAAAATTAAGTTTAATATTAAAGTATGAAAATAACTTACTATTATTTTTCGACACCAATAATTTACTTCTTCTTTAGTACACTTGCCGCTTTTAATAAGTTTATCAGCCATTAATACAATATCTTCACAATAAATGGCAATGCTGTCATTCAATGCAAGCATCTGAAATATTAAATAGGTACAATTACAAAGGTTAAAGCGGTCGCCTCGCACGCAGTCTTCAACTGCGCTGTTGTTGTTGGTTCGATCTCCACACGGGGCAAATCTTTGTGTGATCCACGAATATTTGTTCTGACTTTGGTTTTGACTGTGCTTTGTGTGTGTGAAATTTATATTTGTGAACACCCCCGTCACACTAGAGTTATTCCGAGTGCGGTCGTAAAAAAAATAAATAAGTTAGTGCGTGTGTGTTTTGTATTATGTACGAACTTTTCCAAGTAACAGCATTTTACAATTACTCTTGCACTAATAAAGTTAACGCAACCGCAATAGTTTTTCTTATTAAATTAAAAATGGGGTATCCATAAAAAAAAATATGCAAATCCGACCAATACTGCCCGAGATTAGTGTATTCAAACAAACAAACTAACTTACGCCCGCGGTTCCGGTTACTTTCGGAATAAAAGTTTGCTATGATGTTAAAACATAGTAAGGACTACACTCATGCATTTAAATCCGTTCAGTAATTTATCGAACTCATAGCATAAGGGTCGACACACACCAAAAGCGCGTCGAAGCGAAGTGCAGTTTCAGTGTCATATGAATTTTAACTTTATTTTTATTACTATTATACTTATTATCGCATGAGAAACTCTACGCTACTACTACTATGGAATTCGCCGGAATTCCCGTGGCGCCACGGGCATCCGCGCGACTCGTTTGAGTTTCTCATGCAATATTAAGTATTATAGTTATAAAAATAAAGTTAAAATTCATATGACACTGAAACTGCGCTTCGCTTCGCTTCGCTTCGCTGCGCTTCGACGCGCTTTTGGTGTGTGTCGACCCTTACTGGTGAAAAATGTTTATATCATTTAATATGAACACCTCTGCCTATACCTGAAGGGATTCGGGCGTGGTATTATGTATCTTATGAAGCGTCAGCATCAGTGCCCGATGTTTATATTAAATGTCGGATGACATTGATAACATCAAGAAGTGACACACTCGTCACAACTGTCAAAGAGCGCTGAATCGCGATAACGAAGTGTTCACAGAGAGTATACCTACATATATACCACTTCCAATATGCTACCGTTGGACAGCTGTCCGCCAGGCAATACCATGTTCCTCTACACCGGTAACAGGTAAAAATATCATCAGAAATGAACTAAGGATAATTTCTTAGTTAATTTCTAAAAATATTAATACCTACACTAAACTGAAACACGGGATAATCTTATCGTATTTATAACACAGGATAATTCCTACAATTGTGTCCATAATTTAATGTGGCGATTTTTAATGATATCTGGTGAATTAAAACTGTAAAATCCCGGCAGAATGCGTCCGTATGTATTATTCATGCAATTAATTTGACTTATAATTTATGAAAGACATCTATAACATTAAATTCTAATTAAAGCCAATAGTAAACGTACCTTCACAGCATCCAAAAGTGTATCTCTTGACATAAATGAGGTGTCAGTAATATCGAACCTAAAAATAAGTTTGTAGTTAATATAATGAGCAAGGTTTGTCAAGAAAATGTGACAAATAAGTGGCTATATACCTAAAAAAATCACAAATACTTCACCAATTACTTACCACTTAACCATTAAGTGTTACATTTAATTTATTTTTAACTTGAGCAAATATTCGGTAAATTCATATGATTTTTAGAAAACTGAGTAAAAAATATATTACGAGGGACAGCATGAATGATGTACCGAGGTAGAAACGGCTACTATCAACCTAAAAATTTCTATTATGGTCTCGCGTTATATGCTTCCCATGCAATTTACACTACCGTGTTCCAGTTTCAAGGTGAGATCAGGCTCTAAAAGTACTGGTACATGAGGCATTTCGAGGCTGTACGCTAAGTATAGAGAAAAATATACTTACAAAAGTAATGTTAAAAAAAAAAAAAAATTCTACTGTCCCTACATAAAAGTAAGTGTGGCGATTTTACATAATTATACTTTTTAGTGTAAAAAGAAAGAAAGAAACATATTTATTCTGACAAACAATAATAAAAATACCAATAGAAAATAAAAATAAAACATACAAAACTAAACAAAAAAATTGTCAGAAAAGGACACTATCTCAGCCATATACTGCATATAGACAATGACACATTGACAATGTGGCAAACCTACAATACCCCAGCTTGTATTGGAAATGTTCAAGTGTATCGGTAGCTGTCTGTGTAATAATAAATGAATCAGTCAGCCTGACATTACTTTTATTTCACATTTTATTTAAATAAATACATTTTGTTAAGTTAAACTGTAGATAAAGAAACTTTTTACTTACTTGCTTGGGTTGCTTTCCTGCAACAATAAAAATAAAAAATAAAATAATAATATCATGAATCAAGCTATATTAATTCATCAATAAATTAAGTATATCTTTGCATTAAATACACTTTTAGTTAACTGCTGGATAATGCCTGTATCATAAGGTTCACCTTGCTATATATTACAAAACAATTATTACAAAAACGTGTCATTGAATCTGAATTAAAAACGATACAGTCATGTCTACTATACAATTGCGTTTATTGTTTTCTACGAATACTAGTTGAACTATTATGCCGAGGCCTACAAATATTACCATCCAATAATTATCAAGATCGGTTCAGTGGCTTACACATGGAAGCGCAACAGACACACACACAAAGTAACTTTCAAATTTAGAATATGTATTACTGGCTGCCACGCTTAGCTTTGCACACGTGGTACGAGATAAAAAGAAGTAAAAAATACACACAAGCATACAGACAAATGTTTGTCCTTATAAATATTAATAGGATATGGATTTAAAAGTATGCTATCAGTTTATGTTAAGAACATTACGGTTCTCCATTTACCAGCATTTTATGACAAGAACTATTTATGAGTTCCTGAGTGTAAGTGCCACCTTCTAGTATATACTGTTCCAGAATTTCTTCGCATAATTCATCATTACTTTTGGCTGTTGATCCCAATATCTGAAAAATAAATAAACATTTAATGATACTTTTTTCGAGTTTCGAACTTCTATACCTGAAGAGTGGACACGGAACTGACTTCATTGTCTTGTCCCGTCTAATAGCGAGCTCTATCACATAATAGAGCGATAATAACTATACATAGAGTTTAAACTATCACATTTAACTCAATTCTCTGCTAAGAAATACTTCAAACAAATATAATAAAATAATACACCAAGAGTGTCACTAAAAATAAGTTCCAGGAATATGACAACAGAATCTAAATCTCTCCGTTTTTATACCACAAAGTAACGTTGTTCAAAAGTTGTATTTTTTCAAAACTTTGTTCAAATTTTATCTTAATAACAGTTCACTATAATCGAAATTCAGGTGTTTTACTAAGAAATAATAAAAATGACACAATAATATATTCTTTTTTAAAGTTGTCATTAGTTTATCTTTATAACAGCCTGTATTTAATTGCGCTATTTATAATTTATTTTTGTTCTTCAAGTTTTAATTATTGTAAAACATAAAAAAGCCAAACAAATACAATCGTGTACTATATACTATATCAATTAAACGAATAGTTGTGAACATTTTAATTTTATCACAAGGAAAATAAATCTTTTTTTAGTTTTTCAAGCGATGGCAACTAAAACAGCGTGTAGAACAGGTATTCTCGTTATTCAATACAAATTATAAAAAAAAAAGATTAAAAAAATAGTATTGAGTTATAATTATTAAAATATAGATAATAAATTATCAAAATTTACACTTACTAAGTGTGCCAATATGAAACACATATAACAATTAAAATAATTGATATTCATTTTATAATAAAAGAGGAATAAATTTTATATAACACTGCACTCAACGAGCTAAACTTACAAACAAAATATATATTTCAATATAAGTATTTCGTTTCTGCATGCACGGAAATAATGTTATCAAAACCATAGTTATTTATTTCCTCAATAGTTAATATTATGACGAGGATATTACTTCACATGAATCGCTTCGGGTTAGCCCATAGTCCACCACCTTAGCCAGCTAAGTGAAGATTAGTAGACTTCACACACTCTTACTTTTTAAAATCTCTCAGTTTCCTCACAATGTTTTCCGTCACCGATGACAAGCGATAATTTAAATAATAATATACACTATATAACACAACTATCTTCGATAAGCCGAACGTTTTATTGACAGAGGTGTGTGCCGTAGGTTCAAACCCGAGACCTTTGACTTCGTAGTCCTGCGGTCTACCACTCGGTTATCGCAGCTTACCATTTAAGGATATAGGTAAATAAAACTATGGTAGTCGTAGATTGTAACAAAACCGTAACACATAATTATGTTAAAGGTGCCTTACGCGCGCCGCATATTATTTTCTACATTTATTTAAAACATTAAAATTATACTTAAAAATTATTTCACCATTTCCAATTAAATTTTGATTTGTTAGTTTCAAAGTAACACTAACTACATTAAAAGAAAAAAGGGGCTAACTTGAAAGTAACATTTCAGAAAAACACCTTGAAATTTTATTAATCAATCTTACAAATGTAAAAATAACAGTTTAATGTCTTAATGCTAGTATATTTTGCGAATTACTACTGTGATAATTTAATAAATCATATCCATTATTCACCTGCGTGTTTCAGACACTGGAATCGTTCGGAAACTTAAAAATGATGTGAAAGATAAAGTTCTTCGTAATGGCCAATAAAAAGCAGTAGGATTTATGGAGTGCTCTAAATATTTGAGGATATTCGATTAGTTCTTATTTTACTTAACATTTGATTTGCAAATGTTTTATTGTGAAAGTATTTTTGAAAGGGTCCTGGGGCTGTTAGCACCACAAGGGGCTCGCACCGCAGGGCGAATCGCCCAAGACTCTTTTAGAAGGGTTCCTGTTCGCTCCACAAGGTTTTTTGACAACCCAGTGGTATTTTCGTAGGTCCGTAAAAGTTCCACCAATGGAAAATAAAATTATGTTTAAATTCCACTAATTGTATAGCTATCATGATTTAACGTTTTTTAGTGGATCATTTGAACATCTTTAGTGATTCTTTTTAGATGTTTAGGGAATGATTTTAAGTTTTTTTAATTCAATGTACACAACTTAGCCCTCTCAACTAGCCGATTTTTGTACAAATGACCTTGTACAACATCGAATACTATATAGGTAATTTTAGACTACGCGAGCATTCGCCTGAAATGTAACATTTTGGATTCGACTCTCATTGTAAGTAATAACAAGTTGTATTAAAAATAGTTACAAGTCGTTATACAAATAATTTACAAAAATCCTTACAGCCACGCAACATAAAATGCTTTAGGTTATATACAAAAAACAATATAGAAACCTTTAAAATTTGAGGGTTGCCCTCGATTTATCTAGGATTCCATCATCACATCGTGACCAGATGAAAATGGGAGCACATTAGAAGCACTCTTACACACAAAAAATATTTTCTTTACGGATTATTTTATACTCCTCAATCGTTTTCCAAAACTGGATACCTACTTCGTACAAATCACAGTAAGTGCTCAATATAATTTGGTGCACTATTCGCGTGACCACAACTCTGTGTGAACGTTGTCGTGCATTGTGCGATATTCACTAATGAAATTCTTCATTCAATTTCATTCAAGAAATATTAATCGGTTACTGAATCACCAACGTGGTAAGAAACTGTTTGGTGTTATGAGTAAATTAAAATTAATTTTCACGCATATTTTTGCGTGGTGGTAAAACTCCTTTGAACTAGGTTAATTAAAAGAAATAAATGAAATAAAATGAAATGAATATGAACGAAATGAAATAAAAGCACTTTGAGTCGTCTCCTAAATAAGTCTGCTCTAAATTCGCACAATAATATAAATAAGCTAGATATTATTGGCAACGGGTTGACTTCAAAGCATTCCTTACTTACGGCACATTTACGTCGTCCTTTCTTATTATAAAGTCCTTTTAAAAACTTATGAACAGATTATCATGCGGTTTTTACTAATATATATAATGATTAACGGGGAAGCTAAAAGTGTAATATTATTTGTCGAGATACAGATACTCCGGTGCCGCTGTATTTTTGTACACGAAAACTTTAAAAATTAAAGCATTTATCTTTTTGGAAGTACGACATGCATAACATTTATTAAATAACGTAAAATAAAAATCTTGTACAATGCTCCATTCCTATTACCATAAAAATGTCATCGAACCCATGATAATTAATTAACAAAACTATTGTTAAATTAATAAGGTAGAGTTAAAAGCTCGTAATTCCGGGAGCATTTCAATCCATTTGTTAAGTGAAATTCAATGAATTATTTGATTTCAATATTTTGGCTTAACGAAGCTTATGAAGGGGATTTAATATAATAAAAATGTCATGAATGAAAAAGCAGTGTTTCGGGTTTGTAAAGTGAGTATTGATTACTTTTGACTTGATATGTGGGCTAATGAGCAAGTAATTGTCTATACCTACTTACGTATTATTAATATTATCACGACGTCTTTTTTGTTTGTTTGTACCAAATAGGCTCCAAAAGTACTGCACCGATTATGATGAAAATTGGCGTAGAGGTAGTTCAAGATCACGAAAACCATAAGCCCAAATTTATTAATTTATCACGTAAGCGGAGCGGTGGATGGGAGTTATGTTGAGATGTTCACCCATCCACGGCCGACCACGGTTAGCGTTGCTTTACCTGCAAGATCGATCGGTTCACGCGGCTTCGATTTAGCCACGAGTTCTTTTTATCAAAATCATCATATCTTCCAAATAAATATAATTGTAAGCTATGTCAGCATCACATATTAGAATGAGACATTTCATCATGAAATGTCTCATCATTCAATCATTACTATGGTGAAAGAACACGCATGTATCTGACACCACGAATGTTTAATAAAATACCTTTTGAAGAAGAAAACCTAACGAAAAACATGTTCAAAAACAAATTAAAAAACTTATTGTTGCATGAATTTAATGAAAAAGTAAATGTGTAGAATAACAGATCTTATAATTAGTATATTAAATTCTCAATTACATTGTATGTACATAATATATATAAATATATAAAAACAATAGATTATGTAGTAACTATCACTTAAAATTTTTATACATATATTATAATTATGGATAAGTGAGTGCTCAATATTCGCCAACAAACTGTTTTGCAGTTTGGCGAAATAATTGTTATGTTTATATGTGTAAAAGTTATATGAATAAATGATTAATAATAATAATAATAATAATCAAAGTGCCAGAGCCATGGAGATTTACAAAGCTTTATCTCCGTAACCAATTTGTTACCACATCAAGTTCCACACGAACTCGAACTTCGCGATTCAAACGATGCCGATTGATTAAACGACGAAGTTGTTCTACATAAGGTGGTTTCCAATAGAGCTTTGCTACTCGCTCCCAACGTTAAGTACTAAGTGCTTTCGTTCTGTGAACATTTATTGGAAGCACTGTTAGATACTAGGGCTTATCAAATCCAGGAGCTATTTAGCTTATATCAATTTTTGATTTTTTTTTATTTAGATGATTTTGTAGTGTACATTGGGCCAACGCGTTAGGTATGCTATATATAAAAACTTTTAAGTCCTAGTAAAGACTTACTACACCAGTTATGGATAAGTGAGTCACATATATACATAATGGGCATATTACACTTATTAAACAAGAAATTCACACATGCATATCTATTGCAGTCAGATTACAAGTAATTTGCAAAAACTTATTTCTAGTATTCTTGTTAACCCCTCCAGCTAAGCTTAATTCTCTTGTTTTAAAAGGAAGTTCACGTCCGTGGTGGCCAGGATTCGAACCCACGACCTCTTGATTGTAAGACCGATGCCTCATCCGCAGCCGCTTCAAATGGTATATTTACAAAATAATGAGAAGCAACTCTTACCGTAAGATATATATATATATATATATATTTACTTTTTTTAAAAAACGACGGCGACGTTCGCACAAGGAATAAATCCTGTGTCGCGGGGGTGTTCACAAACATACATTTCACACACACAGAGCACACACCAGAGTCAGAACAAACTTCGCGAATCACACAAAGATTTGTCCCATGTGGGGATCGAACTCACAACACCAGCGTTTTTGAAAGCGTTTTTTTTTTGCACTTTAATCGCTACGCCAACCGTGCACACAAAATATATCGTTCAAAATATTTCAGCAGCCATAACATTCTACATAATATGCTGAACATAATATTTTAATATTCTTACGTTGTAATTGATGTAATCCTATTAAATAGTACGTCGCCGCGTCGTTGAGAAGAAGCCATTTATATCAGACACGCTCGGTTGTATACGATAACGTTGATTGATAGTTCTTTATAAGGTTCATTGAGTGAGGAGCTAGACAAGTGGGAGGTTTAGCCTTTACAGCTACGATTTTTTCGTAGAAGGCTACGAGATACGGAGCTACGGCGTAGACCGATCGGAAGTGTTGCCGACCGAGATTGAAAGGCTGTTTTATTTTTAATTTTACTAAAGGTATTATCATCAGCATTATATTTAAATTAAACATTTTCTTTTACACTATTTATGTAGTGAACAGACGTAAAGTCTACGTAAAAGTCAGGATAATTATAAAATGTAAAAGCTATGTCAGTTTAGTAGAGCTTGGTTGAGGTATTGATGAAATTGTTTCGAGTCCATAAATTATTTAAATATTGACATGTTATTACTTTTATTTTATTTTTTTTTAATTATTGTGTTTATTGCACGACATGACATGTTTTTATTTTATTTTATTTAATTTTAATTTATGTTATAAGCCAATTCATGACATAATAATAGGTTTAATATATATTTTATTAATTTTCTGACATTGATCAAGTACTTACCTATATATTTATTTTAATTGGTTTGACATTGTATGCTTCAATTCAATTTCTATTTAAATCACATTATTAGCATGAATTTTGCATGCCAAGTGTAATCATTTTAGCATTAATATTTTATATTTGCATGTCGAATTATCGGCGAAATATGTGATACAAAAAAGTAACATAATGTTAAAACATCTGTACCTACCATGTTTTACGCGAATAAATTATTTCTATTTCTATTTCTATTTCTAATGATCAGTGGTAACTACAGCTCATAGAGATCAACAATTTAAAAAGCAGATTAAAGGTACTTCGAGTACTTCATCTAAAAATAACTATGTTATGTCTCATGTGCCAGTAATTTCAGGGCTTGATCTCACTACCAAACTGGAATACAGTAATGCAAGCACTACTAATTGGCGGCAGGTTAAGTGAGACGGTGGTGCTGCCACCCTGGAGCTGGTGCACGAGAGTATTGTCATCTTCTTCTTACATTACTGAAAAGGGTTTACCATAGTAAACAATAACACTGACATTTTACCAGTGATATCCAGTGAGCCTATCACCATCTACTACGCAAAATCTATATAAGATATCACGATAATGTATTAGAATAATATTAATATATAATACATTGTACATAACATCACAGCCTCGATGGTCTAGTAGTTAGCGTATGCGTTTCTCCCCGCGAGGTCTTGGGTTCGATTCCGGGTCGGGCAAAGTATTATGTGCCGTCAGGAAATTCAAAATAGCGGCATGCAGTTGGAATTATGCCCGGGGGATCACCCGTATAGTAATCTTAAATACATTATTAATAGAAAACATCTAGATCTATATATACAAATATATATGTATGTTACTAGACTGTAAACTGTGAAAAAACTGTTCTATTTAAATAATTTTGTAGTGTAAGTATGTATTTTTATTTACAAACCTATTGACAAAAAAGTCAAACTGCTCCTGAGTTAGATAAGCTTTAGTATCTAACAGTGCTTTCAATAAATGTTCACAGAACGAAAGCTCTTATTACTTAACGTTGGGAGCGAGTAGCAAAGCTTTATTGGAAACCACCTTATGTAGAACAACTTAGTCGTTTAATCCATCGTTTGAATCGCGAAGTTCGAGTTCGTGTAGAACTTGATGTGGTAACAAATCGGTTACGGAGATAAAGCTTTGTGAAGCTCCATGGCTCTGGCACTTTAATGGAACGTCTTCTTCTAATACATGATACTGTTATTTGGAAGATTTGATTTAGATTTTATAAGAGGAGCTCGTCTAAGTCAAAGCCGCGTGAACCGATTTTGCAGGTGCATGAAAGGAGCCTCCCCGAGTGACGTACACAACAATTCCCTACGTCCGGCGCACCCTGGGCAATTCGCGAGATCTTAAAAGCGAATTGGCTAATCCTTTCACCACGATGGCAAGTCAAAACCTTGACCACCTTACTGACTGTCCAAAATGCCCTACCACCTGCACAAGAGAGGCGCTCATTAACGCCGACGAGAGCGCTATAACAGTAGCCACTTATTGGACCAATCAAATTTGACTCAGCCATCGACACGACGAAGAAGAAGAAGAAGAAGCAGGTTAAGCAATGCTAACCGCGGTCGGCCGTAGATGGGTGACCATCTCAACATAACAAGTTTTTCTCCGTGCCTCGGAGAGCACGTTAAGCCGTCGGTCCCGGTTGCCATTTGAAGATCTTTGGCAGTCGTTACAGGTAGTCAGAGACCTGAAAGTCTGAAAACTAGTCTAACAAAGAGTATCGTATCACTTCGTACTAGGTTGTGGATATTTAGCTAAATCCGTTAGACTTGAATCTAACCCTAATGTAATTAATTAGTTAATTACATTAGGGGTGCATGAAAGGAGCCTCCCCGAGTGACGTACACAACGATTCCCTACGTTCGGCGCACCCTGGGCAATTCGCCAGTTCTCCAAAGTGAATTGGCTAATCCTTTCACCACGATGGCAAGTCAAAATAAAATTTGACTCAGCCATCGACACGACGAAGAAGAAGATTAATTAATTAATTCATATAATTATTTACGAAAAGAGGCTCGAAAGATTGATAGAAATAGATTTTGATAAGCACGACATGAAACCACTGTATAAATAAATGTTTGGTATAGGAGTATTTTTTTCTACTACATAGGTCTCTTACTATTTTGCTGCCCTGTTGCAGCAACATAATAATATGTTTCGAGGAGCCCTGATTACTATTAAGTGAACTGCAAAGGAAAACAGTTAATTTGTTTATCGACCGACCAAAAATCACGTTTTACTTTATCTTGACAAAATCCTTCAATATATAAAAATCTTCACGCAAACAACACTTTAAATGCGCAATAAATAACGGGAACTAAAAGAGTATTCATTATGTATCATTAGTTTTTGGATTTTTTACATTAGATAGAACGCCAGAAGCAATTACACTATCCAATGGTCCGAATGACAAGGCCAAATACACACATTCACTCACACAAGCACACCCACTCTCAGAACAAATCATTGCGAATACAACAAAGATTTGTCCCACGTGGGGATCGAACCCACAACACCAGTGCAGTGGAAAGCAGCGAGGCGACCGCTTAAACCACTACACCACACGTGCAGACAACCGTATAAACTGTTGAGCCGTTAAAAGTAAAAGTAGCTTCTACTTGAGAGTCCCTGCGTTATTCATGAGAGTTGATGCACTGACGGACAAGTTTCGTAGATAAGTGAAGTTCTGTGATACAGTGAAAGCTTTAAGCCGGCGCCAAAATACTAGTATGTGTTTGAAAGTTAAGAAAATAACACTTCAGCTAATAACTTTTGGCTCTTTATATTGATACTAGCTTCCATGCGCAGCTCCGCCCGCGTAATAGGTCAATAAAAAGTAGCCTATATTATTTTTTGGGTTTTGAACTATTCCCACACCAAATATCATTAAGATTGCTTCAGTAGATTCGAAGATTTTTATGTACAAATAAATAAACAAACAAACAAAACTTAACATAAAATATGAAACCTAAAATATTCAACTCAAATAATTCATTAAATTTCACTTCATAAATGGATCGAAATGCTCCCGGGATTACGAGCTTTCAACTCATCCTTATTGATTTAACAATATTTCTCGTTATTAATATTTATGAAATCCCCGATGACATCATTTTTGATTGTATTTGATTTGTATTTAAGTTATTCATCAATCTAATGCATGTCATACATAAAACTACTTTATTGTTTGTTTACATGCGATAATTTTCACGTACCTTGTTTATGGTAATGGTAGAAATCACCTCCCACTGGTATATTGGCAGACACATAAAAATGGTTCTAACCTAAGGGTAGACACCCTTAAAGTTTGAAAGTTTAAAGTCTGTCTAGGGTGGGCGCCATATTTAGCGATTTATCCTGGCCACAATGGAAGCCCTTAAACAGGCTCCGTACCCAAGTTGGCCGCTGCCAGGAAAACTTAGCAAAATGGGGTTATGCAGACTTCGCCGATTGTGAATGCGGTGCCAGTCCCCAAACGATGACTCACCTTCTAACATGCCCTTTATGTTCCACCACCTGTACCATAGACGACATGTGGAGCGCCACCGATAATGCCGTTCTTGTAACAATTTTTTGGTCTAACAAAATTTAATGTTATACATTCCCATGTGTTTTCAATTGACACGCAAATAAGAAGAAGCCATACTTAGTGTCTGCCAATGGTAGTGGGTGATGTCGATTATGTTTATCGACTGTGTAACCAATGACTTTGTAATTCACCTGAAAGAAGGCAAATACAGCCCCCTTATTACAATTGATGTAGACAGTGATTGAATCAGATTCATTTATTAAAACTTGTACCAAAATTTAACATTTGAATCTGACTGGTGAAGCTCAGCGTCGTCTCCGTAAAGCGTAGATATTGTCCACTACCCCTCACTTCGTCACAATATTATTTCTATTCAGTCCGAAACCGTCGGTAGTTCGACACAATACGTATGATGGCAGGTCATTCCGAAACGTCGAGGTGGTATTTTTAATTACGTGACCTTTATAATAATTACGTGATTTAGTCGGTTAAAAAACGGAGGGAGTTCTGAAATCACCGTGTTTATTTTTAATTTTTTTTTATCTTTTATGTTAGACCACGAATAACATTTTAAAATTATTTTTAATACGCGAATGTTGTAAAACATATATTTGAATCTGATTCAATCACAATTAACATCATAAATAAAATTCTTCCTATGCCAGTGTGCTGTCCATTTTAAGCTTGTTCACAAAAGAACTACCACCTCGCGAAAGAATATGCGTGGGCATTAATTTCAATTTACTCATATCACCAAACAGGTTCATCCCACGTAGGTAATTCGGTAAATGATTAATATCTCCTGAATTAATAAATTTCATCAGCGAATATCGCACGATGCACGACTACTGTCACACAGAGTTGTGGTCACGAATAATGCACCGTATTATATCGTGCACTTACTTGTTGGGTGCAATTTTGTGTCTGATCATTGTGAAGGGATGAACGAATTTAAATTATTTTGCGGAATTAATGTGTAACAGTAGGTGAGACTGCTCGTTTAAGAGCCATATAATATTTTTCGTTTGAAAATAAATACCGACTTCAATTTCAAAAAATGCATTAGGAAGTAAGAAATACTTAAGTAAAATTTAACGTCTGGCCTCATCTGTGTATAACTTGAAACAATACAGTAAACGGCCTTTGGGTGATATTGAAAGAATTATCCCCGTACTCCTAAACAATGAGGAGTTGAACCTTCCAGCATTAGCTCCGGAACATGTACACACATCCGAGTAGCTTTGGTTAATGTACAAAAAACACGTTGTAAGTTAAAAACTCATCAGTTACTCTCAGACATAGATCATAGAGCAAATACCTATATAGACCGTTATAGAACCAAATTCTCAAACTAAAATGTTGATCAAACTGTATTCGGGAGCAGCGCTGTATTTAACACACAAATAACGTGAAATAATAATGTCAGTTAAATTCAAAGTTGAGGCCCAAAAAGCATAAATTTGCCTCCGTATTATGTACCAGTAATGAAAGCAATTTCAATAAAATCGCAAACAAATTTCAAGAGCTTAATGTAAATTGAATGATTTTGACCGGCACAGCGCAAACCTACAACATTTACCAAATCGCATTAAATAATACAATTTGGTTGATTCAGTTAAAATATTCAGTCAACGGCTTTCAATATTAATTGACACACAAATTATTTAAATTTGCAACGGTATTTAAAGTAGGCTCTCGTTAAAAGTTTGGCATTAATTGGATTGAAGCGTTTTTTTACAAAGGGTGTATGATATATTGCGAGCTTAAATTGTAGACGGTCAGAATATTAAAAAGGTTTGCAGAAATATGTAAAATATTCTCTCTCTCTCTCTCTAGTGTTCTCATAATGCAACAAGTATTTTACTAAAACAAAAAGCTAGTAATAAATAAGGTCTTTACGGGGGCAAGTGGAGGGAAGAGAGGACGACAATAGGCAGACCATATTTTGTGTAGGAAATCCACATTTGACTGGGAGTTTCGTGCGTTTCTCAGCGCACGAATATCGTTGAGGTAAAGCCATCGATCGCCTCGGGCACCATGGTTTTTTGTGCAGCAGAAGTGTAGGCCTCATTCCGCCGTGCCCTTTCTAACCAGCGTGTCTGCCAAACCAAACGGCAGTCGAACCAAATGGCTTGTCACGGGACAATGGGAAGAGACCGGATAACATGTCGTTGCTACCTTGGAATGCGGGTAACCCCACTTGGCCACGTTTTCCCTTTAGCGACCAACTCGAGTCCGAAAGCGGTTGAGTGTAAATAAGAAAATCGACTTTAAACCATAAAGTTTAAAGAAAATTGTGAAATTGTTCAATTCGGACAAACACGTTCGCAAAACTCTAAAATTGGTCTAAACTAAATGGTGTCTTAGAAAACAACGTCCTTCGAAGGATCAACAAACGTTAAAATGAACAGCCAGTCTGGGTGGTACAACAAAAGACGAATTACCTCAGTTTAAACTGCCATTGTAACATAAATGAATTTGAATTGGAGCGCGAATACCGATAATTCATGTATTGCTAATTGTACGCGACATCGCGAAAACAAACGAAATGGAGGGCCGTCTGTAGCGGTTATCTCGATGTGCGAGAATAATACGATACGATAAATAAATCGATACTATTTGTATCGATTTATTTATATATCGTGTAATATCATTTTGTTCTACAAGCAATTATGTGGCGTATTTTTCAGTAAGTAGTTAATTTACTGAAAACTATTGCGTCACATAATTAATATTAATGTAAATAGGGTGGTACAAAAATTAATCACTGTAATGAGGATGAATATCAGTTCTATTATTATTGAGAATTAAATACGGGTTACTAACGTTATTTTAGCCGGGATATGCCGAGTGCGAGACGTCGCGCGACGGCAACGACACGCGATTAATCGCCCAGTTGTTGAATTTATGTACTAGATTCGAAACTAGTCGGCAATCCGGTTAAAATAACGTGAGTAACCCGTATTTAATTCTCAATAATAATGTCTTCACCTCACGTTGGTTTTAATAATATTATAATATCGGTTCTGCTTTGATATTTATTTAAAAAGAAGACAGATACAAAATAAATAGAACTGATATTTGTCCTAAAACTTAAATCACTATATCCCACAAGATGTCGGAATAATCGACTCGAAACTTTTTTACTGCATTTTCAGGTCGCCTCAGTTTTTGGTTGGCTGGTTTGCACTGCTTGGCAAGATCGACCAATATAACAGTCCTACACTATTTTTGGGTATTTTTGAAGTCAAGATTATATGTGAACAAGATTTAGAATCTTGAAGCCGTCTAACAAAATATTTGTTCTGCTCTTAAGCGTAGAGGAGTTCTCTCATGATGAGATACTCCTGGCTCCATTATTACACCATTCGTCACCGGAATTACATAACTATGTCAATTTTTAGCTCGATTGGGCAATAAGAAATGGTCCGAAAATGCTTTGCAAGATTTTTATCCTACATACATGATAGCCAATTCGTTAATTGTTTATCTCAAAGAAATGATTGTATTAGAATAATAACAACCTTATTATTATTTATAGTAATTATTATATTATTATTACAATATTATTTTATTGAATATTTATTAACATGGAGGCTGGCATAATATCTACATTTAAACAATCAAAACACCACCTGCAATCGTACGACAAAACAACAAGAATGCCTGCCCCTCTACTTGAACAGATTCTTTTGATCGCCTCATATATACCAGCTGTCTGTATTGTTGAGTCATTCGTGCTTGATCTGTCGACGAGTAAACACAGTATCAAATTATCCCAACCGTGTTTCATTATGGATCACCATCCTGCTCTAACATATATACATTACACCAGTGCAAGCCAAATAAAAGCTTTTAATAAAATATGGCAGTCCTGAAAGATAAAATAACTATAATATCGTTTTTTGTTTTAATATCGTTTATCCGCATAGTCTCTTCGTCTCCTGAAAATGTTTTACAATTCAATGGAGCGTCGCGCCAGCTGTTAATTGGAGGCGTTTTAATGAATATCAATTGACCGTGAGGGGGCGCCACTGCGCACTCAATAGTTCCCGGGTTCGAAGCCAGTTCTATAGTTTTTAATTGCAACCTTTGACTGTCTGCAAACTTTTGGATGAATTCGGGGAAAAAGGACACGTTAAAATGCTTTTCAGCCGAACTTGATTAAATTACGTTGAAAATGTTAAAAGGAATTTTTTTTGACTAAAATTGCTGTCACAATTTATACTGTAAAAGACATGCATGGTCCATTTTAAATCACTTCCCTCTGTGATATTGATGTACTAGCTTTTGCCCCGCGACTTCGTCCAAGTGGAATTTGTTATATTAACAAAAAATCTGCTCTCGCGCATTGACCCGTGTTAAAGCTTACTCCTTCGCCCCTGTGGAGTATATCAAAATCAAATCAAATCAAATCAAATCAAATCATTTTTTTATTGCAGGCATCAAAGGCCCATATACATAAATACCTTAGACTAACATACATAATTATTATTATTTTAATGCTTTGCACGTTAATTCGGCGACGCGCGGCGCGGTGTCATAATGTAGCGTTTCTCGGAATCGGCGGAACACGACACCCCTCGGCCAGAAGTCCACTTTTAGGTATGTTTCTAGCCGTTCCGTCGGGATTCGCACCACAAACGAAGTAAAATTAACGTTGTGACGCGATTCCAGCTTAACAACTCTCAACGTTAAGTTGGTCTTCACCCAAATGTATTCCACAATATCTTCAGCCTTTGTGGCTTAGTATAGCGTGATGTTAAATATCTTGAAACCTTTTTTGCGAATTGACCCATTAAATACAAAAATAAGTATTAAAATCCAACCAGTACTTCTCGAGTTTAGTGCTATCAAACAAAAAATCTAAAGTTTTCCCGCGGTTTCGTCTGCGTGGCAGAACATCAATAAAAAGTATATGGGGTGCATGAAAGGAGCCTCCCCGAGTGACGTACACAACGATTCCCTACGTCCGGCGCACCCTGGGCAATTCGCGAGTTCTCCCAAGCGAATTGGCTAATCCTTTCACCACGATGGCAAGTCAAAATAAATTTTGTCTCAGCCATCGACACGACGAAGAAGAAGAAGAAGAATAAAAAATAGCCCATGTTACGCGCCTGACTACAATTACCTGCCGTTATCATAACCATCCAGACGTTTCGGCGATTTAGCCGATACCAACAAACCGACAGAAGAAAATTTCAATACTGTATTTTTAGGCATAGGTATCGTGCAAATAACTATACCAGCTGAAAAAAACCTTGTTATTTAGACATTAATTAACAAAAAAAAACCGACTTCAAAACGTAGGTAAACTAAATAGCATAAAATAAATTTACTTCGCACAAAATAATACGTTTATACATTTAGTTAAATAAAAATTATTAAATAATTATTTTATAAATCTGAAGTCGGTGCCAAGTAAAAGCTATAACAACCTTTCTACAATATCAAATTACAGTACACACTTAACTACGGTACTTACCACAGAAATATAACTAATATTCAGTCAGAAAATAGTTGTTAGAAAGATTGATATTATCTTTACAAAGTTATTGTTTACTTGGCACCGACTTCAGAATTATAAAATAATTAATTAATAATTTCTATTTAACTAAATGTATAAACGTATTATTTTGTGCGAAGTAAATTTATTTTATGCTATTTAGTTTACCTACGTTTTGAAGTCGGTTTTTTTTTTGTTAAAAAATATTTTATTTTACTATTTTAAGGGATGGGTAGACCGAGCAAGAATGCTTCACGAATAAGGAGACGACGGTTACTTAACGGAAAACTTATTTAGGGTGTCTATATTAAAAGAATTATCCCCGTACTCCTAACCGTTGAGGAGTTGTGCCTTCCAGCATCAGCTCAGCAACATAAAATGCTGACTACTAGATGCAAATATCCAAGTAGCTTTAGATAATATACAAAAAACAATATAGAAGCCTTTTAAATTTGAGGGTTGCCCTCGATTTCTCTAGGATCCCATCATCAGAACGTGACTTGAAAAAAATGGGACCACATGACAAGTTTATCCTTTCAAACAAAAAAAGAATTTCTCTAACCGGTCCAGGCGTCTTCGAGTAATCGGTGAACAAACATAAAAAAAAAAAATACAACCGAATTGAGAACCTCCTCCTTTTTTTTGAAGTCGGTTAAAAACAGACACTTATTTTCTTTTTATTTGTATTGGCTAAGTACTAATAGCTTAAAAAAAACGATGATTAGTGAATGTTTCATGTATAGTATGTACATAAATGAAAAATTCACAAAGACTAAAACGCATAAGAGTCTCTAAAAAAATCATGGCCACTAACTACTGACTGAATACGGTAACCACCGGTAAACTCCTATTACCCACAAAAAATACCCCCATAAAGTGGTAACACAATGACCCCAGACCTTTCCCAAGTCAAAAGATAAAAGCACACATACTTTTCGCTCAATTAACGCGTTCGAGCAGATATAACGGTCTTAAGCGCCTCAATACAGGGTCTGATAAGGACCACCATTATTTTTCTCATTAGTCCGACCTCCGCGATAACACAGCCAGTTACCCACGGGTAGTGTTGCCAGGAAGCTTGTAAGACTTGGAACATATTTAAAAAATCCAGTTGTCTGTTTTTGTGCTATATCACCTTGATTATTATTATTGTTTTCTTTTCGTGTAATTTCTTGCCTTTATTTATAAGTAGGTAGGTAAGTATTTAAAAAAAAATAATGTTAGTGTTGAGAAGAAGAGTGTAGTTAAAGTTTTTAATGTTGCTGCATCTTGAAAACATTCAATAAAATATTTTACCTTTAGTACAATTAGATTTTGGTTAATGACTACCAATCCGAATTCAATTCAGATCAGTTTGGATAAAATAAAAAACACAAAAAGGTAGAATAAAAAGTCAAAAGTTTCATCAAAAATCAATTTCCAAACAATTTACTTAAAATGATAATATCCCAAAAAAAACGGATTCCTGGTTACACTACCCACGATATAGAGGTGTGAATTGCTTGACTAATCTTTTCCTTTATTGCTCTAGATTAAAAGATAACTGTTATAATGGAGTGTGTCTTATTTTTTCCTTTGTGAGTGTTTTTGTTTATGATTTATAAGCAGAAACGTGGGAATTATTACACGGGGATTATAATGTACCGTCTGTTTTTGTAGATAAGCGTTTCTTTGGTTTATATAGGCGAATTATGAGCTCGTGGGCGATGATTTATCTTTCTATCACACGAAATAAGTAGGTAATAGAAAAGTGTTTTTATCATGTTGTGGCTGTTTTGGGCGTTTTGGGTTATTGGCAGGTTTTGTGACGGCAACGTAAAGCGACTTTTAACGTTGAGCGAACGGATTCCGATTCCTGTGTACCTTGCATACATTGAACGGGCGTTCCACTTTATTCTTATAGAATGAAACGGAAGAGAGATGGAAATACGGGTAAGAAAAAACTGCGGTTTAAGAAGTTGGGTGGAATTGGGGCTTAATTGATAGCTTTTTTACGCATGAGTACGCCAAATTATTTTGCATTTTATTTAACAAATATACCAGTGATGTGATCTGATTGTATTTTGATTGTTAAAAGACATACACATTACTGTTGGTCATATACAAATAACCATCTATGACCAGCAGTTTATTATTATGGATTGGTTTGGATGGATTATTTTTACACCTTTTATGAAACATATTTAATGTCAAAGATAAACTCTATTAAATTACTCATAATTCAAAGGTTTAAGCTCAAATTGAATATTCGAAATCCGTGGAGAGATCGTTTGGGGTACAAATTCATCAAAGACTCGAATTGCCTTTGAAACACATCTGTATTGGAGCCATTCATGGATTGCAGTGATGATTACAAAAAAAACAAAGCAAACACAAATAAAAGTGACAACTGTGTTCTAATTTCAAGTGTAGGAACTTGTGTCACTTTTATATTCGTTATTATATTTAAAACTACGGACTTTTTTGTAGATATTTATAAGATCTACAATTAATTAGAACATTTTATGGTTCTATCTTTTATAGTTTAGGCAGCGTACGCAAAATAAGTAACTTTTCTGGTTGATTTTTTACACCCTGTGTCCGAAAAACCCAAATATCTTACGGAACCCTATTTTATCCAAAATAAAATTTAGCCTATGTTTTTGTGGATAATGTAGCTTTTGATTGGTGAAAGAATTTTTAAAAACGGTCCTGTAGTTTTAAGCCTATTCATTACAACCAAACAAACAAAGTTTTCCTCTTTATAATATTAGTAATGATTTCGGATAAAATCATACGGATCTGGTGAAAATGGTCCGTGTACTATAATACCACATATCATTAGGTGATCAATATAACATCATGCTTTTATTACCTAGAAGGGTTCAGCAATGGTGTAGGTACCCATATTTCAACTGTTATGTTTAAGGTCCCATGTGACAGGTGGTGAGCCTATCACCATCCACCGAGCACAATTCCAATGTGCTGTTGTTGAGACATTTCTGTCGCAAAAAACCCAAATAACACTTGATCCCGACCCGGGAATCAAACTTGAAATCTCGCAGTAAGAGGCGCGCTTCCCACTAGACGAATGAGACATACAAGTCAATTGAATAACCTGTAGATTTCTTTTTTTTGACGCCCGCACTAGGAATAACTCCTGTGTCGCGGGGGTGTTCACAAACATACATTTCACAGACACAAAGCACACCCAGAGTCAGAACAAATCTTTGCGAATCACACAAAGATTTGTCCCATGTGGGGATCGAACCCACAACACCAGCGTATATAAATTGAATAAATGGCCGGTGGCACAAATTCATCAAAGACTAGCATTTGAAATCACCTGTAGGCACAGATATAGATCTACATAGATAACGCAAATGCATGTACTTCGCGTGTCTCAACCCCGACCAAGCGTCGAGGTTGGTCGCCGCTAACTTCAGTCCACGCGCGTCTTTTGTCAGAGAAAATCATAGCGGACGGCTCCAGTTGAACGTACTGGGCGGATGGGCATCGGCGGCATCGGTGCCTTTGAATCGGTTTGGATTTCCCGTCACTAAATTTCGGCTGTGACGTCACAATAGGTATTAAAAAGTCGGCACGCTTGGTTTCAATACAAATCGTGATACTTGCGTTATCTATGTAGATCTATATCTGTGCCTGTAGGTATTGGCGATATTCATGAATGGCAGTGATTACTTAGCCCGATGCCATCAGCAGCAACTGACGGACATTCTGATTGCTCGTTGCCCTCCATTCAAAACAAAAATAATGGTCAAGAGTGAGTTGTGCCTGCGGTTACAGTTCCGTTATCAATTTACGTATTTAATAATTGAGACAAATAAAACATGACGCTAAAATTGAATTGAAATAAATTTGGATTTTTTGGATTTTTTACATTAGATAGAACGCCAGAAGCAATTGCTAAAATTGAATTAAAATAAATTTGGATTTTTTGGCTTTTTTACATTAGATAGAACGCCAGAAGCAATTAAACTATCCAATAGTCCCAATGACAAGGCCAAATACACACATTCACTCACACAAGCACACCCAGTCTCAGAAAAAATCTTTGTAAATCACACAAAGATTTGTCCCATGTGGGAATCGAACCCACAACACCAGCGCAGTGGAGAGCGGCGAGGCGACCGCTTAAACCACTACACCACACGTGCAGACAATTGACCCTGTCTCGATGGTCTTGTGGTTGGCGAATGCGTCTCTCACCACTCGGTTTCAATTCCTGGGTCGGACAATGTGTTCTTTGTGAACTTACCGTCAGGAAATTCACGAAGTGGGAATTGTGCCGAGTGGATGGCGATAAGCCGCTATCCCATGGAATCTTAACATAAGAGATGAAATGTGGGTGTTATACCTCTCTGCCAAACCCTTCTGGGTAATATAAGCGTGATGGTATCTTATGTTATGCTAAAATTTATTGTATAAAATGCGAACATTTAATAAGGTATAGCGAATCCTATGTTTGACAATTATTATTATAGTCATAGGTAAAAGTTGCATAATCTATTACTGTAATTATCTTTAAACTTTTAAGGAAGTTAATAAACTGAAGCTTACTTAATCTATTGATTTTGTTTAATATTTATATAAAAGTCTTAACGTTTTCGTTTATCAAACACAATATGTTTTGCCTATTTATATTAAAATGTTATCATTTCAAGGCGTATGTTACTAGACCTTCACATCTGCTATTCAATAGTGTTTCAATGGTCGTTCGATGACAGTTTTGGTATAATAATAATAATAAACTGTTTAATATAATTGTTTTGTTATCCGCCATATCAGCATTATAATCAAAATAAATAATCATGGTGCCATTTTAGCGTCAATGATCGACCATTGGAGCACTATTGAAATAGCGGACTTGAGGCCCTGCAAACATTAATGCATTCCCAGCAAATCGTAAGTTCTGTAAGTAGTCACTATCAGCTGATAATGCAAGCAATGCAATGACTTAAGTTGACCTCACATTAGGCGTGCGCGATAGTCGGAAATATTCACAAAATATTGAGTTACATATTTACTTAAAAATATAAAATATTTTTAATTCAACCGACATGATTTTTGCCGTTATTATAGAATGGTTAGGATTTCGTCGTGTGCGAGTCCGACTCGCACTTGGACGGTTTTTCGAATATAAATAAATAAACAAATTCTACACAACATTAACACAACGCCGGCTCTGCAACTGCAGAACTTAGCAAATTAACGAGTACTGTAGAGTATCGAATACTCGTATTTAAACATCAGTGCTTTCATGTATGGTAAAGGTGGGGCCTATTTTTCTGCACCCTGGATCGAGCGGCATTTGGTGACTGGACTTTTTTGTACTCAGGCTTCCCTTCTGAAAATATCCACTTACTTATATACGTATACTTTTATGCAAATGTATACTTATTATACATAAAAATATCCAGACCAAGAGGAACCTCCAAGTTGAAGCACACAAAGTATTTGACTTGAGCGGGAATCAAACTCGCTTAACTTTAAAATATAAAATATATTTTTAATTCAACCTACATGATTTTTGGCCGTTTTTATAGAATGGTAAGGATTTCTTCAAGTGCGAGTCCGACTCGCACTTGGAAGGTTTTTCGAATACATATAAATAAATAAACAAATTCTACATAACATTCACACAACGCCAGCTCTGCTACTGCAGAGCTTAGCAAATTAATGAGTACAAACTAAGCAGAGCTTATGTATTTGTATCAAAAAATATATTTTACTTTTTTGCAAATGTATACTTATTGTACATAGAAATATCCAGACCAAGAGAAACCTTCATGCTTCATGAAATCAATTAGAGCGGGAATCAAACTCGCGACCTCGGCGTGCAGGAAGTTGCACAAACCACTTCGCTATCCAGTCGAATGTATACTTATTGTATATAGAAATATCCAGACCAAGATAAACCTTCATGCTTCATGAAATCAACTAGAACGGGAATCAAACTCGCGACCTCGGCGTGCAGGAAGTTGCACAACTTCGCACACTTCGCTATCCGGTAGTCAAAAGCCATCAGTTAGTACTTAGGATACCAATTCTCGAACGGAACGCTAAAAAGACTTCACCCGTATCACATGACCTATATGCCTACAATTAAAAGCCATCCTCTGCGTTCGTTTGTTCTATAGACTCATACACATGTGTGAGTACAGCACTACCTTTGTAACGAATGAATATTTGAACGCGCACTCAAATTCAGTTCGACCACATGCGTGCTTTATTGGTCAGTGTTTTGCAAGAGCTATGTTTGTGCGTGTGCGTGTGTGTGTGAATTGTGGGAAGTGGACAAAGGTTTTACGATAAACGAAATGCATTTGGATAGCTATATTACACGGTAATAACATTTGGGAGTTATTTTTGTATGAGCATTGTTTTTTTTTTTGAGGCTATGTAATGGTTAACAGCAGCGATAGCCAAGTGGGCACCCTAGGACTGCGAAGTCATAGGTCTCGGGTTAGAACCCACTGCACACACCTGTGTCAATAAATAGTTAAAATTCGTCTTTTCGAAGACAGTGTGTATTTATCATAAATTATCGCTCGCTATCGGTTAAGAAAAACATCGTGAACCTACATGCCTGAAAGTGCCTGAAAAGTGCTTTTGAGTGTGTTACGTCTACCAATCTGCACTTGGCCAGCGTTTTGGACTATGGCCTAACCCTTCTCATCATGAGAAGAGGCCTACTATTATTATGAATGGTTAACAAAATGGATCTCTTCAAAGCAAGAGTTAATAGGTATCTTAAAGGTAAGCGTGCTCCACCGTAGACCGCATCAACACTTACCATCAGGTGAGATCGTGGTCAAACGCGTGCCTATCCACCATAAAAAAAAAATATTAAAAATATTTCCAAAAATACAAAAGCTGTTTTTATTTTATTATTTTATTCTTTGTATTTGCACTTTTCCCATTTATTTAGCCTATGTGCATGCTATCCTACAGTAATTTGAATAAACTTGTTAGAACAGCCAGTGTAAGAAAAGTCCAGCTACACGTTCTGCATCAGTTTGTACAATCGGTTAGTGCAAATTTCATTCAAATCAATGAATGCAAATTTCAATTTGTGCAAGTAAAATTAGGTGCGTAGTCGGCACAACAGTCACTTTTACAAACTGTGGGCATTAAAAAGGATCAAGCCGAGTATGATTTTCCATAAATTCTAAATCATTCTGCGAAATTCTGCAATCATTTGTGATTTAAGCGTAATTTACATTTTGACAGTACTTGACAAAACTTGTTCAAAAAATATATAAAATATCTACAGTAATCGAAGTTCTCCTTGTTGCACTTGCTTCAAATGGTAAATACGCGGTCTGTCCGTCGGATTCTTAAGATAGAGCGTGTAGCTGATTTCAACTTACCCAAAGTCTTGCATCGAAAGGAAATATTCAAGTCCTTTTAACATACAAGTTATCCTAAGAAACAGTTCAAAAATTATGGGACCTATGCATACCGAGCAGCCACTTACAACCACTAAGCTACGGTCGCCTCTTGCCAGGACCCACTACTACTTAACTTACGCTAAGCTAGGATGTTTAAATATGCCTACATAAATCTACCAAATAGGAAGTTATTGTTCAATACAACAGAATTTCTGGCAACATTCGAACAAAACATAATATTTTAGCAGTAGAGTTTCCTCAACGTTAGGTTTATTACCCGAGATGAATGTGAATAGCTTGTTATGACATCGTGTGCTCACAACACACGAATGCTAATGTATACACGCACTAAAGGCTGGCAGAATGAAAATAGTGTCGATTTTTCGGGAAAATTCAGAATTTTAAGAATTTTCTTTTTTGAAATTCAACAGAATTTAAAAATTTGAAAGGCAACTGCAACTTCTAAGTAATATAGTGTTTTTTTTTTGTTACTTAGTTTGATAGGTAAATTATTATATAAGTTGCGATTTTTTAAAAATTTAATTAAATTAAATTAGAATTAAGCTCGCTTGTATACGATCAAGTGCATTCAGTTTTAAAATAAAAATAAAAACTAAATAAACAATCCTAATTTATTGCAATATTTTTATAGACAGTCATTGTTCAATACACGAGCATTTTTTTCAACATTCGTACAAAGCATAATTCTTCAGTAAAAGAGTTTCCTCAACGTTAGGTTTATTACCCGAGATGAATGTGAATAGCTTGTTATGACATCGTGTGCTCACAACACACGAATGCTAATGTATACACGCACTAAAGGCTGGCAGAATGAAAATAGTGTCGATTTTTCGGGAAAATTCAGAATTTTAAGAATTTTCTTTTTTGAAATTCAACAGAATTTAAAAATTTGAAAGGCAACTGCAACTTCTAAGAAATATAGTGTTTGTTTTGTTACTGAGTTTGATAGGTAAAACATCATTTATGTTGCGGTATTTTAATAAATTGTAATTAAATTAAATTAGAATTAAGCTCGCTTGAATACGATCAAGTGCATTCAGTTTTAAAATAAAAATAATAACTAAATAAACAATTCTAATTTATTGATTTATTTTCATAGGCAGTCATTGTTCAATACACGAGCATTTTTTTCAACATTCGTACAAAGCATAATTCTTCAGTAAAAGAGTTTCCTCAACGTTAGGTTTATTACCCGAGATGAATGTGAATAGCTTGTTATGACATCATGTGCTCACAACACACGAATGCTAATGTATACACGCACTAAAGGCTGGCAGAATGAAAATAGTGTCGATTTTTCGGGAAAATTCAGAATTTTAAGAATTTTCTTTTTTGAAATTCAACCGAATTTAAAAATTTGAAAGGCAACTGCAACTTCTAAGTAATATAGTGTTTTTTTTTGTTACTTAGTTTGATAGGTATATTATTATATAAGTTGCGATTTTTTAAAAATTTAATTAAATTAAATTAGAATTAAGCTCGCTTGTATACGATCAAGTGCATTCAGTTTTAAAATAAAAATAATAACTAAATAAACAATCCTAATTTATTGCTATATTTTCATAGGCAGTCATTGTTCAATACACGAGCATTTTTTTCAACATTCGTACAAAGCATAATTCTTCAGTAAAAGAGTTTCCTCAACGTTAGGTTTATTACCCGAGATGAATGTGAATAGCTTGTTATGACATTGTGTGCTCACAACACACGAATGCTAATGTGCACACGCACTAAAGGCTGGCAGAATGAAAATGGCGCCGTTATTTCGGCAAAACTCTGTATTTTAAGACTTTTCTTTTCATAAATTCAACACAAGTTTAAAACTTGAAAGGCAACTGCAACTTCTAAGAAATGAAGTGTTTTTTTTTGTTACTGAGTTTGATAGGTAAAACATTATATTATGTTGCGATATTTAAAAAAAAATGAAAATAAATTACATTAGAATTAAGCTCGTCTGTATACGCTCAAGTATTTGGTTTGGATCCATCTAACATGCTCTGGGCGATACACTGTCCACAGTGGCGACAGTTAACTGGCGAATGTCAGCGTTTTTAACAGCCTACCAATTGTTCTCTGTTAAAAGGAGGCTCACATTATAACCTTATTTGTATACCAAGTATAAGATACTAGGTAAGTTTTGTAAGTACCACTAAGCTCTAAGTATTACTTTAGATTGTCTATAAAAGTCCACCAAAAAGACAGTTGTTGTTCAATACACGAGCAGCATTTTTCAAAATATTCGTACAAAACATAATTCTTCAGCAGAGGAGTTTCCTCAACGTCAGGTTCCGAGATGAATGTGAATAGCTAGTTATGACATCGTATGCTCACAATACACGAATGCTAATGTACACACGCACTAAAGACTGATAGAATGAAAAAAGAGCGGTTATTTCGGGAAAATACTGGAATATAATCCTTTAATTATTTACATTAAACTGAAAAAAATATGTTTAAAAAATGTCAGGACTCTATTATAGTACAGTATAGTAACATCGAATCAAAACACTGCGGCCCAATCTCTCTAGTTTCTGATAAGGTTTTGGTTACATAAATGTTTGTTAACTCTATGGATTTCTATTCAAATTTGGCATTTCATCTGCCAAAAAATGTTTCGAATATGCTGTTATCCAGAATTGGTGAAACTGGCTCTTAACCTTTTCTATTTGCCACAGAATCTTTTCAACAGAGAAAAGATACTTCAAAATTTCTGTAGCATTTCTGAAATAGAATGAAAAAACGTAGGTCATGCCCATTTATCATTATTAACTTTGTGCAGATTAGTCCACAAGAGCTTTATCCCACCGCTGATAGTTCTTATCGAGGGCACCGTCTTAGCTTGGGTTCATACTGTTATAAAAAAAAGGTTTAAGATATTAAATCACGTAATCATCAAGCCTGTGTTTTTACAAGTGTGATTGTGTGTCTTTTCTACTTTGTGTGTTATTATTGCTTATTATACTATAGCTATTATAAATTTATTTTAAGTACCTTAATAGTTGCATGCCAGATCCGATAAATTGTACAGAAGTAATATAAATGTATATCACCTAAACTGTGCCCATATTCTCGCAAATAAACAACTATGTATAATCTTCAGTGGTTTTAGACCGAGGCAAATCAAGTAAAACAATATGTTAGGCTTTTTGGTCATAATAAATACATAATTTTCTAGATTTGGTCTTGTAGAGTTTTAAGCGCATCAGTTGCATGGCTGATGCGCCTGCATTAGGGTCATAGGCTACAATGGCCTGGCCGATTCTTTGCAACAATCACCACTATTTTAAATCAATGAACTATCTCAATGTACAACCAACTAACAATGTATAGACTACACTACACTACACACTACTAAACTAATAAAGCATTAAAATACTCTTAAAGTAGAACAATGCTAGAACCAACAAATTTATTTTAATAATAATGCAGTTAGTATACTCCCACTTAACACAACAAAAACAAAACAAAGCTATCTTTTATCATCATTTCCACCAAACCATTTATTTGCCCAACTTTTTTTTGCTGTCTGTACCGAGCCCAGCAGCCCCGCATCATCTTTAATCGGCGCCGACAGCTCAGCGCTAATGAGAAAAATAATGATGAGCTACACAGACTCAAAGCCTTAATCAACACCTACGAAGTGCTTGCAAACCTTTGCTTCTTTTTTTGGAGCTGGAATCGGATAATTATGTTATTTAATTATACCAGGTTTAAGTTTGGAAAAATGTAATATGATTCGGCGAGTATGAGTGTAACTTGCGGGTATCTCGATATTTAACGAAGCTCAGAACAAAATACAAATATACATTTTTACCTTTTGTGTATATGTTTTGTATAGTCAAAAACTGAAATGTACCAATTTTTTTTCATACTACGTCCACAGCGAACGAACGTGTAGTCCACCTGATGGTAAGTGGAGTACAGTCTATGGACATCAACAATCCACAAAAGCAAATTATAGATGCGTCGCTGCAGCCGAGGACTACGGTGTTTTGCCTCATGTCCAACTAATTTCAGGGCCTGATCTCACCACCTAACCGGAACACAGTAATGGAAGCACTACTATTTGGCGGCAGGTTAAAGGTGAGACGCTGGTGCTGCCGCCCTCGAGCTCATTCACAACAGCTCTACCACCTTTTATTACTATTTGCAGTAGTGATTTGATATTTCAATTTTAAAGATTTAGTAACCAATACAGTAGACTATTTAGAACGATTAATGTTTTTTACATATAATGGGTAATATAGTTAAAATCACATTTAGATATTTGAAAAAAAAACAATAGATAGACCAAATATACAATAAGCTTAGTAATTCGCTTTGTTCTTTTTGCATCATCTTATAAGGTTGACTGATAGAAAATGTCTATATATGGTATTAAATCCGCCGTTGTTCTATATATTATTATATTAAGTGTAAGAAGTTTTAAGATAAATAAATAAATACGCACATTGTTGAATATCGTTAGAATCTCTGTGTATTATGTATGTGATTATTGTGTGGACAAAATGGGGTCAGACAGATCTCGTTTTAAATAAGTTTAATAGTAATTTGCACGTGAATAAATTGGATTCGACCGGTCGAAAGGTAGACAAATTGGGTATCATTAGATTTATGAAGGTAGGTAGAAATATTACCTTATTTTACAACCCAAGCATTAACTAGATATAGTTTCACAAAATAAATCAGTTTTATTGTAATTGTGTTAGTTTTTGAATGTTTGTATGGTTAAACCATAGAAATATTAATAACTAGTCAATAGAAATGCTATCGACTATCTTTTAACACTGGGACGCATGTCGCCGTTTTTTAAATACCACTTTTTGTATTCCTGCAAACAAAATTATTCTTTTTGGCGATGACATTAAGACGACAATTCCTCAACTCGCACTTGTGTTCGATTAGACTCATGCGCTTGTATTCCTGCAAACAAAATTATTCTTTTTGCGATGACATTAAGACGACAATTCCTCAACTCGCACTTGTGTTTGACTAGACAGATGCGCGGCGACAAAGTCACGCGTCTTTGACATTTCTATTGCCTTATTATTAAGATTTCTATGGGTTAAACTATATGATTATCGGATGAGATATATGAACTGTATAGCTTGAAATTCTAGTATATAGAATGTGGGTAGTAATCATGTTTAATATCTAGATATTAAAAACATACAAACATAACATAACATCACGCCTATATTACCCAGAAGGGTTTGGCAGAGGTGTACAATTTTACCTGTTATGTTTAGGTCCCATGGGATAAAGGGTGAGCCTATCACCATCCAACGGGCACAATTCCAATTCCGTGCTGATGTAAATTTCCTGACCAAAAGTTCACTAATAACACTTTGGCCGACCCGGGCATCGAACCCAAGACCTCGCGGTGAGAGCCGCTTACGGTAACTACTAGACCATCGAGGCATTCAAAGATAATAATATCATTATGTAATCAGAAGCATAACGTCTACCCGTGATAAGAATATAAAATATTTTGTACCCTTCTTTATTTTATGATGATGCATATTCCATTCTCAAAATCTTACTTTGAATAGTTTTTGAAAACTTTTCAAGAAATTTAACTCAAGAATAAACTAAAATCATGCTTCAGAGGTAACTATTGCTTCGCTGTTAACAATATATAAACAGAAGACTGGCACCCATTTTTAAAAATTATTATTTTATTTTTTTAGTTTGTATGTAACTCAATAAATGATAAAAACCATTTTGTCAAAATGGCCACGAACAAACATGCATTTTATTGTCTTAGATTTGATTTGTCTATAAAAGAAAGATACTATTAATGATATTAAAGTTAAACTCATATTATGTTACGTTCGTCATATTTGTACAAAAACACGGCGCCAGGCAGTTTAACTTGAAACTGAAAAAAAACAAACATTCGAACCAATTATTTAAAAAATCTTATCCTATATTAAATTTTTCAAGAATTTTACCGTAACGGTTTTAACTAGAATTTATATCCTTTGTTGTAGGTATAAAGAGATTCATACTTTTTACATCTGAACCTTTGTTGTTTTTTATAAAAGGTATAAAATAAGAAAATGTGTAACTCTGCTCTATCCGAACATTTGATTCGGTCCCCCAGACCTTTGACTTAGAGTGTGGTGCAATTTAAAAGTTTATGCGATGTGATGTACAAAACTTATTGACATTATTACAACCTAACTGACAGTATTGTAGTTTTATGGATACATAAAAATATGCCAAAACACACATTTTCATAGTAAATATACTGCCAGAAAAGGGTTGTATCATGCAGACATATTATAACGCCAAAATATCATACCATTGATACTTGGTTTTGTAGGTCGGTAGATTAATTTATTATATTACTGATATTTATTATCTTGCAGCAGGAGAAACCCTTTTCATTCACCTCTTTTAGCAAGGCTTACCATTCTTGAGATTTCGTTTTGAAAACGACGTAGTCATCAACATTATATACTATGTATAAACGTCAAAAGAGAAAAAAAAATTACGTGATCGTGGTAAACGGGGTAGGTTAACCAAACGCGTTATATCTACACGCGATGACAATGATATCTGACTTAAGCAAAATTAAAAACTTATATTAGTTATTAAAAACTTTTTACTGTAATAATAATATATTTTTGTAAACAGTATAACAGGACAGAGCTTTAACAATTTAGAGTTTTGTATGAACCCATTCATCGCTCTGCCTATAACTTGTACCACCACAAAACCAAGCAGGCGTAGAACAGTGCTCTCCTCCTCCGCCAGTAAATCTCGTAAAAAGGCTTGGCTTGGCTGTATCTAGCGCCGATTTACCGCAATACAGCGTCGTATATAATTCAAATGCGTTTAGTTACGGTGACGGAGCCAGTAATGTCTCCTTTCGGCAAGTACCTACATTATTTAGTACTATTGTGTGAAAATTGTTGAAGCTTATGAATTCTTAACTTATGAGTTTTATGTACCATTTTGCTAAGACAATTATGGGATGGCCGGATTTGAACCTGTGACCTTCTGCATAACTGGCAGTCGCTTTAAACAACTAACTACGGTCGCCTCTTGTCAGGACAGTATGCTACGTCTTTTAGTGACGTCACGTTCATCCATTTGTTCCTATTTTAAGTAGGATACAAACCAACATGTACGTTGTGAGTGTGAAATGTACGTTTAAGAACACTCCGCGACACAGCAGTTATTATTAGTGCGGAAGTAATTTTCAAAAAGTAAAAAAAAGAACAGAATAATCTAGTTGTTTTAATTTTGTTCTCACCTCTAACTTAATTCATTCAATTACTTACTTCTATACTGTACTACTGTAACTATTAGGAACTCACTTCAGTCCTCGTGCTCGTTAAAACCCATACTGACACACGATTGGTACCAAAAGACTCGCATTCAAGAGAAAGTTATAGATGCCATTCCCAGTATTAAATTACAATACTCTGAGAACGTCAAACGACGTCGATAACAAACGGGAATCCAATAATGGGACTCCAAGGAATTATATAAGACTAGCTACTTACCGCGGCTCCGGGCGTGTGGTACGCCTATTATTATTATTATTATTTAACACTTTATTGTACACAAAAGATTACACATTAATAAACATATTAAAGTAAGAGTATACAAAAGGCGAGCTTAACTCAGTGCTTGAGTTCTCTTACAGCAAACCTAGAGCAATAAAGGAGACGATGATGCCATAGAGCAAGATAAGTGTACAACTTAAGTAGAAAATACAAAAGAAAGTAGACCAAGCCAATAAAAAGAAGCCTGTATGTTTATCAAGGTTATAAGCTACTAGTTTTACCGCGGCATCGCCCGGCGTGGATAATATACCTAAGCTATGTCCTTCTTCAGGTCTTAAACTATTTTCAAACCAACTTTCATTAAGATCGGTTCCGTAGTTAACCCGTAAAAACGATACAGACGCACAGACACTCCTACTTTCTCATTTTTAATACAAGTAAGTATTTGTGTGGTAAGTTCCATCGAATACAGATATAGTTTTTGCTTAAAAGAGTAACAAACATTCAGACATTCTCATAAACTTTTGTATTTGTACTTCATATATCTAGAAGACTCTGTGTGAAGGTATGAGTATAGACAATAAACCTGCATTCACAAACTTTTTGGCAGGCACAAACAGGCCTGTTATATAGTATTGATATTTCTACTTATTCAGTTTAAAGTTAGAGTCAGAAGTGATTCAGAGGTATTACAAATGCATATTTATTTATTTATTTATTTATAAAACTTCATATACAGCAGTGTCTATAGGCGGACTTAATGCCTAGGGCATTCTCTACCAGTCTGCCTTCAGGTGGTGCAGAGATAACAAGCATATGTAGGTATATAAATGCTTTTATATTTTTAAATCGTCCGTAAATAGTAATAAATGGAAATTTTGAGCTTTTAAGTTCTCCAGCGCTTTATCTATCGCTGAAAAGCGTTATGACTACCTATCGTACATTAGATATTTATTTACATTTGACTGCCAACCTGTGTTGATGCAGAGTTTAAAAGTGGTAGGTGCAATCAAAGTTTACCATGGTAAGAGATGTATTATTACAAAATTATTACATATATTATTAAATACACACAGCACTTTATACAGATACAATCAATATTATCAAGAAAATAAATGCATAATATGAAAAAAGTACATTATATACCAAGCATAAGTTAATGTTGAGTACATTCTACCAATTTGCTCAACAAGAGCTCACGAACAAATGTGATGATCGTGTAGTAATCCATCCTGATTCCAAAGATATTGGAATTCAAAAAAGTAATAGAGGTTTTGTATGAGCTTGTTAACAAAAGCTGTTTTCTCTTTGAAAAGCTAATCTAAGCATACTTAAGTAAATTATAGTACACTGTATTATTATGTTGTTAGCCATTTGCTAGCGTGTTTGCTTCTACAACAGTATCCTATTACCTTAGGTCATCTGATGGTTAAGTTGGTACTTGTATTTAGCTGGCAGTTAAATGGTACTTGTTTACTTAACCAAGGCAATATTCCGGCATCTATATTAAATTTTGATTTTATTTATTAAGAAGACTCTACAGCTTTATAACACGTACATGAATACTTGTTAATAGAATGCAATCAGCCTCAGTTGATTACATTTACAATAAGTAACTTAAGCCAAATAAAAGTTCCATGGCAGTGCACGGTAAAGCGGTAGTAAATATATTAACAAAATTAAAGTATCATCGAGTGCACATACAAACTTAATTACTATTTAAAGTAACATCGAGTACACACTATGATATAATCGAGACCGCTTTATTATAATCGAATACACATTAACAATATATTATATATTTTCTTTTTACTTTTATTTCTTGTGAAAAAAATCACAAGATAAAAAATCTATGTAGGTGTATGTAGATGTTTCAGTCTATAAATTAAATAGGGAATTAATTAATTAATTAGAAGCCTCCCCGAGTGACGTTCCCAACGATTCCCTACGTCCGGTGCACCCTGGGCAATTCGCGAGTTCTTTAAAGCGCTTTTTGCCCGCTTGGAGATCTGACGGTAGTTGCTCCGCGTAAAATACAGATATTCAACCGACCCCAACGTCATTGGGAAAAGGCTTGGCAGATTATTTGGCCGCTCTCGAACTACAAAAGCTTTCATAGCGTCTCCATCACAAAACTTCAAACAAAAACTTTCCACTCAAACTATGAACTTTCGTGAATGTCCCGTAAACTACGACAAGTGGAGTTCAAACACGATTCTCGGATTAGAGATGATCACCTATTCGTAGCTTGCGGTTAACTGGAGTTCGTAACTAATTGATTAAATTATATTATTATTTAACAAAGAGGTGAATGGCTAATTGAATAGTGTCGTTGGAATTGGGTTGGTGTAATAAAAGGTAAGCGATGATTTATCTATGATAACTAGTACATATTTATAGATTCTTTTTTGTTTGTTTGTTTGTACTGAATAGGCTTTGGAATTACTAGACTGATATTATGGAAAATTTATTGATTGAATTCAAGAACTCCGCAAATACATAGGATACTTTTTAATGTAGGTACCATGTGGAAGGAGTTCGAGACTAAATCTTAAAGATTATACTAAAGATAGATAAATAAATGAGATGCGCTTATTGTTTTTCTTTTACCTATTATGTAACTTATATTATTATCAACAAGTTATGTACTGTAACAAGTTTTACACTGTGCTAAGAACATCATAACATAAGATAACATCACGCCTATATTACCCAGAAAGGAGTGGCTGTTGTGTACAACACCCATATTTCACCTGTTGTGTTTAAGTCCCATGCGATAAGGGGTGAGCCTATAGCCACACACAATTCCAACCCCGTGCTGATATTGTAAATGACGGAATGTTTACAAATAATACTTTGCCTGTCCCGGCAATCGAAACATAAGAAAGAGGGGCGCATACACTTACCACTAGATCTACGAGGCAGTAATAAATAAATAATAAATAAATATTTCACAACTTACACACAACGCCATATAGTCCCAAACTAAGCAGAGCTTGTACTGTGGGTACTAGAATAACTGACACTAATACATATATACTTTTCTTTTGTAAATACATACTTATTATACATAGAAACATCCAAAATAAGGCAAACCCCCATGTTCATGCACACAAAGATTTGTCTTAAGCGGGAATCAAACCCGCGACCTCGGCGTCGCAGGCAGGTACACTACCCACTCCGCCATCCGGTCGTCATATATAAATAAATGTTTTAAAAATATAGACAAAATCATTTTTCAAACACGCTTCGTTTAAAATTGCACATTGCACGTACAGTCGGCCAATGAGTTGGGTATGCAGGGCAAAAACTTCTAAGTCATAGTAAAGACGTACTACACCAGTTATGGATAAGTGAGTTATATATCTGAATAGTGTATATTATATATTACACTTATTAGATACGTAATTCACACAAGCATATCTATTGCAGTCAGTTTTCAGTATGGCGTAGAAGTTTTTTCCCTGCAAACTAATTGCTTGGCCCACTGTACACACGGCTAGCGATCAACTCATACGTTTCCAGCATAAGCTGGTCTCGTATGCAAGCAAAGCCTTTCGCGAGACCATCATATACTGGAAATGCATAGGTTGATGTGTATCCGTCGTTACTTGTCCAGGTAATGCACGGCGGCGATCTATCATTTATTTCTATGCCAGGACTCCATTAAGGCATGTCGTATACGCCACTATCTAAGCAAATAAAGTAATGCAGTAGTGAGGTACCGACGGCATACTAACTGCTTTTAGAAGGAAAATTGTTCACGTGAAATATAGTTGTTTGACAGGTCTAACTGAAAGGTAATGTGAATGTAGACTTCTACAAAGATATACTTAATATTCATCCCGTAAAATCTACTGGGATAAGATAACAGTATTATGTTATTTCTTATTCAAAAGGTACCAAATAACTGTTCTTTTTTTACTAAACATAACAATTGAAATGTGGGTGTTGTACACCTCTTCCACACCCTTTTGGGTCATAATATAGGCGTGATGTTTTGCTATGTTATTTATTTATATACCGATTAAAAAGCAGTTGTTTTTCAACATGATCATTGCAAAACATATCATAAACTCCCTGATGAATGTAAACCTCCTGTTGAAGTCAGTTAAAAATGGCAAGATGGGATTTTCTCATTATCTACAAGTTGGCAAAATCACTGAAACTCTTTTTTATTATTGTTACTTAGTTTCTGTTTTAATATCGTGTTTATTTTTATACTTATCTACTAATGGCACCTTGATGACTCTATCGATTATTACACCAAGTGTATGTTTGTTTTTTCATTATAATAACCTCATTCTAAAATGACATGATAAATATATTTTATTCACGGACAATTTTATTGCTGTTTATATCTTAACTTAAATTCTGTCATGAAAAAATTGTGTGAGTTTGCTTTGTGTGTGTCAAATGTATGTTTGTTAATATCCTCGAGACACAAGAGTAACTCCCCTGGGCATGCATCGTTTTAAAAAATAAAAAAAATATACATTGAAAAGGGTGCCCGGCTACGACCGAGTTTTAGCCAACGAAAGAAAAAGAGGAGGTTCTTAAGTCAATGTGTATATACATAATTTTTTTTATGTTATTGTAGGACTAAATCGGGCCTACACCAAATCGACCTATTTTTTTTCAATTATATTTCTGAACAACTCTTTGTAGGACGTGTACATACGAGTACATTGCCGAATATTCTATTTAGTTCTAGAAAGTATCGGACAGAAAAAATCGGGGGTGGGCGGACACTCTTACTTTTTCTATCGTTTCAATTCCGTCTTCAAACCTTAATGATCCGCTTCCGAAATAAATCCATTTGGAATAAACCTGTTCACGTACTTACATGTGACTTGTGATTGATTATTCTCTTATTTATTGATATGGGATCAGGTAAGTAATGATGGAGACTTTGGGACTTTGGAATGCTTGTTTTATGTATGGGAGGTACGGATTTCAGCGCTCAACATTAATATATTTCAGTAAGAAAGCTAGCAATATAAATCGTTTTCTACGACTTTATGTTTTTGTTTTATCGGGAAATTATAAATTTATTTTTTGGGCCTGAAGTTCCTGGTTGCTACCTGCTAATAGGTACAATACATGACACGAGTCGTCCGGAAAGACGTGTATCATACAGTCAAAAGATTTGAGGATTTGTAATGTGACTTGGATTACTTAGATGGGAGAGCGATAGGACGGATTCCTAACGTCACGGTTTCAAGTTCCATATCAAGTCCAAAACAAAATCGACTGCTTCTTTTAATTTCTTGAAAACATCTTATTCACCTAAGTTAACTGCATAACTACAAAATACTTTCGGAGAGTATCAAAAATAGTGCAAATAGGTTTATAAAATGTCGACTTTTCTCGAGTAATACCTCTGATGCTGCAAGTCTAAGTGTGCATAGGGTACGGTAACTGCCTACTATCAGACGAGCCGTAAGCCTGTTTGCTTCTTCAGAAAAAAAAACAAAATATTTTATCTAAAACCAGTTAGTCTGAACAATTGTGTCATATTGAATGACCACGCTGAGGTCGCGAGTTCGATTCCCGCTTAAGACAAATCTCTGTGTATGTAACATGGGGGTTTGTCTCAGTCTGTGTGTTTCTATGTATAATAAGTTCTATGTACAAAAAAATCAAAATGTATATGTATATATTAGTATTATTTATTCTAGTACCCATTGTACAAGCTCTGCTTAGCGTA
This sequence comes from Hypena proboscidalis, assembly GCA_905147285.1. Taxonomy (NCBI): domain Eukaryota; kingdom Metazoa; phylum Arthropoda; class Insecta; order Lepidoptera; family Erebidae; genus Hypena; species Hypena proboscidalis. The sequence continues at coordinate 19,697,945 of LR990131.1, forward strand.
AGACTAGACGGCGTTGTGTGTAAGTTGTGAGATATTTATTATTTTATTATATTCACGTGTTAAGATAGGTATCCATATACATACGTTTGCCACAGCCGGACCGTGTACGACAAACCATTCATTACATATTAAGAATCGGGATGGGCGACGGTTTTACAATCCCTCTGAGGCAGTTCCATGTCTCGGAGAGCGTAAAGCCGTTGGTCCCGATTGTCATAAAGATCTATGGTGGTGATTAAGGGTAGTTTCTACTCGTTCGACAAGAATGGGATCCCAATGTTACTGGAAAAAAGGTATGGGATATGAGTCGAAGACGTCTCAATGATTTGTAAGACCAATCTTGGTTTTAGGGTTCCGTAGAACAAGGAACTCTTATAGTTTCACCATGTCCGTCTGTCTGTCCAAGGCATAGTATCGAATTTGTTAGAGCTAGAAAGCTGAGATTTTGCACGAATAAGTAAGTTAACTAATATCGACAAAGTGGTAAAGTAAAATTTAGAAAAAAGCCCGCGTGTTAAGGTACCATCAAATATGTTAAATGGTGATTTTTTTTTCTTTTGTTTACCGTATAGCGTGAGGTATTGTTTGATAGGTCTTTCAAATAAATTTAGAGGATACTATTACAGTTTTTGGATTAAGACATGTGTTTGCGAGTTATTTAAGTTTAAGAGCGAATGATTGTTCAAGTCTAATCTGGAAACATTGTAGTATAATATATATAAGCAACTCTTAAGGAAAACTTTAGCTGCAAATTAAATTTAAATCGTAGTAATAAGCTACCAAATTGTTATGCCTAAATTGTCGTGTATCAAGCTGTTACTTGTTTATTACAGATAGTAAATCCCTTTCTTCAAATATTTTGTAGGAATCCTATTGTGCGTGGGCGCACTTGGTTAGCTTTTTTTAACTTTTAATCGAAAGGTGCCAAATTTCAAAAGAATATTTCTACCTATGGAAAAATATGAACTATTTATATGGCTATTTGTAAATGAAATTAATGTAGAGTGCACGGATGGCGCGCGAACTGCATTGGTGTTGTGGGTTCGATCCCCACATGCGACAAATCTTTGTGTGTGATTCGCAAAGATTTGTTCTGACTCTGGGTGTGCTGTGTGTGTGAATTGTATGTTTGTGAACACCCCCGCGACACAGGAGTAATTCCTAGTGCGGGCGTCGTTTAAAAAAAAAATACTCATTTCAATATTTTTAACATATTTTTCTCGCCCCGGGTTTAACACCCGGGTTGGGCAAAACTGGTTTTTGGGATTTATTTGCCAATCAATAGCAGCATGGATTTGGAATTGTGCCCGGTGGATGGCGATATTCTCACCCCAATTACAAGGGACCTAAACTAATCCAGACAAAAGATGAAATGTGGGTTGTCGGCACCTCTGCCACACCCTTCTTGGTAATATAGGAATATATTTTTTTTAAGCATTTATTTTTCATTTTTACAATGTAAGTTTGTTAACACATGATAAACTCGCCAAACTGTTACGTTTGATGGCGAGAAACGCTCATTTTATAATTTATATATCATTTAACGACTTACACTGACTAACAATAGTTTAATATTTAAATCTATACAACTAAATAAACAAAATTGTACATACACATTGTTATTTGGTGAATTGATTCTCAATGGTAGGCAACATTATCTACCTGTTACTGAGAAACCATTCTTTAAGTTTTGATTTTATAGCAAATTAACCATACTTAGGGTTATTCCTTAATAATTCTATGTTAAGTAACCAAGTCCCTGCCAAGGTTTTTCTAAGAGAATACAGCATGGGGTTCTTTAAAAAGAGTGCAAATAGGTTTTTAAAGGGTCGGCAACGCACGCGTGATACCGCTGGCGTTGCAAGTGTCCATAGGCTACGGTAACTGCTTACCATCAGGCGGGCCGTATGCTTGTTTGCCACCTCAGTGGAATAAAAAAAAATCGTCTTTGTTTCCCTATTCTCAAAATAAGAGGGAAGCAAAGTAGTATCAGGTGCTTATTACTCTGTATTATTCTCTGAGAATGGCAAAGCTGACACGAACAAAGGATTTGTTAGTACATAGTTGTTGTTCGCTTCCCACAAACAAAAGTTACATTGAATCAGGTTTTGGCACTACCACTACATGTTACAGTGTTTATGAGAAAACAATAGTAACATAATTAATGAATTTTCCTGGAAAGTACTTATTTATACATCACTCAAGTTTCACACAACATAATTTAGTATCAAACTATGCCGAACTTGTACTATGGGTACTACTGATACTTATACATATATATGCATTTTATTTTGTAAATATACACTTATTATATAAAGAAACATTCAGACCATAGAAATCTTAATAACTAGTCAATAGAAATGCTATCGACTATCTTTTAACACTGGGACGCATGTCGCCGTTTTTCAAATACCACTTACACATACATTTTGTATTCCTGCAAACAAAATTATTCTTTTTGCGATGAAATTAAGACGACAATTCCTCAACTCGCACTTGTGTTCGACTAGACACATGCGCTTGTATTCCTGCAAACAAAATTATTCTTTTTGCGATGACATTAAGACGACAATTCCTCAACTCGCACTTGTGTTTGACTAGACACATGCGCGGCGACAAGGTCACGCGTGTTTGACATTTCTATTGCCTTATTATTAAGATTTCTATGATTCAGACCAAGACAAACCTTCATGTTCTTGCACACAAAGATTTGTCTTGAGCGGGAATCGAACCCGCGTTGCACTACCGACTCCGCTATCCGGTCGTTAATTATTCCGTCCATATTATGAATGTCTCATATTACCTTTCTTCGCCTCTAAAGTTGTCTAAAGCAATTTTTCTTAGATTAAGATTCAGTATTATTAATACAATTTGAGTAGATAAAAATTAATAAACAATGATTCCGTCATAATTACTAACGTAACTAAAAAAATAGGTTTATCAAAGTGATACTACTATTGCACGACAAACTATTAATCAAATAAATATTACACACAAAACCATTTAGGATATTTTTAAATATATCAAATAATAAAATCGGAATGAAACTTTTTTTTCGAATCCTACAAATAATGTTTTTAGTTGCGTGAGCCTTTATGTAATATGACCATAACATAACATCACGCCTATATTACCCAGAAGGGTGTGGATAAGGTGTAAAACACCCATATTTCACCTGTTATGATTAGGTCACATGTGAGCCGATCGCTATGGGCACACAACTCCATGCTACTATTTGAGACTTTCGGACTAAACTTTAAACTGACCGTTAATGTACTTAACTCCCGTTTTTCTTACATCTGTCAAAAAGGCAAGCTTCAATCATTCAGGTAAATGTCATAAAATATTAATAATCGTACTATTATTTGGTAACAAAACCCCAATTAATATAACATAACAAAGTCTATAGCCCAATGTGCCTACTTCCATAGCTGAACGGTCAATACCTTCACTGTTTACGAGCAATATATTTAATCACAGTTTCCAAGGCAAGCATTTAATTACTGTTGTTAACCTTTGACGATTTATTACATTTATTAAAAAGTGCCGTTCGTTCACCAGTATGCTTGGAAAATGCATACTGAGAAAAGATGTTTGCTTTTCTTTGAATGTCTTTATTATTACGGGATCGTATTTTTATATTACTTATACTGTAGGATTTTAATTAGGGATAAAATAGCATAAATAGAAATAGCTTCAGTCTTAAGAAAGAACAATCGGTATTGTGTTTCCAGGACTTTCATAATCAGGTTGTATTTTTTTTATCTTTCGTTCAGGACTTTCATAATCAGGTTCCGGATTTGTTTTATCTGTCCAAAAAATATAACCCGACCTAATATAAAAGCGAACTGTTATTTTCATGTATATGTGTTATTGACTTATTCTGTTTATAAGGCTTATCTAACACCTCTGAAACTAGGGCTAAATCTATATCTATTTTTATAGATATTTCAAATCTTAAACTCTTAAATGCATGTTTGTTGATTACTTAACTTATTTACAAACATAAGTTAAATTGATTATTTTCTCAAAATGGCCAAGAACAAATAAGCATTTGAGTGTTTAAGATATGATAAGCTAGGGTATGCAGCGATAGCCGAGTGGGAGGCCGTAGGACTGCAAAGTCAACGGTCTGGGGTTCGAACCCACGGCACACACCTTGGTCAATAAATCGTTAAGATTCATCTTTTCAAAGATTTATCATATAAATTATCGCTCGCGAACGGTGAAGGAAAAACATCGTGAGGAAACCTGCATGCCTGAGAGTGCCTTAAAAGTACTCGAGGTCGTGTGAAGTCTACCAATCCACACTTGGCCAGCGTGGTGGACTATGGCCTAACCCTAGAAGAGGCCCGAGCCTAGCAGTGGGACATGTTTTGGATACAGGGCTGCTATTATTTATTATTATTATGTCTATAAAAATAGATATTGGCAGGGGACGCCCTAGAATTAGCTACAAACAGCAAGTGAAAAAGAAAGTAAGTATGTACCTTACTCACTTTCTTTCATTCACTCACCTTATTAGTTATCAGGAAGTTAAAAAAGACAGAGGGGAGACAAATGGTAGTTTTTTCAAGCTACATGTGCGAAAAAATGTGGTAAAATTATTTTTAGCTTGTGGCGATACACATAAAATTGTACTTGTTGTTGTTATATTGTGTTTCCTTCTAACCATTCTTGTGTGTGTACATAAATTGTTAAATAAATAAATATTAAACTTTTCTTGTGAAACTTTTTCTATGTAGATAAAATATGTCATGTTTTTTTACTAAATTTGTTTCTGTCGTTTTTCTTTGTTCATTCTTCTGTCACAAACTGTTTTACAAAAATATATGGAAATTTCATCTAAAGTTGGGTTTTATTATTACAACCCACAAGGTTTTCGAATAAATTTACCAGAATATCTCTCAATGTTTTAAATAAAAAAGTAAATAGAACTAACTGTTTTGCTATCGTAAATAAAACAAAAGGTACAAAGGTAAGATGATTTAAAACAATGAGAAAATTTAATTAGCTTGATATTCTCTTGACTCAGAAAATGGTGATTCTATAGTTTTAAGATCTGGGAGCATGGTAGTGGTCGCGCCAAGACGAGCCAAGCGAACGTTCTTGGGTTTCGATTATACCAAATTACCAAAATTTATATAATAATATATGATGTCAATAGTAGACTAATGAAATTATATATAAAGCTTTATTCTTGTCATGTTGATATCCAAAAACCTCTGATTTTGTCATTGACCTGTCATCATTGGAATTAAAGGGTGCCCCAATTCCATGTACTCGCTTTGAGGTAAGAAAAGTAAATACTAGTTACATTTACTAGTGGTAGAGCTCTTGTGAACGAGCTTAATGGCGGGAACCACCGTCGCACCTTTAACCTGCTGCCAAATAGTGCTTACATTAATGTGGTCCGGTTTGGTGGTGAGATCAGCCCCTAAAATTACTGTCATATAAGGCATAACACCGTTGTCCTCAGCTTCAGCGACGCATCTACAATATGCTGATGTGGATTGTCCAAGGGCTGTACTCCACTTACCATCGTTCGTTCGCTGCAGGCGAAAATAAAAAAAGAAAACTAATTCTTTACACTACTTGAACTCATCATTGAATCCAAATTTAAAATGCACCATTAATCCAATACCGAAGGTAAATATGCACCACAATTTAAAAACCATAATAAAGTAAACCGTATTCATTAACACCAGGGAATAAACAAATTATGGAGGAGAATATTATAATTTAATATCAGAAGGAAATAAATCTCAGCAGACGCATCGCAGTAAAATGAAGTTCGCTTTTGCTACACCTAGGCTTTGGAAATTTGCTGGGTAAACCGTAGGCGCGTAATGAGACCCTCTCACTACGATACTAGCTCACTATGGATATGGTATATTTAAATAGAAAATAGTTTAAAAAAACTAAATACACGCTTTATATAGAAAACCAAAAAATATTATTTAATTATTTACACTATTATTAATTTATATTTATTAGTTTTTTTTACACTATTCTTAATTCAAAATTATTAAAATTTATTTTCTATTTTTAGTTTGGTTTTCTATATAAAGCGTGTTTTTTAGTTTTTTTTAACTATTATTTATCTATATTTTATTAATATTAAATTTTTTGTGAACATTTCAGAAAGAAGAAGCAACGCCATTTCAACTATGACAAGCACACAAATATAAGCGATTTTACTTTATTATTACAGTTTTATATTATCGCAAAGTGCCAGGGTTATTAGGCATAAGGTTCTAAAATTACTCCTTACTACACTAAAACTCTTCACAGCACATAAAGCATACCTTAAACAAAATAAAAATAAAACCATTATAAGTCCTCAGATGTTGGACGCATCTACAATCTACGCTTGTGGATTGTGACTGTTATGGTCTCTAGCGGCCATTTAACATCAGGTTGACTACATGCTCATTACATACAAATTCCGTATAAAAAAACAGTTGTCTGTAAAGTCGGTTTACTGACAATAGTTAAACGTGACAACGTCATAAGAAAATACTGATACAGACAGATGTCGAACGCTGCCGAACGCAGAGGCAGATTGTGCCTCTTTGTCGCTCGTTCCGCGCTCTCGCTTGCACTTCAAGCCTTAAATGGAACGCCTCAGAGCGAGGTAACGCCGCATGAGTCATGTTTTTTCGTGCGTGCAGCCGGCTCCATCGAGTTATAAGACGTTGTCACGTCAAAAATAAAATTTTAGGCAAATCAAAAAGTCGGAAAATAACTTGTCATCTCAATCAGTAGCTTCGTACTTCTTTGTCGTTCACCGGCAGTATCTAAGGCACAGCAAGCTTATGACGTTGCTGAAAATTCATTATTTTCTCATTAGACCGTAACTTTACACCGCTGTACTTAGGGAATTTTCAACAAAATCCACTCTTATTAAATATATCTCTCGCCTTCTAGACTGTAAATAGAAATATTAAGAAAATTACCGGCTTTTGGTGATATTATACTGGGTTGTATATAGTTACACCTAGTCAGTCTTGCAACGTTGATCCACTTTTTATTTGTAAATAAGTGTTATTTAGTTACACACTATAGTTTGGAATGAATCTCAGGTTCGATCCCCGTGCCGAGCAATAGTACTATTTTTCCGTTAGGAATTTCTCAGTAGCTGCATAGAGTCTGAAAAATTGCCCAATATGACAGGTGAAGTGTTGTTTTCACCTTTGCACACCGTTCTGGATAATGTTGGCCGTAGCGCAATGGATAAGGCGTCGGACTTACGATCAGAGACGACCTCTGATCGTAAGTCCGATCCGGTTGAAATCCTTATCATCACACAAAGGACGTAAACTTCCTCCTAACACAAGCGAACTAAGCTTAGCTGGAGGGGATTAACAAGAATACTAGTATTTTTTTTTATACTACGCCCACAGCGAACGAACGTGTAGTCCACCTGATGGTAAGTGGAGTACAGCCTATGGACATCAACAATCCACAAAAGCAGATTATAGATGCGTCGCTGCACCTGAGGACTACGGTGGTATGCCTCATCTGCCAGTAATTTCAGGGCCTGATCTCACCACCAAACCGGAACACAGTAATGGAAGCACTACTATTTGGCGGCAGGTTAAAGGTGAGACGGTGGTGCTGCGGCCCTCGAGCTCATTCACAAGAGCTCTACCACCAGTAAATTTGCATATAGTAATATGCAAATTAAGTAAACGTTTTTCTTTCTTTGGTGTTATATTTATGCTACATATAGGTACCAGCCTCGTACATCATGTCATTGCCCGACATACATATTTGTTCGGTGTCAGTAAATTACTTATTAGTTAAATTAGTCATATTTGAAATCAGTTCGCGTTCACGCTCTGTTATCCATCAACGTATCACGTCTCACTTCATATCATTTATCTTATATCATTTTATCGATCAATATAGTCAGTCAAAATTTAAAAAAAAATGGATGTACAATGATAATAGGCACACATGTAGCTTGTAGCCTAGATGAACTCGAGAGAGTCACAGGCGGCAGTTACTAACTATAACTATTTAAATAGATTGGCAGTTTTAAACCTTATTATAAATACAGCACGGTTCAAAACTGTTAACATATTGATGAACTTGAATTAGCATCTAACCCAGCTCAGTCATTTGTTCATAAAGCAAAGTTCCTGATATAATTAACTTAGCAAAACAATACTGTATAGATCCGTTACCAATACAGTCGAACTAAGTTAGTAAGCACCGTAGCTCGACAAACTAACTAACTATACGAGCAACGTGAACTTACTCCTAACATACTGGTTATATATATTGGCAATATTCGAGTAAACTATTGTCTTACATTTGTGTGTATATAATTTACAAGTTTTAAAACTAATTTCCACTTCTATAATGACTTATATAGTAAACGGGCGTATAGTCCAACTCATGGTTAGTCTTCTTCTTCTTTGCGTGACAATGGAAAACACATGGAAATGCATGTTAATTAAATTTGGTTTGACCAGAACTTTGCCACAAGAACGGCACTATCGGTGGCGCTCCACAGGTCGTCTATTGTACAGTTGGAGGGACATAAAGGGCATGTAAGAAGGTGAGCCATCGTTTGGGGACTGGCACCGCATTCACAATCGGCGAAGTCTGCATAACCCCACCTAGCTATTTTTTTCTGGCAGCGGCTAACTTGGGTACGGAGCCTGTTTAAAGCCTTCCAATGTGGCCAGGGTAAATCGCTGCCCGAGGGTAGGATTTCTTTTTGAGGTATCAGTGGGTCGACGGGATAGACTTCTTTCCATAGCAGTAATCTGGCTTGTTGGGGAGTTTCATTTAGCGTAGTTGTTTGTGCGATGAATCGCTTACGACTCTTTAGCCGAGTCGAGCCGTCTTAAGAGAGAGTGGTTAGTGTGTACAGTCCATGAACATTCATAATCTATATAATTTTATTTAAAAAAATCGACTGCAATTACAAAAAATGCACTAAAACGTAAGAAATACTTAAGTAATATTCAACGTCTCCTCTCATTTTTGCATAACTTGAAAGAATACAGTAAACGGCCGTAAGGTGCCAATAGTAAAATAATTATGCCCATACTCCTAACCGTTGAGGAGTTGTACCTTTCAGCATCAGCCCAGCAACATGAAATGCTGACTGATGCAAATATTCGAGTAGCTTTAGGTAATCTATGAAAAACAATAAAGAAGCCTAACATTTGAGAGTTGCCCTAGATTTCTCTAGGATCTCATCACCAAATGAAATGTATACTCTATATGAAAAAAAATTGCATTGGGGTGCATGAAAGGAGCCTCCCCGAGCGACGTACACCACGATTCACTACGTCCGGCGCACCCTGGGCAATTCGCGAGTTCTCCAAAGCGAATTGGCTAATCCTTTCACCACGATGGCAAGTCAAAATAAAATTTGACTCAGCCATCGACACGACGAAGAAGAAGAATGAAAAAAAAAACTGAAATTGGTCCACTTTACGATTACTCAAAGGCGTCTGGGCGTCTTTGAGTAATCGGCGTAAAAAAAGTACAATTGAATTGAGAACCTCCATCTTTTTTTGAAGTCGGTTAATAAGTAGATTGTAGATAAGTTGCTACATCTAAGTACAACAGATTTTTTTAATTTAAGGCCCGATCGTTGTACCAAACCCGAACACAGTAGTGAAAGCACTTCCCTTCAGCAAGTAGCATGGCGGTGCTTCATACCGCAAAGTCCTCACAAGAGCTCTTCCACAGCAAAACCTTCACTAAGGCCACATTCAAATTGGCAACATTTCTCAGAAACAAAGCTACCCAAATGACGATCTCTCGGAATACCGTCACGTAGCATTAGAGTCACTCGTTACTCCATAAAGTTCACGGCTGTGTACACACCGCTACACATCAACCTATACATTTTCAATATAAGCTGGTATCACATTGCAGGAAAACCTATACAACGCGATCCCATCTTATACTGGAAATGTATAGGTTGATGTGTAGCCGTCTGTACATTAGAAGGCACACATTTATATCCTGCAGCGCTCGTTTGCGTAATACTGCGCTTCACGACAAAGCCTCAAATATTACATTGCATAAACTTTCATACTCTCACATGGGTATGTTTAATTTTACTAAAGTTCCTTACTTAGTACTCGCTTTTTTGCTAAAATTGTAGCAAATTTATTTATTTATTTATCATATGGAAAACTTACAGCTAGTATAACTTAAATGACAATAGTTTAGGAACCATAAAGCCAATAATAAGTTGTCGCTTCTAGTGACGGTATATAAATTTGGTGCAAACAAAACTAATGCTAACATCGCTTGCACCTTATAATTAGAGCGCGATTTAAATGAAAAAAAGTGAAATAAAAATATAACATAACATAAAAAAAGAAATATAAATGGCAGTAGTTATTATACCTTAGATTGGCTATTGTAACCTTTACCAGATAATAATATTATTTTACAAGCTAGCTTATGTCATACTACAAATACACAAAAGCAATATTTATTAATACGACATATGTAGCAAACGGCTATGTAGTACACCTGATAAGAAAGGGTATTAACTATTAATAATCCAATAAAAGTAGAATTATAATGATGACAAACGTAGGAATCTGAATATTTCGTAAATTTTTGGCCGTCAAACCGTCAGAAATGCATGACAAAATAGTACGATCGTCATAATTATTTAATAGGATCCATATGAACTGTCTCGATAGTCTAGTGGTAAGCATATGCGAATCTCATTGCGAGGTCTTGGGTTCGATTCGCGGGTCGAGTAAGTTGTTATTTGCGAACTTTCCATCAAGAAATTCACAATAGCAGCACGGAGTTGGAATTGTGCCCGGTGGATGGCGATAGGCCCATGGGACCTAAACATAACAAGTGAAATGTTGGTGTTGTAGAATTCGGTCACACCCATCCAATATAAGCTTGATGTTGAGTAAGTTGTGTCACCAAAAAACCGGCAAACAGTATAAGCACTATTAGACGGTATTGCTTATACTCTTACTAGCTTGATCGAAGGATATCTACCACCATTAACTTAGGAAGATAATATTTAATATTTTTTTCATAATTTTAACGTATGTACCTGAACAATATTACGATACAAAAAAAAATACTGAGGTGTCAAGGGACACCCGGATGGAACGAAGTTCCTTTCAATTTTTAGTCTGATGATGTAGCACCGTAGCTGTAATGTAGCATGTAATTACTACACCGCTACGAGAATTTCTACGAAATGTGTCGTTACAACTTTTCGTCCCATTTTTTTCCGTCTAGCCCCCTTTCTAAACGCGCGATAAGGAACTTCGTTCCAAAACCTGGTTCTGAAAGAACGTTGTACGATATAAACATCCCAAAGAGATGGTTATACTGAAACCCACCTTCCTTCAATGAAGATATCTTATTAGGTAAATGAGTCCGAAACAAAATTAGCTAAACCTCATTTCTTTTATTCTTGCAAGCTCGCTCACTGTCTTGCATTTTTGCGTCGAATTATACTATTTTTAAACTCAATTCACACTAGGGTTAGGCTTCACAAACATTTTTTGTACTTCAATTATATAATTAATATGAAAAATGCAAAGTGGACGGTTGGCTTAGCTGTTTAAGCGGTCGCCTCGCCGCTCTCCATTGCGGTGGTGTTGTGGGTTCCATTGCCACACGGGACAAATCTTTGTGTTATTCGCAAAGATATGTTCTGACCACAGATATAGATCTACATAGATAACGCAAGTATCACGATTTGTATTGAAACCAAGCGTGCCGACTTTTTAATACCTATTGTGACGTCACAGCCGAAATTTAGTGACGGGAAATCCAAACCGATTCAAAGACACCGATGCCGCCGATGCCAATCCGCCCAGTACGTTCAACTGGAGCTGTCCGCTATGATTTTCTCTGACAAAAGACGCGCGTGGACTTAAGTTAGCGGCGACCAACCTCGACGCTTGGTCGGGGTTGAGACACGCGAAGTACATGCATTTGCGTTATCTATGTAGATCTATATCTGTGGTTCTGACCCTGGGTGTGCTCTGTGTGTGTGAAATGTCTGTTTGCAAACACCCGTGATACAGGAATTATTCGTAGCGCGGGCGTCAATTTACAAAGAAGAAAAAAACTTGTTTCGTCTTTTTTATACCCTTTTTTACGTAATTATAGCTTTTTAAACTTTGTTTTTGTTTCGGTGTGAATCGGGTTTTAGAGGACAAATGGCAAGTCTCGCCCGCGGCCGGGTCGAGCCCGTGATAAAACACGGAGTTGGAACGATGCAACAGGGAGGCAACTTTGTCGTCCCAATTAATTAGTATTTACCACTGGAGCTTTGCTCGGCTTATTGTGTATTTTGAAACATACTTCACCTATGTATGTTTTGGTAGTGTTTATTTACCTACATAATAAATATACTCTCTATGTTTTTGAAAATCAGCACCTCTTAGGAAGTACAAAGAAGACACATTTAGTTAGATCAATGGTTTTTTGATTGTTTACAGCATTTATACTAATCAAGTTGATTTATTATACAATAGTGATACTGGAATTATTTTTGACTGATTTAGAACTTACCTTCAGTTGTTTTTAAAAGTAAAATAGTTCTTATTTTAAGCATTATGTTAGTGCTATGTAGACATTTTCAATATCCAATCGCTATGAGTAAGTGCGACGTTGAAATACATACATAAAAAAAACTTAATACAAAAGCCACTGGCAACTTAGACGTACGACGGGGGTTCAGGTTCGAGTCCTGCTGGCTTCTTAATTTTTCAACTTTAATATTATTTAAAACTTAGACGTAATTCATAAATGGTATATGGTGAAATTATATCATTATTTTTATTTTAAACCCACTTCCATGGTAGGTACCAAGCTTATGTTTATTCATTTAAAAATAATTACAAATCCAACGTAATAATCGTGGCTTCCATAATTTTCTTGAGAAATACCCGTTTTAATATAGATTACAGTGCTACCGTATTAAATTAAAGTATAAAAATAGTAATTAATACTTTTATTAACCTTTAGCTGAGCCATATAATACGGGGCACGCAACAGTAATACGATGATTGTTTCGACCGGTTGCATGTGGGCATTGCGTGTTAATTAGAGAAAACTATAAAAGTTTATACCCAGAAACTAAAATAATTTGTAATTAAAAATAAATCACGAGATTTTTATTGCCCATTTGTTTATGAAGAAATTGCCCAGGATGTGTGTGATAATGGTAGGATATCCTGCATTAAAAAGCTTCACGTCTGTCATTGACGTCAGCTAAAGAATATTGTACTGTAAGTTGTCCTCCTCTAGCACTGTTATCGCTGTATGGTGCTATAGATAGCTGTAATTATAATTTAATCATTTTTGTGATACAGATTATATTAAAGTGCGCGTTAAGAAAACAGTAAGAATAAATTTGAAATTAAAATCAGTTGACACAAATGACAGGGCAAAAGAGAAATGTTCGAAGCAATGCCTTCAACTGGTTACTGTAAACATAACCTTATAATTTTGAAAAGATTTGTTTGGTTGGTTTGATGACTCACTGCATTCTTAACGCGAACGAGCAAAGCCTACAAAGCAAAGCTGCAGAACAACCCGGACTATTTTGACTCTTGTCGAGAGTCTATTTAAGAGTATTTAGTTTTTATGAAGAGTCGGAACAAACTTTGGATTTCGATCACGTGATTGACTCTGGCATCCAATCTGAAGCGTTGTAGTGTCGTTTCTTGATCGAAGGCTGCGCACTCAGAGAAATAAGCCAATAGGAGGCGTCATTGTCCACGCTGCCAAATGTAAATCACCGCCGATCATACACTTATAAAACTAGTTGTCATATCATATGATTTGACACTAGCGCAGAATAATCTATCTCCCCGCTGCCCGCAAGTTTTGGCAGACTTTTTTGCATTGATATTTGCGTTCATTTCGTATCCATATTGTTTTTTAAAATTAGATCAAGCCACTCCGTATGCGCGGTAAGTTAATCTGTTATAACTAGTAGATGTCAAATTTTGAACTGAATTCGTGTAATTTATGTGTATAGAAAATGACTGACAAGACACACATTCTGTAAGTAGTTCTGTCTTTTACTCGAATCAAGTAAATTTCGATTTATGTTCGTTTCATCGAAAATTCATAAATGGCTTTCTTTATTTTATTGTACAAGTATTCAAAGTATATAATTGCCAAGAACTGTGAACCAATACAACTTCATGACTCAAAAGCAATTACAAAATGAACTCTTAGGAAGCCACGCCTTTAGCCCATAAATCTCATTTTTAATAGCAATTTTATTGCCAGCAGCGAAAACTATTATTGCACAATTTTGAAGTTGCCAGCCTAATTAGAGAAATGGTTCTTGATTTTTCGTAATTAACTTAAAAGCGATTACTTTTTAACGAAATGTTGACTTTATTACTTTGCAGCAAGATTGGTTTTTGTCTGTATTAGGCTTGAACGTCAGTATTGTGCTAAACGCAGTTTAAATTACATAGGGTTGTTTCGCTACAGACATAAGGCGGCAAAAGATTAATTAGATTGATTGTATAATGACATTGACGATGTTTTAGTACAGAGGCGTTCAAAAGATTTTTCGTATTTCTGCTACAGCTATATTTAGCAAATAAGGCTAATATTGGTAAAGCAACCTCAGTTATAAATATTACAACTAAATACTGGGTATACTAAAAATATTAGTTTTATTTTCTTTTTTTTTATAGAATAACGACTTGTACTTGGACGAGTACTTGGAATAACTTCTGTGTTACGGGGGTGTTTACAAACAAGAGTCTGAACAAATATTTGTGTACACAAAGATTCGTCCTATGTGGGGATCGAACCCACAACAACAGCGTAGTTGAAAGCGGCGAGGTGAGCGCTTTTACCACTACACCAACCGTCCACTCAAGTTTTATGACACTTTCGCTCAAGTCTTTGCAACAAAATTATGAGTTAGCATAGTATATATTAGTTATTAATAGTAAGTTATAATTATGTTTTCATGCTCTTATATTTTGGTTTCATTATTCTTAGTCTTGGTACAACAATAATATTTGTAAACTTCTAATTGATTTTTTTATAGCATTTAGCTATGTTTAGCAAATTATGTACAGTGGGCCAACGAGTTAGCCATGCAGGGCAAAAACTTCTAAGTCATAGTAAAGACTTACGACACCAGTTAATGATAAGTGAGTTATCGATTAGATATATCTAAATAGTGGGCATATTACACTTATTAAATATGAAATACAAACTTGCATATCTATTGCAGTCAGTTTTTACTATGGCGTAGAAGTTTATGCCCTGCATAGCTAACTCGTTGGCCCACTGTACTGTATGATACGTCATTTCGTGACGTCACGTTCATCCATTTGTTCCTATCTTAAGTAGGAAATGACGTATCATACACTTGAGAAATTTAGGGTGCTGGTAAGAAGCGACCGTAGCTGGTTGGTAAAGCGGCTGCCTGGTGTGCAGTAAGGTCGCAGGTTCAAATCCTGCCGGTCCCATATCTTTTTCAACTGTTTCTTAATATAATAATATTTTTAACATTATTCAAAGTTAAATGCTGCTAAAAATTATATAAATAGTACTATACATTGTACCTGTACAGAGTGTTCCTTGAAACCAAGAGTGTTTGTCATTTATTTTGTAACTGTCACACAGTGAAAGCCTTTTTACTAAAATGGAAATAATTTCCAAGATAATAAAAGAAAGTACTACTACTGTAGGAGACAGAAATGAAGTAGACAATATTATTGTGCCGATACTTTTGATACAATATTGTCTTGGGCAGCACATTTTGCATCCAAACTGGGCACGGATTGGTACGGCGTTGAAGCAACTGTCATACGTTTGCCTTATAATTTATGTAATTTTTGGCACAAATGAGTTTCTGAAAGGCGTTACAGATATTGCATCAATAGGGGAAGCTTATTTCACGTATTTGATTATATCCACGTATTTTGCCAAATACAGCTTCTTTTTCAGCAACCGCGCAACATTTCAGAAGGTTTATTGGATCGCAAAGACAGTATTATTCAGCGTTATTCAGGAAATTTCGCATGAAAAGTTTAATGATATGTTGAGAAAAATGAGGCTTATGGTTAAAATGTTTTTTATTATAACGTTTCCGACTCTAATTATGTACATTTTGCAAACAATTTGGGCGAACATGCAAGGGGAGAGAATAACGTTGTCGAAAACGACAGCTACTTTGATGCCAATGGTTACTCCGTATTACGAGATTGCATTTGTCCTACATTCATATTTTCTATTCCACATGTCGTTTAGTCAAATTGCTATAGATTTTTGGTTTGTTATTATCATGTTTTTCTTCTGTGAGACATGCGATTGTCTAGTGATGCAATTACAAGTGCCACCCAAAGCTGTTCAGGAATCAGAGTTGGAGTATGCCACGCGGTTGAACAACACCCTTCAGATGTTTCATAAAAATCACCAGAAGCTGATGGAGTAAGTTATTTAAGAGCTATGTTCATTATTAAATATGTTTTTAAGAACTTGAATTTTAGAATGTGCACAGTATTAGAACAAAGTATTTACTATGTACTATTTATAAGTATAATATATACTCGCACAATATTTCAAAATATATGAAACGCACACTTGAATAAATTAGTGTAGTCTTCACAATGACGTAGATGTTTGTTCCCTATATACTTAATTGCTGTACAAATTGTGCTGAATTCTGTTTTTTTGTTCTTTATATATATAGTTATATAATATCTTTCTGTTATAGGTACTTGGATATTTTGAGTGACATGTACAAATGGCCGACCATAGTTCCACTTATTAACATTTTATTAGCAATTTGTCTGCTGATGCTAAGTATTGGTGAGGTAGTATAAATTTTTATAACTCTTCTTTTTCTTTGCCTATTTTCTCGGATTAGTAGTCAACTGAAAACCTTATGGCCATTAGACTGACGACCCATTTCACAATTATTCGTTCGAAATTTTCAAGCATGTATGTTGGTGCATCTAATAATATTATTATGTTTATAATTTTTATGGCACTGACATTTTTATATTATGGAGGTTTAGTAGTCTCAATTGGGTAGCGGTCACGGATGCACATACTGCATACTAGTACGTGTTACCCTAAAATGTACAATAAAGTTCGTTTCAGTTTTGTATTTCAACTGGTATAACCAAGATCATGAAAGGAAAAACCATTAATGTCTCAGATCTATTGTGATTTATTTCTGATTTTTTGCAAACATGTTTAGCTGGGAGTTGGTTAATTTTGATTTCATTTTTTTCAGAACGTAGAGTTGAGTTTTTTATCCACAACTATACCTTCAATCGCGGAAATATTTGCTTACAATTGGTTTGGAGAACAACTTAAAACTAAGGTAAGCCTGGTTTGTAGCTGTCCTGAAAATAATAACTTTTTGTTATAGCCGTTGTACAATTATTATCGTAATAATTATAATTATCATAATAATTATAATTATTAAGTATCTCGTAATTATATCTCGTTGATTTAGCGGAAGATTAAGTGACCATTCGTGAGATCGGGTTCGATCCCCGGTACGGTATTTTAAACATGGCAGGTAAATAATTGAGGTTGTTATATACCTCTGCTATACTTTTTTTGATACATTTTGGCATAATGTTATGATAGTGTGCTATTACACCTATCGATTAATGACATCGATATAATCTCGATTGATTTGGTGTCGCAACGCTTTTATGTAGATTACTTGATAAAGGTAATTTAATCGAATTATAATTGAGAGAATGAGATTTTTGTTAAGATTATTTACAAATCTATTTTTTTAGGGTACCGAGTTAAACCTTGCTTTGTTGCACTTCGACTGGACTAACATGGCTCTGAAGGACAAGAAGAATTACTTAATAATAATTTTGTATATGAATAAAGAATTCAGCATCAAAACTGCACTTGGAAATGACTTGTGTTTGAATACTTTTACTGACGTAAGTTTAATTTTGTTATTTGGCGTTTAAAGAGTCAATGCCCGTTTAATAAAATTAATACACAATGTATAAAAGCATCGCACATAAAATTAAAGGAAAGAAAACATACAGAATTGAGGTGAGGCGCAGACAAAACGCGACGGAAAGGGTTGCGCGGAGAGGAAAGGCTACTTTGCACTCGCAGCACCCACGTGCCTTTACAGTTGCGCGCGTCTCGTCCGTGCCCTGTAATTTTTATTTATTTAACCGCGACGGTTCTGTTCCCTGTCTGCGACGCGTTAGTCTTAGATCTTTCCTGTTTGCACCACCTCTAAACAGTGGATCTTACTTGTGGTCAATACCAATAACTATATCACCAATACTATATATCAATTTACAAATGGTAAATCGAAGGCTTCTCAAATGTCATATCGGTTTCATACAAAGGTCACTGAATGTGCACAAGTTCGATGAATCTACATGAAATCATCGATGCGTTGTGCCTAAGCTATCTATATACGCAAGTTTATATTATGATTGATCTTTATACAAATAAATATTGTTGAATAAGTTAGGTTTGCCAAGAAAACTATATAATAATATCAATTTAGTTATCATAACATTATCACACCGCGCTATACTGAACGAAAAATATAAATTTACTTATTAAATTAAAATAACTACATAATTTGCTATATTAGCAGACAAGTCGAAAATTTGTTATAACTCCTGTGTCGCAAACATGCTCACGCAAAAATTACAAACAGAGTCATAACAAATCATTGCGGATCACACAAATATTTAATTTTGTCCCATGTTGGCATCGAACCCACAACACCAGCGCAGTTCAAAGCGAGGTGACCAATTTAACCGCTACGCCAACCGTACACTCATAATTTTCATAATGTACTAGCATTTCAGTATATTACTATGTTAAACACTTTTTTTTTATTTTCAGGTTCTAAAAGCGAGTTATCAAGCTTTCACTTTGTTGAAAACTATGGAAGAATAATTATTTGTCTTATTTTTCTTAATAAAATGTTTCTACAACGCACTTTTGCACTTAAAAATACGTCAAAATCTTGCTGTCACATATTTCCACATCAATACATTATAAATAATTAAAACAAAAAACCTACTCTCTTATTTGAAGCCGTTTTCCTTCCACTCAGATGGCTTTTTATGGTTCACTTGAATAGTACAAGAGCCTATCTACATCCAAACTTAGCCTATCCGTTATGTAACCTGTAGGTGTGAGTCTGACTGTTCACATAAAATGCACAACATAATTGTGTCGCATAATAATAATAGCAATGTATCTGTTACATGTCCCACAGCTGGGCTCAAGCCTCTTCTCATGATGAGGAGGGTTAGGTCATAGTCCACCACGCTGGCCAAGTGCGGATTGGTAAGTACTTTTTAGGCACTCTTAGGCATGCAGGTTTCCTCACGATGTTTTCCTTCACCGTCATCGAGCAATAATTTATATAATAAATACACACAATATATCTTCGAATGACGAATCTTCTCTATAATAAATCTCACAAACATACATTTCACATACTCAGAGCACACCCAGTGTCAGAACAAATCCTTTCAAGGTTTGTCCCATGTGGGGATCGAACCCACAACACCAGCGCAGTTGAAAGCGGCGAGGCGACCGCTTTAACCACCACGCTAACCGTGCAAAGTTAAAGTTAAAGTTTAAGTTGTTAAATATTTATTTATGATAGAAAACTGACGTTGGGCTCTTAGATTAAAAGAAAAAAGAAGTGTATTAGGAATCGGACGTTGAAAAATGTGAGGCGTAGCGTTTGTAGGAATCTGCGATTCGGAACTTTTTTTCTGAAAGCAGCCAATTTTTTTCGACTGATATAAATGAACCAATGTCGTTTTATATTTTTTTGTCTTTTTATAAATACGTAATGTTTAATATTGTGTGTACCTAAAAGCCTTTTGTCGTTCTTATACGTGATGCCATATAACTTTTTTTAAATTTTAGCTTTCAGAATAATATGGCACTAATTTGTTTTTACATTTAATTTATTTCAACTTCTTTGTATTTTACACAAAAATATTCGAAGCCATACAGAAATATCAAGTCAAGAAATGTTAATTGTTTTTTTTTTTAATTAACAGATTACTAATGTGTTTGCCAGCTATTGGCTATTTTCATACAAAATCGATATTGGTAACATTTAGTTGTAGGCATTATTACAAGCGTTTCGTCTAAAATGAAGACGAAAAAATATTGATGTGTGCGTGAAAAATATGCCGCGACACTTGGCTGACACGCACACAAACAAAGGTCCGATGTGAACATTCAAGTCACATGAGTAGAATGGCACAATCTAAATAGCATCACTTTTCTTGCGTTTTGCTGTTACGTGCTTAATGCTGAAGCACTTTTTTGTATAAGCCAAGCTCAATCATCCAGGGGTGGGACGGTCGCCTCTATTGACAACAGTATCGGGTACATGTGTTGTGGTAATTATATATCTGTAATTTTGACAGAGTGTATGATTTATGAAATTATAAGGGCGCCACCAGGGGTCTGAAGGACTCCTGGAATTTACAAAATAAACAATAGTTAAGTTAATACAATTTTAATTAAAGTTTAAGCTAACTTCTCACATGGTTTTAAAATAATATTAATTATTATTCTAGGGTTAGCTTAGAATATAGTTACTTAAATTAAATTACAAGGTTTACTTATAATTAATACCTAATTTACTGGAACCATGTTAACTTAACAGAAGCTCAATGACATGGGATCTTCCTGTCTTGGTCCTGGGCAGCACTAGCGGAGGATTCACGCTCCGGTTCGTCTCGGTCAAACCGGGATGTGAGGCCTTCCTTCAGATCTGTCAGTCTTGAAGATGCTTGTTGATTCCAGTGTGAAATATTACTTGCATTTGCAAGAAGAAATTAAATGAGGTCAGAGACCTTAAAGATTATTTGTAAACATCTTAAGATGATTATGTTAAATTTGGATTAAAATCATAAGCTCAAGATGAGTGAAATATAGTCACATGTGTACACACATGAGAACAAAACATTAACTACACAACATGTTGTCGTGGAAAATGGGCTGAATACTATCTAGATTCAGGACATTAAAAAAAGAACGCTGCAAACGGTGGTTGACGGTGTAGTTAGCGAGCCCCGGTATGTAACATGTGGGGTACCAACTGGATCCGTGTTTGGTCCGGTTGGGTACATCATGCATGTGAATAGTATGCCTAATGTAGTGGCGCACTGCCGCGTATATATTATGTTCGCTGATGATACATGTTTAATGTATTCTAATAGGGATTTGAATGTGATAGAGGAACGTGTCCAAGAGGATTTCACCAATATAATTAAATGGGCCCATGATAACGGTTTGATAGTCAACATAAATAAAACAAAATGCATGCAGATACGATCTCCGTATATTAAAACCATTACGCGGCCGCCACGCATAGTAGGACATACCTACGAGTGCCTACATGGCGACGGAGAGACAGAGTGTGCATGTGCCAGCATTGAAGTGGTGCACCATTATAAGTATCTTGGCTTATTGATTGACATAAATTTCTCATGGAAAAGTCATATAGCTTGTCTATGTGATAAACTTAGATCTGTTTTAGTTAACTTCCGCCAGTTAACATATGTGTTGAACAGAGCCACTTTATACACAGTGTACTACGCACTGGTAGATTCACTCATATCCTATGGACTGGCATGTTATGGTAACACCTTTAAAACATACTTGGATAAAGTTAAGGCTATACAAATTATGTTTATGAAACTGTTAGTTGATAAAAATATCAAGGAACGATGCAAAAATAGCAATTATGAAGATCTTTTCCTAGAATGCAAATTGCTGCCAGTACATGAGAAGGTGGTACTCTCCATTGCGCTGGAACATGGTGTTTCCATACGGAAACAGTGAGTTTAAAAATCAAATAAATTATATTAGGCCACAAAGGAATAGAATAGTCAAACAGTTTGAGGTACCCACCTTTAATAACTACTATGGACAAAGGTGTAGAAAATTCTTGGTTCCTACAATACACAATAGTCTGCCACTCAATTTAGAGAATAATTGCCTGACAAAAACAACATTCAAAAAAAGATTAAGTGAGTTTCTTTTGGACACGTTTCTAGATCACATCTCAGCAGTTCGCGTGTTCCTCCCAAACACCCATATAGGTCCACACATGTAGTTCCACTAGTGGACCTGATGCTTATAACACCTGCATCAGGTCTGAACCCAAGGTGTTAGCCGTAGGGCTAGTTGGATCCAGATATGACAAACAAATTTTACGCATTAGCGCTATGACTCATACAATCTTGGTTTACCTGATGTACTGTCACTTATATCTCCATTCCAAGGTGCTAGCTTAAACTTGTGTTATTGTACTTTAAAAATGGAAATTGTTGTATTGAATATTGTAAGTTTAAATTTAATATTGTAATTTTAATACCTAATACTCACTCATATAGATCCACACACTTGATTCCACTAGTGGACCTGATGCTAGTCACCTGCACCAGGTCTGAACCCAAGGTGTTAGCCGTAGGGCTTGTTGGATCCAGCTAAGACAAACACATCTCGCACATTAGCGCGATGACTCATACAATCTCAGATGACCTGATGTACTGTCACCTGTATCTTCATTTCAAGGTGCTAGCCTAAACTTGTAATATCGTACTTTAAAAATGAAAATTGCTATATTGAATATTGTAAATAAGAATTTGATATTGTAAGTTTAATACCAAATACTTATTGTTATGTTTCACTAGTGGACCTAAGGCATTTTACACATCCACAAGGTCTGAACCCAAGGTGTAACCGTAGGGCTAGTTGATCCAGTCAAGACAAACACATCATGCACAATAGCGCTATGACTCATATAATTTCAGTTGACCTGATGTACTTTACCTATAACTTAATTCCAAGGTGCTAGCCGAAACTTGAAATATTGTACTTTTGAAGTGAAATCTGTTATATTGAATATTGTAAATTTTAAATTTTAATTTAATATTGTAAAGTTTAATACCTTCTGCATTATAATAACTAAAAATTTTTTTACTGTACTGTTCAGAAATGGCCACTGTCAGTCAGTCTGAAACTCATAATTAAAGCATACTCCAAATATGAAGTTTCTGTCATAGATATATTATGATAGATAGATAGCAAACAATGTTTGTAAAGTGGTTAATCACAAATTAGTAATTTACCAACCTATTATTAGTATTTTGTCTCAAAATTTGTTGTGCAACCGCTATACCTACAGTAATAAAGTGAAAAATTATCTAACTATAGCAATCACAAATTTGCAATTTGCCAACCTATTATTTTGTTTCAACAAGTTTTCTTATGTGACAATCTTTAATAGTATTTTTATTTTTTGCATGTTCTAAAGTAAAAAAGTACAACATAGTAAAATGAAAAATTATGTAACTATAGTAATCACAAATTTGTAATTAGCCAACCTATTATTTTGTTTCAACAAATTTTCTTTTGTGCCAATCTTTAATAATATTTTTTGTTTTTGCATGTTCTAAAATGAAAAAGTACAACATAAAACTATTGTAAAACCGATATGCCTACTGTAATAAAATGGGAGCAAATTCTGCCCACAAACTGTGCTGCAGTTTGGCAGAAGATATTGTATGTGTAAAATATGTAAAAAAACTGAATAAACACTTTTTCATTTTTCATTTTTTTTTTTTTAAATTTGAAAGTTGTTGGAAAATGTTTGAAAATGTTGAAATAGTGGTGGAAAATAGTAGAATATAGTAGAATAGCGGTGGAATAATAAATTGATATTGGAAGAATTGTTATTGGAAGAATTGTTATTGGAAGAATTGTTATTGGAAGCCTGAAACCAAAAGAAATTCACACATTGTAGGACCACGTGTTACATGGTGAGAGAAATATTCCTACTCAACAAACTAAACTATCACTTACCAGCATTGCAGTATTAGTATTACAATATTGCTGGCTTCCCAAAAGTTCACGGCGGATGCGTGCGCGAACAATCGCAACGCCCACGCTCGAATACAATAATGCGTCGTTCCACGTCCATATTGAAGAGCAAAAGAAAACGATTGACAACTCACAGATGTCAAATCTATGAAGGATGTACCAGTATAAATCGATTAACGATCAATACAGGTAATTACGACAACATAAAACTTCCTAAGCAATCGTAAATCATTTACCAAAAATATCTAGAAGAACGTCACTAAACGTCAGCCAGCTGTCAAACGTCATTGTCAATTTAATTGTCACTACTTTATTGATTAGGTTATTGATTCGCAAATGCTATCAGTTTTATTGTTAAATAAATAAACAAAGAAATGGTATTAAGTCTAATACGATGTTTAGCTATGCTATAGTGTATGTTATGGTTACGTGGAAACATCCTTTTAACCGTAAGTTACGTTACATTGCACAGAAATCAAAAGGTAAGTTCTATGGAGTTGTATGTAAACAAACCATTTTGTTTCCATTGCATAAATTAGCCTTATTTAACATTCTACAGGGCAGAAATATAACAGTTGCAAGATTAACATGCAACAAAGCCCCTTTCAAGAAGCGAAATTGTGGACTATTCACAATTTGGCGCAACCAAACAACAACATTTGACAACTAACTTATAATTGGCACGGAGTTTAACTGAGGCCAGCTGCATACCATCAATGATCACAGCCTGTTGTAATGAAAATTTTGACTAAATGCAGAACATTAAACCTAACTAACCTAATATTTTGTAAGGTCTAACTAACCTAAGTTTAACTAAACAATTGTGAAGGTGGGGTCCCAATGACCGGGGGATGTCATACCACATACATTCATCACTTTCTTGTCTCACATTCGACCTGACACTCACTTTTATTACTTCGTCTTACTAACCGGGGCCATTGTACATATGATCACAATGGTCCTTACATTCATACATCAACAATTCATATTATACAGACATTCACACACACCACAATCACTGACACTCCAAGTGCACAACTGTTTTCATACCACTAATTAATTATACTACTTAACCTAATTCTAAATTAACTATTTTACCTATTTACTACTATCCGAGTCCTCTACTCCTCCGCTATCATCTTCTTCACTTTCACCCAAATAAACTATGTTTAACATGTGTTAAACCTATTGTCTTACCACTAATAGCACGGAGCCTATACACTAATGGACTCACTCTTTCCTCGACCACACATTTAATATTTCTAGGGGCTAGCTTACTAGCAAATTTATGATCAGTGTTGGATAGGATAGAACATAAACCTTATTCCAAACTACCTGACCTACTTTTAAACATAAGTTTCTATATTATGCTACCTTTATTATAATATTATCAGCGTTGGATAGGATAGGACATAAACCTTATTCCAAACTAACTGATCTACTTTTAAACATAAGTTTCTATATTATGCTACCTTTATTATAATATTATCAGCGTTGGATAGGATAGGACATAAACCTTATTCCAAACTAACTGATCTACTTTTAAACATAAGTTTCTATATTATGCTACCTTTATTATAATATTATCAGCGTTGGATAGGATAGGACATAAACCTTATTCCAAACTAACTGATCTACTTTTAAACATAAGTTTCTATATTATGCTACCTTTATTATACTATTATCAGCGTTGGATAGGATAGGACATAAACCTTTTTCCGAACTAACTGATCTACTTTTAAACATAAGTTTCTATATTATGCTACCTTTATTATAATATTATCAGCGTTGGATAGGATAGGACATAAACCTTATTCCAAACTAACTGATCTACTTTTAAACATAAGTTTCTATATTATGCTACCTTTATTATAATATTATCAGCGTTGGATAGGATAGGACATAAACCTTATTCCAAACTAACTGATCTACTTTTAAACATAAGTTTCTATATTATGCTACCTTTATTATAATATTATCAGCGTTGGATAGGATAGGACATAAACCTTATTCCAAACTAACTGATCTACTTTTAAACATAAGTTTCTATATTATGCTACCTTTATTATAATATTATCAGCGTTGGATAGGATAGGACATAAACCTTATTCCAAACTAACTGATCTACTTTTAAACATAAGTTTCTATATTATGCTACCTTTATTATACTATTATCAGCGTTGGATAGGATAGGACATAAACCTTTTTCCGAACTAACTGATCTACTTTTAAACATAAGTTTCTATATTATACTAACTTTATTATAATATTTCTTGCCTCTTTCATAGGCATGAACTAACCTATCTCTAACTTTTTTAAAAATATATCTTTTAATTCAGGTAATGACTGAACAAATATTCTTTCCTCTCTGAGAAACTAAAATTAACTTCTTCAGATTTTCTCATTGGTGTATCTATCCTACTAAAATATTTTTTCATTATATTGTAAACATAAGTTTCTAATAACTTTATTATAATATTTCTTTCAAAGTTTTTCTGCTATAAGCAGTGGGTAAAAACTCGAACTTTAATTGTTCTATGAATTGAAACCAATCTACACAGTCTTTACCATAAAATCTATACCATTCTAAAGCTTCTCCTTCTAGCAGCTCTAGCATACATCTCAATAATTAAGACACTGACACATTCTTTGTTATTCTAATATTCTATTTGGAAACGTTACGGCTGGGATCAATGATGATCTGCAGCTCACCTCTGTTGCAGCCTGGGGACGCAGACTCCGCAGGTTCCTCGGGAGCCACTCCGCAGGTACCTGCCGCATCTGCCTCCTCAGCGCAGCACACGCCCGTTTCGCCTGAAATGTTGACGTTGAAACATTTTAAAGCACAATCACAATCCTTCTTTAAGGTTCCGATCATTTCTAGAGCTTTGGTGTCCTCTGCCACCAGTCTACCCAATCGAAGTTGAATATGAATCAGTCTAGAAATGAACCTATCCATGCGGGTAACATCTTCCCCACAAGATGAAATAGTATGAAGAATATCATTTAATTAATTTTAACACAATTCTAATTCTAGTGTCACATCTAAGTCTGCAGGATCTACAGTGACATCTAGACGTGATGACTTAGACAATGAGGCCAATTTTGCTCTCATGTCAGCCACAGTTTTAATATTAGTATGGCCTCTGATGCGAAGCTCATACTTCAACTCATCACTCAATAGGTGATAGAAATTCATCCTCCTATCTGCCATCTTGGAAGAAAGAAAAATTCACAACCAATCAAAAAATAAGAAGTAAACGAAAAGAACACTAACCTTTCAAATCAACAACACAATCTATACCCAAAATTCCTGTTCGCCCCACGTTGGGCGCCAAATTTGTTACGTGCTTAATGCTGAAGCACTTTTTTGTATAAGCCAAGCTCAATCATCCAGGGGTGGGACGGTCGCCTCTATTGACAACAGTATCGGGTACATGTGTTGTGGTAATTATATATCTGTAATTTTGACAGAGTGTATGATTTATGAAATTATAAGGGCGCCACCAGGGGTCTGAAGGACTCCTGGAATTTACAAAATAAACAATAGTTAAGTTAATACAATTTTAATTAAAGTTTAACCTAACTTCTCACATGGTTTTAAAATAATATTAATTATTATTCTAGGGTTAGCTTAGAATATAGTTACTTAAATTAAATTACAAGGTTTACTTATAATTAATACCTAATTTACTGGAACCATCTTAACTTAACAGAAGCTCAACGACATGGGATCTTCCTGTCTTGGTCCTGGGCAGCACTAGCGGAGGATTCACGCTCCGGTTCGTCTCGGTCAAACCGGGATGTGAGGCCTTCCTTCAGATCTGTCAGTCTTGAAGATGCTTGTTGATTCCAGTGTGAAATATTACTTGCATTTGCAAGAAGAAATTAAATGAGGTCAGAGACCTTAAAGATTATTGGTAAACATCTTAAGATGATTATGTTAAATTTGGATTAAAATCATAAGCTCAAGATGAGTGAAATATAGTCACATGTGTACACACATGAGAACAAAACATTAACTACACAACATGTTGTCGTGGAAAATGGGCTGAATACTATCTAGATTCAGGACATTAATTTGAAAGATGTTGGAAAATGTTTGAAAATGTTGAAATAGTGGTGGAAAATAGTAGAATATAGTAGAATAGCGGTGGAATAATAAATTGATATTGGAAGAATTGTTATTGGAAGAATTGTTATTGGAAGAATTGTTATTGGAAGCCTGAAACCAAAAGAAATTCACACATTGTAGGACCACGTGTTACATGGTGAGAGAAATATTCCTACTCAACAAACTAAACTATCACTTACCAGCATTGCAGTATTAGTATTACAATATTGCTGGCTTCCCAAAAGTTCACGGCGGATGCGTGCGCGAACAATCGCAACGCCCACGCTCGAATACAATAATGCGTCGTTCCACGTCCATATTGAAGAGCAAAAGAAAACGATTGACAACTCACAGATGTCAAATCTATGAAGGATGTACCAGTATAAATCGATTAACGATCAATACAGGTAATTACGACAACATAAAACTTCCTAAGCAATCGTAAATCATTTACCAAAAATATCTAGAAGAACGTCACTAAACGTCAGCCAGCTGTCAAACGTCATTGTCAATTTAATTGTCACTACTTTATTGATTAGGTTATTGATTCGCAAACGCTATCAGTTTTATTGTTAAATAAATAAACAAAGAAATGGTATTAAGTCTAATACGATGTTTAGCTATGCTATAGTGTATGTTATGGTTACGTGGAAACATCCTTTTAACCGTAAGTTACGTTACATTGCACAGAAATCAAAAGGTAAGTTCTATGGAGTTGTATGTAAACAAACCATTTTGTTTCCATTGCATAAATTAGCCTTATTTAACATTCTACAGGGCAGAAATATAACAGTTGCAAGATTAACATGCAACAATGCTCAGACTAAAAAAGCAATATGGACACGAAATGAAAGCAAATATCTATGCAAAAAGGTCTGCCTAATCTCGCGGAGGAGCGAGGAAGTAATTTTTTTCCCGCATTAGTGTCAAATCATAGAATTGACACTAATGCTAATTTTTATATGAGTGGCGCTCTTCCGCTTTGCAGTGATCTGACAATTACGCCTCCAGTTGGCTTATATCTCTGAGGTGTACTGTAAGTGCGAATGTTTCTAGTTGGTTAACAAACACCGTTACAAAACACTTTAGCATTTCACGTTCAAAATCACTGGATTTCATAATTCTGTTTGCGTTCATTGTGTGGATGGATTTGCACACGAGTAGTTGATGGATTGAGGGAACTAAGTGATGAGTGTGTCTGGCGCGGATATTTCTGGAACTATATTCACAAGAGTAGGTTGTTTAGTTTATTATGATAGCATAGAGTAATATTTATGTAAATATACAAATAAAAAAGAAAAATTTGATTAATTGAAATACAAAATTTCTTAGTTTACATAACATAACATAAAATCACGCCTATATTACCCGGAAGGATGTGGCAGAGGTGTACAACACCCACATTGTTGTGTTTGAATCTAATGGTATAGGGGGTGAGCGTATCGTCATCCGCCGTAAATAATTCCAACTCCATGCTACTATTGTGAATTTCCTGACGGTAAGTTCACAAATTTCTTAGTTATTAATTTTGATTCGTGTTTATACATTTCAAACGCATTAGGTAATGTTTTTTATTTCATAAAGTCTCACCAGAATTGAAGTGATTAAAAAGATTATTTAAGCTCATCTGACACAAACCATGTGAGGCAAGTTTATAGCACACATATTGTCTTACTAGTAAAACCCCTCTAAATCTTGACTTTGAATAACTCAAAATAAATCTAGATTTAAAAAGTATCCAAACACTCCTGGCTTAACAGATTTTAAACGTGCCTGGTTTAAAAGTCCATCTAAATACAGTGAAAACCGCTTTGAACTGCTTTCCACCGCTTTCACCCGGTCTGAAGCGATTCGAACAGGTTTGATCTGGATCAGTGTTCGGTGTGCAATACTGTGAAAATGCTATACGACCACTGGTACGGTACATTTATGGCCGAGTTAAAATTCTCGCCGACTATACCTTACCTGAAGTACTATTGGTTTTCGGTTTCCATT
This sequence comes from Hypena proboscidalis, assembly GCA_905147285.1. Classification (NCBI taxonomy): domain Eukaryota; kingdom Metazoa; phylum Arthropoda; class Insecta; order Lepidoptera; family Erebidae; genus Hypena; species Hypena proboscidalis. The sequence continues at coordinate 19,727,946 of LR990131.1, forward strand.
TCAGTCTATTGAAGCAGGATTAGTGAAAAATCACTCATAAAGCCGACTAACGAGCGTTTGTTGTGTATGTTGTTTAAAATAAATGTTTGATCGACCCAATGCATAACTAAATCTGTATATATCTACGTACATAGTTGCCTATTCTACCTTTGACTACACAAGTAAGTTGGAATAGAGCTTGTTAAATCAAATTGTTTGAATACAGGAAAAACACAAAATACAAATCTGTATCCTATCTTTTTATTTCAAACTGGTCAAAATCAATTTCTTAATTAATGTCACAATGCACAGCACCTTCATTAAATATTGGTTATTTCGTAAAGACTCAAGTCTGATCACTACTTAATCGATTTTGTGGTAATATTTTTCAAATAATTAAATTTTTGCAACACATTGCATTGGCTTAATATTATATAATGAATTCATAATGATAATATTTTGTAGCAAATTGTTAAAGACAGACATCAAGATAGTTAAGAAAACTCTGAAAAGAGACATTCATAAATTTCAAGCTGCGTAATGGTATTCACAAATAAACTCGAACTCATCCACGCGTAAACTCTTTTAAGGAAGTGAGCATATTTTTTTTATATCTTCATTTTTTTCCAAAGGTCGACCTCTTGCCAGTACAACTTCACGTCCTACAAGTATTTTTGTAAAAGGTCAAGTCATCAGGCAGCTCAAAGCAACCATGTAAATAAAACTTTTTATTTGAACCGCATCTAACTCACCATTTCTTGAATCTTCTTTCCAAAACAAATAGTAGAGGCGTTTAAGTAATCCCGCGAGCTAAGTGCGGTAATTCAACTCCCCCCTCCCCACCCCGGAGACCATACATGTGATGATTGAACCCCCGGACGTGACGTCAGAAATAAAATAGTTCGCTATTGTAAGACGGTATTTTAAAACTTTTCTGTTAGAAAACTGTGGAGATGAAATATTTCTAGCATAGCTTTGGGACTGCTGGCTTTTTATTTGAAATCTTTTGTAGAATTCACACAAAAATCTGATTTAGGTACAAATATGAGTTTGTTGTTCGTGTTCTTTGAAATATTGATAGTGTTGCTGTAGTCAGATCTAATTATGGAAAATAGTGGTTAAATAATTTTAACCATGTGCGTTTGGGTTGAATAAAACTTCATCACGCATGCAAAATTGCTCCGCGTGACACGCGTAACCTCCCATCTGCAATGTCCTTTTCATACAAGTATTTTTTTTTAAATTATCTTTGCATGAAAATCTGCATGATATTAAAAATAACCATATTCAGATATTGTTTCTAATGACCATGTTCCGAGGATATAATTTGTTGGAATGTCATGATTGATAAATTATTAATTATGCTTCTATCCACGTAATTGAATCAGCATATTAAATCTTATCAGTCTATTGTCAGTCTTATCTATGTTAGAGTAGTTAACGGCGTTTAGTAATTGCTCTTAGGTGAGCTGTTAGGCATCTCATTGGACTAACTAATTAAGACAGTCACTGAATAAATCACTGAGCAGTCCCAGTGCATAAAGTCACTATGTACATATATATACATACATACAATACATTCCTAAGGAGCTCAAGGCTAAGTCGAAGCGGTTTGAACGATCTTACAGGTAATCTTAAAGCCAAGAGCGGTCTACTTTTAGATAGGTGACTGAAAATCTTATAAATAAAATATAGTTTATATAGTTATAGAAATATAGTTTTCCTTTGTGACTCGGAGAGCACGTTTATCAGTCAGTGACGATTGCCATATGAAGTCAGTCGTCAATACAGTCGGTACGTGTAGTTAGAGGCCAGAAATTCTGACGACTACACTTATAGAGTGAGATATAGAACGTCGAATAAATCACGACCGGATGGCGGAGTGGGTAGTGTAGCTTGCGACGCCGAGGTCGTGGGTTCGATTCCCACTTAAGACAAATCTTTGTGTGCATGAACATGGGAGTTTGTCTTAGTCTGGGTGTTTCTATGTATAATAAGTATGTATTTACAAAAGAAAAGTATATAAGTATTAGTATCAGTTACTCTAGTACCCATAGTACAAGCTCTGCTTAGTTTGGGACTAGATGGCGTTGTGTGTGAGTTGTGAAATATTTATTTAATAATAAGTAATTCAATGGAAGCATTCCAAAATTCCTGGTAAGGAAAATGTACTTATACTAAATAAAGGATGTGGCAGCAAAATAGATATTCATAAAACAATGACTTAAAAATCGAATCGTTTTTTCCTGAACTAACTGCTCAAACTGGAACGTCTTCCAGCTGCAAGATATCCAGTAGTAGTCAGTCTCAAGGCAGTAAAGGAAATAAAATACATAAGAACTAGCTTTCATAAAGTAACACGTGTGGAACGATGCTACTCAGCAAAAGCCGTTAGAAGCTGACCCCAATTACAAGGGAAAAGGCTCCAAGAATAAAAGTAATGATAGAGACATATTCATAATTCGACTAAATTTCAAATTTTAATTCAAATTCAAATCATTTATTTTCATAGGCCCCTGGAGGCGCTTGAACACGTCAAAATATTACAAACAAATGATATAAAAATAAATTATAAGTAAAACTAAATTATACTCATTACAATGATTTGAATAACCGGGGCTTATATTAATTTTAATCCAACTGTTTAGAATCAGATTAAAATCAAACTAAGTAGTAGTTGTAGTACTAGTAGTACTAGTTTTCTAATATACTGTTATAGTTCTCACGCCGAATGATGATCCCTATGACGTTTTAATTGACAGTTGTACTAGTTATGCGAAACAATTTCGATAAAATACTGTTTTTTTAGGCAAATGTCATGTCATTCAGCCAGGTCATTCAACATAATAAGCAATATTTATTTATTTTGAAAAAAAGATTACGCGCATTGATGGACATAAAACACTAGATAAAAAAGTAACAGCCTTATTATATTTTATTTTACTATACTTTAATTTTGACAGCTGACGATTGGCGAAAAGTGGTCGAAAGAACAAAGAAAATTTGCGTACAAGACTGGGATCGAGATGTAGAATACGACAATATCATTGACCAACCGTTAATAATAAACGTCACGGATAGCTGCAGTTCAGACTCAGATTTTGAAGATCCGCTTGACCCTGTATCAGATTCAGCTTGATATCAATAAAATACAAACTCAAAGCATTTGTTTAATTTTTCCAACAAATTATCGATATTTGGTTTATCGATGTGTCCCTTCTCAGTCGATAACAGCTAGACGACGTAACTTTTGCAGCACGTACCATGTACATTTGCATTGAGTTTTTCTCCATTATTTCTGAACATTACGTAATAATTTCTTAATATTCATTTTTATAATTTACAAATGTACACAATTATGATTTTTTCGACTTTTTAATGGACCTCTAAAGGATTTGATGTGACAGGACGTCGGTACAATGTTAAGCGCTAACGAATTGTCATAGGGATCATCATTCGGCGTTCGGCGTATAGTTCAAACTTATATTCATTTATGGTACCAACGAACAAACTCCTTCAACCAAATAAAGAGACCTTGCTTATTCCTTTTTGCAAAGCAAATTACAAAATTTCAAATTTAAGAGAGGAAGTACAATATATTAGCAAAAAAAGGTAGAGGTGTTTCAGTTTGCAGTGCCGAGCGCTTTTTGTTTCGCAACGATTACCTTGCACTACGTTGACAGAGGTAAAGATGGTGGGGATCTCGAAGCCAAGGTTCTGTATAATTAATAATAACATTTTAATTCATCTTATATTGTGCTGTACTGTTTGTTTTTTTTTTTTGCTATAAGATATGCGGCAACTTGTTATTGGCCTTCATAATGTTATTAATGTTTTTCTAGTTTTAAGTTAGCTGTAAGTTTCCCTATGAAATAAAAATAAAATAAAATAAAATAAAATGCGACACTCAAAAGTGCCTCATTTTGCCTGTAATAGTTGTCAAGAATGTAAATATCCCGAAAATTATAAAGTTTCCTAACTACAAACTGTTTTCGTGAACTTATTTTCACGAGATTTACTTTTTTTAATGGTACGAGAGCCCACGACCAAAACCATGTCTCATAGCAATACGGTAAAAACCCTATAAAATCGTTAGATTGTATGATTCTGTACCCGACTAGGTGTGTAGTAACGGTCGAAAGTGTAGCAACTGCGTGGGAGGCCATTTCTGCTGTGTCAAAAAAAAAGACAGTCGGTATTATAGCAATACGTCTGATAGTGAAAATGTACATAGATTTTATAATTGTATTACGAAAAAGTTTGTTTTCAGACATTTTGCGCGTAGCATATAGCCTGAGCGCATTTTTGAAAATGTCAACAAATTTAGCCGACCTGTATCATAGCAATACGGATAAATTTTTTTTCAACTTTTCGTATTGCTGCCATGATTACCAAAAACCTGTTTTCAGACACTTTAAGTGTAGCATATACTCCCAAAAACGAAAATAACGTTTCGGAGTCGCCTGGCCGACGCCTCTGTTAAATGTTTTTTTAAAATTTACAGCCTTCATAGATATTCAAGAATCTCCCTTGTCTATTATATGTACTTTGACAGATGACAGACGTCATTACTTATTTCTTTTGTAAAAGTTACTCAAGTGTGCTTTAAATAAAACCAAAACTATCAAATCAATCAGTATTTAATTTCAACAGCCTCTGCGCTTCTTACGCTCCTGCCCCTTTCTTACTATTATACAGCTCACTCGCCAGCTTCCTTTTGTGCGATTTATTTCAGTCCTTTAACTTCAATGTTACGGTTTCGGGTAAATTCTTTGTTAATTATCATCTAATAAATTCAGGGTCACAACGTATTCATTGGTTTGTAACAGAAAATTCAAGATGCCTCAATACGATTTTTAAATGATATCTGAGTATCGAAAAGTTGTCTGATAGAGAAGGTGCTACACTTAATTTGTCTGATATAAATTTTTTGCACATGTGGACAACTTATTTTATCATGTCCAACAATTTTCAGACATATTGCTATGATACCGATCGGTAAAATTTGTTAACATTTTCAAAACGGTCTCAAAATTTAATGCGTTCACATTTCCGTCTGAAAATTGTTTTGTTCGCATCAAATAACCAAAATTTACTAATAAAAAAGATTTTCAGACGTATTGCTATGAGACATTTTTTTTGTCTCATTTTTAATTTTTTTAAGTGATTTTACGGGTTTGCGCTACACCACTAACGTCTGAAAAATATGTTTCCGGTATCTCAGAACTATCATTCAACTACAGTCTGCAAATCAGACATATTGCTATGATGCAGTTCGGTAAAATTCTTTAACAATTTTGAAAATTCGGTCAGATCAAACGCTACGCGGAAAATGTCTGATATTGGTATTTTCGAGTTCAGGATAATCGTATCTATCGATTTGATGCGGTTTTGGCCGTATTGCTATGAGACAAAAATTTTGGTCGTGGGCTCTCGTACTATAATATTGTAGTTTGATGTTAAATGACTAAAACCTAGTTTATTAAATTGATAAGTTTCAAATCAAATCTGTTTGAAATAAAAATAAAACTAGGATAAAGGAAAAATCCCACTTAATTAAATGGTTGACCAACAAACAGCGCACGTCAGACCACAGTCATTTGTCACTCTGATATGACCACTGGTACTTTGATTCCCCGTTAATCACATACGAGGTTACGAGAAAGGCTAGCATAACAAGCGCAAGACAGTTTTTTTTTCCGTTTTTGTCTTATTTTTACCCGACTACGGCGAAACCAAAAGGAAGGGTAATGATTTTGGCAGTCCATGTATGTATGTTTGTTTGTTTGTGTGTTGGTATGTTCCACCGTAGCGCCTAAACTACTGAACGGATTTTAATGAATGAGATGTCATTAGATTTGTAAAAATAGGCCGGGTAAAAAAGGCTTTATTACATAAGCTTTATTATTTAATGCTTAAGTTAAAATTTATAGTTAAAATGCGGTCGTACAGTTCTCGCAGTCCTCTCTGTGTAGCAAACTAACATTAAGTACAATATTATTACGTAGTTTTTAAACTTAATTACTTGTTGTAAAGAGAAATATGACAAATAAGGACAAAATCTCGCACTCGTTCTAGCCCGACAAGAAGTTATATTCTCAACTAAAAAATACCCGAAAAAAAAAAAGAATACCACCAGACCATATTGGCAATAGGGCTCTACAGTTTTCAATTCCCGCGGATTGCCGAGGACCAGATGGTCTCGGATAATAGACAAGTTGGCATGCAAGGTTACCGACACAGACGTCGAAGATAGAACAAAGTGGAGAGAGAAAACTAGGAAGGCTAACCCACCACCAGAAGGGATTAATAATGGTCAGGAAGAGAGAGAAAATACCCAGCCCAGATTCCAAAGAACCCCAAAACTGTAAGGCAAGCAAAAATTATATCCAACAAAAAGTGTTCCCGAGTAATGAAATTAACAGTCCCAGTTGAGTTTAGTTAATTTCAGTTTCACGGTAACTCCAGGCAACTGTTATATTTCATTGTGGAATAACACCTGCGCGAGAAAAAATTCCAACACAAGATTTGTTTGTTGTCTACGTTCCTAGTGAATAATTGCTGGTTATTATTACATTTACTGTGTTGGTAGTTTCTTGGTTAAAGAAACGGATTTTGACAGTTTGGAATGAGGGCTATCGTTTTTGCCTCACCAGGTAAGCGCTACTGTAAAATAAGGTCCTGTCAAAGTTTTGTTATTGCTTAACTGACGTTTTGTCTTACCACAACCATTGACTTAATACGTTTTTATAGAGACACAGTTATTTAGGGCGTTTTAAAGCCAATTTGGTACAACATTTATGAAGCAATATGGTTTTTTGTTACAGTTTCAAGTGGGGACATTTGTAGTTTACTCTCTTTTGGTCTTATACGTGTTTTGTACATAAACAAGCCCTAAATAACTGTTCCTCTAAAAACAGTAAAAACGTATAAACTCAATGACTATGAGTCAAGCCGCCAACAGTGACGTTTGACATTTTGGAGACCTCATGCTACACAAGCACCACTAGTGGTAAATTTATATACGCCCTCATTGTATAACGGAGTTAGATTTTTGCAGAGCGGTCGGATCTTAAATTTCTGTACAATTATTATGATTTAATTTTCTAGTATATTTATCTTTCACTTGCAATGTTAATACATCATTTTCAGATTAAAGTTACCACAAGCTTTTAAATGCAAATAAATAAAACAAATATTAGTAAAAGGCTTTTACGTCATAAATCTATTTTGTTTACGTTTCCGGCTTTTAATCTCACCATTTTGCCTCTGAAAAATGATAGTAATACAACAATTTTTATTTACCAATTTCGTAAAAATCTCTTCATAAAAATGAGAATTTACCTTTAAATGCAAATGTTGTGTACTTCTTCTTCTTCTTCGTCGTGTCGATGGCTGAGTCAAATTTAATTTTGACTTGCCATCGTGGTAAAAGTATTAGCCAATTTGCTTTTGAGAACTCGCGAATTGCCCATAAATATATAAAAAGTGAAAAAAACTATAAATAAACATTTCTTGCAGTAGGTTAAAAAAATAAATAAAAATCTCATTATCTTTATATAACAATATTTCTGAGTAAATTATCAGTAGAAAACAAGTGGCTATAATAGTCAATCTGCGGTCAGTAAATGTTTTAGCCAAACGTTTTATTGAACATAAACTATAAAATCAACTAGAACAGGAGCATTCACTTGACGTAGCTATTTTCTTTGTGCTTTCGGCTAGAGTTGCAATGGACGGAGTTATTTTACAATTTTGCGGCATTACGGAATCCTTTGGTATACGGCTGTCCTGTAATGCGAGTAAATTTTGTTTAATAATTTATTTTTCAAGGACTGTTACGTCCAACATAATTATTTGTGCGCCTATTTTTTATACTACTTCTAGTTTTAAGTAAGTATCGTTAGCAGCGATAGCCGAGTGGGAGACCGTAGGATTGCGAAGTCAAAGGTCTCGAGTTCGAACCCACGGCACACACCTCTGTCAATAAATCGTTAACATTCGTATTTTAGAAGTTATGTGTGTATTTATCATATAAATTATCGCTCACTAACGGTGAAGGCAAACATCGTGAGGAAACCTGCATGCCTGAGAGTGCATAAAAAGTGCTCGAGGGTGTGTGAAGTCTATTAATCCGCACTTGGCCAGCGTTTTGGACTATGGCCTAACCCTTCTCATCATGAGAAGAGGCCCGAGCACAGCAGTGGGATCTGTATTAGATACAATGCTGCTATGATTATGATGACGATGATGAACATAATCTAAGCATGATTAGCTTTTTCATAGTTACTAATTACATACACATAACCTTATTTTAAGAGCAGCACATTAGCATGGGTAAAAGTTGTTCATAAATTACCTTTTAAAATTCAACCAAAGTGATTTCAAAATTAGGTCCACATTAAAACCCTTTTCGCTACAATGCATTAGCCACACAGTCCTTAATCAGCATTTTAAAATCAAAATATTTGCCTTAAAAGGGTTGGCAACATGAAAAATAATGGTAGATGGCCATTAATCTCGGTGGAAAAGGTTGAGGCTCGCGCGTCAAGTAATGGAGTTGTGTTGTCAAGCCTCAAGTGAGTACCAACCCTTACCCCTGCGACATTACATAAAACAGGTAGGGTGGGAGCCGACCACTGAATATGGAGAGAAATATTCTGTTAATATAAATATTGTTTTGCATAAAAACCTGTCGAAGTATGTGTAGAGTGTAGTATATTTAGAAAAACCAACAGGTGTTTTTGATAACTTTCTGAAATATAAATATATAAAGATGCTTATTTATTCACCAAAAACATCATTATTTTTGCATTATCAAACTAACTACAATTTAATCGTTAGAACTAATTAAATAAATAGTTAGCTTTAATTAGTTCTAACATATAAACATCAAATTAAAGAATAATTTAGAATTCATAATTAAAATAAATCTCATAAAAAGTTCGGGTGTCAAAAAATACGTCCGCATTGATATCGACTGCAAGTAACGTGCCTAGAATTGGCGGGCGGCATTGCCACGTTGTATTTGCCATACATTTTATTGAATCTGAAATTGATTTTCATAGTTTTCTTAATGTAGGCGATCGGTGGCATTATAGGTCTCTTTCAGATAACCATAGGATGAAATCTAAATGAGTGAGGATATAAAGCTTATTCTTGCCTTGAATTAAAGTTTTGGCAACACAATGGCAGCAAAATAAACAAATTGCACAGCGTATGCAGCAATTTAAACTTACCGTTGAATAATAAGTTTCATCCTCAGTGCATATCGTATAGTATATGTAAGTAGTACTTGTTCTTAGCACTAAAAACTAATGTAGCAGCAGCTGCTACCGTCCATATCTCCGCTAATTCATGCAAGCTCCTGTATTATCTCAGTAAAAGTTTTCAAATACAATGCTTCGGGCTTCAGGTAAAAAGTGTCGTCAAAACTTCCCGGCGGACATACCACGAGCTCGAGCTTGAATTAGCTATATTATGTTTTACTATTTTAGTAAAAACGTAGGATCGCTAATTTTCTCTGTAAGGTTAATCCCAAAAAACTATATAGCTGTAGGTATATTAAAGCAAAGACATTAAGGACCTGAGGTACATGGGTCTGATAGATCTTATCCTCCTACGCCTGCACAAACACACACACATACACACGAACACACACACGCAGGCACTCAAACACAGTAAATATAATAACACATGATGTTTATATATAATGTGAGTCATAATAATATATATGTACCTAATTATAAGGCGAAGACACTGATTCCCGAAATACAGTTTACACTAGTTCGAGGGTCAGAGAATGCAAAACCACTGTAACAAAGTTATGTCAATTAACATTATTCTATTTATTTATTTTATTTATTTAAAACTTCTTGCACATAATAAGTGTACAATGGCGGACTTAATGCCATAGGCATTCTCTACCAGTCAACCGTAAGGTGGTGCAGAGATTACAAACGTAGGTGCAGTTAAAATGTTACAATTTAAAGAGAAAACTTATCCTAAAACCATACAATACATACAATAATAGATAAATACCCTATATATTTACATAATATAATATCAAATCATAATATTCAATAAGAATATAATAAATACATATATATATATATATATATATAAATATATATTATTATATAAATAAAACATGATAGATCAATTTTTTAATGACTCTGCAGATTCTACTCTATTAAATTCTATCCGACCTATAAAATATAGCCTAACCGAATTTTATAGTGACACAAGTTACTCTTGAAAAAAGAACACAGCTGTCACTTTCATTTATGTGTGTTATATGGTTATACTGCCAATAAGGTTTATCTAACACTTTTGAAATCGGGGCTCTTAATATTTAAATACTACCAATTGACAAGCATATTTTGACTAAAAAGATTGGCAATGTCTATGATTGGCTCAAATATTTTTAATGATCAAGTTAACTATAAAAAAAATCATCACTATTAGGGCGATCGATTTTAAAATATAGTTAAAAACACTTACCATTTAATCTTTCTGTCAATACTTTAATTGTGGTTTCTTGTTTTGATATAATTCTCCATCTTGTAAAGCAATAAATACGTTGGCACAATCACACAGTTTGCGATAAGCCTCCTTCCTTGATAATCTCTCAGCCACCGCTTCCTTCCGTCGAAGGAGATTATCTTGGACTATCTTGAGTTTCAACTGTCTCTCTCTATAGCGTGACAGTTAATTTTTCTGTTAACAGCGTAGTTTTAAGATGAACAAATAATCTTATGTTACATACGAAGATTAGTTAAAGCTTGTCTCACGTGTTTACTATTTGTAGGACTTCTGTGTTTCAAAAATCGAGTAAATAAAGCCGTAAAAGGCTGAATGAACAAAATTGTCAAAAAAAATGTAAGTGTTTGAAAAAATCTTTAAGATAATATTAAGGTCTAGTGGTCTGATCCTAATAGTACTAGGTGTAATTACACAAGTTTGTGTAGATTATGTCAACGTGTTGGTTTTTATTTTTTGATTTTTCAAGGTCTTTCATTGGCATAAAATATTGTAGTAATAAATATGTACAAACGATCTTAGTCTGAATGTAGGTATATCCTGATAATGTCTGTAATTCTTCTTTTCGTGTCAGTGACTATTGTAATTCTGTTTAATATTTCCAGCTTATACAGCTTTATACCAATAGGATGCTACTAGGGTGCCCTTTTGGTTGGCCTGCATAAGGTCTTTTAGGGTACAAGGGGTAGGAAGTAATGGGCAGGACAACAGATGGGCCATACTTTGAGTGGGCGATCCACATTCGCAACTAGAACTGTAATGAATGTAGGTATGCCCTGCTTTTAGAGGCTGTGCCAAAAAGTATTTAACATACCTGAATTTAATTTGTTTATCCATCCATCAAATAATGAGCCGATCATAGGCAGAGACCAAAGCTATATTGCACTGAAAGTACACAAATGTACACTTTATTGGCATGAAGAACTAATATTTCTTAATATCGTAACTATAGAATATTATTGAATTAAATTGAATTGAATTATAGATAAATTACATTCACAATTAAAATCATTAACATCATACTCATTTACTTATTTATTCGGTACTTCCACGCAGTTTTATTACTACGGCCGGGCGAACTGCACCGTAAAGTAAGTAAGCTTACGGCAGGATTCTCTTAAGAAATAGTGATGAGTGAGACGATATCGATTATACGATCGCGAGAAAGTTAATGTGTCTAATCTAAATTTGTCTATGTTGGCGATAAGGTTATTCGAATGTTGAAGATTTTATACACATAAAACTTATGGCACATTTTAAAATAAAATCTTGTAATAAGGGGCAATGTATACGTTTGTGGAGATCTTTTAAATTTGTGTAAAATGTATTGTAATTTGTGTAAATTATACGCAGTTTTTACTGCCTTAATTTGAACTACTTGTAATTGTTTAATAGTTCCTGTTAATGCCAAACAACGTGTAGGTAAATTGGAGATATTTGTTACACATATACTGAAAAAGCACTAAATGAATTTTGATGACAATAAGGGCTATGGCGTATTAATTCGCCGCTAAAAATGCTTGTGTCGCGTGAGGTCTCCAAAATGTAAAATTTCACTAATTGTGGGTTGGCTTTGCTGTCATTGAGTTTATAAGTGTCTATAGAGGCACAGTCCGTTAGGGTGTTCCTTATACAAACATTTTATGAGTGACAGAGAACGCACTTGTGCATAAAGCATGTATGAGAGCAAGAAAGATGGACGTATTAATGTTCCACTAAAAATAGGAACAACAAATTCGTACTATTTAATCATTTTTGTTTCAAAATGTTTGTTTTCGAAACGCCCTAAACAGCTGTGCGTCTATAAGAACGTATAATAAACTTAATGGTTGGGATAAATCAATGTCTGTCAACAAACTTTAACAAAAACCTTACGTGGTAGTGTACCTTTAGTGGCATCATCTGGGGAGACAAAAAACGTTAGCCTCATTGGCACAAATATTACTTATATCCTAGATTTATATATAAGTTACTTTTAAGGGATACGATTGGATAATGCACGTAATTTAATTATACATCTTGAAATAGTAAAGCAATAAGTACGTTAGTTCAATCACACGGTTGCGATAAGCCTCGTTACTATGTAATCTCTCAGCCACCGCTTCCTTCCGCCGAAGGAGATTATCTACGACTACAACTGTATCTATCTATAGCATTACATCTTATCTCATCGTTTTATCACCCCCTCACCCCCGCAAATTATCACGTGTTAATAGATGAATCTAGTTTAATGAAATCTAGTTACCGCACCTCTACTCTGTTTCTGCTTTATGGTTCAAACCTTATTTTAACCTTACTATTGAAAATACGGGTTACTCACGTTATTTTAGCCGGGATATGCCGACTAGTTTCGAATCTAGTACATAGATTCATCAACTGGGCGATTAATCGCGTGTCGTCGCCGTCTAGTCGGCATATTCCAGCTAAAATAACGTGAGTCTTCACCTCACGTCGGTTTTAATAACATTATTTTAACCTCTTAGACTGATAAGGTAAGGTAAGGTAATTTTCTAAAATCCCTTCTTAGTGCTCGCTTGCGTCATGTAAGGAACCTTTGTACAAAATTTCAAGATTCTAGGCCCAGCGGTTTATGCTCAGCGTTGATGAAACAGTTAGTCGGGCGAACAATTGTACATGTATAGAAGACTAGCTTCCGCCCGCGGCTCCGCCCGCGTGGTATGTCAATTAAAAGTAGCCTATATGTTAATCCAGACTATAAGCTACATGTGTGCAAAATTTCATCGAAATCGACCCGGTAGTTTTGGCGTGAAAGAGTAACAAACATCCATACATACATCCATACTTACAAACTTTCGCATTTATAATATTAGTAAGGATAACAAATTTTCAATTCCACAAATAAAGACATAGCATTTAAGTCTCAAAAAAAGGTGCATTCGAGCTATGTTCGGCATAAAATTAACTAATAGCTGTAGACCCTTTTTTATCAAATATAACATTCTCACACTTCCGTCTCTATAAATATATTCTTGAAATGGCAATATTTGTGAAATCAAATCATCATTTATTTACTAAATTGTCCGATGATGTTACTCGGAAAAGACGTAAGAATAACCTACGCATATGTAGAGCAAATACAGCTCTAAAATGGAAAAGCATATTCTGCTTAGCGCCAAAAATTTATAACAAGCTTCCTGACACCTTTATATGGCTAAATGTTATTTTATTTAAAAAAAAAATAAAATCGCTACTATGTGACAAGTGTTATTATTCTATTGCTGATTATCTCAATGACACATTATAACAATTATGCTAACTGTATTATGATTATCGAATTATTATATTTGAATTTTGATACTGACATTATGATCATACAATTTTACATTTTTTTTTTTGTCATTAATATAAATAATTAATGTTGCATTGGGAAATAACTGCATGTGGAATTTTAATTATTACGAAAAACTGCATGTTGAAGAGGCTGACATTGTTTTGTGTAGCTTATAAATAATAATAATAATTTCAATTTTATGTAGGTATTAATATTTGCACGCCGTGATTGGCAGAATATGATGATACGTTGTAATTAGTTTAAGTCACGTTATGTACCATATTCATCCAAATAAATATTTACTTTACTTTACTTTACTTTACTATAACAAGGTTCAAAACTACGCACATATTAATGGACTTGACTGTTGGAACCTAGCCTACGTAACACTCGGTTTTGAGTAGGAGTGACGTGCATAGATTAATCTAGCACTAAGTAATGGTTGCAAGTCCCACGCAAACCTAATTTGATGCCTGCCCGACTCGCTGCACACATGGCTACACTACAAGCTATATCTTTCCAGAATATTGCACTGGAAGCCTTTAAAATGCGAGGGCATTTTATACTGGGGTGTATAACTTCAATTGTAGCTGTGTGTACAGTGGGCCAAGCAATTAGGTATACAGGGCAAAATCTTCTACGCCATACTGAAAACTGAATGCAATAGATATGCATGTGTAAATTACATATTTAATTAGTGCAATATATCCACTATTTAGATAAATAACTTACTTATCCATAACTGGTATAGTAAGTCTTTACTATGACATAGAAATTTTTGCCCTGCATAGCTAACTCGTTGGCCCACTGTACACCCACGCACTTTAAATACATAGTCGAGTTATGTTATAAACTAAATTAATTTCATTTGTGTTATTATGAGTTTATTTATTTTTGGTTACTAGATGTACAGTCAGCCAATGAGTTGGGTAGGTATGCAGGGCAAAAGTTATGGATAAGTGAGTTATATATCTAAATAGTGGGTATATTATACTTATTAAACATGAAATACAAACTTGCATATCTATTGGAGTCAGTTTTTATTATGACAAAGAAGTTTTTGCCCTGCATACCCAACTCATTGGCCGACTGTACTTATGCTTACTTAATGATGAAACGTTTACTTAATGATTTAAGCCTATATTACCGAGAGGGGTGTGACATAGGTGAACAACACCCTCAGCTTATCTGTTATGTTTAGGTCCCATGGGATAGGGAGTGTGCCTATCGCCATCCGCCAGCCACAATTTCAACTCCATGCTGCTTGCTGTTGAGAATTTCCTGACAAACATCCTAAATAACGCTTTTGCGCGATACAATATCACTAGACCAAGAAGGCAGTTCTAAAATCTAAATCTATATCTATCTAATCTAAATCTATATATTTAATTGAGATCTTTACCAAAAGAAATAAATCCCCAAAAAGTGAACGAAAACAATATTTCCTATCTCGTTCCATTCGCAAACATACAATACCGGATTTAGACAGATGAACTTTTTCAGCGCAAACCTACGACAAACAAGGTGGAGAACCAACAGGATGAAACAACACCGCTCGTTATAACTAACTGGAAACTAGTCTACAATTTGACGACACGTTGACCAAATTCCGTGCAACCTAACTACGGGGACAAACAAATAATGATTTCTAGGTACGGGCAGAAATAACATTTTCACAAGGGAGATGGAAGGAGGAACGGAGAGAGAAGAAATTAAATGAAAAAAAAAAGAACAAAATTATAAGACGACTAGCTACCACTCACGTGGGATGTCAAACTTCACCGAGCGGTATAAAAATAGCTCTTATGACCTATTGCTAGATCTACCTAATATGTAACATGTCCCACTGCTGGGCTCGGGCCTCTTCTCATGATGAGAGGGTTAGGCCATAGTCCACCACGCTGGTAAGTATACCCAAAAACATCTTAAAATAGGTGAAGCCATTTTGGAGTAGTTGAGCCTATGTGAAATTGTGATGTGCTTATTTTATACTAGCTATTGCCCGCGACTTCGTTCACGTTGAATTCGATATTGCCATACTATTTCCTTCAACATTGAAGCACTTCCCTCTAACACTTTCAAACCCAAATGGGGTTAATTTGGGGGAGAAAAAATCTAAAATATCTATATTATTGTAAATGTTTGTCCTGTCGCGAACCTAGAAGATAAAACACAAAGATGCCATACACCAGCTTATAAATTAAATTTCAAGCTACACAACTGTGAAACCGAACCCAATTCCATGCAGTCGTTTTTGCGTGTTGCACGTACAAATATACACACAGACAGTGACAAATAATAAAAACATATATGTTTGGCTTCTACTGCTGTTAGAAAGACTCATGGTGTTTCATTTCTAAAAGCTTCAATATAAGTACAGACATGTCAAATTTTCACTTTTATCATATTATGTCTAGTTTTTTTTTGGAAGAGTATAACTAATTAGAGTAATTACCATCCAAGTACATTTTAACTCCTTGAATGCATAAAGTTTATGCAAACTGTACATTTCTTAAACGAGTCATATTTACTCACGATTATTCTGCGATGTCAGTATATCTTTTAATTTTGGTCAACATATTTGATTCTATTTTACTTCACCAAACAGCACTGTGCAACAGCAACAGCGCAATACCGAAATAAAGCCGCCCATTCTTCATGCGACATCTGAGCTTCACACCTCGGCAGGCTCGCGACAATAGTTGCAACAAGCCGTCGCAGTTGCTAACAATGCTGCGGAATGTTAATTGCTGTCGTTTGTCGCGAGACACTGATAAATGTTGACGCTTGTCACGAGGAGATTTGGGGGTACGCAATAGACTAAATAAACGCAAACATTTTTGTAATATTTTTATTTATTTACATTTTGTGATTTTATGTTTGTAAGACGTTACCGCTACGCCATTAGTTAAAACGTTTAAAGCTTTAAGTAAAAGGTTGGTGCATGAAAGGAGCCTCCCCGAGTGACGTACACAACAATTCCCTACGTCCGGCGCACCCTGGGCAATTTGCGAGTTCTTAAAAGCGAATTGGCTAATCCTTTCACCACGATGGCAAGTCAACACCTTGACCACCTTACTGACTGTTTAAAATGCCCTACTACCTGCACAATAGAGGCGCTTATGAACGCTTACGAGAGCGCCATAACAGTGGCCACTTATTGGTCCAATAAAATTTGACTCAGCCATCGACACGACGAAGAAGAAGAAGAAGAAGTAAAAGGTAGGTTTGTATAACGCAAAACAAATTATACAAGTCTCTATTTACTCTTAGTACACCTATTAAGTCTCATCTGATTCTTTTTTGCGTATTTTCATAGGCGGTAATATTTTTATTATTTAATATTAGGTTATACTACAAGCTTGTTCGCTAAATTGATCGCATTATCTCATCAAACACCTTCGAATGACATTTATTTCAAACTCCTTGTTTTATTTACCAATCGCAGCAGTTTACCAGCCGAGTGCGTACACATTCTCGCAATTTTATCTCGTATATAATCTCGTGAATGGAGCAAGATTCACCGCAAACATCTTGCAAGCATCTCTACAATTTGATAGAGCCAGGCGGGACGATATTTTTAATAGAGTTAGGCTTCCAGTGGGATATATTGAAGTCGTTTCGTGTTTTATTGTTCTTTGACAAAATTTTGTTGAAATAAAACTGAGAGATTGTGCCCTGAGTGTGTTTTTGTTGTGGAGTGCCTTGAGATTTGTCGACAACTTTTATGTGGAGGAGCTCACTGAATTATGAGTTTGGCTGTAATAATGTTTGTTATTGTTTAAGATTGCAGTGTATTTTATGGACCAATTTGAAAATGTTTATATACGATATCAGCTGTTCTTTTTAAGCTATTTGATGACGCACAATTTATTGTTGCTAAAAGTTGTCTCTGAATATTCATATTATGCCATAAGATTATTTGAATCAATTTCGTAAGTTACTTTTGTAGGTTTTTGAAATAAAGTTTTTTTTTATGGAATCTGACACAACTTCAATAAAAGATACAGTTTTTATTAAGATTAAAATATTGAAGACGTGAAATATCTTTAGCTGTAACACTTTTTTGTTCCGAATCGCTTTTGCTACAATATTAATAAATCTAATCCAGATTATGGCCGAAGAACGCTGTCAAAGAGATTGGTACAAACACTTTTCAATGTCGGAAATTGGACCTGAGATTGAAGGAACTACATTATTTTGTTAATAATTTTAATAGCTTTAGAGACCGCCTCGAGTTTATTCAAAACTTACTTATTAATTCTGTCAAGATTTTAATAGATCTTTTGTGCTTTAACTTGACTTTATTTTATTATGTTGTTATTTTTAAACAAAAATCTAATTTTCCTTGATTTGTTTTTTTTGTTTAGATCAAACAATCTGTAATTTTCAGAGGAAACAATTTTTAGGCTTTAGGAACAAATGGACTCAACCAAAAATGCATTTTAGTGTCTTAGATATTATGATAACATAACATCTCGCCTATATTACCCAGAAGGGTACTGCAGAGGTGAACAACAGTCACACTTCACCTCTTTAGGTCCTTTAGGATAAGGATGAGCCTATCGACATCCGCCGGGCACAATTCCAACTCCGTGCTGCTATTGTGAATATCTTGTGTGCCTAGCAACTTCTTGGGTGTTCGTCAGAGTCGGCGGCATAGGTTGTTCGCGCAGCCGGTATCTAATACTGTTGCAAGAGCAAAGTCCCCAGTGTGTCGCACCCTAGAAGCGCTCAACGTCCTTCTGAGTACAAATCCGGAATGTGATGTGTTTGTGGACGAATGGAAGGTAATTTTACAAGTATGTCTGGTGTTTTGTGAGAGTATGTATGAGAGGCAAAGTACAGTACTATATTAATGTTTGTTTTTAATTTTGAATTGTTTTTGTTTAATTTGTTTCCTATATATATAATTAAGTTAATTATTGTAATTGGCTCTAAGCCGTTGTAATTAACTATAAAAATAAATAAATAAATAAATAAATCTTGAACGAAAGTTCACAAATAACACTTTACCCGTCCTGGGAATCGAACCTGAAACCACGCGGCGAGAGGCGCATTCGTTAACCACTAGACCATTGAGGCAGATATTATGATACGTCCATAAAATCATACATTTGCCTTAAAAATAGTCTACCAATTGTTCCCTCTTAAGTATTTTCGTTAATAAAGTACAAAAATATAATATACTGTGTATTTTCTCAATGCAAACTAAACTAAATAGGTGTGAAGCAAGTCTTAATCTCTTTTCTACCAAATACAAAATCAATGATACACTAAGTTTTCTCTATCTATCTCTATCTATCTATCTAAGCTACCTCCCACCTGACTAATACATCAAGCTATCAACAAAAAGTGCTAATCGTTAACAACAGCGCAGACTCGTGTAGTTAATAGCCGTTGTTAGTACAGACAATGACAAAGGTGCGATGCCATAGATTAGTGGGCAGGGTTTAACGAAGCACAAGCGAGAATCTGTGCTTAAAAGTGTGAAATTATGTGACGTCACTAAAGGTATTGTTTTAGAACATAACATTACATTAAGCTTATAGTACCCAAAAGGGTGTGAGGTGTATTACACCCACACTTCACCTTTTATGTTTAGGTCCCATGGGTTAGGGGGTGAGCTTATCGCCATCAACCGGGCACAATCCCAACTTTGTGCTGCTATTGCGAATTACCTGACGGTTCACTAACGGTTCACTAATAACACTTTGCTCGACCCGGGAATCGAGCCCAAGATATCGCGGTGTGACTAAAACATCAAGCTATCAACAAAAAAGTGCTAATCGTTAACAACAGCGTAGACTCGTGTAGTTAATAGCCATTGTTAGTACAGTCAATGACAAAGGTGCGATGCCATAGATTAGTGGGTAGGGTTTAACGAAGCACAAGCGAGAATCTGTGCTTAAAAGTGTGAAATTATGTGACGTCACTTAGGGTATTTGTTGTAGAACATAAGATATTATAGGTGTTTCACACCCAAATTTCACCAGCCTTTAGTCGTCTACCGGGCAAAATCCAACTTTTGTCACAATGCCGTGGCGCAATGGATAAGAAATCAGTCTGTCGATCGAGAAGTTGTGGGTTTCCTGAATCCTGGCTATGACTCCATGGACGTGAACTTACGCCTAGTACAAGTGGATTACGCTTAGCTACTAAACAAGAATACAAGTAATTTGTATTTGCAAATAGCAAGTAAGCTTTTTTACATATAAATACATACATTAATTTTCTAAATGCATACTTAATTTCACAAAGAAACTCCCAGACCACGACAAATCTACTAGTACATAACTTACTCATTGCTATGAGTACAGCTTAGCAAATTACGCTTAGCTGGAGGGGGTTAACAATAATACTAGTACATAATTTGTATTTGCAAATAACATATAAGCTTTTGTAAAATATAAATATATTTTTTCATATAATAATTTATACTGATACATATAAATAAATACTTTTCTTATGTAAATACCATAGAAATCTTAATAACTAGTCCATAGAAATGCTATCGACTATCTTTTAACACTGGGACGCATGTCGCCGGTTTTCAAATACCACTTTTTGTATTCCTGCAAACAAAATTATTCTTTTTGGCGATGACATTAAGACGACAATTCCTCAACTCGCACTTGTGTTCGATTAGACAAATGCGCTTGTATTCCTGCAAACAAAATTATTCTTTTTGCGATGACATTAAGACGACAATTCCTCAACTCGCACTTGTGTTTGACTTGACAGATGCGCGGCGACAAGGTCACGCGTCTTTGACATTTCTATTGCCTTATTATTAAGATTTCTATGGTAAATACATACTTAATTGCACAAACTTCCAGACCAAGGCAAACCTACAAGTGATTTAATAGTATTTGCGACTTAAAATAGGATCTGTTAAGATGGCCGCTAAGTCTCGAAGTGGTAATAACTTAAGTCGTATCGGCTCGCCGCTGTACAGTGGACAGTGGCGAGCCGGTAAGCTTACGTTGTGAGATAGGAGCCGACACAGAAGGAAATCAATGTGCGACTTTACACAAATTCCAAGCGATTCCCAGCGTCTTAAGACCAATAGATAGCATGTCGGACTTGTGTTTAAAAGATTGTGGCTTGGAATCTTGGCCATGCACTACCCAATGTGAAAAGTTCATCAATAAGCAATTTAATAAATTTAGAGGTTGACAAATAGATATTTAAATTATAATACTTAAGGCCAGTTTCATCAGTCCTGGATTAGTCCCTTACAGTCCATGCGTCATTTTTATGACAGATGAATGTCAAATTTGTATATAAATTTAAACTGAAATTTTATTAACCATCACTTAACTATCCTTTATTAAAATTTAAGAAAAAGAAATGTTAATTTTATTTGTACCTATTTTTTATGGGAGTAAGGCACGTGTTTGACCACATCTATTGTATGAGTTTGTGTGTATTTTGACACTTGTTACTTTCAACACAATACAGAAAAGATTAAACTATAGCGTACACAAAATCTTATCTTACTAATGTTAGAAAGCAACAATAAGAAAAACTGTTTTTTTTTTGGTTTAACACCCTAATAACAACTAAAATCTATCTTAAATATTAGGATATAAAGAAGGAATATAAAGATTTAACGCTAGTAAAGCCGCTGTAAGTATCCAGTGTTAAATATAATAATTCATTTATTTTAATTCACAAAAAGATGTTACTCGTTACCTTTCCGTAGTAGCAACATTTCAAGTGCCTGTAATACTAATTAAATATGAATATAAATAAGACACCAGCTATTTAGCTTTTCCTTTCATTTTCCTACGCAATGGATAATTTAACGAGTCTCCTATGTACAATTAATTACAATTAATGTTTTAATTAAATGAATTTCGCTTGGAAACAGCGCAATAAGTTAATTGAATTTGCTCTAAAACGAAACATTTGAAATAATTGCTTTTATTGTTACATGAACCTAAAGAACGGACGTTTTCGAACGAATTCTTAATTGAAATGTTTTCCTGTCTGTTACAATCTCATCGGAGACAGATATTTTTGGCATTATGATATAAATAATTTGCGTAGCTGAAATTGAACCAAAAAGAAAAACAAGCACTTTTTTAATTATTCAGAATGAAGAATGAAATAAGGTCCCCAGCCCAAGTTATTTAAACATTATAATATTATACAAAATCTTCTTGATAATTATGTTTTTGTAACATCAAATAATCTTATAGATTTGGATATATAGAAAAGCTATAAAGATTTAATGCTAGTAAAGCCGCCAAATGTATCCAGTGTTAAATATAATTTATTCATTTAAATTCGCAAATAAGATTTATACTCTTTATCTTTCTGTAGTAGCAATATTTCAACTAACTAACGTCTTCAGCCTATCATATTTGGACCTAATAATATTTTGCAAAATCTTCTTGATAATATATGTATTTGTAACATCTGTATTGTACTTGTGTGTTTGTCTATAAAAAAGGATTTAAATGACCCATACCATAAGTAAGCTTCCATGGTACCAAAACATAATATTATATGTTTTTTAACTTTCGCGATTTAAGATCATTTTTCAAAAATTAGACAACGGGACTAAATCGCGTAATTATTATAAAGGTAAATCGCGCTTCACGGAGACGAAGCTGAGTATCACCAGTCAGCTCGTGACCAAGAATGATGCAAGTCATTCGAAACGTCAAAACATAAGAGGAGAAATGTGGGTGTTGTACACCTCTGCCACACCCTTGTGGGTAATATAGGCGTGATGTTAAGTTAAATATTAAATAGTTATTACCATAAACTTGAAAGGCCTTAAGTTTCACGTACTCCTAAAACTTGTGCCCAAAGCCTCTAATAAGAAATTACTTAGTAAACTCTAGCCCTGGGATTGTGTTATAACTCAACAGCTTTAACTAAGTGTAATATCGTCTTAAATTTGTAATAACTTCTGAAAATTACTATGGATACTGAGATTTTGGTTAACTGTTGCAAAAACAGCAAAATTGACTTAAAATGCCTCATGACATGCCTGATAAGTGAGATTGTGAAAAGATAATTTTTATGAACACTGAAAGTCCATAAAACAATAATGATCAAAATAACTTATTTATTACCTTTTAAAAAATACCATAACATAACATATCATAGCATTATAACATCACACCTAATTACTTAGAAAAGAGTGGCGTGTGGGTCAACTTCGTGCTGCCATTGAGATTTTTCAAGGAAATCTAAAAGGATTTGACAAGAAAATCGCGAATAATAAAACACTATTGCTTGACCCAGATATCGAACCCGACACCTCGTGGTGGGAGGTCGCATTCACTAACCATAAGACCTACGGGGCAGAAAAAGTAAATGTTTTATTCACCTCTTGTTAATAAATATATGTACCTTCGCTGAGTTAGTGTTGAAAAAACATATTTTATTGTGATATATATGTTTTTTTAATCACTTAATATTTTCCATCTTGTTGCCGTTCGGTTCTGCGGTTTAGCGAACCAGGGCCAAACGGTACCATTCTAGTCACAGAACCGAAATTAAAAAAAAAAACTAGCAATAAAAATGACAATAATTGGAAAAAGGCGGCCTCAATGTAACTGATAAAAGGCTTGGAAGAACTTGACAATTCTATTTCTAGTTTTGGCTCTGCTCTAGTCTGTAGTAGCCACATTACTGGCCATACCGTCCCGTAATGTACTACGGGCTTAGTACACGACCACACAATTTAACTTGTGCCTGCCAGCGTGACGTCACAGCCCCTTAGTGCCGGCCCATGTTACAAATTGAACGTAAATTTGATAGTTCTGGCTTTAGTTGCACTCTGGCACGCCTTGATGGCTTCAATTTCTTTACTGGCTGTGAATCGTCAGGAGAAACATTCTTCTGACTATTTACAGCCAGTAAAAAAATATTAAATTAATATTATTTATGCTGTTCCTAACCATATTATCCATGATATTATTATAAATGCTTTCTCTTAACTTTTGTGATTTAAATACATTATTAAAAAAAAAGTCTAAATTAAGAATAAATTTGCTACTTTTCTTGACGTTTCCAATGACTTGCATCATTCGTGGTCACATGGTGATAGTGAAGCTTTTTGTACATAATTGACTTCAACACAATTAAGTATTTCATATGCAGTTCATGCAGTGGTTTTATATAATAAACATATACACATGAAAATAGAATATAATTGTATTGAATAAATATAAATTTTCAAGGTATAACATAGCTGTATTTGTAAACACTTTGTTATAGAATGTCTCCATAAACGCATCCTTTTTGTTTCTGCTTTTTGGCGCGGTGGCGCTAGTGTGTTCTTCCTCATTTTGAAATGTTAAAGAGTGGTCCTGTATTTAATGTGCAAAATTATTAAATTGTGTTCTAAGAAATCTAACGTGATTTTATTGAAATATTGCCGAATCCCAATAGGTTATGGGCCCAGGCACCTTGATCGTAAAATATTTCAATAGAAAATTACGTTAAGAATAAGATTACTACCGGTGAAAAACTAACCTGTGTAATGGAGGTGACGAACGCAATGAAAATCGAGAAGTTTGATGGTCGGAACTTCAAACAATGGAAATTCCAAGTGAAATGCGCATTACGAGCGAAAGGATTGAACATAGAAAGAGAAAGACCCACGGAAACCAGCTCGCAAGTGCATTGGGATAAAGATGACGGCATGGCGATGTTCATTTTGACTTCGTCGATGGACTTCAACCAAATTTCCCTTATTGAAAACTGTGAGACGGCTAAAGAGGTTATGACAAAGTTGGAAGCGATTTATGAACAGAAATCCGAATTTAACAAAATGCTTATTCATGAAAAATTCTACCAATATTCATACAGTGTCAGTGATACGATGGCACAGCATGTGTCTAAGGTGGAAGGCTTGGCAAAGGAGCTACGGGAGACAGGTGAGAAGATCAGTGACACAGCGGTGATGACTAAAATTCTAAGTACATTACCATCTACATACCGTTCACTTCGACAAGCATGGTTGTCACTGGATGAAGAAAGCCAAACAATTCAAAACCTCACTTCCCGCTTAGTGGATGAAGAAGCCAGCCTAGCCAATGATACAAGAAGTAGCGAGACTGCATTATTGACATCAAAAGCAAACTCTAAAACTAAAACGGGTAATAAACAGAATACTACAAATGATCAAAGTAATTCAAGTCATCGATTTGTATGCTATAATTGTAATAAACGAGGCCATTTTGCTAGGGAATGCAAGATGCCTAAGAAAAAGCACAATGAGAAGAAACCTAATAATAACATGTTGGCATTCAGCGCTGAAAGTTACCTATCTGAACATGCTGATGAGCCATGGATTTTAGATAGTGGAGCCTCTATGCATATGACTTTTAACCGTGACTTCTTTTGCGAGTTAAATGAGTCTCAACACAACAATTCTGTTAGATTAGGTAATCAACAAAGTATCACAGTATGTGGCCAAGGAACTATACTGATTGATCGGAAAGTAAATGGTGTATGGGAGAGGTGTACACTTGAAAATGTATTATATGTACCTGATTTGAGAAGAAATCTTTTTTCTGAAGGAGCTGCTACTAGAAGAGGATATGTTATTGTGAAGAATAATGAAAGAGCCACAATAATGCATAAAAATGTTGTTGTCATGAGTGCAAAACTAACACAGAACAACCTATATGAATTAGAAGTCAAAACTATCAAACAAGAAAATTGCAATATTGTACAAACAGACATAAGACTGTGGCATGAGAGATTAGGACATTTGAATATTAAAGAACTGCAAAATATGTGTAAGAATGGTGTAATTCCAGTTACATTGAGTGGAAATCAGAATTTTGTTTGTGAAGCGTGCCAATATGGGAAGCAAGCTAGACGCCCCTTTATGAAATCAGCCCGAGGTCCAACACAGCCTGGTGAAATTGTTTACAGTGATGTGTGTGGTCCAATAGAAGAACCTTCTGTATCGGGTATGAAGTACTTTGTTTTGTTCAAAGATGGAGCTACAAGCTATCGCCATGTTTACTTCTTAAAACATAAGAGTGAAGTATTTCAATGTTTTATTAAGTACAATGCCACTGTGAAGAACAAATTTGAACGTGATGTGCAAATACTACATACAGATAATGGTTGTGAATATGTGAACCGAGAATTTACATCATTTCTGGATAGTAAAGGAATAACACACGAGCGTACTGCCCCATATACGCCTCAACAGAACGGGAGAGCAGAGAGAGAAATGCGTTCTATAATGGAAACTGCAAGAACAATGTTATATGCAAAGGATATTCCTTTATACATGTGGGCAGAAGCTGTAAGCTGTGCAATATATTTGTTGAATAGACACACTTCAAGCCAGACAGGAGATGTCACACCATATGAAATATGGCATGGAGTAAAACCTAACTTAGATCATATAAGAATATTTGGATCTATTGGTTATGTTCATATATCTAAAGAAAAACGAAGAAAGCTTGCCAAGAAAAGTGTGAAAATGTTGTTAGTTGGATATGACCAAGATAATTACAGAATGTATGATCAAACTACCAAGAAGATTACTGTATCGAGGGATGTGAAGTTTGATGAAAGTAGTTCACCAGAAGAAAAACAAAATTTTGTAGAAATGAGAGTTGAACAAGAAAAAGAAGATTCTACTGTATCCACCACACAGAATAACTTTCAACACCAACACAATGAATTTGAAGAATTTGAATCTTCAGATGATAGTATGAAAAGCCTAGAAGATATTATGGATGAAACTTATATCCCTCCAAAAGATATACTGTTGGAGCAGGAAGAGCAAAGAAACATTACATTTCGTTCACGACAAAATAATAGGTTAGAAGCTAATTTCATAGAGTTTGAAATACCTAACACCTATGAAGAAGCAATGAATAGTCCAAATTCATTTTTGTGGAAGAAAGCTGTGCTGGAAGAGCTTCAGTCACATGAAGAAAATCAAACCTGGATACTGACTGATCAAACTAAAAAGAAACCTATTTCCTGTAAATGGGTGTTCACTGTAAAGAAAAATAAAGATGGAGAAATAGTACGATACAAAGCACGACTGTGTGCACGAGGGTTCACACAAGTCAAGGGCTTAGATTATAATGAAACTTTTTCCCCCACAAGCAGGTATGATTCCATCAGGCTGCTGCTTAGTATCGCTGCGAGAGACGAACTACAGATTGAGCAATTTGATGTGAAAACAGCCTTCTTGTATGGTGAGCTCTCCGAGGACATATACATGGAGGTGCCAGAAGGAGTAAAAACTAAGTCCTCAAAAGTATGTAAGTTAATTAAATCTATATATGGTCTTAAACAATCTTCTAGATGTTGGAATGAGAAGTTTTATTCTTTTCTTACCACTTATGGTTTTAAATCGAATCCATCTGATAATTGTGTGTTTGTAGGTTATTTTAATGATGTCAAAGTAATATTAATCCTTTATGTTGACGATGGATTATTATTGGCCAAAAGTAAAGTTGTTTTATCTGATATATTAAATGATCTTAAACAAAAGTTTGATATTAAGATTGTAAACTGTAATACATTTATTGGTATGGAAATAAATAGAGAAAAAGATTGTATAAGTATATGTCAAAAACAGTATATTATGACAATTATAAATAAATTTAATTTGTCAGAGGCTAAGAGCAGTAGTACTCCTGCTGATGTAAATGTACATTTATGTAAAAATTCAGGTAATGAACCTATTAATTTTCCTTATAGAGAAGCAGTGGGAGCATTGTTATTTTTGTCATCTGTTTCTAGACCTGACATAGCATATGCTGTGAATGTTGTAAGTAGATATGTCAATGACCCAGGTCCTTCACATGTTACAGCTGTGAAAAGAATCTTACGTTATTTAATTATTTCTAAAGAAATGTCTATTGTTTATAAAGGCAATGTTGAATTAGTTGGCTACTCTGATTCTGACTTTGCAGGTGATTTGGACACTAGGAAGTCTAACAGGCTATATATTTTTAATGAATGGAGGTCCTGTGACCTGGTCTAGTCGCAAACAGAATACTGTGGCATTATCCACAACTGAGTCTGAGTACATGGCTGCTAGCGAAGCTGCTAAAGAAATTTTATGGCTTAGGCAATTTTTATGTGACATTGGGGAGCCACAAGGTTCAATTACTTTAAATGTTGATAATCAGAGCACAATTAAATTGATTAACAACCCTGTATTTCATAGAAGAAGTAAGCACATAGATATAAGATATAATTTTATCAGAGAAAATGTTGCAAAGAAAATTATTGATATTAAATATGTTGAGAGTTCAAATCAAATGGCTGATTTCTTGACAAAAGCTTTGCCTGTTACTAAATTTAACTCAATTAGAGATAAGATGATGAGAAACATTATTTAACAATAATTGTATTGTTTGAAGTCTGAAATTGTTGAAACAAAAGCTTATGGTCAAAACTAAATATGTAGTGTAATAGTTATTTACTGAAAATTGTTAAAATAGAGTTTTAATTTTAACTTTGTATAATGTTGAACTGTATTGCATACCTTATAAATTTAAGTGGGAGTATTGAATAAATATAAATTTTCAAGGTATAACATAGCTGTATTTGTAAACACTTTGTTATAGAATGTCTCCATAAACGCATCCTTTTTGTTTCTGCTTTTTGGCGCGGTGGCGCTAGTGTGTTCTTCCTCATTTTGAAATGTTAAAGAGTGGTCCTGTATTTAATGTGCAAAATTATTAAATTGTGTTCTAAGAAATCTAACGTGATTTTATTGAAATTGTATGTTTAGTGAAACCTTACACATTAGAATATTATTATAACCTTTTTTTTATGAACTTTTCAATTTTAGAAGATCACCAGTAGAACGGCCTCGGCGAAACCCATACTGCCGGTCACTGAGGAGGTCATTCGCTTCAAGGTATTTTGAAATAAACAACATCAAATCAAACTCAAAAATATTTTAACATTTTACGAAAATAAATTAAATCGTTAATGAACTAAATCTAGAGCAAAAAATAAGTAAGTTATATAATACAATTATTTATCTTAATTTGAAAACTTAATGGCATGACTACTCATTAATTAAACTCATTAAACTAGATAATTAAGACTTTATATGAACATTTATTTACTGTAATTGGTCTGGATACCTATAAACTTAAATTAATCATGGATTACCTTTGTGAAATTCAGAGTTCAGGGGCTGTACTAATCTTATTACCACTCAATTGTTATTCAAACGGGTTCTGTGTTTGTTTCAACATTTGGCCGTACAAAAACAAAATAACGATCCAATTTTGAATGGCAATTGACTGAGTTCTTAGTCAGGCGCATTACAGGTGTTTAATGTTGCAAACATATTATACGACGTAAGTAGATAATGGATCTGCAGTCCTGATAGTTATAATCAAATTCGATGGACATCAAAATTGTTATTCAAACGGGTTCTGTGTTTGTTTCAACATTTGGCCGTACAAAAACAAAATAACGATCCAATTTTGAATGGCAATTGACTGAGTTCTTAGTCAGGCGCATTACAGGTGTTTAATGTTGCAAACATATTATACGACGTAAGTAGATGATGGATCTGCAGTCCTGATAGTTATAATCAAATTCGATGGACATCAAATAATCAATCTACAAAAGTCGATTGTAGATAAATCGCTTCATCAGGTCTACAATGTTAAGGGATTAAGTGCCAGTGATTTCAGTGCCTTATCTCACCACCAAACCACCCGCATGGGTATTAAATTGAAGGATTCCCATGAAATTTTAATTAAATTAAAATTATTTATATGAACGTAAGGATGTTCTTAATTAGCGCAACAGACAGTTTTCCGTACAGATTCGCCCCACCTAACACAGTAATACAAGCACTTCTATTAGGCGCCAGGTTAAATGTGAGACGGTGGTGCTTTATACCTAATGCTCGTTCACAAGAACGCTTCCACCATTGAGTTTGATGAATTAGAACTTTATTTAGAAAAGTGTAGTACTAAGCCATGTGTTTAACTAATGAATGTCATAATACATGAGTAATACGCATGCATCAGTAAAGAGACTGGATGAATCGTTCCTCTTCAACAACCTTACTACCATACCGACACAGCTGAGGCACCCATATGAGTTAAGGCAGTAACACACTTGCGTGTCATGAAGCACCAGAATATCCACTTTTCCATAAAATGACACAAAACAATAGTCTGTACCTATACAAAATGTATGCTATCGATTATACCAAGACACGCTTAGACACAAAATTGTATGTTTTCAAAGTAATTTAACAAATAGCCTAAAAACCACGTAAAGTTGGTCAAATCGTCTTCCAATATTTGCTTTAAGAAGTCAAAACGTTGAAGAATCGTATGTAAAATTAGAGAACTAAGTAGCAACCAAAAACTACGCTTAGGATGACAACCATGCACGACCAGCCTACTTGTATGTTTATCCCTTTCTCTCTCTAGTGTTAAGACCATAAGAAAAGAAATAAGATATATGCATGGTAATTGTTATATTACATCCATGTATTCCTTCATCCATGTGTTTTTAGACAACCTTATTGTACTGAACTCCGACGTTTTAAACCAAGCTAAATTTTCACAGCTGTTTGTTTTTCTAACGAAATTCTCTTTTTCTACCAGTCTTAAGTTATTAATTTTAATTATTTTCACCCCGTTAATTTTGCTGAAAATAGCCTCTCACCCTTTTGGCATTAAATCATGGGGGAAATTTATTAGTTACCAGTGATATTAAGAGTTAATAAACGAGATTGAATTTTACTAAATAAATGGAAGTTTCTATTGATCTTATTTAAGCTTAACTTCGTCTATATATAGGTATAGGGAATGTAGAAAACAAGACATATATCAATTCAATGGCAGCGTTACATCAGTGCGTAAGTGTCTTACTCATTCTTTCTTTAATTGATACTTAATAATTATTGTTAATATATGGTGCAAATTTTATTGTTATGCACAGCACACTGGCTGTCATACTGTATTTCTTTTGTAATTCGTCTCTTTAAGTAAAAACTTGTAATTCGCTTACTGTCATTAATCTGTCACTTTGTACATTATATGTAAGCTTTCCTTATCTTAAACTAGATGCCCGCGCAGTTTTACCCGCGTCAAACGTTATTCTGGCCGGTGACCGCAATTAAAAAAATATTTACAACGCCATCTATTGAATTTTTGCGTCAACTCACTGAAAAACCCTAAATTCACCCTCTTGGGAATCAAATTTTGAAAAACCCCGCTACAGAAAATCAGTTATTTTTATTCAAATTTAACTATACGAAATTTCATGCTTGTAACTGTGTTAACTACAAAAATGACGGATTGCCATACAACCGTTCGTTCCTCATTTTACCCGCTTCAAAATGTAATTGCCAAAAATCTCTTCTTAGTGCGCCTCTACGCCATGTAAGGAACCTTCATAGAAAATTTCAAGTACCTAGCCCTAGAGGTTTAGGCCCTGCGTTGATGAATCAGTCAGTCGAGCCTACAATTATATAAGTATAGATAAATAAATAAATATATTATATCACATTGTAGTAAAACATTGCAGCGGAAATTGATCGTATGAGATACAGTCAAAGTATGGTTTATGAAAGTGGCCATAAAAGTCACAGATAATATAATTTATAGTGTAAATAGTTTTGCGTTAGCTGTAATCACAATTTCTAGTTTGAGTTTAGTATTTTCGTACTTACAATAATTCTAAATACTAAATGAACTGTGTATTTATTTAAAGCATAATTATATGAGCAATAGAAACAGTGAAAATAATCCTTCTTATTTTATAAATTCGAATGTTGGTATCCATAGAATTGTGTGGATATTTATTGTACACTACAAAAATATACAAAACTATTATAATAGCAATCCTGAGTAACCAAGAAATAGGTAAACCTAGTTTGGTAGCCACTGTCTAAAAATAATGTACTTAATGTATCTCTTGGTTATAAACTTTTATTTTATTTATTTTTTATTTTTGTTAGATATTATATTAGCCATTAATATGAAATACAAACCTTGTAATGTGAACATGCCGGGTTTTTATTGTGTTTTTTTTTGTGGTATTTTAGTGTGTGTGTAGCTTCACTTGCGTGTTCAGTGCACTCCAACTGCCTTTTTTCTAAAATCTAAGGTGTGGACATTATTACGGATTCATGCAAACTACTAGATTGAGAGCTCGTGGGCGGCTGACTTACATCATTAAAATTTACGTCACTAAAAAAGGTAAGAACTTACGTTGCGGTGGATTTGTGAAATATAATAAAGTTGTAAAAATGTTTTTTGTGGCAATGGCGAAAGTTGGCCGTCCACGGACTCCTGGGCTATACTAGATGGATTTTGATAAAAGGTATAGATTAAAGCTTGAAAATGTTGAATTAATATTCAACATTTTCAAGCTTTGATCTTAAGGGTTTTTTTTTCGTCGTACCACGTAGGCAGAGCCGTGGGCGAAGCGATTGTTTGAGGAAATTATGGGGAAAACCATTTCCTGTTAATTAATCTAAAACTTATCATGTGGGATTTCAATGAATAATAATTATTTATAAATTAATGAACGCATTACAGGAAACGTAATGTTTGTAGATTTTATTATAAATATGCGTCAAACCACAAATAATATAATAATGGAATAAAAACCCGTATTTGTTGGTATGCGATGTTTTAATAATTAGCGGTAGGTCGCATATTTGTTAGCGTTTATTAAAAAATATACCTGATCATTATTTTTTTTTTTACTTTTACTTTGGTAGCCTATTTGGCACATTTGTATAGAAATTAATAGAATTAACTGGCACTTAACTATTCGAAACTTATCGGAAACTGATGGAACTAAGCCAAAATGTCACTTCTACGTTAACAAGCATAATCAAATAATTACACACCAATTGTTTATCACACTTAAATAATTAATTGAAGGTAATTTAATTATTAAATCATCCATTAGGTTAGTTATTAAGGGCAATTAATTAGCTATACTATTTCAGATAATTGAAACCTCATTATGTGATGGAATTGACATTGGTTAACTTAACCGTAACTATAAGCTTATGCTACCTCGATGGTCTAGTGGGTAGAGGTGCATACGCCTCTCACCGCGAGGTTGCGGGTTCGATTCCTAGGTCCGGTAAAGTGTTATTTGTGAATTTTCCGTCAGGAAATTCAGAATAGCACGGTGTTGGAATTGTGCCCGGTGGATGGCGATAGTCTTACCCCCTATCCCATGGGGCCTAAACATAACAGGTGAAATGTGGGTGTTGAATACCTCTGCCACACCCTTTTGTGTAATATAGGCGTAATTTTATGCTGTAAGCTTAAAATAATTTATAAATATTGTAATTTAAATAAAAAAACATAATGCCATTTTTATAACAGATTTATATTTATTCACCTGTGCCTGATAAGATATTATCGAATAGTTAAGTGCTGGTTTATTCTATTAATTTCTTAATGCCGAATACTTAGGCTTCCAGGGACGTATAGGTTTCAACTTATAATTGATTTTTTATAGCATATAGCTATGCTTAGCATGTTTTTGACTGATCTTAGTACCAAAACTGGTAAAACTAGAACTAAAACACACAACAGCAGTAAAAAGGGAGCATCGAAACCACTCTAACAAACAATCACTTTATTATTAACCAACAAACAATATTCATATAGTGCACTACATAATAGTCATATATTTCTGACCATTTAATTAAATCAAACGCATTCAATTCCATTTCACCGTGTAATATGACAGACAGGTGTCTAACCCAGGTATATTGCCGATAGGGTTGCTATTAGCTAATTAATAATTTAAACTCTACAATACAACTCTAGTAAGCACTGACCTTATTTATTAATAATACATTTTGAATAATTTCATATTAATTTCGAAATTGTGGAGTTTAAAATTTTTAAACATGTACAAATAAAAATTAACAGGCTATTTTTTTTTTCAAATTTACCCCGTCATTTTAAGCGTTGAAGATGCAGACTTTATCAAGCATTTTCTATAAAAAATTAAATGAATTGTTAAATACCTAGCAAAAAAGACATTTATTTATCTGTCTAAAACTAAAATAACTTGACACATGTTCATTACATGTGTCTAGTTCAATGAGATACTGCCAAAACAGCTTCATATTTCAAATAAAATTAATGTTTTGAAATTAATGGATACTTGGTCAGTATATTCAACAGTAATATTATTCCTCCAAAACTATTTCAACTCTGTTTGTTGTGAAATTTATTGACGTTTCGCGAAACGTGTGCGTAAGTCGAAAAGTTTTGAGGTAGACCCATGTGGTGGTTTAAGTCACGAGCGGAAAATAACTAAATGATTATAGTTAAACAGCTTTCATTTATTTGTTTAATAATAATAATAATAATAAATATATTGACAGAAATTAAAACTCGCATGACAAAAGATACGTTAAGGGCCAGTTTCTGAGGTGCGGATAGTTCTGATGACACAACTGACACTTGAAAAAAGAGCACAGCCGTCACTTTCAATTATGTGTGTTATATGTTTATACTGCCAATAAGGTTTATCTAACACTTTTGAAATTGGGGCTGACACTAAAACAGTTTCTTAGACACATTTACAAAATATTGTTTTATGATCAACATTGGAAATCAGACAATATAATTATGTTTCAAGTAAAGTCACTGTTAGTGTGGAAAAGATAGTGATTTTATTTAACAGTTGTATGCCATCTTAAGGAAGCTTGGAATATTTGTGTTAATAAAAAAAAAATATAAAAAAAATATCACACAACTTTCACACAACGTCATTTATTCCCAAATTTAGCAGAGCTTGTACTGTGGGTACCAGAATGACTAATATACATTATACTTTTTCTTTTGTAAATACATACTTATTGTACTTAGAAACAACCAAACCAAGAGAAATCTCTTAGTTGTCTTGAGCGGGAAACAAACCCACGACCTCTGCGTAGCAGGCAGTTGCACTACCGACTCCACTATCCGACCGTCAACATTGGTAAATTAGTCGAAGCGTAATCACTCTTACGCTCAAAATAATCATTTTCTGATTTGTCATCCGCTTGTAGCTTGCACCAAATGCGCTCGGGTCATATGAAACTTTCATATATTATGTCTAGTTGTGTATTAAGTCTTGCTTGCTGAAAATTTTAAGTGCTGTTTGGACGTTTGATGTACTTATAATTTAGTTTGTACCTGGACCGAGCCTTTTGAAATAGTTTATTTATTTAATTACTAAAATGGGTAAACTATTTTAAAGCGCAGAAAAGAGTCTGTTAAATAAATAAATTGAAAGCTGGAGGTTTTTGAAATAAAGTTTTATAAGCAACAAACCAAATCATTGTTTAATAATATACAAATTGCGGACTGATCATTTACTTGACAAAATCAGAGAGAACTTTGGAACCACCTCAAGCATGGTAAAAATATTAAATACCTATATAATACTAGAAATTTAAAACTGTACTATCGGTCTAAAGTTTAACGTATGCGGTGAACTTCTCACCGTAAGGTCTAAGGTTCGATTCCAGGGTTTGGCCAAAGTGTTATTTGGGATTTTTCGTCAAATTCTAAATGGCAGCGTGGAGTTGGAATTGTACTCGGTGGATGGCGATAGGTTTACTTCCTATCATATGGGACCTAAACATTGTTATTACACCTCTGCCAAACCCTTCTGGGTAATATAGGTGTTATGTTATGTTTAAATATTGACACGGCCACTAAATTTGTCCCATAGACCACGAAGATGGTCACGTTCAAAACATATTTTGATTTAAATGCAGATAAAGGGAATCACTGATGACTAAAATTAACCAACTTGAAAGCCAAACGTCTTGTTCCCC
Organism: Hypena proboscidalis; assembly: GCA_905147285.1. NCBI lineage: Eukaryota > Metazoa > Arthropoda > Insecta > Lepidoptera > Erebidae > Hypena > Hypena proboscidalis. The sequence goes on from LR990131.1 coordinate 19,763,570, forward strand.
ATGCCACAATAAATTGTATGTACATAATGATTCACAGAGATGAGCCTAATAGATGGACAAAGGAGTTAGTTATGCACCATACACAACATGCCATTATCTTTGCGAAGATAACCGACGTTTAATATTCTGTCTGGGGCTAATGGCTTGATTTAGGATGAAAGATGGCTTTGTTGCGCAACTGATATTGTTATAAATCTCTATTTACAATCATGTTTACTACATAGTCTATATGGTTAGTATTAAATACTATTAGCGACTTTATAAAAACGAAAGCGAGAAGAAACAAAATTGCGATGCGATCAAAACGTGCGATAAAAAAGTAAAATCCAAAATTGATCTTCATAGATTCAACCATAACAACCAATTGGGATCAATGATTTAAAAGAAATAAGTTGCGTAACTAATAATAATATTACGCTAAGCGCAAAAAAATAAAAAAATATATGCTTGATTTACAGAAAAATATACACATTGTATCTAAAATTGAACTAGCCTAATTACTTAATCTAAACTTAATAAGTGACTGTCAGAAGGCCTCGTACCCAAAATGCTAGTAGCATTTTTGATACTAAGTCGCTGGCTGAAATATATGCCAGCATTTCGAGAACGAGTTGGCTCAGTTACACGCGCTGACAACTCTTTGTACAGACAATAAGTGGTACGGCCCAGGGCCCTAATGTTTGGACCGCAAAAGGCGCAAACATGTAACAGCTGTCAAGCGTGCTATATTTGCGCCTTTAAAAAAAATATCATTTAAAGGTGCGTTTCATTTTAAATTTCATTTCAAATTAAATATCCAATGGCTATATGAAGCCAAAGCTACATGTCAATAGTCTATGTGTGTTGCAATTACTCTTTACTTGAGAAAATTCAGTCAACCTAACCATAAAATCAACTTCTTAAAATCATAGATCAGATTAAAAATGACATTGACATTGACATCAAATGACATTTTCTACCACTAAATAATAAAATGTTAACCAAGGTCTGAAAACTTGCACTGTAAGGCAGCACTATCATAGTCCTGCGATCTAGCTTCCCATTTAAGTGCTCTGTAGACAGTTATGGGCTGCAGTTGTCACTTAAACTTAGTCGGAAAGCTTTTTGGCTCGACATATTGCCGCCTTAACTTCATTACAAATATAACTGGTTTAATTTATCTCGTAATTAGAATCTTACTATTGTGTGATGGCTCTTTTTATATTTTATCAATGTATTTTATACATTTTTAAATCCAAATGTCCTCTTTAAAAAACTCTTTCCTTTTAAAACCAGAGTTACTCTTGCGCTATCTTCTTGACTATGCATGTGTTGACTTTCTTGCTAGTAAAGAGGTTCTCTTTAATAAGCTCGAGCGCAAGCAAATCCAAATGTCCTCTTTAAAAAACTCTTTCCTTTTAAAACCAGAGTTACTCTTGCGCTATCTTCTTGACTATGCATGTGTTGACTTTCTTGCTAGTAAAGAGGTTCTCTTTAATAAGCTCGAGCGCAAGCAGAATCTGTGTTTCCGTTTGATTTTTGCTATTACTTGTAATTATGGGACACTTTGAATATATATATAGAAATCGAGGCAACCGAGACGAGGTTTCTTGTTGCGTTTTTTTTGTACATTTTCTGAAGTTATTTAGATCTAGTGGTCAATATATCATGTTGCTGAGCTAATGCTGGAAGACACAACTCCTCAACGGTTAGGAGTACGTGGGTATTTTTTTTAATAACCGTTAACTCTTTTCTTTTAAGGTAGATTCAGATGAAGCGAGACATTGAATATTACTTTAGTATATTCAAGTAACAAATAATCTACAGAAGATTAGTCTGTATTTGTACCTGTCCTTCTAACTGCTGGACAAACAGTCTTCAACGAGAATGATTCTTGGTAAAGATAATTTATACAAGATTAAATAAAATGCAAAAAAAAATTACTTTACATTTTACATCTCTGCAACTCAAAGGTTTTCAGGAAGAAAACGCCTTTGTGCTTTGATTTGTCACTTTAAGATTATATCCTGTTGTATATACAGGGTGGATGCGACATAGCGACATTTATTGAAACCACAGCTTCTATACATGGCCAGTATGCATTTCCACCGGATAAAAAATTCTCAGGCGAAAAAAAAAATCCACGTCTTCCGAACAAATTGCACGATCGCAATGTTCAAATTGTTCGGAGAACGTGATTTTTTTTTTCGCCAGAGAATTTTTATCCGGTGGAAATTGATACTTACCATGTATAGAAGCTGTGGTTTCAATAAATGGCGCTATGTCGCATCCACCCCGTATAATAATTTAAGAATTAAGCAGATAAACCTCACAGTTACAAGAAAGCGAGTAACCAGCGTAAGTAAAAGCTATTCAACCCCGAGCCTGACAGGAATGACAGTAACAGACATCCATAACGGTGAGCCTGTCTTTGAGAGCCTTCGACGCAACGTGACCGTCGTATAGTTGTATAAAATACAGTTTATGCCTTGTTTTATGAAGCTTAAACGTGCAATTGAAAACATTCAGTGACATTGTTTTAGGAGCTTGTGGCTTTGTCGCAGCCGCAAGGACCAAGGTTACAGGTTAAGCAATGCTTACCGCGGTCGGCCATGTATGGGTGAATTCATGGTGTTAGGATTAACACCATGTATTTAATAAATACATAACATAACATAACACGACAGAAGAGTGTGGCAGAATTATACAGCACCCAAATTTCACCTGTTATGTTTAGGTCCCATGGGATAGGAGGTGAGCCTATCGCCATCCGTCAGGCACAATTCTTACTCCGTGCTGCTATTGTTAATTTCTTGACGGAAAGTTGGTGAACTTTCTTAACTTGAATAACACTTTGCATGACCCGGGAATTCAACCCGAGACCTCGTAGAGATTCGCATACGCTAACCACTAGACCATCAATGCAGTTTTATAACTAATATATCATTTAAACGGATTTTATCGCGATACTTCACTTAATTTTACTTACATAACTGGTTTTCCTTCGTGCCTCAGAGAGCATGATAAGCCGTCAGACCCGGTTGCTTCTTCTTCTTACGTATCAATTGCATTATGGTTTCTCATTTTTAATTTATATTGTTTTTGCCCAGTAGGTAGTACCCGGTTGCTATTTGTAGGCCATTGCAATCGTAATGGATAGGAGCCAGAAAGTCTGGTAACTAAACTAAGAAAGAGTACTGTGTTACCTCGTACTGGGTTGTGGTGGTCTGATGTCGATGTCAATGGTTTCATGTAAAATACTAATATTCAACTAAATCTGTTCTCTAGATGCTAACTCCAATGTAATTGGAAAAAAGGCTCGAAAGAGAATAAAAGTGCTGAGTTCTAGACCAACGTTGTAGGGGATTGCTACTTGGTAAACTTATTTCTCACGAAACTTTTATACACAGATACTACATACCACTCTAATGAACGCTGAGTATAGGTTTGCTTTATCCAATCGAAAACTTATGCCCAGCATAATGAAATAGAGAGTTCAAACAATGAAGTTAGGCTAGCACTTTATGTTCCAGTCACCTATTCGAAGTAAGGTGCCTCCATAAATTGCACCGAGTAAGTTTAAATGGTCATTACGGAGTAAACAGCACTGGAATTGGCTTGGGATCGTAAACGTTTATGAGTTATGGCTACCAAGTTTGAATTATAATATTCAATGTGTGTGTAAAATATAAGCTGGGCTTCACCAGTCGGCTCGTGACCAAGAATGATACAAGTTATTCGAGACGTCGAGCATAGGTATTTATTTACCTTTATAATAATTACGCGATTAAGACCCGTTGTTTAATCTTCTGTAAAATATAATAGCCGTTATACTCGTAGTTTTACTGCTGCGCACAGGCCTCTTCTCATGGGTTAGGCCATAGTCTACTACGCTGGCCAACTGTATGTTGGTAGACTTTATACACCCTCGACTCTCTATTTCTAGGCACTTCCAGGTATGCAGGTTTCCTTACGATTTTATCCTTCACCGTTTGCGTGCAATAATTTTCATGATAAATACACACATTTTTCTTCGAAAAAAATGGCGATTTATAGACAGAGGTTTGTGCCAAAATATGGGTTCTCGAACTCGAGACGTCAATTTATGATTAAAAAACTGCAACATAATATTGTATAAACGTGATACAGCATGTTTAAAAGCTACTGATTAAAAACAATACACACCATCCTAAAGTAACACGAGAGAATGCAATTCCATACAAACGGATAAAAACACTTCGATGTCTAATATTGTCTGGGAATTACGCTCAGTTTAAACTGAAGCTCAATAGCGTGAGAATACGATAAACATAGAAGAAAATTAAAAGGAAATTGGAGAGCGCATACGAGAATGTTGATCATTGCTGGAATAGATTTCTTTCTGACAATATAATTGTAAAATGCCCTAGAGGTAGACGGTCATATTTATATAATTAATGGCATGACAGAAATTTGAGACATGGTATAGTAAATTTAAAAAAAAATATTTTTAATTCTAAGAAATAGTCTAAAATTAAAAATTGTTTAGGCTTGAACCAGTGACCTTGAGATTCCGTTCTTTCACTCTACCACTGAGCTTATATATAGAATTATATAGCATTTAGCCATGCTAACAATTTAATACTTCGAACAGTCTAAAAACAGAGGCTTGAATCCTAAGAACGCGGGTTGAAATCCTGCTTCAAGTCCAAAAATTGTACACCTTTTTTTAAGTATTAAAACGAATACTAAGAACGGTAAAAAGTTACAGATTGCTATGGCAAAATGCTAAATAAAAATCAATAAGAAATTAATAAATCAAATGCTTTATTAAATCATCTAGCCACATCCAGTAACCAAACATCTCTTCCCCAACTTTTCCCCGAAGGCGTATATTTCTCTATACACCACTGTCTTAGTAATAAAGTGGTCACACTCTCGAAGCAAGATTAACAGCTCTGTTTATTATTGTTTGCGTTCGGCCGCGTGCATAATGCCGTCCAAAATGGAAAAATATAGTCGTTCGGGAATCCTGAATTGACAACGTTATGAAGTAGTGTTATTTCGTTTAGGGGAATGAATTTATGCCGCTTTTCGGAGATTTTTAGGGGTTAAAGAGATATTGATAACTCTTTTTGTTCGTATTTGATGTTATTACTTTTCACTCACAGTGTTAGAGATTTTATAAAGAAGTATTAGAGAGAAGAAGACAGTCTCATTCTGCTGCCAATTGGTAACAAGATTAGCAAGAGAAATTTAAATTTAAATTTATCTTTGTTATTATAGAAATCTAAAAGTATGTAGAACTAGAATGATTCATAAGATTTTAACGAAAACCAATATTTAAGTTTGAAGTAGGTACATGTCAATAAAATATATTTCTCAGATTTAAGATGCCAAAACATTCAATTAAATTTTTACCCAAAATAAACAATTTCCTCAAAGGAAATCGAAATGAAGGTACAAACCCTATTATTTATATTTAAGAGTGTATTTTCGCACAAAAGGCATAATAAAACTCAGTGAAACAAATTATCGGGACATCACAAAACAAATTCTATTACAAGAGGCCGTTATGTCGCCATTGGGGGACATTAGCTTCGATACTCTTTGGATTATATTTATGAAACGGGACCGGAGAATGCCTGTGTTATTGGATGTAAAGTAGAGGCTATGCTTATGTAACAGAAAGGTGTTGGAAGTAAATGGTTGGGAATGGTCGGTAATAATAGGGAACTAGATTTCGCACGCGGGTTTATTCACATGAACTAGTGAAACTGAGAAGTCTATCCATCTCTGTCAAGATTAAATAATAATAGAATAATTATTGTATTGTACAAAACGGATTGTCTTATTTATAAATAAATAATGATCTACCGAATTATAAATTAAAAAGAAAATATGAATCAATGGATGAAATCATTAATGTATACTTTCACTGATTATATATCAACTTAATCTTAACAATTATTATGACGTTACTATTTGCATCTCAATATTATTTGACAAAGATATGTTGATCGCTTATTTTTTTGTAACATTTAATGTACCTTCCACATTTTACTGTAAACAAAGATTATATTATTTTTCTGTACCAATTGCCAATAACAATCGTTTTAATAACTTTTAAACTATCGCGTTGCATGATTATTATTATAATTTTGACGGGAATTAACGCGAAACATGCATATTATTTACCTTTTGGCTATACGTTTCGGCAACGGGTTACACCGGCCGTTTTCTATAGCGTACTGAAAATGTACGCTATAGAAATACGCTGTTTTTTCGCGTTAATTCCCGTCAAAATTATAATAATAATCGTTTTAATAGTTTAGTCATGTAAGAGTTCAGACTGACAGATGCAAGCAACCGTTATGTACCTTGTCGATGGATTTATGTTATCTCATGTAAAGTAGGGGCTATGGTTGGAAACAGGTTGTTGTTGATTGATAAGGTTGATACAAATTAGTCTAGCCATTTGATATGTCTGATTTGATCAATCAGAATGCTGGTAGTATAATTTGCTTTGGATTTGTAACCAAGAGAAAATATTAATGTCCAAAAAAAACGTATTTTTATCTCCAACTGTCATATTTTACGATACCTTTTTCTTTTATCTGTTTAATAAGAACTTAAGAAAAAAATATTATTTAGGTGATAATATAAAATCCACATTCAAAACCCACTAATATACAGCAATTATTTCCACATACAATATTTATTATTATGTAATCACTTATATCATTCTTGCAATATAGTTCAATGTCAATAAGGAAATAATGGTGACCTTGGAAATTGTATGACTAAGGGAAAAATATAACACATATTATAATCTTGTGTTGCTTACCCACATACCGATGTGCATTGTATTGATATTTATAAATACTGCAACTGCTTGTTACATCGCATTAATAACGTAACAGCAATTAATTATTATTATCATTTTATTTCATACAAGCTTCCGCCCGCGGCTCCGCCCGCGTGGTATGTTAATTAAAAGTAGCCTATATGTTAATCCAGACTATAAGCTACATGTGTGCAAAATTTCATCGAAATCGACCCGGTAGTTTTGGCGTGAAAGAGTAACAAACATCCATCCATACATCCATACATACAAACTTTCGCCTTTATAATATTAGTAAGGATATTTACTCTATTGCTTCCAAGGTCTAGTGGTTAGCGTATGCTCTAACCGTGAGGTTTCAGGTTCGAATCCCGGGTCGGACGAATCGATTAGGAACTTTCCGTCAGGAAATTCTCAATAGCAGCACGGCATTGCTCAATAAAATAATCCATTTTCGAAGTACATGGTAAGTTTCCTCTGTCATCATATCTTTGATATTTTTTTTTTCTTTTTTTTTATTCTACGCCCGCAGCGAACGCACGTGTAGTCCACCTGATGGTAAGTGAAGTACAGCCCATGGACATCAACAATCCACAAAAGCAGATTATAGATGCGTCGCTGCAGCTAAGGACTATGGTGTTATGCCTCATGTGCCAGTAATTTCATGGCCTGATCTCACCTCCAAACCGGAACATAGTAATGGAAGCACTACTATTTGGCGTTAAAGGTGAGACGGTGGTGCTGCCGCCCTCGAGCTCATTCACAAGAGCTCGACCACCAGTTCACAAGAGCTCTACCACCAGAATTTATGAAAAAAGGATTAAAAAAAATATACGACACCCGCACTAAGTCCTGTGTCGCAGGGGTATTCACTAACATATATACAACACACACAAAGCACACCCAGAGTCAGGAAAAAAATTGTGGATCACACAAAGATTTGTCTCGTGTGGAGATCGAACCCACAACACCAGCGCAGTTGAAAGCAGGGAGGCGACCGCTTGCTGTCTGACAAATTTAGGTGTTTTATAAAAAACGTTAACCAAATTGCCATCAATATTATAGTTCCAATTATAACCACAGCCTCGGAGGAGCAGTAATAAAATGAATTCGCTTTCATTTCTCTAAAGAGAAAAAATATAAATAAAAAAAGAATCGTTTAATTACTCCACCATGTCTACACCTTTACAACACGCCACGTGGGAGAACGTTTTGTATAAATTAAATGAAAACGGTACAAATGAAAGAATTTATCATTTTGTACGTGACTCGACAGTATTGAGTATATCGTTCGTTATTTAAAGACATGAACATAACATCACGCCTACAGTACCAGGGTGCGGCAGAGGTGGACACCCACACTTCACCTGCTATGTTTAGTCTACCCTTTACATGAGCCTATTGCCATTTACCGGGCAAAAATCCAACTCCGTGTTGCTATTAAGAATTTTTCGACAGAAAAATCTCACATAACATTTTAGCTCGACCTGAAAATCGAACTTGATACCTCGCAGTTAAAAGCGCATACGCTAACCACTAAACCAATAAGCAGTTGATAAAAACGGTACCAATAAAAGAATTTACCATTTCTTGCCTTAGACAATTAAACCAAAAGGACTAGTCATTTTCAGGGGTACCCCGCTGCCAACTGTGTCATTTAAAATCATAGATGCGCGGCAAAATCTATCCGCCCGCTCCCTTGCGAGTTTTGGCTGACTCATTTGCATCGATATCTGCTTTCATTTTCTCTCCATATTGGTTAAGTGTTCTTCATTTCTTACGTGTCTCGACTGTATTGATCATATCGTCAGTTATTTAATTTCGGTAGAAATACGTGTCGTCTGTAGGAATTTCATTTTCTACACGTGACAACTTATTGAGATCAAGTGACATGTCGCTGTGTATTTAAATTGGTAGGATGACGAGCGTTTTTGCACGTGTTTTGCAAAGCGTACTATGTCAAATGAAAATTGCTTGGGTTAAATATTATTGGGTCGTCTATGGAGTTAGACAAGTAAGAATAGTCTCAATTTACGTAGGTATATCAAGATGAAATCTATGATTCAAGAATATATTGCTTAAGCAACGATGACAGAGTATTTAGATGCGCAGTTCCATAGAGTGCTTTGTTCTAAACATACCATGAGCCAATAGTGTGAAATTAGGAGCTACAGAGAGCTCACTTGTCTTCAGTGAGTTAGTACGTACGAGAACAAAAGAAATGTATTGAAATGCAATGTACTACGTCATACTTAAGCATGAATGTCTAATTATTTGTCAGATAAGTAATAAGATTTGTGCAGCATGTTTTGCTTGAAAATTCGTACAACATAACCTCTGAAAACCTGCTTAAAAATATCACTTAATATAATAATATAATACCAATAAGACACAAATTTAGGAGTTGCCGATAAGGTTTCTGATTGTAAGGTGCAGGTTAATTCTATGAATTTATATACAAATTCATCATTAAAATTATGAAATACGGGTGTTACTCACGTAATGTTGGTTGGTCTATTTAGTCGACCGCGGTTTCGCCTATATGTCTAGGCATTATCAAGAGAGTGCGATACGTGTGAGTGCGATGAGTGAATTTTAATAATGTTACAAACTCACGTCAGTTTTAATAAAAATACAAAATCATCATTTTGCCTGTCAAAAAAATGCTAAAAAAGCTATCTAAGTCTTAACCGGAACTGGTTAAATTGCCAAATGTATTTAAATTAATATGTGAATATAAAACTTAAGTTGTTACTTCAATATTTTTTAAGATCATAAACTAAACATAATTAATGGAACGTAAATTCTGCAAGTAAAACCCACACTTAACGAATTATTTTAATTAAAAAGGCAGCACTAACATTATAATTGAAAAACTCACCACACGACTGTGCTTTTTCCTTCGTCCAAACGAATTTTATATCAAAACAATGTCCAGGAAGATGTTCCTTATTCATTCATTTTAATTAAAGCTGACTTTCCTAAAATAACTTAATTACAGCGTGGGCGGAACAGAACCTTTTTGTGTCTAGTACATGTATTCGCAACAGTTATTTCTCATTTACTTTTGTATTGGAAATGTTACTTAAGCCAAATTAACATTACGAAACCAGTTTCATAAATTTAATGGGTGAAATATAAAAAGAATATGTTTACACAGCAAATGAAAATTAGTATCTATTTATGTTGCATGCTGGTTAGTTTTTTATTTGCTTAATTATTATTTTAATTTGTGAAAACTTGTAATTGGCCATATTTATGTAAAAAAAATAACTTTATACTGTTTTAGCTGTAAGTTCTGCTATTAGGAATAAAATAAAAAAGAGTAATATCACGACAGTAAATTGATAAACCATTCATACAACTAAAGTAACCGACATAGCTCAAAAATAAGCTCGCCGAAGTGGCAATGGGCTGGTCACGTCTGCCGAAGGACCGACAGCCGTTGGAGCAAACGAGTCCTGGAATGGAGACTGCGACTCGGCAACCGTAAGGTAGGACGCCCCCCTGCCAGGTGGATGGACTGACGACCTGACGAAGGTTGCTGGATGGGACTGGATGTGGAAGGCGCAGGAACGGGTCTTGTGGCGCAAATTGATAATGAATACATAGTAAAACAAAGGCATTTTTTTCATGCAGAATTCCTTTGTAAAATTGAAACTGAAATGCGAACGGACATATTTGCGGGTGACAGCAATTGAGGTTGCCATTGAATTACTATAAAAGTATAACTAGGTATAGCTATATTATTTTGCATGTTGCAACTCAGCGTCAGGCCCAGTATACATCAAAGTGGATAGGAGAGATGCGTTTGAATAACCAATTAAGTTGTTATAAAGATACCTGTTTTTTTTTATATACAACACCCACAGAGAACGAGCGTGTAGTCCACCTGATGGTAAGTGGAGTACAGCCCATGGACATCAACAATCCACAAAAGCAGATTATAGATGCGTCGCTGCAGCTGAGGACTATGGCGTTATGCCTCATGTGCCAGTAATTTCAGGGCCTGATCTCACCACCAAACCGGAACACAGTAATGAAAGCACTACTATTTGGCGGCAGGTTAAAGGTGAGACGGTGGTGCTACCGCCCTAGAACTCATTCACAAGAACTCTACCACCAGTAAAATTGGTCATTTAAACACATCTCCTTTAGCTTTAGTACAAACCGAGCCTTAATAATGACAAATTGTTTTTATAAGGCGAAGTATGTATCGATTCACAAAACATCTTAGGACTACGATACAAGATATGTTCATCTCAAGTACCAGTAATATTGTTAGTGTTGAGTCTCACCACAGAATAGGTTAGCTTAGCGCAAAAACACTATTATTACGCAGTAGGTCAATGTGAAACGATGTTGTTTTCTTCATGAGCTCCTTCGCAAAAGTTCTACCGCTTATTCATACAAACAACAAGTGAATGGCAAGACATTATGTCCTCCAATCGAACAAAAGCATAAAACCAGATCCCAGTACAGTAAAAAGGATAATTCAGAATTATTTCCTATCCCATTACCAGTGTAAACACACGGGGGCACGTTAGTTCGCGCGCAGCGTTGTTGGTATACTTTCACAATGACCCTACGGAACATAGTGTCGTTTTATCAGAAGTGCAGATAGGGGATGGTACAAAGGATACGATGTGGCGTGCATTTGCTTCTAAGTACGAGTTGATGTTAAATTGCAAAAATATTTTCTAAAGATTCTCCCAGAACACGCGAGCATTTGCTTATAATGTAACATTGATATTTGTTTTTGAGCATTTCGTTACAAACTGCCTCCCAGAACGCGCAAGCATTCAAAATAGGATTTTAAGAATTTAGTTCTTCTTCGTCGTGTCGATGGCTGAGTCAAAATTTATTGGTCCAATAAGTGGCTACTATGGCGCTCTCGTCGGCGTTCATAAGCACCTCTCTTGTGCAGGTGGTAGGGCATTTTGGACAGTCAATAAGGTGGTCAAAGTTTTGACTAGCCATCGTGGTGAAAGGATTAGTCAATTCACTTTGGAAAACTCGCGAATTGCCCAGGGTGCGCCGGACGTAGGGAATTGTTGTGTACGTCACTCGGGGAGGCTCCTTACATGCACCCCAGAATTTAGTTGTAAATACGTGACGTTGTATCAACAAAAAATAGTAGACATTGTACTATAATAGGTAACGCACTGTAATGCTCGGTTCGCCTTTCCTCTCACATCGACGAAATTTGAATTTCTGTCAATCAAATATCGATCTTATTCTTATAAAGCTAAGGTTGCATTAAATTTACGACTCCTACAGTTTCCCATACAGAATCGCCCCATACAGAATGGAATATTCGAATCAATAACGTTACAATACAGGCGGAGCACTTTCCAAATAAAAATTAGACGTCACAAATGTTAATAGACATACCTTTCTTTTATAATATTCGACAAAGATACAAAGTATCTGCTGGCACGCTTAAATTTGGAAACTTGTACCAAACACAAAACACAGGCACTAACACGATATTGCTTTTTCCCATACAGGACCGTTCCTTTTTCATGTAAAACATGTCGGTGTCCTACCTAGCGCGGGAGTATGGAGATCGGACCTTATTTCCGCGTAAAATACCAAAGTGTGGCGATCATCTGCTCGGTTATAGCGGCTTCTGCTGACATCTTTATACAATGAAGGAGTGGATGCGAATCGGCGATTCATGCAAAATCAGTTCTAGTATTGTTTATCGGGGTTTATTTTTCGTGGTTTATGTTTGACTGCCCCGATGGTCTAAAGGTTAGCGTATGCGCCTCTCACCGCGAGGTCTCGGGTTTGATTCTCGGGCAAAGTGTAATTTGTGAGCTTTCCGTCAGGAATTTTACAATAGTAGCACGGAATTGGAATTGTTCCCAGTGGATGGCGATAGGCCATGGCATATATCCCATGAACCTAATCATTATATGTGAAATGTGGGTATTGTACACCTCTGCCACATTCTTCTAGGAATATGTAGGCCTGAGCTAAGTGGTTAAATAGCTTGTATTCAATTGAAATTCATTCAGATGAAAATGCTGTATTATTAAATTATTTTGTATAGCAATTATTTTTGGAAATAAGATGTCATGGTACAACTACAGATGCACAAAGCGGTGTGTAATGAGGGTTGATATATATACGTATATACACATATAGGCTGGTTGACATGTGGCTTAACTGAGATTAAAATAAAATGTCCTAAGCCGCCTATATGTGTAGCAAACATAATGTATTGTTTGATGCCGAAAAATGTTTCAATCAGATCATTAAAAATAAATCTACATTCAATGTTAAGCAGACATCGCAAGCAAACATAGCCCCTATTACGTTTGAACGATGATTAAGTTTCAAAGTAATCATTTCCTGACATCTACAGTGTGCATAAACGTGATGTTTCGTAGTAATTTCTAATATCGCAATGACGGAGGTACAGCAAAGATAATGTGCTGTCATGTCCATTATTCACTCTCTTTTGAATGTCGGTTAGGCGGTATGTAGAAAAGCGACAGTTTACAATTTTCACGCCCAATCGAAAAAGTGTCGCCATACGATATTTAAATGCGATTTTTTTAAACAAATTACTTTTTTTGAACTATAACTAAAAACTATCATAATAACTAATTATTGAGAGCCTCCCCAAACGACGTACACAATCAAACCCTACGTCCGGCGCACCCTGGGCAGTCTGCAATTTCCACCAAGCAGACTGGCGAATCCTTTCACCACGATGGCAAGTCAATACCATGATAATCTGACTGCAGTTATCGATACGAAAGAAGAAGAAGACTAATTTATTGAAACAGGTCTACAGCGCGTATTTTTAACCGACTTCAAAAAAAGGAGGAGGTTCTCAATTCGGTTGTATTTTTTTTTTTTATGTTTGTTTTTCAAGGATTGATATCAATTATGCTTAGAACTTGCGAGATTTATACTGACATTTAAATTCTGAATATAAAAAATTTATAAAATTTGTTTAGATAATTAATTGTACCTGGGGCATTTTTACGAATTTATTGAAACCTCATTAATGAAAATCCGTTTAGAAGTATATCTGTTTAAGCGCTATGGTGGAACATACAAAGAAAGAAACAAACATACATACGTAGACAACCAAAAATCATTACCCTTCTTTTTGGCTTCGCCTTAGCCGGGTAAAAATATCAAACTCAAACTCAAATAATTTATTGCAAATATGAGTAATACATTGATGTCAAAGAGTAGTAAGGTTAACCATATTCAACCCTAAGGCATGCAATATAGATAACATCAAATGTAGTATTATTTTTATTGGTGGTAGAGCTGTTTTGAATGAGCTCGAGGGCGGCAGCACCACCGTCTCACCTTTAACCTGCCGCCAAATAGTAGTGCTTCCATTACTGTGTTCCGGTTTGGTGGTGAGATCAGGCCCTGAAATTACTGGCACATGAGGCAATAACACTGTAGTCCTCAACTGCAGCGACGCATCTATAATCTGCTTTTGTTAGTTGTTGATGTCCATGGGCTGTTATACTCCACTTACCATCAGGTGGACTAGACGTTCGTTCGCTACAATCACGTTCGTTATAAAAAAAAGTATTATATAGTATTAATTTTATGCAATTTTGCTTAGAAACTTTTATACTTAATACACAAAAAAATCATAATATAAAAAAGTAAGATAAAAAATATTAAAACAAAATTGTATTGTGTGTGTCATTCCTTCATTAAGAATGCTAATTTTAGCTGGTAATAATTGAATCATTGTAATAATGTGAGTCGTTTTTCGTGTTTAATTAAATGGGTAAAATTTTTTTTTAAGAATTATTTCATTTCTTTATTTAGTTTATTATATTGTTGTTCACTAAAACATAAATAAAATAATGTAGTATTACTCACCCATTTATGTTATAAGTAAGTATATTATAATCATCCCGTTATTTCAGTATTTAGCATCAAAATAAAACAATACTAAACTCACCATCAAAATAGACACAGGCTCTGAATCATTTAGATGAAAATCCCAAAATTTGTTCTCAAAGTTTAAGTGACTTTTAACATGACGTATGTATGTATCCCTAATTGCGTCGATCGCAAGTAAATTTAGTTAAAACAAGTCTCATAGAACTTCAACTCGCTAACAAAACCTCTTCCGCTCCAAAAGTACCTATTTCAAAACAAAGCCGTAATTATCTAAATTAAATTGGAAACAAAAGTCGCAATCGTACAGCGAGCTTTATTTCGTTATCAAAAATTACGTTACAAGCTACGCCCGGAGGACCTCTCCCATTTGACTGACGTTACAAATTTATATCAGATTATATTATTTATTTCGACCTCATAAAGCTACAGGAATTGGAACTCCAGTTTACATTTTGTTACTTTTTGTGCCTCTGTTTTTAGTCGAGTGTTCTTTTGAATGAATATATTTTGCTCATTATAGGAATGAAAATATGTTTTGAGTTGTGTAAGGTTATTAAAATATTGACGATATTTAATCAAAATTGTTATCAAGGTTGAAAATCGAAACACAATTCTTGCTCATAAATCACTTTTAACTTAATCATTGTTCAAAGATGTATCACAACCAAGAATTAATGCAGACTGTGCGTGTTCGCATAACGCGATGAACGAAGTGTTTTTCGTAAACGAACTAACGAACGTCATATCATTTGAATGAAGTATCAAAATAGTTGCCAGATTAAAAATAGTCAATAAAACGTTCAATAACTATGCAAACACGTACTTACAATAAATCAGCTCACAAAATATTATTAAAATAATTATCTACATAACTATAAATAAATAGATAGTAATTTAGGAGTAAAAACAAAGACATTTTTTTTTCTATATTGACTTTAATAATGACAATTATGTCAACTGTTACTTCAAAAATAAACTAAAAACAACTGCTAGTGGATAATGAGGTACATATAACTGATACTTATTTGTCTTTTTTTTGTTTTTCATACATCATTTTGCTTATAAATCCATGAATATTTCATGCTTATTAGATAAAACCGTAAAAACATGTTTATTTTGGCCAAAATTTGGTCCAATTATGTGAAACTAAATAAATAAATGGCCATCACCGAGCCGAAACCAAAATTAGTAGAAGCCAATGCTAATCAAGATCTATTTGACTCATTAGTGGCTAACGAGAAATTAACTAGGGTCATCCCTAGTGGCCCCTACTCTAAAAGCTAAGGCAAGTTATTCTTATTATGCGGTGTACTGGGACAGCGTAGGGGCTTGCTTGTTGTTTTTGTAAATGTAAAAAATGGTCGATAAAATAAGATTTTTTATTTAAAAAAAACGCGTGATAAACGATTGGCTGTTAAAATATTTGTATAAATTTTACATTTTGTTTTACCGAAACTTTTGTAAATATTCTTTAATAACATTGTTACGTATTTCCTACTGAAATAAAAAAAAAAATATATTTTTAAATACAAATTATAAAACTAAAAGTTAATTTCAAAATATACAACTACTTATATTTTACACTCAAATTTAATTAAAAGATAAAAATAACATGACAATATAGAACGCTATTTTTCTCATTATTCGTTTATTGTGGACTTGGATGTGGTAACTAAAGGTAATGTTATGTGGCTATAAAGCACTGTGCTATTTAGGTAGGTTTAGTACAGACTGCTATGTTTTGACTATTTACTGAATTATTGGTCTAGCAAAAATGTATGCGACCGCTTGCCGTGAACCGGTTTCGATTTTTAAATAAGAATTTTTAATTGTAACACGTAGTCTGGAACTGTCACCGACAGCTAACACCGTATATCACACGGGACCAACACACAGATTGTGAAATGTAGGTGCTATATACTTCTGCCGAACCTTTTTGTGTAATTAATTCGTAATGTTATGTTAAATTATATTTACTGAGTTTAGACAACGTCATCTGAACCATACGTTGTGGTTGACAATAATTTGTACACAATAAACATACACCAAAACTATCACTGACCACAAATGGAACAGTTCAAACGGAAATAAAAACAATGAAACCACAACCAAAATACGTTATCAATAATATGTGACGTGTAAATAAATCAAAACATCTGGTCAACACATTCACTGCCTACCATTAGCCATAATCAGGGTTCGTTGGGCGTAAATAGAGAACCGCACAAATACAGAACCCGTTGCAAATGACGTGGTTGGCGGCCACTAGCCCGCAAATTTGAATTCGTTTCTCATTTTACGTTCATTGTAACAAGCGACACAGCGATTAATAATTTCTGATTCATTTGCCAGGTGTCTGCTGGCTTTTTGATTTGGTATTGTACTTTTGGGAACTAAAAATACTCAATTTTAAGTCTGACTTTTAGTTTCTATTCATTAGCTACACTAGTATTGATATTAATATACGTTTAATATAACTTTTAACTTATTTTATACAGTTTTAAATAATACATAATTTATTGGTAAAAAACATTATTATTAACTTTTTAAACTCAATTTTAAAACTTATCTAGGCGTCCCCTACATTAGGAGTGCGCGATCGTCGGGCGTGTGGGGGCGCTAGCTTTACACACGGCAGCAACGCGTGCATGCAGCTCGCGCGCCTATAATCTAGACTATAATCAAATCGAACCAACAAATTCAAGTAAAAATATTAAGCGCCATTTCAGCTTTATACATCATTCCAAATTATTTCGTTTTAAATTTTAATTCAAACTATGTTTTAAATTCGAAATGAGCTTAGAACAATATTTGATGATATAACTCGTCGTAGTAAAAAAGTAGGCCACAGTACAGTTTGCCTGACCGTACAAGGTAAAACTTTTACTAACAATACTGTAATCAAACCAGGAAACAAAACGTACCGATAATTAATTAATACCTATGCATTTGTTGATTTGTTAACTATGAACTGAATTTAATCATTTGAATAAATGCAGTAACTCGGCATGTTTTGAAATGTCGGTGTAGTTAGCCTGAAAGCGGTCGTTTATTAATTCTGCCTGAAAGCCTGAACGGCTTATACTAAAATGATTTCGAAAAGTTTCAAGTGTTGTGTTTTTGTTTTTATAATAGTGGTGAGTAAATTTATTTTTTTGTATTTGTTAATACATTATTTAAATAGCTGGCCTTTGATGTAAAACTTTCTGAGGCTTAAAAAACTAGCGCATTATTATATCGATCGTTTCTATTTGTATAAGACAGCTTACACCTACATAAGCTTAATAAGCTAAATAATAGCATATTTTATAACAATTCTAAAACGCGCTGTTCCGACCGCGTGGTAGGTCGGTATGTTACTAAACCTAAACCTTCCTTAAAAATTTCACTATCTTTTAGTAAAGACCGTAGAAAAAAACGTGCATGCAGACCTACAGCTTTTGGAGACTTTGTATTAAAATATATTATGCATACCTATATAATGGTTTGTCAAAAAGAGTAAAAATTATTGAGACCACCACTGTACTCTTCGTATGGCAAGTAATGAAAACTCAATCACAAATCAACCAATCAGCTCAGTCCAAATTAAAAAAGATATAAAAAAGAACCAATGAACTTGGCTTTCATAAAAATGTCTTTACTTTGACAACGTTGTTATTATGTTGCTAGCAGACATATAAATTAGTTGCTATTTCTAGACTATAATGACAAGCCATACATAGATTTAATTTGTATTTTCAGATACTAAATTCAACAAATAGTTACGTAGAAGAAATTGACGATGAAACCGCTGCATATAAAGATCTTTGTGAGGATATTTGGACAATATTCAAAGTAAAAACTAAAAGCGATATTATTAAAACATGTATGCAACTTCTGTTGAGTAGTGTAAGTAAACATTTTGTTTATATAATAATATTAGGTATTTATAGGTTGTTAAGATTTTACATGCAATAAAAACAATATTCTTTTGCTATTCTAGGCCACAGGAAAAGAAAAGTGAGTGACTTTAATTTATTCATTTATATATTTGGATCTTTTTTTATTATACACTTCATATAATTAAGCTCTACTTTTTCATTTTGATAACATAAATGGGGTAGATCTGGGTTGTAACTTTACAAATAATATTTTCAGGCATTTACCCTCAAGTCCGTTTACCTATCAAGAAAAAGGTAAACTGCTAGACAATATTTTAAAAACGCTAAAAACAAGTACTATTGAGGTAAGCTATGAATTTTTTTTTAAATTAAGTGTAACGGCAGATGTACACCTTAGCTTAAAGAGCTGCAATTAATATATATATTTATATTAAAATTGTTTTATTTGGAAGTTGAAGGCATTAAATAACATTTTGTGTTTTTCAGGCAATTTCAATAACTACGCCGATACCTGAAACTGAAATAACAACTATTTCAAATACAGTCATAACCGCATCCGAAACAACAGTAACCTTTATTGTACCAGAAAACGAGACAACAACTACACAATTAGAAAATAGCACTGAATTTGGTATAAGTGAAACCACTCCCAGATTAAAACTTGAAACAACAGAAAATATCAATGCTGATACCACTGTATTAGACAACGACACAACTACTGTGTTACCAAAAATTGGAACAAAAACGACTCAAAATGACGGCAAAGCCTCAACAGCATACAATATAAATACAAACTTTTCTGACTTCACTTTCGATCCTGCAACTAAAGTTTCAACGACGGAAATTAGCATAAATACTGCACGAGATATTGAAATTACTACAACCATTCTAAACACAGAACTTGAAATGAAATCTACACGTACTACTGAAATTGCTACATCGGATAACCAAACAAGTAATATATCAACAACTTCAATGCCGGAAGATAAAACAGAATTTGCACATATTGGCGATAACAGTGTAGCTGATAATGATGCAACATCTACAGTCGCAGATATGGGGACAAGTCCCACTAATAATAATATTGAAACAACTTCAACAACAAAAAATCCTGCAACATTAAGCGTTACGTCACATGGTAGTACAAATCCAACAACAAAATATAATAGGAAAGTTTCATCAACAGAACATTTCGCAGAATCTGATAACAATGCGACAACAATAGCATCTTTAGTTGTAACAACAACATATCCATTTGAATCATACATTGATACAACAGTAAATTACGTCATTGAAGATACAGATACAAATGTAACAGAGATTTTGCCTCCAAAACCTACAGAGTAAGTTACAAAATCAATATGTATGTAGTCATATTTTTGCACTCGTCACTCTTTAGTTACAGATAAAGAATACAATAACATATTTTTAGGTTTCACACGTTCTGTGTTCTGCAATAATATTACCTACCTATAGGGGTCTTACCATGAATGCATGATTATCAATAAATTATTTTGTTTGTTTGTTTTTAAACTTTTTTTTGTACCATTAAACAAATTATAAAAACAATTCATAACACACAATACAATAAAGGCGAGCTTAAATCAAATATGAGTTCTCTTCCAGCAAACCTTAGAGTTATAGAAGAGAAGAGGATGCAAAAAAAGGGCAAAGTACCTACAACTAAAAAGAAAAACATTGTTACCATTATTATGGTAAAACAATTAATAAAAAGTAACTAAAGTTCCAATACATAAACCTAAACAAATAGAGATAAAAATATTATTATGCAAACTATAATATAACATACCTATATAAACTAATTTACCTACCTAAATACACAGTTAAATAAACATACTTGAATTTAAATAAAATACTTGTAGATGTAGTAAATATTGATATAAAACTATACCTAAACAGTCTAAAAGAGAAATTATTTTTAACTCTTTCCCTGAAAACAATGACATCTAATGAAGGATTATCGCGAATCGAATTAGGAAGATTATTACATAATCTTACGGCCTGAATAGTAGAGGAACCATCATACATCTGAATATTATGTATTCATTACTCTTCGTTTTATTTATTTTTAAGAATAATCTATTTTAATGGATAAACATCCAAAAAAAATGTTTAGTTTTATATTATCACAATTCGATTATTTTAAATATATTTCAAAATCATCATGTCCATTTTTACCTAAAGGTACATTACCTTTAGGTAAAAATGGACATGATGATTTATTTATGAAATATCTACGGACACAATCTAAATTTGAAACATTAAAATATCTTCTATAATCGATTACTGAGTTATTATAAATTACAGGTATATACTTTTAGAATTAGGGTGAATAAAATTGAGCCAATATTGAAATGAGAAATAAAAAATAATCAAACTGGACGCGGAGAGGGAAGCAAATGTACAATTTTCGTGAATAACACCCACCTACTGGAACTGTGTAAAGGAGTTTATTTAAATTGCATTTCTTTTATACAAAATTTTAATTGCAAAATACATTTTCAAAATTATAAATTAATAAATAAAATAAAATATTATTTGGCTACTGATTTGAGTATCGGCCCCATATGATGTGACTTACTTTTGTACGTGACTGATACTTTGCTAGAGAGCTCACAGGCTCAGATACATTGATTAAAGATAGTCACTATAGTAATGTTTGTTTTCAGGACTGAAAACCATTTACCGGAAAATCAAGCAGGGTTTGATTGGAAAATACTACAGTGGCCTTTGATTGCCCTTGCCGTCGTTTTAGTGTTATTTGGCTTCATTATGCTCTACAAATGTCTCAAAAAACATACAAGAAGTTAGTAACGTACACATTTGATTTTATACCCAGCGTGATATTTTTTTTTTGTAAATTTAATTTTGTGTAAATATTATATCATTTTAAATGTTTGATTTCATTTTTTCTTTCTATTTCAGGTCGTCATCAATCAGCATAACAATAATTTATAGTTTTATTTTCTTATTGAGTGAGGGTTTTTTTAGTCTAAATTTTATTTCAAGAACAGTTATATAATTTTTCTTAAGTTTCAACAACTTTTTAAATTATTTAATTGAGTACACTGTCGGCGTAGTGGTTAAAGCGATCGCTTTACCGCTCTCAACCGCGCTGATGTTGTGGGTTCGATGAGACGGGACAAATCTTTGTGTGGTTTGCAAAGATTTGTATTGATTCTGAGTGTGTTTTCTTTATATGCAATGTATGTTTGTGAACACCCCCGTGACACAGGAGTTATACCTAGTGCGGGCGTCAATTTTTTTTTGACAAAAACAAATGTTTAAATACTAATATCATTCTCAGTTATGTATTTTTGTGAGGTAATTTAGGTACGGTTTTTGCAAATCGATAGATCGTTACAGTTGATTTTAAAATAAAGTACCTAGAAAAACATAAACAGTTTTTTCATTCGGATGGAGTGGGTGGTATAGCTAGTGCAATAATAATAATATCATAGAGCTCCATATAATAATAACATGACTATTTTGATAATGCTTCATGTATTCAATATAATGATGAGAAGTAGGTTAAGTATGTCATTGTGATATGAACACTTGTTGTAGTGGTTTTCTAGCATAAAAATATTCTTTTAAACATTTCTTATTTCAAAATGGAATCGAAAACTTTCAAGTGCTGTGCATGTTTATTTACTTCAATTTTGGTAAGTCGGATTGTTTATTATTATAATATAATTTTAAAAATTATGAAATAACAAGAAATACAATGCTGATGTCACACAAATTAAGATAAGATAGCTAATTATGCAACAGAAATAGAACTTGATCCATAAAAAAATAATTGTGTGGAAGAAATAAATTTTCGTTTTTTGATAGGCAAATAGTAATTTTAATAGTATTTTTATATCTTAAATAAAAATATGTGCCACATTCACTTTGGCCGAACTAACAGTTATATATTTGCACATAAGTCATGATTAGCTGTATGGAAAATTTCCATAGGATTAATCATCACGCGGTATCCGAAACTATTATACTAATATTGCCGGACTTGAAAGTCACGCGTTTTATTATAGAACTAAACTTACCCGTGACTTTGTCTGCGTTCAAGTTGAAAAATAGATACATTATTTTTAGTTGCACGATTTGTTAAATATAATATTATTACTAATATTTATCTTAATAAAGACTTCCTGTACTTAACGCGAACATAACATTTATTTATTTATTTATTTATTTTACATTCAGCTGCTCACTGTGCTTACAGTTGCCTAATGCGCACAGTGAGCCACACAAGTAGATAAAAATTACACACAGATTAGGTACATAGGTTATAGGTAATCGCTTAAAAATAACAAACATAAACATACAAATTGGCTAAATTTGGTACAGAACAAGTCTACTTCAGAGTAATTACCGGTTAGACCATTCAGGAGCGAAATTGCCTGATTAGTAGGAGCAAATTTGGCAGTACTGGTTTGTACTGTAGGTACAGCCAACAGGCGCCGCGAACGCAGTCGCGTGTACTGGTCCGGCACCGACAAGGCACAACGTGATAAGGCACAAGAGTTGTCAATTTTATTGTTTAATAACATGTAATAATGTACCATTATCGAACATTTCCTTCGCAGCTCGAGAGTGTTTATACTAACCATACCTGACACGAAGAGAGACGGATACAAATATGGGTAGTAACCGTATAATTTATTATAAAGGAAACGAGCAAATTTCCGTTGAACTCGTTCCAGCATCAAGCTGTACTTTGCTTCGTGGGGATCCCAGACTACGCAGTTGTATTCTAGGATACTCCTAACAAAAGAATAATACAGCACAACTATGGCACCCCTGTCCTGAAACTGAGCAGACTGCCTCATGACAAAACCAAGAGCTTTAAAGCTTTTGCTACAAATTGCCTCAATATGCAGATT
Organism: Hypena proboscidalis; assembly: GCA_905147285.1. Lineage (NCBI taxonomy): Eukaryota > Metazoa > Arthropoda > Insecta > Lepidoptera > Erebidae > Hypena > Hypena proboscidalis. The sequence goes on from LR990131.1 coordinate 19,787,059, forward strand.
GAAAGTTAACCCTGTATCAAGAAGCAAACCCAAATCACGTATCTGTGTTACTCGGTCTAATGAAATGCCATCCAATTTATAGTTATAAACCAGTGGCGAGCGGGAGCGTGTAAAAGTAATGGTTTTACATTTACTTAGATTAAATTCCAAACGATTACGAACACCCCAAGCAGCTATGTTACTAATATCATGCTGGAGCGCTTCACAATCTGCTGAGTTACTTATACCTAAGAATAACTTAAGATCGTCAGCAAACATTAGACATCTTGCCGACCTTACAACGTTCGGCAAGTCATTGATCATTATCAAAAACTGCGTCGGACCAAGGACACTACCTTGACTCACGCCGGAACGGGTCTCATATGAGCCCGATTGGTAACTCCCTATTTGCACATACTGTGATCGGTTATAAAAGTAGCTTGCAAAGAAACGCACCAATTTAGGTGCAAAACCCATCGCCACAAACTTTTGTAAAAGAATGTCATCATGCCTATATTACCCAAAAAGGTGGGACAGAGGTTAATAACACCCACGCTTACTTGTTATGTTTTGTAGGTCGGGTAGTACACGATGTCATCGGATATGATGTTTGTAATATTTTAAAGCAAATTAAAGCTTTGCTATGGCTTTTTGATTTTTATAAAATATTTATGTTAAAAATCCATGTAAGGTTCGCCTAGCTAAGTTATGTATATATACCTACAACGCTGGCGCAGAAAGGGTTGAGACATTTCAAATCTAGCAGTGTACGAATCCATGGCTGAATTGGCAAAGCACCAGGGGCGTTTTCCCGTGAGGTGCAGATTCGAATCCTGCTGGATTCTTAATTTATTAACCTAATTTTGTATATGTGATGTTTTTTATGCATTATTTAGTATTTTATAGTTACTTACGATAATGTAGTTGATGTAATATATTATTATAATTTTCAGATATTTTCAAGAGGGCAATGTAATGAAATAGAATTTTGTGAAGAAGTGGCGTCCGTATGTGAAAATTTTCCAAAAATAAAGCACTCTCTAAAAGAAATTACTGAAATGTGTCTACAGAAATTGAATGATGTAAGTAGTGAATACAAATAGGGATTGCTATCTGCTTATTACCTACGTAAGAAATAAAAAGCCTATGTGTTAAAATTTAGGCTATAAGTTACCAGAGTTCAAATAAATACGTTCATAATAATTGTAATAGTGTAGTCTTGTAGTCTTTTGTATCCAAAGTCGGTGGGACACTTATTTTTATATTTATAAATGATTTTTGTTTTTTGTAATATTTATGTATTTAAAATTAAAATGTTGTAGGTCTAGTTTTATTAAGGGAAATAATAATTATAACATTTAGCAATCAGTAATTTATAGCGCAGTTTTTTTTAGAATTATTAAATTACACAATACCTTATTACTTCATTGGAATTTAATATCGCTACTTTTGTTGATTGTTTCAGGAAACTGAAGCCAAAAAGTAAGTTTCTTATATTTTGTTTAAACGTAAACAGTTATACTATATCCAAAATGGTGATGTTACAATTCGATTACATATTTCATTGTAAACTTTTCAGGTATTCAGTATCTAAACCATTTGAGTTTCAATTTATTGGTAAAATGATGGATGATGTTGTACAAACATTAAATCGTCAACGTTCAAGCACCATTATAAAGGTAAGTTATATGATATATGCACGATTTCTTTACTTCAATGCTTGAATTTTTAAAAAAACAAATACAACTGAACTAACTTCATATGTTTCAGAAAACAAAAGTACCTGATAAATCTTCAACAAGACCTAAATACGAAGTGCACCACAAAATAAAAGTCAACGACATTCATTCCTCAACAGAACTCTTTACAACTGAGAGATCGTCCGCAATACCTCAGCATCATGCAACTACCGCGATATTCAAAGATGAAACAGTACCAAAAGAAAATGAAACTGCGCAAACTGAAACCGAATCTGCTTCCAAAAATATTAATGAGATTATACCACTTACTCCTTTAGAGTATGTAGATGTTATTTCAGAATCAGAAATTGATATACCACTTGAAGATTATGGTGTCGTTGATACATTTGAGAGTACATCAAAGAATATTGCTAGCACTACTTTGGTGTATGAAAAAGCTGTTCTCAAACCTAAAGATAAAAAAATCAAGATGAATGAAACTGTTCAAATACACGCTTTTGATATCAGTGAATCTAGGGCAGAAAAGAATAGTAGTTTATCTGAAGATAGTGATGCAAGGACAACAGAATTTACAACACAAGTGAATAGCGAAACTACAGAAATTAATAAAGAAAGTAGTGTCCTGTATACTGATGAATATCAACATGAAGCATACGATCCTCTCTTATCATATAATCGAACTCTTGAAAGGCATGAAGACCGTGTTGCATCAACAATTCAAACAGAGTAAGTAATGTTTGGTTAAAGTTGCTCCCAGATCGCGAGAATTTGTCTGTAATGTTACAGATTCGATTTTTTTGATTACGTTACTACTGCAGACTACCTGACGGACTAGCGTTAAGCATACTGTGTAACATTTTTTCAAATAAAAGATCCATTAATGTTGAATGTATCATTCGGTTATACGCACTGATTACAGAGCGTATCCAGAATGATACATTCAAAAGTCTCATTTTATTTCATTTCATTTCATTCACTCATTAAGTCAATTCAAAAGTTCATTATATCGAGAATTAGCCTGTAATTTAACGTTACAGTTGAGATAACGGAACTACTGCGGAATACCTGAAGGACGAGTATTAAGTGTAAATTTTTTTCGAATAAAAAATCCATTAATGTTGAATGTACCATTCCGGTTCCGCACTGATTACAGAGCGTATCCGGAATGAAACAATTCAACATTATATAAATTACATAACTAAACATAACATAACATCACGCTTATATTACCCAAAAGAGTGTGCTAGAGGTGTACAACACCCACATTTACCTGTTATGTTAAGAGCACATGGGACAGGTGAGCCTATCGCCATCCACAGGACACTATTGAGAATTTCCTGATGGAAATTTCACAAATAACACTTTGCCTGGGAGTCGAACCCGACACCTCGCGAGAGAGGCGCATATGCTAACCACTAGACCAACGAGGCAGATATGAATTATTATTAATTTAAAATTGAACCAGTTTCAAAGAAGGCGTAATAGTTTAATATTCGAATCTGTATAATTATTATTACAAATGAATGCTCACGGTTTGTGATCTCACCTTTAGATTTGACCCTTCAGGCTTTCAAAGGTACCTAGGGTCAAGTGTACTATTTTTGATTCTGACACGATATCACTAGGTAACATTGTGGTAATAGCTAGTAATGTGCTAAATTCACAATAGTTTTTTAAAAGATTCAGTTAATCATAATATTCATAATATTATAACACTGGATAGGCAACGGGATGTCCCATTTACTTATCAATTGTTGGTATTTTTATTCGCTATCAATAATTACGTACACATTATAACCGCACGTGTCTTGATATTATTAGTTATTATTAAAGAACGTAATATAAATAAATATAATAAAAAAATAAAAAATATATAAATTAACAGTAAAATACTACATGATTAACATGTAAATAAATAAATAAAACAAAAGTTTGTGAGCTCTCGTTGAGCAAATTGGTAGAATGTAGTCAATATGTTAATGTGTTAAGCTTGGTATTATGTATAATAATATATAAACATTATTATATAATAATATATACATATTAGTTTAACTATATTTTTTTTTAAGTATATATTACTATACATAATAATATACAGGTCTTACCATGGTTAAACTTTGATTGCATCTACCACTTTTCTCAGACAATGCCCTAGGCATTAAGTCCGCCTTGTACATACCTTGGTGCCGAAACTAAATTTTAAAAATATATATTTTTAGTTTGTATGTAACTCAACTTATGATTATAGATAAAACAATTTTAATAAAATGGCCATGAACAAACATGCATTTAGTGATTTAGATATGAAGTTTAACTCATAGTACGTTAGTATGAAAACGCATACTTGCCAAAAGCATACGCGAGAGTGAGTACGCTAATATGCGACTATTTTTGTAACAATACTACTTATCGTAGTCAAGTTAGATAGCAAAATTGGGACGTAAGCTGACCGCAAATATTACTCATGGTACAACTATTACTAAATAATCTAAATATAATTAAAATTCACATTACTTTATAGAGACGATACAATAGTTATTTATGGTACAAGTGAGAAAAAGTTTATATTTCTGTTGTGATTGCCAATTTTAAATCTTGAGCTTGCGAATTATTTTTTCTCACGTGTTACATACAAAACTTTTCACCTCTTCCAGTGAGAAAATATTAAAATTTAAATAAACTCGTACTCGATTGCTTAACTTGGGATAATTCCATGAAATACGACAGTAATACCGATTCAAAGTGCGTTTTAGGGCCTTTTGTAAGTCGCTACTAATTTAATATGTCGTACGCTTTAAAATACTTTTCATGCGATTTTTCTGGTAAAAAGCAAACTTCTGTGTTAGAAGCAAGTTGTCGCAACTCTTTTGGAGTACCACAAAGTTCTTCATCACTGGATTCACAATTTTTTTGTTAAAAAGTTCCAGTAAACAATTAAACATAAACTGAAAAAAATTTATTGTTGCCCGCGATGACTGACACAGACACAGACTTTTTTTTAAGAATGCGTTCGGCAATTCATTCCGTAACATTTATTTATAGAGTCTAATATTAAGTACCTGATTTTAATTAATTTAATGGTCAATCACGAATATAAAACAATTAAAATACTAAATAAGCGCGTATTTATATAATTTAAAATAATTAGAACATATCGTTTGTAGTTATTTAATAAAATTTATGTCAATGTTTATTACTAACCTACATGGTGGCTGCTTTGTTTTTTTTTTCAGCGCCTATTCATTGGAAGGATTTTGTGTTTCGAAATTTGAATCACTTTGCCTCACTAGTGAGTAAAAACGGTTTTTACTCACTGAATTCTGGCAAGCAAATAAAAAAAAGTGTGGTGAAAAAGAATTTACTTAAATTTCTCGTAATAATAATAATGATAAAAAAATATATTGTGTATGCTTATCTTCGAACACGTCACGGTGCCACAATAAGCAGCTTGTATGCAATACATATTTACAATGACAATGATATAGATTTTTTTAAATAATATTTTTTTTTTCAATTTTCAAAAAAATATTTTTTTTCAGTAATTGCAAGCGTAATTTAGGAAAATACTTTTGTATCATCTCTATAAAATAATGTGAATATAATAAAATTACTTGCCATGTTTAAGAGTAGACAGACACAAAACCACCCGTTTTTCATTAATTCCTAATAGGGTTCTAAATTTAATATTATTAGGTATTTATCTATTTCTTTTTTTTATCTATTTTTAAAGACATCACATGTAAGAATATAATGCATGTTTGCTAGTGGCCATTTTGACCGCAAAATTGTTTTAATAATGCATTTTTACACGTGTATTTTATTGATTCTAAATTAGATAAAACTTATTATTAAAGTTACAACTTTTCGCTGCACGTATAACTTGTACGCCGATGATCTGGAACTGTACACACAGACTGGGATCGATTGCTTGGATTCAGCGATCGATGACATCAATAGGGATCTTGAAACCATACAAAATTGGTCTGCTCGGTTTGGCTTGTCAGTGAACCCTAACAAATGCCAGGCAATCATTGTAGGTAGTAGTCGCACCATGGCTAAAGTCAATCAAAAGAACATTTGTCCAATTATTTTTAACGGTGCCGTCATTCCCATTACCTCTAACGTTAAAGATCTAGGAATTTATATAGATGCGAATCTTGATTAGTGTACTCAAATTGCTAATATCAGTCGAAAAGTTACTGGGTGCCTGCGGGTTCTCTACTGCCTGAAGAATTTCCTTCCATCCAAAACTAAAACAATGCTTGTGCAGGCTTTGATACTTCCCATAATTGACTATGGTGATATATGCTATGTCGACCTGAATGCAGATCTTCTCAATAAACTTGATCGACTTCTCAAAAATTGCATTCGGTTCGTATTTAATCTTCTCAAGTATGACCATATATCGTCTTACCGTTCTCAATTGAGATGGTTGCCTATCCGGCAGCGTCGCAGTTTGCGTACTCTGACCACACTTTTTTCTATTCTTAAATCACCACACTCTCCTACTTATTTAAAATCTCACTTTCAGTATCTTTGCACCAGTCACGAAAAAAATCTGCGCTCTACTAACAACCTTCTTCTCTTTTGTCCTTCTCATACCTCTTCTTTAGTTCATTCTTCATTCTACATTCAATCTATCCTTCTTTGGAATGCACTCCCTCTTGAGATCAGGAAGTGCACCACCCGGGACACTTTCAAAACCAGAGTACGTCATCTTTTCCTAAGTGAATCGACAGCAGAATCATTAAAAGCTTAATATCTACTGTGTAAATATTATAATATATATTATTTTAATGTATTTATTAGTATATTTGTTACCATATTTATGTATTCGAATTGTTGATATAACATTATTTTCACATTATTTTAATTTATTTATGCACCTACCTTTGTTCGCTCTGCATCACCTTAAGGTTGACTGGTAGAAAATGCCTATGGCATTAAGTCCGCCGTTGTACTATTTTATGTGCAAAAAGTTGTAAAATAAATAATTAAATCGCGTTTGTGTTGAAAATACAAAATAATAATATGCAAAAATTTAATTGTAAATTATGGTCTCAAATTGAATAAACTTAACGTAAAATTTTGAGATTGAATCTGAACGCCATGTTCACTTTTAATTGAATGTTATCACCAATCAATTTTAATGTAATTATTAATAAAGTTTCATTTTTCAGGCCTCCAGCAGCTTTGACGATAGCAGGCTTTAATAGCAAATTGCTTTGGTGTATGGTGTTCTTAGCAGCTACTCTAATTGCATTTACTGTACCAGTTTTATACAATCGGACGAAGAAACGATTCAGTGGTATGGTTGTGTTTTATTCATTTGTAAAAGTGCGCTCAGATTTAAAAACCGGCTACTTTCTGAAGCCGTAACTGTAATCGTTGCATCTACTGTAACAAAAAATACAGTGATTACGTAGTTTGCTAGTAGTTCGCGAGCGGCTCACCACGCACACAATATGTGTTTTGGTAACAGTAGAAGCAACAGTTACGTTTACGGCTCGCTAGTAAGTATCCAGATAAAAAAAATGCTCCAGTGAAGGAGAAGATCCGAGGGTGAATGTTCATTAGTCAGTTTTGTAACGAATGCTCCAAAGCGAATCGGTAACATTACATTACAAGCGAATGCTTGCGGTCTGTGAGCACCTGAATGTTTCGACACTATTGATTGTCCTGTTGAAGTAGTAACCTTGAAACTACTTTATTTCTTATAGAACCTATATTGCACGATTTATCTACCCTAGATGCAGCATAATACCTAATCTTAAAAAGTCTTATATTTTTGTTTGACTGTTTTAGGTGCCCATTACCTTGAAGAACCTGAAGTCCAGTATACACCATGAAATATATGTTTTAGAAATCACAAAAGTGTCGTTTACTTCTGCTTTAATGTAATTAAGACCTCCGTAAAAAAAAAACAATAAAATAAGACCAGCTTCATTATTTATGGCATCAATTAGTATTATAGTATAAGATAAAGTTTCTTCATCTTTTAGAATCAATGATTTAGTGACTGAACACAAATCACATTTAGCACCGAAACCAATAAGGTTCACCTGACAAGTTAGCAAAAAGGGTTGTTTTAAATCTAACAGCATACAAATCCATGGCTTAACTGGCAAAGCACCTGGAGCGTTTACCTGGTTCGATTTTTTTACAACCTTATCATTGTTTAAAATATTACTATTACCTAAAAGATAGGTTACTGTTAACATTTTGACTTGTATGACCAATGCTAGAACAATAACAGGCCAGCTTCGACACATAAAACAAGGCTTGCTACAGACTTTGCTTACATATTCCATACATGAGACCGTTGCTAATAGTCCATTAAGTTGCCTCGGCACGCGATGGCGCAGATCGGTTTGTGTTCATATTTATTGTTGGCGACGAAGATTGGGGCCAAAATAACAGCGGTAATCTGTAACTGAATAATATTACTCGTGAATAATGAAAGTAGTCATCGGTTGCAGAAAACTGAATGAATGAACCGACTTGGGTCATTCTTGGGTCGCGGTTCTAAGGTCGCAAAACCTCAAACACAAAACACACAAACAAATAAGATTGAACCAACAACACCAACGTTGTGAATGACTGCGGCGGCGGAGAGACGTCCGCTGTGCAAACTTCACCAACCTCAATTTTAATTCAGTTGGCTGCCTAGCAGTAGTGCTTACATAAGTATGCCCTTTTTATATATAACGTCAAACTTGACAATCAATTCACTAAAAGAGCATGTAGTGCACATAATGGCGAGTTATATCTACAGACCATGAAAATGGATAAATCTATAAAAGATTGCAGAGTAGATGCAATCTTTGTAGATTTGTGATATACAATAATATACCACAGGTGCCACCATCATAATAGTGCAAATGCATTCATTTAGAAGCCCAATGATTTATAGATACAAACACCTAAAACTACAGCATAAGCGACAATTTTCTAAGTTAAATAAATGTTGTTACGGTTTCACCACTAAACCTGAAGACAAGCCGTGAAGCAAATTAGCTACAAACCAGACAAACAATATATTAAAACTATTGCTAATTGATGCATAAGAAAATGATTAAAACATTTAAACAAGCACTCTGTGTAAATGTATGTACAAAACCTAACATTTTAAAATAGGAATTTAAGAATTCATTAACTAGTCACTAAAAAACGAATAAAAAATGCGAATAAGTTATTCAGTAACACCAAGTTCAGGAAATCCTATATTTCTCCGGTACTCAAACATTCAAATGAAATATAATCTAAGTTATATTAAAACACAGTCAAAATCATAAAAACCATAACACCAAAATATCTTCTAGATACCGCTTACTTCATAGCCACACACGGAAGATTTACGCAGTATCGGAACACGAAGCATGTTGACCTAGCAGTTCAAATCTGTAGTTATGTGTTTACTTCCACGTACCTATGTATTGTCCGTGCGATTTCGTGATTTGCTGCACGTTGGCCGAGGAATTTAGCGTTGCCAGTGTTTTGTTTTACTTTGTGATTAATCGATAGGAATGGCTACGTTTTAGCTTTGGATTTTGAAAGTCTGTTACAATTTTACAGCTAAATTTCTGTACCGATCATGATTTAAATTTATTTTTTTTAACTTTGCAGTAATTTACAAATACAATATACTAGTATTTTTGTTAATGCCCTCCAGCTAAGCTTGATTCGCTTGTGTTAGGAGGAAGTTCACGTCCGTGGTGTAATGGACAGGATTTGAACCCACTACCTCTCAATCGTAAGACCGGTGCCTTATATGCGCCACGGCCGCTTCAGTCAACTATATGCGTGGAATAGAAGAAACGCTATCTATATATAGGTTTTTTTTTTTTTTTTTTTTTTATACTACGCCCACAGCGAACGAACGTGTAGTCCACCTGATGATAAGTGGAGTACAGCCCATGGACATCAACAATCCACAAAAGCAGATTGTAGATGCGTCGCTGCAGCTGAGGACTACGGTGTTATGCCTAATGTGCCTGTAATTTCAGGGCCTGATCTCACCACCAAACCGGAACACAGTAATGGAAGCACCACTATTTGGCGGCAGGTTAAAGGTGAGACGGTGGTGCTGCCGCCCTCGAGCTCATTCACAAGAGCTCTACCACCAGTACAAGAGCTCTACCACCAGTACAAGAGCTCTACCACCAGTTATCATCATAATCACGGGATAAGCCACGAGCAAAACTGCATATCTGTCTAGCTGAAGCATGCTCTCTTTGTTTTTACAAATACTGCTCCAATTTTAATAAAATTTGTGTAAATATGAAAAGATATGGCTAAAAATTACAATACCTATATATTAAACTAAACTAAAAAAATATAAAAACAAAACCTCAAAAAACTAGTAAAAAAATACGAAGATAAAAATAAAAATGAGAGAAAAGTAAAATAGGCTGTACTTATTCGAGGGTTTAAAGGAGAATACTGTTAGTTTAACATTAAAAGCCTACAGATCCCACTCGTAAAGTGCTTTCAAGGGCCTAATTAAATGAAAATACCCTGAGTTTAAATATGAAAAGAATGTCTAATTACTCAATGTTCCGCATTTTGTTGAAAATGTACATCTTTTGTTGTTAGTTTTGACACGTAATTGCATCCAGTGTCCACTGTATATTTATAATGACGTTATTTTAAAGATACTTTAACTGTTGTATATTTTAATATTACAACATTTACACAGTATTTTTTTTAGTTTGGAGTCTAATTTGTAGCTTCCTTGTTTAACCAATATGATTTGGTTGTATGTAATAATAATTCTAATGTCAACAAAATGGTCAAATTTCATGCAGTTCTTTTAGTCAAAGTAGTCCAGATTTAAGATAACATTACAAAGAATAGGGTAATGATTCTGAGAAGATAAAAAAATGAAAGAATTCAAGCTTTAATACACCAAGAATTTTGATTATCCATAATTTTCAAAGGGAATCCACAATTCCGACAAATAGTACGACGAAAATTTTCAAAAGGCTATTTTCTTACGAAACTTTATTCATTAAATTTTCTTGGAGATGTAATCTATTTGACACACCTGGCGGTTCGGGACTTCTGCCAATCTGTAATTAATTGTTCTGAGAATAATTTATGAGATGTAGCGATCATCAGCGGATTATTCGTTATCTCACCATTAGGACCTTGTCGTTAGCAGGGAGAATATTCCGTGTAAAGTTAGCGGTTTGAATCCAGAAGAAAATATTTAAATTTGAGTTCTTTTTATTGATTCAGTATCAAGCGGGTGGCTTTTAAGGATACTCCAAGACCGTGGGAATTCGCTTGTAATGTAACGTTACAAATTAGAATATAGCATCTGTGTGCCGGTGTGAGAGGCGAACTGAGCATTACAGAGTGCAACCTGTAATGAGAGAATTTGTATTTTTTTAAACGACGCCCATACTAAGAATAACCCAGGGTCAGAACAAATATTTGTTAATCTCACAAAGATTTGTCTCCTGTGGAGATGGAATCCACAACACCAGCGCAGTTGAACGCGGCGAGGCGACCGCTGTAACTACCACCGCTAAAAGTGTTAATAATAGGCGAATCCTCGTTAGTATGGAAGGCATTTTGTTACGTAATGCTCAAACCCAAATCTGCAACGTTATACTATAGGCAAATGCTCACGAGTCTTGGGTTACCTTTACCAAGTTTTACTATTGTAACATAGCATGATATGCAAGCATTTTAATTTAAACGAATTTTAATAAAGCTTACCTACTAAATCACTCACAAAATTTACCAACAAACGTCTAGTGACTGTCTAGTAAAATTCAAATATTTAAAACAGTATAACATTCAAATTGTGTGTTCAAAGCGGAGTAAATAGCATCGAATATCACTACCATAATACGAGTAGAACATAAAACCGTTTGATGGTTTACGCTAAATTTGCCAATGAGATATCGTATCGGATTCATGGCTTGTAAAACCCGATGAAAAGGATACCCGGCTTGCGGCCCACTGAAAAATGATATCCATGCATTCGGTCGATTCAATGTTCTTTGTAAGGTATGTTTCCAATGATGATCGTATATTTTCCTTTATTTATATTGAAACATTAGATACTTAACGTGGTTTTACCCGCATTACCGTTGCAAACGTGTGTTATAGCATGATAAATATATAAATATAAATATATATTATCATACAACGTACACGCAACGTCATTTAGTCCCAAACTAAACATAGCTTGTACGGATTCAATAACTAATACTAATGATAAAAAATGCATATATACTTTTACTTTGTAAATACATACTTATTATAGAAACATCCAGACCAAAACAAAACCTCCATGTCCATGCACTCAAAGAATTGTTTTGAGCAGGAATTGAACCCGCGACTTCAGCGTCGTAGGCAAGCGCACTACCCACTCCGCCAATTAGTCGTCTATGTTTAAAAATAGTTTGCCTCTCAAAAGAAGTAATTTTTTAACTCATTCAAACAAAGGACTGCTGCATTATTATGTCAGTTTAGATTAGGTACAAACGGGTACAGGTCAACCTTTTAATTTCTAGTAAAAGCTGCTCTCGCATTGCATAAGAAGCCTAAAACGTGAGACAATCTTGTCCTGGGCATGTATAAATTGATTAGCATCAGTGTGTACTTGCCGCGGTTTAACCTATCCTTTTTTTTTTTTTTTTTTTTTTTTTTTTTTTACGTGGGGAAATGCATTTACGCATACCACCCCACCCCGGGGAAGGGCAGAGTGGTTATGTGGGACTCGCCCGTGCCAAAGATGGTAAACGGCACGGGAATACCCACTAAAACCCCACGGTGCTCCCGCACTCGCCTTGATGGGAGGGTCATGGGAATCTGGCGCAGCCTTTACGTCCACGACCCTCCCGGCGATGCCCGCCGAAGCGGGCCCCTCATGGCCCCCAAAATGTGGGGGGACCGGCACCGAGGACCGCGTGCAAAGCCGTCAGACACTTTCGTATCTGACGGCCTGGCCCTCCGCGGTGAGACAGATGTTCGTCCCACCGCCCACCACGCCGCAGTACTAACGGCTGCGGCCCCGCCGGGACCGCGGAAGGTAGGGAAAGCGGCAACGAAACACCGACAGTCCTCTCCCGCCGCGGCCCCGCAACTCCTCGGCCGCAGTGCCGACTACCTCACGCCAGCACTGCAGGCCCACCTGTTGCAGAGCCCCCCCATAAGGGCCCTGCAACATGGGCTGCTCCCACATGGGCTTCGCGTCCAAAGCCCGAAGAGCAGCCCCCCTCTGGGGTCCACTTGGCTTCGCCGTGGCGTGGAGGGCGCCACGGGTACTAAGCCCCACCGCGACGACAACGCGGGACACCCGTTGGTGGGGGGTTTAACCTATCCTCTACTAACATTACTCAACGCTCTCATAGGTCATAGGGTAAAATCTATAAGGAAAAGGATATCATAGGTATAGAGCAAAATAGTTGATTTATATAAAGGAATTGTTGAAACTCTTCTTCAGACTTAATTGCAAAAGATACAAATTACTTAAAAGATTCGTCGTGGTTCAAATATTCAGTTTATATTACCAAACAAGACATAAGTATTATTCTTCAAAAGAGTTTGCCATGGTGTGAAAAAGACCTTTATATTGTATGAATGCACTGTTAGCATTCTACGTGCAGAGATCTAAGCCATATTGTTATAAAAACATTATATCGCGCACATAATATATAGGCTATATCCACACTCACGTTGCAGTTATGAGAGCGCCTAACTGCCCTTATAATGTTTTAAGGGCGAAAGCTACTCATGAATATTAGGTAGGTTTGGCCGATTTTCCATTGCCGTATAGATAACAATATAAGAAAAAACGCGTAAAATCTTTGCGTTTTTATAATAGGATAAATGTTGCATAAATGGAAATAGTTAAATGTTAATATAACAGCTATAATTAAGTATAATTAAAGATTACTTTGGTTTATGCTGTCTATTTTGCGAATAAATTCCTCAGAAGTCTTGTTTAAAATGAGCCACGAATTTGATCTGATAGTATATAATCGCTAACAATCAAATTAAATGCCAAGCACAACCAAGGTAAAGATAATTATTATCAAATTACTTTTTGTTAGATTTTCTATAAAGAAAATCAGATAAAGACGCAAAATCATTTATGTCAAGCATATTTATAATATCGCTGTTTTCCTGTTCCTGTCGTCAACCGTGGTGGTTGGTAACCATCCATCAGCTTGGAAACCCAGCGCTGTGGAACTCTTGCAGCAATGTAAGACTCCATAGCATTGAAGCTGAGCAACCACTGTTTACCTTACACCTATTTTTATAATTGTTTCTTAATTTTTTTGTACTGTTTTGTAGTTGTAAGGCAAATAAAATCCAATTTTCTTTCTTTCTCTTATTTCATGTATCGTATAATTGCCACCAAAATAGGGAAAGTTAAGTAAATAATATATTAACTGTTTATTACAAGTTATACAAATATCAGATAAACGTTTAATTAAAAGGAATAGGTATAATTAACAATATTAGAGAGCAATATTCTGGGGACAATATTGTCTGGAAAGAAAATAAACGGTAAAATAGCTGATTGTATTGCTTGCCAGAAAATAGTACAATAATTACCAGAGTAGAAATATCAATCAATAATCTTTTTAATTGAAACGGTTGAAACGCGTCACGTGCCCACGCCTCGCAATGAGAACGCTAACAACAGGCAGGACTAGGACGCTGTGATAAACGAATTTAAAAATAAGAATGTTCGGCACTTAAAACAAGTACATGAAATTTAAATACAGTAGGTGGAAAGACCCTATCATGTACCTTGTTTTATTATTTTAAAGAAAAAGGGGCTTAGTCAAAGTAATTTGTAGATATCTGTACTCGGGTATTAGTAGTTTTTCTAAAGGTGCAATTTCGTGCAACGCGGTCAATAGAAACCACGTGCGTCTGTCGAATATTTTCATTCAACTCTGTGCTTTGACTATTATCAATCGCGCGAGGCTATCAAAGTAAAGATTTATCTACTGCCTCATAAGAGCTTTATACCCGAGGCACTACAAAGGCGAAATATATATCTTTTTATTTCGCATTTTATAATTTACATTTTTAAGGACGACGACCGGATGGCGGGGTGGGTAGAGTATCTGCCTGCGACGCTGAGGTAGTGGGTTCGATTCCCACTTAAGACAAATCTTTGTGTGCATGAACACGGGGGTTTGTCTTAGTCTGGGTGTTTCTATGTATAATACGTATGTATTTACAAAAGAAAAGTATTATGTATTATTATCAGTTATTCACCGTATTAGTATTTAGTTATACCCATAGTACAAGCTCTGCTTAGTTTGGGACTAGATGACGTTGTGTGTGAGTTGTGGAATACTTATTTATTTAAGGTTCAACTCTATGCATTGCAGCCAACCGCAGCAGCGCGGGATTATCATAGGCGTTAAACATAGTTTTGTTTTTTAAATAGTTTATGGATGAATAAAAAAAAAAACCTGGGCTATTTAACTATCTTATCATCAGATTGCATTAAGGTCGGTCCTTTAATTACGGGGCATAGTACGAACAAACAAACAAATATTTCCTGTTTATGCTATTTGAAAAGACAACAATATATAAGGTTAGATGCGAATGTATTCCTCTATTTAAAGGAAAACATCTTTTGAGTAAACCGTTAGGATGTAAAAAATATGGCTCGTGTTTTGTTAAATTTATTGATATGTGCGTTTATTGATGTGTTGGTAAGTGATTATAATTATATCCAAAAGCCAACTGCTATTCTAATTAATTAGTGTGGGAGTGGGACGGTACAATATCTTATACTTAACGTAGGCACGTTGAAACAAAAAATTGTGTATACTTGCTCTTTGATGAAAATAAATGAATTACAAAAACTATGTTTGCCTAAACATTATTCCCAAAAGTGTAACAGATGGCGTTATGCATAATTTGGGTTGTTGTTGCGAACAAAACAGAGTAACAATCGCTTTCAAATAATATTGTAAGAGTGTGCTTGACGATTAATTTAATTTCAGGTAATGGATTCAGTATCTTGTAACGAGATAAATCATTATGATACAATGGGTGAAAACAATAAAACAGAATTTTGTGAACATATTTGGGCACTTATTAGTACTCCATTAGTTGTTGAGAAAGAATTTACAAATACATGCATAAAGTTAAAAAAGGTAAGTTCTCAATATTATTTACATCATCAGAATAAATTGAAAAATTGGTGGAAGCACAATTGTCTTGTTGGTCTAGTGTTAGGCAAATAGTTATTACTCAAATAAAATACGAGGTAGCTTGGAAAACATGTAAATGCATTGGTTTTTTGCTGTGTCAGTTTCGTCGTCCTCTCATGCTATGACAACAAGGAAAGAACGAGTGTGCTGACGAAGGCGCTAGAGCATTTCATCCTAACTCATATTATAAACTTGCTATAGCCCGCGGCTTCGTCCGTTTGGACTTCGATATTTCCATTCTATTTTCAACAAAATTAAGGATTATACCTGTTACACTTTTAAACCTATATTTACCCCCTTGTAAAGTGGAATTTTAATTAAATCTATTTTATTGTTAATGATGCCAAATTAAAATTTTGCCATATTAATGATTATGCGGAAGGTATTTCCGTCATAAAACATAATGCCAAATTTATATTATGCGTAACTATTATAATGCCAAATGAAAGTATGTGAAGTTAAATTATGCCATTTGCGAAAAAAAATAGGGCACCAATACCTTATACCAATCACTCAACACTTATTGTATGTATAATCTATTTTAATAGACACACTCTTTGATTGTTTCAGGGAATAGTCGGACAAACGTAAGTCATAGTTTTATTTTAGTTATAATTATGGATGTTTTAAAGATATTTGATAGTTCAAACTATCCAAATAACATCCTGTTATACTATATCCTATTATAATAGCAGCTCTGTATCTAATATATGTCCCACTGCTGGGCTCGGGCCTCTTCCCATGATGACAAGGGTGGGGCCATACTCCACCACGCTGGCCAAGTGCGTATTGTGTGTGTGCTTCACACAACCTCGAGTACTTTTGCGCCTGCTAATAAATAGTTCACACTAATCCTAAAGTTGTGTGTTGCTCTTACCATTGCTATTAGCGTCAATGTATCCAGTTCACGCATTTTTGTTAAGACGAAGTGGCAAGAATCTATTTTAATTTACTATAAATGACTTCAAAATTGAATTATTTTTCAGGTATTCAATCCTAAGCATGACAAATTTCGATGAAATAGGAAAAACGATTGATGACATTTTAAAAATTCTTAAAGAACCGATTAATGTAAGACGGATTTTAAAAAATAAAGCTGCAAAAAAGGTTTTAGCTAATAATGTGGCAGAAGCATACAATAATGATTTAAATACCAGTTACGAATTAAATCTCCTACCAAAAAATACAAATTGTGGAAGTACTGATGATTATTTTAACATTCTTAAAATTTTAGCTTCGTTAGCGTTTTTTAAAGCATTTCTTCAGTGAGGTGGTGAAGTGAAATTAAAAAAATAATGAGAAACATTTGCACCTAAAGCAGGGTAATGATATCTCTTAAATGAACGATGGATGAGTGACGAAATGACGTAACATACAGTTGAGAAATTTAGGGTCCTGGCATGAGGCGAGGCGAGGTGGTGAGCAGAAGGTCGCAGTTTCAAATCCTGCCGGTTCCATATCTTTTTCAACTGTATCTTAGTAATATCTACTGAAGTTTGGTGCGTGTTACTGAGTTCGTACCTGCAAATTGTTTACAGTGATTATATTTATAATTTTACGTCATTTTTTTTCTAACCCATGTTGTCCCACTGCTGAGCAAAGGCCTCAGTCCCCCATACACGACCACAATTCTCTGTTTTGGGCTCTGTCTATCTCTGAAACGAGTCCAAATCATCTCTCCAGCGTTTTCTGGGAATACGTCAATAATGTTGTTTATTATTTTTTATTCACATTGTCAAAATGTGTTATTTATGAGTATGGTGTGGTTGTATTTAATGGTTGGTGTAAATGTCAAATATTTTTAAATAATTAACGAAGTGAATAACAATTAAGATAAGTAATTGGTATTAAATAAATATTGTATAATTTTTTCTTTGAATTTGTTATTTATAAGTCACTCTACGCTCCACTCAGTCTAGAATTATACTGTACAAATTATAATGTAAGAAAGAAAGGTTCAAATCGAATTACAGAAAGAAAGGACTTAAAATTTGCACTCGCAATACTATTTGATGTCATGTTGCACATAAATAACTATTACCTTTGAGGTTTGTATACTACCTAAGATAGGAACAAATAGATGAACGTGACGTCACGAAATGACGCATCATACAGGTAAGAGGCGACCGTAGCTGGATGGCTAAAGCGAAAATGCTATAAAAATAATCAATTAGAACTCTTATTAAAATATAGGAACTAATGACTAGATTTTTTGTTACATACTTTAAATATTCATTTCATGATAATTCAAATTATTCAAATTCAAATTATTTATTGATTGTTTGTTACAGATGTTAAGTATACAGTTCTTATGTACTAGAAATTAAGTCTCCATGTGTAACATGCCATATTTGGCGTACAATATAATCATGCATATTTATTTATAATAATTATAATTATACATTTCTCATTAGTCATATAAATTATAAAAATATCGAATTCATCACATAAAATTAATTAACATTAAAAATATCTTTACAGAATAAATGCATTATACAAAATGAAGAACCGTCTTATAATTACATTAATTATTAACTTAAAATTGGTCATTTAAAAAATCATTTATTGAGTAATAAGCTTTATTACTTAAAAAAATCTCTAAGCTTATTCCTAAATTCATTTAAAAATTCTATCTGTTTAATAGAGTTTGGCAATTTTTTAAATAATTTTACACTAATACCAAATACACTTTTTTGAAATAATGCCGTCCTACAACCTGTAATTTTTAGTGTGTCTTTATGTCGTGCACTTTTTAGAGTTTCATATTTATTCACGTCCTTTTTTACAATGGTCACTGCTTCGTAAATAAATAGAGCGGGTAAGGTCAATATTTTTAATTTAATAAATGATGGTTTGCACGAATCGGTCTGTTTTAGTCCGCATATGCTTCTGATACACCTCTTCTGGGCTTTAAATGCATATTCTCGGTCGGCACTATTGCCCCAAAATAAAACACCATACTTAATTATAGATCCTACATGAGCATGATACGCTGTTAGTAATGTGTCTTCATTAGCAACCTTCCTAAGTTTATAAAGCGCGTATGAAAATTGGTTTAGTCGAGTACAGATATAGTTAATTTGTGTTTTCCAATTTAGATCAGAATCTATAAAAATACCAAGAAATTTAAAGAATTAGACACTGGACCTCTTTAATAGCTTCACCTTTGTATTGTATGGATAAACTGTTGGTATGAGCATTCTTATTTTTAAACAACATATAATTTGTTTTTCCCAAGTTAATCTTTAAATTATTTTGTTTTAGCCAGTCTATTATGTTTTCCAAAGCATTATTCATTTCAATTTCGTTATTCTCATATTTCTTATCACTAGTAAAAATGGCTGTACTATCATCAGCGAATAGTATTATATTTTGGTTTATAGTTTTTGGAAGATCATTAATATATAATAAGAAATAACAGGGGACCAAGAATGCTCCCTTGTGGTACACCATATTCAACTATTCTTGGTGTCGAAACGTATTTCACGTCTAATTTTGTAATTTTGTCTAACCTGTTAATCGCTGTTACTTGAGTACGATTTGTTAGGTATGATTTGATTAATTGCAACGAATTTCCTCTAACTCCATATTTTTCTAATTTGTACAACAATATATCATGCCTTACATAATCATATGCCTTAGTCATATCCATGTAAATTGCTGTGATACGTTTTTTGTCGTCTAGCCCTGACATCACTGTGTGTAAAAAATTAAATAGAGCATCATTAGTTGACTTTCCTTTTCGAAATCCAAATTGTTCTTCCACTAGGATACTATGATTTTCAACGTAATTGTATATGTTATTATAAATAACCTTTTCATAAATCTTTGCAATTATTGGTAATAATGTAATTGGCCTATATGATTTCAAATTATCTTTGTCGTCTTTTTTAAGAAGTGGGTTAATAACAGTAATTTTTAGTTTAGATGGAAAGATACCTTGTTCAATACTTAAATTTATCAAATAACTGAGAATAGGCGAAATGTAATACGCTACCGATTTAATTATTTTTGTGGAAATTTCATCATACCCCGTAGAGTTACTATTTTTAAGTGCCATAATAATATTAAATATGTCAACTGTATCGGTCGGTTTCATGAATAGAGAATTAAAATTATTATATGTCAAATTATTACTATTGTATGTCAAATTACTATTTTTGTCAGGTTTTGTGTCCTCAATGAAATAATTGTTAAATGATTCTGCAATGTCTCTTGGAGATGAAAGTAAATTACCATTAACTTGTATTTGTTTTATCTCCTCTTTTGATGTCATCGTTTTTATGCTGTTTATGACTTGCCATGTAGCTCTACTTTTGTTCTTTGCTGAGTTGATAAAACAATTATTTTGTGCCTTCTGTGTTTTTCTAATAACGTCCTTAAGGCGTTTTGTGTAGCTTTTAAATTTCATTTTATTTTCCAAGGATGGTGATAGCCTATGCCAAAACATTTGACGTTTTCTTTTTGAACATAATTTTATACCCTTACTTAACCACCTCGGCCCTTTAGTAACTGGTATTTTAACTTTAATAGAAGGAAAGCACATATCATACAGTAGTTTAAATAGTTCATAAAAGTTATTGTAGGCCTCTTCTGCATCGTCACATGTGTAGCATTTCATAAAACTGAGTTGTTCAACGTAGTCTTTAAATTTTGTTAAGTTTTCTTTACAGTAGTCCCTTTTTATTTTGAACCAGTGAGTTATATTGTACGTTTTCCTAATAGGACAACTAAATAATTGTGCAGTATGATCAGACAATGATAACTCCAACACTTTTGATTTGGATCCTTTGATATTATGTGCTATATTGTCGATGCAAGTCATAGTACTAAGCCTCGTTGGTTGGTTAATAGCTACCTTAAGGTTATATCCTGCTAACAAGTTTATAAATTGACGCGATATGTTATCAGTGTTTGCAATATTGATGTTAAAATCGCCGCAAATAATTATTTTTTTGTTACCAAAGCATTAGCTGGTCCAGTAATTTTTGAAGTCGGTCAAAAAATGATTCAATGTACTCCTTTTTATTTCTAGGCGATCGGTAAATACATATAATTAAAGTTTTTTGCTCAGTAAATTCAATACCACTACATTCGAAAATATTAATTAAACTTATTAATTTTGTTTCTGGTATGATCTTGTACTTGAAATAAGGTTTAATTAGTATACATGATCCACCCCTTCTATTGTTCCGTGAAAAGCATGCGCCCAGTTCAAAATGGGGTAGTTTTAATAATTTTGTATCGGATGTGGTCATATTGTGTTCAGTTATACATAGAACATCAACGACGTTTAATTGGTTGTCCAGTGAATGTATATGTGCAGTTAGTTCGTCTGATTTACTGATCAAACCATCTATGTTCTGGTGTAGGATGTTCAAATAATTACAGACGAAAAAACGAGTTACCTTGAGAGGTAGAAGGTACCTCTTGTGTTGATATTACTTCTGTCTGTGTACATTTGTCATAACATGATATACATTTTTGGACATTTCTATTCTTTAATTCATTATTATAAGACTCAAATTTTCGTTTGTAATCCCTATGCAAAATCTCTTTCAAAAGCAATCGGCACATATTATGTAGTGGAAAATAATTATCATTAAGTATCATAGAATAATATTGCATGTCTAGATATAAAGTATGTTTGTACAGATTACAAAGGAATTTAAATACGTTATTTATTTTCATTTCACTTAAGTACTTATTATAGGGAACTTCGGTGACAATAACATTGGTATTCGATGTATTTTTCAAAAAATTCAAAGTTTCATGGGAAAGTCCATAAGTTCAAAATTATTAAATAAATAATTGATTCATTGATTAACACGCACAATTAAAAGATAATGTTTTAGTAAAACCCGTTTTATAAACATAATATTTAAGCTATCAAATAAAAAATCTAAGTATACAAATACCTAGGCGTGACGTCACGCTTATGTAGCCCTTTGTTTGAAACTTAGGGCGAGTCTATTATTGACGGGAATTTAAAAGTGTTATCCCAGGAAGTTTGTGTGATAACAAAAATATTATTCTAGTGTTACTTATATCCAGAGGTATTTCGATTACACATAAAAATAAACATACAAAATGAAAATTATTCGTCACACCTATTATGCTTGGTAGATGGCACATTGGACCAAAACATAAAAGGTGTTATATCTATCACACCCTTATAGGCAATATAAGCGTCATGTTATACTAAAATGAAACAAAGCTGTTGTTAACAGCACCGCTAACAAAACTAACAAACGTTTCAGTGTCACCACCAGTTGATAATTAATTAAACTGAATAATGGCATAATAAGTTATAATAACGTCATTAACAAAACTGTATGAAGTAACAAATCGACGCTGTTACAAACGTGACCGCGATTTATAGGAGCCACATTGGAGTTATAACAGTAAGACCACAGCTAGTGCCATATTTTTTAGCTATAGTTTTCCATTCGCTAGTAAGAAACTGAATACTTTAATGACAAAAATATTAAGAAACTAACTAACTTATTAAAAATATAAGACAATTAAATTTTAATCAAGACAGTCAAAATGCATTCAAATGTATGTTTTATTAATATTATTAAAAATCTAAATATCTGTATTTGTATGCCTATGCAAAATATAGCTGAACATGCAGTAATTTTTGTTACAACTTTTAGCCTATGTTTACATATAAAAGTAGTCTAGTGATTTGTACCACACACCTTCTGTGACAAACCTAAGAGTGATTTGCAAATATTTATTCTGAGACTAGATGTAACGTGTGTGTTGAATTTGGCAAGATGACTTTTGTATAGTGTAATTGCTTCTAGTCCGTAGTCATCTAGAATTGAATCCATTCTAACTGTCTTAAATCTATACTAAGAAACAGTTGAAAAAGATATTGGACCGGCAGGATTTGAACCTGCGACCTTACTACACCCCGGGCAGCAGCTTTAGCCATCCAGCTACGGTCGCCTCTTACCATATCTTTTTCAACTGTTTCTTAGTATAATTTGCTAAGCATAGCAAAATGCTATAAAAATAATCAATTAGAAGTTGTCTTAAATCTGTGACATACTGAAATACAGTAATTATTTTTTTTATTGAATTTTCAGACAATGTCGTGACACAGACTTGTTTTTCTGTGTTTATACATATTGTGGTCATAATATATGGCGTTATAAGCGTTATTAAGGTCCAAAAATTTAAATTAGTACAATATGGCGCTGCGGTGCACCCGATTATATTTCATTTTATCAACCGTTGGTATTTTTCATGTGTTAAATTAAATTGAAATGGTTTTTGATAGTGTTTTTTGATGGACTTATTGTAAAATATTTTTAGTACACTTTCTTAACTAAGGTATTTTGTTAAATGGTTTGTTGTCTATTTATACTGTGTGTCATGCACGGCGCCTTTCAGTTGGTTACCGCTGTAGATCCTGGCGTCACAGGAGTCACAGCGGTGGGCGTGTGTGGATGGGATTAGGTCCACGCGGCTTCGACTTAGCCATAAGCTCCTCTACGCTCCTCGAGCTATCCGACAAATTACATTTGGTGAAAAACGCCCGGCTCAACGTTCATTTGTTTCGTTTATTTTAACCGCTTAATTTAAACGGTGGTGAACCTTCTATACTGTTGGTGGAACCAATATACGTTTTTGTATTGGCCGGTGCCCGCACACAATGCGGCTAGCCACACTTAACGTTCCACCCTGTATAAATATTTTTTGTATGTACCCTGTATGTACGGATCGGAAATACCGCACGTGATTGGGATTCAGTAAAAAATAGAGTTTTTACTGTATTTTTGGTTCACTTTGACTACAGTTTGTTTTAAATACGATATCGGATTTGCATATAACACTGCACATATCAATTTAACTGCAAATAAATCATTCGGTTTTACATCAGCGTGAGTAAAATGCTTTTTTATACTTTAGTTTGGATTTGGGTAAAATAATTTTGATATCTGAATGTTATTTTTTTTGTATATTTACAAGGTTTTACTAAGAAATATCTTGTGTTCTCATTACTAATCTCATTACTAATATGCAAGATTGTTGAAAGTATTTATTTATTTATTTATTTATTTATTATCTTTATGGAGGTCCAACAGCTTATTCTAATTTGAATAAAAATGTTACTAGGTGGTAGATAGCCAATTACAGGTCCTCGCGTTTAGTAATACCTTAAGTATGTTTGAAGATGGTAAGACTGGATGTAGTTTTAATATAAGGTCTGTAAGCTTTGTATCAAAACTAGCATCCAATCACAGTTCCGTCGACAATGTACAGACGACTTCATTAATATGTAGGCAGTACTGAAGCCTTTTTGACAATATACTATTAAACTCGACTATACCTGAACAAAAATGAGCTAAATATAAGCTCATTTTTGTTCAGATATATTTGTTCGTGCTATATTTTAGAAAAGTATCTCTTATTGGAATATTTTTTTTTATATTCAGGAAAAAAAACTCGGCCAATACGATACAGTTACGTAAACAAATTACAATATTTCGTCGCATATACTACACAGTTACAGAATTTTACTGTAAATATTTTTTATGGAAACGTTTTAAAAAATGTTGATCAGAACTCTTATTCGTATACAAAATTGCATTTGCTGTGAATTTTGCGGTAAAAAGTATTGAGGTCACTTTCTGACACAATAACGTTGCACGACCCATAACCCATTTAACAGCTAAAAAAGCTCATAGTGCTCGTGCACTACTGTACAATTGGGCATATTAAATTGTCCGGTAAAAGCGGATTGCTTTTGGTTTATTAGCGGATAATTTGGTTTTATGTCCGGCCGCTGCGGTTTTGCCTCGTGACTCGAAAAGTAAACATATAGTTTTTTTTGTTTAAGCCTTACAATAAATTTTTAACCTTGTTTCTTGAGCAGAAAGTCTCAAAATTGTTGAAAGTATTTTTGTTGGAAACTTAATTTTTTAAGGAATTTCGTTTGCATGTATTGCTTTGCGTTTGGGAGTTTCTTGGAACTTAAAACGTAGTTCATGCTCGTTTAACTGTTGTTTATTTATGACTTTTCATTGCTGTAGAGTATTGTGTTGTTCTATTAATTATTTAAATGATAACCTCACGCCTATAACTACACCGTAGATCGCGACAGAGGTGATAAACACATACATTTCACCTGTTTTGATTAGGTACCACCTATGTGATACGGAATGATCCTATCACCTTGTTAAAATATAATGTTATTTGCCTCTAAAACATGTATATAGGAAAATGTAAATTATAAAATACACTCTCACTCTTCAATATTTTGTTATTCATATTATACTTACCATAATTAAAAATGAATTTAACAAAATTGTAGTCGCAACAGACACAAAAACGCTGCTCGACCTTTAATCCATTTAACAGCTAAAAAGTACATAATGCTCGTGCACTACAATTGGCCATATTAAATTGTCCGGTAAAAACGGATTGCTTTTGGTTTATTAGCGGCTAATTTGATTTTATGTCCGCCCGCTGCGGTCTTGCCTCGTGACTCGAAAAGTAAACAAATGGACCTTCTATTTAAGCGTTACATTCTCAACCTTATTTAGTACGCAAGAAGGCACAAAATTGAATATTAGATTTATCGTAGGACACGTAAATTTTTAAGGATTATGATTGGCGTTTGCATGCATTGCTCGCGTTAAAAAAATTCATGGTACTTAAAAGGCTGTTCATGCTTGCATTGGGTGTTGTTTATTTAAACTGTTTCAGTTGTCGTAGTCAATTGAAACAATTAAAAAATTGTTCTGCTAAAGGTGTGCTGCTTCATAATAATTATTAATATTATTAAAAAAATGATTATTTGTTAGTAAAATTTTCACTTAAAAACTGCTTAAGCGATTTTGAAACGAAAAGTCACCGTAACAAATCTACATATTTACCGAGTAATGTAGGCTTTCCTTTATTGGTTATATCTACGTGGATGAAGCCGCGAGGAGAAAATCTATTACTATCTATATACGAAATCTGTACTATAAAAAAATAATTAAACTAACTTGAAGCTATTCAAATAACAATAGAGATTTTCTTAAAAATGTGTGAGTCACACCACATTATATACTCTCCTAGTATACATATATGTTGAAACTTTCTTATGAGCTATTTCTATCGCAAGATTTATAACCTGAATAAAACCTAACTGCATATTTTCTATGAACTACTAAAGCTAAACCTCTAAGCTTATAAACGTCGGAGAGTGAAAAAGATAACTGGAATACCGTAGCGGCGTAGCGATGAAAATGCCACGCTACATGTAATATCGTAGACCTTTGGAGGTCATAGCACAATAGATGCTACGTAGTGCTACGGACTGCTACGGCAGTACACTGAATTCTAGTGCACGGCTATTTTTAGAGGCTTTGTTGGTTTATGATCCTCTGAAGTAATCTACATAGTCTTAAATATTTCTACTGGCAACACTTCCGGGTGAGCCACATGGCGGACAGGAACGCTGAACGGTCGTTTTTACTGGTTGTTAGGCTGTAATCGTGTTTATTTGGCTTAATTCAAGTAATACAAGTTCTGTAAATTTGTTAATTACTACAAGTCATATAACTTATGTTTTAATGTTAATGTTTTTTTTAATGATTATTAACAAATGAATGACTACACCTACTTAAGCTTAATTTTTTTTGTTTAGTTGTTAATTGCGTTTTGTTTTTTATGTCAGTTGCGTTTTGTTATACCACGTTTTATGCCACGTCCTAAGAAGGCCCTCGGGAACGGGATAAAAAGTACTCAATGTCCGTCTCCTGTTTCTAAGCTACCTCCCAACCAATTTTCAGCCATATCGGTTTAGCCGTTTTTAAGTTAAAAATATGAAAATAGTGTAACTAACACGACTATCTTTTATATATACATAGATTGTATGTTTTATTGAATACCAAAGAAAAATCAATCAAAAACAAAAATAGCACGGTACTTTAGCATCAGCAAAACCGAATGATTTATTTGCAGATAAATTGATATGTGCAATGTTATATGCAAATCCGATATCGTATTTTACACAAACTGTAGTCAAAGTGAACCAAAAATACAGTTAAAATTTTATTTTTCAATCCCAATCGCATGCGGTATTTTCGGTCTGTATATGTGTACAGGGTACATACAAAAAGTTTAAATACAGGGTGGCACTTTAAGTGTGGCTAGCTGTATTGTGTGGTGTGCGGTCACCGGCCAATACAAAAACGTATATTGGTTTAACCAACAGTATAGAAGGTTCACCATCGTTTAAATTTAGCGGTTCAAAAAAAAAACATTCAGAAACTTCTTTTTTTTTAAATACTCACTAATAATTTGCAAATACAAATAACTAGTATTCTTGTTAATCCTCTCCAGCTACGCTTGAAGGAAGAACATATCCGTGGTGTAATGGCCTCGAACCCAAGACTTCTTGATCGTAAGATTGATGCCTTATCCATTGTGCCACGGCCGCTTTAATTATAATAATAATTTATATGATTATGAAATAATAAATATTTACTAAGTTTTTAAAACTATTTAGGGCCAGCTTCACGAATGCCAAAGAGTTCTTGATAAGCCTATTTGGAACTTTTTTGACAGATGTAATGTCAAATTTATATAGAAATATCTAGTGGTTAACAATCTTAAACTTTATTAACTTATCTATTGCCCGCACCTCCGCCCGCGTGATAATTAGTCGTATAAAGAAACTTATCTGTTATTCTCATACCTACCGAACATAAACAAGTTACACACCAGTTTCTCACCAGCTCTTCTCATAATGCAATACTACATAATACTGCAATACATAATGGTACTTAGTTTGGTATTCTGATTCTAAACAGTTGGATTAAAATTAACCTAAGCCCCGGTTATTCAAATCATTGTAATTAGTATAATTTAGTTTTACTTATAATTTATTTTTATATCATTTGTTTGTAATAATTTGACGTGTTCAAGCGCCTCCTGGGGCCTATAAAAATAAATGATTTGAATTTGAATTTGACACAATAATGTACATAATGCCTCTGCATTGGGGTCAGTAATCGCAATTCCTTAACAAAGGTTCTTTTTACATCATAAGGCACCTAATTTAATCGTAAAAAATCCAAGGGACGCGGTCCAGAATAAATTTATCTCATTAATTCTTTAACAAATTCAATTATAGCGGACTTCGGTTCGATCAGGTTTTATTTTAAGGATGTTTACATGGCAACAGTAGTCGTTTAATATTTTGATGCTATAATATTTTTAATAATTACATTTATCTAACTGAAGCAACTCGTTCTCAAAATGCTGGCTTATATTTCAGCCAGCGACTTTGTATTGCAATACAACGCGGTCATGCTGTTATTGCATTTTGGGTACGAGGTCTTCTGACAGTGACTAATTATTATGTTTAGATTAAGTTATACTAGCTTAATTTAAGATTCAATATGTATATTTTTCTGTAAACAAAGTCTATTTATAATAATAACAACTAACTGCCACTTTCACCGACGTTAATAAAAAAAAACTTTACGCTAATCTTCTAATCTATGAAAATCTTGTCTCACAGTGTTAGTTATCGAACTCATATAACGCGGCTGGTGCAAATCACTGCCATTTTCGTAAAAAAAATACAAAGAAGTATCTCAACAATGTACATAATGCTTTTCTATTGGGGTCAGTTATCGTAGTACCTTACCTTAGAAGAGACTTAGATTCATTAGACACCTAATTTAATCGTAACGAACCCAAGGGACGCAGCTGACAGTGGCTAGCCGCATTGTATGGTTTGCGGGCGCCGGCCAATACAAAAACGTATATTGGTTCAACCAACAATATAGAAGGTTCCACCACCGTTTAAATAAAGCGGTTAAAGTAAACGAAACAAAAACCAATGCTTTCTGGTTAAAAACAAACCTTATACTGATTCGTATAATTATGAAAGAAGTAGTAGTAACTAAGTTTTTAAAACTTTTTAGGGTCAGTTCCATGAATGCCAGAGTTCTTGATAAGCCTATTTATAACTTTTTTGACAGATATAATGTCAAATTTGTAAAAAATATCAGGCGCTTAACTATCTTTAACTTTATTAACTTATTTATATCTTAACTAATCAGTTGCCCGTGGCTCCGCTTGCGTGATACCTTGGGATAAAAACTTACCTTCTATTCTCACACCTACCGAACATACACAAAAAGAAATCGGTCGGGGCATTTTAGAGGAATTCTATAACCAACACTGTGACACGAGTTTTTTTTATATATAAGACTAAATGTAATGGCCTTAGATTATCAATACATGATCTATCTTTTATTGAAGTAGACGATGCGATGGTGCAGGTGGCAGTTAGTTATTATTAACCGACTTCAAAAAAAGGAGGAGTTTCTCAATGCGGTTGTATTTTTTTTTCTAAATGTAATGGGTTCAAAATATTAAACGAGTACAGTAGCCAAAAGATATCTTTAAATAAAACCTGATCGAACCGAAGTCCGCTATAATTGAATTTGTTAAAGAATTAATGAGATAAATTTATTCTGGGCCGCATCCCTTGGATTCGTTGCGATTAAATTAGGTGCCTAATGATGTAAAAAGAACCTTTGTTAAGGTTCTACGATTATTGACCCCAATAGGGAAGCATCATGTACATTTACGCTAACCACTCGACCATCCAGAGGCAGTTTGTGATAGATGTTGGTATTTTTAAGTGTAAATTGTGTCACTTATATTCGTTAGTATAGTTTTAGTTAGTAGATGGATGAAATTACAAAATAAGCTTTTAGCTTTTAGCGTTGTTTTTAACTGTCAATAGATAAGAAATCATTTGAAATTTTCCTTATGCGATTGTTCTTCTTTCTGCCCGTATCCAAAATTAAAATAGGTTATAATTTTGTTAATTATTGTAACACGCTCAAAGTATTTTTTTGCATCATTTCATACATTTAAATGGCAAATAGCTCAGTTTTCAGTAGATTGTTACAAGTATAATAGTAACAATATTATGACTGACACTTTGTTTATAGTAAGAAATGGATATTCCTCTCCGAGGAAATAAATGAGTTTCAATTAGGGCAAAATTATATACCCAAATTATTTAATTGTAGTTTGATTATTCTGTTTGCTCCAGATCTGCTCCATTCTTATAAAAATAACCATTAATTTGTATGAATACCATAATACTACTAATATTCAAAACAAACACATCAGTTCAATCTTCACTCCTTCAAAATAAAATGAATTCGCAAGGGAAAGCCAAAGAGCCGCCTTATTTACGTTACAATGTACTCATCATTTTACATTATACACATCAAATGTCACTCAACACGACAAAAGGTCTACGGAGTGACGTTCGTTACCCTTTCAAGCCTCTTTTCTCAGCACATAAATGCTTACTACCATTTTACTGCTTTTTCTACGCGAACTTAACCCTTCCGTACATCGAGAGGTATTCATATGGCATAAACTACGTATTCACAGCCAGTTTATACCGACCTCCATTTTATCATATACCGCCTCATTTGGTCCCAGCAAAAGTGAGACGTGAGGCTCAACGTATTTTGGTAACAGAGGCTTTCAAGGAAAAGGTGCAGATGACCCATTTTTCTCGGTCGTTTTAGGGCCGCCCCTAAAGATTAGTAATACTAGGACGGTCCTTAGAAATATATTCATATGAATACGAGGATATGAATGTTTGGTTATTGGAAGGATAAGGGATCGATAATGTAGGCATTTACAGAAATGTGAATGTTTTTGTAGCCATAGGATGGGGTGCTCAACCTTTGGTACCCGTATTTATGGAATTACTTGTTTCAGTCCTTTTTGTATAAATGTCAAGGCGCATTTTTGTTTTGAGATTGAAAAAAGAAACTCTTTAGGCTACGGAATACATTTCGTATGTAATTTTTCACATGTGAATAACGAAAATTGTCTGAATGAATCTCGTTTTCGTGCGTTGTATTTCCTTTCTGTATCAATTTCATTTGTTCGTAATAATATTTATTACAGTTCAATGGGTAAATTTGGTAAAGGAATATATTGTTTCAATTTTCTTTTGTTTTTTGTCTGTTTGTTGATAAGACTTTTTGTTATAAAACACTTTTATTTAACAGTAGTATAAATCTGTTTGAAAATCGCCAGTAAGGTTAAAGAAAATTATTGTTGGTTGTAGATAAACAACAATCTTACGCTTGTTTTATATCGCAATTAATCATATAACTGTTCTACTACCTGTGGCGTTTGTGTACTTACCGCAAATACTGTTATTTACTTACTCACTAAACAAGCCCTATTTAATGATAAATAGTACTTGAAGTTGTATTAACTTGAAGTTGTTAGGCATGTACCTCTTATAAAAATAGAGTAGAGTAGAAACAAGAAAAAGTCAAATTTAGAATTGATGATAATGATTTTAAAACATTAATTAAAGCAAGAGATACTAGGTATCTCATAGGTAAGCGTGCTCCACCGTAGACTGCATCATCACTTACCATCAGGTGAGATCGTGGTCAAACGCGTGCCTATCCACCATGAAAAAAAATAAAAAAATTAGCTGAGTGATTTTAATATAATTTTCTTTTCAGAATGTTCCAAAAATTAATTAGTTCACTAAACAATACACACTTATTATGTTTTTAAAAAAGCAGCTTACCTCGTCCAAATTTTAATAACATTTAAATAGCACCTTAAACCCTCGATACAAACCTTCGAGAACTTATTATAATCGAGATATTATTATAATCGAGAACTTAACAGACCTAAATAACGTTGGATTGACTCAAATTCATCCAGAATCACCCACAATTTGTCATAAGCATTATCTTTCTCAGATTTTAGACTACTTTGAAATGTGACGATTTCACCATTTACTGCGAAACAAACCTATATTTAGCACTGGAGTAATAACAGACCGCTTTGTTCGAGAAGCCTTCTATTAACGAAGCCTGAAATTAGATTTAGTTATGCCCACTTAAAACGGTATTTCTTGCTTCGTACTTGGGTTTTAAGTCTATTCAAAAATTGCCTGATTGTTCTAGGGCTAGGCAATTCGTGATCAGTGAGTAGGCCTTTCTAAATTGGGACAAGAGGTTTTAATATCTTGTAAGTAGGTTTATTATATACTAGCTTCCGCCCGCGGCTCCGCCCGCGTGGTATTTCAATTAAAAGTAGCCTATATGTTAATCCAGACTATAAGCTACATGTGTGCAAAATTTCATCGAAATCGACCCGGTAGTTTTGGCGTGAAAGAGTAACAAACATCCATACATCCATACTCACAAACTTTCGCATTTATAATATTAGTAAGGATTGCACCGTTAATTAAGGTCTCTAAGGCCCAGTTTCTATCGAAGTGGAAAGGAGATTCTATTCTAATTCTATTAAATCACAGAGGCGATGCGTAGCGGAGAGAAGATGCCAGCTGTTTAAGCGAGTAGAAGTATAAAAAATACAATAACAAATATTTCAATTATATTTACTTACACTGATTCAGTTCACTTATCGTTATATACAAAATGTTAATTATATCACAATCAAATTAGCGACGAAGATCACAATAAACAATATCTAGTTACACTCAATAATTATGATTTATAATCCTTTACTATTTTAAAAATTAAAGCGCTTGATAATTTATTTTACAATAATTAAAGGAACGAAGCTCTCAGGTAATAAATGATAGCGTATAACTAAGTTTCTCAATTAATCTTGTCACTTTTAAAGTAAAATGAATTAGCTATGTAGCTTTTATGATTTATGTGAAAAACAATTTAAATTAAAATCGTATAACCATTTACAGAAACAAATTTAAATCTGATGAATATGAGATGATTATAAATATATTTACAGTTCATATTATGCTCAAATTATATTTGACCCTACAAGTAAAACTCAACACGTAAACACTCAAATAGCAAATTATGACGTCACTAAAATCAAGATGGCGTAAAGTAATATGGCGGCGGAGTTGTGAGCCGCGCGCGACGCTAGCGCCGAAGCCGGGTTGCGGACGCAGGAGCGAAACTCGTGGTAGTCTGCTCGGGTTATCGCACAGAAGTGGACGTGTACACACGCTGAATCACAATCTGCCACATCTGCACCGTGTCGGACCCGCAGCGCCGTCAAATACCTGGACCAAAATAATAGAACATAAAAAGCCTGTATTACCAAGAACTGGTACTCCCTGACACACAGCCAGTCATAATTAAAAAGGTTCTTCTGACCCGATCTCCTCCCCTTCTCAACACAATTTTAGACCCGCGCCTGTATTGCAGAGGGGGACTAACACATTGCACCAGTTATGTTTAGGTACTACAACTAATGTTTGTCATTCGGTTTAAATAATTTCATGAAGCATAATTTGTATTTGTCATAATTTCATCAGGCATAACGCTTTAGTTATCACAATCATAAAATAAAATAAATAATTTTCACTAATTCATTCATTGGTCATAATCGATCGTATTTTATAATAATTTTGATCTATAAATTTATTTGCCATATTTGCCATTTTCAATAATTGAAATTTCCATAACATATAACATTATTCAGTATATTTTTATTTTCCGCACTAGCACAACAATTCTCGTTCAGTATAAGCGCCTGCAGTATTGGTGTTATGATCATGTGGACAATCGTACAGTATGCAAGAAGGCATGCAGAATGCTAGCAGGCACGCAGCATGCAAACAAGCATGCAACATGTTTATGTTTTATATATTTATTTATTTATTTGATGAATACGGCTACAGGAACCCATTATATTAATCACAATTTATAAAAACATATTACTGACATTGCACACAAAATTGTTGCAATAACTCCTATAATACACCGAATTTATTAGAAAATATATCAATTTTTGGATTGGAATCCACGAGATTGTTGAGAGTGATAAGTGCGCGTGGTACAGAAGAAGTGACGCGAGCAGCAGTACGACTATGTGATTTAAGGTAAGCCTATTGACATCTACCGGGGAATAATACAAGTATCTGTGTTGCTTTGAATATATTGAGGAAAAAAATCTCTACACTATTGCTTATCATGAGGCAGTCAGACAAAAATATGTTTTTTGATGAAAAGAAAACTACATAAGTAAAAATAAAACAATAGCTCAGTCAAATCTTTTGAAACTGGTTGTCAGAAGAAGTGGGTCACAAATCGATGACAAACAAAAGCAAGTGCAAGTTAATAGTACTGCATTGTTTCTGTAGTTCAAAACGATTTAAATAATTCAATGAAACCAGCATTGTTTCGTGCTTCAACGTATTTATTTGTGATTAAATCACTGTGACCCAATTTCACCAGCTCATTATTAATGGAATAATGGTGATAACACGAACGGCAGGCCGAAAATACACTATCTTTTCTTTTATTTCATTTGATTCACCCATACTTCATTCACATTTCACCTGTTTTCTTTAATATTCATGTCCCAATGAATAGGAGACAGTCCTATCGAACATAATTCTAGACCTTGAGACACAATTGTCAATATCTTGATGGCATTTTCGACCAAAAAATTTAATTCAATCTCATGACGAGCTTTCACCCTTAAAGATAACCCTGGATCCTGTTCTAAAGAGGCAGTAAACTTAGATAATATGTTACAAGAATACCCTTGCTGTTTGCACACCAAGTGTTTCTTTGGGAATCTTCGACTGGTAACTTACTTTACAAATGAATTATATGAGAAAAGTGGTAATATCTATGATACTTACTTAGTAAAAACTCCTCGATCATGATGGTTTCGTATCCTCTCAGCTAAAGCATCTAAAGACACCGCGCTCACTTCTCTCAGTCCATAATATTGCGTGAGGTTGTACTCTATCGCCCAGTGTGTCTCTCCCCTCGTATTTGTTACATCTAAGTAATACTGTGTGTAGTCCAACACCTAGAGCAAACAAGGGTAGTTGTAGTATTATGTTAGTGCTAGTGACAATATTATTCTAGCAAATAGTCTGTACAGAGAGATCATGAGGCTTCAGTTTCAGATTTATTACATTTTAATTATATAGTTTTATGCTTCAGAAAAGACGTTATGATACCGATCAAAACCTGATACAAAATGCTAATAGACACTTATAATAATCCCATTTTTAAAATGCAATACTTTAATTTGGCATTTTTTCCAATATCCTTACTGTTTTGTGCAAATTTTCCAATTGTTAAAGTTTAATTACATCAATAAAAATGGATCTCACCTTTCCATTATTAGAGTCAAACTTATAAAGTCTTAATCCAGGGTTAGAAGTGCTGCCGGCACCTCTGGGCGTCACAGAAGGAGCCAACAACGCCCATGACACTGGTCGACCTAAAACAAAAAAGACAGAGAATATTTCATGATGTTTCTCTTTCAGATTTCGTAGGGGGTAAATTGAACATTAAAATAATTCAATTTATTCGGCAAATGGGTTTTAACCAGTGGAAATGAACACTGACCACGTCTCAAATTTGTTTTTCAATAACTTTTTCTACGTTGCATTCACTCTGATAAGGTATTTACTAAAAACAGTAACAGCCCATTTAATTTTGTTCAATCCAGTCGCTTTATTCGTGGGATGAATGAAACTGTAGGTGGATGCTACTTAAAGAATAGACGGTAAGCGGCGTATATATTTTTTTTGATCTCAGCAATTACTGGCAGCTTTGACCGCAGCACCTTATATAAGGTATATAAAGATAATACAGTTATTTTGTTTTTTTTTTGTTTGTACTCAATTGGCTCCAAAACTACTCTATTTTAATAAAAAATGGTAATGGTTTTTTATCGACATAGGAGCATGAAGGCAGCGTCACGGATGAAAGCTAGTCAGTAATAAAAATACCAAATAAATTGTTAATCTATGCTATCTTAACAAATTCTGAACCAAATTGTACCAATCCAAATGTTTGTTACCCTTAAAACACAGAACTTCACCAAATTCGAATTTATGATATTCGTAGGAAGAATATAAAAGTCAAACAATGTTACATTTAGAGAATGGTAACATCATAAAATCCTCTAGCTGCTCAAAAGCTTTTGAATTTAGTTGGTTATCGCTTCCTTTAAAAATGAGCTTGTTCATTCTGCATAAACTGACAGACGTTTACAATTCTCTATTCCTGGACTCAACTGAATAAAAAAGGCACTGGAAAGTTGCTTACGGGGAAAGATAAATAACATAACTAGATTTTATGCAGCACAAAAGATAGCCCACTTTTATTATTCGTGTATTTTTCATAACAAGCGTGTGCCAGACTTTGTGAATGTTTTTAGTTCATTCTCTAGCTTGAATTATTGAGCCAATATTTCTGGCATGCACCTGAATTTGAATGCGAATATATTATTATTATATTGGTTCAATGTTTTTTCACTTGATATTTATTCTGTAAATAAATTATGTTATCAAGGGGTACTAGAGATAAATTCCTTGCAACGTTTATTAAACCAATAGCTCTAATGCTAAATTATAATAATATGCTTATTGAAAATATATTTTGAAAAATTAAAATATTTAATGTATTAATCTTTCACTTAAAGAATACTTAACTGACCTGGCACGGGATCTAAACGTTTAATTGATTGTTGACATAATACTAAACGTTGAATTGAAGTTTTTTTTATTTTATCAACGTATATAATGAACGGTCGTGTAGTCCAGGGGTGCGCTTTTTCTTACATAACTTTTTAACTCCTAACATCGAAAGTCCGAAAATGTGTTTCATACAATTTTATTTCATAATGATCACTCTTCATAATTTTTATTTCAATAAATATTAAAACGCCAAATGAATCGACTTCATAATTTTATTGTTCATACATTTATTTGTACTCATTTTTGCTTTCATATATTTCTTAATCAGAAGTGCTATTTATCCTATACATCAAAATTCATACTGTTAATAAACATACATGGGTCAATTTCAACAAGCGACTATTTTTTGTCATTTCGGCGGACTTTTTTAATTTCAATGCTATCTATATATTTTAAGTGAAAAATTAAACTTTAGTCTATTTATAACATTGTGTGTGAGTGGACATCAAATAACATCAAAACTTACATAAATATTAAAGGATGAATTTTTTAGAGTCCACTGAAATGAAAAGTGTCTACCGAAATGATAAAAATACCCACCGAAATGATAGACTGTGCACCGGAATGAATTAAATCCACCGAAATGATACAGCTAAGAACAACCATGCCGGGCAGCCAGGGTTCCGTACTTAGGTAGGTTTGATTTTAACTAATTTTAGATAAACACTTAGACAGGACAGTACACAGTTATTTTAATATCATCATTAATATACAGATATTACAGTTAGTAATATATATATAATTATATGAGGTTACAATAACCTCAAATAATTATATATATAACATATTAATGTAATGTAATGTTTATTATTTTTAGTGGTTATTGTTGGGTGAAAATGTTGGAAAACTGTATCTTATCGTAACCATACATATATATTTTTGTATGTTTATGAACTAATATTAAACGAATATTAAGATTATTCCATTTTGAATTATGACATTGACATAATGATTATAAAAATTTTAATTTTGACATTGATATTAATAATTGACTTGTAATTCTGGAATGAAATTAATTGAACTGCATGTGGAAGAGGCTGACATTAAGATAAGCAGCTGATCATAATTATTTAAAATTTATATACCTACTAATATTTGCACGCCTTGATTGGCAGAATATGATGATACTTTGTAATTAGTTTAAGTCACCTATTATGTACCATATTCATACAAATAAAGATTACTTACTTACTTACTTACTAATACTAATTTACTTTATATTTTAAAAAGAGTGAACGAAGCGCTATTAGAAAGCTTTAAATTTCTGATAATTATGATGGCGCCGACTTCAAAAAAATATAATTAATTGGTATAATATAATTATTTGGGTTTATTGTTTTAAACAAATTAATATAAAGGTAAGCAAAGTTTAGCGAATATTTTATTTTTTACTTTTGAGTTTTTTTTCATATAACGTTTTATTTTATTTAGGTACTTATTTATTTCGTATAATTTTATCAGATATAACGTTCACTTAATCGAAAATCATTAGGTATAACGTTTAAAATATATATAAATCCCTTCAATATGGTTAACACCCTGACTCAGAGCACCCCTAGGACAGGTTAGCCTATCCCGCTTTAGCTTTCGTGGTTATTTTTTTTTAACCACCAAGAAATAGATACCACATCAATAGGGGTTCTGTCGGGCTCAACTGACAGATGCCAAGTGTTGCACAGGTTAGTATTTATGATAAAAAATTCTATGATAAATCTATTAACCGTGATATAAGTTTTAATTAGGCGTTTTTATCATATTATAAATATTTATTTTGTCTTTTGAGTAGTATATCAAATGATTTTAGATACAACATATCAACTATTTGACTATCGTTAACTACTAACTAACTGATATTAACTGATCATTATATTTATTTTTTATTTTTTTATTTATTTAACTTTTTGCACAAATAAATAGTACATAGGCGGACTTAATGCCTTATGGCATTCTCTTACAGTCAACCTAGGGTGGTGCAGAGATAAGCATAGGTAGGTGCAGATAAGACAAATGAATAATTATTGAAATGTAAATAGACGAAGTACATATTATATAAAATATGATAATATATTCGATCAAATAAAACCATTTTTGTTTGTTTATCTTCTTTCTCATGGATTTGACAGGCAGTCAACTTTTGTCCGGCAAAAAGTTATCATTTTGGAGGACAGTAAGTTTTAGTAAAATAACCACGTCAAAATTGCGTTGTTACGCCCCTCTCACCTTTCTTCACTTCGGATCAGTCCGGCTCGAGCTCTCGGCGCGTACGCACCGGCCCCAACGTCTTGCAGTTTCCCGCCAAAAAAGTAAGTTTATCATTTCAGTAATATGGGGACAAAAATATGCTCATTTCGGTGGCTGTTATAGCTCGTGCTATTTTCGTTTAATTTGTTTCAAAATTGTGTATTATATAATATTCGCCGTAAGTACTGTTTTGTTTGAGTAGTGTTCATATTGTTTTTAATAATTTTATTTCGGAGTAAATGTAGAACTGAAAATACTGTCTAATGTGATTGTTTTTGGGAACTCTGATTGTCGCTGTTTGCCAACGCCCAAAGATCCAAGGAATTTCCAGACATTAGCGGGGGAAGAATTAGATATGTTGTTGAGAATATGGCGGCGTTTAGTAAGTACAATTATTATTTATTTGTTATATCTAATAAAAATTTTAAATTTGTTATTATATCAAATAGTATTTACTCATTATAAATTATATAAAAATAAAGGTTAGTTAAAAACTTAAAATGAATGTAAACGCTCGAAAAAATATTTAATATAAAAATAAAATAAAAATATTTAATAATTAATCTACACTGTCGTGACTCACACACTAATCACATTATCGTTTAGCCGAACAAATTGAATGTGTAAGTAAAGTATACACATGTACTAACTACATAGATATATATATATATATATATATATATATATATATATAAATATCCGTTCTATGTAAAGGTTGATCCAGTACGAAATTAAAAGAAATGTTGATCCACCTTTATGCAGTGTATAATTCGCTCTTTACAAATATAACCGATATACTTTGATCTGAAGTTGAAATTGAGGGGTTGTTCGAGGATCTGCATCGGTCTCTTTTCAATATACTTGCCATCAAATAATACATTAACAACATGTTTTCGTTGATCCGTAACGGTCGCAAAAATTATACCAATGAGTCAAATGTGGATCCTTTTATATTCATGCTCATGCGCAATCATACTAACTAACGTTGATCCGAGGGCAGTGATAGTTCCTAATTATTGAATGGGTAGTAAGTATATTTGGTATGTGATAATTTTTTTACTACCTGTTAATAATTATAATCTGTGACTGACTGATTATAAATGTTATGAAGATTTTTTTTAAGTTATGGTACCTGCCTAATACCAGAGAACATACGAGCGGAGCGAGTGATGCTTTGTCTATGCATAATACATTAATAAATATATTAAGTAAATATTTTTTTTATTTTCTGGCTAAATAAAATGTTTGTTATATATGTTAGAATTGTCGATTAGGTACCTATAAACAAACCGTTACTTGACTTATGTTTTTTTGTTAAACATAATAATGTCTTTTTTATTTTCTAAATGTTAGTAATATCTAACGGATTAAAGATGTTACATAATTAAAACAATTATGATTGTTAAAAATTGATTTTTTCTACATGTCATCTAAACTTAATTTTAATAATATCCGATCCTTTATGCCTTTCAATTATCACTTTAATTAATGTATGTATCACTACTGGGTGCGCCAAAGTTCACCTAAAGTTTCAATGCCGATAATTGGAAATCTGAAAATGTTCTTTCTAACATTCTTCATCCTAGCAATTAGGTACAATTCCTAACAACTCTGCCACAAATTTTCATAATCGAAACATTTAACTTCCTAATGTCGGAAGCAATAAACATCTTTTATACTTTTATTAGTATTCCTATATTTTTTCAACATAACCATCTTTTACACTATTATTCAATGTCATATCTTTTTTGTTTAGGTTTCTTTTAATTAATAATAATCAGTATTGTATACATTAATTTTACGTAACTTTTACACATAACATGTAGATATAACATATAAGACTAATAGTACCATGGTACAAGTACTTCTTCTTCTTCTTACGTGTCAATGGCATTTTGTTTTCTCATTTTTTATTTAATTTTTTTTTGCCCAGTAGGAAGCAACTTCTACGCCTTTGCTTGTGGCTTGCATTAGGTCTTCACGGGTACACGTAGAGGCCGACAGTGGGCACGAAAGCAGATGAGCCATGTTTTGAATGGGGAATCCACAATCGCACGAGGTATTATTGGAGTTTGTGATTCCCCATTTGACCAGATTCTCCCTGCAGCGACCAACTTGAGTCCGAAGGCGGTTTAAAGACTTCCAGATCGGCCACTGTAGCCTACTTCCAAGTGGCAAGTGCTCAGCTAGCTCAGGAAAATCAGCGGGTGCTGGTAGCCTAGTCTTCCACATCTCGAGGCGTACGTGAGCTGGACTTTGGTCTGAAGAGTTCGCATATCTCAAGAAGCTCCTGCGACTTTTCAAGCGAGCTGGTGGGAGATGGTGGTCATACAGAGGATGTCGTCTGTCACTAATTTGTTTTAGCTTCTCAGTATGACACGAAGCTTCACGGCGTGCAGAAGGTGGCGCAATTCCCGCCAACGGCTATATCATATTGATAGGCGTGGGTTAGAAGCAGCCGGTGATGGCCCTGCAGGTAACATTCAGTGCCACATCTACCTCTTTGGCGTGAGCTGAACGATGCCACACCGGACATGCGAACTCCCCTCCCGAAAAACCACAACTACAAGTACTTACTTAGTTAAATATATGTTTTCATATACACATTTCAATTAAATTAGTTTAGTATTTATATCTTTATATTTTTTTATTTAAACTAGCGGCTATAGTTTTAAAATATTCACTTTTATTGGTGTATTCTGGTTTAGGTTAGGTTAGAACTGTGACCACAACGCATGAGTCGAGCGAGCGAAGCGAAGTGCCAGAACCGAATCGGTCCTATAGTTATTAGTTTAGGTACGGTTAAAACTGCGGTATTAACTCCCAGGCCATGAACATAACCGTAAATGTGTCGTGTTTTATGAATTTTATTCATTTAAGACAAAAATTAGTAAAACCTTTAATCATTCTAAAGAGTTGATTTTTTTGACATTATTATCTTACTTGAACTTAGCAATAGACACAACTTAGTATGTTATGCAAAGTTTACCCCCCAAATAATAATCATATACCCTCAAATTAAAACTATAAAATATCTTCTACACCACATATATTTTTTATTACAGTTTGTAAATGTTTCTTTCTGAGTATGAGTGAAAATATTATGGTAATCATGTTTAGGGATAAAAGCGTTATGATAAAAAAGTAAGAGTTTAATAGTTATTTATGGTACAAGTGAGAAAAAGTTTATATTTCTGTTGTGAGCGCCAATTTTAAACCCGAAGTAGTCTTGAATTGAATCACGAGCGTAGCGAGTGATTCTAATAAAGCCTTCTTTCTTTTTTTCCTGGTAAATAGCAAACTTCTGTGTTTAAAATTAGTTGTCTCAACTCTTTTGAAGTTCTACAAAGTTCTTCATCACTGGATTCACTATTTTTTTGTTAAAAAGTGCCAGTAAACAATTAAACATAAACTGAAAAGAATTTATAGTTGCTCGTGATGACTTTTTTTTTAAATCGTGGTTCGGAAATTCATTCCGTAACATTTATTTATAGAGTCTAATATTAAGTACCTGATTTTAATTAATTTAATGGTCAATCACGAATATAAAATCATTAAAATACTAAATAAGCGCGTATTCATATAATTTAAAATAATGAAACAAACGTATCGTATGTAGTTATTTAATAAAATTGATGTCAATGTTTATTACTAACCTACATGGTGGGTGCTTTGTTTTTTTTTAGCACCTATTCATTCGAAGAATTTTTGTTTTTAAAATTTGAATCACTTTGCCTCACTAGTGAGTAAAAACGGGTTTTACTCACTGAATTCTGGCAAGCAAACGATATTTTTCGTGCTGGTGTGGTGAAAATATATTTACATTAATGATATTAGTAATAACAATTTTCGAAAACATGAGTGTTATGAACAACGCCGATAGCACTACAAATGGTATGAATAAAAACTTTAGGATAATTTTTTTTAGTAATAGTGATCATTAGGATTACAAATCGTTAGGAAGAACAATTTCGGGTAAAGTACTTTAGGTGAGCCAATATGGACTTATTACTACTACTTAAACATTATAATAACAATTAGAAATTGTCCTCATAAACGACTATATCTGGTAATAGTAGGACTCTTGCGAAGAGAATAGTAGGAGTCGGTTATTTAATGGCCATGTAGTAGCTCATCAACGCTACGGTATTTCGGGGCTTCGATATTCTAGATCCTATATCTCAGGTACTGAGTGCGATGCAATGTCACATACTCTGTATGATATTGAGCTGTTGGCATGCATGCAGCTGGGCACGAAGCTTAACATCGGGTAAGCGACAAGCTTGTTCCATCAACAAATTTTACAAATCCTTACCATACATAATTGTATCATACCCATAAACATAAAAACGAAATAAATAAATAAAAATAAATAAATAAAAAATAATTCTTATAATTTATTGCAAGACCACATAAGGTCTTGCAATAAATTATAAGAATTAAACCATCCATATACATTAGGTAAGTCCAGTAGGAGGACCAATCAGAAGGCTACTGCCTTCTGATTGGTCCATTTGAATCGGATCAACAACTATCGGAGTGGATTTGTATATCGGATCAACATTTCGGTTGCGTTCCCTAAACTTCAACGGAGTAAAACGTTGATCCGGCCGGATCCACATTTGTATGGAAAAGATTATATTGGATCAACAAAAACCACTCGGATCAACATAGGTTTTCGGATCAACAAAGTGCTCGCCCTACAGCACGCATGATCAACAATTGACGGGTTGGTATAACTATATATATATATATATATATATATATATATATATATATATATTATATATCTTAAACAAAAATATTACACAACAAATACACTCGAATAATCTAATCTGCACTAGTAAAAGTACATAACAAAACTATGACTTTGTATTTGACACAAGGATCTCTAAAACTGTATGGTTTTATCATTTCGGAGATACATTTCATTCCCGTGGACTGTAATTGGTATAACAGTCCACCGAATCCACTGAAATGATATATAAATGATAACAAGGAGATGATAAAATAGAGGTTAGTTCTACATTTACTCCGAAATAAATTTATTAAAAAAAATATGATCATTACTCAAACAAAACAGTACTTACGGCGAATATAATACACAATTTTGAAACAAATTAAACGAAAATAGCACGAGCTATAACAGCCACCGAAATGAGCATATTTTTGTCCCCATATTACTGAAATGATAAACTTACTTTTTTGGCGGGAAACTGCAAGACGTTGGGGCCGGTGCGTACGCGCCGAGAGCTCGAGCCGGACTGATCCGAAGTGAAGAAAGGTGAGAGGGGCGTAACAACGCAATTTTGACGTGGTTATTTTACTAAAACTTACTGTCCTCCAAAATGATAACTTTTTGCCGGACAAAAGTTGACTGCCTGTCAAATCCATGAGAAAGAAGATAAACAAACAAAAATGGTTTTATTTGATCGAATATATTATAATTTAATGATAAAACAACCGATTTAAATCCATATTATGAATATATTTGCAGGGGAAGGTATTTTATAAGCGGATTTGGGTGCGGGACAGGCCACCGTGATGATAAAATGACACTTTGTAATTTTTTTTCTGGTATAATTATTGGGTAGAAATCAATGATTTTTTTTGCCAAGGTAGGGAAGTACTTACTTTATTGAGAAAAAATATATAAAATAAAAAATCAGCACATTGCACTACCATTCTCAGGTTTGCCATGTATTTTTATTGCTTGTGCAATTCACCCACATTATGAAACACATTTTCGGACTTTCGATGTTAGGAGTTAAAAAGTTATGTAAGAAAAAGCGCACCCGTTCGTGCATTTGTTATTGTTTTCGTTCATTAGATAAATATAACTTGCTCGAGTTTAAGTGGAAATTAGTTTATGAACTATATCTTTGTGCATTGTTTTAGTATATTACCTATAAAAGTACTAATAATAACTACTAATAAACTGCTGTAAATAATATAAAAATAAAAGCTATAGTTATGGCATGGGTCAATTATGGGTAAAGTAGTAGGTTAGGTTAGGTTAGAACTGCGACCATAACATAGAAGAATCAATCTGTGTGATACTCCGACCACTTTTTGAATCCACCCACTAAATAAAATAATATTATACTACCTACCAATTTCTTATTATCATAGATCGTAACAGACGACAGTACGTGGCGCCACCTGCAAAAGCTAAAAATGTGCCTATTGGGCAAAAAAAGAAGCGTGGGAATTCGATATTTAATTGCATAGAAAAAGGATATTTTATGATTTGCGTTTAAATACTACCCCAATAAAAATAAGATATTAAGTCAATAAAAGGCTAT
The DNA here is from genome assembly GCA_905147285.1 of Hypena proboscidalis. Lineage (NCBI taxonomy): Eukaryota > Metazoa > Arthropoda > Insecta > Lepidoptera > Erebidae > Hypena > Hypena proboscidalis. The sequence goes on from LR990131.1 coordinate 19,832,018, forward strand.
TTCCATACAACGTTATTTACACAAATAATATGAACATTGTCTCTTATGAAGAAAACTATTCTGAATAAAAAAAATATTAATTAAACACCTTCATAATGAAAACATTATGAAATAAAAAAATATGATGACGGAGTGTTATGAGTTCGGATTATAGGAATATTAATGTATGAACATAAAGTTTATGAAGAAAAAAAATATGAAGAGTGATTATTATGAACTCCAATTCCTAGTAAAATCGTAAATATGAATACAAATTTTATGAGAGCCGATATGGACCCGTAGTCAAGCTGATGGTTGATGGGAACACAGTAATGCAAGTACTACTTTTTGGCACAAGGTTAAAGGTGCCGGTGGTGTTTTTGTCCTCAAGCTCACTATTGAATTCAGCGTTCAAAATCAGTGTTGGCAGTACTAAATCTCACTTTAAATATGTCTGAATTGATACATTTGTTGCATGCCTTGATAACGTGCAGCAGACTCCCATTGGCCAACAGAGCGAGCTTCTTTTTACCAGCTACAGTAAGGTCCCATTAGCACTTCACCGACTGCTGCAAAGGTTCTTTGGTATGATACTAACCTTCACTGTAAATAAGTCTGAAGGTGTCAGCGTGCCGATGGCCATAGAATTGCCCAGCTATCACATCGCTGTACGCCTTGATGATGTGCACCAGTCTGCCATTGGCTGTCGGAGTGAGCTCTCCTCCACCAGCCGCTGAAGAACTTCCTGCATTGTGCCGTTCCTCCACTCCTGGCCCTGCGTGCGCTACCAGATAAACCTTGGAAAATACAATAATTAACATAAAATCATACTTTTATTACTTAGAAGTGTGTGGCAGAGGCGTATAACACCCACATTTCACCGGTTACGTTTAAATCCCATGGCATAGCGGGTGAACCTATCGCCAATCACCGGTCACAATTCAGAAAAAAGGAAAGGAAAAGATCAGAAATAACACTTGGCCCGACCCGGGAATCAAACTCGAGACCTCGCAGTGCCCCACTGCGAGGTCACGCATACGCTAACCACTAGACCAATTAGTAAGTATTAACCTATTTCTGTCAAAAGCAACAGGTAAGAAATGATTTGTAAAGAAATGTTCACAAGAATTCATAAACAGTTTCAGATTTAATTAATTTCGCATGCTAGAGATTCGATAGGTAAACATTTATTGCAAAGGATCGTTTTCTTATATTTTCGTTCTGACACATTTTTTACCCCACGTCAAATGTTTAGTAATGTTAACAAATGTCTGTTAACACCCGTGTTGACACTTTTAGAAACAGGTTTAAAAGGCTATTAAGGTTTCATCAAATTTCACTCAGATTCGACAGAGAAATAGACAAAGGCATATTAATGTGGAAATGAAATTGCCTCAGCTTGCTTTGTTTGCTTTGTGTTAGAAAGTCGTTATTGACGTGTTTTGGTGACAGCAACAGGCAGAGGTGGTATAGTAGGTTATGTCTACATATTCCTTCTTTCTGTCACGATGGTAATTATTAAAACGCGCTATATGGTGTAGTGAGTTTGAATCCGTATTGGACCTTGTGTGATTTGCAAAAAATCGTTCCGAGTTTGAATATTGCTTGAGTATGATACAGGGTGTAAATTACAACGTGATAAAGCTGCTTACTATTGATACAGTAGACAGTTTTGTAGAAGGCAGATTTTTAGTTTTAGATGCTAAATATTATAACTACCTGCAAAGTTTTAGATTATTGAAAACGTTTTTTGATTATTATGAACGTTTTAACTCGGCATGTAATTTATTTCAATTCATCCCACACATTTTTATATGTTGCCAAACGCTTGAAAGTACCAGTGTGGGCACTTTTAGAAATAGGGGTTAGAAAGACTGTCATGATAAATATTGTTGAAACCAATTCTTAACACGTGGAGCCTTCATCAAATCTCATTCAGATTTGACAGAGAAATAGACAAAGGTGTTAATCGCGTGGAAATGAAATTGCCTCAGCTTGCTTTGTGTTAGAAAGCTGTTATGACATGTTTTGGTGAATGCAACAGGCAGAATTGGTACAGTAGAATTCCTCCTACTAGTACCTCCTACAGTAGAATACTCCTTCTTGTCACGTTTGGAATGTGTGAGTTTAATTTGGGTATTGGAAATTGAGTCAATTACAAAAAAAAATAGTTGGAGTATATTGCTTCAGTAAGATACAGGGTGTAAAAACTCACGTGATAAAGCCGCTTACTATAGATACAGTAGATAATTTTGAGACTTTGGGTGCAGCTTTTAAGTTTTAGATGCTTAATTTATTTATTTTTTACTTTAAACGTTCTTAAAAAGTTTTATTTCTAAATGTTTAATAATGATTGTAAACACCAGATACTTAAAAATATATTCAAAATTCCTGAAAGTATTATTTAAACCAATACACTATCTCACTCATGTTTGACAGAGAAATAGACTAAAAATGAAATTGCCTCAGCTTGCTTGTTTGCTTTGTGTTAGGAAGCCGTTATGAAGTGTTTTGGTGAATGCAATAGGCAGAATTGGTACCGTAATTTTGTGTGTATATATTCCTTCTTCTTGTGGAAATATTAAATATGGCGTTGTACGTAATGTTATCTTGCTAAACTACCTATAGTTTTACAATCGAATACTGCTACAATTAACTGTCAGAATCTTGAATCGCGTACGGTAAAATGAAATGAAATTTTCTGACGAGCTTATTCATCCAAGCTCAACACTTTTATGAAATACTTTACAATTTTAGAGTCTCTCTTCAAATTTTATGCTTTTCAATATCTATAAAGACTCAGCCAATAAAAGGATGGTAAAGATCAATTATATTTATTTTATTGAGAGCACTAAACGTTGTTAAGTGCTATAATAAAATTTATAAGTGTATTTTTAGTACAAGCTTATTGAATTTAATTGAATTGGTATTTTATGAAGAGGCGAGTAGTTATTTCATCTTAAGTGTGCGTCATTTACCACAATTGAAATGTCTTGAGGGATTTGAACAATGCGTTTATACATTAGTAGTTGATAATTTTTTGCAGTATATAGAAAACGAGTTTGGCAAAAACTTAGACAACCTATTTATAAAACTTAGTTTTCCATTTTTTTTCTTTATCTATTGATAAACTAATGATAAATATATCATTAGTTTATACACTTTCCTACCCAAATCAAAGGTGCTGAAATAAACAAAATAAAAATTAACTGTTATGTAGTCAAGCACTATTTGAAAAGCTCCTAAAGTGAATTTTATTTTATTCCAGCAAATTTAAAGACTGTTTTTATTTATTGCAAAAAGTCATGTTTTTAACATTTAATGAGATTTAAACCGGCTAAAATATTTTCCGGTACGAAAACGTTAACCGTACAAGTGAATTAAAATATTATAAAAGGCCGGTGGTGCGTTTCTGTAAAGGAAACGTTGAATTTCAACATTCTATTGCATCTTTACCTCAATATAAATACGGTCGATATAGAAATTATGTGTTTCCGTTTACGAAATACACATGCGGGTCTAGATTTTCGTAAAATAAATTGACCTTCTATACAGCGCAAGTATTAATGATTTATACAGTAAAACATACAATATATTTTAAATCTCTTGATCAACTATAACCTAAGTCTAAACATAAATGTCACTTACCAATTCATTTCTTCTCCTAGCTTTACTAAGCACCTGTTCCAGCCACTCCCACTGGGCCCTGCCTCTATGAGGACCATCAGTCCTGGCCGCCCCCCCAGCCCATAGCACACTGTTTAGCACTACTATCTTCAGCCTACTGTGAGATTGTTCTATTGAATAATATCCACCTGAAAGAAAACACTGCATTAGCACTAAAGTAACAACCAATATTTCTATCACTTCATTATCTATACATAATAATAGCAGTCCCGTATCAAATACATGTCCCACGACTGGGCTCGGCCTCTTCTCGTGATGAGAAGGGTAAGGCCATTGACCACCACGCTGGCCAAGTGCGGATTGGTAGACTTCATACACCCTCGAGTACTTTTTAGGCACTATCAGGCATGTAGGAAAAAATCGTAAGGCATTACGATGTTTTCCTTCACCGTAAGCGAGCGATAATTTATAGGATAAATACACACATATCTTCGAAAAGAGGAATCCTAACTATATATACCGAGAGGTGTGTGCTGTAGGTTCGAACCCAAGACCTTTGACTTTGCAGTCCAACGGTCTCCCACTCGCCAATTGCTGCATCTATACATAATTATTATTATTAAATTAAGTTCTCCGTCTGTCTGTTTGTTCGTGATAAACTTAAAAACGACTTAAAGAATTACCATGCGGGTTTGATCAATATATGAAGTGATTTATGAGGCAACTTTAAGTATGACATATTATTATAATTCATTTGACAAGGTTATCAATGTACGCCGCGACTAGAAGCTAGTGAATCTTAACGGCACCTTCACATAGACCGGTGTGTAGTACAGGGTCTTTTTAATCGCGTTTTAAAAGAACCTTGCCTTGGTTGATTTTAACATTCGATATCTTACGCTACCGACACGAGCCTGTCGTAGGCTTCGGCTCAATGACAGCTTAATTTCAATGACGCAAGATTGTTTTAAAACATAAATACCACTTCTACGCTACGCGCCGTTATATGTAAGTGGACCCTTAATATAAGTAGCCAAAGAAAAGTTGGTGTATTTTTTCAACTAAAATAGCCTCATTACAAAATATATTAGTATTTACAATAATTACCTGACAACAACTTTTAATTATCTTTTGTTATTATGTTCGTGACGATATTACTTAAAATGGATGTAATTAAGCCTTGTAACATTACTACAAACATACATAAAATCTGTTTAAATGTCATGTTATCACGCTTTAATAGGTTTGGTTCGATATTTACATCAAATACACAGCGTAAACTTACGTTTTTGTTAAAATATTTAAGACTATTTCCCCTCGTTCCTAAAGAAGTTTCGAATAGTTGACCTGTCATGAATTCTATAATATACTTTAATACAAAAACATTTAATCTGTCAAATTAGTTCCAGATAGGTAATTAGGGTGTGGGAACACAAGGCTAAAGGCTGACGTAATGCTGACACATTAGTTTAAGTAAGCAACGCGCCACTGGCCCGCCGATCACGAGTTGCGTTCGGCCAGGGCAGTAGGGAACACGCTTGTAAATTAGTATTAGGTTATTGTATAATATACTTCGTTGAGTGAATACCATCTTTAATTTATCTAACCTAAACTTACCTGTGACGAGACATCGAAAAGACAGTAAGTAGTACAACTCCGAAGTGGGGTATATAAGCCCCACCAATACATAAAGCCTAAAGTGGTGACTCCCGCGTTTTAGTTTCTACTGCCCTCGTAACTCATTGCGCCGTCGCGTACGTACACGTTGCATAAATCGAACATTCCACGTTGTGTATAGTGACACGTGTTAGCAGAAAAATGGCCAACCCAGGAGTGCAGCAGTCGACAGCTCAGCAGCATGCGTACAATAATGATTTGGCAGCCATCAGCGTGTCGTCGCGGATACCCAAGTTTTGGACAGCGCATGTGCGGCGGCTAAGAGGTTTCCGGATAGAAGTCACGGAGTAGTGGAGGTAACCTGCAGATATTTCCATGGGAGACGACTAATGACCTCGGCAAATAAATATGAAATAGAAGCATCTGGACAGACACTACCAGCGGAACGACTCGAATATTTGTGGCTGCATTGTTAAGCTTACGATGAAGAAGCAACCAAAGCAGTCCACTGCGTAGTTCGGAGTATATGATCGACATGGAGGCAACCAGGGACGGAGGCGTAAGGCGACTGGAGCTGAGTGCGAGGAGACAAACCGCATTAGTCTGAAGGTCGCAGCATACCCTGAGGATCAAGATGGCAAGGGACACGGCGGCGGCACTCTGCAAGTACAGTGCGCGCGTCGTATTAGCGTATCACACCAGGGGCGAGGCAGATTCCGCATCGGTGTTGGATGGCGCAACCTGTCATTTTTCAGATATAGGCCCATTTCTCGTGTGTAGTGTACTGGTAGATTTATGAAAATAGTGATTTAGCGTAAAATTGTGTTTTCCGTACGAATTGATTTATTATAATATTTGTATCGTAGTTTTTTTTTTTTCATGTACCTAAAAATAGTGTTAGCATGTAAGTAGTTATGTAGGTCAAAGAACACAACTATTCTTTGTTTGCTTAAGTACAGTGTCAGCAAATTGTTGTCAGAACAGTATCGTATTGTTAGTAATGAGCAACAACTTAGCAATGTTTTAATTTGTATGTAATGATAGGGTGACCATAGTTTTGTCGGACAGAATTATTAAATGTAATAGTAGTGTGACCATGTTTTTTTCAGGACAAAGTTTTCTTGTTTAATTTTTGATAGATATTTGAACCAATGTTAGTGTTAATTTCCTTTTTATTTTTTATTTTTAAAAAAGGGGGGGAATATTGTGGGAACACAAGGCTAAAGGCTGACGTAATGCTGACACATTAGTTTAAGTAAGCAACGCGCCACTGGCCCGCCGATCACGAGTTGCGTTCGGCCAGGGCAGTAGGGAACACGCTTGTAAATTAGTATTAGGTTATTGTATAATATACTTCGTTGAGTGAATACCATCTTTAATTTATCTAACCTGAACTTACCTGTGACGAGACATCGAAAAGACAGTAAGTAGTACAACTCCGAAGTGGGGTATATAAGCCCCACCAATACATAAAGCCTAAAAGGGGTTTATCTGGAATTGGTGAAACGAGCTTTAAGACTGAGTAATTATCAATCTAAATAACGTTTGCCTATAGTCCGGTCGTGTGTGGAGTACTGTTCTCATCTGTGGGATGGTTCAGCAAAATACCAACTTGAGGCACTCGAGTCAGTCGAGAGGCCAAGAGAATTATCTGCGATAACGATCTGACGGAAGCTCGACTACAAAGTCCAAGATCTGTAATAGAAATGTCGGTTTGAGTTTCATCAACAATTAAGACAACCGTGATAATTGGAACCTTTTTGAATAATATAATAAGCCTGGTGAATCATTTTTATTTTTGTGTGTAACCGAAGTACCTCTCATTATTAGAAACAATATTAAAATAATTACTTTGTTAACACGTAAACTCCTTGAGATAATACAATTTTATATTCACATTTATAATATTATACTCGCCCAAACGCTCTAAGGAAACAGCTACATAAGCGTGAAGTCACTTTTATGTATTTTGAATGTAAAGAAAAGAATTTTGTTTGATAGCTATACGAAATATTGCGTTTATAAAAATAGTTTTATTAAAAAAGTTGCTATAAATTGTGTGGGTAATTTGAAGATATATTATATTTTTTTAATAATTGCGTTCTTTGAAAATATACTCGCCATTAAATTCTAAATGTTTATAAAATGGTTTAGATTTAAAATATGTAACCAAAAAACTATTTCATTTGGTTTATCTATGGTTTATTTATTTATCTCAGTCTATTTGCATTTTTTTAAATAGACTCGATGCTTCTGTATTTTTTTTTGTTCTTTGACATACACAACATTTACATAGTCAATCTCGATGCAGATTTATATGATTATTATTATTGATGATTTTCAATTTTTGAATAGCTCTTTATACTTTTGGGTGCATGGTTGGCGTAGTCGTTAAAGTTTTTTAGTTATTATTTTATAATTTTGCATTAAATCTTATATCCAAATATTAGACGCCACGTCAGCTTTGGTGGCTACTGAAAATACTAACATTATTTTTTAAGTTTAGAGTATAATTTTCTTATGCTTGATGCTATTTGTGTTATCTGAGAGCGATATTAAAATACTTTTCATTCTTTCTTCTTCTATATACATGCGTTTGTGCGGTTAACCTATCGAACTAAAGTGTTTCTATCGAACAGCATGGAGATTTTGTATTTTCAATAAAAAAAACATGCTTTTAAAAGCTCTAATTAAGCATTTACTTTTAATTTGAAAAGTTATTCTACGTTAAGTCTTATCTGCTCTCAAATACCCATTTTTTGTGATAGACAGTAATTTCAACTGGCAAGTTTGTCTAAATCGCATGTAGTTAAAGCTAAGGATAAAGAGATCTCGGATTAGATGTTTCGGTGGGGCAAAAGCTATTGTGTATTCCACTAGAAAGCCATGAATACCTATAGTGCGGAGTTTCGAACTACACTGAGATTGCAACTTGGCCCAAGCGCCCATTTATAAATTTAAAAATTACCCTGTGTATGGCGAAACTTTCATAATTTCTGGCAGTTTTAGGGTATCTGTCAGGGATTAGAACCATGTCAGTATTTGCCAATGGTGAGGGGCGATTTCAACTATCATTATTAACAAAATATCCAATGATTACGCTTTAACTACGATATAACTATTTATTTTGCCCAAATTACATATTTAGTGAACGTTTTTCCTATGTTAGAGGCACAGGAAAAAAAATGCTTTTATAACATTATGTAGGTTGGCTGCCCACAGGCTCTTGCTTTAATAGTCTTGATATTAAAAAGAATTCTAACGTTATAGCTTAAATGTAAATATGTAGGTATACTTCCTACGAGACGTACAATTGCAGATTGGAAAGTGGGTACAGTTGGCATAGTTATCACTTGAGCGGAGTGCAAACTTCATCGTGATAGAGAACAGTGACTAGACTAGTTACGTATGTGTGAGTTGTCTAAGTAGTATGTCAATAGCACTGCATGGTATTTTAATAGGAACTCATCTAAGTAGATTAATCTCTTGACTATATAACATTAATTAAATTATCTTTGTTAATTTACAAGAGTACAACAAGCCACAGAGCCATCGTTGGACTTTTCGTACCTTTCAATCCGAAACATTTTTATATCACTACTATATGTTGCCCGCGGTATCACAAGCGTGCTGTGTTGCCCTTCACCTAGCAGTCGAAAAAAATGCTTACCAAATATTCTTAGACATACCGAATGTTTATTTTTTTTCAAGAATCGGGCAAGTCGTTTCGGAGGCTTTCAAAAACTATCATCATAAAAAAAAGTAATTGTGTCAAAAAAGTTGTTCCGGATTGAATAGTGTGAAACGTCAAAGTAAACAACCGTTCTGTGGCTACCTGTACATTAATAGCAAATTCAGACAAAACTCTGCAATGCTGGTCAAATGGGTCATGATTTAGTTAGCCTGGCAGTATGTAAAAATGACCAAACTCACCTGTTTCAAAAGTCACCAGAGCATCAGTGGGTAACCACTGCATCCACATATCCACCAGCTTCTTTGACGGTGGTGGATCGTTGTGCCCCAATGCTGGGAACACGAACTGACTGCTGAATGTCCTGCTCAGTAACTCTGTTACGTTTCTTACTGCCTCCAGCTTTACTTCTTCACTTAAATGCTCCATGGATGAGGATAAGATGTCCCTGTTAGAATAAAAAAACACATAAAAATATTTATCATGTCAAAATAAGAATTTGATTTTGATAGTCAGTGATTTTAATACCTCAGAACAGTTTTTAAGGCATGAAAACAAAAAGTTTATTCGACAATATTAGGGCATTATAGCACACACGCTACTTTTAGCAATGCATTTTGGCGACTGCCAGCGTTCCAATGCGGTATTTAAATTTAGCGTGTTATTGGCCAAGAAATGCATTTATTAAAATGCAAGACATTTTAACAAACATTTCTGAAATGAGTTATCTTATAGATTCTCATAATCATAACACAAATTGTAGTTTATGAGACTGATGAGTTGCGCTCTGTCATCACAGCGGCCATTCTTTGTACCAGGCCTCAGAAGCCGTCGCATCTGTAATCTTTAAGTTAGCCGTTGTTTTAAAATAATTAATACAGAATACATACTCTATCCACAGCACAAACTTTAAGGTTTCAGGGTGCCGCTTTGCCACCACGCTTTGTTTCAGAAGTCCACACTTGTCCCATGTGTGGTCTATTTGTCGACCGTTGTGTTAAAATGATAATTAATATATACCTTGTCCACAGTACGAATCTAAGGTAGAAGGGTGCCGCAGTGCCACAAGATCGGCTGAGCTTTGTATCAGGGCCCAGCAGCAGACCCACGTATGGTCTCTAAGCACAGATATAGATCTACATAGATAACGCAAATGCATGTACTTCGCGTGTCCGAACCCCGACCAAGTGTCAAGGTTGGTCGCCGCTAACTTCAGTCCACGCGCGTCTTTTGTTAGAGAAAATCATAGCGGACGGCCGTTTGAATCGTACTGGGCGGATGGGCATCGGCGGCATCGGTGTCTTTGAATCGGTTTGGATTTCCCGTCACTAAATTTCGGCTGTGACGTCACAATAGGTGTTGAAAAGTCGGCACACTTGGTTTCAATACAAATCGTGATACTTGCGTTATCTATGTAGATCTATATCTGTGTCTCTAAGCTTATTGTTTTTTAAGAGAATAATGAATACACACCCGGTCCATAGCACAAATTCTAAGGTATCAGGATGCCGCTCTGCCATTAAAGCGGCCGCGCTTTGTATCAGGGCCCAGGAGCTATCGCATGTGTGGTCTCTATGTCTGCCGTTACGGTGACTGTGCTCGTTGTTACCACGGTTATGTCTGCAGCCTGGTAAGAAATAAAGCATTTTCTTATTAACTACAATACCTGACAACAGTAGCGTCAATTCATTTAGTAGGTATCTAGGATAGTGAGTGTATAAATGTAAAGGGTTCTTTAGTTTATCCAAACATTATTTGTTGATTTTATAATCGATACTCACTTAAAGTTTTCAGTTTACTATTTTGTAATATGTGATCTTAAAGATAAAAAATCGATTACTTTGGGAATCAGTCACAATTACGTCAAGTTTAGGAAAGTATTAAATCCTTTTTGAGCTACATACATTTATTTTGTTTCAAATAGGCATGAAACAGCAATATAATTAACGCCATAGAACTAAACAGAGTCATTTTTTTAAGGTATAACTTTGAAATGAAATATAAGACATAAAAATAATGATTATTGTCACGGTTTTGGCTTTGTTTTAGGGATAATTTAATGCCATTTGTGCTTGAATATGATTTCGAACATATTTTTGCCAGGGCTGGCCAAAATGAAGTATCATTCTTTATGTAATGTGTAAGACCAATGTGTATAATACTGATGTGTGTGTGTAATACTGAGGGAATAATTTAAGCGCATAATTTCGCGAGGTTACAGGATTTGTGGACGCTAGTTCACAGGATGATAATAAAATTATGCACCAATCGTATGTTTCTCGCAAGTAATGCTTGGCTGTGTAGCCTGGTACTTTGAAATCCTCATAAGTTAAGTTTTTAGCGATATAGGGCTCAAAAATTAATCTAAAATTTGCTTTCCCGATGACCTTCATACGAACCAGCCTCAAAGGTCAGCTTCAATCAAAAATTACACAATATTATCTTTAAAATGATAATTATTAACATCATTTTAAAGATAATATTGTGCCAACACGCCTTTATTTCACTTTAAAACTCAAACCTTTAAAAACACCCCTTATTTATAGATTATAACTATCCAATACTTAAATCTGAAACCATGCATGAAAACAAAAAAAATATTTGTGTTCAAAAATGTAAACGGAATATATAGAATATGCCATCATAAAAAATATTCGATTTACTTGTTAATTCACTCATTGTCATTGCAGTGTATTTTGATGAAAACCGTGCAAAAATAATGGTTGTATACGGCTGTATATTTTTGTTACAATAAAATGAAATATAAATAAGTAAAATTCACAATAATATGAACACTAGCGCATACATTATGAATTTTTATGATCCCAATGTGTCAGTTGCCGCAAAAACTAATAAAGTCGTCAACAAAAAATAATGGTTTGTTCAAACAAAGTACCTCTATGTAGCTCCTGGGAATTATGAAGCGGGTCATAATGAAGATCTGTTATGTGCCAAAAGTACCCTGGAACAAAAGAATACTTTAGTTTTTAAACTTAAGAGACTAAAACTAAAAACTTTTTAGTAATATTTTGGACTAGACAGCTTTATTTCTCTGTGCGGTTTTGGCAGAGTACTGTGTCTCTAGATTGTAGTTTAAGAGATGGTTAACGAATTAAATCTGTCCCCAGACTACTGCAAGTCTGGTCACTGCACTGCACCTACATGGCACGAAGATAACGGGAACGGTACCTGAATTGAATTGGAAATTATTTAGAAGGAGGAATTGTATGTCTTTGTTATATCTATTTAGTAAAACTATCCCTTTATATTTCATTGTCAAGAAAGGGTTACTTTTTCGCTCGTATCTGATTGTTTTTAATATAATTTAATGTATTTATCAATGTAGCTACCGTTATTTTTTACTGCTATTTCGAACATTTGTTATAAATGTAGACTACCTATACTATGATGTTTAAAACCTAAATTTTCAAACTGTAATAATCTGGAGTTCATTTAATTAGTCATTACATCTTATTAATTTCCTCGCTAATATTTCATTAGCTGTAACATTTTTCATTTACTCTGAATTTTCTTTTTTTATTGATATCCATATGTATTTTTCTTAGATAAATATCTTAAAAAGGTCACACACATATGGCACATTTTATGTTCCACCTACAGCAGCGTGCATCTTAGTCAAGTAAATGCTGTTTTAAATTCTCCTTCGAACCGTAATAGCTCATTGTACGCTGACAAAGTCGGAGATGGTAGACTTCACAAAAAAGATGTGTAAAATTTAAATATCATACTTCAAAATCCAAGCTCATACTTTCTACACCTTGCAAAAAATAAATACCAAATATTTGGTACATTATTGTAAGTTTATCCGTTGGATTTCGGTTGTCGCTAGAGAATAGCAACTGACAAGCTAAATAGATTGAATGGATACATTGATCAATGGGACTGACACTTTGTACGGATGCGATGTTGATGTTAAGTAAAATGGACTGCCTCCAAAATATACGCGCGTAGAGAGTAGTGGGGTTTCTATTTGTGCCGAAAATGTGTTAGTTAAAACTTTTGAGTTTAAAATTTTGAGAGAAGTATTATACTTTAGTTTCTGTTGTTGATGCCGTGACATCCCTTTTCAAAGTGTTTTCAGTGGATCTGTTTAATTGGCCTAGATTAAGGAAGAAATCACATTTAGGTTTTAATCATTAATATTAATAGTTTTATGAATGCAAACTTGATTGATTTATGAGGACCTTATGACCTAAAATATATTTTCAAATACAAAACACGTTTCATCTTATAATAATATTAACGCAATTAATATTGATTTCCTGAGGAGCTCGTGGCTAAGTCTCTGCGCGGACCGATCGATTTTGCAGGTTAAGCAATGCTAGCCGCGGTCGGCCATGGATGGGTGACCATCTTAAATATAACAAGTTTTCTACCATATCTCGGAGAGCACGTTAAGCCGTCAGTCTCGGTTGCCATTTAAACTACTATAATAATAATATATCTTTATTTCAGACCTGGTCCATAGAGTGTTAGTAATACAATGAAAACTTAAAATTATGTTAGTAATACAGAGATACAAAATAAAAACAAAGAATTAAATTAATTTGCCTCAATATGAAGCCTAATCCAGTGCCTCCAGATATGACTTTCAATGTGTACAGCAATCATCCTCAGGTAGCTGTTGGGACTGTCTCTAACCCTGCGCATCAACGATGCAGCTCTTTTAATGGTAGTCGTTACGTGTAGTCAGAGGCAGTGAGAGAAATTCCGTCAATTAGTCTAACAAGGAGTATCGTATTACCTTGTACTAGGTTGTAGAATATTCAGCTAAATCCGTTAGACGAAAAGCCGACCCCAAATAATTGGGAAAATGCTCGGAATTAAGAAGATGGAAATGTTCATGTCTTATTTAGACTCTTGTCTATCCTTTTATACTGATCACAAATTATAGAGTCAACCACCACGTCTGTCTGTTTAGGACTAGTGATTGGATTTTTATGCAGAATAGACCAATAAATAGAGAGAATAATAAGAAAGCTAAGGGTATAATAATAATATTATTTTCACCACACCAGCACGAAAAAGATCGTTTGCTTGCGAGAATTCAGTGAGTAATAACGCTTATTACTCACTAGTGAGGCAAAGTGATTTAAATTTTGAAACACTAAATCCTTCCAATGAATAGGCGCTAATCAAAACAAAACAGCCACCATGTAGGTTATAACCTACATGGTGGCTGTTTTGTTGTTTGACATCAATTTTATTAAAAAACTACAAACGATACGTTTTAATTATTTTAAATTACATTAATACACGCTTATTTAGTATTTTAATATTCGTGATTAACCATTAAATTTAATAAAAATTAAGTATTTAATATTAGACTCTATACATAAATGTTAAGGAACAAACTTCCAAACGCATTCTTAAAAAAAAAGTGTGTCTGTGTCAGTGTCATTCATCGCAGGGAACTTTAAATTCTTTTCAGTTTATGTTTAATTGTTGACTACAATTTTTAACAAAAAAAAAGTAAATCAAGTGATAAAGAACTTTGTGGAACTTCAGAATAGTTGAAACAACTTGCTAGTAGAAGTAAGTTAGAAGCTAGTACACAGAAGTTTGCTTTTTACCAGAAAAATCACGGGAGAAGTTTTTGAAAGCATAAGACATATTTAATAAGTGGCGACTTTCAGAAGGCGCTAAAACGCATTCTGAATCGGTATTCTCTACTGTCGTATTACATAGAATTATCCAAAGTTAAGCAATCGAGTACGAGTTTATTTAAATCTTAATATTTTCTCACTGGAAGAGGTGAAAAGTTTTGTATGTAACGCGTAAGAAAAATTTAATTTCCAGTTCGTGACCTCTTAAATCTCTCACTTGCGAAGTAGTCTTTATTAGAATCACTCGCTACGCTCGTGATTTAATTCAAGACTACTTCGCAAGCTCAAGATTTAAAATTGGCACTCACAACAGAAATATAAACTTTTTCTCACTTGTACCATAAATAACTATTGTCAAGATTCGACGTAACACGAGGATGGAAAAGTTGGTGGAAACTAATCACAATAAAAACATAAATAATAGTAAAAAAATATCACACAATCTTCACACAACGTCATCTAGTCCCAAACTAAGCAAAACTGATATGGATACTAGAATAACTGATAAAATTATATAACATACCATCACGCCTATATTACCCAGAAGGTTATGGCAGAAGTGTACAACACCTACACTTCACCTGTTATGTTTAGGTCCCATGGCATGGGGGTGAGCCTATCGCCATCTACCCGGGAATTGAACCCGAGACCTCGCGGTGAGAGGCGCAGACTCTAACCACTAGACGAAGCAGTAGGAATAAACGTTTCTTTAATTTATTTCTTAGTTCTTAGTAGTAACTGATACTAATACATATATACTTCTCTTATGTAAATACATACTTATTATATGTAGAAACACCCAGACCAAGACAAACCTCCATATTCATGCACAAAAAGATTTCTCTTGAGCGGGAATCGAACACGGAACCTCTGCGTAGCAAGCAGCTGCACTACCAACTCGCAGTCCAATCGTGTGTAATAAGCATCATTTTAGTATCTTTATAGCTTGCAGACACTGATCAAACTACAGAACACCATAAACTGTAATTACTGTTGGCACCCACTCAGTCATAAAAAAATGTATGATGGTAGTTACAATGTTGGAATGGTTTACCGTGAGCAATATAGCACTTTATGGTGGTACTCCAAACCTAACTAGATAGGAATCATTACGATATACAAATGGTACAATGTATTTGTAATATTTTTAAGCACATTATAGCTTTGTTATGGCTTTTTTTGTATTTTATACAATTTTCAGGTTGAAAATTAAGAAGCCAGCAAGATTCGTTCCTGCACCTCTCGGATAAACGCTCCATGTGCTTTGCCAATTTAGGCGTGAATTC
This sequence comes from Hypena proboscidalis, assembly GCA_905147285.1. Lineage (NCBI taxonomy): Eukaryota > Metazoa > Arthropoda > Insecta > Lepidoptera > Erebidae > Hypena > Hypena proboscidalis. The sequence goes on from LR990131.1 coordinate 19,847,845, forward strand.
GTATGCTGCTAGATTTCGAATTTTTCAACCCATTCTGTACAAGCGTTATAAGTATATATATCTTAGCTAGACGAACCTTACTTGATTTTAGCACCACCTGTGTGATGATTGATAAGTCACTTAGTCACACACAGTACGTTTTGGTTTAGACCAACTCGATACTGTCTCAAATATTTTAAAGCAAATAATATTCAACTGCCTCGATAGTGGTTAGCGTATGCGCTTTTCACCGCAAGATCTCAGGTTCGTTTCCCGGGTCGGGCAAAGTGTTATTTACTTTCCGTCAGGAAATTTACAAAAGCCCGGTGGATGGCGATAGGCTAACGGGGATAGGCTATGGGTATCGATACGTTACAATTACGCCGGCAGTGTGCTTTATTAATGCATTATTACTTATTATTGAATAATAATATTTATTTAATGCAACTGCGTTATCATGTTGCTCATTATCAGTACACGCGGCTGCGCTCGCGCCGTCTCATGGCGATAGCACCCGTTCGGACGTGCACTGCACAATTTGCGCCAACCAACCACGCTATGGCATTAATCAACACACTGATTGCTCAGCACCCAGATGTCGATATATTTTACATGCTGTTTTTTTTTTAATATGTCTGAATTTATTTTTTTGTAATAGTATGTAATTTATTTATGTACAATATTATGTATTGTATACCTAGCTCATTGTGCGTATTGGGACATACTGTTAGCGCAATGAGCATCTTATTTAATAAATAAATAAATAACCCCCTATCCCATGGGATCTCTGCCACACTCTTCTGGTCAATATAGGTGTAATGTTATGTTATGTAGTATTCAAGTTCAATTAGTAGCTTTATAAATTCGCGTGTTCAAACAAATAAGCTCTTAACTTCTAGTTTATTTTAACAATAATAACGTGCGTAATTGCAATTATGAATTTATTATTCATACGACCGGCTGGCGGAGTGGGTATTGTCTGCCTGGTACCTGCCTGGTACCTGCCTGCGAAGCCGAGGTCGCAGGTTTGATTCCCGCTTAAGACAAATCTTTGTGTGCATGAACATGGGGGGTTGTCTTAGTCTGGGTGTCTCTATGTATAATAAGTATGTATTTACAAAAAGAAAAGTATATATGTAATAGTATCAGTTATTCAAGTACCCATAGTACAAGCTCTGCTTAGTTTGGGACTAGATGGCGTTGTGTGTAAGTGTTGAGTGATACTGTTGTTGATTACTGTGTGATATTATTATTATATATTTACGTACATGCTTTTATAACAAATCTTAAATTACTTAAAAATAAAAAGCATCGAAATCCTACGTTTGCTATAAGCTTGATTCAAGTGTTACTGCTAGTCATAAACGAAAAACTGAATATTTTTTAACAACCAGGCAATTAAACTGATAAGTCAACAAGTCTCGCAAAAGTAAAAAGAAAATCTACAATTCAGTAAGTAAAGATCGCTTTTACTATAAACTGTCCAATGCTCATATTTTTTTTATCGCTAGCTTTTGCCTGCGACTTCTCTGCTTAAAATTCATTATATTAAGTAGTAGCTGCTCCCGCGTTAAACGTTACTGCCCCGCTTTTATGAAGTTAATAAGATATAAAAAAGAAAATAATGGATAGTACACGAAAAGAAATATTTAAATCCGATCATTAGTTCCCGAGAACAGCGCTAGCAAACAGACAGACAACAAATTTAAAAACTGTATTTTAGGCATAGGTATCGTGCAAATAATTTTACCAACTGGCAAAAACATTTTTATTTTGACTATTTATTTGTATTGATGATGTGGTCTTAATTGCTACTCATAACGAGCATGTTTAAGCGGGTACGAGCCCATTCGCCCCTCAAGATTCTCCCCTGATAAGGAATAAGTAATTCTTTATCATTTGTAAAATAATTCAAATAATATAGATTATACGTATGGGCTCGTCAAAAATTATTAAAATAATTTTGTTTTATACACCCCTTCAAAATAAATGATAAGGTTCTCCAAAACGGAGTGAATTTGCAACTGGGGGGAGAATTTGGAGGAGTGAATGGGCTTGTAGCCGTTTATGCGTTGTAGTTACCAAATCAGTAAAAAACCGGCCAAGTGCGTGTCGGGCCACGCGCAGTAGGGTTCCGTAGCTAGTCTTAACAACATATTTCCACTTAAAAGGGATTTACTATCTGTATTAAACAAGTAACATCTTCATACAAGTAATTACTTTCAAAGGTTTTTGTAAAGTTGCATCTGACATTTCGGACCCCTATTCCTTTTGAACTAATGAAGTGAACTTATCCGCTATAGTTTTCCTTTAAAGTTCATTACATGTACTACCGACACAATTTTTTTCAGATTTTGGGATCCAGTAGTTTATCTTTTAGAGGGGGGGGGGACGCTCTACTCGAACAAAAATTTCCTCTTTAAAGTTAATTATCTCGCAAACGGATCTCCTCTAAATCAAAAAACTGTCTTAGCAACCCCTAAACGTTTTTAAAAGTCCTATCTAACAATACCCCACACTATGGGGTAGGCGACAAAAAAAAACATCCCTACTTTACATGTAGGGGAGCTACCCAAAAAAAAAATATTTTTCCAAATTTTATTCTACGACTTTCTTTGTATAAATAACATACATGTTTATGAAAAATTTCAGTTTTCTAGCACCAACGGTTTCGTCGCTATGCCTCGGACAGACGGACGGACCGACGGACATGGCGAAACTATAAGGGTTCCTTGTAGGTACTACGGAACCCAAAAATGACTGTACCTTAAACCAGTACTCACTACCAAGTCAGTAAAAAATGTCTGTATTTTAAGCTAGGAAATTAGCAGTCTGTCAAGAGGTAACAAAAGGCTACAATAAGTTCCCTAATAAGTTTAGCTAAGGTTAATCATATTAGAACTAAAATTCGTCGTTCATTATTTAATTTCTTCTTAGAGAGACTTAATAAAATCCTTGAATTTCATCAAATTAATTGAATCTAGTATTCCGTTTTCTGAGCTACGTAGTTAAATAACCAATTAATTGTCAAAGTAAATTTGAGCTAAAAATGTCTGTAATGTATTTAATTTATTTTACCTAAAGCGACACCAATCAATTTTGAATAAAAATGGAAGCTTTTTTTTTTTGTAACAAAACTACTGCAGAAATTTTTATAACCTAAAGGTTTTCAAATCCAACATGTATATTTACAAATAAATACAAATGTTAATTAAACTAGTTTATTGGATCAATAAGTCAATGCCAGAAGGCCTCGTACCCAAAATGCTGGCAGCATTACCGCGTTGTATTGCGATACTAAGTCGCTGGCCGAAATATAAGCCAGCATTTCGAGAACAAGTTGCCTAAGTTAGACGCGTTGACAACTCTTTGTACAGACTATCAAAAGGTTGAATTGTAAATAGATTATTGACCTTTACTTAGATGATAGACTTCAGTTTAAAATGTTATGCTCGTTCTGATTTATTTATAATGTAGAGGGAATATGCGATGATCTTACGTTAGTAAAAAAAAAATCTTAAGACTAAGTGCTGGTAAATATTTAATGGTAAGAGGGATTAGATCTTACGAATTTAGCTCAAGGGAAGAAATCTCGTCATCTGTTAGTAATTATTATGTTAATGTTTTAACTACTGGTAGTAGTGCTGAGATTAGGGTCTAAAATAACTGTCACATGAGGAATATCGTAGTCTGTAAATGTGTTTAAGCATTTTTATTTTTTAAATAAGTCATACCAATTACAAATTTCAAAGGAATTAAACCGTGCTACTTGTTTACGTTTTGCCTGTTACAATATTATAGAACGGAATTAATCATTTTCGGAGTAAAGATTCGAACATTAAGAGCTAGTTTAACTATTTCTGGACAAGTCTCTGGAAGCCTATTCGTCACTTTATACGGATAAAATGGCAATTGTAGGGTAAATGATAAAATTAACTGGCACTTGACTACCCGAAAGTTTATTAAGGAAAAGTGAAATTGGACCATTATATTTTACTCTCAAAAACTTACCAATCTTAGCGTCAGTGAGATTCAGCCACAGTAGGCTAGTGATGTACACGACGAAGTTACTTAGATTCATATTACAATGTTACATGACGCCGACATTGCACTAGTTCCCTCTGGTTGGTGTCGTCCATCACGGCATCTGGAACAACAAAATATTTTGGTTTTAAAAAGAAACAAAGAAAGAAAGAAATACACATATTTATTAGAAATAAATATATTTAAAGTATAGTTTTGGATCATACAAACGTGGTTTACCCGGTTCTATAACTAGTTTGGAAGTCAATTGTTTACATTGCTCTGTTTGGGTAAAATTTAGTGATTGAAATTTGACCCCTTCCTGTTATCGGATTAATCTGACAATTGGCATACACTTTATATTTTGATGACAATACAATTTAATATTCAATTTCTTTGTAAGCCAAAATGGCTGCGGCAACAGCTCAATATAGGTTCCAAATCAAAAGGCTTGGCTAGTAGAATAGGGTGATTTTTTGGCTTTAGAACATTTTATTTTAAATTTCTACTTGGTTAGAAGCTGTGATTTGTTCTGATATCAAAGAGATATTTTGACAAGAAGTGTGATATCACAAATTAACACTTTGTAATTTATTCGACGTTATACCTAACGATCCAAATAGAAAAATCTCAAAAATGCTTTCGTTTTAGATAGAGGACACAACTTATCATGTTGCATATATTTAAAAAAAGTTGATGGCTTCATCACGATTTTTTTTTTATTCGATACAATGTAACTAACATATTCAATCACGAGTCATCGCTGTCAAGAAGTAAAAAGGTCAAAATTCTAACGCGTGTTTTGTCTAGAATGTAGTGTACTTGTGTCTTGTGAAGGTTAAATACGCAGTCGAAAAAGGTAGTTATTTATCTGTACTATAAAAGCAAAATCTATTAATATATAGATTCTATAGCTATCTGATTTATATTTGTATTATTTATAATTTTTGCTTTATTCCGTCGTTCGTAACAACCCATGTTAAAAGCTTTGATCACAATTTAAAACAGCCAGAATAATCTTAGTAAACATGATTAATGTAAAAGGTAACGAAACATCAAAAAGGAAAATACCTTCAGTCTTGCAAAGTAATCTAATCTCGAACAGAACAAAACAAAACCTCCGTGAGCAAAACAAATAGCAGAAAGAAAACAAATGCCTTCAGATATTTTCGACTTTTATTTTTAATAGAAACCGAACTATGTATTTGCAGACGTAACCAGGGCGAAAGTCAACAGCGGTCGACTTATTCTTGTTTAGACAGTTGGAAAAACTCCGGCTAAGCGCGATCCGTGCTTTCAGTTCAATGAACTGGCGATGTTTTTTCGATTGTGTTGATTTTTCTGAGCTAAGGTGGTCAAGGGTCAAAGACTTTTGACATTAAGTGTATGTTTTTAGAGGGTGCGATTTATTTTCTGCTTCAGTTTTTCTTTGCAGCTTAAGTTGTTGATTGTTTGAAATCGCGATAATATTGTAAATGTTTTGACTACCGAGCGTTTATATTATGAACGTTTATAAATTAAAGACCATAAATAAACACTTATTGTGTTACATTTAATAATGCAGTGCTTCGCTGGTCTAGTGGTTAGCATATTCGCCTGATTGGACAAATGTGTTAATTGGGATTTTATTGTAAGGAAATTGTGAAGATCAGCACGGAGTAGCATTTGTGCCCGGTGGATGGCGATAGGCTCACGTTCTATAACATGGAATCTAAACATAACAGGTAGAATGTGGGTGTTACAGACCTTTGTTACACCCTTCTAGGTAATATATTTTTTTTTATTTTTTTATTCCACGCCCACAGCGATCGAACGTGTAGTCCACCTGATGGTAAGTGGAGTACAGCCCATGGACATCAACAATCCACAAAAGCAGATTATATGCGTCGCTGCAGCTGAGGACTACGGTGCTATGCGTCATGTGCCAGTAATTTCAGGGCCTGATCTCACCACCAAACCGGAACACAGTAATGGAAGCACTACTGTTTGGTGGCAGGTTAAAGGTGAGACGGTGGTGCTGCCGCCCTCGAGCTCATTCACAAGAGCTCAACCACCAGTAGCAGGCGTGATTTTATGTCATCTTTATATAATAATAGCATAATATTGTTATTTACATTTGGTATAGTGAGAAATCTAATTCAAATAGATGCATGAATAATTATAATGTATTAGACCTTGTTTTTTAACATATTTTCTAGTAGTAACATAAGAAAAAAAAGGAAACTTTTCATTCAGAACCACATTAACCACACCTACTCTGTCACCAAAGCCTTTAAAGCCGTCCAGAGCAAATACGACGCAATCTGTCGGCAGTAAACATGAGTAGGGCCCAAGGGCCGCATCTTAAACAAAACCCTTCTAACCTAGATACAAGGCCCTCTATTCCCTACTTCCTGTGCGTTGTAACACGTAGCTTGTAGGGCTGCCCTTTAATTAATTTACGTAGTGCATTAATTTTGCGAAGAGCCTTTCCCTCTTACACCGTAAAGGGCCATAGGTAACATGTATAATAATATGAAGTTTTAGTTGATGTATGTTGTGTGAAATTTGTTGGCCTCGAAATATTTTGTTATCATAATGTGGGGCTGGTTACAATATTTATACAAAGAAAATAAATGGCAGTTGTTTAGGTATAAGTTATTTGTTATTTTAATACAATTTCCTACAGTCAAAGTCAAATAATTTATTTTTATAAAACATAATAGTTATAGAGCAAATCAAAATAATCTAAAGAATTAAATGAATTAAAATTTTACTAATCTAAATATATGATTCGAATTATTCAATAATTCGAATCATATATTTAGATAAGTAAAACTTAATCAGATTCACTAACTCAGATTAATTTTAATCAAACTATTAAGGTGCTCATAAAAATAAGTCTAAGTACCAGTAAGTAAATGTGAAAGTTCGTAAAGATGGATGATCTTTATTTTTTATACAGCCACTATCCTAAATATAAGGCCTCTATTTAAGTTTGTAAAGAGCCTGACTTTTGAATAGCACTGTAGAGAATCAAACGTTAATGATTGAATAAGATGAATTTTAAAATACGTAACTCTAAAACCAAGTATACTTATAGTATAATTTCAGTTAAGCACAAAATAAGACATTAATATAATATCTACCTTACACCTTGTTCTACATTCGAAAACATTATAAATCAAACAAAACAAAATGGCATAAATAAATATTAGAATGACAACAGCAATAACTTATCGAGTTAGATCTAAACATTTTTGGAAGCGGAGTCAGCTGAATTTATGTGTTTTGAAACTATTACGACAGTTCTAAAAAGAATAAAGTTTTGTGAATTGTTGGGTCAGCTGACAGGGTATGGTGACACATGGAGCTGTTAAGGCCAGGGTTTCAGAAATAGAGTTTATTTTATTATACCTTTGACTTTAACCGCTCAATGTGATGGAAGAAAGCAGCTTTTATTGGGTTCTATAAGTTAAAAAAAATATTTTAAAAAATGATTATTTTGTTAAGTGTAACTAAAAAAACATTATTTTATTTTGACCAAAAGGCTGACTTCTGACTTGGTCAAATGATCAGTATTACCATCCAACGTGCCACAACGGCTGACAATGCTGCCAGCCTTCTGGGCACGTTAACCGCGGCTGACATAGATATACCTCGGTTCTAAATTATAATTTTGACGCCTAAATAATATTTTTTTTTACATTTTTTTTTGTACATACATAGATAGGTATTTCTCTAATTTAGTTTAATAAGTGTTATTTCAGTTTATTTTATTAACTGTAGAAAGATCAATACATATAAATTTCATTATTTTATACCTCGTTTGACTTTTGATTTTAATGCTATAAGTTTTAATTAAAACAATGTAAAATATAACAGAAAAATAAAATAACTTGTGTTAAATATTGGATTTTAAACAATTACAAAATAATTTAAATACAGTTAATTAATTTAATAATTATGCCATGTCCCGTGAATAACAACATTTAAATATAAATAAATTTAAAATTTGAAGTAACATATAATTCCTGATCCACGTCATGTCTTTTTTCACAATCAACACGGTGCCGAAAACTCCGCCTTAAAAAGTAGGTTACATATTCAACCTGCGATGAGTAAAAGGCTTTGAATTTGTAATCAATCTGTGATGTAAAGTTTTACGGAATGGGATTGGAGTTTCGAGTTTCATAATTTGTTGGTCATAAAAACTTATTAATATTATTTATGTTGAAACTACAACACCAAGTAATTACTTATTTTTTTTATTAATAAAATACAATACAAAGAAAATAAATAAAATGTTCACAGATCATGTATAGAATATAAGCACCTATGCAGCAAAAAAGCCTTTAAATCATCCTTGAAGTTTCCTTTGTACAAAATACCCTTTAATTCTATTGGCAATTTATTAAATATTTTCAATGACATGTTTGCATGACTGCTGTGTTTAACTATGTTGAGATGTGATACCTTGCTACTCTGAAAGTCCATTCTGCGGGAGCTTTCTCTTTTACTTCGTTCATCAGAATTTCATTGAATAATCAATTAAATATGTCATATTAAGTTTACTTTCTGCCCCTTTCACAATAAACACTGCGACGAACTTCACATTAAAAGGAGGTTACATTTCAACCTGCAGTGAGTAAAAGGCTTTGAATTTGTAATCAATCTGTGATGTACAGTTTTACGGAATGGGATTGGAGTTTCGTATAGTGAGAACATTCTAGTTTGTACGGAATGTACACTTTTGTTTGTTTAATAACTGAATTATACCTGTAATGTAAGGTTCAGTTGGTTTTTAACAATATATAAACAGCTACTTACTTTATATTGAAAGTTAAATTTTGTTTTTAGAGACAAAGATCTCTGTTTTTATCTACCATGGTTAAATAATACTGTAGATACGTGTCCGTAGTTAAAAACATTGGTTAAATATTATAGTACGTATTTTTAACTTTAATTCAACCGATATTGTTATTTTTTTATAAACGCTAACGTTAATATATTTGTATGTTAATATTAAAATTAGTAAATATTCTATCATTATTATTGAGAATACGGGTTACTCACGTTATTTTAGCCGGGATATGCCGACTAGTTTCGAATCTAGTACGTAGATTCATCAACAAGGCGATCTCGTACTTTAATAATAATATATTAATAGGTTTTAATAATATTAATATTCAATCATGTAAGTCATTCTCTTTCGATATAATTTTTGCTCCGCGTCATTACCTTTGACAATCAATAATTATGTTACCAAAACCTCTGCCCTAAGAAAGTAGGTTACATTTCAACCTGCAGTGAGTAGAAGGCTTTGAATTTGTAATCAATATGTGATGTAAAGTTCCACGGAATGAGATTGGAGTTTCGAGAATATTCTACTTTGTGCTGAATGTTGTTTGTGAAGTACCTAGATTACTAGATTTTGTGTCATGAATTTCTTGCTATAATGTCTCGTTAGTCTAGTGCTAAGCGTATGCACTGCGATACCGGGCTTTGGTTTTGAGCAGATTTATTTTTCATTGTATATCCTAGCAATTTAGTTATTATATCCCTATTAATCAAGAATAATTTCACATAACGTGCTTTTAGTGAGAATTGCCTCCCAGAATAATCCTATATTACACTTGAGCAGTCGCATACACTTTCTCTGGACCAACAAGGCTATCTGTCGGTTTGTGCTCATTCTAAAGTCACAGTTCGCTATTTTACGTTAGGATTAGAACGCACCTCCCAATGGGAGTAGCACAGCTCTTAAGCCCATCACTTCGAACAACGTGTAACGTAACATTTTCACAAGAGATTACTGCAGCTTTACACTATGAAACCGGTGAAACTGCAACACATACACACGCCATTTAAAAATGAAAATTGGCATACATTTCTTTGTCTTAATTTTTTATCATAAATTAATTTATTATTTATTATTATTAAGCCTTTATTGCTGATATTACAATACATATTCATTAAATTACATAACATTAAAAAAAATCAATAAACTACTTATAACCAATCTAATTTTATAATATTGTGAGATTTTATTGTCAGGACACGCTGATACAAAGGAAACTGTCCTTTGTATCAGCGTGTCCTTCATAAATATTAGGCCTCTTCCAGCTGTTTCCATGTTTGTCTGTTCTGAGCAGTTCTTGTCCATGTCGTCCTCCTATTTTCTTAATGTCGTCTGCCCACCTTTTAGCCTGTCTTCCTCTCCTCTTTTTCCCATCAAGTGGTAGAATTATTGATTTATCGTTACCTATTTAGTATTTTCTCCCTAGAAAATATTTTTGTTTGTACGCAAAAATATTCGAATCTACTTGACTGTTCGAATACTAATTGATAGTTAGTTATAAGACCGCAGATATAATATAGACTACCTTTTATTGACGTACCACGCTGGTGGAGCTGCGCTAGAAAGCTTTTTTTTTTGTTAGCCTGCATTGTCCCACTGCTGGACAAAGGCCTTCCTCAAACGTTTCTAGTCCTCTCTATCTCCTGCAGTTCCCACCAGTTGAGGCTGTAGACATCTAGATCGTCCCGCTAGCGCCTACTAGGTCTAGGTCGCCGACGACGGTGTCCTTCTTGGAGCATCGATTGTATTGCTAGAAAGCTAGTGATATAATATATTTCTTTAGAATTGCCATCAAAATCTTAACATAGTTATGACGTAGAAATCAAATATTGAACGCAACATTACTTTTTATTATTGTGTTTTTTTACTGTTGTAATATTTTTTATTAATATAAGGGATGTTAGTACAATAATATTCTATGCTATACATAAATAGCTGTAGCTACTCTTTATCACATTCTGTACTGTCCTTTTAAATAGACTACAAATAGCATGTGTTAAGAATAAACAGTGCATTTGTGTATAATATTAGTATAGTTATCACGTACCATCAGGTAGACTACACGCCCATTCGCTATATACGTCATATGACACATTCCACAAACATTAAGAGAATTACCTTTACATCTTTTTAAAAGAAAACTTAAGAGTTGGTTACTTTGTTTTTACACGCTAAATGAATTTTATTCCTGTAATGAATAGATTATTCTGTTTGTTAGTGCTATTCTAATCCATGTTTACTACTCTAAGCAAAGAATTTGCATGCCTATTAAAGCTGAATATGTCGGGCTGCTTAAACATGTATACCATCTATTGTACCATATCCTTGCGAATAAATGAATCTTGAATCTTGAATCTTGAAGTAAAAAATAAATAAAACGAGTACAAAAGTATAAACTAACACAATGCATCAAACATTTAAATCGCATTCAAACTGAGATAAGAACATTAAAGTACCTGTTGAACTAAAGTAGACTAAGACATTCAAAAACTACTTAGAATACTTTCAACTTAGTTGTTTACTTTACTTTTCAACGAGAATAGCACAAAATACAAATGTCTTAAGCTGTATTGTGCAAGCTATAAGGCTAGTATACAATAGCGTAGTATAGCAGTTTTCGAACTATTTTGTTTGATCTTACAGATTTTTTTTATGGTGGATAGGCACGCGTTTGACCACGATCTCACCTTATGGTAAGTGATGATGCCGTCTACGGTGGAGCACGCTTACCTATGAGATACCTATTAACTCTGGCTTTGAAGAGATCCAGGTTGTACTCATGCGGAAACACAGACTCGGGCAAGGCGTATGACGAAATATCATCACAATTTGTTTATTAAATACATAAAACTGCTTACGTTAGTGCTTCACTCTAGTGCCAAAACACTGCAATATTATCCGATTGCGACAACCCTCTATTCAATTCACAAACTTCCATAGACAATAGACCCAGTCCCGGTAAAATTCATCAAAGTTATGGAACTGCGCTTCATTAATAAATTCAAGTAATTAAAACGTCTTATTGAAAGCTTTACAGGTGTGAATGAAAGTATTAATTCATTTTCTGTTTGCGTTAGTCTTTGATTTAAATGCTTATACTGTTGAAAAAGATTTTATTGCTTAATGAATTTAATTTATTTCAGCAAAATTAACGCAATATTTTATTAAGGAACAAACACTTATTAAAATTAAAACAGTCAACAAAAGAAAAGTTTAATGCATTGATATAATGAGCCATAATGTTTTATCATTAATTAATACGGTAGTTGTATGCATCTTAGTTGCAAAAACAGAGATTATTGTCAATATTATCCGCTTCGACAAGAAAAGCACCACTAAAAAGTTTCAAAGTGCGAAATATTGCAGGTGTTATAAATGTATTGTAATCACACTACTTAACTAAGCCAAAAAACAGTAGTGCTGCTTGTGGCAGCATAGGGCAATGCTGCCACAAGCACTACTGTTTAAGACTAGAAATACATCACTACTGTTTATTACTACTACTGGCAAGACAGTGATAATTCCTCACAAAAGCTTGTTCACAAAGTAATGTTAATCAATCACAGTGGAGTAACATTTCTATTTTGAAATGTCAACTGGACTAGTTTTCAAAGGTTTTGTTTTGCACACGTCTGTACACTGTACATTGTTTACTAGCACTTTGTACTCCTGGCTCATACCTGGTTTGTTCAGTAGACTACAAAATCAAAGAGTAGTTAATTTTGTACTTGATTGTAAATTCTCCCACAAAACACAAAGTCTAGAAAAAATACGCAATTTATAGACGTTTTTAGACGTATTTTGTTTAAACGACCGCACTAGGATGTACTTCTGTATAATTTTTTTTTAAACGATGCCCGCACTAGGAATAACTCCTGTGTCGCGGGGGTGTTCACAAACATGCATTTCACACGCACAGAGCACACCCAGAGTCAGAACAAATCTTTGTGGATCACACAAAGATTTGTCCCGTGTGGGGATCGAACCCAGCGTAGTTGAAAGCGGCGAGGCGACCGCTGTAACCACTACGCCAACCGTGCACTCTATAAACCGTTTTGTTATGGAGGTTTGTGTTTAACCACGATTAATGTAGAGAATAGATGTATTGTCCTGATGGTAAATAGCAACTACAGCCCGTGATAATGCACATGAAATAATGCATAGCTACATTTGAGGGTAACAATGACATGGATCATGTAAGTAGTCAGTGATCAGTGTAACACATAAATAGTTAAGACGAAAGTTTTGGCATAAAAACAAAATAAAGCATTTAGTAACACATTAAATTACATTACATCATGCCTTTTTACCCAAAAGAGTTGCCAGAGGTGTATAAGACTGACATTTTACGTGATATGTTTAGGTCCCATATGCTAACTAGTCCGATGATGAATTTCAAATAGAATAGTTTCTGTTTATAATTGCTTCATTAAATTAAGGTGCCAAGACATTAAAATTTTAAAATATTTTACACTTGCACCACCGGACGGGTTAATACAATAAACAGTAATTATATGATATAGCCTAAAATAACATGACCCTAGCATATTACCATACCGTACAATAAAGACTTAAGAGCTATTCTGAGAGCAGAATAGGGTTGTGTCAAGGCTTTCACAGAGATAAAGGCCTTATACGATCATTAAAATAAATGTAATTATATCCACTATCTGCGTATAGTCGCAATTAAGTTGCCTACAGTTTTATGGAGCCCTAGTGAAGTAAACTAAACAAATATACAGGACAACACTCGGTAGGCACTTGTTACGGCCAGTGATGGACAAATGGGCACTCGAAGCGAGTTACTCGAGCCACTAGAAGTTTGGTGTGCCACAAGTCAAGATAACAGAGCGGGTTGTTTGGTTCGCATCACGTTGTGGACATGATTATTATGGACAACCAATTTTTTTTTATGCAACTTAAACAAAACAATGCATTCACGACGACCGGATGGCGGAGTGGGTAGTGTACCTGCCTGCGACGCCGAGGTCGTGGGTTCGATTCCCACTTAAGACAAATCTTTGTGTGCATGAACATGGGGGTTTGTCTTAGTCTGGGTGTTTTTTTTTTTTTATTTACAAAAGAAAAGTATATATGTATTAGTATCAGTTATTCTAGTACCCAGAGTACAAACTCTGCTTAGTTTGGGACTAGATGGCGTTGTGTTTAAGTTGTGGAATATTTATTTATAATTATTTATTTATTTATTCATGCAAAATGAATATAATGACTACGCAGTGTTAAGTGAGATACCATAAATATGGTAGCATTGTAATTTAAATATATTTAAAACTAATATCAGCTAACCTAAGATCGCTAAACACACTACATTATGTAAACCGGCACGTTTGGGTTGACGCATTTAATATTGAATCACAAGCTTTATCTGAATCCACTGTGACTATGTCTACCTATAATATAACCACGGAAATGGACATTGCAATAGAACATAAAACGTGGGCCAACACATTTCTTTAGATTTCATTTAGATCATTGCAAATACAAATAATGAAGATACAAATAATAAAAGCGTTTAATATAATTGTTTATTTTTATTTATTTATTTATTAAGATTCACCAACATTTGATTACACTGTTACATGTTTTGAGGTATACATCTTATATCTAATAGCGTTAGTGTAACAAACAGTTATTGGCAAATACAGCATGTGTCATTGCCTGCATAGTTTTGACAAAATTTAACTTGAAAATATTATTTGCCAGTGTTAGTACTTAGTTAAACATATTTAATAAAATAAACAATTGTAGTGGAACAAATTTAAAAAAGGTGTAAAAAATATAAAAACAGGCATATTGTTATTACTGCTACTTTGAATGTTTGTCTAAATAATATTTAAGTAACACTGAACGAAACCTGCCAGGTGAGTCAGCGTAAATATCGACTAGGTCGCTACAATCATTCGTCAGCCGGCATAGCCTGGGAATCGGTGAGTTAGAACCAAAGACTGTTCGTCGAAGTGGTGGATATAAGGGAGTTATGCGATTACGAGTATGCCTTCCGGGGGCCCGTATATTTATTTTGCTTAGTATTAGGGGACAATCAAAGGTACTGTTGATTACTTTATACATAAATGTGCAATCAATTATATCCATACGTGCCGATAGAGAATGGATTCCGTAATGGGTCAGTTTTTTGTTGTATGATGCCTTTTTTAGGGCTCTTCGGTTATTGTGTGACAGATGCCATATAAATCTTTTTTGTATACGTTCTATTCGAAGAGAGTGAACAGCAAAGTGTGGCCTCCAAACTACACTGCAGTATTCTATTATACTTCGCACTAGGCTATTGTATAATAGAATTTTAGTTTTACTGTCATAGAAAACTTTCCCATTTCGCATCACAAACCCTAGCATTCTAGATGCTTTCCCAATGGTATGCTCTATGTGGGGTAGAAAGGTAAGCTTTCTATCAAAAATTACTCCAAGATCTTTTATTTGTTCAACTTCCTGAATTATTTCGTGTCCAATACAGTAATTATAGTTAATATTTTTGGCTTTTCGAGAAAATTTCATATGATAACACTTTTGTGTATTTAGCTGCATGTTATTCTGGACACACCATTTCGCTAATTTGCATAGATCCTTTTGCAGACAATGTGCGTCTTCTAAGGTGTCAATTACTTTTCCAAACTTAACGTCATCGGCATACATAAAACTCTCAGAGTACTGAAAACACGTTGGCAGATCGTTAATGAACAAATTAAATAATATAGGACCAATGTGCGACCCTTGAGGCACGCCAGATGTAATAGCCCGTAGACCCGACCGGTAGCCATTGACAACAACAAAAAAGTTACGGTTCTCGAGATAAGATTGTAACCAATTAAGAAAGGTACCGGTGACACCGTATGTTGACAATTTATGTAGCAAGAGCGTGTGAGAAACTCGGTCAAATGCCTTGCTAAAATCGGTATATATTACGTCGAATTGTTTGCCCGAGTCCATGGCACCGGCCAGGGTCTCGGTAAAGGACACCAGGTTTGTGTTGGTCGATCGAGAAGCGACAAATCCGTGCTGGCTTTCACTTATATATAATTTAAGATGATCTTGTAATATGGGACACATCAAAGACTCAAATATTTTTGCGAATGTTGACAGTATTGATATTGGCCTATAATTTTTCACATTAGCATCGACACCGGATTTATGGATAGGAACAATTTTGGCTAGCTTCCATACATTCGGAAAAATACCCGAAGATAAAGATTTGTTGTAAATCATTATCAGAGGTGTGACCAGGTACTTTGCACATGCAGCTATAAAGACTGGTGGAATGCCATCCGGGCCTGCACCTTTGTTACAGTCTAAGTTCTTTAGTCTTCCTAGCAGTCTATCCGATCCAATGGTAGGCAAAGTAATGCATAAGCTATAATTGTCTAAAAGTGCGATATATTCGTTAGGAGTTGTGATGTTACTGTTACCTGCATCGCGACACGTGTAAACTGACGAAAAATAAGTAGCGAACATTTCGCAAACACATGTTCCATCAGATGACGTCATGTTTTCATCGGACATGGTACTTGGATAAGAACTAGACCCACCACGCTTTGCCTTTACAAAAGACCAAAAGTGCTTCGGATTTTCTACTATCCTTTCCTCTAAGTTTTTGACATATCGATTGTAGCAGTACGAGACCAATGTCGAACAACGCTTACTTAAAATTTTCAATTCAATCTCATCCATTGGGTTTTTATATTTTTTAAATCTAGATCTTATGTTGTGTTTTTCATTTAATAATTTTATTAATTTACGGTCGAACCATGGTGGTTCATAGAAAAACGCTCCCGCTACCACCTATAAATCGTACATCGCATACCGATCGTTGTTCTGAGAGATTGACGCTCGTCGTACAACTGTTGTAGTGTGTTTGAGTGCAAATGAGTTTTTTTGTGAACTGTACCTAGTTTATGTACAGTTGGTAATGTAGGTCGATTCTGAGTACTGAGTACAGTCGCAAAGAGAAATGTTTGCTGCATGCTTTGTTTAAAAGTGATGTTTTTTGCTTTGAGCATGGAACAAATAATATATTTGTAGCTGTATCGTTAGTGTTAGTTGTTGTTTACGTTTATATGTTTTTGTGTGAGCTATTATGGGGTGAATAGTCTTCTTTAAGTATCCAAGTATAGATTTAAGGCTATTTGTATTAAACAAAACTTAGACGATAATCTTGATAATATTATATCACTAGATTCTGCGTGTGGCTCTGCTCTCATAGTATATCGATAAGAAGTAATTTATATTCTTTCTCAGGTTTTGAACTGTCTCCATACCTATTTTCATCAAGATCGGTTTTGTAGTTTAGCCATTATAACAGGCAGGCCGACAAATAGACAGGTAGACAGAGTTATTTTCATATTTATATTATAAAAAAAGAATTAGAATCTTTAATGAAGTATGAAGGTAGATATAATTCAATGTATGAATAAATTGCGTTGAGAGAAAACAACCCAATACTTTTTTTTTTAATTTTTCTTTTACTGCCTCGTTGGTCCAGTGGTAAGCGTATGCGTCTCTCAACGTGAGGTCTCCATCATAATATAAAAAATGAATACCACGTTAAGTCTACTCCATTTCTACGTAGTTGCAAATAGACGGTTAATTAGTTTTTTTTTTAACTTCTAATTGATTATTTTTATAGCATTTAGCTATGCTTAGCAAATTATACTAAGAAACAGTTGAAAAAGATATGGGACCGACAGGATTTGAACGTCAGGAAATGACGTATTCAGTTGAGAAATTTAGGGTTCTGGTAAGTCGCGACCGTAGCTGGATGGCTAAAGCGGCTGCACGGTGTGCAGTTAGGTCGCAGATTCAAATCCTGCCGGTCCCATATCTTTTTCAACTGTTTTTTAGTATAATTTGTTTATTGTTTGGCGCCGACTCAAAATTAGTAAAATATAATATTTTATAGTTTATGCAACTAAGTTGACTCAAGACTTCAAATGGTTACTTATTATTACTTTTTAGTTCTTTTTCGTCGGTTAAATTTTTTGTTGAAAATAATTTTATTTATTCTGAAGACACACACGTAGACGTGCACTTTAGTATTTATCAATACGGTTCGAAACAGCATTAGGCAGCTGGTTGGCAGCCAAACGCATTCACCAGCCAGGAACTAAATACTCGCTCGACTAAGGTACTAAAACTAACCTATTTAACTAAACTACTTTACGAACTATAAAACGTATCCTACTGTAGAAAAACTTCTGAATGGGTCAGCAACTTTTAATTGGATAGTCAAAAAGACTGAAAAAAATACCGTTCGTCAGGTGGTTAGGGTATGCGCTTCTCACTGCGTGGTTTCGGGTTCGATTTTCGGGTCGATCAAAAGTGTTATTAAGGAATTTTCCGTCAGTAATTTTTGATAGCAGCACGGACAAAAATTTTTTGGTACATTCTATAAATCTTACTCATTCTATGATCTTTTTATGGGCGAGTCCATAATATTTAAAAAAATAAATTATAAAAAAAATATTTTATTGATAAATTACTTACACAACTTATAGCAACTTTTGTAATAAAACCATTTTGTAATAAAAGAATTTTCCGTCAGAAAATTCATAATAGCAACATGGAGTTGGAAATGTGCCCAGTGGATTGTGATTGGCTTACCCCCATATCCCATGGGACCTAAATAATAAGCTGAAGTGTGTGTGCTACAGACATCTGCCACACTCTTCTGGGTAATATAGGCGTGATGTTATGTTATATAAGAATATTTTCGCTTAAGAAGTCGGATGAACACTTCATTTGAAATAACTTAACAATAGTAGCTTTATTCAAATTATGAAACACGGGTGTTACTCACGTAATGTTGATCTATTTAGTCGACCGCGGTTTCGCCTATACGTCTAGTCAGTGCAAGACTGGCTGTGACTCAGGCGCGACGTATCACACTCTCTTGATAATGCCTAGACTAATAGGCGAAACAGCGGTCGACTAAATTGACCCACATTACGTGAGTAATACCCGTATTTCATAATTTGAATAGAGTTACAAACTCACGTCAGTTTTAATAAAAATAGCTTTCATTAGAAAAATCCCATTTTGAATTTAACCTTAGACCTCGTGGTGACAGGCCGCATACGCTAACCACCAGACTTACGAGCCAAAGAAGAATTATAAAATCGAAGCATTCTTTTATTGCACTAAAATTGGTGGCGTTTTAAGTTACAACGAAAACGTATTATTATACATCCTGTGTTGTGTTTATATTAGAGTAAGAAGATTGATGATAAACGTATTCATTTCATTCAAAAACCTTTTAGTAGCAACCTGTATACAAACAATGATCACCGCTAACTACAAGGGTGGTTTGGCTAGCACCCTGCATACAAACAATGATAGTTAACTACTGGGGAGGTAGTTACATTGATTTTCGTACCGAATGATGTAGTAATACATTTACGAGTGAGCTCGACCCATCACGCGAGCATCGTTAATGTTTCATGTTACGGTGTTTTTGCTGTTAGGTATTATTAGGTATGTTGTGTTGAATAGCTATAGCTGTGATTTCCTATCTTTAATAATAATTATTAACAATGGGGGTGCATGAAAGGAGCCTCCCGGAGTGACGTACACAACGATTCACTACGTCCGGCACACCCTGGGCAATTCGCGAGTTCTTAAAAGCAAATTGGCTAATCCTTTCACCACGATGGCAAGTCAAAACCTTGACTACCTTACTGACTCTCCAAAATGCTCTTCCACCTGCACAAGAGAGGCGCTCATGAACGCCGACGAGAGCGTCATAACAGTGGCCACTTATTGGGCCAATAAAATTTGACTCAGCCATCGACACGACGAAGAAGAAGAAGAATTATTAACAAAGCAGAATAATAAGTTTAGTTGTATGAACGCGCTAAACTTAAGCATTACTTATACTGAGAAACAGTTGAAGAAAATTATGCGACCGGCAGGATTTGAACCTGCGACCTTCTGCACCGCTTTAACCAACAAGCTACGGTCGCCTCTTGCCATTGCCATTTCTCAATTGTATGATACGTTATTTCGTGACGTCACGTTCACCCATTTGTTACTATCTTAAGTAGGATACTAAGCATAGCTAAACGCTATAAAAAGAAGTCAGATATAAACAGATCTTGTTTTATTTGATAGTCTAATTATTAAGGAATGCTTGAAGCTTTTGATTAATACAACATAAGTATCGAACCAACGGACGGACAGTTATTTCGGTGATAAATTCTTCATAACTACCGCTGATAAACATTCACAAACGCTCAAAAAATATCAGATGCCTCGCTACAACTGAGGACTACGAAAAAGCATTGTCGCTTCTATTTCATGCAGCAACAATTTAATTGCACATTATTTATAAAACTTCCAGAATACATTGTTTCAAGGAGGGGTAGATTAAAAATTGTTGAACTAAATACTTAATTCAAACGGACTGAATATTTTAGTGCACTTAACCATCCCCGGACCAAATTCAAAAGCATTTAAATAAGAAAGAATAAGATAAACAATGTGAAGTTTCTTGCAATTTTCCGCTAAGACTCTATTGTTCTGAATTCTTATTCTCTGCACTATTTACTCGCTGAAAAACCGACTACATTATACAATGATAGTTGTGGAGTAAGAGTGACGCTTTATATTTTTAACAGGGAAGTGCTGTATCCAGGCAATGCTTGTTAAGTGTTATCAAATTATCATTAATTAAGTAAAATCTAACGGGAATTAACGTGATTTTTACTTAATCATGCAACGCGTGCGTTTAAAAGTTAAAAATTATCATCAATACAAATAAATTATATACCTACTATTAAAGTTAAAAAAAAATATTAGACCAACAGGATGTGAACTTGCGACCTATGCATAGCGGGCTGCCACTTTAACTACTATACTACGGTCGTCTCTTGCTAGGACCCTACACTTCTCAACTGTCTTACGCTATGTTAATGCTAAGGCAACCCTATGTTACGTCATTATAGCTAAATGCTATAAAAATAATCAATAAGATATTGAAATAAATTATAATTAAAGTTTCTGTTTTTAATGTCAATATTTTACTTGTTTGTAGCCGATAGACTTTGAAACTACTTTAACGATCTTGATTAACATAAATGTGGATATTTTTATTAAAACTGACGTGAGTTTGTAACATTAATAAAATTATGAAATACGGGTGTTACTCACGTAATGTTGGTCTATTTGCTATTATTTAGATAATGCCTAGACATATAGGCGAAACCGCGGTCGACTAAATAGACCAACATTACGTGAGTAACACCCGTATTTCATAATTTTAATAATGTGGATATTGTTCAAAATCCCAGGAAAACCAAGGCTTTTTTATCGTTGTAGGTATTTCGCGGGTGGAGTAGCAGACGACAATTAGTATTTCATGGTCATCCTTAGCTAGTTCCAGTCCTAGTCCTTAGCATCCTTAGATAGTTGTTAACTATGTTTTTTAAGCTGGTTAAGTTATTAGCACCATTTCTATGTCTAAAAGCCAATATTTTAGCTAAGGCTTAATGCATGAGGGAAGTGACTTCTGAAAGTTTTGGAAAGTGGTATATTAGGGTGGATAATTGAAAAAAGTTATAGGCTAAATTATACTGGTTGAAAATGTAACATAGCTAAGGATGACCATGAAATACTTGTTGCTGTCTGCTACTCCACCCGCGAAATACCTACAACTAGGTTTTTGAACAATATCCACATTTATGTTAATCAAGATCGTTAAAGTAGTTTCAAAGTCTTTCGGGTACAAACAAGTAAACACATTTTTCCTCTTAATAATAGATAAATTAAACTACTTTCAAATGATAGGTGACCTTATTTTTAAATACAAGACTAAAGTTAAAAGTGGAGAGATGATTTTTTACGCTGCGACTAACTAAGAACACTCATTAAAACTGCAAAGAATAAGCACTGAAACTAATCTTGCTATTAATCTTAAGAGACTTAATGTCGACGTAAAGTTAAACATGGACATTATTACAGTGAGTCCAGCGCGTCTCAGGTGTGCTTGTGTCCGCTTCATTTATAATTTAAGTCGAGCTTAGGCTTGGTGCATGAGGCAAGTGACGGGTGAAAGCATTGGCAGGTTCGGTTTGTTTGCGTGGGTATTTAAATCAGGAAATTTTAAGTTCAATAAAACAGTGTGATTCTTCATGAACATTTGTGAAACTAGACATAATTTTACCTCAAGGAAATATTGAAAAATATATATTTTACTTTTCACAATAATACATGTAATTCTGACAAATAAATTATATTAAATAACTAACTTTATTTAGAAATAAAAAAGTGTAATAAAAGGCGGCAAGATATTTGTCACGCTGCGACTAACTTACAAAACTAAGAACTCTCATTAAAACTGCAAAGAAGAAAAACCAGAATTAATCTTGAGGGACTTAATGTCGACGTAAAAATAAACATGGACATTATTGCAGTGAGTCTAGCGCGTCTCAGGTGTGTTTGTGTCCGCTTTATTTATAATTTAAGATGAGCTTAGTTTGGTGCATGAGGCAAGTGACGGGCGAAATCTTTGGAAGGTTCGGTATGTTTGCGTGGGTATCGAAATGAGAAAGTTTTAGGTTAAATAATATGAATTTAAAAGATTTTTCTTTAAGAATACGAGGGTGTTAAATAACCGTTTTTCTTATACTAATAAAACAAGACAACAGATGCTCGGCTTGATACTTCAGGTTCATTTTTCAACAAGACTTATTTAAAAAAAAAGCTAACGAGTCTCTTTCTTGGAATCGACGAGTAACATTAAGAGATCGTTCTCGCATCGTTATCGCATTTCCAGTACTTCAGTACTGGTCGTACTCCAATATATTTAAGATTTTGTCTATTTTTATAGACATAATTATATCAACATAATATATCTCAAACACTCAAATGCATGTGCAAGTCATTAATTGATTTACATACAAATTTAAAAAAAATGGACACGAATTGCATTTTAGTGCTTAAGAATTATGGTTGTAAAAATCGATGAAGGCTTTATAATATAAAAGCTACAAACCGATTACGGAAGTAAGACCAAACAACACAACTTTATTTTATCAAGCATTGATGGTGTATATTACGGCTTGCATTTATTAAGTATGGTTGACATTTTAAAACTTCTATGTTTTCAAAAAATGTGGCTTAATATTATTTTGTGTTCAGTTAAAGGTTATTCATATATTTTAGTAGGTCAAATTTGTATAAATATGTCACAATCTATTCTGTATGAAAAGACGAGCTGTGAACCCAAGCTTACAACTTAGAGGCAATAAAGGTTCAATGAATATCATTCAGCACAAGCTTGGGACTGAAACATTACGTTAACATTAGTTAATTCGTTTTGTTACAAATTGGTTTAAAAAAATCATTTTCACAATTTCGTGACAAATCAGATGTGTATTGTGCTGTGCATTCACGACATTTTTAGATTAAATTCAATCAACAAACATAATTAATAGTTTTTACTTTATACTTCCTCAGCTCTTAAATTCACATTAATAATATCACCCAAACACTTTGAAATAACGGCTGCATAAGTGTAACGTCACGCTTATGTATTTTGTTTTGTGATGTTATGTATTTTGTTTGGTAGCTATACGAAATAATTGCGTTTATGAAAATGTTTTTATTATAAAAGTTGCTATAAATTGTGGAGGTAATTCATGTTATTTTTTTTTGTACTTTCAAAATGGCCTCTGAATGTTTGAATGGTCATAGAATGAGTAAGATTTATATAATTATATAAATCTAATGATTTTGTACTTTTCAAATGGACTCGTTTATGAAACTTTAAATGATTATAGAATGAGTTATATTTGACCCTTTGTCATCCTTTAATATCATGAAAGTGCTCTACTTCACTCTTCAAGTCCCTTCAAACATTATGACATACCTTTTCTTGTCATAACTTCATGTCCATGCCCAGCAATGAAAACGACAGGCCTTTTACAAAAGATAATGTTGTTTCAACGCCCAACTCTTTAAACTTCTGCCGCTCCGAAAAAGGGATCTCCCCGAGGCACTTTCAAAATAATCGT
Source organism: Hypena proboscidalis (assembly GCA_905147285.1). Taxonomy (NCBI): domain Eukaryota; kingdom Metazoa; phylum Arthropoda; class Insecta; order Lepidoptera; family Erebidae; genus Hypena; species Hypena proboscidalis. The sequence goes on from LR990131.1 coordinate 19,871,728, forward strand.
AAAAACGTGAAGTCTCAAGAAGGGCTTCCTAATAGATAAGAATGTTATATTCACTTTACCGTGTTTACATAATCTCTACAAATGTTTGCATGAAAGCATAACGGCTTTCAGAACCTATATAAGTAAAAAATACTAATAACGGGTTGTTTACTCTACATTTTAATAAACAATATTACTTTTTTTTTACAAGAACATCTTCAAGGTTCTTTATTCATGTTAGATAATAATATATCACAAATTGACAGATGCCTACACTATTTTTATCTGTTCGCGCATGACATTGTTGATTTATATAGAGCATATAATATTTTTGTTTTATATTTTCATTGAAATTCAACATTGAGTTGAAGTTCTAAAAGTTTTAGAAAAAAAATTGACAATTATTCAAGTTTTTATTGAACTCCACAGTGTTAAAATGCTCTTATAAATAGGCACATTGTCAATCATGGACCCTGACGGGCACGGCAAAAGTAGTAGAAAGGAAGAAAGAGCTTTTTGTGTTTATAATATAAATATTTAAATTTTAAAATTGAATCGTTTATTGTTATCGTGTTTATTTTATTGGTGTTAAATACATAATTATCATACTTATCATTAATCGGATACATATATGAAATAATAAACCATTAAAAATAATATAACTAGCTAACCGTAGAAGGTGAATTATTAAAATATGGTGTATGTATGTATTATTATTATTATTTTTAATGTTCATGTAGTCTCATTTAAATATTCATTTATATGGTAATAGCATTTTTCTAATTACTAATTTTAATGTCCAACGCTACCGCTTAGGTTTTAAAACTTAAGTATTTCATCACGATAAGACGACTTCTCGGTATTTGATTCAAAAGTTGCCCTGCCATTTCAAAAATAGCATCGTGTTAATTGCGATAGGCATCAGCCAAGAAAGTTCTGTTGGGTTGATAAAGGTTTCGCAAAAAGCTTTACATTTTTAACTTTGTCTATTCAACTGGATGGAAATAGACTTGCTTTCTCGCTGTTTTTGTAACTGAGGTCCATATAAATAAATAAATCTAATGTTCTCTGGCTCAGTAGCGTTAAAAATGTTACTTTCAATCTACAGGGCTTCTGAAAATATATAAAAGTAGGATGCGACACATCGACATTTATTAAAAACACAGTTTCTATACATGCTTAGTATTAATTGAACGTTACGTCACGAAATGACGTATCATACAGTTGAGAAATTTAGGGTGCCGGTAAGAGGCGACCGTAGCTGGATGGCTAAGAGCGACTGCCCGGTGTGCAGTAAGGTCGCAGGTTCAAATCCTGCCGGTCCCATATCTTTTTCAACTGTTTCGTAGTTTAATTGCAAGAGATTACAATTTCCATGTCTTCCGAACGAATTAATCATTGCGATCATCCAATTTGTTTGGCAAAGGTGAATTTATTTCTGTGTGAAAGAAAAATATGCGGTTAAAATAAATACTGACCGTGTAGGTAAGCTGTGTTTTCAATAAATTACCTAACCTGCCTACCAATTGAAAAGGGTGCGGCAAAACCCACACTTCAACTTTTATAATTAGGTCCTATGTGATAGGAGGTGAGCCTATCGCCATTCACTGGGCTCAAATCTAACTCGTATTGCTATTGAGAATTTTCTGGAAAAAAAAACACTTTGCCCTACCCGGATCCCTAGACTTCGCTTTCCCTACGACAACGAAGCTGCATTTTTAATTTAATTTGCTTACAAATCTATTTTGTTTATGGATCTTTTATTCTGCTGCTCGATGTTTTATTTTTCTGACGGATAAGTTATTTTGCTGACAGAAATATAGTCGCCTATAATATTTAAGCGCCTATTTCACAATCGACAAGTAAGTAGCAATTAAAGTTAATTATAGCATTGTGAAATAACATAAACGATTAAAAATTACAGTTGTGACAATTTTCATATATCAATTCTGTCTCTTTAATACGTTGGTAAATTAAATTAAATTATAGTATATGAATACGTAAGCTTTACGATGGTAAAACAGCCTCACTCGTCGATAATTGCCGAATATTAATTGGTAGTAGAATACCATTATAAAACTTTCAATAGAATTCAATTCGTGCAATATGATAAATATTCTGTGTAGACTGTTTACCTTTATAATAATTACGCGATTTAGACCTGTTGTCAATTTTTTTAAAATGTTCTTAAATCGCGAAAGTTTTAAAACATTTAGACTGTTTGAGCTATTTGAAATTATGTAAACTGAGTAATGAATATAAACAAACCTTATATTTGTAATATTTTAAAGCAAATTTTAGCTTTGCTATGCCTTTTTGTATTTTATATAATATTAAAGTTGAAAAATTAAGAATCCAGCAGGACTCGAACCTGCACCCCCTGGGTATAAAGTATTTGTTAAAAATGGGTCATCTTTCGACAGTAATAGTGTTGATCTTAATTCAAACTTACTGTATGTGAATATGTGAATAAGTGACTTATCACTTCGCATAGATGGCGCTAAAACCAAGTAAGGTTCGTCTAGCTATGGCTGGCACAAAAAAGAGTTGAGAAATTTTGAGTCCGGCAGCATACGAATCCATAGCTGAATTGGCAAAGCACTTGGGGCGTATACCCAGGGGGTGCAGGTTCGAGTCCTGCTAGATTCTTAATTTTTTAACTTTAATATTATATAAAAAACCTTATATTCTTTATATAATATTAATTTCTCATTTTGTCTTCATCATTGGGCTAGCCCACTAACCACTAGTTGTTAGCGTATACAACCTCTCACTGTGGGGATTCGGATTGGATAATAGTGTTATTAAGGCTTTCCGCCAGGCAATTCACAATAGCAACATGAAGTTGGAATTGTCGCGATATGCTCTCCGATATCAAATGTGACCTAAACATAACATAAACACATACTACATTATTTTAATTAAAAAAGAGGCCGTGGCGCAATGAATTGGTTTAACGGGGTTACGTGGGTCCGAATCCTGGCCAGTACACCACGGACGTAAAATTCCTCCTAACACTAGCGAATTAAGCTTAACTGGAGGGTGTTTACAAGAATATTAGTAATTTGTATTTGCAAATTACTAAATTGTTTTTGAGGCCGATCGAACCGATTATTCTTGCAGGTTAGGCAATGCTTACTGCGGTCGGCCGTGGATTGGAGACCATCTTTAACATAACGAGTTTTCAACCGTGCGTCGGAGACAAGTTAAGCCGTCGGTCCTGGTTGCAATTTTTTTTTTAACGGGATATAATCCCACCCACACGCCCACCACTGTGACTCCTGTGACGCCAGGATCTACAGCGGCAACCAACTGAAAGGCACCGTGCATGACACACGGGCAATCCCAGGAAGAGTTAAAATTGTCTTGGAACCCGCAACGAATTTAATCAGAAGTATATAGTTGGAGTTGGAAAGCAATTTGAACATCTATGGAAGTCGTTACGGGTAGTCAGAGACCAGAAAATCTGACATCTAGTCTAACAGAGTATGAGTCGCTGCACGTTAAATACCGATATTCAGCTAAACCCTAAGGCTAGCAGCCGACCCAATGTAATTGGGAAAAGGCTTGGCAGATTCATTTTGTTTCCAGTGCTGTCTCTGGAAACAGAAATGTATTGAAGCATTATATTGCATTTAATATAATGCTTCACATGACATAAATGACCGATAATTTTTGAATATTAATTGAATACTAGAATTCCGTTTTGAAACTTTCATTTGCATTAAATTGTTTATGACATTTAATATGGTCTGAAACTGAATAACGTTTCATATTAAAATCATATTATTAAACCTTATATTTACTATACCTTTATAGTAAATATAAGGTTATGGATGTGATAAAGCGACATTTTTATTGAAATCTCAGATTCTAGATGAGGTAAGTGTTCATTTCTACCGGGTACTTTTTTATTAGATATGATAAAACATTAGCCTTTTGTCGAAAAAAATTCAATGACCTCAATATTCAATTTATTCGAAAAAAATAAACGTGAAAATACCCATGGAAATACAATAAATATAACGCTATATCGCATTTACCCTGTATGTTGTAAAACAATTAGAAAAATTATCATTGGCCGTATTATGCTATTTTTTTGTATTTGAGTAGTAAGGTCGAACGTTCTTCAGAATTGTATTACTTTTTTCTTGTTTACCGACTTAAACTATTTTTTTTATTTCTTTTTATGTTTGTTTGCCAATTACTCTTAGACTTTTAGACCGATTTGAGAATTTTTTTTATTGTCTGAAAAAGTATACTTGTCATGTGGACCCATTTGCATCAGGTCACTATCTGATGATGGGATTCTAGAGAAATCGAGGGCACGCACACATTTTAAAGGCTTCTATATCGTATATTACGTAAAGCTCCTCAGATATTTGCATCTTGCTGAGCTGATGCTGGAAAGTACAACTCTTCAACGTTTAGGAGTACAGGAATAGTTCTTTAGATATAGGCACCTTAAGGCTGATGAGACAAATGAGACGAGACGTTGAATATAACTTAAATATTTCTTACTTTTTAGTGCATTCTTTGTAATAAAATTGAAGCCGGTTTTTTTTTTGGAAATAATGTATGGTGAAATTTCTTAACTGACACCAAACTTTTTGTTATGAATAGTAATTAAGTAGTAATATTATATATTAAAGATTTTTAAAATGAAAATAAATAAAAAAAATGTTAGAAACTGTTAAACCTAATATAATTTCCTATATCCCTATGGAATAATATTCAATAACTCTGAGCAAACCAAACCTTCGATAAAAGGGTGTTCCCATTTAGGTCGTCAAAACAGGGTGCCCCGGCGGCACGGAAAAATAATTTGATCACGTATTTGAACAAAATTAATATACAACTCAGTGTAGCGGCAAAAATACTGTTGATTTTTTATTTTAGGCCGTAGTCCTAGCAACATGAGTATTTGGTAGTGAAGTGGCCAATTAAACGTTTACGCTGTTGTATGTTTTGCTTTATATCGTGAACTAGATTTTGCCCATAACTTGATCCACTTGGGATTCGATATGTCAATGCTTTTTACTTTAAAATTAAGGAATTTACTTATTGGTCTACAACTTTGAATTAACGCTCTATGGGAATATCTAGCACACAACTCATTAACGTCTGGTAAGGAAGCTATGTGCACAATTTCGTTTATTTTTTTTTTCAAAACTGACAATCTTTCCATATATTCTAACAACTACTAATTCACCCCTTTGGAGAATTATACTTCTAAAAAGTCAGTCTTTCAGTTCATTTACGTCGTATAAGATACACAGATAAATTGATACCCCCTAAACATATACCAGTTCTTAAGTTAATCCTTTAGCTACACAATTGTGAAAACTGCATCTAATTTTATGCAGCAGTTTTTGCGTGATTCGCGTACAAAAATTAGTTATCCAGGCAGACAAAATAAAAAAAAAAAAAAATATTTTGGCTTCTACTACATGTATGTATTAAGTATGTTTGTATTGACAGATATTAGAAGATATAAAAATGTAAATTGACGCTAGTATTTTGCAGAATGAAGTAGTTACAAATGCTAATATACATTCATACTATATTTTTATATGTGCCAAATGGTAGTAGGTTGAAGTTTCAACCATTTAAAAATGAGACTAGTCTACAAATCTTGACCTGTACTGACCGCATTATGTTGTAGGCTACTGAATTTATAGCTACGTGTATTGCATAAAAAACTAAATGGCTGTATACTAAATTTGGTCTATCACCTAGTACAGTGGGCCAAGCAATTAGGTATGTAGGGCAACAAATGTAACGCCATAGTGAAAACTGACTGCAATAGATATGCATGTGTGAATTACATTATTTAGATATCTAACTCACTTATCCATAACTGGTATAGTGAGTCTTTACTATGACTAGGAAGATTAGTCCCTGCATACCTAACTTGTTGGCCCACTGTACAAAAATTTTCCAAGACTTTTAACTATTTAAAGAGTGACTAGAAACTTGAATCTACAAAACTTGACCTGCGCTGACCTCATAAGCTCGCCTACAAAAAGATTTTAACTAAAAAAAGTGCGACTCGGCATTTGTAACCGGACCAAGAATGAATGGACTCATAAATGTTAAGGAATGTAAACATGGCCACAAGCCTAGCATGAAAGCTGGTGACCCAGCCAAATGTAACGTGGAAGGTGACGTGGTCAGATAGACCAAGATAAGGTTGAGGTTTCGACTTAATATGCTGATTAGGAGATAAATTATAGGAAAATTAACAATTTGACTCATATTTTCATTAACTTATTGTAAATTACTGCATAATAAATTTAGAATGTTAAGTATTGACGTTTTACTTTAAATAAAAACACAATTTATTACTACTTTTTAAGGATATCGAGGTCGAAAACAATATACCTACCCAAAATCAGGAATTTCACGCATAAAAATCTTGGCCTAATAAATTCATTTTATTTTATTCTCACGAAATATATTGTTTAAATACAGATGCAGGTAGACACTGTAGAACTTCTTTAACTCATCATTTATTAATAAGTTATCTTTGATTTGATGCCACGGTTGACACCTCCGTCATTTTTGTGCGATTTGTTTTTTTCAAAAATGTCATTAATCTTAAGACCGAGCTTTGAAGATTAAAAAAAACCTCCTTTTGCTCAACCCAGCATTCGAACCCAGCACCTTTCAATACGCAACGAAATCACTTTCACAAGGTTCACGTAACGATTACCATAATCAGAAATCTGTTTTGATAATCAGAATGTTTTGGCTTGCCGTATATCGAGTTAAATTAAAATGATACGTCTCATGTACTACGTGTACAGGATATTGAATTTTTATTTAATTTACCTTATTTATGATTTCGATTGAAAATCAAATTATTTTTTGGCAATTGCATTTGAAAGCTGATACAATTCATGTAACGAAATATAACCGCGTAACTTTTATTTTAGTAATAAAATACGGGCACTTGATATGAACATATAAATATTCTGACTAAGATATTGAAATGAACATATACTTCCTCTTTTCTAGAAAACGTTGTCAATTTTGTACGTGGTATGAGTTTGTGTATATTATACAAGTTTATGCCTTCAACTTTATCCGCGTGAAATTAAGTAGCTGCTGCCGCACTTTGACCCGCGTTCAACATTACTGCTCTGCTCCTGAAAAGTTTAGCGTAATGTTAAATATCTAAAAACTCTATTCAGAATTACACTATCAAACACAAGATTAATTATCAAGATTACACCATTATTTCTTGAGATTAGCGCTATCAAACAAATAATAATTATTAAATTTCATTATTTAATTACTAAAGTTTCTAGGATTTCGTGTTGAGTTAGTCAGTAACCTTTCGCTTTAATGTTAAGATATTTTTTTCATAAACAAGGCCGTAATATTATTATGCTTTTTTGAGAGCACTTTCATGCGGATTATCTGTGAGCTAGCAATAAAACTTAAAACACAATGCTCCATAAAACAACGCACATTTTCATAACAATATAACAATTTCTGGTGCCGCGCCGTCCTGCAGTTTTATTACAAATTTAATGTCGATGTAAAATTTCACTTGATGTGTTCTGCAACCATCTCACCGTGAACTAATATAATAATATATATCTGTACTAAACTTATACATACATGGAAATTTAGTTGAAATTTTAAGAAACTCGTTTAGGAAATTAAATCGCTCGTCAGATCAAGTATAGAAGTTTGTCAGTTGTCAGATTTCTTTACTAGGCTAGTTAGTCTAACAAATAGCATTGCCCCTTAGAGATCTGATGGCAGTCTTTACGAAAAGACTGGAATAATCATATTTTTTTTATTTAAAACTTCATATTAGGATGCCAAAACCCTAATACCAGCTATGAACTCGGCAAGCGTCACCATTAAGAATCAAATTAGGATGATCGATTCTCAACCTTATTAGCATAGCCATTAAAGCCTTAATGGTTTATCGTTCGAGCACTGCATTGATGACGCTTTTAAGGCTGTGAGTTAAATCTTTTACGATCAACATAAAAACCTCGTTATTTTTTCGGAACCACCGGAATGTGAAATTTTTGTGAAAAAATATTCTGTTATTGCTTCCTATCATCGAGAGTCTTTCGAGAGGCTTTCTGTTCTATTTTACTTCGGAAATTGGGCATTTCGTAGACTTTCATGTATGTATTGTATGTGCACGTTTCGTGCATTAGAATATTGGTGGCCTTGCTGGCTGCCAATGCAGTGCGAATTGCAGGTACGATACTAGTGAAGGACAAAATAGCTTTATATTCGTGGTTTTCTATCGGATATCGATGAAATAAATTGTGGTATATTTTTATTTTTTTATGTCAAAGTAACACTTTATCATGTACAGACGACAAAGTAATTAAGTATAAAAAGCGAAAATTTATTCTTTATAATGAAAACTGACTACAGCAATGATGCAAGTGTGAGATACATACCTAAATAGTGGGTATGAAACACTATTACACACTAGTTTTCACTATGACTATGTTTGCCCTGCATACTTAATTGCTTTGCCTTCTGTACATTAAACAAATAATTATTTTAATTTTTAATCGATGCCGCTCCCTCTAAATGAACACAAACATAACGAGCCTCATTAAGCAAATGGCTTTTCAAAACAAAACGTTAGCCATAAAAGATGACGAGAGCGCAACCATCATTTCCCGAAAAAAATCCGGACAAAATTTAAAGCGGGATATTATACAGGGTGGTCTTAAAAAGACAATGTATCCTTAAGAACGTTGTTCAAACATTATGTAAAGGTATGTACATAAGCTGGAAGTATTTACGTAACGACAGTATAATGGGTTCAAGCTGTTAAAAGTGCTGTGCCAGGGAACTATGAGGTTTTAATAAAACATACAGGGACTGAGCAGGCGCGCTTTTTAGGCATAATAGAGGAAATAAAGATTGTTATTGCGGCAAAAGTGGATTTTTACGGTTAAATATACAATTTAAGAGGTATAAGGCATAAACTTAAAAAATATCTGGTCTGCTTTGGTTTCTTGTGAGTGAGATTAATTTTACTTGATTTCCTGCTTAACCCATAATAAATGTTGATATCAATAAACTTGCTATAGCTATGCTTAGCAAATTTTACTAGGTAACAGTTGAAAAAATTATGGAACCGGCAGGATTTAAACCTGCGAACTTCTGCACACCGGGCAGCAGATTTTACCAACCAGCTACGGCCACCTCTTGCCAGAACCCTACATTTATCAGCTATATGTTACGTCATTCCGTGAGGTCACGTTAATACATAAGTAGGATACAAACTTCTTAGTACAGTTGTTGTTAGTACGTAAATAATGATCTAATAAATTGAATGGTCTTTTAACCTCTCTTTAAACTATTACAAAATTACATATATTATGACCATGTAATGTGCAGAGTTGTTTTAAAAATACCAATAACCTCTGAAATACCGCTTCTAAATATATTCTTTGAAGGTAGATTAATAAAGCTTTACAACCAGTAAATATTCGTGATGAATGTATAGCTGACGTTCCAGGATTCACTTAGCCCAGTTTGGGAGGCAGCCAGGAGCGGCCGGCCTAGTAATTCAATATACCCAGTTACGGACAGCCAACATGAAATTCAAGCAAAAATGCAATAAAAAAACAAATATTTATGTGATTGTTATCAATAATTTTGTTAGTTTAAAATAAATAATAGTTTAAAAAACTAAAAACACGCTTTTAAAGTACTTCTAACTAAAAAGTGAAAAATAATTCCTAATATAAGCTGAAAAAAGCGTGGGTTGCTCGATAGACGAAAAATATGGCACAGAGCGCCCCACGCTTTTTTTTTTTTAAAAATTAAAAAAAAGAAAATAAATAATAGTTGTAGGGCCTGGTGGTTTAAATTATACTGCGTTTACTTTCTTAATATTAACTTTTAATGTTGAAAATACACGTAAACACAATCATAGTAAACCAAAGGTAAAGTTAAAGTTTTGCACTCCTTAATATACGCACTGATTGTTTACACACTCAAGTCTCTCTCCGTACTGGCCGACAACCGGCAACTCTTATAGACATCGCGTCGCATGTGGTGTAGCTTGCTACGCGATGTCGGAGGTGCGGACATTGCGTCGTCCGGCTACACCACATTTCACGAGCGAGAGTCGCGACGGTTCTACGGGTGAGGGACATTGCGTCGTCCGGCTACCCCACGTTGCGCGAGAGTCGCGAAACGGTGCTGCGGGATGGGGAACATCGCGTCGTCCGGCTACACCACGTTTCGCGCAATACTACGTGCTCGCTATATAGTTTTTTTTAAACTATTATTTATTTTCTACTTTTTTGTTTGGTTTATTTATAAGAGCGTTTTTTAATTATTATTATTTTTTTAATTATTTATTTCGAATTATTGCATTGTCATCCATCTTTGACAGGTGTGCAAAATTTAAATGAAATCTGTCCGTTTAAAGTGGGTCAAAATCGAGTCCAAAGGAGTCGGTTACATACATGGGGTCCTGCTGTTTGGCCAAAAGTCATTTGGCAAAATTACACTTGACAAACTATGTTTGGCAAAAAAATGGTTTCGCCAATTAATCTTTTTACTAATAATCATTTGACAAATGACTTACTTTTCCACATGATCAACACTTAAATTTACATTTTACAAATAATTATATTACATAATGAACATTTAGCAACTGAGTTATCAGAAAAAACTACTATTGGTCTAAAATTTTTTGATAAAATGTATTATTTGACAAATGTTTCGTTTATTAATTAATTTTATAATCTTATAATATGTATGCAATGCATTAAGATATTTTATAATTTTAAATTAACAGCAATCGATTTTAATAATATTGTTTCTGAATATTCGTCTTTCAACATTAATATTCTATCAATCCGTTCATCTTTGGAGACATATTTCTTTTTCTTTTTTTCTGGAGGAATACCAGTCATTTTTTGATCAATTGCACTCTCGTTGCTTATAGTTTCTTTAATTAGTTCTTTAATTACACAATATAGCCCCGGATGGTGTTTGTCGATTATCTGATTAATTTTATGATACCATGCTTCAGCAGAGTTCGAAGTTCTAGGTATTTTTTCGTTGTTCATTTTATTAGATATTTGTATATATTATTAGATATATATTTATTATTTTTATTAAATAGTTTTTGTTATTAGTATATAAATGTTTTTTATGTGTAGGCCTGTTCTAAAACCCTTATATATACAGTAGTATACACACATTGTTTTTACTCCTTTATTTTCTGCTTGAAGTGTAAGATATTGCAACCTTATATACTATGGATTTATTTATAATAATTAAATTGCATTTCTCTAATTAAGTTTATTTCTCTTTATAACCATATTGAGCTATAATGTTGTTTTGGTTGCTATAACTTACACATAGAATTATTGTCAAAAACAAACAAATATTGTATGAATTATTTGAAAAGATGGTGCACATGAGTTTCTCACCAGCTCTTCTCATGATGCAATACCCATCGGAGCTGGTACTTGGATTGATTTTAATTCAATTCTCTAAGTTGAATTAAAGTCAATCTAAGCTCCGGTGTCAAATCATTTTATTACAATAAGTATTATAATTTAGTTAGCTAAGTTTTATTTTAATTTTATATTTTTTGTGTTTTGATGTTTGCTTTGACGTGTTCAAGCGCCCCTTGGGGCCCATGGAAATAAATGATTTGATTTGAAATGATTTGATTTGAAATTACTACTCCAAAATCCTGGACTATATTTTGCTGGTCCATTATCAGTCCCACTCACATAATTTTCTTTAAACCAATACGCAATTTTTTTGCTATCTTCGTCAGTCAGGGATTCTAAATATTTTTCAAAATATTGAGGAATGTCCGTCTCCTTCAGATAACTAAGCGCCAGTAAACATTTGATGTCCTTGTTGAAATGTCCATCCTGTGTATACTTTTTCGCGAGACCACTACTCTGGACTTTCCTAAAAGAAAAACAGTTAAAGTACCTATTAGTTGATATATTATATCATAGGTCCCAAAAATCTTAAAAAAATTGGTTAGGTTAGGTTAGAACAGTGACCATAAAACGCGCGAGCCGAGCGAGCGAAGCGAGCGTGCCGCGGCAGCGGCCGGCGAAGCGGCAGGAAATGATTCAATTCAAATTATTAATTGCATGACTTCTGTATAATCTTACCTGTAAATAATTTGCCCCAAATGAAAGTTGCAACAATGCAGAATTATATCTTCAAAATTAGACCGCAAACTTGAGATGGCGGCTTTCTCAAAATCTAAGATGCATACTTTTGGCTTAATGACAATGTTGTTTTCTGCCCCATATTCTATCAGCATTTCAAACATCACATCATATGTTCTTTTATCTTTGTGAGAACAAAGACAAAATACCAGTGGAAATGTTTTATTGTCGTCTGAAAATATATTGCCGTGTATTTGTATACAGGGTTATTGGGTAAGTCGACCTAGATCCGTTAAGAGGTGGTAGTTCCCATCATTTCTGACTGATCTGACTATCAAACACCCCACCCTAAACCTAACCGTTTTCGAGATATTGGACTTAGAGGGTTTTTTTAAAAATATCTTGATTTCTTAACTATAGCCTATTTTTTTTGTATCCTATACCTTTTATTTTTTTTTAATTCTGATTTTTGTGTGCCAGATAAGTTTGTTTATAATTCTCAACCCAAAAAGTGCAAGTATCTGAACCAATGGGATCGTAGTAGACGATTGATACCGTAAAAAAGTAATTAATTTGAAAAAAAAAATTGTTTCTTTTAGTAATATTTAAAAAAAAATCTATGGCGTTAGTTCTGCAGATATTTTAAATAATATTTACGTTCCATTAGCTATCCAACAAGGTATCACAAGCTAGGGTCTTATCACAATTCATAGAAAAAAAATCGATAAAAGGCTCCCAGGTAGTAAAAAAAACAATGGTACTTAAGATTAAACTTCTCTTTTGGGCCAGGAAACGAAATAAAACAATACAAATAATTATTAAACAACATTTATTTAAATTTATAAATCTTGTTCTACATGGCCGCCTCTGTTTTGCACACACACTCTCATTCGGTGTCTTAGTCCGCTTTTAACTACTACAGTCGTTAAGTCTCTTCGAATTTCGTCAGCAGCCTCAATAATCTTCTGTCTTAATATGTCAATAGTTTCAATTGGATTATTCTCATTGTAGACTAATGTCTTCATGTGTCCCCACACATAAAAATCCATGGGAGTCAGGTCAGGACTTCTTGCTGGCCACGGTATGGGTCCACCTCTTCCGATCCACCTATTAGGATACTCGTTGTCTAGCCATTCCCTGACCCCTCTTCTGTAATGTGCAGGGCAACCGTCGTGTTGGAACTTCATGTTTCTAATCAGATTTAGGGGTAAATCCTCTAATAAATTTGGTAACTCTTCTCTTAGAAAATGTTCGTAAAATTCTCCGTTTAAATTATCAGGTAGAAAGAAGGGCCCAATTAATTTGTTTGCTATGATTCCCATCCAGACATTTAAACTAAATCTTCTTTGTGCGGCTTTTGTCCTCTTCTGGTTAGGATTTTTTTGCGCTTTTGGGGCCCAATAATGAGCGTTGTGGTAATTTGTAATTCCATCTTTATCAAATTTTGATTCATCTGTCCACAAGATTTGTTTTAAAAATGCTGGGTCTTCTAAATCTCCATGAAGCATAAATCTACAAAAGTCTAACCTCCTCACTGGATCTCCCTCTTCGATAACATGTACTGGCGTGTAGTGATAGGGGTAGAGGCCTGCAGTATTCACCGTAAACCACACTTTCCACTGCGAGAGTCCAAGTTCTCGGGCAACAGCATTAGTTGAAGTAGTTGGATCCGCTCTAAACCGTTGAACTATTTGATTATCTTCATCTTCATCATCAACAATGATCCGTGGTCGGCCTAGGTCTGCTCGACGCCTTAAAACAGAGCCAGTCTCTCTGAGTCGCCGGTAAGCGCCGTCAAAGACAGTGACATCCGGTATTCGGCGGCCGGGATAACGTGCAATGTATTCGTCACGAGCTCGTGCAGAAACACCATTGCAGTACCCATAACAAAGTAGAATATCCGCGTATTCCTCGTTCGTGAAGGTTGCCATCTTCAACAGTTCCAATTCAGAAGCACAATTCAAAGTCCAGTTAACAAGCACAGTCACAATTTGTAGGAAACAGTCCAGAAATACAAGCCAAGTCGGGTAAGAAATGAAGAGCACTAAATATCGCATCTACTACGGACGAATCACGGAAGCAGACTAAAACGAAACAATAACAACAAATTGGCCGGGATTATTTTATCTCGCTTGCACCTGGTCAGTTTGTCCCGCTCGCACGCACCACAGCTCCGTGGAAGAACAATAGGACCAAAGAACCCAAATTTGTACTGCTACCTGAGAGCCTTTTATCGATTTTTTTTCTATGAATTGTGATAAGACCCTAGCTTGTGATACCTTGTTGGATAGCTAATGGAACGTAGATATTATTTAAAACATCTGCAGAACTAACGCCATAGATTTTTTTTTAAATATTACTAAAAGAAACAATTTTTTTTTTTCAATCGTCTACTACGATCCCATTGGTTCAGATACTTGCACTTTTTGGGTTGAGAATTATAAACAAACTTATCTGGCACACAAAAATCAGAATTAAAAAAAAAATAAAAGGCATAGGATACAAAAAAAATAGGCTATAGTTAAGAAATCGGGATATTTTTTAAAAAAACCTTCTAAGTCCAATATCTCGAAAACGGTTAGGTTTAGGGTGGGGTGTTTCATAGTCAGATCAGTCAGAAATGATGGGAACTACCACCTCTTAACGGATCTAGGTCGACTTACCCAATAACCCTGTATAACTGGGTAAAAATACTAGGCACAACTTTAAAAGTGCCATCCACAATCCAATAGCCTGATTTACTCAGAATGGTCACTTGATTCAATGTTGACATCATTATTATTCTCTTGTTATCATATTTACGATCTTTTATTACGAAATTTTGACCTTTGATTTCTGTTATTGATTCGTCAATATTAAATTCTAAATTAGTTGGCTCATCCAATATTCCATGCAGTTTGCGTTTTGCACGATACATGCTCTGTTTAAGAGCAGACGTTGATGGTAAGGATTCTATAATTATAGAATCACTTTCGCTTTTGGAGTCGTTTTTTACTTTTAGTGACATCATCTTTTAATTTATTGCGAAAATCTGCAACTTTTTTACGTAACGGATCTGGTTCGTGACTATGATTTTGAGGCTGTTTTAATAAAATATATGTTCTTCCTTCTCATTTAAAGTAGTTCTCAACATCACTTTACACTGATATATTTTATCATTTTTCATTTCACACGCCCAATAATAAGTGCTTTTATTTGTGGATACTTTGTTGTATGTATAACCGTCCAAGTAAAGTTTTATTCCATTTCTGGTAGATTTAAACACTTCACACACCACCTTATCACTCATTTTGCAATAAAAATAACTAACAACTCCGTATAACACTTCGCCGTGTACACATAAAATGATAATACTCAATAATGCATTTATCCTTAAATGTCAGTGCAACAAATTTTTTCTCACGGCTATACGAGGGTAGCGGAATAAATTATCCAACAAACTAAATTCTAATGTTGAAAAATGAAGTGCATTTGTAAAATAACGTTTTGTTAAATGACATTTGAACAAATGCTTAATTTGCGAAACATGTTATTTGGTTAAATTAAAAAAGATCAATTGACATTTTGTTATTTAAAACATTTATCAAGTACAGTGTTTGCTAATGGATCATATTTTGCTAAGTGAGTTTTTGTAAGATGATACTTTTGTCAAATGTCTCGTTTGCCAAATGAACATTTGGTTAAACGTTGTTTGTTGAATGATCATTTGTCAATAATTTTTTGGTCAAACAGCAGTAAACCTACATACATACATACATACAGACAGGTGAAGCTAATATAAGCGTGTTAATTAAAAGAACTCATCCAACCTTCGGCATATCGGAAAAAATTATAAACAGGATTTAAATAATTCAACATTATTTGTGTATTAATTACATAACCGTTGGCAATAAAAAAATGTGTTACCGAGAACAATGTTTTCTTTTTTAAGCAAATTAAAGCTTATAGCTCACTTAAAGGTAGGTAGTACTAACAAGATTCTTAATTTTGAAACCTTAATATTGTAAAAAAAAAGGATACCAAAAATTTTTTAAACTATTTTGTAGATGTATGAATTTAAGTCAAATGTATGCAGTAAGGTAAATATACTTAGATTTCTATTATTGTAAAAATTACGTCATACTTACAAAATAAACATAATCAATCACTTTCAAAACCTTTTTTTATAAAAATAAAAAGATAAAGATACCATTACTGTAAGGAGGTATACCTACGTAACAAGGCCGCTAACGATTTAGTGTGTCAGATGTCTGTTATATGCCTAATTGGTGCGTGACAATGATATATGTCTGTGAATTTATGGGCTTCAACGTTAATGATAGCCGGCTAAATGTACATTTCTTTATTTATCTTATCAAGTGAATTTTAGTAGTACACTAACTTTTACCCGCGACTTAGTCCGCGTGGAATTCATTATAATAAGTAGTAGTAGCTGCTCCCGCAATTTCACGCGCGTTAAACGTAACTGCCCCGCTTCCATGAAGCTTAGCGTAATGCTAAATATAAAAAAAACTTAATGGATTTACTTATCTTATTAAACACAAAAATAATAAATATTATTAAAACCGACGTGAGATGAAGACATTATTAATGAGAATACGGGTTACTCACGTTACTTTAGCCGGGATATACCGCCGACTGACGACGCTGCTAGACGTCGCGCGGAGGCAACGACACGCGAATAATAGCCCAGTTGATGAATCCACGTACTAGATTCGAAACTAGTCGGCATATCCCGGCTAAAGTAATGTGAGTCACCCGTATTCTCAATAATTACAAAAATAATTATTAAAATCTAATGAGTAGTGCCCGAGATTAGCGCTAACAAACAAACAAACTGACTTGCTCCCGCGGTTTCGTCTGCGTAGTAGGTAAATCAATAAAAAGTAGCCTATGTTACGCGCCTATAAGAAATTATCAAAATCGGTCAAGTCGTTTAGAAGACTATCCAATACAAACAGACAAAAACTGTATTTTAGGCATACGAGTAGGTATTGTGTAAATAACTATAGGTATCAACTCGAAAAAACATAGTTATTTTGACATTCAAAACAGACACTTCAATTTTATATAATATTAAAGTTGAAAAATTAAGAATCCAGCAGGACTCGAACCTGCACCCCCTGGGTATACAAAAAAGGCATAGCAAAGCTAAAATTTGCTTTAAAATATTACAGACATTTCAATTTTATTTATTTGTATTGATGATTACTTTTTTACTATATTTGTATAGTTATTATGAATGTTAAAAACGAAAATGTCCGTGGAAGTAGTGACTCAAATAATTAATCAAGTTTAACTAAGAATGTCTAACAAAATATTGTTAAAAGCACTCAAAACAACAAAAGCACTGCTTCAGCTCTTCAATTATTTATATAATTCCGTACACATGGCTATACATCAAGCTTAGATTCCAGTATAAATGATCTCGCGTTGTACTGGCTTTACATGCAATGCGATACCAGCTTATACTGGTAATGAGTAGCTTCATGTGTAGGGTGAACAAACGTTAAGTTTTGTTTAAACATCGCTTCAGCTCCTAGCAAGTTTATTTTGCAGCAAATTTTGCATGTGTCGCTACCAGCTAATTAACGAATGAATTAACAAAAAAATATGTTATTTAAAACTTCATATACGTACGTTAGATTTTCTTATGAAATTTGTTAATTAAACTTACGTTTTAATAGGCACAAAGGTTCGCTTTACCCTAAAATAAGGACGATAGCGTTTAACTAAAAAATATTTTAGTTTTTAATCGTAAAAAACTCCTTTAATGAAAAATTCTTTAAAAACGGACGGCATGGTATCAAGCAAGTTCTAAGTAAAAAAAAACTTGTTTTTATTTTTGGCGTAATATTAAATTCACAGTCGCCCTCAGGGACCCCTATCCAAGGGGCCGTGACAAACCGTTCATAAATAATGCGTACTCAACATTAGGCGGTACTCCAAGAAACAAACTCAAAATAAAAACAACACAAAAACTTTGTTGTTTTTTGGAGGAAATCGCAAAATGTGGGTAATATACCGTTTCATAGGTAGGTTTTTGACTTTTTAATAGTATAATTATGTTTTACAAATTATTGTAAGACATCACGAAGACACAAACAACATCAAACATATTGAGTCAAGTTAAGGTTGTAATATATTTATATGAAATATGTAAAAAATAAGATTATTAAAGTATTAATACCACAAAAATCTATTAAGCGATATAATTGGTGTCTATACGTACTTTGCGTGTCAACCATTAGTCGACATGACTAGAAATCGAAATGTTACTGTTAATGTTGAAAATGCTGCCTCTCGTCCTGAATGGCGACGTGTTGTGCAGAATAATGTGCATGTGTTTGAAGAAGGAAGAAGGTCTGGTGTGAGCTAGATACTAAACGAGACCAACTGAAAACACGACCACCTTCAAACATAACATTTAATTATCTCAATGGTGCCCTCACGTGTCCGCGGTGTTCACGTGTATTTGTCGCAAAAATATGGCACATTAGTCATCTAAGAGCAAAACATCCATGCTCGTAAAATAAATATCCCACAGTAGCTTAGTCGCCGTAGCCGAAATCGGCTAGGAATCAAATACTTATATATAATATTTTAGCGTAATATAACGTGTATACTTGGCAAGTCTGAAAATAGGTGGTAAGATATTTTGATGACGCTAAGTTTAAGCCGATACACTTACCTCGCGAGCAGAGCCACGGGCAAACGCTAGTAATAATGTTTAAGGTGCGTTTATATTGTGCTCAATGTTGTTTTGCTAATCTAAACTAAAGGCTAAGGTTACAATATAATGTTCAAAATCCATTGAGCAGTTATTACGTGAAAGAAATATAAACATTCACACATACCTTTCCAAATAACTCATTGATATTTGTAGAACTTATAGTATCCGTCAAGCTTATAATCTAAAGTACTGCTATGTTCTGTTAAATAAACTGAGCTTTGTTTAAAACAACTTAGATTAAACTAGCGATTTTAAATGTGAATGTCGTATGAGATATTAACTTCGAGAATCCCAATGCACTAAGCAATACTAAGTTTCAGGATTGTGGAGCCACAGAAAATTACTTTTCTCAGAACAATAGATTCATATGATTCTTATATTCTAATAAAAATGGTTTACATATCATATTTCCTTGAATACATAGGTAAAACCCATTAAAATTCAGTCGATGAATAACTTTCAAACTTTTGTTTAAACCCTTTTTTTATAACCTCATGTGATTCTGTTTACGGTATACGCTTTCGATTTAATAAGAAAATCATCGTTATAGTCGCTAGATTTTGTAATTATTAGGGAATTCCCTATTCAATTATCTTTAACTAAAAATATTTATGTCAAGATCAAGTTCATTTTGTCATTTTTCAACTTGTATGTTCAATGTATATAATAATATTATGTGTATACAAAGAATTAAGGTAAGGCCATGTATAAAAACTTAAAGTGTAACCGTTCTTCAAAACAATATATTTAAGCCTTGACAACCGACACACTGGTTTTGTATCACCGTATGTTTCCAAACCCGAGGTCGACAGAAAAATACTATTACATCTTTTGTAGGAACACGGAAACTGACAAAAACAGAATGAATTCTCATCGGTACAATGCGTATTAAAAGGACTAGTCGTAGGGGCGAAGCAAGGAAACGATTTAATTTAATCTCGACCCGGGAACGTTGAATTAATTTCGTTATTTGGACATTTTTCAGGAGGGGAACTGAAAAATGGGCGAACAAAAATATAAGGTACAATTTTTCAGCGTCAAATTTTGCCTTTGAAAAGTTGAATTATGAAATTATTTTTAGCGTGACGCCTTGAGAGCAAATAAGGTTCTGATTTTTGGTTCTAAGCTTTTGTTTTTAATATTACAAAGTGTAATAAAAAGCTGTGATGAGTGAGTAGGAGAGGGTTGTGTTGAATCTTGGATTTAAACTCGCGGCACGCACCGATGATTTCATATTTTGGAAGTTATGAGCGTTTTAATTAGTTGTTGTTTACTAAAGGTGGAAAGATCAACGTACTTGTGAGTTTACCGTAATGTTTAGGCAAATTTAATCGTAAAAGTGTGTGTTAAAATTCGTGTAACTGTGTTCGGTTTAAAATAGTTTAGTAGCTTTATATTTATGAGATATGTGTGACTACCATTGTCTTTTATAATAATTTCACATATAATACGTTCAAAAAATACTCATAAAATAAAAATAATATCAAAAAATACTCATAATAATTTATAAATGTCTAAATCTCGTCATTAGACTTACATAATATTCCCCACAGGAGAATTATAAGCCGTAGTCGTCCGTAACATATGGTTCCCGGCAATCATAAGATAGCCCGTTCCTAAACATCATTCAAATTCTACCAAATCGCTCTAGTTGAATACGTAACGTCGTCTTGTTTTCATTTTGGCTGTCTAATTCTAGATCATTTTGCTATGTAGGTACGGTTGGTAGGGGGATGAGGTACCACAATTTTATATGAACTTTGTTTTTAAAAAAAAACTAATTAAAAAAAAGAATATTCTTAACTCGAGCGTATTCTAAATATTATAATTATGTACTAATTTTTTTCAAAGAAAAAGGAACCGCCTTCAAAAACTCAAAAGTAAAAAATAAAATATTCGCTAAACTTTGCTTACCTTTATATTAATTTGTTTAAAACAATAAACCCAAATAATTATGTAATACCAATTAATTATATTTTTTTGAAGTCGGCGCCAAATTACAAAATCAAATACCAATTCAATTGGTATTTGATTTTGTGATTTTTTCAACAATTATTTCGGTAAATACGGTTTTAATTGTTATTTGATTTTATGATTTTTCAACAATTATTTCGGTAAATACGGTTTTAATACATACATACATACATACATACGGATCGAATACAGAACCTCTTTTTTTTTTGAAGTCGGTTAAAAAAATATTTATAATCATATTAATTTCATTAAGAAAGGTTTATTTTCATACATTTGCACCATGTAGTTCACAATTAAAACTTTAAAAAACTCAATAATCTCTTATAAAGTAATAATTTTCAAACTAATGTAATACGGGTTTAATGTTAATATGATTAGGATTTGGAATAGTTTCATAAACATATCATATCTAAAACACTACAATGCATGTTTGTTCGTGGCCATTTTGTCAAAATGGTGTTTATCATTAACTAAGTTACAAATAAACTAAAAAATAAATTAATAATTTTGTAAAAATAAGCGCCAACAAACATGCGTTTTAGTGTTTTAAATAATTATATGATAAGTCCATAAAAACAGATAAAACTTTATTTTATTAAAATTAAACGCATATTACTTTTGTATGAAAACAGCCAATTAATTGTTCCCTCAAGTTTAAAGTATATGTCACTTTTAATATTATTGTACGTTACTCATCATCGTGATAAATTATTTAAAGTCCGTATCTATATAAACTCTGTATCTTTGTTTATTGTGTCTAGAAGACGAATTAAAATCACCTATTAATCATTAAAATCTCTTTGTTTAATCTAAATACGAATAAATAACAATGATTTTTCCCATCACGCGTGAATGGCTACATTGTTTGTGATGAAATTCGATGCAAAGATGGATGGGATCTTAAGGCAGGACATAGGCTACTTTATTCCAGCACATGAAACCGCGGGCGCAGCTAGTGATTGAAAAGATTATAGGCTTTAAAAATAATTTATGTTGTATCGGCAGTAATAATAATTAATCAATGGTCGATAGTCATCAATCTAGCTTTATCTTTTGAATATCGATGCAACCGCCTTTCGACAGTATTAGATTAATAGATTTATGTTAATATCATTCTGTTTAGGGCTCTGGCGTAACAGATAAAGGACTGTATCGATTTACTTAAAAATTGGTGTTGAGATAGTACAAGATCCTTGGAATAACATAACATAACGTAACATCAGGCCTATATTACCCAGAAGAATGTGGCAGAGGTAAACAACATCCACATTTCACCTGTTATGTTTAAGTTCCATGGGATTGGGGGTGAGCCTATCGCCATCCACCGGGCACAATGCCAACTCCGTGCTGCTATTGTGAATTTTCCAGACGGAAAGTTCACATATAACACTTTGTCCGATCCGAGAATCGAACCCGAAACCTCACGGTGAGAGGCGCATACTCTTACCACTATTATCATCGAGGCAAAAATAACACAGGCTACTTTTCATCATCGTTAACGGCAGTTAGTTATGTAAAAGTATAAAGACACACAGGTACCTGACATTTTCCTTTGAAACATGCGTTGTTAAAACCTGCTTATAATAACACTATATCCAGCAACATGCATCACACATGACAAGAACACGCTCCTCAATGCCCAACACGGATGCTTTATCGCTCTAGTATTTCATCCCTTAAACACACATGTATGAAATTAAACAACAATTAATCATTTACGTGGTTGCAATACGTTGCCAGTTGGCACGTTGCCAGAGTCTGGCAGCGTTGCCACACTGCATGCCATAGCTGATGCCAGATTAATAGACAAAAAGTATAAAGATTTGTCAAGAGCCTGACTGCCTGAATGCCTGACCCACTCTTTAATTATTTTGTTTTATTTTAATGATTGCATTGAGATAGCAGTTGCGAATAATGAATTGCAGTTTAAAAGGAACGTTTGAGAAATTATTTTTTGTATTGATTTATTTTTTGAGAGCTATTTCCTTGTCTATCAAGTGTTTGTAAGCACAGAAACTTTTGAAGTGGCATTCAGTTTAATTTGTGGGTTTTAAAACATAAGATTTAAACTGAATTTTCGGAATACCTTAACATAGTATAGCAAAATTGATAATTGAATACATCAAAAATATTTGTACAATATCAAAACATGTCTGTTTCTTCTATAATTTAATATTAATATAACAGTAAAAAACTATTTTTTTTTTAATATGCTGTAAATTTACGATATAATATGTAAGTTTGAATAAAAAAATTGATGCTTGGGCCGTGCAAATTTTATTAAAGATTAAAAATTGTATTTAAAGCAAAGGTATCTTGCAAACAATAATACCAGCTTAAAAAAAAGCATTGTTATTTTCACAATAAAAACAGATACTTCAATTTTATTTATTTGTATTGATTTTTTCATCAGGAAATTTGCTATAGCAACGCGATGTTAGAATTATACCTAGTGGAAAGCGATAGGCTCATCCCCAAACGTATGGGACCTAAAGATAACGGGCAAATTAAAGGTATTATACACTTATGCCACACTTTTCTGAGTAATGCGGGTGTCATTTTTAACCGACTTCCCAAAAAGGAGGAGGTTTTCAATTCAGCCGGTATGTTTTTTTCTATGTATGTACATCGATTACGTCGCGGTTAACAGACCAATTTGCGTGATTCTTTTTTGTTCGACGCGAAATAGCTCGCAAATGGTCCCATAAAAAATTATTTTAGTTTGGTTCTGTAGTTTTTTCATGATATTTAAGCATTATTAGTAATTGAAGACGGTTTTTTTATTGGAAAATTATTGATAGTTTATTCAATTAGTTTTAAACTTATTTTTATGCCTTCAATTGTATGAATTTATCAATTTTGTTATGTATATTGGCAATAATTTGAAACGTAGTGATACTTTGAAATGATTTGACAAGTAATTTTACACTAGCAACATTTGAACTGTCACGACTGCTTTTGGGTAACGATTCTGTTAGAAAATTGATGACTGTTGTAAATTTTAGCTCAGTTTATTGTGTTAATCGTAGTGAATAGAAGTGAAACCTTACTGTATGTACGTGTTTAATTATAATAGGTGTTGAAACCTTTTCCTCGTATTATTTCAAAGTATGTATAAAACAGAAGTTTATAGAATCAGTGTTATCCTATCCCGAATTACCCGACGCATTGGAGTCAAGACTAAGTAGGTATCATCAAATTAGCGTGTTTTTATCTATATATATAAAATGGTAAACTGACTGACTGACTGGGTGATATATCAACGCACAGCCTAAACCGCTGGTCCTAGAGAAATGAAATTTGGAGGGTGTGTTCTTTGTAAAGAGTAGGTATCCACTAAGAAAGGGTTTTTCGAAATTCCACCCCTAAGGGGGTAAAATAGGGGATTAAAGTTTGTATGAAAAATCTTATTCCTTGGGTTAATAAACTTGAAACTTGGCAAGAATATTTATCTAAGTAAATTATAAAGATTGTCATTTTTAGTTTTCCTAAACTACCCCCTAAGGAGGGGTTGGGGGGTGTCAAAGTTTGTATGGAGAAATAGCGCGCAGTCCGATTAACTCGGAATTCAGTATTTATACTTGAGACCAAAAATGAAGAATAATGTGTATAAGGGTTTTTTGAAAATCTACCCCTATTAGGGGGTGAAAAGGCTTACTGAATTCCGAGTTAATCGGACTGCGCGCTAAAATTTCTCCATACAAACTTTGACACCCCCAACCCCTCCTTAGGGGGTAGAATATCGAACAGAATGCGATACTGCTCATCCCTTATAGCAAATAGCGTGATAATTTGTACCTTACAGGCTGAACACACAAGGGGAATATCTATTGCATTATTTTGAACAAAATCTATCCAATAGTTTTTGGTCATATTATTTACTTTCAGAGCAACAGACAGAAAGAAAGTTACCCGGGAGCTCGATAGATGGCGTTAGTGGAAAAAATAGAAGTCGCTATGGTTTCGTTACCGCGCGTTGTATAAGTACCCCAGTGATCCGTACCTTCGGTACGATTTTATTTTCCGGATAAGATACGAAGGAGATAAAATAGTAAGGTAGCTAGGTTAGGTTTAGAAAGTCGGAGCAGAATTTTATGTGTTAAATATCAAGATTTGTTTTTATAAATTAGGATTAGGATAGGATTTTTTCTTTTAGGTAGGTAGCTGTTGTAACATTGATGTCTTTTTTTTCTTTATGTATAGGTTTTAAAGTATATTATTTTTAGATATTTTTTTTATGATTTGTTTATTTTTCACTTTTATTTAGACTAAGGAAATTGATTGTAAATATGGTTGTTGAAATTATAAATATTGATGGGCAGATGGTACAACAGTTTGTCGTACCAATCGTAGGGGACGGAGCTTGCCTTTTTAGGTCTCTTTCTTTTTTGATATCTGCCAGAGGAGAAACTGTCTTCGTGCCGCGTATACCATTGATACCAAATGACCTTCCTTTTGAATTTAAAAGATTGCAGTTCCCAATCAAGGTTTGTTTCGCGATGACTATCAATAAATCACAGGGACAAACTCTGAAATTTGCAGGAGTTGATTTGCGGCAAGACTGTTTCTCCCACGGCCAGTTTTATGTGGCTTGCTCACGTGTAAGCTCTCCAACTAGCCTGGTTGTTTTAGTGCCCCCTTCCGAATTAGTGAAAAACATTGTGTATAAAGAAATACTATGAAAGACGGTATTTAGGTAGATACCGGTCCTTTACAGTAGGTATTTCTTTTTTTTTTCAAATATCACACGTAGTGGAGGACAATTAGCCGTGAACAAAACTCTATATTCTTATTGTTATAAAAAAGTACGAAACTCACGCGGACGAAGTCGCGGGCAGAAGCTAGTGTTTTATAAATTACTTATATTTTTTTTGTTAAAATGAGAACTTGACTGTGCTTGAATCTCCGATAGATTATTTAAAACTACACAACAAACTTTTAAGTATGTGTGAAAAGTTTATAGAATCAGTGTTATCCTATCCCGAATTACCCGATGCATTGGAGTCAAGACTAAGAAGGTATCATCAAATTAGCGTGTTTTTATGTTTTATAAATTACTTATATGTTTTTTTTTAAATAAGAACTTGACTGTGCTTGAATCTCCGACAGATTATTTAAAACTACACAACAAACTTTTTAGTATGTGTGATTTTCTGTTCGGTGAGTTCCTTCTACCCTCGAAACCACCTAAACAAACTAGTTTCTTTAACGAGATAATAACCTAACCTCAATGTTGTTCTTTTACCCTTCCTCAAACTTGGCCTGCACTAAAGTCGTAAGACAACATTAAAAGGGAATAGAACTCGGAACTTTTCGGCTTCAGTATAGGAGTAAACGACCTCGCAAATCTTAGGGGTCATGTTAAAGGTCCCAGGCGAAAAATCACGGGCCTTCAAAACTATTGTTGTGTGTGAACACGCCCCGTTGTTTTAGTACTTTGCAAACTAACGTTTTATGCTGAGTGGACTTTATGAACTTGCGTTGAAGGTTTTGAAGTTGTTTGAAATGAATCAATTTTGTGTTGCATAGTATTTGCTTTATAAATGATCATAATAATCATTTTGTTTTAAACAAGCTTCAACGCGTGGCTCGGCTAGTATGGTACGAGGATAAAAGTAGATTCAGGTCCATTAGATTCGAAGATATTTGATACAAACAAAGAAAGAAGAA
Organism: Hypena proboscidalis; assembly: GCA_905147285.1. Lineage (NCBI taxonomy): Eukaryota > Metazoa > Arthropoda > Insecta > Lepidoptera > Erebidae > Hypena > Hypena proboscidalis. Next base: position 19,898,239 of record LR990131.1, read on the forward strand.
AAAAAATATTATTTTTCATGTAGATATAGGTATAACATTTATTTATAAGATACATTAAAAAAAAATCAAATCAAAATTAAAACACGAATAAATTAAATATGTACATAGATAGAAATAGGATTTTTCATTTATAATAACTAAAAATATCATCAAACGGCGAGCAAACGACGGCAAGAGGCGACCGTAGCTTAGTGGCTAAAGCGGCTGCCCAGTGTGCAGAGGTCACAGGTTCAAATCCTGCTTGTCCCATACCTTTTTAACTGTTTTTTTAGTGTCTTCAAATAAGAAGCAAAAATGTATCCAAACTTGTTTGATAACAACTTGAACTACATAAGTTTTATACTTGAGCTAATTATCACTCACCATGAGGAGAACTGCAAACTCATTAGCTGCGTTTTTATAAAAAGAAACCGGGCGGCCCATTGTTATAAAATACAATACCTTTTACCTGACCTATTTCTCAACTATAAGACCGAAATAATTCCGAACAAAACAACGTATACTCGTATCCATATTTCAATACCCCTTTTCCTTTCCGAAGCTAAACTATTTCATATAATATGTATATATTTCAGCTTTATTACCTCTTTTTATACGAAATAATATCGTCAGAATACCTTTGGAAGGTATACCTCGCATCACTCAGTCAATTGCAAAGGATGTAACGTTAGGGTGCTTACACATTGTTTGATAGTTATTATTATACGTCTGGCTTTGTTTATTAACCAATAAATTTTGATAGGATTTTAGCTTTTGAGGCAAGAAGTAAGTATCTATTACCTTTAGTTGGTTTCCGAAATTTGGTATTGATTTGCAAATTGAACCTTGAAGTTGTTGTGGGGGCATATTTAATTGTGGTTCACTTAATTAGCAACGCATTTTATCCTTTATAGATTTTGCAAACTCAATTGCAATCGACCCGTTTGTTTGGAATTTCATTCTATTAGCAAAACAAACGGAATTTTAAAATAGATTTACTATACAGATATCATTAATAGATCAATAGAGATATATTTAAATTTGACCTATCAATCAATGGATGGCGGATGTACTTGCCTGCGACGCCGAGGTCGTGGGTTCGATTCCCACTTAAGACAAATATTTGTGTGCATGAACATGGGGGTTGGTCTTAGTCTGGGTGTTTCTATGTATAATAAGTATGTATTTACAAAAGAAAATAATATATGTATTAGTATCAGTTATTCTAGTACCCATAGTACAAGGCCTGCTTAGTTTGGGACTAAATGGCGTTGTGTGTGAGTTGTAAAATATTTATTTATTTATTTATTATTCATTATCTAGCCACTCGAAGTCTAACTAGACATAGGCGTCTCCAAATTGTGCCTTAACACCCGGTCTCCGTTTTTACTTCAGTCCTCTTCAGAGACCTTATTTGGGTCGTGTCGTAGGTCCACTTGCATCCTAACTTAAGTTTGCCTAAGAGTTAGCTTCAATGGGTGACGGAAAATTTTTAGGCAAAAAACACAAGCTGCTTCGTCTAGTTGTCGTTAGTCTAGTGGTTATTGTATGCGCCTCTCACCGCGATGTCTCGGGTTCGATTCCCGGGACGGCCAAATTTTTATTTGGCCTTTTTGATTGAATAAATAGCAGCACGGAGTTGGAATTGTGCCTGGTGGATGGCTATAGGCTCGTCCCATATCCAATGGAACCTTAAACCATAACAGGTGATATGTGGGTTTTGTACACAACAGTCTTCTGGATATTATAGGCGTAAGCTCATGTAAAAACATAATATACATTTTTTTTCATCAAAACTGAATGTTATTTTATAAGAAAGCTTTTGTGAGAATATGATTATTATTTTTTTGTCATTTTTAAATTTTACTACTTATATTGCGTGTTTATATCGAAAACGTTGCAAATGTAAAGACGGCTTTAGATTCTCTTCGGTTTCAGAAAGGATAAAGAACTCGATTAAAGGGATTAATAAGGGTTCCAACGATTTTTCTTTTTGTTTGATGAGATAGGTGAATTCGTTATGTGTGTAAGCCTATTCTCTTTTTATCCGACTGCCATAGAAGAGTGATGTTTCGTTATCAGAAATCATTAAATGGGGCTTCTTATTTAGAAGATTTTATGAATGTGTCTGTGTGAAAAGAAAAACATCAACCTTGATTTTTTTTATTAGATGTTTTTTGCATTAATGAGTTCATTTTCATAAAAAAACACAATATTGTATCGATTATTAGGTTTTATTTAATGCTATTTCAATAACAGAAACCAATCAAATTTGATCATTAAGAAGCCAGGCCAGTTCGAAACCTATCGAAAAGACAAATGTTCGAGCTTCTAGTGTAAAAAAACAATGAAACACCACATAACAAAATAATTAATACTGTAAGCAGAAAAAGTAACAATTATTATCACAATAATCGAAGAGAAGAGAGATTTTGATAATTATCAAGTAAAATTGAGCAAAATAATATATAATATTTCATACTTATTTTCTTCAATCATATAAATAGCCCATTAAGTATTTTTAGATACAAACCCATAGGCCCAGACCTTCATTATTTAATACCGTAAAAATAATTAAGTACCACATTAACATAAAAATTCTTTGAATCCTGAATTCTTTTCGGTGCTGATTTGACACTCAAATTAAATTATGTCCAAGTTTTAGCCAAAAAAAATATTTAATGACACGAACCCTTTCCAAGTACTGAAACAGGAATAATTATATTTTGGCTGAACATTATTCTTTTATTAGCGTGCCATGTTTCAGAAATACACAAAAAATATACAAGGTTAAATACGCTTTGGTTTGTTTGTATGCAAATTTGGACGTGAGATTATGTTAGGTATTTGGTATTATCCTTTAATACCATCGTCATGGTGTTGTGAGGTGAATTGCGAACGAGAAATTATATCGATCTATTTAAAGCCTTGTTTATATGTAACAGGATATTTCAGCAATCCTAGGAATTGTATAGAATACCAAATTACATACTTATCCTGGAATATACTATATTGTTATATTTTTATTGAAATTCTTTTGAGTACGACATACGTACCTGATGTAAAATCACGTATATAATTATATTGTTACCATTAATTTATAAGAATATGAAAAAGGACCTATTGGTACGCCAATGTCGGTATATGTACCGGACATAATTTTAGACATAGTCTAAAACATAGTCTTAAATTATGCCTCCTGCTGCTTTCCTGCTGCTGCTGATAATTTCCTTGAATTAAAATCCTAAATACTACTTTTGCCCGAGTTGGAGATGGAATCTAAGATCTCAGGGTAGGTAGTACTTACCCGTATATAATAGACATGATGAATATTTTTTTTGTGTTACATCAAAATACCTTTTGACATAAGAAACATCATTAAAAGAATTACTTTGTTTACACTTAAACATTTGAGGGAACATAATTTCAAATTCACATTTTTAATAGACGACCAAACGCTCCAATCAAACGGCTGGAATTGCAATAGGTTTATGTTTATCTATATTTAATTAAGGTATCATGTATTTAATATCTACGGATCATTCACCATTCCTATTAAAATACATTAATTTATATCAAAACATATTGTACTAAGAAACAGTTGAAAAAGATATGGGACCGGTAGGATTTGAACCCGCGACCTTACTGCACACCGGGCAGCCGCTTTAGCCATCTAGCTACGGTCACCTCTTACCGGCGCCCTACATTTCTCAACTGTATGATACGTCATTTCGTGACGTCACGTTCATCCATTTGTTCCTATCTTAAGTAGGATACAAACCAACATGGCGAAGTTACATTCAGCACAAAAATGTTGTAAAGAATGAACGCGTACGTTATTTCAACTTCTAATTGATTATTTTTATAGCATTGCCCTGCTAGTGGCCTGCGACCTTACTGCCCGGTCTGCAGTAAGGTCACCGGTTCGAATCCTTTAATATCTTTTTCAACTGTTTCTGAGTATAATTAGCTAAGCATAGCTTAATGCTATAAAAATAATCAATTAAAACATATTGTTTCTTTATATACATTTTGAAAACAACAATGTTGGCAGACATAACGATTTGAATTGAAATTCAAAAACGTGACATTAACGTTATCCTAGTATTTAGATCTCTATGCCAAATGTGTCCATGAATATTGCATGGCATTAAGAGTAGACTCCCGAGCGCCTTGTTTTCATACTAACGTAATATAGGTTTAACTTTAATATCATTAAGTTTATATCTATTTTTATAGACCAATTATATCTAAAATACTAAAAAATATGGTAGGTGGCGCTTGATAATTTTTTTAAATTTGTATGTAACTCATAATATAACATAACATCACGCCTATATTACCCAGAAGGGTGCGGCAGAGCTTTACAATACCCAAAATTCACCTGTTATGTTTAGTTTCCATAGTGACATTAACGTTATCCTATTATTTAGATTTATATGCCAAATGTGTCTATGAATATTGCATGTCAATAAGAGTAGACTCCCGAGCGCCGTGTTTCGAGCGCCGTGTTTTAATACTAACGTAATATAGGTTTAACTTTAGTATTATTAAGTTTGTATCTACTTTTATAGACAAATCATATCTAAAACACTAAAATGCATATATTTTTGCGGCCATTTTGTCAAAATTGTTTAAATCATTAATTGAGCCTCTGTGGTCTAGTGGTTAGCGTATACGTCTCACACCGTGAGGTCTCGGGTTCGATTCACGGGTCGGGCAAAATGTTATTTGTGAACTTTCCATCAGCAAATTCACAATAGCAGCAGGAGTTGGAATTGTGCATGGTGGACGGTGATAGGCTCACCCCCTATACTATGGAAACTAAACATAACAGGTAAATTTTGGGTATTGTTAAGCTCTGCCGCACCCTTCGGGGTAATATAGGCGTGATGTTATGTTATATTATGAGTTACATACAGATTTAAAAAAAATAACAAGCGCCACCTACCATATTTTTAGTCTTTTAGAATGATTTGTCTTTAAAAATTGATAGAAATTTAATAATATTAAAGTTAAACCTATATTACTTTTGTATAAAAAGTAGTCAATCAATTGTTTCCTTCTAATGAATGTTAAATTATTTACTACACATACTACATACATAACATAACATTACGCCTATATTACCAAAAAAGGTGTGTCAGAGGTGTACAACCATAGAAATCTTAATAATAAGGCAATAGAAATGTCAAAGACGCGTGACCTTGTCGCCGCGCATCTGTCTAGTCAAACACAAGTGCGAGTTGAGGAATTGTCGTCTTAATGTCATCGCAAAAAGAATAATTTTGTTTGCAGGAATACAAGCGCATGAGTCTAATCGAACACAAGTGCGAGTTGAGGAATTGTCGTCTTAATGTCATCGCCAAAAAGAATAATTTTGTTTGCAGGAATACAAAAAGTGGTATTTGAAAAACGGCGACATGCGTCCCAGTGTTAAAAGATAGTCGATAGCATTTCTATTGACTAGTTATTAAGATTTCTATGTGTACAACACTTACATTTCACCTATTTTGTTTAGGTCCTATGGGATAACGGATGAGCCTGTCACCATCCATCGGGCACAAGTCCAATTCCGTGCTGCTATTGTGAATTTTCTAACGCAAATAACATTTTGCCCGACCCAGGAATCGTTCCTAAGATCTCACGGTGAAAGGCTCTTACGCTTACCACAAAATTATCGAAGCAGTATATTATATTTATTAATAATAATAATAAAGCCATTTATTCCGAAAATAGGTACACATTTCCTCTTTAACTTAATTTCTACTTAAATAAACTACATATGCATTATGTCCCTAAGCCTCCTCCAACACCTTCCACTGTCCCCTGTCTGTCGCCACTCTGGTCCAGAGAGGGCACACTGGCCGTTTTGGGTCCATGTTTGTTCGATTGATTCCTCTTGATTTATTTCATTTTGTGGTTCCTGTTGATTATATTTATTATACTAATTTAAGTTAATCTTTAACTATGAAAATTTTTATTTGGCATCATCTACCTGAAATTGATATTTTGGATTGAAATGTAGCTCATATTCAACAATTAGGGATAAGCTGACACATTTTTGGTGTCAACGTGTTTTTTACATACACAGGGAAGCTCATTTATATCGCACAGTATGGGGAAGTCTTTAATTATAAAAATTCTCAAATTTGTTATTAGGAACTATAACATAGATTATAGTAAAAAAATCTTATTCTAACCGATATAAATGAGCCATCCTGTATATAGATGTGCAATCTATTGAGCAAGCTTTCACAGCGGGCGTTGGCCCGGAATTAAGCCACTCTTCTCGGTACCCCATCGAGTGTGGCAGGTTTATACCTCTGGCACAAATAAAGACATGTTTTGGTACAACTTGGCCTTTTTTACAACCGCTATGGTGGATATATGTATTAATTACTTTTTGTGTTGGAGGTAGTTTCTCTTCTAAAATAGACGAGAGGTGTAAAAATTCTATGATGTCGTTCTTCAAGTGGTTAGTTTTAGAATTTCATTTATATTTCAAATAGCATTACGAGGTATTTTATGCATTTTTTCACCTAATGATTAACAATTCTATAGCCACATTGTTTTATTATTTATTAGACAGGACTAATGTGACAATACTAATTTTTAAATAAATTTTATTTGTGTACAAGTTTTTCTTAAATATATTAAGTATGCAGATTTTGTTTTTATTATAATCTATGTCACGGTTCCTAAGAACAGATTTGTGTATATCTTATAATTACAAACCTCTCTATACTGACCGATATAAATGAGCCACCCTGTATATAGATGTGCAATCTATTGAGCAAGTTTTCACGGCGGGTGTTGGTCCGGAAATAAGCCACTCCCCTCAGCACCCTACCGAGTGTGGAAGTTTTATACCTCTGACACAAATAAAGACATGTTTTGGTACAACTTGGCCCTTTTTACAACCGCTATGGTGGCGGGTATGTATTTATTACCTTTTTGTGTTGGAGGTAGTTTCTCTTTTGAAAGAGATGAGAAGCGGAAAATTCAAGGATGTCGTTCTTTAAGTGGTCAGTTTTGGAATTTAAATTAACGTATAAAACATCACGCCTATATTATTACCCAGAAGGGTGTGGTTGAGGTGTATAATACCCACATTTCACTTGTTATTTTAAGATCCCATGAGACATGGAGTGAAACTATCGCCATCCACCTTGCACAATTCTATCTCCGTGCTGCTATTGTGAATTTCCTGTCAAAAAACTCACAAATAATACGTTGCCTAAGCCGGGAATTGAACCCAAGACTTCGCAGTGAGAAACGCATACGCTAACTACTAGACTAAAATAGCGTAACGAGGTATTTTGTGTTTTTTTTTAAATAATTAACAAAACTATAGCCGCCTTTTCTTATTTCAAATTACTTACAAAAATACTATGCAATATGTTATAAAAATTAAAGAGCCAAACAGATACAAGCCTGATTAAGTATAAAGCCGAGCCTTTTTACCAATTGCATTGGAGTCAGCTTGTATGGATTTAGCTGGATATCAGTATCTTATGTGGAGCGACAACCATCAATCCTCCACGACCCAGCACGAGGTAATACGATACTCTTAGTTTGACTTAAGACTTTCAGGCCTTTGATAACCCGTGTCGACTACCATATCGGTTCAAATTACAACTGGACATGAGAAAACTTATTATATTAAAGATGAACGATCACCCATCCACAACCGACCCCAATTAGCTTTGTTTAACCTGCAAGACCGATCGGTCTGCGCGGCTTCGACTTAGCCACCAGCTGATTAAGTAATTTTTGAAATTATCCCTAGCATTGCCCTTGTGGCAAAATTGAACAATTGTAAAGGCCTCGTTGAGCTTTACTCAACATTTCAAGTAATTACGAACTCTCAAAACAATAATTGCTTAAGCCAACTCACAATTACGTAAAGCCTTACTTCTTTGAGAAAGCCTAGATTAATGTTGTTTACAGTACAAGAAGGAAAACAAGTGTACAATTTAATTTATAGTTTAGCAGCAGTTTTTCATTTGAACCGGTTACAGGCTATTTGAGTTCCGGTGGTAAGCGCATTACAAAGTTACTAAGTACACTTCGTAGCAATGCTACGCCATAGCACCGTAGCCCTCTACGAGTTTAATACGAAGCCGACCGTACTCTGTTTTTAATTTTAAACTTTTGTAGAAACTAATTAAGTTGTTGTTCTTGTTAAATAAAACGTTGTATTTTATTAAATGGAATGTCTTGTTTAAGAAATAAAACGGGGTTGAATTAAATTAGGAATGCCACGTTTAAGTTACGTTTTATCAAAGCTACTGAATATTTTAATTAAATTCGTTGATGAATGATGTTTGTTTGTATGTGAATGAATAACTAAGATAGAAATGAGCAAATCCCATAAGATATCTCAAAGTGAAATTTGTTCAATAATATGCTGTAATATGGGAACCTTAGAATGACAACAATTTTGCTTTTATTTATTAAAATTAATAAGTGTAACTATACCCTGATCCTTACTCACTGGGCGCATCAGAATTATCAGCGCTGCGGTGCTTTTAGCGCTGCAGTATTGTGCTGAGATACGTACCATTTCCGGTATTTTATATTTTTTATTTTATTATAGTTTTTTTTTAGTTTTAGACGCAACTATGCCAGAATAAATGATTGTTCTTTCTTCTTTCTTTCTTCTTTCTATTACCCAAAATTTAGCATGTCACAGATCGTCTCGGGTGCCAGTGGTGATACATAGGGGCATGAAAAAAGATAGCTATCGTTTGGGTACTGAGCGCATCCGCTCCTCAAGTAACATGTCATAACTTCATAATATAACACCACGCCTATTTTACCCAGAAGGGTATTGCACAGGCGTATAACCCCCACTTTTCTCCTATTATGTATAGGTACCATATTATAGGGAGTGAGTCTATCGCTATCCACCGAGCACAAATCCAAATCTGCTGCTATTGAGATTTGCCAGACGCAAAAATCTCAAATAACATTTTTGTTCGACTCGAGCATCGAACCCAAGACCTCACGGTGAGATGTCACATAGGCGTATCGTTTAACCTACAAAATTTTGTTTCATTAACTAAAATAAATGTTAGCTAAAATGAATGTCTTCAAAGATAATGTAATTTAATTATCACTTGAAAACAACTTAATAGCGAAGCCTCCACAGGCTATTATCCTGCCAGCTAATAAACATCAAGAGTACAAAAGGCCCCAAGCAACTATATAATAACATTGTATTGCGTCACAGCAAAGCCTAGGTCCCAAAAGCCTATTACAACCTTAGGGCATTTTGGTCAAACCAGATTAAGGGTCGATTCACACTGAATAGCGACGCGTCTATTTTTGATGATTTTTTTTTATTGTCTATGTGACTGCCTTGATGGTCTTGTGGTTAGCGTCTTGCCGCGAGGTCTCGGGTTCGATTTTCGGGTCGGGCAAAGTGTTATTTGTGAACTTTCCGTCTCGAAATTCACAATACAGCACGGAGTTGGAATTTTGCCTGGTGGTAGCGAAAAGCTCACCCCCTATCCCATGGGACTAAGCATAAGAGGTAAAATGTGAGTATTGTACACCTCTGCCATACCCTTATGTGTAATAGAAACGTGATTTTATGTTTTTAATTCTTTCGTAGGGAAAATCGCGAAGTCACAAAATGCGTTGTCTTCTCATCTTTGCACCTTATGCAATAAAGAATGCAAGTCTTAACCAGCCGTGGTATAATGGATAAGGCATCGGTCGAACGATCAAGAGGTCGTGAGTTCGAATCCTGGCCATTACACCACAGATGTAATCTTCCTCCTAATACTAACGAATCAACCTTAGCTAACAAAAATACTAGTTATTGATATCTGCAAATTAATCGGTAGCTATGTTTTAAACTATAGCACTTTGAGGACATTTTCAAAAATTAGATAACTGGTCTAAATTGCGTTATTATAATCGCGTATCAAAACGTCGAGCATAGTTATTTATTTATGTTTCACCGTCAACAAATACATTGAAAGAAGCATTTAAAACTTAAAGTGTATTTCAATTCAGTAATTTCTGTTAAACAGTAGTTAATTTTATCCCATCCATGAATCAAGGCACACGGTTGTATGAGTTTTAATTGTATTTGTAATAATTTTCTAATTGCATTGTCATCTTTACACCAGCTACTTTGTGTGCCTCACGTTTTAATGTGTTCTGACCCTAAGCCCATTATATTATATTATCCTTATTGTAGACCTTCTCTAGAAGATTACACTAAACGCCCCGACTGTCATTGTGAGGGCCCCGAGATCATTGTCGTTATTCTTGCATATTTAATTAGGATTTTTGAGAGTTCTTCGAGGAAAAATAAAGTTTGGGCTTGTTTTAGAGATTTTTTATCATCAGTACTGCCTTGTTAGTCTAGTTGTGAGCGAATGCGCCTCTTACCTCAGGATCTTGGGTTCGAACCCGAGTCGGGAAAAGTGTTATTTGTGAACTTTCTGTCAGGAAATTCTTAATAACAGCAAAGAGCTGAAATTGTGCCTGGTGGATGGCGATAGGCTCACCCGCTATCCCATGGGACTTAGGTCCCATGGGATAGCGGGTGAGCCTATCGCCTAAACATGATAGGTGAAAAGTGGGTGTTGTACACCTCTGCGACACTTTCATGTGTAATACAGGCGTGGTGTTATGTTTATGTTATGTATCCAAAAATAATGGCTACCTGTTTTTAAACTTTTGCGATTTAAAAACATTTTTCGAAAATTAGACAACTCGCGGTCTAAATGTCGTAAATATAAAGGTAGATATATACCTATGCTTGACGTTATAATGGCTATCTAACACCATACCATGTGGTGTTCTCCATTGGTTACTAGAACACTAACTTAGTTTCACCCCGGATTTCAGTAATTTGTGGTTAGACCGTTCGAATTACGGTCCGAAGGCGATTGATAGTCAATCTACGTTCGTGCAGGCAAAACAACCTTCATTAATTGCATGTGAAATATTACACAGAACTGGTGAGTGTGTTCTTTTTATTATTACACTATCCTTACAAGCCGGGGGTGAAACTTAGTTGTAATAGAGCGTTTAAATCTAAGTTTACATAAATAAAAATAATATTATAACAATATTTATTTTATTGCGGTACTACCACGATGGTCTAGTGGTTAGCGTGTGTGCTTTTTACTACGAGATCTTGGGTTCGATTCCGTCGGGCAAATTGTTATTTGTGAATTTTATGTCAGGACATTCTTACTTGCTGCACGGTGTTGGCATTGTGCCCGGTGCCTATCGTCATCCACCCCCTATCTTATGGAACTTAAACTTAACTGCTGAAATGTGGGTATTGGTCACCTCGGTTAAATTCTTCTAGGTAATATAGGCGTGATGTAAAGTATCCTAAAATAATGGCTACCTAACACCATACCATGTGGTGTTCTCCATTGGTTTCTAGAACAGTTATGTAGTTTCACCCCTTATTGTAGTAATTTGTGGTTAGACCGTTCGAATTTCGGTCCGAAGGCGATTGATAGTCAATCTACGTTCGTGCAGGCAAAACAACCTTCATTAATTGCCTGTGAAATATTATACTAAGCCGGCGAGTGTGTTCTTTTTATTATTACACTATCCTTACAAGCCGGGGGCGAAACTTAGTTGTAATAGAGCGTTAAAATCTTAGTATACCTACATAGAAAAAAATACATCTCTTTTATTATAAATAATTATATATATTTTATAGAGGTAGCACTCTGATAGTCTAGTGGTTAGCGTGTGTGCCTTATTATATAATATGTAATTTATTGATATAATATATTGTATAGTAATTATTGTTAAATATAAAATGCAAATAATTTCTAATAGTCTAAGCAAAAACTACAGCTTTAATTTCTCTTTCCAAAATGTCCATCCTAAGGTTGCCTGGAAGAAATCGCTTTAAGCGATAAGGCCGCCCTTTGTGCATTTTTTCTGTTTATAATAATAATATTTCTTTTTGTTATCTCTTAAGTTTTTCATGTGAAATTATGTACAAATAAAGTATTTTCTATCTATCTATCTATCTTACACCACGAGGTCTCGGGTACGATTCCCGGGACGGACAAAGTGTTATTAGTGATTATGCCGTCCGGAAATCCACATTTTTTTTTTATGGTGGATAGGCACGCGTTTGACCACGATCTCACCTGATGGTAAGTGATGATGCGGTCTACGGAAGAGCACGTTTACCTATGAGATACCTATTAACTCTTAATTGCAGCATGGATTAGGTATTGTGTTCGGTGAATAGCGATGAAGAAGATGAGCCATATTCTGTCTCATGGGATCTCAACATGAGTTGTTTCAACAGGTGTTTTTATTATTCAAAAACTATTCCTGGACTAGGAATAACTCCTGTGTCGCGAGGACCTAAAGTCAGAAATGTGAGTGCTGTACACCTCTGCTACACACTTTTGGGTAATATAGGCATGATATTATGTTATTTAAGACATAATTTGTCTCTTATCAAGTCGATATTAGGTAAGGTTGATGTATGTAGATGGAGAATGAAAAAGTTTTATTAAAAAAATAACTTTTTTTTTAAAGAAAACCTTTCTAGTAATTACTAAATACATATTACTAGTATTCTTGTTAACCCCCTCCAGCCAAACTTAATTTTGAAGAAATTTACTTCTGTGGTGTAATGGTCAGGATTCGAACCTACGATCCCTCGATCGTCAGAACGATGCCTTGTCCATTTCACCACGGCCGCTTTCCATACATTGTACACCCTGCATTTGAGTTATGTGTGGTTACAGATTTCAAGTTCCAGCGCTAGTGCGGGCTGCAGTCCGAAGGTGATTGATGGACTATCTACGTTACTGAAAGGCTGCTTCAAAAGGTAGCACGGTGCAAAGTAAAACAACCTTCAATTGATTGGCAGTCATTTCAGCTTGTTGATATCAAGTAGTCATGTTGGGTCTAATATGTTTAATTCTGCGATGAATATAAGAAAAGTGTTTACGAGGAAGTTTACAGTCAGTATTTTTTTTGAAGTAGCAATTAAGATAAAAAATAGATCGAAACTTAAACCTTTGAACCACTTGAATATGTTCAAATAATGTTCAACCTTTAGAGCGCGTGGCTAAGTCAAAGCAGCGCGAACCAATCGATCTTGCAGGTAAGGCAATGCTAACCGCAGTCGGCCGAATATCTATGGCAGTCGTAACCGATAGTCAGAGGAAAAGTTCACAAACAACACTTTTGCCCGACCTGGGAATAGAACCAGATACCTCGCGGTGAGAAGAGCATACGCTTATCACTAGTTCAACGAGAATTAACGTAATGAAAAACAAAACAAATTAAATAAACCAACCTATTGGTATTGTACGACCGGATGGCGGAGTGGGTAGTGTACCTGCCTGCAATGCCGAGGTCGTGGGTTCGATTCCCACTTAAGACAAATCTTTGTGTGCATGAACATGGGGGTTTGTCTTAGTCTGGGTGTTTCTATGTATAATTATTATATATCGCAAGGAAAACACTCGATACTTTGGATAATGTTTATTTAGCACTGTTTCACATGTTACACTATTTTCTATAATTACAATACAAGAGAGACGCTTTGCACACTCCATTAGACTCCATGATTCATTTACTACCATACAACCAATCAGGGCGCGCGTGAGTAGTGATGGGACACAGAATTAGTGTTGTATTCTATAGGATATAAATGTATCATAATTAACACACCTCCTTACATTTATATTTTATAAACAACAGCTCTTTACAAACAAGAACTATGCTTTCCTATATACACATCCTTAAATCTTTAATCTAACATATCATTAACAAACTTAACCAAGGTAACCAAGGTAAGTATTCAATCCCCACCAACGGGTCCCGCGTTGTCGTCGCGGTGGGGCTTAGTACCCGTGGCGCCCCCGAGCCACGGCGAAGCCAAGTGGACCCCAGAGGGGGGCTGCTCTTCGGGCTTTGGCTGGAAGTCCATGTGGGAGCAGCCCATGTTGCAGGGCTCTTATGGGGGGGCTCTGCAACAGGAGGGCCTGCGGTGTCGGCGTGAGTCGGCACTGCGGCCGAGGAGTTGCGGGGCCGCGGCGGGAGAGGACTGTCGGTGTTCCGTTGCCGCTTTCCCTGCCTTCCGCGGTCCCGGCGGGGCCGCAGCCGTCAGTACTGCGGCGTGGTGGGCGGTGGGACGAACATCTGTCTCACCGCGGAGGGCCAGGCCGTCAGATACGAAAGTGTCTGACGGCTTTGCACGCGGCCCTCGGTGCCGGTCCCCCACATTTTGGGGGCCATGAGGGGCCTGCCTCGGCGGGCAAGGCCGGGCTGCGGTGTTGGCGCAAGCTGGCACTGTGGCCCGGTGGTTTACGGGGCCGCGGCGGGTAGGAGTGTCGGTGCGCGCGTCGTTTTTCGATGCCCCGCATTCCCTGCCTTCCGCGGTCCCGGCGGGGCCGCAGCCGTTGAACTGCGGCGTGGTGGGCGGTGGGACCGACCACCTGTCTCGCCGCGAGAGGACCAGGCCGTCGGACATGGGGAATGTCCGATGGCTTTGCACGCGGTCCTCGCGCTGGTCGGTGGCTTGCGCCAGCCCCCTCTTTGGGGGCCATGAGGGGCCCGCTTCGGCGGGCGTATTCCCGTGCCGTTTACCGTCTTTGGCACGGGCGAGTCCCACATAACCACTCTGCCCTTCCCCGGGGTGGGGTGGTATGCGTTAATGCATTTCCCCACGTAAAAAAAAAAAAAAAAAAAAAAAAAAAAAAAAAAAAAAAAAAAAAAAAAAAGGTAAGTATTCAATATTATCTTAGGTAGGTATCAAAGGTAAGTATTAATATTATGGTATGGTATTAATCAGTTACATACTAACTTATAAGTAATCTAGGTAAGTATCATTTGCTTTTTTACTATTACTAGGCTAAATTATGTACATTATTTACTTTAATAAACTTCTTATACACATCTTAACATTTTGTTTTATTTCTTAACATTTAACATTTCCCTGAATTTAAAGAATTTTACATTTCCTAACGATTTTGTAAATATATCAGCTACATTATCCTCTGACTGTATCTTAACAATTTCTACATTTCCTTCCTTTACATTTTCATGAATAAAATGATAATGAACTTCTATATGTTTCGAGTTTTTAGTGAAGTTACCATACTTAGCAATCGCTACAGCCCCTGAATTATCCTCATATATCTTGACCGGTTTAGAAATTTTAACAAATACATCATTAGTTAAACATATCAAAAATTTAAGTTCAGTTACAGCTTCAGATAGGGCAATATACTCCGCAAATGTGGAAGATTTTGTGACACAATTTTGCTTCTTTGACTTCCAACTTATTACATTTTCATATAGTCTTATTACAAAACCAGATGTCGACTTTCTATCTACAATATCTCCTGCCCAGTCGGCATCCACATAACAATCTAAAACATCAGCACTATTATTCTTAGAAAAGGTAAGCTTACAATCCCTTGTCAAATACAAATACTTTAAAACTCTCAGAGCATATTTAAAATGTGTCTCATTGTAACAATTTTGAAATCTGCTTAAATAATTTACACTAAACGCTATATCTGGCCTAGTGCCTGAACTAACATACAAAAGTGCTCCAATTAAATTTCTATACTTAATATCCTCATTTAAATCAGCTTTTTCCAATTTTAAGTTTATTTCCATAGGGGTAGTACACAATTTTGCATTTTCAATATTATAAGATTTAGCTAGTGACTCAATATAACATTTCTGACTTAAAGTCATAACATTCCCTGTGCCATACTCATACTCAATATCAATACCAATATAATTTTTAACTTTACCTATGTCTTTCATTTTAAACTTATCAGATAACTTCTTTTTAATGTTTACAATAATATTCTCATGCCTACAGCTTATTAATAAATCATCGACAAATAATAATATGTATACAGTTACATCATTTTCCTCTTTAACATACAAACAAAAGTCATATTTGCTTCTACGAAAACCAATAGTTACTAAAAAATCATTAAAACATTCATACCAAATTCTAGGACTTTCTTTTAACCCATACAATGATTTTTTTAACTTATATACTCTACTGGTACCATCTTCATAACCATTAGGTTGTTTTACATAAACTTCAGATACTACTTTACCATTTAGGAATGCTGTTTCTACATCCATCTGGTGGATATGTAAAGAATTTTGACAACAAAAGGATAACAGTAATTTAAGTGTTGGCATCTTAGCTACTGGAGAATAAATATCATCTACACAATCAATTTGTTGGAACCCTCTTACAACTAACCTAGCTTTATACTTATCTTCACTCTTCTTACTATAAATCCACTTGACATCGATAACTTTTTTGTCCTTTGGAGGTTTATTTACTAGGGCCCATGTATCATTTTTTACCAAACTGTCCATCTCTTTATCCATGGCTTGTTTCCATTTATTTGCCTCATTACATGTAGTTGCCTCCTGAAAATTATCTGGAATCATAGCATTACAAAAATTAACATAAATACAATACCCATATTCATCATCAAATCGTCGTGGGGGTTTAATTTGTCTTTTTCCTTTTCTATAACTGTTCAACTCATCACTTTTTTCATCTTCCTTGTCTGTCATATTACTATTCTCTTCCATTTTCTCTGTAGACTCTTCTATCTTCTCATCTATCACCTTTTGACTTGCATTTTCTTCTTTTTCGTCCAATCCACACAAAGTAATGTCTTCTTCTATTATGTCACAATGTCTCGCCGTTATTACTTTGTTATTTATCAATACTCTGTAGCCGGTGTCCGTGTATCCAAGTAGTATTCCTATTTCTGCTTTCTTATCCCATTTCGATTTTCGCCTTTCTTCAGGAGTTCTCACAAAAACTTTACTTCCATAAATTTTCATATATTTTACTGACGGCTTTCTTTGGAAAAATATTTCATATGGAGTCTTGAAACTATTATTATTATTTACTGTTCTGTTCTTCAGATATGCTGCAGACTTAATTACCTCAGGCCAGAATCTTCTTTCAACTTTTGCTTCTGATAACAGACATCTTGCCATATCCATTAACGTGCGATTATATCTTTCTGCAGTTCCATTTAGTTCATGAACATACGCTGGACACGGTTTTATAGCTATTCCTTTCTCTCTTGCAAACTTAAAAACTCTCGCATTTATGTACTCCTACCCATTATCACATCGTAGTTCTTTTATCATTTTTCCTGTTAGATTCTGTACCTCGTTCACATACTGCATTAAATAATCAAATACCTCATCTTTACTCTTTATACAATAAACTTTCACCAATTTACTGTAATCATCTATTAATGTAAAAAAATATCTTTCTCCATTGTATCCTGTTGTCTGATGTGGCCCATTCAGATCTGTGTGTACTATTTCCAATATTTCTTGGGCTCTCCTTCTATTATTCTGAAAGGGCAAGCTATGCATTTTGTTTTCAATACAGGTTGCACACCTTAAATGTATATTCTCTATTTCTTTAGGTATTCCTTCTAATGAATCATTTTTACACATCAATGATAAACTCTTAAAATTTACATGTCCCAGTGTACGGTGTAATTTTTCTTTGATTGTCATATTACACTTACTAATATTTCCTTCTGCTTCTTTTATGAAACTTCTCATTTTGTACAACCTGTCATCTTTCATTGCAACTGCTATAATCTTTCCATTCCTGTTATAAATCTTGGATAATCTTCCCCTTGAAACAATGGAGTGTTTGTTTGTTATCTTAGAGTAACTTAGTAAGTTTGCCTTCATTTCTTTTACATAGAATACATTACTCAAAATAATCTCAGACTTTTGCCCAAATACCATAAAATAAGTTTTTATATTACCAAGTTTTGTGGCCTCCAATACTGTACCGTCGCCAATTCTCACCTTCATTGGTCTTTCTAAAGTCTTGTATGAGTCAAAATATTCATCTGTGTTTATTATATGGTCCGTACATCCACTATCAAGGAGCGTAGTGGGGGGCGTAGGGGTGTAGTGGGGCGACTACTGATCGATTAGGTGTTGTCAGTTGACTTTACATGTAAAGGTGACATTCCATTAGACAGTCGACGGCCCACAACTCTCGCCAGTGGCTCCAAGTAGCTGTTTTGCACGCAGCGGCCACACCCTGGCAAACCACGGCAACTCGTGGGCTAAACCTGGTTGAGGGGGGCCTATCCGACAATAATTGTTGGCAAGGTCTGTACACGGAAACCTCCCGTGAAGTGCAATAAGACTGGCTCGGCGTCGAGGCAAGCCGGGCTGATAAGCAATGGATCTTGGCGTAAACGGCGGGCCAGCAAAGCAATGTTGAAAGCTTAGGGCGGTAATAGAGGTCAAGGATATTACCGGTCAGAAACTGCATCTGAACCAATCGTAGCGATATTCCGTTCCATTGGGTCCAGATAGGTAAGGACGAGAGAGTGTACCTGCGCCTGCGCAACCGCTTGTGCACTAAAACAACGTGTCTCGCGTATAAGACTGCTTCTGTTTCCTGGATTCCGAGCACTTAAAAGTCCTACGGCGATGGGTGGCGGTAGAGAGGTCGGGTAGTGGTGCATGCTCGGCTTTGTCCAAAGCCTGCACGTAGGCGACCTAAAGATAAGTGGTCGTTTTCACATCGCATTACATGCGACGGTGTGGATTGGGCAGCACTTTAGGTGACGAAGCAGCCCTATTAAGGGAGGCACTGCTTCCCTCGCTCAGCCGGGGAAGGGACTAGAAAAGGTGTCCTAAAAATTGCTCGCATTACAATAATGGGGGAGTAGCAACCGCGGCTGCTCAAGCACCCCAAACTCGCGGTCGAAGTAAAAAAAATAAGAATATAAACCAAAAAACACCGGACATGATATTTGGCGCATGGAATGTGCGTACTCTAATTGACAATGCTGGCAATTTATGCCCAGAAAGGAAAACAGCTGTGGTGGCTCGAGAACTTGGACGCTATAATGTTGATATTGCGGCGCTTAGTGAAACACGTTTAGCTGATGAAGGTGAGATAGTAGAACATGGGGGTGGCTACACATTCTACTGGAAAGGGAGCTCTCCAGCGGAACCAAGGAGAGCAGGCGTGGGGTTTGCTATTAAAAACAGCATTGTCAAGAAATTGGCAGAATGTCCTGAATGTATCTCGGACCGCATTATTTCATTGCGCCTTCATCTTGACAACTACAACTTTTTAAACGTCATCAGCGTATATGCGCCAACAATGGGAAACGATGAGAGCATCAAAGAACAATTTTATCAACAGCTTGAGCAATGCCTTAACAAAGTCCATCCTAGTGAACAGATTTTGTTACTTGGCGATTTTAATGCGAGAGTGGGTCAAGATTACGATGCGTGGCTAGGAGTGCTTGGTAGACATGGTGTGGGCAAAATGAATGAAAATGGGCGGATGCTCCTCACTTTATGTGCTCAGTATGATCTCACCATTACTAATACACTGTTTAGGTTACCGCATAAATACAAGACGACTTGGATGCACCCTAGATCCAAACATTGGCATTTAATTGATTATGCTATCACTAGACGTCGAGACATCTCCCAGGTACATATCACCCGCGTAATGCGCGGCGCTAATTGCTGGACCGATCACAGGCTTATAATAACTAAACTGAAACTTCGCCTTCGCTTACCACGCAGGGTCTGCCGGCCTAAACCAGTTTCATATGATTTAGACAAACTGAATTTACCTGAACCACGTAAATCCTTCATCCAATCCGTGTCTGAGAAGCTAGTCACTTTTGACATAAATAACAGCAACATAGAAACTGCATGGCAACATCTCATATGTACTTTGCACAAAGTAGCCGCAAAGGTACTTGGTCCACCCAAAAGAATCTGCGAAGATTGGTTTGACCAAAATGATGGGATTTTAGTTGCAGCACTGGAAGAACACCGTAAGCTTTTAAGGTCAAGACATGATGTTAGACAAAACCTGTCTGATGAAATTAAGCGAAGTGGTGCCGAATTAAGAAGACTCACCCGGCAGCTGAAGGATAAATGGTGGCTTGAAAAGGCTGAAAAAATTCAATGGCTTGCAGATACTTATCAGTTGGGTGCATTTTACGAGGAGATACGTAAGCTGATTGGCAGTACCGTTCGCAATGACGTACCACTTAAATCCCAAGACGGTTGCCAGCTTTTAACTGCCAAACAAGATAAGCTGGATCGGTGGGCGGAACATTTCAACAATCTGCTCAATGTTGATCGTGTAGTTGACCTGGAACAAATTGACCTTATGCCAGTCTTACCGGAAAATGTTACCCTTGATATACCACCAACTCTAGAAGAAGTTACAAAAGCCATTAAAGATCAGAAAAACAAGAAAGCAGTTGGAGTTGACAATATTGCTGGTGAACTACTAAAATATGGTGGAGAAAAGATACACACTCTTATTTGGCAAATGTTTGAGCGTATATGGCATGAAGAAAATGTGCCTGCAGATTTTAAAGTCTCCCGTATAAAAACGCTGTTTAAAAACAAGGGTGATCGCTCAGAGTGTAATAACTATCGGGGTATATCGCTGCTGTCTGTACCTGGAAAGGTATTTGCGAGAGTACTCCTCAATCGTCTTATGCCACTGTCCGAAACGTTGTTACCAGAATCCCAATTTGGCTTTCGACCAGAAAGAGGCACATGTGAGGCAATTTTTTCTATACGCCAACTGCAAGAAAAGAGTCGTGAGCAAGGCCAACCACTATACGTGTGTTTTGTCGACCTAGAAAAGGCCTTTGACTCTGTGCCCCGTGAAGCCTTGTGGTTAATACTAGCAAAACTTGGATGCCCATCAAAATTTATTCGTATGATTCGACTTCTGCATGATGAAATGACGTGCTGTGTTACTGTTAACGGTGAACAGTCCAAGTCTTTTCCTGTCACCTGTGGCGTTAAGCAAGGCTGTGTTCTTGCTCCAACTCTGTTCGCCTTATATTTTGCAGTTGTGATCCGGCAAACACTAGAAAGATCTGCTACTGGCATCAAAATACGTTTTCGGACAGATGGTGGCATATTTAACATCGCTAGGCTAAAAGCAAATACAAAAGTGTCCTATGCAGTAATCACGGAAATAATGTATGCTGATGACCTTTGTTTTGTGGCAGATACAGTACATGAACTTCAATACCTAATTTCCAATCTACATGATGTTTGTTGTACTTTTGGTCTCAAAATTAATGTGAAAAAGACCGAGGTTATGGCAACAAATCAGCATAGTGTAAATGAGCCACTGTTGGTACACTTAAATGACACACTATTGGATCAGGTTGAGAAGTTCAAGTACCTAGGGAGTACGCTCACATCCAAGAATGACCTTGAAGCCGAAATCAACCACCGAATTGGAGCGGCAGCTGCTGCATTTGGTAGGCTTCGATCAAAGGTGTTTCGGTCGCACGATGTGAAGCTGACTACGAAGGTCTCTGTGTACGTGTCCATTGTTCTGCCCAACCTACTATACTCTTCAGAAACATGGGTATTATACAAAAAACATATCCGTACTTTAGATAGGTTTCACATAAAGTGTCTACGTGACATATTAAACATCAAGTGGTCGGATCGGGTGAGAAACACCGATGTACTTAGACGAGCTAATGTGTGCGGCATTGAAGCCTATCTGATGCGGCGTCAACTCCGATGGTGCGGTCATGTTTCGCGTATGTCCGAAAATAGAATTGCTAAGCGCATATTCTTTTCTGAACTCGAGAACGGAAAGCGAAAACCAGGTGGTCCGTTCCTACGCTATAAAGATGTTCAGAAAAGACATATGAAGCGATGCGATATCGACCCTAAAAATTGGGAGGAACACGCAACTGACCGACCAAAATGGAGACACTATATACGGACGAAGGTGGATGATTTTGAGGAGCAGCGGAAATCCGATTTAGATCGAAAGCGTGAAGCTTTAAAGGCCAAACAACCGAAGGCCATAATGTATAACTACGTAAATGGTGTCCTAACGTGTCAACAATGTTTGCGCACGTTCACGCATAAAATTGGCTACTGCAGCCATCTAAGGGCACACGAAAGGGCTTATCACACAATCCACTAGAGGTAGTCACCGTAGCCGAAATCGGCATGGGGTTATATATATATATCAAGGAGCCAATTTATTTCACCTTTAACTATCTTTTCACTTGCAGTATTGTTGGCTATAATTGTATGAAAACTCTCATGTTTGCCTCTTCCTCTATTAAATACTCTCCTGTTATTGTATGACCCTCGACCTCTTTGAACAAAACCACGTCCTCTTCCTCGATTTGAACGACAATCCCTCTTAAAGTGCCCTGGCTTTCCACAACCGAAGCAATTGTTGTTTTCTTTATTAGGTGGCTTCTCTGCCTTGAATACACTTGTAGTATCTATATTTTCACTTGCTTTTAGTTTAATTTTACTTTTGAGATATTCACAGGTTCTTTCATTTTCTGGTAACACATCAATCAAGTCACCTATATAGCAATAACTCTCGGGCAGTGCTTTTATCATATAATTCAACTTTTCCTGTTCTGAAACACTCGCACCAGCCTGTTTGAGCTCATTCACAGCCTTCTCAAAGTCATCGAAAAATATCGTCACCTCAGAGTAATTTTTCAATTTGATATTCTCTAATGTTTGCCTGGAAACAATTTGCAATGCAGTGGACTTTTTGAGATACATCTCATCAAACTTTTTTATTATTTCATAGGAAGTTTCTAAATCACTTACATATTCTAATTGCTTATTGGTAATCGCACTGTAAATGTAGTTCGTGGCTTGGATATCTCTTTCATCCCATTTGGCATCATCGGTACTACTTTTTGATCTTTGCGTGACATCTTTACATTTTTTAAATTGTAGATACTTCATTAATCTTATCTTCCATGCCGAATATTCCGTCCCATTGAATACGGGAATATTAAATCCACTATTGTCCGACGCCATTTCCTTTCTTTTTTTTTATTTTCCACGTGCACTTTTTTTTTTTTATTTTTTCACTAACCACGCTCTGCTACCAAATTATATATCGCAAGGAAAACACTCGATACTTTGGATAATGTTTATTTAGCACTGTTTCACATGTTACACTATTTTCTATAATTACAATACAAGAGAGACGCTTTGCACACTCCATTAGACTCCATGATTCATTTACTACCATACAACCAATCAGGGCGCGCGTGAGTAGTGATGGGACACAGAATTAGTGTTGTATTCTATAGGATATAAATGTATCATAATTAACATTTATGTATTTTCAAAAGAAAAGTATATATGTATTAGTATCAGTTATTCTAGTACCCATGGTGCAAGCTCTGCTTAGTTTGGAACTAGATGGCGTTGTGTGTGAGTTGTGAAATATTTATTTAATTATTTATTTATTATTATTGTGGGCAATTAATTTAAAAAAATATGTTAAAATACCATTTACAATATTATTATACAAAATGCCATTACATTATTACGCATTCCCAAAACATCACAACACCTATAATTTCAACTGAATGCGGAATAAAGAGAATCAACATTGCATAATAATATACATTCATATATACGCCCCAATTTCACAGCCAATTTCCAGTAAAGGATCTTTGTACTACAATCTTATGGCCTTTGCGGATATTTTCACTCAAATTAAGACGAATATACGCAAAATGAGATTTTTTGACCTTGTAAGTATATTATTTTTTATTATTATTTTTGCTGTCTTTAAACTTATGAGATTTCATATTGTCCAATTAACTTATGTGCGTGGCAGTGGCCACAATGATGGTATGTCAATAAAAAGTTGCATATGGAGTTTTTAACCATCGATTAACCTAATACCAATTTTCATCAGGATTGGTTTAGTTTAGTAGTTTCGCTGTGGCAGCTTAAAAGACAAACAAACAGACAAAGTTACTTCTTTATAATATGACTCATTAAGGAAGTGAGGATTTCACCGTATAAAGAGAGAATCATGCAGCTGAAAAAAACTTAGCAATAAAACATATACGTGGGTATAATAAGTGGGTTTTCCGTTTAATAAAACGTCTGACTTTTTCTTCATCTATCGAATGCCATTAACATTAATTTAATTTACAAAACTGCCTACTCTCTTCCACCCACGGGCAATGTACATAATAATATAAGATACATCATACGCAATTACAATTCATCCACTCATTTGTACATGTTGTACAGTATTGTACAGTGCCACAGTCTTAGTATTATAATGATAATTCGGAAAATATGACTTAAGGTACTTTACGGTAAGTATGTCTTTGCTGAATAGTGAAGTTGAACTTTATTTCTTCTTCTTCTTCGTCGTGTCGATGGCTGAGTTAAATTTTATATTGACTTGCCATCGTGGTGAAAGGATTAGCCAATTCGATATGGAGATCTCGCGAATTGCCCAGGGTAAGCCGGACGGAGGGAATTGTTGAACTTTATTTTAAACAAAGAATCAAAAGCTCAATTGTTTTTTTATACATCTGGGTATCTACAGTAAAGTATTAAATGGTCTAAGTAATACACACTGTTCTAGGCTTATCTATTTGCTTGTCTACACACGTTACATTAAGTGTCGAGTACTATGCAGTTAAGTTCATTAATGTGTTGATTTGAAAAAGATTTTAACCTTTTTAATTCAATTTCAAATCTTTTATTGTACACAGACATATGTTTGTGTACAATAAAAATGAAATAATAATATTTTTCGAAACATTAGGGCTTTAGAGTCGTACCACTTATGGTCCGTACAAAAAGTTATCAGCGCGTCTAACTGAAGCATCTCGATTTTGAAATGCTGGCTTATATTTCGGCCAGCGACTTAAAATTGCAATACAACGTGGTAATGCTGCCAGCATTTTGAGTACGAGGCTTCTGGCAGTGACTTATTAACTTAAGATTAAGTTATTAGACTTGTATGTTGTTGTTCTTTATATAAAGATGTTTATATTAATATAAAGTTTATGTAAGTACAAAGGCGAGCTTTATTGAATAATATATATTTTCTAAGAGCAAGCCTTTGATATGTTCAAAGGTATAGAGATGACAAGGATCAAAACTGCCAACATTGTATTAATAAACTCGTTTGCACATAGTCTGTTTCAGAGATGGAATTATTGCTTTGCCTAAAAAAGCACATCGAACGTTTTTGTATTTTGTAGGAAATATTTCAAGTAACTGCATTTTACACTTTGGACCCTTATTACTCTCGAACCAAAAAAAGTTTACTTCGTCGCTATAGTTTGCCTGTAAAGTTACTAAAATGTACTATCGTCACATTTTTTTAAACCTTTGGTGTTAGTGGTTTAGCTTTACATTTATAAATTAAGAAATAAAATATTTTACAGGCATTAAAAATTAAATTATTTAAAGAACAAAATCATACCGAACTATTTACAGCTGGAACAGAAATAAAACTAAAAAAAATAAAAATTTAAAAAGTTATGCGTCAAAAAATACTTCCGCATTTAGTAACCACATAGTTAAGCTTTTAGAGAAGGAAAGGAGGATGGACTACTCGAACAAAAATTTTAAACCCCTACGTTTTGAAAAGACCTATCTAATGATACCCTAAACTATGTGGTTGGGTGATTTAGTTAACTAAGTTTCTAACTACATTAAGGTATATAAATATATATATAAAAACTCGGTTTTAGCAAAGCACAAAGTTTTCTTTACCTTGGTATATATCTACCTAACAGCTTTAAGCAATTTAATCGAATTAATTCTGTATAACGAAAATTTACATTATATTTTCTACGTCCAACTTTATAATTTACAAAACCTGCCAGTCTCTTGAGGAACACGAGCGGCCACGATTTCCAAACAAACGCGAATACCTTCTAAAACATTTCCACAAACAAACATAAAAGTCATGCCTCTCCTCTTCAAAATACGCTGATATTTTCTTTATACAACAAACAGTACCCGTGTCTATTTGTCTTCTCTTTAAATTCATTGCGGGTAACGTCTGGGACTGTCCGGATTTATCGCCGCTGGCTAATATGTGGTCACCGTTTCGAGTCGAGATTTTTTGTATTCTTTGTGAAGTCAAAAGCAGGAGCGATCAATA
This sequence comes from Hypena proboscidalis, assembly GCA_905147285.1. Lineage (NCBI taxonomy): Eukaryota > Metazoa > Arthropoda > Insecta > Lepidoptera > Erebidae > Hypena > Hypena proboscidalis. The sequence continues at coordinate 19,924,223 of LR990131.1, forward strand.
CATCTATTTTTACTGTTCTAGCGTTTTGGCTGATTTCAGTCATGATCTGGTTTAGTCTAAAATCTATGGGTACATTTTGTAGGAAAGAAAGAAATATTGTTTGGTCGGTTATTATCTAATAAGGCATAAAAACGTGGATGAAATAATGTGTTTTGAGGAAAGGGACGTTTTCGGGATGTTCACGGAGTAATACTGACTTCTGTCTTATTAGTTAAGTAGTTATTTATCCAAAATTCTGAGTTGTTTTCTCCTCTGTTAGCGAATGATATCTTTCATCATAAATATGCACTTAAATAATTGCCTCAACGGTCTAGTGGTTGGCGTATGCGCCTCTCACCACGAGGTTTTGGGTTCAATTCTCGGGTCGGGCAAAGTGGAAAGTCAGGAAGAAAATTCACAATAGCAGTACGGAGTTGGAATTGTGCCCGGTGGATGGCAATAGGTTTATCCCCTATCCCATGGGACCTAAACACAACAGGTGAAGTGTGGGTGTTGTACACCTCGGCCAGACCGTTCTAGCTTAAATAGGCGTGATGTCGTGTATGTATGTATGTTATATAAATATACACTTAACATTGAAATGAGGCATCTTTTAATGGTAATAAAATTAATTACTTTCACGATTTAATGGTAGAAGTAACCCAAAGTAGAAGGCTTTGCAGTCCTACGATCGCCCACTCGGCTGTCGTTACTTTTACATAACTAAGCTGTAATTCATCCATTATTCTAAGGCTGTTTCTTATTAAACTGGTGTCGGAGCGGGACGGTAAAATACTTTAATAAAATAAATACCTAGCGCCTATATATCAAGAAGAATATTTAAATTTTATTTGAGTAAACGGAAAATGGCCTTAATCACGATTTGGTTACAATATTATAAATAAATATTTGGATTAAATTCTGATGATTGTTTTAATGTTAATAATTAACAAGGCTACAAACAAAATTATTTTAATTTGGTCGTTTATCCGCTTTTAGCATTCATTAGTTAATTTGAATATGTTACCAATGAGCGAACCAAAATTGTGTTTGCGCATTAATAATGTGGAAGTTACGTACATTTGCGGGTACCCGCAGATATTATTTTAAATGAATATGTTATTACAATTAAATTACGATTTAAAATGTTTGAGTTTCATTAAAATTGTATTTTGTAAATGATAGTGTAGTTGATCTTGAATGAATTACTGTTTGTTTCTAAAATACTTTTACGTAAATTTCGAAATATACAACTAGGATATAATTAATTACACCGTAAGAATTGCAGTAGTGAAATTTAATTGCGCTTGTATATACTAAAACATTAATTTTATTACAGACGTTTAATTTTGTAGTGGATTTTCACCATTATCAATATCAATCCATTGATATAATAAGCAAAATGTCTATTTTTAACGTCATAATAACAATGATTTTTAAGTTGATTTACTTATTTGCTTACATGCATTTTTTTTAATTTTTGTTTGGTGGTTCATTAACATTACGGAAAACTCCACGGGAGCGGAACAATAAGGCATACGCGGATGATAGCGCGTGCACAGCCATTATTTAATACAAAGAAGACTAACAACCTAGTTATGTAAATAAAAACCTTAAAACTGAAGCTCAGCAAACAAACTCACATGGTTTTTGTAATTGAACAAAATTAAATATTATAAAAAGAAAAGTTTTATTTTTCACTTAAAAATACTGGATATCAAAAACTTCTTCACTATTAAAATGCTAGATAATTCAGGCGTAACGAAGGCTATATTATTATATTCTCGAGGTTGAACTTGAGCGAAGCCTTGCACGGTTAATTATTACTAAATACAGCTGTAAATTTCAAACATTTTAAGACAGTTTTATATTTAATATAAGTCCAATAATATCAGGTTACCACAAATAGCGCTACCAGTCATTCGTCATTTATTCACAAAGATTTAATATTTAACCTGGTTTAATAAAACGTCTGGAGACTTATACGAACAACGACACTCCATTTGTATAAGTCATGTTGCCTTATATTGTGTCTTAATGCGTCTAGCTCGTGTAATAAAATACATGAGGAGAAAAGATTATTTTTGTGCGCTCACAAAAATAATATTTTAAACAAAAATATACACCCCAATCTTACAGCCTAGTACCGCTGTACTAGGCTGTAAGATTAGGGTTTTCTTTTCTAATAATAATATTTGACACTTGGTTTATAAAGAGTCTTAGTGTTAATAAAAACCTTATTATCTTTTATAAATCCGTGACCATAGGGCAATCTCAATTGTACCAGTGGCCAGACGTGTCTTAGTTACCTAGGCTACATAAAATTATTTTTTTTTGGGTAGATATTGTTTCTTGTGAACCACGCAAAAACGCAATACGCAAAAAAATAAGTTAGTTACCAAAAACTTAAGTAAAAAATATCTAAAAACAATACTTGATGATTTATAAATAATTTTAGCGAATTTCATGTCCTGCTGCTGGTCAAGGGACTCTTCTCATAAGTTTGTAATTGCTGCCGATAATACTTCTTACTGTGTTTCTAAAATGCAAATGGAAACCCAGATTTTACACGATGCCAAGTTAGCTTTATTTTAGAAACAGAGAGAAGTAGGCTACATAAAAATAAGTTTTAAAACTGTAATTCAACAACGTATTATTTAAAAAAAATATATTTATCGTATTTGATATTAGTTATCTTTACGGAGAGGACCGCGAGGACTGTACGACCTGTATGTAATAAATATACGTATTTGTAATGTGCTTGCCAAGACCTTTCATTTGATACCAAACACGGCATGGTTTAGCATTTTATATTTTTTGATGGTAGAATCTGTTTCAATTCCGTTATATATCATTTAATTTTTAATAAAATTTATTTGGTCTATGTCATTTGCCTATTTTAACGAATCAAATGACACCTCATTCATTTAAATCCGTTCAGTATTTTAGGCACTACGGAGAAACATTCATACTAACATACAAACATATAATACATTCATAGACTGCCACAATCATTGACCTTTGGCTTCGCCGTAGTCGGATAAAAATAGAGCAGTTAAATGAAATCACAAGTACCTATAGTGTATCATTTTTGAACTCTATCATTAGACAAGAAAGAAAACAACCAAGAGTTTTATTTGAAAAATAAATAATTGCCTTAAATATTTTGTTTAAACATTTCAATACAATAAGTTTGTGTAAGTTATAGTTACTGTATTTATTAGAATAAATGAGCTATGCATACATTTTTTTATATATCTCCTATCAACACTAAAAATCTCTTGCTTAATTTTAAAATAAATCTTAAAAGCTTTATTTAAAAAAGTATATCATTCTTCAAGTATGACCTTATCTGAACCTTGTCATTCCAAAGCCGCCCGCTCCGTACTCCTCGAATTAAAATCGTCGACTTTTACAAGGCATCTTTTGATTACATACAAATTACTTTGTATTTAAGGCGTAATTAGTTTTCTATTACGAATAGGCACGGAAAGTAAATTGTTTTCTTTGTAAGGACCCCTAATTGGTTATTGGAGGGTTCTCGAGGATAAACTGGACGGGTGATTAAGGTTTTTAGGAGTTCTTGTCGAGTTGACAGGGATTGTGAAGTTTTGGTTTGATTGCCTTTAGCGCTGTCATTGCGGCTTTGCACATAAGTTTTTGTTGTTTTTAGTTCAAATCCTTATTTCTATACGTTTATTTTCTCATATTTTCAATTTTAAACACAATTATTAGGTTTACATAAAACTATATGTGTGCAACAATAAAATACAATTATAAAAAAAACACAGTGAAAGTATCACATGTATTGTTTTAGTGACTTGTTAATTCAAACAACCTATTTTCCTAGATTATAAAACTAGTTACTGGTATTATCTCAGACTAAAACTAATGACACGAAATAAACGCAAATATCTAAGTAAAAGTCTGCCAAAACTCGCAGCGGAGCGGGGAGGGTAGATTGCTCCACGCTAGTGCTAAATCATAGGATTTGACAACTAGGATATTAAAGGATTTGAAAACGTGCAAGAGCGGTGCTCTTCCACATTTAGCAGCGGGTGACCTCTGACAATGATGTCTCCGGTTGGCTTATTTCTCTGAGGGTATTATTCAAACTATAAGTTTGAAAAGCACAAAGATTTTTAACCCGACAGGGCGATTGTGAAAACAGGAGGGTTTTTAGAACCGAATAATATCACTATATTTATATATATATCATAATTATCTAAAACATATAACTTGATTCATTCAATAAAATTACCAAAACACATTCACATCCACGTGTTATATTTTCACATGTATCAGTCAGAACAGAAAGTTGTACATTCTACCAAACTTGTTATTGTTGTTTGTATAATTTCATTTCTGTACCAACTTCAATATTGAATTTCCAAGGAGGCCGGTTCGCATTAGATTTCTTATGTTGGCACAATCATTTTCTCTGTTTACTTTGTTATGTTGGTAATGGAATGTTATGATCTGTGAAGTTTGCTATTTTGTACATCGTTTGGTTCGTGTATTAAAGTTTGTGAAGATGTTTGAGCAAACATTGGATGGGGGAGTTCGGTAACTTAAATTGATTTGGATAATGTTCTAAAAGGGTACGTAATATGTGAAACGATGTTTGGCTCGGTATAACAACTTCTTTTGTATCTTGTTTGACTTAATGTACTTTGGGTAGACAACAAACGTGTTATGAAACTTTTTATGAGAAAAAAGATCTTATTACATAATTATGTTTGAAATATCTTTGCAAAATGGTTTATCAAAATAATAATATATTCTTGTAAGTATGTTTAGTTTAATATTATCACAGGTCAGATTCTGGATTACTTCGAGAATTTTTAACTTGACACTGGGACATTAAATTCATCCCAACAAAAGATTATTTAAAATAAGTAAATATTTAGGGAACGAGCAGTTTATAACAAATTATAATAACAAATTTAATGTCTCGATGGTCTAGTGGTTAACGTATGCAACTCTCACCAAAAATCTCAAGTTCAATTCCTGGGTCTTGCAAAGTGTTATTTGTGTCTATTTTCCGTCAGGGTATTCACAATAGCAGCACGGAGTTGGAATTGTGTCCTGTGGATGGCGATAGGCTCATCTACCCCATGGAACCTAAACTGGTGAAATGTGAGTGTCACTGCCGCACCCTTCTGGGTAATATAGGCGTGATGTTAAGTAATGATAAATTATCGTTAATTAAATGAAATTTTAAATCTATTTCTACCCACATTTTTTAAGAAACAAAAAGAAGTTTTATTCATAAAACTTATTTAGACATTAACCAACACTCTTGTTATAAATATCCCACAGCGAAGTTGCTGTCTACAAAATAAATTAAAACATTTACATTTAAAAAGCGCGACGCGTTTAAGGGTTCATTTTAGGTCACGTGGTCTTACAATTAGATTAGAGTTCATTAGAGTGTTGAAAATACGGTGAAAAATCCCCGTTGCAGAGGATGTATTTAATAGTGAGCAATTTAGCGGAGGTTTTTTTTAGCGCGGTGACGTTTTTCACCATCACTCTAAATTTATTTTGCCAGCAAAAATACCTGTGAGAGTTGGCTGGCCAAACGAATTAAATAGTTAGAATATTTATTTTTGCATTTACACCGAAAAGTTTTTGGTAAAAACTTGTTTTTAGCCATCGACATGCTGCTTGAATTAACAGTATTTGATTGTGAAAATAAAACATAACATAACATGACGCTTATATTACCCAGAAGTGTGTAGCAGAGGATTACAACACCCACATTTCACCTGTTATGTTTAGGTCCCATATGGTAGGGGGTGAGCCCAACGACATCCACCGAGCAAAGTTCCAAAGCCGTGCTGTTATTGAGAATTTCCTGAAGGAAAGTTCACAAATAACACTTTGCCCTACCCGGGAATCGAACCCAAGACCATCAGGCAGTCAAAATAAAAACAAAACAAATTACGAATAAATACTTTACCATGCACTTGACATTATTGTTGTAACCACTGCAGGTAAATGAAATAAATAATTCCGCAAACAAACAGCGGTAGCCATTGCACAAATTACAATATCATTGGCCAACAAATGATACATAAGTAGTTCACACTTTATCCGTAATTCGAGTCTCATACAGGCAAAACCGCAAAAGCTATTTACTAACATCATAGCCAGAAACTACTCCACTTTATACCCTCGTGTGGGTGTAGCAATAGCCGATTATGGAGTAATACATAATGCGGATAAATAGAATTATCTTACATAATATAACGTGCCTACTTGTTGGAGTATACTATTGAGAGTACTGGTAATAATATCTTTTGTTAAAGTTTAAGTTTATTATTTACTGTTTTTATTTTGTATTAATGTAACAATCAATGCTGGTATTTATTTTGGCCAGAAGTTGAGCATTGCCATACAACGTGGCAATGCTGCCAGCATTTTTGGAACGTTGCTTACTGGTAGCGGACTTTTTGACTAGGTTTGTACATAGTTTTAGATGTAGTCATTTATTTTTAGGTTAATAGGAACTTTGTTTTCTTTTTTTTCTTTTTTATTATTAAACATTACGCTTAACTCCACGCAAGCAGAGCAGTATTATTAAGAAGATTCAATTATAATTAAAAAGAAGATTACAGTTGTAAAGTTTCTTAATTTAACATTAGGTATATTTACATGGTGTTAAATGACTGAATATGCTAGAGTTATTATACCATTGTACTAACTCAATGTAACATATTCTTGGCAAATAAAATATATTACAATCACTCGATAGATGGCATTAAATGAAAAAATAGAAGTCACTGTTAAGATTCTCCACCATTGAATGACCTGACTGATGTTTAATGAAATATATGTTTGTACACAACACGACAAGTGTAGTTTCATTGGATAACTGAAATATTCTAGTACGTGTACCTGTCTCTGATTGGATCCCGGATTTGTATACTTTTGTTTTGTAAAGTTATCAATGTAATGCATGGATGTAATGAAATCACGGTTGGCGTTGTGGTTAAAGCAGTCGCCTTGCCGCTTTCAACTGCGCTGGTGTTGTGGGTTCGATCCCCACATGGCACAAATCTTTGTGTGATTCGCAAAGATTTGTTCTGACTCTGGGTGTGCTCTGTGTGGGTAAAATGTATGTTTGTGAACACCTCCGCTACACAGGAGTTATTCCTAATGCGAGCGTCGTTTTTAGAAGAATAAGTTTTAAAGAAGATGATTAAAATACTTAAAATAAAAAATTAAAATATTTTTCGATGCGTACATTCATATATGTGCCATCTGTCATCTATGTCATCAAATTGAGTCTAGTCTAGTCTGTTTCAATTGGAGCATGCAGTCTTACTTTGTACGCCTCAAAGGATATTTCTATTCTTACTTGACTGTGGGTGTTTCTAGATACTCGAGTATTTTTGCGATTCGTGTGAACAATGAAACATTGAATAATCTTTTTTATAGTTTGTTTTGAAAGCGTTGGAGTATTTCTATATTGCTGATACTCAAGTTGTATCATTTAGGTCCACACTGAACTTTAACATTAATTCTATAAAATTTTATCATTTAAAAGAATAAGGTGCTCTCAAAACGTGCTCCCAGACCTAGATAATTTGTCAGTAATGTAACGTAGCAGATATGATTATGAGTCTAATGTTACAAACTGCACCCAGACTACGAGCCTTCTCCAGTAATGTTACATCTTTTGAATAAAATTTCAAATTGTTACGTTTCAGGTTGTGCACCGTAATGCTCGTTACTCTTCCCATACTGATATAATATTCGTAAAACGTTACATTATTGTAATAGTGGATTACGGAGTAATACATGACGCGAATAAATAGAATCATCCTACATAATACTAACCTACTTGTAGGATTATACTTTTGTAACATTATTATCTTCTTGAAAATAATATATTTTTTATGTATATCAATTTGTCCGTCATTTGTGAACTGATTTTAATAATTCTGTTTTAGTTTGAAATAATGTACCTTCGAGGTATTTCATTAAGTAAGGATCTGATGATGGAATCAAAAATTCCAATTGTAAAAATTTCGCACAGATCAAAAGAATTTTGGTTTTTATTGAGTTTATTATTATTTTGAAAAACTGCTGCCAAGAAAAATAACATACTAGCACCTAGTCTTAAGTTCTTTGGAGATAGAAATATGATTTTTTATCGTACCATGTAATATTCATGTAACTCAAAGATACAAACAATGCGTGCTCAACTAAGGGCAAAAGAAAATAAGGTTAGGTAGGTACGTAGTTTCAAAAAAGCAAACAAAAATTGTATGAATTATTTGAAAAGATGGTTCACATGAGTTTCTCACTAGCTCTTCTCATAATGCAATACCCATCGGAGCTGGTACTTGGATTGATTTTAATTCAAATTTCTTAGTTGAATTAAAGTCAATCTAAGCTCCGGTGTCAAATAATTTTATTGCAATAAGTATTATAATTTAATTACTTAAGTGTTATTTTAATTTTATATTTTTTTGTATTTTGATGTTTGTTTTGACGTGTTCAAGCGCCTCTTGAGGCCCATGGAAATAAATGATTTGATTTGAGAAAATAAACATACTATTGAATCAAATATTTAATGTATTTATAAAGGCCCATTATACAATACGTAATGAAAATTACAAAATGAGACAGAATGTAAAAAAGATTGGATTGCGTGAAAGGAGACATTATATGAAAGAGAAGGTAGTGAGTGATAGCGAGATGGCTTACTAAGAAGAATAAGAGAAAAAGACGTTTTGCGCCAACCCCGAATAAAATGGGATAAAAGCAGGCAGAAGAAAAAAAATATCCCAATAAGTACCATTTTGTTTTCCTTGTATTGTTTTTTTTGAAGCAAAATTCCCTGAACCTTTTCGAGAACTAAGGACCGATGTTCAGCTCCCCTCTCTTCGTTTTTTATTGAGGCGTCAATTCGAAAATTGCGTGCCATCCGAACAATAGACCACAGTCGAGGAAATGTTTGATGTATGATCGATGGTTGAAGTTAACGAGAAAATTTGGACCAAGAATTTAACTATATCTTGATAATATAGCGCTTTATTATATTTTCAATATTTCGAATAAATTAATTTTTCATTTTAAAAAGATAATCTTCTATTTGTTTTTAATAAAATTAAAAACAATTCCGAAATTTAGCATGTTTTTCAAAATAGTAACAAATTTTGCCTACCTTTATCGAAAATAAAAATTGTAACATTATTAACGAAAAAAAATACAAAGAAGTATTCCTTTTGAGTACAAAGATAAAAAGATATTGGACAAAAAAAAACAATTCTAATAAACACACAATAAAATCAGTGGTAAAGATTTAGATTTTCGATTGACAACATTTCTATAAATTTTATTGCATATATATTTGCCGGGATAAAATTTTTAATTGACTTAATGAAAACAGAATTGTCAGACAATTCTTTAAATGTACTTTGTCATAACTTTCCTCTTAACATTGTTAGTATGTAAATGACAGAATAATTGTCCCGACATTGTCAGTCCTGTTTAAAATGGTAATGTAATCTCTTAAGAACACCTAAACGAGTGTTTTTAGATGTTTAAAATTATAAGCTATTGTTTTTTTGGTTCAATTACCTATTTTATGTAACTAATAAAATATAGAAATAAATACGACGATATTTTTTTCTTTTAATTAATTAAAATGAAATTTTATTTTCAAAATGATTTAGAACTCTTTACTTATGTATAAATTAGATATTTGAAATATCTAATTTGTAATTTTCTTTTCTTTTTTGTAATTAGTTAGGTATTTCTGTAATAAGGTTTAAAAAAAATAACTAAATATATCTATTTAAGTATAAAAACTTAACTTATTTCAAACAATAAACACACTGTTCCTCAATTACTGTTTTTCAACCAAGAAATAAGTACTAAATATATTAAAAATCAAAAAGAAAAAGGCGTATATAAAAAGAAACTAACAATACTTCAAGTAACCACCGGTGATTGTTCCGCTTTTTTGATTCAGTATTCACCGACGTGACATTAACGTAACCCGTAATCATCCTAATGGCATTATTTCTATCATCATCTTCCAATTCGCTGAATCTAAAAAGAACAGACAACTTTTCCTTTCTACTAAAATCAACGTAAAAATAATCCCTCTCTGATGGCTACACAAAGGGATAATGTAATTTTAATGAAACCTTGAACTCCATTCATAACCCAAGAAGTCTATAAAAGGTTCCAAGTAATCAGTTTTTTTTACAAACAGGTTCAACCCTAATCAACCTGGCCTATTTAATTATTAGGAAGCAAAAAATTCGGGCAACATACCCCAAACGTTTAAATGCCTAACCCGGTTAAATACCCTAAAAACGTCGGAGATAATTACACAATTTATCATTGTCATGAGCCCGAATATATTTCCGGCGTTTTTGTATTAGTTGCCCCTTTGTATCCCAGGTGATTTAAACAAAAATAAATCTGGACCGTAATACTGTACCCTGTTATACGAACACATAAATGTTTTATTCCAAGCACTCGACTTCACCTGTATAGAAAAATTTTGCAAAGTAAAAAATGAACTGCGAGAAAATGGTCTCAAAATTGTTTCGCTGCAGTAGTTTCGTAGCACCTCTACGCCGTAGCGGGCTACGAGCACGTATAATAAATCCTAGCGTATGATTGTTCCATTATTCAACTAAATTGCGTTATGATATTCAGTTCACGATTTGACAATAAATGCGGCACAACCGTGTGGTTACAGAGATTAGACCACGAAAAAATACAATACCTATTATTGTAATTCGAAACTCGCAATAAAACGAAACATTAATGAGGTAAAACGACAACCAATGTACAAAAAACAGTCCTATTACGAAAGTAAACTCACGTTTTGTGCCTCCCATCGGCGGAGCATAGTCTCTGAGGGCAATTCCAGGAGAAATAAAAAAGTCACAAATCACGGAATTGGAACATAAACACCGTTCGGGATTTGAAATTCACGCACTCGCGGCCGATCGCGTTCGGGGAAGACCGGGTGTATTCGAGGTGGCGGCGTCCGTTCAGATCGGCGTACGGACGGCGAATGGCGGTCCGGCTTGCAGGTGCGAAGCGCGACGCGGGAATAGGCTGTCAGTCCGTGATAAATTCGCATCGGGAGGACATTTCTTGTAATCTGAGGTGACTAATAAATGTACGACTGTTGCGAGGGGTTTATTTGTTTCTTCGTGCAATTCGTGGGGGAATGGTCAGTTGAGAAAAATTTTAGATAGATAGATACATAGAAAATACTTTATTTGTACATAATTTCACATGAAAAACTTAAGAGATAACAAAAAGAAATAGGTAACAGAAAATAACAGTATATTGGCTAATTGTTATTATACTTATTTATTTATTTATTTATTTAATAGGTACATCAACAGTATACATACAATAATATTACTGTAACACGTGGTTGAAATTATTTGGGTCTTGTATGCATATCTTTTATAAATGTACACAACACTCTTTGTAATTTAAAGACACGTTATTAAAATAATGAAAAAGAAAGAATACAGGATGCAAAAACTTAAATCTAAAGATAACAAAAATGAAACAACTAAATGGTTAAGGTTATGTAAGATCATTATTTTAAAATCATAAAACATAAAAAAAACATAAAATCTACTAATTTACTTAGTCTAAAATATCACATACAGATTTTGCGTAAAGCTTTCGTTTGAATTTAACCAAGGAATCGTGAAAGATGTCTATAGTGTCCGAGTCGCCACACAGTGTGTTGTATTGGGCACACATTCGTGCCAAAGGTGATTGTTTGTACCGTCTGTTGTAGTTCACGTATATAGCTTTTATACAGGATGGATGCAATATATCGAAATTTATTAAAGCCATCGTTTTTAGAAATCGTCTGTATTAATATCCAACGGTATTTATTTTTTCGAAAAACATTTTACGTTTTCCGTAATAATTAAATATTGAGACTGATTGATCTAAAGAATCCGTGGCTTCTGTCTCGTCTGCAAAAAAACTCATTTCAATATCGTCTATAAAAATGTAGGCGTGTAACGTCCTACAATGGTAGTCACAGGTAATTATAATAATAATAATAATAGCTCTCTCTGGAGCCCTAACCATCGGTAGTTTGGTCCCTGTATCCGATGCCGGTGGGGTACTATTTTTTTTTATTTTTTAATATTTTTTAGTACTTATATTTAAAAATGTAGAATTTTATACTTTTATATTTTTAAATGTACTTTACTTTTATAATTTATATTTAAACATATAAAAAATGAGAAAAAGGATTAAATGAGTGAATAATAATAATAATAAAATTTATTAAGTGCCAAGATGTTTACATTTTCTTTACATTCTAAGTATATTAATATAAATGACAGGTCTTTGTAATATAAAGAAGTTTGCAATCGACTAAAAAACTCCTGCACTAGGCTTGGCCTGTCCTGCAGGAGGTTTTTGTGATGAATATAACATGTTAGAAATGGCGGTAATTTTAGTTCTTATTTAGGTTTAAGTTTAATACATATTTAGCTAAAAAATAATAATAATAATAACATCTAAATTCTAAATTAAACCAAACTAACAATACAACCTCCTAGTCTGGGGAAAATTCTTTAATTTATTTACGAACTTTGTCAATCACTACTACATTCGAAGAAAGCTGAATAAATAAGTTTGACCTTTCGCGTCTTCTTATTACACTTTAGTCAGTGAATTTGCTGGAAATACTATTACGAAATATTCGTTCGTAAGGAGTTATGCCTATTATTTATTCGAATTAAACTGCTGTTTTGATTATCTTGCTGTGAATATAAATTTATATACAAAGGTGGCAAAGTTTTTATTATTGCCGCAAACACTACCTTCTCACCTTTAGATATATTATTATTATTGTTGGGACGAGGCTTTGGGTGTTCACGTCGACCTCCGTGGGTCTATTGTGACCCGGGAATCGAACCCGAGTGAGAGGTGAAAGCGCTAACCACTAGACCATCCAGGCATAAAGTGTTGTTTTGAAATTTCGCTAGAAATGTTTCAGCTGCAGCACATCATCTGTTTTTGTGCCACTAGAGCCTAAACAAAACAACTGAAAGTACTGTACTTTACAGGAAAGCCATTTAAAGTTTTGATTTCAGTTTTTATGCAGGATTAATTCGCTTATTCAATATTTATCATTGTGTGTTAAAGTGGAAAATCTCACTGTTTTATAATTATGGTATTCTGAAGTTTTAATTACTTATTGAACTTATTATTATATTTAAAAAAATTACAATCAACGTCAAGTGTCAAATGTAGCACATTGGATATTTTTCTAATTATATAAACTGGCTTCCAAGTGGCAGATTAAAAAAAAATAGCCTATATTATTTCTGGGGCTTTGAACTATCCCCACAACAATTGTCATTAAGATCAGTACAGGAGATTCGAAAATATTGGGTACAAACAAACAAAGAAATAATTTGTTCTGTTATACTTGTAATTACTAGTATAGATGAAACAAAAATGCCAATTCTAAAACTACGATAGTGTAACTCGAGGCCGTCGATACATCTTAATTTTTTTTTGACAGACAATCTTATTCTTCATTTATTTGTACTGTGCAGTAGATTCGACAAATCGTATAGTATAATGACCTCTTAAGCGGATTTTGTTGATTACATTATATGATTCTGTGAATGTTACACATTAAGTAATTAAATTATTTAAGAGCTTTACTCGTTAACTGTTCAAAAAAGGGTTTTTGAGTACTGGCAGACTTAATCACTTGAATCATAAAAAATGGGCTAAGTTATATTTACATTTATAACCTTTTGATTTTATTAACATAAATATTTACATCACATGACATAACCAAATGTGGCATATGTGTACTTATCTTATCTTATCTATTAATTAACTATAATCTTTTATTTATCAATATTAAAATTAACCAATTCGTTTACTTTTATTATGTATCTGATGTTAAGTAAAAATCCACCTGCTTATTCTAACATGTACTAATTACAACTTCTTATAGCATTTAGCTATGCTTAGCTAAATGCTTGTATCATTCTTAGGATAGGTACAAATAGATAAACGTGACGTCACATAATGACGAGAAAATATAGTTGAGAAATTAAGGGTCCTAAAAAGATGCCATCATAGATTAGTGGTTAAAAGCCATTGCCCGGAATGCAGAGGTTGCAGGTTGAAATTCTGCTGGTGTCGTAATTTTTTTAACTGTTTCTTAGTATGTACTAATTAGTTATATTTGTTAAAAATGTATATAATTATCATTATGCCCTAAGGGTGGCACAAATCTGAACTTAGTATCTTATGAATATATGTATAATGCATGCTTGTACCTAGAATCCAAACTTCACCTTTTATATTTCGGTCCCATGGAAAGGGGGTGAGCCTATCGCTATCCATCAGGCACAATTCAGACTTCGTGCATGTATTTGAGAATCTCGCTCATATGCTTCCCGTTTGGAAATCGTACTCGAAATCTCTAGACCAACGAGTCAATGACTTTTATGACTTTTATCGTTTTGCAACGTCTAGTTTAATTTAGTTAGTCTAGTTTATTTTTAAAAAAGAGTTTTCTTTTACATAGCAATATAAAGCATTTTATTTTAACAATGTGAAAAATAGGTGGTTTTATAAATTTGGTCTATTTTATTCCATTCATAACGTAATAAAAAACTTCAAAGTACATTAATATTTCTGTCAACGTTTCAATTAAAAAGTTTGGAGAAAATTCGACTGAGCTAATTAAGTAATGGCACAATTATGATGAAAACTTAATTAAATTAAGTAATTTGGGCTTTTTCACAATGATTCTAAATTGGTCATTATTTTTTTATTACAAAGAGAAGAGCAAGTGAAATGATTTTTTATTGATGAATTTTTATCACAAGGGTGTTATTTTATCTGCCAGCAATTTAATCGGATCGGATTTTGCCGCAATTTTTTGTCAATAGAACATTTGTAAAAAAAAATTGCTGACAAAAAATATAATTCTGTTAAATATACTTTTGTGCTGAAAGATCTATTATTTTGCTGATAAAGAAATTAAGTACCCTTTTATAATCACCAAGTAACGTTAGTTGTGGGACAAATCTATAACACAAATAAATTTTCTATTATTATACTTTTATTATTTAGTAAATTTATAATTAATCTGATGGTTATTCCGTTCTCGATGGTTGTGAAACAGAACTTAAAGACCCCAGATGTTAATTACTTTGTATTTCATTTTTATTATTAGTGCAATTGACCCTTAACTACAATTATCAATTTTAAGGGCACATTATAATTTTAATTGTTAAAAAAAGTTTTAGAGTAACAAGCTCAATTTTGTCTCAATTTCTTATTATCAAATCGACTTCTGAACATAAAAGCAATCACTGGATTAATTATAAAAATAGTTTTTAGACTAATCATCAGACTTTTAAAAACTACGAATTGCGAATAAAAGAAAAAAAAATTGGTACTAGGACCTATTTATAAATGAAAACACAATGCCTACTATGCTAGACAGTATCAAAGTCACAAAGTATAAGAACTATAACTTGTTCCAAAAAATAAACTTCTCAAAACTAAAAAAAACATCATCTTCATCTTCAATCACCGTGTATGGTAATAACTTAAAAACATATAACATGTATATTATAACATAATTTCTTGAGCAGCATATCGTTTTAAGGAGGTGTGAAATTTAACACCCGTATCCGTCAATGACAAAGTTACATGTGATCGGGGTGACTAACACTTTGTCAAATATAATGCGATAATTTGAGAAAGAAGGATATTTTTTTAGCTACAGATAGTATAGAGTGAATGACTCTTTTGCTTGGAAAGATGGTCCTTTGGTGTGAAACGCTACTTGCGTAGAAATTTTGTCGTTGTCACATCTTCTTGGCACTCAGTTAAGGGCTGGTGCGGCGGCTGATTCTGCTAAGTATCTCAAAAGACGCAAATACACGTTTGATAGCTATTACATGTTACACCTTCTACGGTCGAAACATGATGGCCTTGGGGCCGTAGCACATAATAATAATATAGTCTGTACAAAAAGTAGTCAGTGCGTCTAACTGATGCAACTCTTTATTGAAATGCTGGCTTATATTTAGGCCAGCTTTAAAGACTTTGTATCGCAAAACAACGCGGAAATGCTGCCAGCTTTCTGGGTACGAGGCCTTCTAACTGTAACTTATTAAGTTTAGATTAAGTTATTAGACTAGTTTAATTCAAGATTCAGCATGTATATTTGTCTGTATAGAGTTGTACTGAAATGTAACTTACTTACGTTTTTATTGCGATTTCTTAGAGTCTGTAATTAATAATTATGAACCTTTGTGTCGTTAACAATTATCTTGAATAATTTAATAAATGCGAAGGTTTACCTTTAAAACTGCCAAAGCTAAATTAATAAAGCAATTTCGATGAAAAGTATAATGAAGTTAATTGGAAGTCTAAAAAAGGATTAAATGTATTTTTACTGGTATATCATGCTGGTTATACCAGAACAAGAAATTGTTAAAAAAGCCAAAGTCATCTCGAAATAATATTATTATAAAGGCATCTAACGCATAAAGCAAGTGTAAGGTAAAAACAAACATAAAATGAATATTATGACGTCATTTCTTGAGTAGCATCTCACTTTAAGGGGGTGTGAAATTTTACACCCGCATCTGTCAATGACAGAGTTACAAGTGTAAGGGATGAATTACACTTAGGGCCAATTTCAGAGGTTCCGAAAATCTCCTATCTGCCCTATAAAATATAACCTGACCGAATTAGAAGTGATATAAGTAACACTCGAATAAAGAACACAGCTTTCATTTGCATTTATGTGTCTTATTGGTTTATCCTGCCAATAAGGTTTATCTAACACCTCTGAAGCTAGGGCTTAGTGAAATATAATGCAGATATTTGAGAAAGAAGGATATTTTTCTTGAAACGGATAGAGTTGTTTAGGAATTCATAAATATTTCACGGTCTCTGTTTAGTATGTATTAGATTTTTTATCGCAGTATATTTTTATCATTTATTTAATTTTAATAAACATGTAAAACTAAAAGAAAGTATTATCAGTGTCCTATAAGTACCCGATAGAGCTCGGCAATTATCTAATCGATACAATGTCAAACTTATTATAGTTAACTACCTTAACTATCTTACAATTGATCAAGAACTCGTATTTTGAGGCAACATAATTTTACAAACAACACAGAAATCTTTAATAATCGAGTTATAATTAATCAAATTATTCTCATTCTATAGAAAACTTAGAAAGAAATAGTTTCCGACAGTCCGCGAGCCGCTTCCATATTATTGTTTTATATTTTATTTTTTACTTAAATTTTTTACCACCCCTAAAGTTTTCTGCGAGATGAAAAAGTATGATTAGGTGGGAAGTTTTCTGGCTACCTTTTTTATTATTAATATAGACACACCGCGGTACGAGTTGGGGAATTATTTATTTATTTTTTAACAGTTTCGTCCGACCGAGATTTTGCCTCTTACATTTGACTGCTACATCTTATAAAATATCGTATATCATAGTTACGAGTATATACGGGTTGAATACAAAATTTGACACATTTTTGAACACAGATTCTAAACGTGATCTGTGTCCATTTCTACAGGTTATAAAAAAATCCGTAGAGAATGAATATTAAGAACAGATATTTGTAAGAAAGCATGTTTTTGCATTCTTTAAACTTCTAAATTAACCTTCAATAACACAATTATTTTTCAAAAAAATGACAATGGTCTAAATCGTGTAAGTATTACAAAGGTAAATAATATCGGCTCGTGACCACGATGCAATTCATTTCGAAACATCAAGCATATGGGTATTTATTTACCTTTATAATAATTACGCGATTTAGACCCGTTGTTTAATTTTTGATGTTCCGAAGTTGCGAAAGTTTAAAAACATAAAACCCAAGTAATACTTATAATATTATTACTAAACGCTATTGGGATACCAAAAAATATTTCTCTTGGTTACAAAAGAGTGATTCGCCCACAGTCGCTCGGTTTATGTAAAATAATATTATTTTTGTCTCTGTAATATAATATATCATAGACCTAAGCGAATGTTTATTTAATTTGTGAGCAAAGTTAACGCTCGTGTGCCCCGAGTTATTCATATAGTAATTTATTGTTAGTGTTTATTTTATGATTCAATTATGCTGGAGCAGTTAAGGTCTAAGTTTTGAATAAACGTAAGTCTTAAATACATAAAAGCAAGCCTTTATTATTCAGTGGAGTATTGGAGAGGTAAATAGAACCCTCATTTCAACTGGTTTATTTAGGTCTCATGACACAGGAAGTAAAGATATCGACGTCTACAGCTCACATTTTATATTCCATACTATAATATATACATATAATATATTATAGTACTTTGAAAGCCTTAACAAAAATAGCAAATAGCACTCTGGCCCAAGATCTAACCCGAGAACACACGGTGAGTGGTTTCAAACTATATCTACTTCTTGATTACCTGTTCATCAAAAGTTAGTAAAATATGATAAATGTTTTAAACAAGTGATTAATAAAATTAAACTGCCTCGATGGTCTAGTGGTTAGCGTATGCGCCTCTTACCTTGAGGTCTCAGGATCGATTCCTGGGTCGGGCAAAGTGTAATTTGTGAACTTTCCGTCAGAAAAGTCACAATAGCAGCTCAGCGTTGGAATTGTGTCCGGTGGATGGCGATAGGCTCATCCCCTATCCCATGGGACCTAAACATAACAGATAAAGTGTGGGTGTTGTACACCTCAGGCACACCTTTCTGGGTAATATAGGCGTAATGTTATGTTATGTTATGTAATTAATAGTGTGAAGATTTATAATCGCGAAAGGTAAAAAAAGTACAGTCGGCCAGTGAGTTGGGTATGCAGGGCAAAAACTTCTACGCCATAGTAAAAACTGACTGCAATAGATATGCAAGTTTGTATTTCATATTTAATAAGTGTAATATACCCACTATTTAGATATATAACTCACTTATCCATAACTGGTGTCGTAAGTCTTTACTATGACTTAGAAGTTTTTGCCTTGCATACCCATACATAGGGCAAAAAAATTGATCCGTATATCGTGGTCAAAAGAAGGTAAGTCATTTGTTACGATAACATGGCATGTACTTTTACCTTCTGCATCGATTATGTCACGGTGAATACCATCAAAGCACTTGATTTCGCCGATCCGTAACAAACGAACATAAATGCCGCACAGCTATTCAAACAGACATAACCTATTTTGGAACTACAAAACAAATGAACTGAATACGAGTTGCCTGATTGAAAAAAAGAAATTAAAAAAGTACCTAAAACAAAGGAGGTTCTACTCGTAACCCATGTTTATGGTGTGATAATCAATTCGGTCACGCGATGCTCGTTATTTAGAATTTTCGATGCCACACGTTATTTCTTGTGTGTATTTAAGTTATATCGAGATTGAACTTCTGAAAATAAATCACTTCAATTTGAAGCGTATTATTTTTAAAAAACTTTATCGATTCCAAAAAAGTTTAAGATAGAAATAAATCGTAAGTTTTGGTAACATTGTTGTAATCATACATTGTACATAATAGAAAAAAAACAGGAAGAACCAAATTCGAAGAAATTAAATATATAAAGATTGATTTGTTTCACTGTTCATTGGACGACTTCACTAGGGCAGCATATTGTATACTTTGTAATGTTAAATAATAGATTTGATAAAATTCAATTTTTTATGTATGAATGTTTTTAATGATAGTTGTAATGTAAAATGTTAATTCGATATTTAAGTACCATATAATAATTTAAATTTATTATATTTATTTATATATTCTTATCTATCGCATTAGGTTTAAGTTCCTGTTAAGATAGGTTAAGCTGTGGTAAATAAATAAATAAATTAATGTTTTCTTTCAACATATTAACATAATAGCACACCTGAGTTTAATAACAGCATTTTATTAAGGCTGATAGTGGCCGTGTGTGTGCCTCTTTTATAGCTAAGAACGATCACCAGATAGACGGTCACTAGCTATGCTGTCCCTGACAATTTCTCCTTGAGCGATTTGAATAAGGCCACGGAGAATGCTATTAATGTGGCCACCAACTGGGCTGGGGTTGTATAAAAACTATGACCATTGACTCGCACTAGCTATGCTACCGAAATTGCAAAGTTGCATTTTCTTATTCTTGTACTGTTGGAAAGTATAGTAAAAATTCTGCTAATGTAATACAAATAAATAAACGTCACTTTACATGAAACACAGTCGAAACAGCCACATTTCGATAAAAAAAATTAAGTAGTAACCAGTAACTAAGTGAAATATGCGTTCTAACACATTCAATAATGTATGTTACTGGCCATTTTTTTTTAATAAATAAAAAATACAATTAAAAAACTTAAGTAAATATACCATAATTATAAAACAGAGGGATTATTTACTTATAAAATAACGGTAAATATTGAATATTGGAATTAGTGCTTCATAAAAATTAAAATCAAATCTTTGATTCGCTCTCCTGGAAAATACAATATTTACAATTTTGTTAGTGTACCTAGAAAGGCCGTCCGATTATTGAATTTGGGTCACGGTATACTAAGCGTGAATATTGAATTATGTTGTTCTTTTTTATAGAGATGGTAGAAATCTTGCCATGGTTCCGACCCTTAGACATCCATTCTTATTACTGAAAGTTTAAGGTGTCGAGTAGAAACTACGCTAATTATTTTACAAAACTTTCTAACACACAGTAAAACTTTCAGCTTTTATAAAATTACGTAAGTCAGCCGCCCAATGGCCATTACTCAAAACCAAAACATTGACGAATCAATACTTAAAGCCACCATTAACAAAGATCTTTTCGAAGAAATCAGTGGCCGTAAAATAATAATTGGCAACACCTAAAAGAGAACCTGCGGCTGCAAGAGCACGAACCAAATTAAAAACGTGATGTTTCCTCGCGAATTATAAGCTAGTGTTTGTTTTGAAGTATGCCTGTCATTTTCTATTACTTTTTTTTTGTTATTCTAAATTGGAAATCTAATTTTATTTTTAGTTTAGTATACATCGCCTGCCGTTTCATTTTATGACCCACACGGTTATTTGACTACGAAGTAGACAATTTTTTTAAAGGAATTATTGACTTTTCTGTAGGAAATTTGACGGCGATATCGGGCCAGATAACCGAGTGATCTTTTCTAATATCTATCGTTAAAATAGTAATTAATTTTAATTCAGTAGCATTATGGCACTCTTGCTTTAGAATAAACACAAACAGTACAAGGCTAACGATATCAATTATGAACCATTATTAAAAAAATGGATGAATATAGTTGTTGTTAATATAGGTGCTATCTGAAAATCAGCGCTTTAGTATCTTAAACTGCAGCAATTTCTAAGATAGTCTCCTTTTTGTTCTCATACAGTAGTGTTCCACGTGTTTACTATGCCTAGTGCTAAGTCTTATTTTTACTGTTCTATTTTGATTAAGTTAAGCATGAGGCGAGACGTGGGAGGACCGCGCCCGAGTAGCCCATACATTACTTGGGTGATATTTTTCGGCGCTGTCGCGTGATTGCTCTATTACGAGCTCGCGTCCTGAAAAATCCTATCCGTATTTTATGCTGTGTCAGTAGTGTCGCTGCGACACGTCACCTGCTGTTGCGGTTGGCTTTGTAGTTTGTACTGGTATCTTTATTTTCAATTTTCACGCCATGATTTTTCTAGTCGCAGCGACGAGTAAAAAATTTTGCTTGGTAAATTCAGCAATTTAAGTCATTGAACACTCAAAAAGGTCATTATCTCATGGTTGGATACTTTAAAACCTAGAGTTATCGATAACACTGTGCATAACTCTATACTTTATTTGTCGACCGGATAGCGGAGTCGGTAGTACAACTGCCCGCTATGCATAGGTCGCGGGTTCGATACCCGCTCAAGACAAATCTTTGTGTGCATGAACATGGAGGTTTGTCTGTATGTATTTACAATAGAAAAGTATATTTGTATTAGTATCAGTTATTATAATACCCATAGTTTAACCTATGCTCAGTTTGGGACTAGATAACGCTTTGAGATATTTATTATTTATTTATTTATAACAACCTAATCTTAAGATTACTGGTAAAATGTAGGTGTTCTGTCACACTTTTGCCATACCCTTTTAAGTGAAATAAGCGTGAGAAATACGGTTTCACGATCAGCATTTGAAATTTAAAAGGTTTAAATAACTCACGTTAAGCAGCTTCGTGCGAGATCGTTCACGTTCCGTTTACGTAGGCAGTATAAAGTAGGTTACACAATTATTTATAGCGGCGGTGTTACAATATATTTGCATGTAATGTGCAACGGTTTAGCTATTTTAACCAACTTTAAAAAGGGTTGGGAACCCGTCATTCAAGTTCGTAAGTTTAATTTTTTTAGAAATAAATCTTGATTGAAAGTAAAGCAAATCTTCAAAGGTTTATAAATACTGTCTGGTCTAGTGGTTAGCGTATGCACCTCTAACCGCGAGGTCTCTGGTTCAATTCCCGGGTCTGGCAAAGTGTCGGGAAATTTACAATAGTAGCACTGAGTTGGAATTGTGCACGCTGGATGTTGATAAACCCACCCCCTAGCCCATGGAATCTAAACATTACAGGTGAAATGTGGGTATTTTAAACCTCTGCCACACTCTTCTGGGTAATATAAACGTGATGTTATTTTTTAAATACATCCAAATAGTACGGTATCAACAACCTGAAAAAAAATTGAATATTTCACATTCTAATTCAATGGGAGTATAACCATAAATATTGTCAGTTTAATACGACACGCTTTAGACTACTCCTTTAATTCGTTTAATCAGAGAACTATGCATTAATCTACATCAGCGTTTCGCCATCAGTGTCGGAGTGCTATGCAACTGTAATGTGATGGATAGATGGATTTTGCATAAGTTGCTGTGTATCCGCATATATTTATTTAAGTAAACTGAAATTTCCGTGATGCTATTGAGCATTTTTAGGCAGAAAAACCAAATTAACTCACAGGAATTGATCCCAAGACCACGGTAAAAGGCCACACAAACAACCACAAGACCAGTGAGACAGGAATTAGGTATTAAAAACAGTATTTCCATTAGAGTCTATTTTGCATTCAGCCTCCCGAAAGCCAGATTTATTAATTCAACATTCTAATCCAATGGGAGTATAACCATAAATATTGTCAGTTTAATCCGACAAGCTTTGGACTACTCCTTTAAACTGTTTAATCGGAGAGCTATGCATTAATCTACATCAGCGTTTCGCCGTCGGTGTCGGAGTGCTATGCAACTGTAATGTGATGGATGGATGGATTTACTTTTGCATAAGTTGCTGTGCTGCCACAAATTAACTCGTGTACGGATGATTTACTTTAAAAAATTTTGAATTTTGGAATTTATATTTTTTAGGAACATCTTTTTGAGTAAGTAAGGATTATTGATTTATGAAACAAAACGCTAACCGCCACAAAATTCATTGTGCAGAAGTGAAATAAATAAATAAAGCTATTGAAGTATGAAATGGGTTTCTTAGGGCTAATTTCTGAAAATGGGCTTAATACGTTTTTTATAGTTTTACTATTCGAACTGGAAAACAAGATGAAAACGGGGTAAATTAGCTATTTAGTTTGGAAATGATGAGTCATCTGTACAGAATAGTAACAGGTCTCTTGCATCGGTATCGAGTTCAGAGATTAGAATATTGCATAGTTGAGAAGCTTTTCCTACTAAATATATTCAAGTATTTATTTTAATCTGGTTAAGGGAGGAATACCGTGCTACATAATTTATTGATAGTTGGATACCTGTTTGGTTTTGTTTGGAGTTTCATACACAAAGTCTAAACAAAGTTTTTGTAAGTAAATTAGGTCTTTATAGGCTTTTGCCACTACATTCACGGTTATATTTATAAAATAATATTAAAATTAACAAATATTGTTTTGTTTGTTTGTTTGTAATGAAAGAAATGTAATTATAATTATATTGTATAATTGAAATAGTTACTTTCATATCTACTGGACTTGATAAAAATTGACCTCGATGGTCTCAGGTTCTATTCTCGGTCGAGTAAAGTGCTATTTGTGAACGTTTCGTCAGGCAATTCACAATAGCAGCACGGAGTTGGAATGGTGGATGGCGATAGGTTCAACCCCTATCCCATGGAACCTTAATATAACAGGTGAAATGTGGGTAGCTGTACATCTCTGCCAGGCCCTTCTGGGTAATATAAGCGTGATTTTTTTTATGTTGTGTTGATGTTAGCTTTTTTGTAAAAAAAATAACAAAACAGTATCTTTTTTTTTTTTTTATACTACCACAGCGAACGAACGTGTAGTCCACGCAGATTATAGATACGTCGCTGCAGCTGAGGACTACGGTGTTATGCCTCATGTGCCAGTAATTTCAGGGCCTGATCTCAACACCAAACCGGAACACAGTAATGGAAGCACTACTATTCGGCGGCAGGTTAAATGAGAGACGGTGGTGCTGCCGCCCTCGAGCTCATTCACAAGAGCTCTACCACCAGTAATAATTATCTATAATAATAACGCGATTGTAATCAAATTAACTTTCATAGTCAAGAATCCTTTACGTCTAATCTAAAGGAATTTAACCCTGAAAATGGACTGAGAGTCTCTTTGTAGTTATTCCCAAAATCGCTACGCTTACTTGTCAAGCGCAGTGACGACCCATCTCACCCCCATACCCCTTCTTCACCACCCCTCTTCCTGATATCACACAGGATATTAAAAATATGTATAGAATTGACAGCATGGTGGGTTAACTCGCTCACAATATCTAACATCCTTGTGATTTGAGTTTTATTTGATTTGCGACATGTTTACATAATCAAATAACAAATAATAACAGTCTTTTTGTTCTCTTTTGTGGGTGAAAATTGCTTGTTGTTTCATTAAGAGGGAATAACTGAAAAAAATTGTCATGAGAAGCGTATACTGAGCTATATCTCAAGCCACGCATAACATTGTTTTAATTATTTCATCAATATTATGAAAGCCTTAGCTCCAGTTTCACCAGTTACTGATAAGTTTTGACACGGTTTGACGATTTTGTTTTATACATTTGACATTTAATCCGTCAAAGTACCGAATTAGCCTATTTGCGACATGTCAGATGCCTGTGAATCTGTCATTATTTAATTGGTCTTGTAATTTAGTGCTAATTTAAAACTATTTGACTCATTATCATGTTTACAATAAACTTCCTTTAGACGCAATAGAATTATCGATAGGTAAATTTAAAAAATATGTTAAAATTAGATTATGTCAAAAAGTTTACTACAGTATTTCAGACTACATAAATGATAATAGTATTTTGAAATGAATTTCTCTTCTTATGTGACTTTTGTATGTATACTTATTGTTATATTTTTCATTTTAAACGATGGTGCACATGAGTTTCTCACCAGCTCTTCTCATAATGCAATACCCATCGGAGCTGGTACTTGGATTGATTTTAATTTAATTCTAAACAGTTTGATAAAAATTAATATAAGCCCTGGTTATTCAAATCATTGTAATTAGTATATTTAGTATTATTTATGATTTATTTTTATATCAGTTTTTGTAATGTTTTGACGTGTTCAAGCGCCTCCTGGGGCCTATGAAAATAAATGATTTGAATTTAAATTTGAATTGTACGCCTTATAGGTATACTGCAGCAGTACTAATTAAATTGTAACATCTGTATTTTCACCTGTGGTAAAAAATAAATGAATTTGAATTTGAATTTAAATTTAAATTTGAATTTGTTTTATTCTTTCAATTTACCAGACATTCAATAAAATAATTAAATCGAGTGGAACCACACTAAATTCCAAGTTATAGTAAAACTTGTTTAAACTTCTTCCAAGAAAATAATAACTCTGTTATGAAAGTATAAGTTAAACTAGATTGGGTTAATACTATTTAGTTTTAGAATTCAGAAACTGACTTAAATTATTAAAATAACATAAAATCACGTCTATATTACCCAAAAGGGTGTGGCAGAGGTGAAAAACACCCACACTTCACCTGTTATGTTTAGCTCCTATGGGATCGGGGGTGAGCCTATCGATATCGTTTGAAATCTCCTTGATGAGGCTTTTGCTGTCGTTGGAACACAGCAATGAAGACTTTACTATTTGGCGGCAGGTCAAAGGTGAGACGGTGGTGCTTATAATGACTCATGTGACAGAAATTTCGAGATTTTAATTAAACTTCTCAATAATAATTACAAGATCTTGTTCCATGTAAACGAAGGTGTGTGAACATCTAAACAGACTATAAATAAGCCAGATCTAAAAAGGTCAGGACATAGGAAGCGTTACATCTTACTCCAAGTCGTGGCCTTTATTGCATAATTCTGTTTTAATGGACTAGTGATGGGACAAGCAATATCCACAATGACATTATTATTTGCTATCATGTTTTAAAAACAACATAACACAAACATAACATTATTTATTTCATTTATTTATATAATTTTTGCACAGAAAATGGTACACAGGTGGACTTAATGCCTAGTGGCATTCTCTAACAGTCAACCTAGGGTGGTGCAGAGAAACAAAGGTAGGTGCGTTACGATAATACTTATAGTCAAACACACTGTATTGAAAATCGATTAAATACTGAATACATATATGGTACATACATAATACTTTAAATACGTCAATAATATACACAAATATATATATATGTAAATATACATAAATATATACATAAATATATATTTAAATAACGCATTACGCTTATATTACTCTAAAGAATACGCAAGAGGTGAATATGGTCAAATTTTAGAGGAGGGCGATGGGGGCTGGAGGGGAGAGGTGAGGATGGATTCTGTCCGGTATTGTGTCCACCGGACACTATTCTAAAATTCGTGCTGTTGTTAAGAAAAAGCCCGAATAGCAGTTTTGCTCGATCTGGCAATCGCGCCCAAGACCTTGCAATGAGTTATACACAAATTTATATTGCTAGGCCAACAAGGCAATGCAATTAATTTACATTGCTTACTATACAAATGAATTAGACGCACACATTTTTATGTTGAAAATGTTCATACTATAAAGATTATAGATATAATTAGCGATCAACACATCTTTGTCAAATAATATTGACATGCAAATAGTAATGTTACAATAATTGTTAAAATTAAGTAGATACTTTGACTGATGCTATCATCACTCAAAGTATACATTAAGGTTTTCATTCTTTATACATCGTCCATTGATTCCCATCTTCATTTTAATTTTTAATTCGGTAGATCATGATCTGTTTCTACAATAATATAAATGTAAGACAATCCATTTTATGCAATAGAATAATTATATTTTCCTTTACTTTTTCCTTCCTTTTCCCATCACTAGCCTGACTCAGACCGGAACTGCTGGCGCTCCTTATTAACAATGTGCTGGCGTACATTCAGCGCTTCCGGTGCCGCGCAGCCTACTTCCGGTCACCTCTTCAGTTATGCGGTCACTGTTCAATTCTTACACTTGTACTATATCACTGAGATACCTTTGTTTTAGTCCTTGTTAATTAGTGAAAGTGTTTTTAATGCAGCTCCATGTTTATACTTCCAACATGGCTTAAATATTTATAATCTATTTCATACTGTATTTGGTTTCGGTGGTAATGTTGGAGCAACACAATTATGGGCTTATTTCGTCACAAGTCAGAAGTAATTACACTATCCAATGGTCCCAAAGACAAGGTCAAATACACACATTCCCTCACTCAAGCACATCCAGTTTCAGAACAAATGTGTTGTCATGTTTATTTCCGATTACTCTTAGACGCCTGGACCAATTTGAGAAATTTCCTTTTTTTAAAGGAGTATACTTGTCATGTGGTCCCATATTCATCAGGTCACGATCTGATGATCGGATCCTAGAGAAATCGAAGGCAACCCTCCAATTTTAAGCTACTCGTATATATATGCATTTAGCAGTCAGCATTTCATGTTGCTGATTTGATGCTGGAAGGTACAACTCCCCAACGTTTAGGAGTACGGGGATAATTCTTTATATAGGCACCTAAAGAAAAAAAGAAAAATCATTTATTCCGGCATAATAAAAATACAATACAATATAATACATCTAAAACTAAATAATTTAAAATACTATTAATAATACCAGAAATGGTACGCATCTCAGCACAATACTGCAGCGCTAAAAGCACCGCAGCGCTGATATTCTTATAACCTAAAGGCCATATACTGTATTATTTCAAGTTATACACGTATGAGACGTTGAATATTACTTAAATATTTCTTACCTGCATGAATTTGCTGATATCACAACAGTCATATTAAACTGATTACAATATAAATAAAACTTATCCCTCTTCCACTCTTATACTATCGTCATACCAATATTTAGCACGATCGATTTAGTAATTATTATTTAGAAAAAAGCTCATCAGGCAGACAAAATTACTTTCCATTGCAAATATTACTTGGGCAAAAATTATTCTTTCAAGACACGTATTTCACCCTCTCATACAAGTTAATTTAAGTATTGCCGAATCAGAAATAAACAACAATTTGTTCGCGTTAAAAATAAAAGAGGGGCGTTGCTATTGCCTCAATAAAACCATTTTAAATGGCAATGAAACAACATGTACATTTTAAGTTGGACAATAGAATGTAATTTTGTGGTATATTGGGCTCAGTGATTTAGCATAAACTGTAAGGTTATGGACTTAGTAGCGGGAAGAGCGGATTTGAGATAAATTGTACATACGTATTTATTTAATGCTTACGTACAATTTATATTTAATCCGCTTAACAGAAGTAACAGAGTCAACAGTCGAATCATTTATTTTCATATGTCCCAAGGGGTGCTTAAACGCGGCAGCAATCATAATTATAAAATAAATTATAAAAAATTATCTACAGAAATAAAAAAATAAAAATACGAATCAAAGTTTCAATTACCGAAGCTAAGATCAATTTTATTGAAATCAATCTAAGGACACGTAAGTACAGTTATGTTAACTGTTACTCTAACTTCTACGTGCAGCTCCGTTTGCGTGCTAGGTATGTCGAAAAGATGAACCTACGTCCTTCTTTAGGTCATGACCAATCTCCATACCAATTTTGATTAAGTAATTAAGCCATGAAAACGTAACAGACAGGCAAAGTTACTTCCTCATTTATTATATTAGTAAGGATTTTGTTATTTCTCCTAAAATCAACTGAATCACATGTGATTTTACTAAAATTTTACTTTGCGCATTGCAGGAATGCGTGATCACACATATCGTACATCTATGCATGTTTCAATATAATATTTTAGAACTGGCTATACTGAAATATAAATTAATATTATATCATTAATAATCAACATACAATAAATATCATGTGGCCGTTACTGTGGGTTTAAATACGTAAATTGCATAATAATTATTATAATAAACAAAAACCCTGTCTTTCATCTAAAGCGTAATATTTTGACTGATGCAACTATTGAAAATTTAAATCCGATAGAATGATAAAACACTGTTGCTTGTTTAACTACATATTTTATTTTAAATTAATGAAACTTACTGTTGTTTTATTTATAAGAACTTTTTGTTTAAAAAAATAAAGCATAGTTTACAAGTGTCACAGAAATAAAAATGATAGCCGATTCCTTATCCATCATCTCAATTGACATGAGATTCGGACAATATTGAACATAATATTTCGACAGGAACGGCATGTTGATTTTATTAACTATGTCGGATGACGGATAATATTAAGATGTAGTGCGTAAACAGTCTTAGTATACTATTTTGATTTATTTATTAGCCTGCCTCTGTCTACCACTGCCTCGATAGTCTAGTAGTTAACGGGGTTCGATTCGCGGGTCGGGCAAAGTGTTATTTCCGTCAGGAAATTCACTAAACCAACTTGGAGTTGGAATTGTGCCCGGTGGGTGTCGATAAGTTCATCCCCGGCGTGATGTTATGTTATATTAATGTATTTTAATTAGCCTTTTGAAAACATACAAACAAATAAACAGCAAATAAATGTTTGTAAATTATTTAGTTACGCCATTTGCAGCACAAAGTGCGCTGCATAATTTGAATCGAAACTGTAATATCCACGTACGGATTTACTGAACGAAATTGTCTTTTATTGCTTCTACTATTCTGGTTTTACATTGTTACAATAAAATAACACTTTATTAACTGTAGAAGTTTTATATTACCCTTGTTCTTATGTATTTTATTATGCTACTTCATTGTAAAGGAACGGGTTGCAATGTTCTTCCACCAAAAAGGGAGGATCCTCTGAACAGGCTCGGTGGTATAGCCTGGCGGACAACGGTAGCGTATTGGAAGTGGTATATATATGTACACTCTCTGTGAACACTTCGTTATCGCGATTCAGCGCTCTTTGACATATATGTGACGCATGTCAATACTGGACGTTGTCAAGGTCGTCCGTAATTTATTATGTGCGAATACCACCACACTCATGTTCTATGTAGGTAAAAAGTAGTGTATGCCCTTTTAGGTGTTTCTAGCTATCTCTATACCAATTATCAAGATAATTAAAGTAATTTAGCTTTCATAGCATGACGGATGGGAAGTGTCTCATTTGTTTTTAACCGACAAAAAAGGAGGAGGTTCTCAGTTCTTCTATTTTTAAAATTTGACTGAGACTGAGCGAAGCGATTTTAATTATTCTTTATAATATAATAATAAATCCTGTTAGTAAGAACAAACTTCTGTACGCGGTTTCACGTATAATACCTACGTCGATGAAAAAAAGCTTGTGTATTTATCTCGGTTATACTTCACCGGTGAATAC
Source organism: Hypena proboscidalis (assembly GCA_905147285.1). NCBI lineage: Eukaryota > Metazoa > Arthropoda > Insecta > Lepidoptera > Erebidae > Hypena > Hypena proboscidalis. Next base: position 19,955,012 of record LR990131.1, read on the forward strand.
AAATTTCAGCATAATCCGTCATGTATTTTTGGGTTACAATCACATTCTAAAACGCGCTCTCACCCGCTAATCACCACACTGTATCCGCGCCCTAACCGAAGGTAGAGCAGCAAAAACCGCAAGGGCGACCATAAACTTTGATTAGATTTTGTTACACGCAGCGCCGTCGTACATTAGAATGCGTGAATTGGTGCCAAGTAATTGGATTTTTCGCGTCATCGCGTCTGATATCCTGTATCTTGGAAGTCTTGAAACCCAGATTAGACAGCCAGTGCGACAAAAGTAGGATTTTTTTATTTTAAACTAAGGCTCAATTTACATCTTGGCATGAGCACGGCTAATAAAGTCTAAATTATTTAATTTGGTTCTTTCACTGATACTTTTTTTGAATTTATACCACGATATCGATCAATATTACCTAATTTTTTTACTTTACAATTGTTTCCTGAGCGAGCTTAATAAGGCCATGGAAAATGCAATTAATGTAGCCCCCTACTGGGCCGGGGTGGTATAAAATCTTTGACCATTGACTCATAAGAAGAAGAATAAGACCTCATTTTCTTTATTTTTCAGTTAGTAAATACAAAACGTAGATTCTTGGTTGGTCACGATAAACCCAATATAATTAATTTATTAGGCAACTCAAAACAAAAAATAGCAAATCCGTAAAATATCGTCAGTAATATTGCGTGTGTACGGTTAGCGCTAAAAAAGCAATTAGGTAATAAATAAATTATTCAGTTTTAGTTTTGATCGCAAATGAGATCGAAATGTACCTACCTAGTTATCACAAAAATACCATGAAAAAAAATTAAGCATTACTTACTGCTGAATCTCAGTATGAATTGAACCTTAGACGTCATTTAGCTGGCTTGAGATTATACGTGCAAAAGGTGAGCTGATATTTGTAAAAAAGATAAGAAATAATTTCAGAGGTGTTATGGAAGCTGTTCTAAGTACAGGTAATCTTCAATTTTCGCAAAGTCTTACACTGAAGATTACTTTGTTAAATAGTTTGGTATTTTTTTCTTGTTTTTGTTAGTTGGGAGAGCTATTGTGAACGAGGGCGTCATCAAAACTCGAGCTTCTACCCTACCGATATCTGGTACTGTGACGATGGTAATGCAGGCTTTTGACAAATAAATATTAATTCATTACAACACAATTGAAAACACTTTAAAAAATGTGGTCCTAAAAAAATAATTACCTGATCAATTAGTAAATGGTACAAACAAGAAGGTTTTTTATTCTTCATCTGGAAACCTAGAAGGAGCATGCCTGAAAACATAATATTAGTATTTAATACTAGCTGTCACCCGCGTTAAATTTGATATTGCCATGCTATTGCCAACAAAATTGAGGAACTTCCTTCTTACACCTTAGAACCCAAATTTAGCCCCTTAGGGAGTGTTTGCAAAAACTCTATCTTATTGTTAATTTATGTCGTATAGGAAAAATATGTGCAGAATGTCATGCAATTTCATTTAACATTGACTAACTGCCCAAATAAACTTACAACCCCTAATTCACCCCTTCGGAGAGTTACATTTTCAGAAATCTATCTTACAGTAGAACATAAACGTCATGTATGGAACCTATGTGCAGAATTTCTAGCATTTTACTTTAAAATTGACGAACCCGCCACATAAACACCCCCAAATTTACTCTCTTTGGGTTAGTTAGTTTAGTTTAAAGTTAAACCCCCAGCTATTTAATTGAAAAACCGCATCTAATTCGATGCAGCTATTGTGTGATGCGCTTACGAGCATACAAATAAACAGGCATTTTATTTTTTAAAGTTTTGTAATATAATATTATATATTATATGATATGTGTAAAAATGTTACAGTAAAGTACTTCACTAATAGCAATTATTTTTTAGTTCATTTGTTAGATTTGAAGATGTTTGGATACAAACAAACAAACAAAATAATCTTACCTCTTTATAGTATTAGTACAGATAGATAATACTACATTAGGTATCAAATATAGCTGATAAATTTTTATCAATCGCAATGTCACTTGTCACGTAAAATGAGTAACGAATTCAAATTTCGGGGCTAGTGGCTGCCGTTCGCGTCATTTGCAACGGGTTCCGTATTTGTGCGGTTCTCTATTTACGCCCAACGAACCCTGATTATGGCTAGTGGTAGGCAGTGGTGCACTGACCAGAAATATTGATTTATTTACAGGCCACTGATATATTAGTAGATAATTGAAATGTTTTAGAGATGTTGAATTAGCCCTGTATTAGGGCCTACTGCTGGGCTCGGGCCTCTTCTTATGATGAGAAGGGTTAGGAGTCCACACGCTGGCCAAGTGTGGATTGGTAGACTTCACACCCTCGAGCACTTTTTTAGGCACTCTCAGGAGTGCAGGTTTCCTCACGATGTTTCCTTTACCGTTAGCGAGCGATAATTTATATGACAAATACACATATATCTTCGAAAAGACTAATCTTAACGATTTATTAGCAGAGGTGTGTGCCGTGGGTTTGAATCCGTGACCTTTAACTTCGCAGTCCTACGGTCAGCACAACTCGGCTATCGCTGCTTTTTTTATCATACATACTTATAATAATATCACGCCATATAATCCAGAAGCGTGAGGCAGAAATTATATAGCCATCCACCGAGCACAATTCCAACTCCATGCTGCAGTTTATTTTTTTCAGACGAAAATAATCCCCTTACTTACTGGTGGTAGAGCTCTTGTGAATGAGCTCGAGGGCGGCAGCACCACCGTCTCACCTTTAACCTGCCGCCAAATAGTAGTGCTTCCATTACTGTGTTCCGGTTTGGTGGTGAGATCAGGCCCTGAAATTACTGGTATATGAGGCAACCACCGTAGTCCTCAGCTGCAGCGACGCATCTATAATCTGCTTTTGTGGATTGTTGTTGTCCATGGGCTGTACTCCACTTACCATCAGGTGGACTACACGTTCGTTCGCTGTGGGCGTAGTATAAAAAAAAAAAAAAAAAAGAGGTCACGAACGATAACTAGACCAACGAAAGGCTATACGTTGTATAAATAAATTGTTGCCAATGAATCTCAGTAGCACGTTTTTCTTATATTTCTCTTACTCGTCGTACATCAAATTACAGGTAATACGAATTGCCGACGGTTGCAATAAACGGGACGTATATTATTTATTTATAAAGGCTTTTGTGCGTGACACGCGTGCGTAGTTATCTGATAATATTTTCTTTGTGGTAGTTTGTACCTGCTTGGATTTATAATGCCAAAGAGTGACTGCCGCGTTGGTCTAGTGGTTAGCCTATACGACCTGTCACCGCGAGGTTTTGGCTTCAATTGCTGCCAATAGTGTTATTTGCGATATTTCTGTCAGAAATTTCTTAATAGCAGCACGGAGTTACAATTGTGGCCGGTGAATGGCGATAGGCTTACCCCATACCACTTGAGACATAAACATAACAGGTTGAATGTGAGTGTTATACGCCTCTGTCACGCCCGTCCGTAAAAAACTACGGTACAATTCACAGCATTATCTTAATGATTAGGCTAGTGGTCACCTTGCCATACTTCACAGTTCTGGTGTTGTGGATTCGATCCCAACATTGGACTGATTTAATTTTTATTTGATAAAAACGGCCACAGGAACCAATTATATTAATCACAATTTATAAAAACATATTACTGACATTCACAAAATTGTTGCAAAAACACCAATAATAAACCGAATTAATTTAAAAAAATATATCAATTTCTGGATTGGAGTCCATGAGATTGTTGAGAGTGATAAGTTCGCGTGCTATTGGAGAAGTGACGAGAGCAGCAGTACGACATGGTGGCACGGCAAACAGCCGATGATTTCTACTACTAAAGAATTCTTAGTGTGAAAAACCCCGCGACATAGCAATTAAGCAAAGTCGTTTTGAAAAATGTATTTTGTGTTGCCCAGATTTGAGCTAAAGACATTTTGACATATTGTAAATTTGCATTGCAAAAGTAGAATGGTATAAACCAGCCAAGTCCGTACTGCTTGAATGCACTACGGATCCCTAAAAACTAATGAATATAGTTAAGGCTGCCTTAAATAGTGCCTATCATTATATCAACGAAGGTCAATGCATAACGGAAATGGTGGTTTTGTGAGTCTTTGATTCAATACTGTTATTACTATGTGGTTGGGATAGTGATAGCAATCTCAATACCGAACATGCAACAAAACGTAGTTTAGTTACCAACTGGTTGTTGGTAAAACGTTACAGTTCCTCTCCTGTCGCTTATAGCGTAATATTATAAAACATGTATCCTACCTAACTGTGCTCGCTATTCAACACAAATAAATTTTCCGACACGCACTTGGCCTGTTTCTAGACTAGTTGTCAGACACTCTGGCATCTGACTACCCTACCCTACTCTGGCATGTGATAGATCTAAAAATGACTACTGGGACCGACGGCTTACTGTACTCTCCAAGGCATGAGGCACGGAGGAAAACTAGCTATGTTTAGTTGATCACCAATGACTGCTGTCACCGCGGTATACATCCTATAGAGCCATCTGACTGAGCAATGGTGGTGAAACATCATTACCACACCCTTCTGGGTAAAAACGTCGTGATGTTATGGTATGTCGTTAAAAGCCCGCGTGGACAACAAGTGCTTCGAAATTAAATGGTAATCCAATGCTAACAAATTGCCGCCGCATTCCGTAAAAGGCTCCGAGTGGACAATTGGACTCTAGTTGAGTGTTTCGGCAATAATTTAGTACAAAAAGTGCAGCAATTCGCGACGATTGCGCACATATCGACATGGCGTGACGTCATCACACGTCCATTACACGATATTTACATTGGCGTAAATGTAACCTAGTTCGATGTTTTCTTGGAAACCATTAGCGGACTTATGTTATTTTTTAATACCCATGCTTGCAACATTTGAACGATTTGTGAAAAATTTCACTTCAGAATTTTGTAAGAACAAAATGTAAGTATTTATGAATATGAATTAAAAAATCTGTAAAATGTTTCTAATTGATGTAATTACTGCATTATGTCGGACTGTTGTGGGTCTGGCTAGCATAAGAAGAATATAGTTAGAATTTGAGATGGGCTACTTTTTTGAGTTGTACCAGGCTGCTAAAGTCGCAGGTCAAATCTATTACGAGATTAATTGGAAAAGGTAGGGTATAGCTTGTAAAGGTAAACTTTAAGTTTAACACCCTTAGGGCCTTAATCAAACTATAATTATTTAGATTCGCAAAATCTATTTCCGTGAAAGTGGTTACTCGTGTTTTCGAGTTGGGAGCACCGTAGCAGAAGGGATTTAAGTTTTATCGTAATCTCCACGGCCAGTGGCCTGGAAGTGTTGGTACTGTTATGAATTTAAAAGTCTGTTTGTTTTGCTACAAAGGAAGATGGATTTTTGTTATATAAATTAGGGTCGATGTTATTCAAGTTTTTAATCCTGGTTGTGAAAAAAAGGGTTTTTTTTCGTTATGAAACATGACTGTGTTTGAAGCTGGATGCTGAAATAATTTAGGTTCTAAAGTACTGACAGTTTATGAGCCAATGTTGTGGATTTTTAAAAAATATTGCGAAACATAATAGCGAAGCATTTATAGCGAAGTTAATGGGCGTAGTCATAGAGCACTTTATCAATTTGGAGAAGAAATGAAAGCATCTTTGCAAATAAGTAGGCCAAAACTCGCTTGAGCACGAGCGCAGGGATAGATTGTTCGATGATTTGGCAACTTGTTTCATATTACTTGCAAGAGCAACGCTCTTCCACATTAGGCAGTGCGGGACGCCTGACAATGCCTTCACCACTTGGTTTAATTACCATTAACTGAATTACAAACCCGTGTGACAGGTTTCGTAAACAAAAAAAATACCAGGCGTAGCCACAAATTGCCTAGTTTCACATAAACTAATAAATGTAACAATTTGCTGACGTGTAGGGTGGACACAAATTTGATAATCATGGTTAGGGTAGGCTTTGGCGCGGTCCGATAATTCGTAATATAAGCGGTTATGGCAAAAAGATGAGAAGGAATTTTCGACGGTAATGTGAGTTCCGTTTCGAATTTTAGTAATCTTTATAAAAAGGTATTTTTTTCTGAATTCTTTTACGTGAACATGTTGAAGACCTTGATATTCACATTATTACTAGTTTTGACCTGCGTGGTACGTTGATGAAAAGTAGCCCATATCCTGCCTGGTCCCATGTCTGCCCTCATGCTTAATTTTATCAAAATTGGTCTTGCCGTTTAGGCGTGAAAGCAATTGACACGCAAGGCTAGAACAATTTATTATGCGGCAGATAATCGTATCTTTATTTATTTATTTTTATTTATTTAACTTCTCGCACAGATACATGTGACGAAGGCGGACTTAATGCCAAAGGCATTTTCTACCAGTCAACCTTAAGGTGGTGCAGAGATATGTTCGGGTAGGTGCATAAAGTATCCACAATTCAAATTGTTTTTAAATAAAACTTACTCAAGACTACAAAGTAAAATGAAAAAAAAAATTACTATAATGCATAAATAATAAAATTAATAAATTATAAGTAAATATAATTATAAAATAAATATATTTAATATTTACAAAAATAAAATATACAATAATATATTTAAATATATACATAGAAAATAAATATATATATATATATATTATATATAAGGGAGATACATATATTATTCCGATGATTCCGCCAAATAATTATTGTATAGCCGCCGTACACTGGTTCGAAAAGCGTCGCGGCTAGTTGTCATCCGGATATTGAGAGGAAGCGCATTCCATAAGAGAATGGATTTAACAGAGAAAGAAGAATGAACAAGACTGGAAGAATGAGAGGGACAAAGAAGAAGAAGATTGTTAGAAGAGCGTAGAGATCTATCGTGGTTGGAGCATAGAAATTTAAAATCTGGAGTTAAGTAGGCTGGTGCGTTGGGAGAATATAGGAGAGTAAAAAGGAATGTCAACGCACGCCAGCTGCGACGTTGACGTATAGGCAGCCAATTCAATTGAGTACGGTAATTCGAGACATGATCGTACTTACGGAGGTTAAAGACGAACCGAATGCAATTATTGAGAAGTCGGTCAAGTTTATTGAGTAGATCTGCATTCAGGTCGAGATAGCACACATCAGCATAGTCGATTACTGGGAAAATTAAAGTATACACAAGCATTGTCTTGGTCTTAACAGGGAGAAAGTTACGAAGGCGATAGAGAGATCGCAAAGTCCCTGTAACCCGTTGACTGATATTTCCAACCTGAGTTCGCCAGTCGAGGTTGCTGTCCAAGTATAAACCGAGATTCTTGACATTAGGATTAATAGGGATGACTGTGCCATTAAAGATGATCGGGGGAAGTGCTGAGTTATCAATCTTGACAATCATGCGAGAGCTGCCGATGATAATAGATTGCGACTTGGAAGGATTAACGGACAACCCAAATCTCCCCGACCAGTCTCTTATAGTTTCAAGATCTCGGTTTATACTTTCAATCGCCACGGGGAGATCTTCTACCTTAGCTTGAGCGTACAGCTGAAGATCATCGGCATACAAATGATACGCACATCGAAGTTCTTTTGTGATGAGATTAATAAATAGAGAGAAAAGAAGTGGAGAAAGAATACCGCCTTGAGGGACTCCAGCACTAAGATCACACCAATTAGACATAGCCTCATCGATGCGAACCAATTGCCTTCGGCCCTGAAGATAAGAAGAGAACCAATCTAGAGTATCAGACGAGATCAAAACGTGGGAGAGGATAGCTAGAAGTATTTCGTGACTGACGCTGTTGAATGCATTTGAAAAGTCAACCAAGGTCAACACTGTAACCTTGGAATCCTCCACTCCCACCCTAACGTCGCCAGTCACTTTGAGCAAGGCTGAAATGGTGCTGTGCCCAGGCCGGAAACCGGATTGGAATGTGGATAATATGTTATTGGATAGGACAAACCTGGAAAGCTGTTGGTGCACACATGCCTCAAGTATTTTTGACAGGAAGGGAAGGATTGAGATTGGGCGGAAGTGTGAGGGAAGAGAAGGATTACTAATTTTAGGAAGAGGTCGGACATAAGCTTGACGCCACAAGGAGGGAAACTGTCCAGAATAGAGGGAAAAGTTTATGACGTGGGAAATTGCAGGTAGGAGTTGGTCCAGGATGGTGATAATCATGAACCGACTGATGTTGTCGACACCAACAGCTTTTGATTTGATGGAAAGGATCATTTTCTTGATCTCGTCCGAGCCCACAGGAGAAAATTCGAAAGGCAGATACGAAGGCTTGGACAACCTGGAAATTGAGTCTATTGTTTGACGCTTGGTTAAGACGTCCAACGCTAATGAGGTGGTGAAGTGGTTATTGATCGAGTCAAGGCTTACAGTGGCTGGTATACCAATTCCAGGTTGCTTCCCAATGCCTAAAGAGCCCAGAAACTTCCAAACCTCCGCAGGCGAAGAAAAAGAAATATTATCAAGAATATGTCGGCGTTTACTGTTGCGTATCATTTGATTACACCGGTTTCTCGCGAATTTGTACGCAGCCCAATTGTCATCACAGCGTTCGCGTCTGTATTTGCGGAAAGCACGATCACGACGCCTCATAGCCATACGAACACCTGCCGTGATCCAGGGAGCAGGAGGCCGCTTCACTTTGATTTTTCGTATGGGTGCATGGGCGTCATAATATAGTGATTTCACAATACTATTGACAATAGTAACTTTATCGTCAACAGTACTGGCCCCCTCCAAGGGCTCCCAGTCAACCGCCGAAGCATCTGAGCGAAGTATGTCGATATCCATACGGCCAAAACAACGCATGTGTAACACTTTAGGTTTAGGTTTAGGAGGTTTGAGAAGGTAGGAGAGGAAAATTAGGTCATGATGAGAGAAACCAGGAGCGGGTAGTTGACCGAATGATGAGACGAGGGAAGGATTGGATGTAAGGATTAGATCTAACCATGTGTCACCTCCATTAGTATTGTGGTGAGTGGGTTGAAGTGGTAACACATGTAGACTAGTGGAGTTAACAAGGTGAAGGAGTTTAAGGGTACGAGGAGAAAGATGAGCAAGTAGATCAGTGTTAAAATCGCCCATGATGATGTGATGTGCATAATCAGACCCCAAGGATTCTAAAACCAACTCTAAGTCAGTGAAATAATCGACAGAGGGAGGACAGTAAACAACACCAATTACGATCTTTGTACCTTTGACCCCAACCTCCAGGAACAGATACTCTGCAGATGCAGTATAATGTGGAGGGGACGAGGCAATAATTTTGTAGCTGAAGTCACTACGGATATACAAAGCAACCCCTCCCCCCCTTTTTTCAAGCCTATCGTTGCGGATCAAGATAAAACCTGGAAGAGGATACGTAGTAGAAAGTAAGTTTGGTTTGAGCCAACTCTCGGATATCAGGACGACATCAACCTTAAGTAGATCACCATAATGACTTGCTATACTTTGGGCATTGATGTGGCAAACATTCAATAGACGTTGTGGTTGATTATTAAAGGTCTGCGCCAAAACATCACCCAAAGTATTGGTTATAGAACAAAAGCTATCATTTGCGGATGTATCAGAAGAATTATTAGCAGAATGAAATGAGTCTTCATCATCAGAAGAAGTAACCATAATTAAATAACACTAATATGTATAATAATAATTAAAACAAAACTAAAAATAGATATATAAATATAAAAATATAAAATAATTAATAGATAAAATATAATACAAATTAATATGTGACTAAACTAACAATACTTTGCTAAACTACTGGTGCAGTCTCTGCACCACCTGCCAGTGATATTCACAAATACACAAATTAGATCAGAAACAAAAAAAATAAAAAATAAAACACAAACAGCAAAAAAAAAAAAAATACCCATTAATACGGAAAAACACACAATGACAGAGTTATCCTGTAAGTTATATTCAACCCCATACAATATCTCCCCAATGTTAAAACTTTAAAAATACGATTGTTTAGTCAAATATAGTCTATATTTGACTAAACAATCGTATTTTTTAATAAGTAGACAACGGGTCTAAATAGCGTAATTACGAATATTACATAAATAGCTATGCATTAAAAACATATTATAAACAATCGTAGTAAACACAAACAACCATTTACCATGAACAAGTTGTCTATGATACTTGATTTTGTTGTCTATGATACTTGGTCCGTTTCAGTAGTTCTGGTACTTTGGTAGCCAATTCATATTTTTTTTATATCGATTCTAAAACTGAATGTTGTACTTTTTCTGAAAATTTTCAGATATTAAAAAACTGGTGAAGTGAAAAGTGAGTTAGGGGAGCTAAAACTATTATATAGCTAAGGCTACTTACTATCTTTTAGATAAACACCCTGTATATAATAATAAATCCCTTTTTCTTTTGGTCGATTTTAATGACATTTGGTATATTTCCATACACCTTAGATTAGCCTTAGGGCTGTAATAAATAAATTAATATTAAGAATAAGACTAAGAATATTTATTTGCGAGAAACATGGTTTACAAAGGTGTTAAGTACATAACGTTTTATTCAGCATGTTACGCCGTCACTACGGCATGCAAAAATTTAGTAATGAATTAATATAGATTAATTAATTAATACAATGATAAATTACATTAAAATTATGAATAACTAACATTAATAACATATTCACAGTACACAAAACATTATTAAAAAAAACATATTTATTATTATTATTGAAAACATTAAAAGGAAAATAAATGATTGAGTATTACTTAAGCAGCCTCAAAATCTGTTATCCATTTTCCTCATTGAGATTTTCCCTGATCAAAACAATTCAGTGAATAATATAATTTTTGAATTGAGATAAAAAGTACCCAAAAAATAACTCTTAAATGTCGATAAATAAAAAGCTCTTTGAAATTCAGTCCGATACCGAAATCTAATTGGGGCAAAGAGCCCAACCCAAATAAAACGTTGGTCCATTTTGTTTGATCGAAAATCAAAATGGCCTAAAATACAAATCATGATCATTGTGTTTGAGGAAAATTCTGAAAATTATTTACAATTTAACATTGTTACAGGAAACCTGCTTATAGTAAGTTTAGTGATTTAGTGTGTAAGTATTAATCTTATCTTATTCTATAGTTACAGTGGATTAAATAAAAACCATAAAATGCGGCGTAAATATATTCTTGATTGTTGTAACTGCAGCAACAATGGCTAATTCTTTCAATTAATTTGATTGAAGAACCCTTAAACAAAACCAAATAAAAATTGTCAATATCTTGTAGAAATAACTAAATTTATCTACTTTAAGACAGTTATTAAATACAATTAAATTGTTTCGAAACCTAAACAAAGACGTCAGTGTTTTTAAATTAATCCAAAGCTGGCTTCTTAATTACAAAAAAAAATAAAAATGTATTAGGTACTTCACTAAAATCAAAAACGACTCATAAACTGGCCAGTCTTGTTATACTAGAAATTTAATGATCTCAAAATGTACATTTCTTTACTCAAAGTCAGCAAGTTACGCCATTCTTCTTTCCCTGCGTCAGCACTACATTCGAGAGCCAATTCGTATGAAATGCAAATCAGGTGGTCGACGCTGTTTGTCATTTTGTTTATACAAAAAACACTGGAACTGCGAGTACGGAGGGTAAACATTGGTTTTGTGTGCGTTTTGTAAATGCTCAGAGGAAAAGTGATGTAATAAATCTGGATGTGACCCAAATCACTTTATAATTCAGCAAATATAAACAAATATAAATATATTACATATTAGTGAGATATGGTTCTTCCCCGGGATCACCACAGCGCTGCCTCTCGCAACGATAACCTCTGGAGAGCACCATCTCCTGGCCCAGGGTGCCTGGCCCAGCAGTCAATGAGCACGGGGGGAGGCACCCCATCGGCTTACACCTCTATCATCGGTCATGATAAAAATTGGCAAAGAGATAAATAAAAAATTCAGAACGGACAGATTCAAGATACTTTTTTTTTCAACTCCTTCTCGAAATGCTGGCTTATATTTCGGCCAGCGACTTAGTATTGCAATACAACTCGGTAATGCCGTCAGCATTTTGGGTGCTAGGCCTTCTGACAGTGACTTATTAAGTTTAGATTAAGTTATTAGACTATTTTAAATTTAGATCCAATACGTACATTTTTCTGTAAATAAAGGTTTATAATTAAATTACCGTTGGATTAAAATTAATCTAAGCCCCGGTTATTCAAATCATTGTAGTTAGTATAATTTAGTTTTACTTATAATTTATTTTTATATCATTTGTTTGTAATATTTTGACGTGTTCAAGCGCCTCCTGGGGCCTATGAAAATAAATGATTTGAATTTGAATTTGAATTTGAAAAAAAAAAAAATTAATGATGGGATAGTAACTATGGTGAGCCACATGGTAGCATTTTGGGACCTACGCTCTTTCTGGTCTATCGCATTTTTACCTTTGCTGATAACACAGTGATTATCTTCCATGCCAAAACGTGGAGCAAGGTTACGGATATGGCCTAGGAAGGGCTTAAGAAGGCGTCCTGCTGGCTAGAAAATAACTTACTAAAAGTTATTACCAGCAAAACTAAAATAGTAAGCTTACGAATCACAAATCGATCTGATTTTGATTTGAACTAAATTATAAAGAACGCATAGACAAATTACTCAAATCACAGGATCATAAAATTATTATTTGATTTTGTAAAACTAGGAAGAGCCTAATCCCACGACATGGGGTATCCTGATGTGGGATTTATAATGATATAATCTAAGTAGCACATAGGTTTATTAAATATAAGCAAAACTGTAATATACTTTACAAATTCTTGGAATTTTAATAAATATATCTATCCAAAATTAAAATGAAATACATGAGTGTATTGAACAATAAATATTTCTTAAGCGTAACCGCTTGAGCGAGTCGTGAGACACGCTTGAGAGCACAGAACATTTCAGTGCACTAGACACTACAAATCGATGGTTACTTACACTTTGATGTCTATTTTCGCTTGCACGCGGTCTCGTGCCAGTCAACCGTGAATGGGAACTTGTAGGGAAATATCCTTGGTTCTCTTTTATGTTTGCGCTTCTGCATACGTCTATGTTGCAGTTTAGATTTTTAAGATTTTGTAAAATGCGAGTGCTTTTGGTCTATTTAGAAGTAAACTATCGGTTAATTACTTAAACTTACTGTTTCATGTTATAATTTTTTTTATTACAAACGACCGACAGTTACCAACCTTATTTTAAAAAAAATTATGACATTGCCATCTATTTACTTCTTCGAGGTAGCCGGTTTTTGTCAAACTTAACTCACATCTATTTTTATTGGCAGTCGATGGGTCAAGTCGAGCACATAGAAACTAAAGCCGGTTATGTATGTGCAAAACAAACACTGCTCTAATGCATAGAAGTGTCCTCGCAATGGCTCTAAAAATTTATTATAAATTACCAAATAATATTAAAGATACAAATGTATTTAAGCCTAAATTAAAAAGTTCTTGATTGAAAAATTTAACTTTAATATTTTGGATTATTTATCAGACCAAATATATCACAATATATTTATTATAGTGTTTTATTTTTTACTTTTAAAATAACTTTTGACATTGACATTTGATATTATATATTTTCTTGATGGCTTTATATTTTTCTGAATGATATTGTGTTATAATTCTAATTTTTATTTTATTAAAAGACTTTGACATTTTACTCTCTTTGAATCTGAGACACTTTATTAATTATGATTATGTATTATCATTATAATTTGCAAAAATCCTGCATGTAATGTCACTATTTTTTAATATTAATGCATTGAAATTTGCACACCTGCTTAGGTTATAAATCAGTGTACTTATTATATTAATCAGTGTACCAAGCCTGTAAACCTGTTTTATGCAAATAAACTATTTGAATCTTTGAATCTTGCTGAGTGATTCTTGTTGTAGACAAATAAAACGTTCGGTAAATGCACTAATGCACACGTCTTACAAAAAAATCGGTCCAAAATCGTATGAAATGAAAACATGGACCGATTATCCGACCTATAAAAACTTGGTCGTGGGCCGGCACCTTTAATAATAATAATAATAAACTTTATTGCACACCAAGGAAAAATAATACAGAAGAATATGTAGATAACAAAAGTACAAATGGCGGTCTTATCGCTGCAAAGGCAATCTCTTACAGACAACCATTGGATGGAAAAGTATGAAAGAGACACGAAAGGGAAGTAAAAGGTGTACTAGCATGAAGTTTAAATGAAGAAAAGAATGAATAAATACATTAATAGTTAAAGTATTTTTGCCAGTTACAGGTCCTTTTTTCTTAGTTTATTTTATTATTTATTTTACAAAAATAATTCAGAAATACAGTAATTTTTGTTCGAATTTCACTGTCACGCGTAAATAATTTGGCTTAAGAACACTCCTAAGAAATGTGTTGTCTTCAGAACACTCCTAAGAAATGTGCCTATATAGACACTTATAAATTTAATGACCGCATAGCCAACGCTTAAATAGTGACATTTGATATTTTGGAGACCTCACACAATACTAGCACCCCTTTTTTTTTTTTTTTTTTTTTTTTTTTTTTTTTTTTTTTTTTTTTTTCACGGGGAAATGCATTTACGCATACCACCTTACCCGTGGGGGGACGGGCAGAGTGGCTATGTGGGACGCCCGTGCCTACGATGTCACAGAATACCCACTAAAACCCCGCGGTGTGCCCTCGTCGCCGAAAGATGGTGGGTCGGCGAGCCCTGGATCGATCTTACATCCACAGGGCTCGCCGCGGCGACCGTGCCCAGTCCGACCACTGACCGGGCACCCGACTCTACTCAGTCCTACTCTCGTAGCAACGCCCCGGGCACACCCAGGGCGTCACTCCGTCGCGGAAGGAATACTAGCACCCCTAGCGGATCATTCATACGCGATAGCCCTCATTAAACTATGGGTCTTTTTTTGTTAACATAATTAGACACACACACAAACACACACACATTACACACGCTCACACTACCATGGCAAATAAAATAAAGGCATGTATTTTTTTTCATGGTGTAAAATGTTAACAAAGATCAACAACTCTTCTAGCATTTTACTATCCACGTTTGTCTCTCGTAATTTAATGTTAACATGCAAATTGTTTTATTATTCAACTGCCTGGTCGAATATCTTATGTGGCTGGTGAGACAGTTAGTTGCTTGCTAACAAGATTACTTCAATGAAATTTTATAATTCATAGTGTGGGTCCATCGAACTGGATATGCTAATACAGCCAGGATAAATGCTTTGGGAATTGAGACCTAGTAAATTGTGGCATTTCATTGCGTTTGTTGGTAAATATTTATCTTTAGATCTCGAATTTTTTTTTCAAAACATTTAGATACTTCATAAAGACATCAATCTAGTCTAGATATTACATTAGAGACTAATGAGTAATTTAATTTTGACCTAAGCTACTAAATTAATTTATGCTAAGAATGTGTCCATTAACTATATCTTATCTTATTACCTCTATTATCGAAACTGACACTTTGTTCTTGTGTTCTTTTAAAGTAGCACTAAATCACTTGAAGCACTCACTTCACTGAACTAGCTCAAAAGGTTTCGTCCTTTAAAGTCTTCTAACTAGAAGGGTTAAGAGATTCTGTAATTGTGACTTATTTTGTACTTAATATATTGTTTATACATTACGCGTGTAAGTCAAAACATACTAAAAACATGAAAATCGTTTAAGCCTATATATTTTGTTCATACCTTTATAATATTTTATCATACTAAATTTATTAATACTTTCATGCCTGTTTCACGGTAGTCCATTATGTGTAATCATAAATAAAAAAACAGAATTTAATAATCAAAAAGTTACTTTCAATTATCAAACACAAAACTGGTTTTATATAATACAATACTGAATAATACTTAACAAAAAGTTCCGAACACCTCCATTTCAGCTCCTTCCCTCAATCCAATGCCTTTACAAGAAGTTACAAGGTCGCAACGAAGGTGTCAGGGGTCAGAATGATGTTCCGTAAATTGTAAACTTTGATTAGATTTGTTACGAACCAGCTTGTCCTTCAGAATGCAAGCACGGGACAGCTGTGTAATTGAATTTTTCCAAGTCATCGAGCGTGAATATTCTTCTTTTTAGCAATCCGTGTTAAAATTGAAAATGTGAACACTTGTAAATTTTATACTATTGAGTTTCTCCGTCTGTTGCAGTGTACCATATCTGATGTTTTTATAAAAAAAAACTAGCTTCAGCCTGCTGTTATATCTGATTGGTAATTCTAAAGTTCTTATGTTTTTCTACTTTATAACTTATCTGTGTTCCAAATTTATCCAATTGTTCATCAGTTGGAGTTTGATTGAGTTACAACAAATGTCTCTTAGTTATTTTTTATCCTATCCTAATTCATTGTGAATCTTTCACTCTTTTCTCTTTCATTCATATTATTATTTTTCACATAAGTTATCCATTTCTTCTTCGGTCTGATATCTAAATGACCCTTATAAAAACTATTTCTAGGAATCAAACCCAGGATTGGTAATCATCATTTCACCCATGAATCAAATAAGGCTTATTTTCAACAAAACCTACGGAACTTTATAACAAGTGTGACTAGTTCATAACGAGTTTTTCTGTTTCATCTCTTTCACACTTTATAGTTCGCGTCTGTGATGCGTGGAATATAAAAATCGAAATGGATTCATTTTTTATGAACTCTCTACGCTCTCAATTTATGGTGTTCATATTTAATGCTGTTGGGAGTGGCTTCGCAACACCTTGGTCGATTGCGATGTTTACCCGCAGCATGAATTTATCATGTAATTCTATATTGATGTGTTTGTGGTTATACGTTTTATATAGCTCAGATTGGGTTTGCTTATTTGTGAATATTATTATCACTTGCGTTTGGTTTCAGGTAAACACATTATATAAGTAACTAGTGTTTCAAGTATCATGAGGCAAATTTGGTAAAAGGATTATTGTGTTATGTTTCATATGTACCAAAAATTACATGGCTATGAACTTTTATTTTATTTTAACACGAGAATGAGTGCCTCGTTAATCAAGTATTTGTATCATGAGGTCTCATACTTGAATCCCGGTTCAGGCAAAGATGCTTATTGGAATTTTGCCGTAGTATTTCTCAGTAGTATCAGGGAGTCTGAAACAGTGCGCGGAAGATAACGATAAGCATTCCCCTAAGGGACCTTAATGTAGCAGGTGAAGTGTGAGTGTTAAAACATCTCTGTCATTTCTTTCTGTTGGATCCCGAAGAAAAAATATGACTACGGTAAAACCAAGCTTTATACGGAAAAGGATTTCGTTCGTTCGTGTTCATAAAGGTTTTCAGTATGTAAGCGGATTTACCGAAGATTAAGAAAAATAAGCGAAAATATAAAATGGTACTATATTCATGATAATAAAGCTGTTGCCTGCGAATTCATCAGCCTGGGATTAGTTGATCCCCGCGGTTTTTTCCGTGGTAAACGTTTTTTCTGTTCCAATGAGTTAGTCACGCGATACAGAAAAAGTGCACAGCGCCATCTATATAATAATTTGTCATGTAAATTATGAAACTATAATATAGTTACGTCACGTAGTGAAGTATTGAATTTTGATGGATTGATGTGTAATATTGCGTTTATATTGTTTTAATGATTAAATTCCCATTTTATTAGGCTTTTAAAGTAAGGGAATATACCTATAGTGTGCTCTTGTGTTACGCGCAGAGGTTTGACCACTATTATGTCCCACACAGATGGCTAATCTCCGTTGAGACTAGCCGCCCCATAGCCAAAATTCTGTTAGGTTAGGTTAGGTTAAATTTTTATAAAAACTGACGTGAGTTTGTAATGTTTTCACCTATACTTTTATCTATTTTCAAGAGAGTGCAATACGTCGCGTCTGATTTTTTATGAACACAGCACATTATTCTAAAAATAATTATATAATCAGTTAAAGTAATTTAGTTTTGCCACTGTTTTCATACTGAAATGATATTATTATTTCTTCCAAAATATAATAGGGCACAGTTTATCAAATGCATAAGTTGAGTCACGCTACGAGGGTGAAACGAAAACAGCTTGTATTTTCCATTTCACGTTGCTTATACTGTGAATAACCAAACAGAGCTGTTCGAGTAGAATTTAATCAAGTTAGACACGCGACCTCTCACGCGAGGTTTTCCTCGTTCAACCAATTATCATGTCGATAAAATACTGATTGTGTTTTTGTGTGCTACAATGGTCGGCTCATTTTACTTTGTATTTTATTTACGGCTTGTACGCTACCTTGTAATTTTGTAGTGCTTTGTAATTTTCACTTAATCAATGTACATAAGGTGTTGTTGTTCCAACGTTCAGGGAATGTTTTAAGGAGATTTTAGTTTCGTAGTGTAAATTCTACAGTAACAAGGTCAAAGAACATTATATGATTAACTAGCTGTTGCCTACGACTTCGTCCGCGTGGAATTCGTTACCACAGTTTTACCTTTACCCGCGTTGTATATTACTACTCTGCTCCAGAGGCAATTTTGGGACTGCTTTGCTCACATTGGTTTAAGCGTTTTGTTGAACAGGCTTGAAGGCTTTTTGGGACTACGAAGGCTTTTTTCACATTTTCATTAAAAATTACGCACGGGATATTACATTTTGACTTAAAAAGTGGGACCGTCCCGCCAAGATCGGGACGTCTTGCAATGCTGAATTTGGAATTTTCCTTCTCAAATGATTTACGTAACAATGTGAGAGAAATGTGAGTCGCCTTCGTTCTAATCCTTTGGATTAGAACTTTAAACAAACTTTGTAGACTACAAAGTCGCGTGTTTCAAAAAAAGGTTCTTTCTATCGTATTTCATATTATTTATTAATGGTCTGAAAGTTGACATCACAATTTGACATTGACAGATTTTGTCCCACGTTACTGAGAAATTTTATGAAACGCTTTGCAGGTACGAAATAATGTTCTTATTTTAAATTTTGTACCATTGATGAGTTTATGTTTCAATATTTAAAACTCCACAACTGCTTTATTAAAAGCTTTTATTTAATTTGCAATGTGGGTACGTATGTGGGATACAAATCTTGCAAAGCATTTTTTGACCACTTCTAGATGCCCGATCGAGCTACAAATTGATTGTGTTATTCTGGTGACAATGCAATATTTAATACGACAGAAATGGTTTTATGATGCAGCTAGAAGTGCCTTATCATACAATATCATACAATACAATAGAGTATAAATCTTCGTATAGTTAGTCAGTTTTGATACTAATACACTAATAATATAGTAATGGTCTGATGTAGCCAAGAGTGTCTAAGCATGAGCGAACTTCTCAACGCTTAGAGGCATAGACACGAAACCTTGCATAGGTATTCAGTTTTGGTGATAAAACATTAATATGATAAGAACGGTCTGATTCCGCAGCTAGGAGTATCATGAAGGACTCCTTGACACTTGAAATTAGATACGTATCGCACATAATATACAGGTTGGCTATAATCTATATCGGAAAGTATGGGGAGGTCTAAAATTATAAGACATACACAAATCTATTTTTAGGAACCTTGAAATCGATTTTAGTCAAATAACTGCATACTTAGATTACAAAAAAAAACCGACTTCAAAAAGTAGGTAAACTAAAAAGAAAAAAATAAATTTACTTCGCACAAAATAATACGTTTTTTCATTTATTTAAAAATAAATTATTAAATAGTTATTTTATAAATCTGAAGTCGGTGCCAAGTAAATCGGATAATTAAGAACTAATATTCAGTCAGAAAATAGTTATTAGAAAGATTGATATTATCTATACAAAGTATCTTATTAATATTATTATATTATTATTATACAGTTATTATTTACTTGGCACCGACTTCAGAATTATAAAATAATTATTTAATAATTTATATTTAAATAAATGAAAAAAAGTATTATTTTGTGCGAAGTAAATTTATTTTTTGCTTTTTAGTTTACCTACTTTTTGAAGTCGGTTTTTTTTTTGTTAAAAATTATTTTATTTTACGATTTTAAGTGATGGGTACACCGAGCAGAAATGTTTCTCGAATGAGGAGACGACGGTTACTTGAGACGGAAAACTTATTAATAATAATCCCCGTACTCCTATCCGTTGAGGAGTTGTACCTTCCAGCATCAGCTCAGCAACATAAAATGCTGACTACTAGATGCAAATATCCGAGTAGCTTTAGATAATATACAAAAAACAATATAAAAGCCTATTAAATTTGAGTGTTGCCCTCGATTTTTCTAAGATCCCATCATCAGAACGTGACTTAAAAAAAATGGGACCACATGACAAGTATATCCTATCAAACAAAAAAAGAATTTTTCAAATTGGTCCAGGGGTCTTCGAGTAATCGGCGAACAAACATAAAAAAAAAAACATACAACCGAATTGAGAACCACCTCCTTTTTTTGAAGTCGGTTAAAAATAACTTGTTATCAGGTTAGAAATCGAACCAGTCCGAATCGTAAACACATTTTTTTAACTATACTTACAGGGTGAAAATAAGCCTTGAGTAATAATTTAATCTTAAACCAAAATAAAAACGTGTTACATACTCCACATATCGCTTTCTGTAAGTAATCTAATTAAAATTATCACTTAAAGGCTTATTTTCAACCTTCCAGTGAAAATAAATCTTTTTGACTATTTATAAAAAAGTATTTTTAGTTTATACTAACCATCGCGACTGCATGCGCATAGCACGTCGATAAAAAGAATTCTATATTTTTTTTGAAGTGTAGAACGCAATTTTCATCAAGTTCAATCAAATAGATTCGGAGCCTATTGGGCATAAACAAACAAACAAAGGAAAACATTTTACCTCATTAAAATAAATATTAACATAATCATAAGAATTATATTATTATTATGTAAACAAAATGGGAAACCATTAATAAATACGAAATGATAAAAGCTTATAAAGTTTTAGACCCAGATTATTGAATGGAGTAAGTACAGCAAAATGATTTCACGCGCGAAGTTTTCATCGGTCTTTGACCTTGAAAGTAGATTTAGTAACAAGCACCGATATCACACGTCTAATTAAATTAGTTTTTTATCCGTCTAGGAGTTTGCACGTAGTTTATTAAAATAAAGGAGGATCTAATTTGTATCGTAAGTGGAGCGGAGAGAGGATTAAAATGTTATAACACGTACCAACACTGAGTTTTGTAATTAAACCTTTTATTTCAAAACTTATAGCTGTATTTTTCACTATGTAGGAAAATAAGAAACAAAAGATATTATTAAATAATTAATTGTGATTGATTTCAACTTCTTATATATTTTTAAAGCATTTATATGCTTGCAAATTATACTAAGAAACAGTTGAAAAAATGATAGATGAACGTTACGTCACGAAATGACATAACATACAATTGAGCAATTTAGGGTCCTGGCAAGAGGCGACCGTAGCTAACTAGCTAGACAATAAATCAATGACACTGGGCAGTCGCTGTAACCAACTGGTTACAGCGACTGCCCAGTGTCATTGATTTATTGTATTTAAAAAAATTGAAATTTTATATACATTTGTAAGAAAGACGCTGCAAATCTTATTAAGAGGCAGAAATAAAAAGCAAATTAAAATAATTATTTAAAAAAAATGTTACTTTGAAATACTATCAGTACTGTTATGTTATAAAATAATGAAACTTCTTTACGCCCATAGTACAAGCTCTGTGAACTAGATGGTGTTTATGTTGAGTAATATTTATTTATTAATGATATTTTCTCGTCTGGCATGCCCACGCCGCTGTTCATTGGCAGCGAACTATATTAATATTTTTTTATAAATTTAAATGTATTATTTCTAGTAACTAGTTATTTTTATACCTACTATCACCAATACCTTAAGGTTCAATTGCCGTAAAAACCATTTTAGCTAAATTAATTTATACACGTTCAGTTTTTTTAGAACGAAGTTCCTTATTTTTCTATCAATTTCGTTTAAAATAGGCCATGCAGCAACACTTATTAACAAAAGTTGTAGTCAATAAAAAAGGACCTAAAAATAACTTTGATCCAAGTTCGAAATCCATTTTTAAATGGAATACCGCGGTGTGACCCATTTTTTCTTTATTGCCTGGCTCTCATGTGTCAAAGAGCAATGATATATAACCTGTGGTTCTATTGGGTGCCCATAAAACACGTCAATTGTTGAAACTGAATCTGTGAAATGTCGATTCTTGATAGAAATATTATACGAACGTACAGCCCGATCAAGGCTTTTGTAAAAAAACCGGTTTCAAAGGGTGAACTAATGTCTTTTGCCTTAGTCTTTTAGAAAAAGGTAGTTTATTTATTATCTGGATTAGCGTTCTCCTGACATTTAACAATAACGGTAGTCAAGTTGTACCTATATTGGGGCCATCACTTTAATTTCTAGTTCATTTAAGGTAACTAAATAGATAACTTCGTATTTTAAAATAATGGTATTATTATTTCGTATGCTAAAATATTGGGTAAATTTTAATAACAAAAGTTAAAAGATTCTTAGAAACGCTTAGCAATACCGAACACACATGAGAGGTTTCATACATTTCAGAAATTTTATTAACTTATCCTATACTTACATTTACATCATTAATTATACACTCCGTTACTTAACTTGAAACTCTTCAATTAGGTATACTCAAGTACACTTGCTTAGTCACGATTGGAGTAACCATGTATCCATTAAACAAATTGAAAATTTAACTTCTCAAATGATTTCGTAATAATATGAGAGTAATGTGAGACGCCGCAAAGGTTTTGAACTTTGAACAAACTTTGTAGACTACAAAGACGCGAGTTCCAACAAAAGGTTTTTTCTATCGTATTTCATATTATTTATTAATGCTCTAAAAGTTGACATCACAATTTGACGCTGTAAGGTTCGCCTTACTTCGATAATTTGGCATTGACAGATTCAGTCCCGTGCTACTGAGAAGTTTTGTAAAGCAAATTACTTTGAAGGAACAGAATAACGATTTTAATTTGAATTTTGTGTCTTTGACGAGTTAATGTTTTAACCTTTTTAGCTTATTAACTGCTTTATATAAATTCAGCTTCCGTTCTCGACTTCACATGGGTAGCAAGTTGATATAAAGAATGTGAGCCGAGATAAGAGCTTTTTATAGATTGAGTAATTTTCAAGCCAATATTCATCAAGATTAGTCTAGTAAATTAGGAGCCTATTGAGTAAAATTGAACAAAAAATCTTTCCTATTATTTTGATAAAGTACGTTACGTAAGTTACGTATAATAAATTTTGTAAGCAATATGTGTAAACATAAATAAGTACCAAATTTTATTACCAGAGCTTATAAAGTTTCAGACCCAGATTATTTAATGGTGTAAATACAGCACAATGATTACAAACGCGAAGTTTTCATCGACCTTTAACCTTGAAAGTAGATTTAGTAACAAGCACCGATATCACACGTCTAATTAAATTAGTTTATTATCCGTTTGTAGGTAGTTTAATAAAATAAAGAAGGATCTAACTAGTATCGTAAGTGGAGCGGAGAGAGGATTACAATTTTATAACGCCTATTTCGACAGTTGGTTTTGTATTAGATAATGTCTATTTAAACCAAAAAGATTACTTTTATTTGTTTATTCTAATGGTATTGGTTTTAAATTTATCATTATGTAAAAAATTGTTGCGATTGATTTGTTTATTACTAAACTTTGGTAAACTTTGGTAAACTTTGGTAAACTTTGGTAAAAACCTAGGTTGAGTATCAAATGACAACGAGAATTTTATTACCTAGAAGAAAAATATCTCTCCAGTTCATCTTAAATAAAGAAAAATAACAAAATATTTCATGATAATATATAAGATAATTTATCATAGAGAACAAATAAAAAAAAAATGCTTGAAGCTTCAAGTACATGAAATTAAAAAACAGTGGGCAAGCCCTATCGTGAATGGTGTGATTGTCTTTTGTTGTTTCAAGGAAAGTGATAGAGCCAGAATACTGGTATATTTTTTTACTGTGACAATACAGTATTGTGTGATAATATATGATTTAATTATAAGCTACCATTATCGTGTCCTTCATACAAAAAACAAACAGTATCTCCAAGCTAAGTCAAATGTAAAAAGTGAGTAGGCCTAAAGATAAAAGTATACTTTTATAAGATTTGTAAAGAGACATTATTCTTGAATTACTTTTATCAGTTTTTATTTGAAAATATTCATATTTCGTGAAATATTGAGTTGCTTTTGAGAATCTTGTGATAAAAGTAAATTATATTCTTTCCAAATATATTACATGGATATTTAGAGACGCGTTTTACTTTGTTATAATATTCTTAGTTGACATTTTCTTATAAGGGTTCCTTTCTATTACTAAATATTTAACAAGTAACAGTGAACAAGCGCGCAGATTTAGTTTGTTTTACTTTTTATCTTCAGAATATCTTATAATACCATTAGTCATCATCATCCACCTGCCTTTATTCCAATTACTTGGGGTCGGCACAATATATTTTATCCTTTCATACTTTTCTATCTGACGTCATTCCAGCATTCACAGACTTTCCAGCCATGAAATCTTTCACACAATCAATCTATCTTTTCTTTGATCTTCCTCTTCTCTTATAGCTATCAACATTCACATTTTGGGTGATATTAATAATAAACCTTTCATCACTTTTCATTAGATGCCCATATCATGATAATCTAGCACTCTTTAATTTATCTGTCACTGGTGCTACTTTCAGGCTTCCCCATATTATTATATACTAAGAGTTACTTTCAAAAATTTTAAAAGATGATATCAATTTGTCTTCCTTTTAAGTCATCTTTGTAGTGATGAAACCACGCTGAGTTTTCTTTGTGTCTCCCATTATCATTACTCTCGGATCAGTGA
The DNA here is from genome assembly GCA_905147285.1 of Hypena proboscidalis. NCBI lineage: Eukaryota > Metazoa > Arthropoda > Insecta > Lepidoptera > Erebidae > Hypena > Hypena proboscidalis. The sequence continues at coordinate 19,979,877 of LR990131.1, forward strand.
ATAATTAATTACTCGGATCAGCGTTTACTTGTCCTTATTACTTATCAACATCCCAAAACAAGTCAGAAATGGGCTGTGCCAAGTTTTTGTGTTCAAACAAAACACGTCGAATTTTAACGAAGGTGAGGCGAGAGGACAATTAAAAGTTTTACATAATTCAGTTGTGTGTCTGAGAACTGGGGCGGGAGTTCACCCTTGGATTCAACCCCCACATCTGGCCCCAAGTTGATTACGAGATCCGACTTTTTGAAAATTTAATTTGATTAATTTTGTTGGAGTTTCGATATGATCACTGTGTGGTTCCTGCAATTTCTTTTAATATTCAAAAAAATAGTAATATAATTCTGTAAAAGTAAATAGCCGTTATTTTATTGACATTGAAAAATTAAACAATTAATTGAAATACCTACAGCCGTTAGTTATCATTAATAAATAATAATTGACAACATTTCAAAATTTGAAAGTGTCTAAAACAAAAATACTGTTTCTTTATTATCCTATCCGGAGTACAAAAACATTTTTAAATTTTTTTTGGATCAGTAGTTTTGGAGGAAAAAATAAAAACGAAAAAATGCGTCGTGACGTCACATATACGGCTTAATAAAGTATTACCTTTGCCCATGCTACGACAGAATGAAGAGTAATCGAAAATGACAGTTGTAATGTCAGTATTGTCAGTTGCCTGTCAACTAATGATAAACACATATTTTGCAATAATGAAAATATAAGCAATATTTATTGATTGCAACTATTATTCTTCCTAAATCGAACTGAATCCAAGTGAGGAATATGCACCTACGATGGATTTAAAATATTGTTTTGTACGAACATGTAAAAACAAATCTAAAGACGCCAACTCAAACACGAAAGATTAGTGTAATGCATTGGATGTAGTTTGTTCGAAACGAGTTCTATATGTGTGTGAAGAAGCAATAGACTACATAACATTACACTACAACTCAAAGGAACGCAGCAGTAATGAAATAAGTAGCAAAAACTGGGAACATTTCAGAAACGGGACTGGAAAAGTAAAACCTTGGGGATCATTTAGTTTAATGATATAATGTTATTAAAAAATTAATTTACTTTTATGTTCTCATCAGTAATGTTTAGATGTGGACAAGACCTGGGCCATGTGAAAATAAATTATTTAAAATATTGTACAAGGAGGCTTCAGGCAACTGGGACCGCAATTAACTGGACCCACGGGATCAGTTGCCGGATTACAAAAAAAATATTATTTTTCTTCCGTCAACTGGGACCACCACACACACACACAAGTAATCTATTGTCCAAGCCACAAGTCGTACAGTCAACAACAAAAATAATGTTCGCTAAAATAGTTAATATAGCGTTACGTGCATGTCGTGTATATACCTTTTAGATACAACACTAATCCGTGATGGTAAATCAAAAACTCTTTTGGCTATGGGTAATGGGCCATAATAATAATTATTAAATTTTACTGATATTCTTTGAAATGTTAATATAATGCAAAATAAATATTCTAAACGTATGGGCTTATTTCGCTTGTTATGTATATATAAAATTAAATCAAATGCCACTTAAAAAAAATCTCTAGTTATTATTATAATTCTAAAGTTTTCATTTTAAAATGTGTTAGCGACATTTATTCAAAAATGTGGCCAATGCAGCATTTGTGATCCGTCAATATATATAATAATATTAGAGGTAAATAAATGAAAAAACAATCAAAATATTATCTTTTATTTATAACAAATTATTATAAAGTGGTGTCATTTACCAGTCTAACAACTTTAGATCAATAAAATCAACCAGTAACAGAAGTAGTTATTGATATTACAATCACTAATCAGCCTTAATAATATTAAAATAATATAATAAAAACTCTAAAAACAAAACAATCACATATATAAATATTTATATAAAATAAATAAATATTCTATTATTATTTTATAATTAGGTAAATCCAAAAAAGTGGCAAATTCAATATTTTTGATATTTATATATAAAAAATCACAAAAACCGCCATTCGTCTAGTCACTTGCTTGATGTCGCTCATTACGGGAGTTCTTTTGCCGTGGTATTTTTCTTGGACTGACAACCTATTAGCTACTTATAAGGATACTTCACACATCTGCAGACTAATTGAGGTAAGTGAAATCTTATAGATATCACCAATTATTTAATTTTATTACATATTGTTTTATGTTTGCATATAATTCAGTTTTTAAATAGTTTCGTTTTAGTTTTATTTAGTATTAATTGGTTCGTAGTTAGTATTAATTTGTAAAAATAACCTTTGAATTAAGTATATTAAAGTAACTTTATTTAGTCCCCTAATGGGTACGATACCTATTTGTAGTTAATCCATTATTAATCGCCTATTTTCACATAATTTTGATTAATATTGGTTGATTTTATTGATCTAAAGTTGTTAGACTGGTAAATTAAACTTAACTTTTATCCTAACCCTTAAGGCTGATTTTGTGATAGATAACATAAATATTTATATATGTGATTGTTTTGTTTTCAGAGTTTTTATTATATTATTTTAATATTATTAAGGCTGATTAGTGATTGTAATATCAATAACTACTTCTGTTACTGGTTGATTTTATTGATCTAAAGTTATTAGACTGGTAAATGACACCCCTTTATAATAATTTGTTATAAATAAAAGATAATATTTTGATTGTTTTTTCATTTATTTACCTATAATATTATTATATATATTAACGGATCAAAAATGCTGCATTGGCCACATTTTTGAATAAATGTCGCTAACACATTTTTAAAATAAAAACTTTAGAATTATAATAACAACTAGAGTTTTTTTTTAAGTGGCAACTGATTTAATTTTATATATACATAACATGCGAAATAAGCCCATACGTTTAGAATATTTATTTTGCATTATATTAACATTTCAAAGAATATCAGTAAAATTTAATAATTATTATTATGGAATGAGTTGCCAAACTATGGTGCATTATATTGCAGTTTGGCAACCCATTACCCATAGCCAAAAGAGTTTTTGATTTACCATCACGGATTAGTGTTGTATCTAAAAGGTATATACACGACATGCACGTAACGCTATATTAACTATTTTAGCAAACATTATTTTTGTTGTTGACTGTACGACTTGTGGCTTGGACAATAGATTACTTGTGTGTTTGTGTGGTGGTCCCAGTTGACGGAAGAAAAATAATTTTTTTTTTGTAATCCGGCAACTGATCCCGTGGGTCCAGTTAATTGCGGTCCCAGTTGCCTGAAGCCTCGTACAAGTATCTTTTTATTTATGATTGCTGTTCCATATTTTGTTTATAAAAACTAACATACATGTAATATAACATAACATCAAACCCATATCACCCAAAAACAAGTATTAATAAAAGTATTTATTTGTTTTTAACATGAGAGAAAAAGTTATGACATGTGTGAGCGAAGCAGTTACATAGCTACACATACACTGTATAACTAAAATACAATTGTATACATTGAAGAACACAAAAATAAACATAAATAAATAATCAAAATTTATTTAGCACTTTCTAAAATATTTTCAAATATAAATTGCTTCCAAAAATGTTCAGCTTCTTGCACAATCTTTGCTGTTTAATCTTGATCATACTCAACCTAGTATTTGTGGATTAGCTTGTTCTTCTCATAATCTGGATCAGCAATACAAAATAAGACCATAGGTTTGTTTGCAGCATGCATTTGTACCATTATTTGAGCTTTGCATTTTTCTTTAAGTTTGCCATCCTTGATGTAATTTTTGATAGTGTTTTTGCTAATAGGGTACTATATTTCTATAACAAAGTCTGCACAAAGCCCATCTGATGAAACACCAATAATAGGGGGTATAAGAATAAGACCTGTGCTTTCAATAACTCCAAAATCTTTTTCTAAAATATTAATAATGTTTTTTTAAAGTTTTACTCCGTCTTATGGCTTTTGTTTAAGGCACCTTGTAACCACCTAAAATGCTTTGCACTAATACACCTTGTTCTGTTTCGCAAGGGACAGCTTCATGAATTCTAGACCCTGGCACTCAACCTTGACGCATTGAATGCCATAGTTTGGAATCCACTTGATTTGTTGTAGCTTTAGCAACACTGTTAAATACTTCTTCACTGAGCTTTTCCTGGCAGAATCATATAAAATTATGTAAGTATTGTCTTGTTGGATGTGTACAAACTGCAACATTAAGTTCAAAGTAGGTTGACGGTTACCACAGTACTTCATCTCCTGTCCTCATCTTCTGCCTGTTGCACTCTTCAGTAAACATGGATAAACTTATATTAACATTTCCATTGTCAGGGGTAATTTTCCTTTTGCCTATATTTTTGCTAAAATAAACTTCTGATCACCAGCACTAGCTTGTCTTGGTTTACCCCAATAACACGCAGTAGATGTGACAGAAGGTTCATCTGACAGTTTTATCAGCCACATGGCAAAGCAGATAGCGTGTTTGCACCCTCCTGAAGACGCAGTATAATCATGACACTGAACAGAAATGATATTTTCCTTAGACTCGTCAATTTCAGCAGTTACCATGTACAACTTGGCTCTTACTTTAAGTTCAGGTGTCACCCTACATCTAATGGTGCACGAGTTGGTATCACGCTTTACTTCCACACATATCCTACAGCTGTGTCTACGTAAACATCCCTGGAAGCTAATAATGCTTTGGCACTACGCGTTTCGGCGGCATTGTAGCAGTCGTTTTTCTACCATATATTCCAAAAGCATAACGTAGTTAACTTTTGGCAAATTCTTGTTATCAGCAGCTTGAAATCCATCTGATACCTTCATGGTTGATGAATGAAGAGCAGAATAGAGAGAATAATACGATTTTTATGGAAGAAAATAAAGGTAAACAAACAAAGTTGTAAACAAGTATGACAATTATGACATATGTCACATCAACAAAAAAAATAATAAGCAAAGACATATCATTATTCCACCGTATATGTGACGTCATTTGGCGCTTACGTCTATTTAGAATGCACTAACTTTCAAAAAGGAAATAATGAATGAAAATAATAAAATTTCGCAAAAAGAAAAAATACGGGTCCGTTTATTTTACATCTAGTTTCAATTAAAATAATAATTTATATATGTTAAAAAAATGAAATGTTGTCAATTGTTTATTACAATATACAGCGTAAAAAACATACAACATCACAGTCGTGATTAAATGTATTTTATATAAAATATTATTAACTTTCATTTTTATACAAATAAAAACGAAAGTTTCTTTAAATTTCGTTTATATTAAAACCATTTCATTTGGTATCAAAATTATATTTATATTTATTACAAACATGAATTCTCTATAAATAACAATATAATAACAAAGTATTGTGTTATACAACACTTTTTTGATCATTTTCGACACGTGTAGTAGAAGTTTAAGTAGAAGGAATAATAATTACTAACCATTTAATTTATTTATAATATATAAGATACACAAGGTCATTTTCTTACAAAATATCGTGATCAAGCGGCTTGCAACAGCTGCGAATTATCGAAAAACTTGCTATAACAAAATACATGGTAAATATCCTATGATATATTATATTTATGTTATGTCCATAACATTAAATTGAATGAAGAGTTCACCACCCTTAAGTTTCTCATTTGAAGCAATTTTCAGGCCGCTGATGCCAGAAAGTGAGTGATGTCGCTGGCCCCGGGCAATAAAGTGGTAATATTCTACTTATCTCAAAGAACGTTTCAAGTTCATTCATGACACACATTCAAAGTTCCTAAGGTCATCCGAAAACCTAAGACTGGATATGCCGATGCATTCCACAGATTTTTATGACCAGTCTTTCACTGTTGAATCCGTTCGCTTGTGGAATGCGTTGCCTGTTGCAACCAGACAAGCGGAAAGTTTGTACTGTTTTAAGAAAATGCTGTACGAACATTATCAAAAAAATACACCTTGAAATTGTATGTATTATATTGTATTAATATTAGTACATGTATATACATATATATATATATATATATATATTGTATTATATTGTTATATATTATATTTATTATAATAAAAATAGCATATTAACTTATTTTAGTATTATACCTATTATTTAGCGCCATTTTAAGCGCTAAATCCTTCTTCATTTCTGTCTAAACTACCTTTCTGTAAATCTTTTACACTAATGTCCATCCAAAGGTTGCCTGGAAGAAATCGCGTTAAGCGATAAGGCCGCCCTTTGTGCATAATATTGTTATTGAAACTTTTGTACAAAATGTATTTCCAATGTCTTATGCACAAATAAAGTTTTTATCTATCTATCTATCTATCTATCTAATATCAAAAATTGATTTTTACAGGAAAAATAAAAGAAGCTAATTTGCTTATAGTGAAGCGTATAGTTATCTAAAACAGGCGTTTAAAGTGTCAAAAGAAAGCAATTTTATTTACCTATTTAACATTTTTAAAATAATTAAAATATAATACATATTTAAAGAAATAATTGAAAAAAATATAAAACAAATTATAGACGATATTGCTTTAATTGTAACATCATTAACGACTTTATAAACACACCGAACACTGTGATTCAGGACTGTAAGAATATAATACGACGAAATTTCCGCTTTAGATTTTGAGCGTACCAGCTTATTACCACCTTTTTGAGGGAAATTTTATAGCCAAAACTTAGCTGTATCATCTACTAATCGCTATTTTAGTATCCCTTCAATAAATCATATTTTTATGTAACCATTGTAATAGACCGAATGTATAACCATTTCAGACAGTACTTTGTTGAAAGTCACTTCACGACGGTGTTTCTACTACCTATTTTTTGCTTAATTAAAGTTTAAATGATAATGACTTTGTAAAAAAAACCTTTCCTATCACATAATATATTTTTTATTTATTATAAAACTTTGGAAAAGAACTTAAAAAAGAGACAATACTATTTTACCTTAATTAGAATAAAATCACATAATTTTAATTAGCAGTTATACTTTGAAAAATGTATTATACTGCTTTAATAATTTAATTTGAATCTTCGCTTTGAATATCGATTTCTTCTTCAAAGTTTCCAACACAATGCAAATTGTTATAAAATGTATGATAATGTTGTAGGATTGCTTCAGTTTTTCAGAGATTTATCAAATCATCGTAAAGTGGTTTTGATAAGGCAATTGGCTCTCTGTACAGATTTCTCAGTTCATCTCCTAAAACATCAGTCACTGGCGTCTTATTGGGTCGTCCTCTTGAAGATCTGGTGTTTGATGCAGTATTTAAAGAAATATTATAATCAAAATTTTTAAATTGTCATTGTAGCAATCCTAGTAGGACTACTATCTTTATGGGATTACTTATGGTCTGTCGATTCACCCACATTATAATATTTTATAGATCGAGAGTCACGATTCTCTTTAAATCTGCGCTTCTGGTGACAAGGTGTGCTACATATTAGAGTTGGAGAAGCTACAAAGTCAACATTATCGAATAAAGCAGACTCGTATGAAATAGTAGAAGGGTATTGCAATAAATGTGATTGTAAATCGAAATTGGGTGAAAGACATTGCAGTTGGGCTATGAGTTCCAGTGAGGTTTACGTCTTCCACACTCTTCGAAATGGCGACTTCTTTTGTTTTTTCATCATCACCGTTACAGGAAAATATTATGGCATCTAAAACGAGACAAAAATGTACTTACCTAGTAAAATATCAAATCTGTCATAAAACAGCTTAAGTTAATGACAACATTTTTATAATTATTTTATAAGCTTTAATATACTATAATTTTGTTCGACTTATGTCCGTTTTTTCATCAACATTATATTATTTGTTTATACACATTTTTTTTCACTTACAATTAAGACGTTAGTTCGAGAAAATTTCGTTAGTTAATAATTGTTTAACTTGTTGAAAAATTAACTTTAAGTTAAATTTCCAACGGGAATAAATTATTTATAGTGTTCAGAACACACGATATTTTTTTCAAAATTAAAAAAAAATATTCAATACCTAAAATAAATTAATTTATGTGCCGTACTCGCTTTTGACGCCACGCGTGCAACCTAAAAATGTCGCGCGTAAACCTATTTTCAGCGTTAAATTAAAATTATAAATAATGGAGATAGATTGCCGGGAATTAGAAGTTTTTTATTGGAAATTTTCTCTTCTACCAGAATATTTTTTGAAATGTCTTAAATATGAATAATTTATGAAATATTGGCAGAAAACGAAAAGCCATTTTTAGTTCATCTTTAATTGTTTAAAACTATTGCAATTTTTTATGTGCTAATACACACTTTTGGCACATTTTTCTAGGCGTCATTCCGGATCCAATGAGGTATCGCAGAAATATTTTTAAGAGCAGTATCTCTATTTTGTACCATTTTCAACTTGTCGAGTAGACTTTGACTTATGTAACCGCTGAAGAGACCACATTGCCATTGTACACGCAAAAAACTATAAAACAACATTAAATACACACACACACACACTACACTCAACATTTAAGTTTAATATAATATAATTATATAGGTATATAATATTGGTTTTATCAAATTAAGTAGTACGTAAGTAGGTAGGTAATGATAGATTAGGGGTTGATAAGAGGTTAATATATTACAAGACGTACAATAAGGTGTATGTACATAGGTCGGTAAGTATTACAAGAATTTAAAATTATTATTAATATACCTAATACCTAATCATCTTACCGATTAATCACATACCGTCAACCATTGATAACATTCTTTTAGCTCGAGATTTTAATACACACAGTTTATTAAGGATTCTAAGGATTATTAAGTTTAGTATAGGTACTCTAAGAAAAAAAAAAAGACGTCATACGCTGCACTGACACCGCCCGCCGAATTGAGTTATTATTAATTGTATCAATTGATTACCTAAAAACATGATGCTAGAAAGTATGCGGTAATTATTTATGCGTAGGAATGAAAGGGATGGCGGTCAGCGTAACACGCCAGTACGGCGCGAGGGTTACAATAAATTTTCAGGAAGAAAGGCGTAATAGCTTGTACAGAATAAAATGTCTTGTGATTACTTCGTATTAAATGTTTACAGTTTATTGATATAATTCGTTTATTTACAAAAACGCGGTTAAATTTATTACTGTTACTTTTTGTTTAGAAATGTAGTGTAATGATGTTCACCGGTTTTTTGTGTTATGTTTTAAACAGTAATGCAATAAAACATTTTATATCGTAAGAGAATTTGCCATGCAATAAAGGTGTAATTGTCATATTTTCTAAAGAAATAATCATTTAAAAAATCTGAAAAAAATAAGATAGATAGACTGATACTCAGAGAAGCCAAAAATCAAATAACATTAAAAAGGACGTAACCGGCGTTTACCACTATATTGCCCGGGGCCAGCGATGTACTTCTTTCTGATGTTTTTAAAGAGCACAATCGAATAAGGTATAATATTTTAAATACAAAGCTTAATTAATAAATTCTAAGCGTTAGCTACGTTAAGGTCGTGGGTGCTTTAGATAAATGTTTGATTGTCAAATTGATGATAAATAATATATATTTACTAGATTATTGCTTTTATTCGATTAAAAAACACTAATTCTAATAAATATTTACATAAATAAATATAAATTCTATAGAAAAATCATGAGAAATTTAAGTATTTTGACTAATAGGTTTTCACTAATTAACCAAATTGCATCAATTTATAGGAAATTAAGAAATAATACTGCCTGAAGAACACATGAAGAATTATGGAAATCTAACACGAATGCTAGAAAAACTTATCACTATGCTGAATGTGGATAAGAAATTAAACAAAGTTGACCTTTTTTAGTATTAATTTTGTCGTTTCTTTTTGTGAAGCAGCAATAGCCAAGTGGAAAACCATAGAACAGCTAAGTCAAAGATTGCTCATGGCAAAGCGCACTATTTGACCATAAATCTCGTCGTTTTGTCATTCCGAAGACACGTGTGTATTTACTATAAAAATTATCGCTTGCTGTATACCTGAGAATTCTTAAGAATACTCAAGGGTATAAAGTCGACTAACGCGCACTTGGCTAGCGAGGTATAATTTGGCCTAACCTACTCATTATGAGGATAGACCCGAGCGCAGCAGTGCATTTATCAGGGTTACTAAATATCTTGTGTAAAAATTAAATAGCTTATTATAAAGAAAACACCTGTATATTGTTCTCTTATTAACACAATCTATTGTTATTCTTCACTTTAGTTTGAAAATCTCAATTATATCTGAACAAGTTTCGCTAATTTTGAGACGAAATTCGGAATGTTGAAATTAAATTGGAATGGTAATTATTGGCAGCCGGCACTGTCTGGTCCAGTGTTCCATCGAACCGACTTTAGGAGAGAATTTATTAAACAGTGAAACATAAATATTAACTGAGATTATTGTTGCTAAATTAAAGGTAATGTTTTGTAATTTATTGTAATCGTTTTAACTGCAAGAAATGAAATGTATAACTAGGTACTAAGAACTACTATTTCTTATGTTTAACTTGTATTTTTTTGCTATCTATGTGTAAAATTGCACAACTAAAAGTAAGTCCGTTACTGTTACTGTAATCTACAAATTTGATTATTCATGCTCAAAGAAATAAATATTTCTTATTCTTATTTTTACCTAACATCGTTAAAATTCGACGTGTTTTATTTTAACACAAAAACTTGGCACAGCCCTGACTTGTTTTGAGATGTTGAAAAGTAATTATGACAATTTATTATTTATTATTTATTAATCAAAACGGTACAGGACCAATTACATTGATTAAATACATGCATCAACGGAAACAATTTAAATTAAATTATAACAAAAGAAAAATCATAAAAGAAAGAGACGATACAATTAGAATAAACTCCGCAGGAGTAGGTTTAAGAAACAATAACTTTAATTATTTCTCATTCATCTCGCTAAATCTCGAGCACACCAACAATATTTTTGTCCAGGCATCCACAAACAAGTCACAGGCTGGGTTCGATGTCAGAAGAGAGACAATCGCAGTAAGACTTCGGGGCACAGGAGTCGATGTCAGAAGAGAGACAATCGCAGTAAGACTTCGGGGCACAGGAGACATGGATCGCGCTACAGTACGACAAGTAAATGCTGTACCCTGTTTAACTATTATTCAATGATCTGAAATAAATGATAAATACTGAGTCAAAAAATAATTCCACATGGTTTAATTTCTAAAGACATTACTCAAAAGCGAGACGAATAAAATTGATATTTTTCTTTTAAATTCCAATCGTTTCATTTGTTACAAATGAACAGTTTTTACTGCTAAAATGTTAGTAGATAGTTCTGTAGTTCTTTATTACATAAAATATACTCGTATAGACAAAATATTTGGACGGAATAGAAGTAATGGTATCGGTTATTAAATCTCTTTAAGGTAGATTTTAAAATAATTTAAATTAGCATCTAGTCTGCTACGAAAAGAACTTTAATAATACAATTATTCATAATTTCACGAAAGAAAAACCGATTTCAATTACAAAAATTGCTCTAAAAAGTAAAAAATACATAAGTAATATTCATTGTCTTGCCTCATCTGTGTATAACTTGAAAGAATACAGTATACAGTAAACGGCCTTATTCTTGTACTTCTGGTTAGAAGGTACAACGGTTGTTGAGGAGTTGTACTTTTGTTTGTTGCACTCGATTTCTCTCTTCGATCCCAACATCAGATCGTGACCTGATAAGAATGGAGCCCCATGACAATACTCTTTAAGGCAAAATATATATATCTCAAATCAGTCCAGGTACCTTCAGGTAATCAGCGAACAAACATAATAATATTTTTTTTTTTTTTTTTTTTTTTTTATTCCACTGAGGTGGCAAACAAGCATACGGCCCGCCTGATGGTAAGCAGTTACCGTAGCCTATGGACACTTGCAACGCCAGGGGCATCACGCGTGCGTTGCCGACCCTTCAAAAATCTATTTGCACTCTTTTTAAATAACCCCATGCTGTAGTCTTGAGGAAAAACCTTGGCAGGGAGCTCATTCCACAACTTTATCGTGCGTGGGAGAAAATTCCTCGCGAACCGCACTGTGCGCAACGATATTTGTGCAAGCGTGTGAGGATGAGCTCGCTGTCGATGGCGAGAGGTACGGTGGTAGAACGTAGCCGTAGGTACCATATCAAACAGTTCTTCAGAACACAGCCCATTGTACAGGCGGTAGAACACACAAAGGGAGGCTAGGTCTCTCCTCAGACTGAGAGGCTCGATACCGTCTGTGAGCTTGGGATCGTCGACTATCCTGATAGCTCGTCTTTGAACCGAGTCAAAAGGCCCAAGCTGGTACTCAGGTGCTCCAGCCCATAGGTGGCAGCAGTACTCCATGTGGGGCCTGACTTGTGCTTTATAAAGCATGAGTCTTTGCCCCGAGGTGAAGTACCACTTGGCTCTATTGAGTACACCCAGCTTTTTAGAAGCTATATATATATTATATAATTATATATTTAATAAAAAAATACATTCGAATTGAGAACTAATTTTCTTTTTCATTCCACAATGCGGACCTTAACCTGAAGTTATTCACTTGCGAAAAATTATTTGCTTGTATTAAGATAAACTCAAAAGCAAATCGAAATTTTACGAAAGCTTAATATTTAACTGCCTCGCGTGTCTAGTGGTTAGGTTATCTGCTTCTTACCCATAAGTCTCGGGTTCTATTTTTGGGTCGAGTTAATTGAAATTGTTTTGTCAGGCAATTCTTAATAGCAGCACGGAGTTGGGATTGTACCCGGTGGATGGCGATAAAATCACCCCCTAACCTAAACATAACCACCATAACACCTTTCTAGGATATAACGGTGTAGAGAAAGATTTCAAATGGACACTTCGTAAAGGAATTCGAACATTATGTCACTTTTCAAATCTTCCACAGGTAAACTTTTTCTACTTAGGACTCCTGGCATTTTACCATTAAATTCGAGTTTCCGCCAAGATACGGTTGATGGGTTGATGGGTTAACGAAAAATGTGATAAAGTCAACTTATGAATATTTTGTACCGTAATGTTTATTGTTATTAGCAGTTTTTCGTTTGAATAATACTTGTAGATTCATCAAATTTAAATATCTGTACCAAAAAAAAAAAACTGCCTCACAACGAGGCAGTTTTTTTTTTTTTTGGTAGCTAGCTTTATAATTTGTAAATCGCTATATACTGGTGGTAGAGCTCTTGTGAATGAGCTCGAGGGCGGCAGCACCACCGTCTCACCTTTAACCTGTCGCCAAATAGTAGTGCTTCCATTACTGTGTTCCAGTTTGGTGGTGAGATCAGGCCCTGAAATTACTGGCACATGAGGCATAACACCGTAGTCCTCAGCTGCAGCGACACATCTATATCTGCTTTTGTGGATTGTTGATGTCCATGGGCTGTACTCCACTTACCATCAGGTGGACTACACATTCGTTCGGGCGTATTATAAAAAAAAAATCGCTCACGGAGAGGTCTCGTGTAAGATTTCCAATTTTTTAATATTTTTGATTTATTTGATAACTTACCTTTATACCCGTTTTCTTATATTTCACAATACAAATGTTGATTACGTAAATTGGACGAATAGGTAGATGTTATAACATACAAAATAGATTCCCCTTTATGTTATTAAACTGCAATCTCCTAAACGAATAACAAACTAATTTAATTAGAAGTATGATATCATATTTTGTACAGTAAAATCTACTTTTAGGCCTGAACAATACAACTTTGTAAGCTATGCTACAAATTACTTCCTTGTATATTTCATGTTTTGCTTTTATAATAGGTAGAAATATTAAACGTATTTGTTTTGGTATATAAAGCAGTAAATGGGTTTAAAATTATAAAAAAAAGTTCTGGCATAGTTATGAAGTCAAATGTAAAATATTAGTGCCTTCGAATTATTTTGTTTGACAAAAGCTCTCAAGCAGTGCAAAATTTGTCAATGGAACCTTAAACTGTCAAATTGTGATGTCAACTTTCAAAGCATTCATAAATAATATGAAGAAAACAACCTTTTGTTGGAACTCGCGTCTTTGTAGTCTACAAAGTTTGTTCAAAGTTCAAAACCTTTGCGGCGTATCACATTACTCTCACATTATTACGAAATCATTTGAGAAGTTAAATTTTCAATTTGTCTAATGGATACATGGTTACTCCAATCGTGACTAATCAAGTGTAGGTACTTTACTGGAGTATAATTAAAGAGATTCAAGTACAGTAACGGGGTAATTAATTAATGATATAAATTGATTCAGAATAACCGGTCGGAATTGATATATTAATTTCATTAGTACCGATATATTGGGTAACATATATATTTTTTTAATTCCTCTCTCGTCTAGTGGTTCGTCAATTCTGGGTCAGATTTAGATTTTTTCCGTTAGGAAATTTTCAATAGCTGCGCGAGTAGAGCTGGTATTATGCACAGGGTGGATAGCCATATTCTCACCCTGTTATAGTTAACTCATGACTAATGATGAAATTTTTTAATATTTTTTTTTAGATGTTCGTAATGGAAAATACATAATTAATAAGATAAAAAAATACCAATTATTTATCAAAAATGTAGTACAAGTAATAAAGACTCGATTTTGTTACAATTTTCTTAATATTTTAATTGTGTATTATAAACTGACTCGATGGTATAGCGGTTAGCGTATGCGTCTCTTAATACGAGATCTCGTGTTCAATGCCCGGGTCGGGCAAAATAATATTTGTTCATTTTTCCGTCAGGTTCAGTTCTTTATAGCAGCACGGAAATGGAAGTGTGCCCGTTGGATGGCGATAGGCTCACCTCCTATCTCATGAGAACAAAAGATAACAGGTGAAATGTAGGTTTTGTACACCTCTGCCTCACCCTTTTGAGTAATATAGGCGTGATGTTATGTTATGTATTATATCATGTTTTTATAATAACACTTAAAAGCTTAGAAAATAAATAGCAAAAAAAAAAGGTATAAATTCTTTGCAATACTTAACTTATGCAGTAAGTCCGTTCTACGGTTTCCAGCTCAGGATATTAAACCTTATTTCCTTCCCTTGGGCACCGTAGAAGGCGACCAAGGTATCCCGAAGGGGAACCACACGGGCTCTATCCTAGGCACGGATAACAAAATATTGCATTATCGTGTACATAAATTATGTTGGTTCGGTAAGAAATACGCATAAGGTATCTTAGATTATTGTCTCTACAATATATATTTTATAAAAGAAGATACTAACAACTTACTGGTTGGTGGAGTGGGTAGTGCACCTAAGTTGGATAGCTGAATGGGTCGAGGGTTCGATTCCCACTCAAGACAAATCTTTGTTTGCATGAACATAGAAGTTTGTCTTGGTCTGGATGTTTCTATGTATAATAAGTAGGTATTTACAAAAGAAAAGTATATATATGTATTAGTATCAGTTATTCTAGTACCAATAGTACAAGCTCTGCGTAGTTTGAGACTAGATTGCGTTGTGTGTATGTAGTGTGATATTTATTTATTTATTTATTTACTGTATTTCTTATAAATTATTTTCATAGCATTTAGCCTCAAATGGCGCTTAGCAAATTATAATAAGAAACAGTTGAAAAATTATGGGACCGGCAGAATTTGAACCTGCAACCTTCTTCACACCGGGCAGCCAACCAACCAACTTTGACCAGCAGCTACGGTTGCCTCTTGCCATGGACCCGAAATTTCTCAACTGTATGTTACGTCATTTCGTGACGTCACGTTCATCCATTTGTTCCTATCTTCAGGTGTAGAAGGTCACGGGTTCAACTCCTCTGTCCCATAATTTTTTTAACAATTTTTTCGAAAAATGTGTTTTTTTGTTGCATGTGAATATTCAGCTCGATTTGTTACCTAGAAGTTATCAAAAAATGGTTAACAATGTTTGGCATCAAAAGAAGAATGTAACTATCAAAGAAAGTAAATTAAAAGATTGTAACAATCACATACATTTTAATGTACTCATTACAAGACAAGACTATATTCGATGGTGCGATTCTGTAAGGAAAGCTGTCGGTTGCGCGAATTTTGTGGATCTATACCTCCATATAAATACGGTCGATATTTGATTGACAGAAATTCAAATTTATTGTGATTCCATTTATAAAATGCCCACACCGATTAAGAATGTCGGACATTCACTCAATATTAAAGGTCAAAGCCTTAAATGCAGTGATATCATATTTATCATTATTTAAACGAACCGTTAATGTAATAATGATATCAGTTTCAACTTGAAGTTACGAATATTTAATACAAATATTATTAAAAAAACAAAAACCTCTTTCAATAAAAACTGAAAAGTAGTGAACAAGATTTTTTTTTTTATACTAACTACACCCACAGCGAACGAACGTGTAGTCCACCTTATGGTAAGTGAAGTACAGCCCATGGACATCAATAATTCACAAAAGCAAATTATAGATGCGTCGCTGCAGCTGAGGACTACGGTGTTATGCCTCATGTGCCAGTAATTTCAGGGCCTGATCCCACCACCAAACCGGAACACAGTAATGGAAGCACTACTATTTGGCGGCAGGTTAAAAGTGAGACGGTGGTGCTGCCGCCCTCGAGCTCATTCACAAGAGCTCTACCAATGTTGTGCCAATATGTAAATCGCAAAAAATAAAATTATATTTATATATATATATATATATATATATATATATATATATATATATATATATATATATATATAGCCGTCGAAGCTCAGCAGGAGTTGTGTAGAATGAAAATAGCAGACTGTATTTTAGGGATGTATTGTATCCAAAATATTACAAGCTTTGGTTGCGAAGTTACGTTATATAAAATTATGCAAATAAGAGTGCGCGAGCGCGGATATGCGTTGTGCGGTCTATGGCCGACTGACGCAACCGGTCACCCGTGGCCAGCAATTGGTGCGGTGAGGTGCAAGGCGTGCGGCGCCGATGACGTATAAAGAACCCGTTTTGGCTCCGTCAGCTGATGTCAGTGGTATATGCATGTCGAGTTTGTGATACGTTATGTTATATTCTTATTTCACTTGCGAGTGCCACACATTTTCCATCAATCTTTCTATCACCTAACTCTGAAACACTCATAATTTGACTAGAAAATACTTTGTAACAACAGAAACACAATACATGTCCTTGATCAACGCAATGAGTATAGTGAGATTCGATATGCTCTGTATTGGAAGGATCTTGGGAAATAATTATATCACTGTGATAGCAAAATTCTGGTGAATATTCATCAAAGACAGGCACATAGTCTTTTAGTTGTCTAAAAATTTTTAAACATTTAACCGGCATATGAGGAGATAAAAAACCAACATCCCAGCAATCTGATCCTAGTTGAAGTTTTTCATTACCACATTGATTGAGGTTTTGTTCTTTGCCACCTGGAAGTGGTATTTTGCTGCGTGTTGAAGAACAAAAGCATTCTACATTATCACCACTGACGCAATGTGAGAAGTCGATGAGTTCCATATTAACTTTACGCGTAGCCCATTTGCCTGCGATTTTAATCAGTCTTTTGTTTAATAATAAACTTGTTTCAAAAGGAGGGCTCATGGCGTCGCACACTTTTAAGATATCTTCTTCGGTATTTACAACTGTTGAGACGTTCCCGCCACTCTTATGAAATCTTTCAAAGGTGTATATTGTCGTATGGTTTGAATAGTTTCTCTCGTAGGTCCAACACGGACATCCTGTCACATATCCTTGGGCATTGCAACGGTATGAAGATTCCAAACACTGTTGTTCTAAGTCGCAACCATTCAACGTCAATACCTCAATTTCATTTTCCAAACGTTTGATATGATTGATATCACTGCTACTTGTGTCTTTTATTAGCTGTAGTTCTGCTTGTTTCTCAAGAACAATAGGACAATTTTGAGAAAATGCTATTATTGATGGACTAAATAACAATAATGATAACAAATACAACATCTTACAACTGAGTTATGCACAGCAAATACGCACCAGGTAAAGATCAGACAGATTTACACTTATATATTGGATTTAATAAAATTAATTAGGCTAAAGCTGAATAACTACCTATAACAGCGGTCGGCAACCTGCAGCTCGCAAATCTCCTCAATGCGGCCCGCAAATATTACAATTTGATCGTGATTGGTTTTAAAATGTGTCATTGTTGGTCTAAATAAAATCATTACTTTAGAAGTAAGTGCGCCCCTCGGTGCCTCTTCTTTTAGCTTTAAAGAACTTTTCAACGCTTTATTATCTTTGGCGGCAAACTTCATTGCCTGTAGTGCTCTGTCGTTGTACGGAAAATATTAAAATAAAATATTAATGCTTTGGCAATTTTAAGGAACCTTGTACAAATGAATTCCAACATTGTTGAAAAAAAGTTAAACAAAAGCACTTGATGAAACCCCTACCCTACTGAAACTAATTCGACCTCTCCCTTCACGGAAGACTACGTGGTAAGTTGACCTTCTAGGGTTGTACCATAATTCATTTTGCCACTAAATGGCCCTTGCCTGCAAAAAGATTGCCGACCGCTGATCTCCATTACCAATTTGATGCAGACATAAACAGCTATTAATATAATAAATATCGAATGAGATCTTAAAATCGCGAAAGATAAAGTTGATTACTTTATCAAGGTCTTCCACTACGAATATCCGCAATCAGGAAAATGTGCGATTCGGATTCGCACACGATGGGTTTCGTACCTTTATCCGTTTAAAATAAAATGTAAATCCAACTGTTTAGACGAAACAGCCAGTGAGAATTTCATGTGGACCATCTTTTCAAATAAAACGGGCAAATGCTTGTCTGTCAACGCGCTATATTAATATAGTAGTAATTATGAATTCAAAAAAGGTTTAATATATATATATATATACAACTGTACTCAATAACAGCTGTATTCAAGTCATTATTTTCAAAGATTTTTGTGTTTTTAACACGCTGTATGTATGTATGTATATAAGCGACTCCTTTGGACTCGATTTTGACCCACTTGAAACGGACAGATTTCATTAAAATTTTGTCAAAGATCGATGACAATGCAATAATTCGATAAAAAAAAATTAAAAAAAAAAAAAAAAACGCTCTTATAAATAAACCAAACTTAAAAGTAGAAAATAAATAATAGTTTAAAAAAACTAAAAAACACGCTTTTAAAGTACTTCTAACTGAAAAGTGTAAAATGGTAATGAACAAAAAATAGTATTATTGTGAAAAAGCTTGGGTTGCTCGATAGACGAAAAATATGGCACAGAGCGCCCCACGCTTTACTATTATTTATTTACAAAATATACTATGTAACTACATTTTACACTTTAACTTGAAATTATTAATTTAAAGTAGCCGCTATAGTTTTTTTGAAAGCAGCACATATACCATGTTTATTATTTAGATTTTATACCATGTTTATTATTCAGATTTTTTGAGTTAACGGTTTAAATTTTAGAGGGAGGGAGGGTTCTCTTTCACGAACAAAAATTTGCTCTTTAAAGTAAATTATCGTCCAAAAGGATCTCCAAGTCTAAAAAAAGACAGACGGACAGTGGCATAATTGAATAAAAATTATGACACGTAATAATAAATTTTAGAAATCGATTTATACTAGCTATCAATTGCATCGTTGTATTCGAACGTAAAAACAGTGAAGAAAAAAAAGAGGTAGCACCGAACATAGTTCACAAAAATCGGTTAAATAATTTTAAGTCGGCGCTCATAAATTTTCTTTTATTAAATCATCAGAACAGACTTCAAGAACTTTTATTAGTTATTAAATGATTTTCAAGGTATTTTGACGTCAGTTTATTTTTTTTGTTATTTAGGTGAAGTATCCTTGCCATTAATCATCATTTAGATTATCTACTTTACGATAAGTTACTTTACTTATGAGTAGTCTAACGATTATTTATCCTCAAAAATGCCTTCCGTATATTATTATAGCTATTAAATATTAATGATGACGGGCGCGCTACTACTTTAATATTAAAACCACATTATGAAGCTGACCCAAGCCTTGTTATACTAAACTAGTTTCAGTGAGCGTCTTCGCCCATAAAAATGTGCTTACCTTAATTTGGGGTATTGAACCATCCACTATTATTGCATGTTAACTATTGCAGCAACTTATACATTCGAAATCACAATGTTTGTTTAAGAAATACTTCCTTATTTTTACGTTTAAATGAAAATATTTCACGTAGCAGACGGTATGACAGTAGACTTCGCTTGCATCCCTCAAAAACAGCACTTATGCGCAAGAGTGTCATCCGCGTGGCTCCAATATTTTTTAATAAATTTTCAAAACATTGGAAAGAACTTAATAAAAATGCATTTAAGAATATGAAAAAAGATTTTTTAGTTAATAAGGCATACTTTAGCATCAATAATTTTCTGACAGATGAAATGTCATATCCAATTTAATGTCTACACTTAGCAACGGCAACATACTAAATGATGTATCCTGTAATGTCATATAACAGGCAAAAGTATAATATGTAATTTTATGTATTAATCTTTAAGTTTGTAATTTCTAATAGTTATGAAATATAGATAAATGTGATATTAAATTTGCTTAAAATTAAAATTACTTTTGACATTTAATTTGATTGACATTTCTGAATCCCAGCATCTTACTGATATATTATCTACTATTACTTTTTTTAATTTAATGCTATTATACTAAGTCTACCTATTAATTGTATATAATATTAAGCGTATAATTACTATTTTAAAATGATTCTTTTATCTCCTAATGTATAATAAAAGTGATTTTTGAAAATTGGTATAACGTAATGTAGCTAACTATAAGTATTATAAAAACAATTTGTACGCCAAATGTGGCTAACATGTCTGGACATTACCTTATAATAATATCTTGCATGCGTCAGTATGGATACACATGTTATGGCAAGTAAAGAATCATCTTATCTTATTTTAAAACTAGCAACGTTTGCTTACAAATATTTTTAGTTGTAGCAACTAAGTTTGTTCCTCAAATATTTTCTACAATTTGCAACCACGGCTAAGCTGAGTGGATCCCAAGTGGAGACTGCTTCTGGTGCTTATGAGGCGAAGAATGTGGGAGCAGCCCATAGGTTGCGGTGTCCTTCGTGAAGAAGCTACAGCAACCAAACCGGGCCGTGTTGTTGCTGGGCGACATTGCCACCGGAAAGTTGCGAGGTCGCGGCGACAGAGAAGCGAAGGTATCATGGTACGTCGTTCTCCCTACCATACACGGTCTCAGCGGGCCGCCTATAGTAATGAAGTGTGTAGTGAGGCCGTAGGGGGAAGAGGAGTGTCGGTATGACTATGCGCTGCTCTCCCTATTCTGATGAGTGATAATCGGCGGGGCCAGCCTTCTATTACGCAAACCTTCTATTACGCAGTAAAGACGGTCGGAAGACTAAAAAAAAAATTAAAGTCTTGCTCCGCTGCCACTTTTCTGGTGTAATCCAGTCTATAAATATGGACGCCATTTTTGATCCAAAATTTTTATCCTTATGACCTTTTATATGGATTTAAAAGCCAAGGGCGAGCTTTATGTCTTTATTTACGATCCTTTTCTCGGAAAGGTCAAGATAATATTTTATGAATGGTGTATTAAATCTTATCTTTGAATAAACTTGCACTCTGAAAATATTTTTTTAACATGTTTTAACAGATCACTGAGCAAAGAGCGTTACAATTATTGTTAGATGGAAACTTATTTTATTTTTTTGAGTAAATAGCACCTTTTTTAATCTTTGTGGATCACACGAAGATTTGACCTGTGCGAGAATCGCCACAACACCAGCAAAAAAAAACGACTTCAATTTTAGAAATAAAAGTCGCTTTTTTAACTTAAACCTTTAATATCATTCATATTAAATCGCCATTGTAATATTAATGAGTGAGTATTAAGTGCACTGTTCGATAAATCTTTGGGTGATCCACAAAGATTTGTTCTGACTCTGGGTGTGCTTTGTACGCCGCGGTTCGTAGTGGGCGTAATTAAAAAAAACACATAGTTTAGTCGCATTGAGGGCATTATGGCCACCTATTTTATACAGGCTACACGTAGATAATATTGTGTCATACAATTTTGGTGAAGTCCGACTATGACAGTAGCACAAGTACTTCTATTTAGACACAAACTATTATTGTGGTTATTGGATAGTAATACTTTCTTAAGCATTGACTATTAATTTGTAATAAACACTTCTATAAACTCATGGTGCACCATTCTAGCTTAATAACATCCCAAAAAACACAAAACATTACTAACAGTTAACCTAGTTCTCTGTCAACTTACCCACATGAAATTTCTCCTCTTTATTACTCCGTGGGGACAAATGGGGCCGAAAATAGACCGCAGAACCTTAAATAATAATTTCAGCAAACGATTGTACAATATCTATTATAATCACGTGTGACATTATGAATGAATAACATACGATTCATAGAAGCACACAATAGGAGGGCCCCACCAAATACATGTTTGCGTCACGACCAGAAAACCAAGGCTACTCGCCACATGCCTTACCACAATTACAAAATACACCTTATAATTCACCCCGTAAAGTTTATTTTTGGTTGATATAAAAAGAAAAAGGCTTAGTTTCATTTGAGGTTCATTTATCTTTGTGACTCAACCGTCGCATAGTCAATTAAAAACGGACGAATGAAAAAATGCTGTGGTTTTTGTCGGCTCGTGTGATGTCCGCGAGTGGATGAGGAAATGCTGTTACGGTCCCGAGTCAAATGTTTTTTTTTTGAGGCCAGATTGTTTTCAAAACTATCTAATGAAAAAATTTTAATAAACCACGGCATTTTATAACACGATCAAGTGAAAATACGGCTCCATAAGTTATAATTATCGGGCATAAATAAGCCAGCAAATTTTATCTCCTTAAGATAATATACACGCCTCATTCCTCTGAGTTATGTTCTCATTAAAATACTCCCCCTAACCGTCTGCTTAGAACCATAATAAAGTAATAACTTCTAATAACTGATCATGCTTCAACGGATTTATAATCTTCTAAGAGAATTTATTCATTAAATAAATAGGTAAATAGCTCTTGCCAAATACTCTTCTGCACGATAGATCAATAAAAGTAGACTTAGTCTTTATTGAGACATATAATTTAATACTTTTTTACTAACTATTAAGACATTGAGCTGTTTAATCGTGTCATAGAGACAAAAATAATTAATAAAACTGGTGTTTAAATGTACACTATTTAAAACACCATTCTTTTTATTATTAATGCCGCTTTTATATAGCTTTTGCCCATAACTTCGTTCGCGTGGAATTTGATATTTTCACAAAAATCAAACGAAATTTAAGAAAAATAGTGATCTCCATAAATTAAATCTAAGGAACAAAAACAAACTCGCTGTGCCCACTACTAGGCTCCATAAAATCTCTAACTCGTTTCCAGGTCAATGTATACGCTTTTACAATAAACTTCCTTTAGACGCAATATAATGAATTTGAATTTTTGAATTTGAATTTGAATTTCAGGATATTTATAAGCGAATTGAAGAACTTTCCTCATACACTTTTAATCCAAACTTACATCCTTGGGGAGAGGAATATCCAAAAAAACAACAAATCATATTGTTAATTGATATTGTGTAGGGAACCTATGTGCAAAATTTAAAATTACCTTTCAAATTGACTAATTTCACATACAAACTTACAACGACTAATTACTTCTACGGAAAGTGATATATCCAAAAAATCTATCTACAGGTCATTGACGTCACGTAAAGAACCTATGGGTAGAATTTAATGCAATTTCCTCTAAAATTGATGAGCCTATCGTATAAACTTACACCCCAAACATATACCAGTTTTCAATTAAACCTGTAGCTACAAACTGTGAATACAACGTCCGATTCCATGTATTCCAGTAGTTATTGCGTGATACGGGTATGAACATACAGACATTCAGACAAAAAATCTAAAAAAAACTTATTTTGCCATCGACTTTTTTAGATCCTATTAATTTTACTTAAATATCGTCAATGTACAGACATAGCTAATTAGCTATAGTATAGTAAATTACTATTATTATTTTATTATATGTATAAAAGTCGTCATAAATCTTTTTATGACGACTTCTATACATTATAAAGATGACTGAAACATGGTTAGCAACATTTTCATAGTTTATTTTGTTATGATTTATGGATAACACGCAAAATATGCATATATGTGCACTAGCCACTAACTAAAAACGCGGCACACAATTATTGTTTGTCTTAAGAGTCTAGACGTCTCAATCGTAGAAGATTATCATAAAAATATGTTACTCATTTATTCACGACACTATTGGATATAGTACTCATATTAAATTACAAGCTTAAAATAATACACTACCCAATATCCATTTCAATATTCACAAAGTGACCTGAAACCATTGGCGTGTCTAATTAATTTTCCATTTAGTTCAGCCAATGTACGAATAAAAATCCATTTGAAAAATCCGAACCTGAAACTGTTATTCTTGGTTACTGAAAAAATAACTTTAAAAGTGGGTCGGCTCTACCCCAATTGTTGTAAATCTGCGATAACTTAATTTTGCTCCTGTACCTACTTATTATAATATTTATAGAGCTCTTTGCCGCATAATGTTGATTTTTTAGTACTATTATACCAGTGAACATTAATGGGGTGTGAAATTACACTTCAGGGTACCAATTTCATTATTATAAGAATTCCAATTATTAAAAAACAAACACAAAATATAATATAATGAAGGGAATGTGATTATTATAATATTGTACTTTGACCGTCCATTGATTAATAAAATTGAAAGATGATAACTTGGAGTCATTGTGGCTTTCAATAAACTTAAGGGTGATGTGATGCCGGCCGCCCAAGATCAAGTCGATATGCGAGTCATGTTGAATGCTTGAAGCAGCGTCCAGTAAATTTGATCGTGTATGGCTCCAAATGTGCTTGAAGCCCGTACATTACTTATTTTTTTCTTATTGACAAGCCAAATAATCGGCAAACTTGCCAAGTCGACATGATCGTGGGTAGAACTGCGTTATGGATTTTCTTTTTACACTATATAATTATGGTCTAAGTTGTTTACAGTTTCATTGATTTGGTTACAGTGAAAGTCCAAAATGAAAATCACATCGCTTTCATAATAATTATGTTTCATAAATTGAAATTCTTATAACGAAGCATGAAGGTTTCAAAGACGTTTGAGATCATACACTATCGAGTTTTCTGGACGCCGCTTCGAGCAAGCGGCAAGCATTGAGAAATCGGCTTAATTGTGGGTGGCTCCCCAGCACTACCGGATCAACAAAAGACCACGTGATTTTCAGCTAAAAAACTCTCGCAAATCCCATGAGTCCCATCTCTATAATCACCAAAAAGTAAAAAGCATAAAAACATTCGTATGCGAAATCCTCGCATAATCCATAATCCGTCGTTAACAGGACAACCTTCGACCCTTTTCAATTGAACAAAAATTAAGCATTCACCCTTTAACTCGGCTTCAGTGACATTTTGTTTTAAGTAGAGAGTTCACTGGGGAGTGCTTTTAAGTGTTTTTGAATGTATTTAACGTTTTCTCATGTATCGGTGTCAAGAATCACTAGTGGGCCCTTACTTTGAATAATGTAAGAGAAACGTAATTTGAGAGTCAAATTTAGTTTTGTAAATCCCTTCATATCAAAAAATTTGGTCCTTCGTTTTAATAGAAATACTTGCATGATTATATAGTTGCCTGATAGTGGACGAAGATGTTAGAAAATTGCAAATGAAATATCCAAATAACAGTGATTTAAGTGGACTGCTCAGGTGCTTTAATTTTCTTAAATCAACTAAAATAAAATAATCACAAATTGTACCATAGTCAAATATTTAAGAACGGTTTGATGATGAGCGCTGATTGTTTTACTTTTTTAGTTATACTATTATTAATAAAATATATTTTATTAATTATTATTGTAACTCTTATCTTATTGTTATTACGATGCCATCGAATGAATACCCATCGTAACCTTCTGGTACACATTATCTTTTTTGCCGACAAAGCTTTTACACAACAAAAAAACAAGGTAATTCATTTGTTGTGAATAATTTAATAAATCACGGTAATGGAAAGGGTTTTCAGCAAATGGATCTGTTTCCAAAATGGCTTTCGTTACTGGATCATCTGTGACTGCGAGTCCTGAGTGTTGGCGGCCATGATTACTTTTGAAGATCGCGAAGTATTCATTGGTTATCCGCACACCTACAACAATATAATTGACTACATTTCGCATTTTGACTGGTTTTTGTGATGTTTTTCCTAGTCAAATCTGATAATATGATATTTTTTTAATACCTTGTTGATCAGAGAAATGTGTACAAATGTAGGCGAACCTATAAATAAATAAATCAATAAATAAATAAATATTGTCAATATTACTGCGGTTATATTAAGTGCAAAAAAAAATACCCCATGGGATTGAAAACTTTTTGTGATTTTTTTGGGCAATAATTTCCATTGACACAATTATTAGGATATAAAAAAAGTTTAAAATTTATATCTAAATAAACTAAAATAAAACACATTTCTGTGCAATAAATAAAGATTACTCATAGATACTCACTCATAATTTTATATTACTATTAAGAAGGATTGATCGTATGTCGGCCCATACGCTGCAGGCAAATCGTAGAAAGACGTGTTTAGGTACAAAGCTGAGAAAGAATTGATGAATTGGTGCGCATAGCGGTCTAGGCTATCCTCAGCATGCGCCACCATCACCAAACCTTGAAATAATTAATCCTTGTTAATTATCTCAAAGACAGAAATCAGACAAAACTAAATAAAATATTATATGAATTCATTATATCTCTCCCACTGAGAACTCGCCCTACACAGACAGCTCATTTCATTGCCACACAGTATCACGTTACGAACTCAACCTACACAAACATGTTCACTACTAATAAATTTCTGAATGAATAACAACAAAATAAAAGGTATGGCATTATTTTATATTCTAGTGTATTACTTCTGAATTACATTTTACTTTTATGATGAATTATGCTTAGCTGCACGAACGTAGGTGCCAAGAGCGTTGTACTTTTTTTTCATGAGCTTTATATTTTGCAATCTGCTTTGGTAATTGGCATTTAGCAAGAGGTTATGAAGTTCATTTTCGTCTTGTACGGCATTATTCCAGTGTGTCATTTTGCTATTACCAAGGCATTAAATAAGGTCTTGGGGAGTTTTTTTATCAAATCAAATCAAATTATTTATTTCCATAGACCCCAAGGGGCGCTTTAACACGTCAAAACAAACATCAAAATACAAAAAATATAAAATTAAAATAAAACTTAGCTAACTAAATTATAATACTTATTGTAACAAAATGATTTGACACCGGAGCTTAGATTGACTTTAATTCAACTTAGAGATATGAATTAAAATCAATCCAAATACCTGCTCCGATGGGTAATGCATCATAAGAAGAGCTGGTGAGAAACTCATGTGCATCTTTTCAAATAATTCATACAAAATTTGTTTGTTTTTTTGACAATAATTCTATTTGTAAGTTATAGCAACCAAATCAACATTACGGCTAAAGATGGTTATGAAGAGAAAATAAACTTAAATATAGCAATGGAATTAAATTAATACCTAAAAATAAATCCATAGTATCCATCAGATTGCAGGCGAGTGCGTTTTCAAGTATCTCCTTTTACACCATATTCAAGTCTCGGTGAAGTAGACTGTTGGTCATGTACCACAGTGCGTTTGTCATTATTCGCACTGTACTTATATAGATACGTATTTTCAATATCATTTCATTTGATTTCAGAAATTTTACCTACCTCGACGTTCTTGTGGTTAGTTATTCGGCCGCTCACGCGAAGTCTTGGGTTCGATACCCGGGTCGGCCAAAAATGTTATTTGGTATTTCTTTGTCAGAAAGTTCTTAATAGCAGCACAGAGTTAAAATTGTATCCGGTGGTGCGCAATTTCAAAGATTACTAAGAGTAGAGTGTAATGTAATTAATTGAAAGAACTTACACTTTTTTATGTCAAGAGGGTATTAAAACATAAAAATAAACAGAACAATAAAACAACAAAAACGATTAGGTAAACAATTAAAAAAATAAAAATTACATATTTATTATTATTAAATTATTTAATTAACAATTAAACGCATAACTTTTTAATTATTTTTTTTTAGTTCTATTTCTCTTCCAATTGTAAATAGTTAGGCATGATTTTGTTTTTTTTTTATTTAAAGAACTAATTGTAAGTTAACCTTAATAAATGTATAAATATCGTTTAGAGGGTATTTGTCTAAAAGTATTATAATACAACGACAACAATAAAATAGATGTAGTTACTTTACGCGAAAACTGCTACTAAACGGAGGCATTTGGTACGCATGTGCCTAGATATATATAGTGTAGGCATTTGACGAAGAAATTTACGCCCTATATACTAAGTATTATGTTTACCGTGCAGCAAAGATGAGAAACTAGCCCAGCAAAAGACAGAAATATTCCTAAACATTTATTTTAATAACGCCCTTCCAATAATAACTATAGGCGCTACCTATCACGCAGAACATACCAGTTATTTGTCCCCAGACAGTTAAATAAGCAATCGGAAGAATAATGATTACCAATACTTGAAGGTCCACGCTTTATTAACCTTTGAGAAATAGGTACTGTCTGAGTAAGATTATTTACCGGTGAATATTAACATTCATCCCATGTTAATATTCACCGGTAAATAATCTTTCTCCATAATTTCTGGTATTTTGATGGAATTAACTAGACTTTACATTTTTTTAATTCGAAATGAGATTTGTTTGTCTCTTTTAAGGTTATATTACTGAACCAATCTTGATAACAAATAGGATGAAGATAAAATGTACATTGTAGACTTTTGGATGAAAAGGCGAAGACAAATACAGGTAGAAGCTGATGTTACGTCGACTTGTAGTAATTTCATCATCTACATGTGAAATAAAATTTATTGCTTACGCCAACTCATGAAATATTATATTGATGGCATATCATTTTTAATATTCTTATTCAAACTAAATAATCAAGAGAAATATTAATATTGGTATCATTTCTATTAATAACGGTTTCAAAAATAACTATAGGCGCTACCTGTCACGCTGAATATACCAATTACTTTCTCCCCGGACAGTTAATAAGCAATCGCAGAAACAATTTGTGATATCAATACTCGAGGGCCGAGCGTCATTAGCTTTGAGAAATGGATATTGACCGAATAGGGATGTGAGTTAATATTCAACAGTGAAATAATGATATACGTTAAATTTATTGCTTATTTCTTCTGGTATTTTTATTGTTATAAGTAGTCGTTAGAATTAAATAAATTCGAAATAAGATTTAAGTCTCTTTCATGCCCTCATTAATTAATCAATTGTGAAAAAAAACATGGAATCTGGGCAAACACAGAGTACTTTTTACCTTTGCATTGTAAGTAATCACGGGTGGAAGCTGAGTTGGATAACTGGTTATAAGGTATTTCTGACGATAGATCATAAACCTTTTAAACCCATTTGTAGCATAACCTTCACTTAAATATTCTTATGAAAAAAATGCAAAAATAACTATATGCGTTACCTGTCAAACTGAATATACCAATTACATTCTCCTTAAACAAGCAATCGCAGAAACAATTTGTGATATCAATACTCGAGGGCCAACGCTTTATTAAACTTTGAGAAATGGATATTGACCGAATATGGATGTGTGTTAATATGCGCCGGTAATATAAAATACGCGCTAGTTTCTTTGTAGAAATTGTCGAGCTCAAAAGCAATTACATTACATTACACTATGCAGAACCAAAGTAAAAAAAATTTTTGTTTACTTTACACTAATATTGAAAGTAACCAAGTGAAATGAATATATTAAGATTTAACAACATTAAAGAAGTCTGACGAAATAAATGACTAAACTTTTTAATTCAGTAATAAACATTAACATCTGAAAAGGCATATCATTACCCGTGAAATGAAGCATATCCGAGCTAGAATAAAAATATCTACCGAGTATTCTGACTCTGCCCCGTTCTTTGAAATAACAAAACAGCCGCATGATACACGATAACACAGTATACAGATATACCCAGTATACTAACTCGACCCTTTTCGTTAAAATGACAAAATCAATCACACGGATCACTATACTGTGCTGCTGTTCACTTACTGTATTTTCATTTCAAAAACTCTAATTATGAAGATGACTCTATTTTCATTTTGTATATCTTTACCCTGAAGATAGGGCCTTTACTAAATTATTGTTTTAATTTGATGTTTGATTTTCCAATATATTTCTTTTTTATTCGTCCTTTACACCGGCGTCTTTAGTTGGCGTTAAAATTGCAAATTTATTATAATCTAGGCATGTCATCATTCTGATTATTTGTATGGAGATTAAATACTCGGTACTGTGACCAGGATCTAATTCTTATCGCCATTAAGTTTTATCATTTTATGATGTGAAAGCGAGTAGAATTTATTACAAATCGATTTAGTACCTACCTTTGTTCATTTGATTAGCTCAGGTTTATTGCTGTCATAATCACGGTCTTAAAGCTGTGTTTTAGAAGATTATGGCTTTTGCTTAGTTGATAAATTTACTTTTATAGTTTTTCTTAGGTGATAAAATATTTGTGAAGGAGATTTAGGAAGCGATAACGACATTTTGGACTAATGAATGGATTATCAACCTATTTGTCTTATAGACAGTGTAATTTAATGAGTAGTAATGAATTCAAATATACATAATATAATAAAAAAAAATCCGCACCACTATACATCTAAATAAATGGTTTTCATAATTCTTTATTATATTTGAGTTGATTGAATGAAAGGTAAAATGCGGTCTACGATTTATAACGTATTAAAAAAACGAATAATCGGTGGAAGTTGGCATGGTACTGTACATCATAATTATATTATTTTTACATTTATCATTCCCTTATTTTATAAGTTAGGAGGGGGAGACATTTTTCTACTTTGGAAGCGCCTTTCGCGCAAACTATTCGGTTAAGATAAAAAAAATATTAGAATTCTATTTTTGAATGAAAATCTTTATGCGGTTCACCGAATACATCTACTTACCAAGTTTCCACCGTGTAGCTCTTATAGTAACGGGAAAAAAAGTGGCTGTGACATACGGACGGACAGACAGACATGACGAATCTATTAATAAGGGTTCCGTTTTTTGCCATTCGGCTACGGAACCCTAAAAACAACCTTTTTATGGTTTTATTTATTTGAAATTTGGCTGAATGATGAAGGGGTTCATAGAAATGAGAGAAAATAACCTTTCGGTATATTTCAAGAACCTATAGATGAAGCGAATGTACCTTCATTCGTACCATCAGTCATTAAGATTTTTAAAATTTAAGGTATCATATTTGTGCAAAAAAATAATTGCCTCGATGGTCTAGGTAGTGGCGAGCTCTCGGGTTCAATTCTCGGGTCGGTAAAGTGTTGTTTGTGAATGTGTGATGGCGATAGGCTTACCCCCATCCCATTTAAACACAACAGGTGAAGTGAGGGTGTTGTACACCTCTGCCACATCCTTTTGTGTAATATAGTAGTAGTTGATTAGTCATTATAAACCATTTTTCTATTAAATTAAGAAAACCTTAATTTCCAAAGTTGTGAAGTAATGATCGCTTTTGTTTAGAGCTGTGCGTTCCTTTGCAATGGATATATTTTAATATACCTACTGGTAATAATCCCTTGTTAAGTTTGTTTAAAATAACATTCAACAACTCAAAAAATCTGTAAATGTTCAGACCCATAAAATTCTCGATTATTACTTGCCACGTGCAAAAACACCCCATAAATCCACTTATCACTTTTTCCGCCCGCGATTTCGTATTCACGAAATCATAAAGTTATAAGTCATCCACAACTCTCATAGAACTTTCTTTCTGTAAAATGTTTCTTTTTTCGCATGCATATTTTATATGGATTTCATATTCAAATACTCTTCTTCAATCGCTGTAAAAAGGTTTTTAGAGGCAAACGTTTTAGCATAAATTCACCGAGCGAAATAAAATGTGTAAAATATTACGCTGAATGTAATCGCTGGAATAAAATTCTATTCGGAAATCAACTGTGCATAGTTGTCAATACATTTTAAATTCTTGTTAAAGGTTAATTGAAAATGGTAAATTTATAAATTATATACGTATCTCAATTAATTTTCATTATTTTGACAAAAAAGGATAAATTAAATTGTATTTTTATAACCCTTTTCAATCATTTTAAATGT
This sequence comes from Hypena proboscidalis, assembly GCA_905147285.1. Classification (NCBI taxonomy): domain Eukaryota; kingdom Metazoa; phylum Arthropoda; class Insecta; order Lepidoptera; family Erebidae; genus Hypena; species Hypena proboscidalis. The sequence goes on from LR990131.1 coordinate 20,012,124, forward strand.
TCAAAAACTTATTTCTTTGGAAAATTCAGTAAGGATTATTAATTAATTGTTAACTTAAGTTAAAAATAGCAAAATTAATCTAAATTTAACCAAGAAAGGATTTTTTTAACTAATCAAACATTGTTTCTGTTAATCTAGAAATAAATGACCTGAAAGCTAAAGTAAATAAGTATGTACAAACATAATCTAAAAGACCACTTCTAGTGGGCAACGTTCCCAAAATGCTGACAGCATTGCCACGTTGTATGGCAATTTTTTGATCTTAAAATAAAGTTATAAATTTAGTTTTATAACTATTTTAATTTTAAAGCCCCGCAAAAATGCGGCTGAGAATACTACTCGGGACAATCACTTTGATGAAAATAATTGTTTTTCTACTTTTACGCACAAAAAGTACCATAATATTTTTTTGTCGTTTTATCAAGCTTAATGGAAAAATCTTAAAACCTCATTATTCTAATAATTTATTTACTGAATGAAAACAAACATGCAAGCCCTAGTAACTAATCGAACAATTTAGTACTGCCACAAACAACACTAACTGTGGTGGTGAAAGGTTACAATTTATCGACCAGAGCACGTCCAATACATCAGCTCATACGTTGGTTCATTAAAGCGATATTTAACCCGCGTCAACGACCCCAATAAATTTCTTCTACTAAGAATTGAGCCACAAAAAAGCATATTACAAACTAAAAAGAGTCACAAATAAAATTTGGTAACTCAAAACAAATAATTTAATATACAAGTATACTTATAATAATGATGACCATTAAATGATATCCCGCTTTATAATCCATTATTGTTATTATTTATGTTATTTTCCAATGGGAATTTCTCGATAGTAGCATGGAGATGGAATTGGATAGCGATAGGCTTACCACATAGACATGGGATCTAAACGTAAGTGAAGTGTGGGTTTTGTTCACCTATGTCGCAAACTTTTGGGTAAATAGGCGTAATAATTTATGCTATGTTAGTAGTTTTAAGGTACGACTTCAAATGTTGCAGATAATTATGATATAAAGGGCCTGTTTCTGAAGTTCCAGATAGTTCTTATCCGACCGAGTGTTATATGCTTATCCTTCCAATAAGGTTTATATGTGTAATTGGGGCTAAGTATGTTTTCTGTGCCATTCTGTAAACGGTGCTGCTAATTTCCTTTAGTTTTGTAGTAAAAGCTAACAAAACATAAATACAATTATATTGTAATCGTCGGGCATTTAAAAACAACAGAAGTTATAATTATGAATTTCACTAACTACAGAAAGTCACGAGTAAATCTTAGTAACTCAAATTAAATTAGTAAACATAATGATGAATAACATTACATACGATCATGGTTTAATATTCTAAAACGAATACTGTTACAAAATAGAAATAACTTTAATAAAAAGTAACAATTTATTGACCAAAGCATGTCTACGCTAGTTCATTAAAGCAATATTGAACCTGCGTCAACGGCCCCAATAAATTTCTTCAACTAAGAATTGAGCTACAAAGTACAAGTTTGGAAGTACGACTGGGGCAGTGGACTTAAATTAAAATGTAACAATTTATGGTAAGACGGCGCCCATAAATTTTAGCGTCTAATTGGCTTTGCAAAGTCGCCGTAAACTCTTTTACAGCTCAATAGCTTGCTTTATTAAATACTAGGTGCGGGGTGCGGATTTAGTTAATTGCATTTTTGTGGTCAAGCGTTTGATCATATTAGTAAGTATTTTGTTTTTGGTTATTAAAAAAATCTGTGTATTACGTAGGATTGTTTCGTTTTTGAATATTTGGACTGAGATAGATAGATAGAGATAGAGAAAACTTTATTTGCACATCAAATTTGTAACAAACATACAAAAAAATAGGTACTTAAAACTATAACGTACAAAAGGCGGCCTTATTGCTTGACGCGATCTCTTCCAGGCAACCCGTAATAGAGTGAATATTTGCGGTAGTTTATTGCATTGGATTTGTTGTATTTTTTTCTTGCTTTTTTTTTAATTTGCTGAGGTTTTTTACCATAGCCGCGATCCACATAAAAGTTTTTTGGTTGTAAACTAAATAGATACTTTTTTATCTAAGTTTTTAAATGTGTTCATCGCAAATACTAGCTTCTACTCGCAAAAAATACTCCGACATTTGGTGCATGATGTTTTTTTTTTAAGATTTTTTTTCGTGCTACGTACTCCAATCTATATCTGAAATGGAAGCTTCAGCAAATCCGAGAACTCGTTTCAATTTAGTTTTTGTTACTGACTGAAATCAAACATTCGTATTTGCGACGGCTCGAGGAGAACCAAAAATTTCTGTTTTAAAGCACGCAGAGTCTAGCATAACGAGTGTCAGATAGATTTTGTCAACTTTTAGTCTTATTTTTGTATGGGAAAACATGGCAAAACCCGACAAAATTTATCTCGCACTCTCGTTATGCTTGTGCCGTAGGTTTAGGCAAATCGTGAGTCTAAAATGTTAATTACGATTTACAAACGTTTTGATGGCACCTGTATTTTTTAGACGGTACTCAAATGCCTACATCGATGTTTTTGTAACGATCCATGTTTAGCTCGAATAAAAATGCGCCTTTGATCGGACCGATCAATTAGTGATCAACGTTCTGAATTTTGGTAGTATTTTCACAGGTTCGAAAAATTTTGAGTAAAAAAAAATATTAACTAATAGGCATTATTGTATAGGCATTGGAAATGAATATAAATTGTTTTAGGCTTCCTACAAAAAACAAATCGCACCCCCAGGGAAACAAAGGCGTAAGAGCAAAACACTAACTTTACAGGAGAGCAAAAAAACTCTTTGATTAGGTATATCTATTACATTTTTGATTCCATGACCTTTTGTTATACACCAAAAAATAGAAAAAAAAAACAACCTTATTTTTTGTATACATTTAAAATATCTCAAATTATATTATAAACGAATAAATTAATGTTAAAAATTTTACAGACATTATTGTTATTTATTTACGTCAAATTCTCTAATGTAATCATTCTTACCCTAATCATCGTTTTTTAAATAATTATTATACTGTAACCATTCATGGTTACGCCTTTTACGAAGTTTTATACTATGATAAAATACATGGCGTAAATACTTCTTACGGCCTTTTTTGCTTTATTATGTTTTACATTATCAAAGGTATGACATATTTACAGGTTTGTTTGTTTTATAATAAAGATGAAATGTTATGTTAACTACGAATATTGACTTTTTAATAGTATTTTTCTTTTAATCAATAACAGTAAGCAGTGTTAAGACTCTATATAAAATACATTTGAGTGGTGTAATAATACAGGTTTTTAGAAAATTGCACTTTATTTATAATACTAGACAAAATATGTATAACTATATTTGAGGGCCAATCCCGTAAAAAAAATAGCTGAAACCTTTTGTTTACTATGTATGACGTTTATAATCATGACAAGACATTAATTTAACGCGAATAAATCAACAATATCTCTCTACTTCTATTTTTAATCAATTGTTGTACGGCAGTCCGTTGTTATAATAATATTAGTACCTATTAGAATCATCATTTTATTTCATTTTATTTTATTCATAATAGGAGAACTTACAGCTTAAACAGTATATTGCTGTTTTTTTACATAAATATGGCCCATTACAAGTTCTCACAAATAAAAGTTAATAATTAAGCAACTTAAAAAACAACCAGCATATAATAAAATAATTGTAAATAAATAAATAACATAATAAATTATCGAAGATTATCCCCGAAAAATTGTTTACAATAAAATTGATTTAATTTCGATACTGATGTGGTAAACAAGTCGATATCTGCATCCTGGCACGCCACGTTGTACATTCGGCTCGCCCTAACTAAGTATGAATTCTGTCTATAATTAGTACTTAATACTCACCATCGGAGCGTGTAAAATTTGTGATCTACGTAGAAAAGTAGATTGAATGCGTAGACCAATTTTGCTCACAAATTCTGCAACATCAATGCTTCCATTCGTGGTATTTATCAGAAACGATAAGTCAGCAATTTTACTTGGCTCGTCAAGAGTTATTAGGTGGAACTTTTTACAGCGACTTATATAATCTGGCAAATAGCAGTTTGAGCGATATTGTAGGTATTTCGCGAATATCCTCTGAACGATTTCAATGCGATCAATGTAATGAGTACACATTGTAATGAGGATTCCACACCCGGAAAGCGTACTCGAGATGACTACAAACTAAGGAGCAGTATAACTTATTTTTTGAACTCCAGAGGACTCTAGAATTGTATCCATTCAATACCACAGTCTGACATCTATTTACGACATAAGAGTTGAACCATCTATAGAGGTTTCCTCTCATTCCTACATCAAATAATTAGTTTAACAACGTTGTATGATATATTCGGTCATAACACATGCTGTAGTCTGTGGATAATATATCTACTCTATCGAACACACATACATTAGAAACCGGTCTGTAGTTTTCAACGTGGTCTTTTGGTCTCTTTTTGTGTATTAGTGTAATGTATGCACACTTCCAGATATTGGGTACCAGTCCATTGTTAAAATATAGTTCTTATAAAATCATTAAAGAAACGGTAAGACTTTCAGTACAGTTTTTAATTAACACGGGAGGTATACCGTCTGGGCCTGCTGATTTGTTTAAATCCACGTTTCTAAGCAACCTTTCAACTTCCCTTTTGCAAGCCTCGATGCTGTTAATGTGAGAATTAGATTTATTGCGAAAAGAGGTCTTGTTCGCTATGTAAAGTGTTAGTGGCATTCAATACTTCAAGAAAATAAGAATGAAAATAGTCGCCGAACATATTACATATTTCCGCTCCCCCACTGGATGAAATCTGCCCAAACTGCAGTATTGAGGAATACGCATTTGATGACCTTCTAGACTTGACGTAGCTCTAAAAAGCACGAGGGTTTTTTATAAAGGTCAGACTCAATTTTGGATATGTAATCATCGAATCATTTTTTCTTAAGTTCCTCAGCTCGCTGCCTCAATAAAACAAAAGAATGATAGTCCAAAAGTAAAGATTGATTGATACTTTTCAAATTTTGTGTGAATTTTATATACTTTTCTTAATTTATTTTAATCAGTGGACTTTTGAACCATGAAGGTTAGCTAATGTGGGATTTAATTATTTTTGAGGGTTTATAAGTTAAGCGAATTGTGTTTAGTTACTCATAGAAGTGCGCCTAGGCATTTTCGAATGATCTACACTGCAGTACATAGTGCTAGGCCACCTGATCAAGCTCCCTCCTTATTGCCTCATAATCGGCCAGTGCATCTAAGAATTTGACGTAGGGGCGAATAGGTAAGCTGTGAAACTGTACAAAGTGTAATAACAAACATAAGGCTTTGTGTTGTTGATCTTTGAGTAGCAATAGATCGT